>OY776673.1:184182366-185534212 GCA_963675555.1 Leptura quadrifasciata | reverse complement strand
GTCTGCATAGGTTATTGTTTTTTGTGAAGAAGTGCAAGATTGTATCATATCATCAATGAAAATAATGAAAAATAAAGGACCCAGTGTTCGCCCTCGTAAGTATGATGCCACCCAATCGTAAGCAACACCTCTCGTACACCGATGCAAGATAATTTTTCCAGAAGCAAATCGTGGTCAACCGTGTCAAAAGCCCGGGATAGGTCAAAGTACAGAGCGACTGGAAATTGTTTACTATTGAGGCATTCATATACACTGCTGCAAAGTTCTGCAATTGCTGTTAATGTAGATTTCTTAGATCTAAAACCATGTTGTGAATTATTTAATAGACTATGTACTTCTATAAATTGGGTTAGCCTTGTATAGTAGCAAATATCAAACAACTTGGGTAGTTGACTTTGCAAGCAAACATTTCTATAATTTTCATCTCTAGATCCCTTATTTTTGAAAACAGATACCGATTTAGATACTTTTAATACATCTGGATATTTTCCTTCGCAAAACGATTCATTGATCAGATAAGATAACGGTGTACTTATTAAGTCACTAACCATTCTTAGAGCACTGCCATTAAATTTCATCAATACCTTAACAACATTATGTAAATAAAAAGGTGTTTACATGTTATATATGAAAAAAAAGTGTCTAAAATGAGACATTTTTTATTCATTTTTTTGCATTACCATGATACCGTGCGCAAAATATTTTTACAGTTGTAGATAAAATATTGTTTGCATCTCGTGTGCAAAATTCTTTGGTCATCTTAAAAGATTTGTTTCAATCGCCAAAGTAGTATTTTGCACCCCACTCCAGATACAAAAATAACTATTATACTAGATTCTAAAACAAGTCAATTTCCATTAAATACCATTGGAAAAAAATAATTATCCATGTAAATTAAATATAATTATTTAGACAATATAAATACCTGAGTCTACCCATCGGAATGTTTCTGATTTCAAATTATGTCTTATGAGAAAAAAGTTTTTAAAAAATCCTTCCAAACCCGATCAACCTGCTTCTGAGAATTCCGAAATTTCAACAATTTTTAGGCTTCATCATTGATTCGACTATAGTGTTATTGATTATTGATTTCACATACATATGCAATATTCTTGGAACAAATGCTTAATCTGACAAAAAAATATTCCCAACCAAAAAGAGCACATGTCTAGTTATCATTAGCTCTGTATAATATTAAAAATATTTAAAAACAATGCCTTAAAAAATAAAGTCTTAGTCTTTTGCGAATAGTACCAATGAAGGTGAACTTTTTATTTTCCCACTTTTTAACCTTTACATAAAAATAAACGTGTACTTACAGGGGAACATCATCTGAAAAGAAAGAAAAATTATTAATAATTTTCTACAATGATACATTGAAGTTGAAGCTATTTATTGACTGCTAAGTGCAGAGAATTTGTATTTGGAAAACTTTGTCGAATATTTATTAAAATCATATGTTTAATATTTTTGCTCATGATCCCCAAGAAAGTATCCATATTCACTCACATTGTAGACACAACAGCTAACATTATCATATGGTGGTGCGTTATATCCCTCACACACACGCTCATGTTAGGAAAATATCACTGTGTGCTATGAAAACTTCAACTGCCAAAACTGTCAGGTTAATGTCATGTCATATTTCAATTCATTAAATTACCAAATGAAATATAGTTGTTTGGAATTATGTTGGGAAAAATATTGTACACAACTCGCTGGAAACTTTATTTTATCACCAAAGGTATCGTAAACGTTTCTGTTACTATTGGTTATAAACTCTGAAATTATATACTTTCACTGATTAAAGGCACTGGAAACCCTTATAAACTGCTCCATTTAAGTGCTTTAAGAGGTTTATATGGGTAACAGAAATATTACCGTTACTAAATTATATAACTTGAAGTTATTTAGGTTTAGTAATGGCAAATTTACGGTTAGGTACAGTGGCGGCTGCACAGGGCACAGGAGCACGTGCCCCCCAAAAGCTAATTCAGTTAGCTAGTTAATTTCTATTTATTTTTATCCATTTTAACATTTTTATCAACATAATAAACCCCAAAACTAATTTTCGATGATAGAGCTACATTACAACTTGAGTTTGCCAATATCTATTTCCCAAAGGGCACAGGGCAGTGTAAGGAGACCGCATCATGTGTCTGCATCTGGCTAGATTTTGTTTACGATGTTACTATGGCAACAACTCTCCCTTATGCTTTAATGCGGGACAGTTCACTTTGTGTACACTGCTTTGGTGATAAAGTCGAGGCAAGAATTCAAGTGATGCACGTCACGAGTGATCTCATTAAAGAAATTTTAATACTAACATAGTTTTTAATCATTAATTACGTTAAAAAGAGTAATTCCTGACACCCAGTTATTAAGCTTTTTTCAGAAATAGGTACAGTTTAATGGGGCTTCATGATTCTTAGCAGTATTGACTTATTTATAGAATCGATCTGTGACGTGCATCGCTTGAATTCTTGCCTCGACTATATTTATGTTTACTTGCTCTCGTTGCGTTAATCGTGAATTCTATGTTTTGTTATTTGTTTATTTCATTTAGGCACTCACAAGACATTTAAAAATGAATTCAGTGTCTTATATTCTAAGTAACAGGCCGCTGAGCGACGAGGATAAAGTAGTATAAAAAATTAGAAAGGCCTATAATACCGGAATTAAATACAAAAAAAACTACTGTGGGCAAAATAAGACAATTTAATACATACTCTAAAAAAGAAAATACATAGGTATAAGTTTTCATGGACGTGTGGGTGTTCTGAACAAAATAAGCTGTTCTGTTTTGTTGCTGATAATGCTTTAATAGACAAGAGACATTAAGAACCGAATTGAAAGTTATTTATGGCATGGATGTGCTGCAATTGTGTTTTTTGTAAAACTGTCATTAAAAATGACATATTTGATTCATTGATAAGTGAACTAAAAATTGACTTTTATAATATAATGTGTCAAAAATACTTTTAACACTAGTGTTAAAAATTGTAGTTACAAACATTAAACAGCTTACAACTATTTTAGTTAGTTATCCTTCATCCAGTACCTGACTTGATACATACACTTTATTGCACATAAAATTGAAACCAACAGGTGACTCAGTGCCAACACGGTAAATTGGGAGCTCAATCCTGCAGACGGTATTATTTTTATAATTTTACAAAAAAAATATTGTATGATACATTTGTTAAAAGTGATTTTATTAATATATATTATAATGCCACTTTTAACACATAAGAATTATTTGTATTACACCTATGACGACGTGCGAATGTGAAAAAGGTTTAACGTGGAAACGTTAAAAAGAATTAAATATTTTCTAAGGAACACACTATGGGCCAAGAAAGGCTTAATGCACTTTCGATGTTATCCATTGAAAAAAATTTGATTCAGTTAATTCCTGACTTTGACAATACAGTGATAGACATTTTCACAACTAGTAAGGAAGGTAGAATGGATTTTATGTACAAATAAAATGTTTTTGTATATGTGTATGTACTAAATCTTAAAATGGAAGGACACTTTTGCAATTTTTTGCTTATTTTTTATACAGAGCACACGATTTTGACAACAAAGAATACGGTGAACGGTTCTCTGGTAAGT
This sequence comes from Leptura quadrifasciata, assembly GCA_963675555.1. Taxonomy (NCBI): domain Eukaryota; kingdom Metazoa; phylum Arthropoda; class Insecta; order Coleoptera; family Cerambycidae; genus Leptura; species Leptura quadrifasciata. The sequence continues at coordinate 185,530,594 of OY776673.1, read as the reverse complement.
TAATTTTAATATACTATTTCACAATGTCAAATGTGTGCCCCCTTATAAAATTTACCACGAGCCGCCACTGGGTACTATTACAGAGTGTTTCAAAAGTAAGAGTAAACCTTCTGGGAGCGTAATCCTCATATAAAAATAAGACAAAAAGTTCCTATCAACGTGGGTCCGGAAATGCTTTCTAAAGAAGCTACGCGCCTATTCGAATGGGGCACCCCTGAGGACGGTTTTTCCGCAATATTTCCGAAATCTTTAACAATAAAATTTCAAAAATACATACACGATATAAACTTTTGACACTGGACTCGATTTTGAATTTAGAATTTAAAAATTTTAGTCAGGGGCGTCACATACTGGGAAGGTTAAGGGCTAAAATAACTCCATTTTTTTTCGTTTCAGTTTATTACGGTGTCCGTTCAAAATTATGAAATTTCAAAGTTTTCTACGTAAAAAAGGTACTCTTAGTTCATCTCGACAGAATGAACCGTTTTCGAGAAAATTGATCCTGAAAATAGATACAACACTCGATCTTACAAACGTTTGCCATTTGCTTTCAAGTAATTTGAAGTTTTATTGATACTGATTGTCACAGTGACATGTGATTTAATTTTGATCTAGTGCCAGTGGAACTGTTTGTTAAAGTTTTTCCGTTTTATTTATCAAAAATAAGAAGAGTCTAATCTTTGTTGAATTAGTACTAATACCCATAAGTACCAAAGAGTAAAGAATTACTCAATTTGAGTTATTTGGGAAACAAAAATGATTTATACCTTTGAAGAACAGACTGATGTTTGCGACAGATTTTGGGAATTGTGAGGAAGCAAAACAGTTGTATGAAGAGGCATTTCCTAATCGACAACTACCACACCGTTCTGTTTTCGCCAGAGTGGATCGTAATTTAAGGGAAGCAGGTTAATACTAAAATTTAAGTAGAAAAGCGTTGCTTACTACTTACATTTAACTTTAGGTAAATTTCACCGACAAGAAGTTGTTGGATGACCGAAAAATGCTAGAACGCTAGCCACAGGAGAACAGGTGTTATTTCGAATTGAAGAAGGTCCGTCTTTAAGTACCCGCACCATTGCAAGCCAAGAGAGCTTATCTTATTCAACAGTATGGAGAATGTTGCATGAGATGTTATTGTACCCATATCATATTCAAAGAGTTCAGGGATTGGAAGAGGGAGATTTTCCTCTACGTGAACAATTTTGTGATTGGCTTGAAGAAAAACGTGTTGCCATTCACTATTTTGAGAAGAAAATTATATTTACCGACGAGGCCGGCTTTACTAGGAATGGAATTTTCAATTTTCATAATAATCATGAATGGGCAGCTGAAAATCCCCAAGCTATAGTACAAAGAGGACATCAGCAGCGATTTAGCTTAAATGTGTAGGGTGGAATTATCGATGAGCATTTAATAGGGCCTGTATTTCTGCCACAACGCTTAAATGGACAAACTTACACCGATTTTTTACGAAATGAATTACAACAATTACTTGACAATCTGCCACTTGACTTACGAGCACAAATGTGGTTTATGCAAGACAGCGCCCCCTACATTTTAGTATTAACGTTAGTATTAACGCTAGGCAGCAAACACAAAATGTCTACGGAAACCGTTGGATAGGTCGTGGTGGTCCAGTTCCATGGCCACCACGATCTCCAGACTTAAATCCACTTGATATTTATTTATGGGGGTTACTTAAAAACAGCTACTTTATTCCCGGCTAATACCTAATGTTGACATTCTGAGGCAAAGAATACAGGAAAGATTGGAGAGCTTATCGTGATGCTAATGGCAGTCATTTTGAACACTTTTTGTAAATTGTACAAGGCCTAGTTAGTTAAATATTAAAATTAAAAGATTCAATAAAATAAAAACCTTTTTTATTCGCTATTTAAACGGCCGTATTTCGGTAGTGACGCATTCTCGAACCCACGTTAATAAGAAATTTTCATCTTATTTTTATTGTAGGTATGCTGCATTAAATCTCAAATGCTTATCTTGAACTTTGAACCCAGAATTATTGTAATAAATACTAAATAATAAATAAATTCGAGAATCATAAGTTTCATTTTTCAGAATTATTTTTCTCCCATTCTAACGAGATGAACTAAGAGTACCTTTTTTAAGCAGAAAACTTTGAAATTTTATAATTTTGAACGGAAACCGTAATAAACTGAAACGAAAAAATGGGGGTTATTTTAGGCCTTAACCTTCCCAGTATGTGACGCCCCTGACTAAAATTTTTAAATTCTGAATTCACAATCGAGTCCAGATCAAAAGTTTATACGTGTACATATTTTCGAAATTTTCTTGTTAACGGTTTTGAAAATATTGCGAAAAAACCGTCCTCAGAGTGCCCCATTCGAAGGGGCGTAGCTTCTTCAGAAAGCATTTCCGGAGCCATGTTGATAGGAACAAGTAAAAAAAAATCGAAGTAAAAGAAGTGTATAAAACATAATTACATACAATGCGTGAAATAGAAAATGTGAGTTAAGCACTTGATAATAGTAAAATATAATTTTAAAAAGGTTAAGAGATAAAAAAACACAATAAACCTATAACTTTACAGGGGTATACAGTGCTTAGGCAGGTTAAGTCAGAGAAGTCATTCTCTAGGAATTCATCAAACGTGTAGAAAGCCTTAACTTTTAAATTTCAAAAAGTTTAAGTTTTTACTGAATTAAGTAGGACATTATAAATTTTAGCAGTATAGTAGTCCGTTCCATTTCTGGATTTGGCGAGCCGAAGAAAATTTATCTGTATTTTATCGCAATTTCTAGTATTGTGCTCGTGTAGATGGCTGTGCGTTACATAAAAGTGTTCATGTTGTTTAAGGTATAATAAACACTCAAGGATATAGACACAGGGCAAAGTGAGAATCTTAAGTTTTATAAATTGATCTTTAGTCTCTCTGTACTTTAGTAGCGAGAGTATCCGAATACATTTGCGTTGCAGACCAAATACTTTAGTGGCATGAGTTGAGTGCCCCAGTTTAGGATACCATATGACATATTTGCATGAAAATGGCCATAATAAGCCATAATTAAAAAGTTTTGGGATGAAGTGTTGACAAGGTTCCGTAGAAAGTAAATATTTTTTGAGAGTTTAGTTGATAATTTTAAAGTGTGTTGCTCCCAGGATAATGTTGGATCTAGATAAACACCAAAGATTTTTACCGCTTCATCACTTTGAATAAATTGTTCTGCTGGATCAAGATTTCGTAGCGTGAAGTTTAGTGATTGCGTTTTGTCTTGGTTTAGTTTTAGTCGATTGGATAAAAACCATTCATTAATATTTTCAATTGTCGATATAACGTTCTAATTTAGTTCACGTAGTAAAAGATTTGTATTTAGTGCAGTTGTATCGTCAGCGAACAAACGGAAATCGGTGTCACCACTAGAATTAGGAAGGTCATTAATATACATGGTAAAGAGTAAGGGACCTAACACGGATCACTGTGGAACGCCATGGGAAACTCTCCGGGTTTTAGAAATACATTGATTGTAGTTTACGTACTGGCGCCTGTTGGTTTTTATGAGTGTTACACTATCGTTATTGAAATTATAACCAGTTAATTTATCTTGGAGAATATTATGGGACACGCAATCAAACGCTTTTGAAAGGCCGAAAAAACTAGTAGTCGTGAACTTCTTGCTTTCAGAGGTATCAAGAACAGTTTGTACAATATTATTAATTGCCATTGTTGTTGATCGCTTATTCCTAAATCCATACTGACAGGGGTGATATAAGTTGTTAAGCTCAAGGTATTCATTAATTTGTTTTTTTAAGGCTGATTAAAATATTTTGGCTAGAATTGGTACAAGTGAGATAGGGCGATAGTTATTTAGATCCTCATATGAGCCATTTTTATCGATTGGAATAACTTTTGATAGCTTTAGTACATCAGGAAAGACATTGTTTATGATACACAAATTGATTAGGTTAGTTAAGGGGTAAAAATAACCAAATCATAGTAAAAGCACCACAAAACATCTGTTTTGCGATGCATCTGTTTTAGTTTCTATTATTGTAAACTCTGTATCTTCACATTGTGGTTTTTTATGTAAATAAGCTGATGCACTTTTCAGTGATCTCTCGCTTCACATGTGTGTGAGAGTAGAAGCCACCCCTTTTTTATCCCTACAAAGGCAACATCTACCGAGTTCTGTTCACCAACTGCTATAATTTGATTTTTTATTTAATTCCTATGATTTCGTTTAGCTTTGTACTTTTGTCTCCTACTATGTCGATATTCTTCATTGTTGTAGATTTAAATGCTTTATTTGATTAAACTGTGATTTTAGTTCTGTTAACATTCACATCTACTAATAATTATTTTAAAGAATAAATATATTTTGCTTTTTATTTTAGTACTGTTAGCATTTATTTATCTTTTTGTAATTTATCCTTATAACATTTATTACAAATTTTAACAAATACCTGACGTGTAGGTATTTTGTTAATCTTCAAGCTGGAATGACAGTAAATAATATGAGTAACAGTGTATGTGCTACTGAATTTTAACACACCTTATATATAGGTGTTTTAAATATGGCCCAATAATGTACCATTTAAATACAAGGTGCCATTTAGTTTCATGTCATTAAGAAAAATTGGTAATAGGGAACGACCAGACAAACAAAAAACTTAATATAATTTTTTCCTCTAGGAGCACTTTGGAAAAACTGACCTAGATCAACAATTTCAATAGTTTCTAAAGAAGTTTGAGAACCTCTGCCTTATGCGGCAATCAACGAAGTTTATCACTTAGTTTTTAAAAAATCATAAATGTGGAAAAAGACTTTTGTTCTTGAGTCGGCTACCGGTGCCGGCATTCCCGGCTTGGATTAACAAAGGAGACAAAGAGTACCGACTCCTTGGTTCTTAAAAACCGAGCGAAAGAAAACAATTTTCCAAGAAAAAAATTGCACAGTGATGGGCAACAAATGATAACTTACCAGTGTTGTTTATTCACATAAATTGTTCGAAATCTCTTCCAATTACATTAATACACTTTTCATCAGGACGAAGTAAACACATACATAGGATCGTGCATATACCACATACGTCTGCGCGTCGCCAAAGGTACATCTTCCAACAAATATGGCAATGTTTGTTGCAAGAAATTTAAATAGATTTCACCATTTAATCCATTCTATTGCTCTAATTATTTCACTACCACAAATTCTTACCCACAAATTAACAGAGAAACGTCACTGAAAGTGAGACCTTCTTATTATATCCGGGTTTTCATCTGACCAGTAATGCATATTTTTGAAGTTAAACACCTCGTTCCTGATAAAACATGACTCATCAGAGAAACAGAATGTTTAAAAAATCCTGATGTGTTTTCTCAAAAGCTACCTACAAAATTCAATTTGGTCTGCATAATCCTGAGGTTCTAGGGCTTGGACACGTTGATAATGGTAGAGGTGTAAACTCATATCTCGCAATGCCCTCCATACCACAAAATGGGACACTCCCACACCGTTTGCTATATTGCAGGTACCTAAAGTTGGATCCTTTTCTACAAGTTCCAAAACTTGAACCTCCGCTTCAATTACCCTATCCTCATGTTGTGGACCTCGTTCACCTGTATATCCATCGAGACGACCTGTTTCCCAAAGATGCTGGGCGATATTAACAAATGTCCGTGGACAAGGATGACGTCGGTTGGGGAATCTTTGAGCATAAAGACGTTCTGCAGCAGCCGCATTTCCACAACATTCTCTATACAACAAATGCAATCTGCGAGCTCTGGATAAGTGTAATTTTCTGCCATAATATCCAAAATTCACTTTTAAATACAGCATTTTAAAATACTACACTTAACGAAAGTAAGTCAGTCAATAAAATAAATTCTCACTAAGGATTCAGAAAAACGTGGTCCAAAATTGAAAAAGAACAGAAACTACGTAATCAAGTAACTGACATGAATATTATGTGCTGCCCTCTAACGGGGAGAGATGTGATTAAGCCCCTGGTCAAAGTGAAGGGAAACCTGTTATTCTGTTGATGGCTGGTAGGTGGGGTGGCGCCATCTCTGGGCCGATTGACGAACAGCCATCTAGCACATAGTAGAAAACTCTGGAGGATTCCAACCTGTTCTAGAAAACACGTAAACATGAATTAAACTAAAGTAGATTTGTCTAATAACAGTTTGGAACATTTTGTCCACTCTACTTTTTAAAGTGTCTTTTATTAGTTCTTGGTCTACGTTAGCTGATGCTATTGACTAAATAATTTAAATTGGAAGGTGTATCGGTGCAGTTTTTTATACGTATTCCAGCTCACTAGGTAGATAATAAAACCGCAAAAGTAGAAAACAAAAAAAAAGATGGCCACCGCTATTTTATCGGTGATATTCGCGGGTTTACATCTTAATTTAATGCTCACTGCTTGACCAATGTTGTCAGATATGTGAGATTTTCACATGGCACAATGACGAAATATCATGGTATTTTTTAACAAATCATGGTAGTTTTGGTACTTACATGTTATTGTGTGTGTTTGTTAAACTCGAAAGGGCAATAATTGCTTTGTATTAGTTAAATGTTTAACGCAAGTTAAACTTTAGACATTAAAAATAGGTAAGAAAAAAATATTTTGAAACCTAACCTAACCTTTTCAAGGAAAACAATTATTTTGTGATTTATAATGGCTATATACAATTCACAAGACAGATTGAACAGAGTTACAAGGCGCACCGATTTGTAAAGTACTACAAAATTTCATTTAGTTTTGCTCATTTAATAGGGGGGAGTAAAGGGACTAACTTTCAACCTAAATTTAGCATTTATGTCAACTTTTACTATTAATTTAATAAAAATGGTATAAAAAGGTAACAAATTCTACATAATAGTATAATTTGTTACTTAAAAAAGCGCAGGTATACAACAGAAAATAATTGTATAAATACTTTTAAAATGGTACCATTGGCATCATTGCAAGTAGTTATGCACGAGTATCGGAGCATACGTAAAAGTCTGAATCAAGCCCACATCAACATTCCATAAGGGCGGCAGGCGTTTCAACTTTTTATGCCAATTAGGGAGATGTACAGCCGGCAAAGCATACAATAGAGTTGGACTTGATATTCGACTTTCACTTCTGTTTGGAATACTTTGCCTACTCAATATTCCAGAAGTTCTCAACCAATTTTATTAACAATTAATGAATTTTTTAAACATTTTTTCTCCAAAACTGTGAACTTTAGACCCTATGTCATATAAGATTATTTTTGTTTGTCTCGTCGTTCCCCATTACCAATTTTTTTTAATGACATGAAACTAATGTCACCCTGTATACGTTATATTGGCACTGTTATCGAACAGTATTGGCCCACTTGTAGTTTGTAGTAAGCAGTAATAGGCCCACATTAAGACCATAGTCTCCTATATACACCAGCCCAATGTTGAAAACGCTCATTGACGACCAAGCACTTCAAATATTCGACAAAGGTAATTCAGCCAGCATTAGGCCAATAATAAATGTTTACTGGGATAATCTCCCACACATCTACATAATTTGACATTTGAAACTTGGGAGAGTAGTTTTTTTCACATTACCATACTTCTGTTCGCTAACCAAGGGGAATAGAGAGAAAAAAATTGGTAAATGGATTTACTTACCAATATCATACTCTTGAGTTTCCGAATTACTAGAAGATATATCTGAATTATCTGCATAAACTATTTCGTTGTCGTATAATTCATTTAGAATAAAATTAAACTTCTCCGAGTTTGGTCTTTTATCTATAGGCAATTTATGATATCGACACAATTCCCGAATCTTCCCCTTTGGGTATTGAGACACCTCATGTATTGAATCTATTAAGTTGAATGGCTCATCATCTGCAAAAAAAATGGATTGCTTGAATACATAGACCATTATCTTCTCACCATGTGGGGCTGTTCAGAGTCACAGTAACTCATATGCCACCAAGTTCGATTCACGCTAAAAGCTCAAGGCACTGGAGTAGCAAATATCGCTTTCCCTCTCCCCTCAAGCACTAATTTTTTTGTTAAGTATTTTATGGTCATGTCTTATAAAAAACATATTGCACTATAAATGCATTTCTAAATGTCTACTATACCTTTAATATTAAATCACTTTTCAGATTCAAACTTATTGATCAATTAACCATTTTCCATAAAAATATAAATAACTTCTGCAGCAAACATTCAACAATTCGGAAAATAGGTTATGTTTACACATTTCACGTGTTATATACAGCACACAAAGTAGTTTTTTTACAGGCCACAAGGTGAATTAAAGGGAAAATGTCTGTTTTGGAATAATACTCTCTGTGAAACTCATATTTCTATCAAACGGTTTATTGTTAATAGCTGCCCGGTCATTTCTTTTTAACAGCAATTTAATCCAGTCTGTGTATAGAAAATTGATCAAAAAAATAATACAGATATCCGAAGGTTTTAGGTCATGGGGGGGGGGGATGTTAGTAAATGATAAATACGTATAGACGTACAGCCAGCAGATTTGCCCTATTTTTTTTATAAACAACGGCCAAAGTCGGAAAATTGAGTTTTTGGGCCGTAGAATTTTCCAATGATGTTTTAAAGAAAAGTGTATTAGTAAAAGTTATAGGTATTAAAAAGACCTTTAATTTCATTTTTATGCGTTAAAATCAATAAATAAATTATCAAAATAATGGAGAAAAACCCTCTTTTTTGCAGTATTTTATCAATGTTAATAACTTTTGCAATAATGGTGGTAAGTGCCATATAACATTATGGGCCTTTATAAGTGTGCGAAATTTCAGCCAGATCAGTTTGATAGTTTATAAATAATTGCATTTGTTTATCGGGCTGCTCTCCCCATCTCTTCACCAAGGTGCTCTTGCAAGAGTACCTTCACTTTCAAGGGCTAGGACTTCATACTCATTGCATAAATTGTATACTTATCAATTGAATCATAAAATATAGGTCTTCATTGAAAATCTGTGAAAATTTCAACTCTTAATGTTTTTATAAACAATACTTTTTTAAAAAAGCTGCTATCTTGACCGCTATTGGTCACCGAGGTTTTTTTTAAATACGTGTTTTTCAAACGGCTTTTCAATGCGCCTAATTACAACTTTTCTCTAAAATGTAATTGGAAAATTCTATGGCCCGAAAACTGAGTTTTTCGACTTTGGTCGTTTGTTTATAAAAATCTGGCTGTACGTCTATACGTATTTATTATTTACTAACCCTCCCTATGACTATCAAGCTACAGATACCTGTAATAAATTAAATCAACTGTTTTTTTATACAGACTGGGATAATATAACTTTGTTTCTTGTTTGCATGTTTTGCTTGCAAAGCTACTCTGCACAGTGCACATACTGTATTTTTGACTACTTCTTTTAAGTGCTGTCCAGAGTTCAGGTTTTCAGATCCGGGGGTTTCATAATTGCGAAAACAAAATTGGCATTTATGGTTTAAAAGATAGTTGATATGACATCCCATTTAACGAAAAACATTAATTACGGGACAGCCAGTAGTAACAAAATCGAATTTTTTAATTTTTCACATTATCCAAGGGAGCTTATGGAAGTTTTAGATTACATTTCGACCAAATTATTAAATACCACAGGTTTTTTCAAGTACAAAAATTATAGAGTTACTGTTGAAGTACTTTTCAACATTAGCATTTCATTCGACAACCCCCTATTCTCCTTATATGAAGAAGGAAAATAGACATTTTATCGATATGCAAAACAGAATAAATAGATTGGAATTTTTTTAACAAAAATTGACTGAGTTTGCTAGGTTAAAGGGTTCCTTATTGTATCAAATTATCAGATCTACAATGCATTGTTACAAATTGTACTCCTTTACAGAAGTCTATAGTATGCTCCCTCTTAACAGAAACGGTTAGAGTGTTAGTTCAGTAATTGGCCTAAAGATGGTGTTACTAGTTCCTAAGCTGTTAGAAGAATGCAATAATGCAACTTTGCAGGAGAATAGAATGTGTTCCAGAATGTCAATTAAGAAATATAGAGGAGCGGAACTGGTACAGTTGGTTGGATATTGGAAAGTGAAGCGACATAAGGATGACAGTATAAGTAGTGAGTTCCATAGTGAGAAATAGTAATTAGTGTTAGAGCTATAAGGACTAATTGTCCGAGAGATGGAGCTGCATTTGAACGAGTCATTTCATACCGACTGAAAATCATAATAATGATATTTCCCCCAATACATCAGCATCTGAACGTCATCTGCTCTAGTAGCGGTGGAGCTAAAGGTGACAACATGTTAAAGTTGTAAAAAAAATTCTGAGTATTTTCATAACGTGCCAAAATTTATGAGATGATTTTTTAGATCATTTTCAACAAAAAAATAACAGTTGTATTGAAGAGAGGGGATTACACGTCAGTCACGCATATAAACCATATTGAAAATATTCAAGTATAAAATCATTTTACACCTTATGAACTTTATGTAGCAGAATTTTAAATACTTTTAAAATAATAGGGAAAATCGTCTGCTGTATTTACAACGGGGGTAAAACCGTTCGTCAGCGTCATAAACATGCTGAGCGCTCAGTGCACCTGAGCGTTGGCACTGAGCGTTGTATAGTCACTTTGACAAATGAACTGATGATCCTTCCACCCACAAACATTCAGTTGACGGCGATTTTTATTTTTTTAACAATACAATTACTCCATCTTTCAATTTCTCTCAGTGTTATAACAATTTAACATATACTCCAGGCGTTTTAGCTGTAAAATTGACCTGTGGTAAATTCGTGCCCTACAAAATTATTATTTTTTATTGTGTTTATTTGGACGTCTTGAATGACACTTGATAGTTACGCCATGATACACCTGGAGGATTTCATGAAAACCGCGTCGGAAGGTCGCGGAAATCGCGATTAACTGTTTTTATGGTACAAACGGGAACAACACCTATTATAAAAATTGTACATCTGTAAATTCTCTCTACCTTAAATGTCCTATATATTTTTTCGTACGTCTAAACGTTTTGGAGATAAGACGCGAACTAAGTAAAAAATGCATTTAGTTCCTTTTTTTATATTTTTTAAATATTTTTGTTATACTGGACAGCACAGAATTGTTGAGACGTTCAAACATGATTGGAAAAAGACCCTGATCCTGAGCAGTGGGGCTGGATTAGGAAGAATGATATTACCACCAGGATCAGACATATTGTTAAATTAAATTTTTTGCAACTGTACGAATAGTTGTGCAGGAAAATGTTGCTGTAGAAAAGTAGGACTGAATTGTTCAACAGCTTGTGGACATTGTCAGGGTCACTCCTGCTTGAATACCGCACTTATAATTGCTATCAATGAGGAAATGAACGACGTAGAATCTTATCAGAATGAAAGTTTTCGATTAACTGTTTTTATGGTACAAACGGGAACAACACCTATTATAAAAATTGTACATCTGTAAATTCTCTCTACCTTAAATGTCCTATATATTTTTTCGTACGTCTAAACGTTTTGGAGATAAGACGCGAACTAAGTAAAAAATGCATTTAGTTCCTTTTTTTATATTTTTTAAATATTTTTGTTATACTGGACAACACAGAATTGTTGAGACGTTTAAACATGATTGGAAAAAGACCCTGATCCTGAGCAGTGGGGCTGGATTAGGAAGAATGATATTACCACCAGGATCAGACATATTGTTAAATTAAATTTTTTGCAACTGTACGAAGAGTTGTGCAGGAAAATGTTGCCGTAGGAAAGTAGGACTGAATTGTTCAACAGCTTGTGGACATTGTCAGGGTCACTCCTGGTTGAATACCGCACTTATAATTGCTATCAATGAGGAAATGAACGACGTAGAATCTTATCAGAATGAAAGTAATGACGATTTGTCATTGGACAATAACATTTCAAATATGAAGAAGTTGGAAATATTGACTAATTTAAGATCTAGCATGGATTAGGGCTCCTGGGAAACTATGCAAAAAAAGCATGCTGAGCATTCTACGTCTAAGGTGATGCGGGAAATGAATGGCATTTTTTGACTTATTCACTGTAAATAAATTGTATAAGATATTCTAGTGGAGAATAAAGATCACCGAGCTCTATAACAGCAATATTTATTATTCATTCCGAGACATAGAAAGCAAGATAATTGTGAAATATGTTTCGCGAAAGAGGTTTGGCGGATCTAAATGCATTTTTCATTTAGTCTGCGTCGTATCTCCAAAACGTTTAGGCATACGAAAAAGAGGTATAGAACCTTTAAGATAGAGAATTTACAAATGTACAACTTTTATAATAGATGTCGTTCCCGTTTGGGCCATAAAAACTGAGTTAATTGCGAATCTGCGGTTTCCGCGACCTTCCGACGCGGTTTTCACGAAATCCTCCAGGTGTATCATGGCGCAACTACCAAGTGTCATCAAGACATCCAAATAAACAATAAAAAAAATTTTTTTCGTAGGACACGAATTTGGCAATAATAGTCTAAAACGCCTGGATTAATAAGTAATGCCAATTCATGCTGTGAATAAGAAGTTCTTGACAGATTTTTCATACTAATCAAGTTTGTGTCAGTTTGAAACTATATTATTGTCTACTGTAGAACCAAGAAATCTGCGAACATCCTACTACTCCAATTTACCCCTCCCAAAGATTTTTCTTCAAAGCCTCCAGGTAGAATCACCCTAGTGAGTTTACCCTAATCGAGTGAGACAAACTTATACAAAGAGAAATGTTACCATCCGTTGCCTAAATTTCGGCTAGTTTATTTGTACTGCACTGTTGAAAATTACAGTGTTCAAAATGTCTGTGAAAACAAACCCAATTTGTGTATTTTGTTTAAAAAAAAAAACAAAAAAAAACCGCTACATCCATTAATTTTAAGACAATTAGAATACCACATTAAAGCATTTACGGACATTTCAAATATACGCGACTGTAATATAGATCAACTTCAAAAAAATGTCGAACAGTTTGTGCACAGAATGTATGGTTTAAAACCGATCGATCGACAATGTAAATACAACAAGAGTAGCAACATTCATTAAAACCTATAAAGTGAATGAAAAAAGAGACAGATTTATGCTTAAAAATACAAGAATTGACTGAGCAATATTTCCTCCATGAATCTGAATCATCACGTTTCAATGCCAAGATGTTAATCTAAATAAGGCGATTAAAATAAAAAATCAAAAAAATATATGCATTTGAATTTTATTTCATAAGAATATTTTTAATGTAAGTTTGGAATCGAATCGTATCATAACATTAAATTCAATTGCATTAACAAAAATGTATTAAGAAGAATGTAAATCAACTCATATAATTTCTCTGAGTAGAAAAAAATTGATTCTAGTACTGACGAAATATTAACTGAAAATATAAATTTGACAATGCCCCTTTAGACGACAGACACATCACTGCTGTCATATAATCAATTTTGAATTAAAAAAATAGATTTGTGGTTAGCAACCCCAAAAACTATCTGATATCAAATTTTATTGTGCAACATTTTCAGATTTTCAAAAAATAATCATAGATTAGTGTGTTTATCAACCATAAAAATAACAAAATAATGCCCATTTTATATATCTAGAGTAAATTAGTACAGTACAGGTGTAGATTTAGAGTAAGTTTTACAGAATTTAATAATTATAGTCAAATGATTTTCAATTCCTATTTAGCTTGTCCAAAAATCACCGATTACAAAATTTAAGTTCAAATAATACATTAATTAATTTGTTAAACAAGCCATTGTGTACTACTTCAACTTATTATATTGTACAGTCACAAAATAATAGACAATACGATAATCTAATAATTCAGTTCAGAACAAGCTAAAATATTTTATGTGCGGACATCAAAAAATCAAAACTTTTGCACTAAATTACAGACACAACTACCCATTTCGTAAAGCTTTACCAGTTTATGATTACCTATCTCTAAAAAATCAAAACTTCCTCTACTAATCATTTAAAAAAAAAATAAAAACTGGATATATTTGGCCAACAACCATTCTTACTTAAAAATTTTAGAATAGTACAAAACAGAACTACTCAATAAAGCTTTACCATTTTATATTAATTTACTAACCCCTAAGAAACAAATTAATTCGCTCACTATGATTATTTTAAACATAAATAATTTATATACAGGGTGTTCTTGAAACACATTCGTATATTTTAATCTGCGAGTCCACAATGTAACTTCCTCACATTTCTTACAGTATTGACAAGTCAGCACAAAGTGATCAAATCATAAATAAAATTGAAACATTAGGAATGTTCCGAATCTGTTGTGCCATCTTTTCATGCGCATTTCTATAAATTTTGCATGTATATCAGGAAGGTGAATATTCACAGATCTAAACATATGTGATTTGGTATTTCAAGAACACTTTGTATTAAGGAATAATGACCCATATAACAAATAAACTATTTTTATTAAGTTTTATTTATATTTTTTATATCAAGTGATACAGCATACATCAGATTTATTTCAGTGTATGTAAGCACCAAATAAGACTTACCTATGATGTTTTCATCATCACTGATGTCACCCACTAAAATTACTTCTCTTGTAACTTCACCAGAATTTTCAATAATTTTACTCTCTACAAAAAAGTAGAATAAATGTATATCATATAAGGGTATGGTACTGACATCCTATTCAAAAACGAACATTAGTACAGGGTACCATTAATTTAATACAAATACATACAATTCATAAACTTTATTTTAAGAATGCAAAAAGAAGAGCATTTTAAAAAGAACATATCTAGCTGTGCTCAAAATAATCATTTGCAAGCAGTGAACACTTTTCACCCCTTTGTCAACACAAGTCAGAATTTCAGATGTTTGTCAAGACTATTACAAATAAACAGCCAAAAAACGTACAAAAGTTGCGAATATCAAATTTCAAATCGACTCTTTTGTTAGTCGATTGAAAACTGTTGATGGTTGTTGGAAATTACAATACATGAGGTTCTCCTATACTCACTATGTGTGGTATAAGACTGAAATAATTTATCAATGTTAACAAATATGTCTTCTATATGTACGTTTATCCGAGTGGATGGAACCTGATAATAAAAAAGGTGAATATTCTACTCCTTTTGTTGGAAAAGGATACAAATAAAGAAAAACTTTTAATTACTAAAAAAAAGTCCTTCAGGCTCCAAGAGGATGGATTGTTCACAGGATCGCATCGCAACAACTAAAAAGTCATCTTAACTCATGAACTCGAGAATAGCCAATAAGAAGTGTGTATTATGAATGTCGAAAACTCCATCTTGGGTAAAATCTGAATCATCGGTAAATAAAACATAATGGCAACTACAAAATTGTGGTTGCTGAAGCTGATGACAACAACTTAATGCAACTCTTTCAAGGTGCACCACACTATAAATTCCGATCTATTACCTTTCAAATCGTTTCTGGCATATTTAAATTTCTATTTTTTCTTATTAATCCAGATTCACAGAATAGCATTTATTTATAAGATATGTATTCATTTTGCGTATTTATCCCAGGTAGAACATAATATTGGCTGAAATGTAGTTCAATATTGGACTAATATAGATACATTGAAATTGTAAAAAAAATATTGGACTAATATTAATAAATATACTGGTATTAAAATATTCTTATGCCTATGTTGGCGGCATATTGTTTTAACTCATTTCAATTCAGATATACGTAGACAATATTGATAAATATCTATTGATACTAATTTTACAACATTGAAAGATCTATATTCACGTTATATTGGTATTGAATTTTTTTATAATAATGGAGTAGAAATAGCCCAAAATAAGGTGACAGAGAAAATTTTGCATGGAACAATGCGACATGGAAAAATAAGTTTGTTTTGGTGAAACTAAGAATACCGAGTTTTTCACTTTAAGTAGGTGGGGAATCCTTTTTTTTTTTTCGCGAAAAAATTGGTCATTTTTAAGGGTGGTTTTTCAGTTTTAATTTATTTTGGATCCTTTAAAATGCTAGTTAAGAAACGAGAATGATGCCCTTTTATTGTCGATGGTCAAGGAACCTTCAGTTCAAATTTCGTGAAAATTGGTTCACCACCTCCCACGATGTGTATACTGAAAAAATGTCAAAAATTGAATTATGGCTAACTTGGCCAAAATTAAACCGAATTTAATGAAATTTTAGATGAAACTAACCTATACAAGCCAAGAAATAGTCTACCAAATTTGAGCAAAAAATGTCCAACAGTTTGGCCGCAATTCCATTTTTAGTCCAAATTCCACAAAATTTTCAAAACTTTCCCTAATTTGCCCAAATGGTCGAACGAATTTTTTTTTTACCAAAATGACGTGATGTAACTAAATAATAGTTTTTTTTTAATTCAGTCGATTTTTTGTCATTTTTGGTTTATACATGCGCGCGGTGATTTTCCGTAATTTTCGGTATTATATGTATGCGTGCACAAGTACACCTGCAATTAATCATTATAAAAATTTCAATATTAATAATAAACAGTGATTGAGAGCAAGTTTTAAATATTTAGATAAAAAAACTCTCGAAGGTAAGATATAATTTTTTTTTTCAAAAATTCACTTGATTTTTATTAAACTTTTTACATATATTGATTATTATTTTATTTTATTCATGTTTTCTTTTTCTAGTAGTTGTACTAGATATGCTACTGCAAAAAGTGTCTACTTCTAAATCGGTAACTGGAGTTTGGAATATTTCTTCACCCTTGTCATCGCTAAAGTTGTATACGTCTGAGATATTCTCTGAAATACCAAAATTGACAGGATTTTGGATGGCAGCAAACAACAGATAATGAACTGATGCCAATAAGGACTGATAAAGCTCCTCTTCCTAATCAATTACTCAATATAATTGCTTGTGATTGTAAGGTTGGTTGCAAGACTAAATGTTGTTCATGCAAAACTTACACAATACTTTGTGTCAAAATGCAGATATAATTGTTAACGAAGCTGTGGTTCATGAAGAGCCTGAGCAATTAGAAATTAGTCCTGATGTTCATGATATTGAAGAATTCGAAGAAGATGATAATTATGAAGATGATTTTAGCGATGACGGGGGTGAAGAAATATTCCAAACTCCAATTACAGATTTGGAAGTAGACACTTCTAGTACAACTAATAATAATAATCAACATATGTAAAAAGTTTAATAAAAATCAAGTGAATTTTCGCAAAAAAAAATTAAAACCTGCTCACAATCACTTTTTATTATTAATATTGAAATTTTTATAATAAATAATTACACGTATACGTATAATATCGAAAATGACAAAAATCTGCTAAATTAAAAAAAGTTAGTACATAAGAATACCTTCATTTTGGTAAAAAAAAATTCGTTCAACCATCTCGGCAAATTGGGGAGTTTTGAAACTTTTGTGGGATTTGGACTGAAAATGGAATTGTGGTCAAACTGTTGGATATTTTTTGCTAAAATTTGGCAGACTATTTCTTGATTATATAGGTCAGTTTTATCTAAAATTTCATCAGATTCGGTTTAACTTTGACCAAGTGAGCCGTAATTCAATTTTTGACGTTTTTTCGTTATACTTATATGCATATCGTGGGAGGCGGTGAACCGATTGTCACAAAATTTGAACTGAAGGTTCCTTGATCATCTGCAATAAAAGGGTCCCATGCTCGTTTTTTAAATAACATTTTAAAGGGTCCAAAATAAACTAAAACTGAAAACCTCCCTTAAAAATGACCAATCCCTTTTACGCGAAAAAAAAAAAAGGTTACCCCACCTACTCGAAGCGGAAAACTCAGGGTACTCTTAGTTTCACCAAAACAAACTTATTGTTTTATGTCGCGTTGCTCCATGTAAAATTTTCTCTGAAAATCTAATTTTACTCCACTATAATTTATACAACAAATAATATCGATTGATAAAGGATAAATATTGGGAAGCTCATGTTTAGTCCATATTTGTCAACATATGTAAAATTATATTGTTTAGGCAATATTTTCTAATACCAGTAAATATTGATTTTACAATATTGGAAAATGTATATTTTATTATGTTGTTATTGATTTTTTAAATAATATTGCACGATAAACATCTACTGTTAATGGCAAATATTAATTTTAAAATATCGGGATATTCATATTGAGATTATATTATTAAACTTTCTTTTAAATAATATTATTTAACCGATTTTTATCTATATTGGATAGTTATGCTGCGCCTAGGCTGATTGCAATAAGTTGCAGTAGATGGCTCTCCTTGCAGTATGCTTGTACAAATGTACAATTTCTGGTTTAGGGGCTCTAGAGAAATTCACTGTTGTGGTTTCCTATTCTGTACCAACAAAGGCTCAAAAATGCCTTTAATAATTTACAGATGATGTAGTGTGTACTCACCATACACAGGTTGAATATTTATGCTCGGGGTTTTACTACTATCACTTCTAGACTGTGTTATTGAGGTTTTTAAAATAATCATTATTCAATTGTACTTTATGAAAATTACAAGAAATAGCTTTACAATTTTTGGGCATTAGGCTAAATTTGCATTAAATATTGGACTAATATATGATTTCAAATAATAATTTATATTGGAATAAAGTATAAGATATGATTTTATAATATTTGTTGAATATAGCTTAACCAATATTGAATCTAAGTATATAGAAAATTGTTCACATTTCTTATTGGTTCAATGTTGCATTTTTTATATTGAGCTAACCTTTTTGTAATATTAAACCAATATTGATTCAATATTAGTGTTCTACCTGGGATGGAAAATAGCACTGAGAAAGAATGACAAAATAAGAGTATAGTTATTTGTTTAACTAGGCAGCAAAATAGTAGATTGACTGCCGCGGCTGATAATTCCAAGACAGTCAATCTATTTTGCTGCTGAGTTGAACATATGATTTTTTCGCCGATCATTTAAATATATACTAAAATAATTAAATTATTAAAAATCTCAATCTCTTTATTTTTGTTGTAATAAATTCAATAAAAATTCATTTAAAATCGCAGTTGTTACAAGTTGGTTACAATGGAAACTAAGTGTCACTTTCCCTGCCTAAGCAGGAAAGTGCTCACTTTCCTGCCTAGGCAGGGGTGCCACTTTGCAGATTCACATTAGTCAGCAAAGTTAGTACTCTGCTGTCAATCGGCAAAAAAAATATTTTTTAATAGTAGCATTTCATTTGACACCTTTATTTGGGTAGAACAACAGGAGCCTAATCAGCATAGGCTATTTATTGTCTATATGCCTCAAGCGGTAAAAAATTAAATTGGCAAAAAGATTAATGCTCTTTGTTTACTTTCTTTGCATCATAGCTTAGTGTCTGAAAATCCTGAAAACTAATGATTGGCCAGTTATTAGCCATTTGATTTTAGTTCATAATACCATGCAAATACTGTGCTAACAATTTTTACAAAAAGAACTGAAAGCTTTTTCTGAAAATATGCAAACACCAAATAAAACTTACCAATGTTATTATCATTATCATTCATGTTACTCTCTAAAGTTTCTTCTTTTGGTTTTAAAAGATTCTCAATAGGTGCATCGCCTATAAAAAAAGTAGAATGTATATATATGTGTGTGGTTATAGATCCATTATTTGGAAATGCCAGCTCGTGCATAAAAAATAGTAAACATTTTATGGAAAAAAATGTATGAAAATGATATTCATGAATCACACTTGATGGTCAGTTTTGATGTAGTTAGTCGTTTTACCAATGTTCCGGTAAATAAAACCTTGCAAATAATAAAGACAGTTAGCTGAACGACAATAATTTAGAAAGTAAAACTAAATTAAGTGTAAAAAACAAAATGGAACTTTTAACGATGTGTATAAAAACAACCTATTTTCAACATATCAACAGGATTTATGTATGGCAATGGGATCGCCTTTATTACCAACCTTAAGTAACATATTTGTGGAAGATTTTGAAAATAGACATATTCAAACTTGTACACACAAACTGGTTGTCTGGTTGCGATATGTTGACGACATTTTTGCAATCTGGCCTCGTGGGATTGATTTGCTAAATAGGTTTTTATAAATATTATATTTATTATAAATAGCAGAGAACCTTCTACCAAAGGATCCCGCACAGAAATATGGGATTTAGGATCTCGGTGAAAATGGTCGAAATTGAGATATGTTGTAGTTTAGAACTTCCTGATCAAAAGTTCAAATGGGATCAAGGCTCGAGGACCTTTTATTTTGGAGTTACACCAAAGGCAAAGGTTGAAAATTCGAATACATGGGATTTGGGATTCCGGCAAACTACAACATATCTCAATTTCGACCGTTTTCACCGGGATCCCAAATTTCATGTTTCTGTGCGGGGTCCTTTACTTTAGAAATAGAAAATATGAACTGTCACTTTTAGATGTCTCAGTTAAAAGAATAAATAATACTATTAAAACAACTCAAATCAGTCAATAAATCTTAAAAGAGGCATTATAAAATGTTTGTGAGACAGATCCGAAATAATTTCATCCAATAATGCTAAACAATGAGAAAAGAATTTATCAGAAGTTCTAATAAATAACTAACATCCTGACGTCTTCCTTGGTAGAACTTTTGTAAATCTTGAAAATAGAAATAATTAAGTACGACAGAGACATGAATGTCATTACACAATATTAATTCCTTATGTACACGGATTTTCAGAAAAATTTTACCGTATAGATGATACATTTAATATTAGAACGGTATTTCAAATGGGTAAGCCCTCTGAGATATATTTTTACAAATACAAAATCATTATATCAGGAGCAAAATTGGAAAATCTGAATTTACCGTATCACGCACGAGTGCGATAAGAATTTTATGGGCGAGTCATCCAGACCTTTCAGTGTAAGACTGGATGAACATAAAAATTACATTAGAAAAACTGAAATTCAAAAATCAACGATTTGCAAACACGCTTGGGAAAACGGGCAGAGAATAAAGTGAGACTTGGGCAAAATTTTAATAAAAGAAGCAGAAAAGAAAATTAAAGAACCCGCGATAATATATTATTAAATGAGGATAAATGTGTATCTTATTGTTCTACAGATTTTTGCACTACATGGTTAGAAGAACTTAACAAACTTATTAATATCATTTAAAATATCAATAGCCCTATGTGTAAGTATAAAACAGGAGAGCTGGCAACCACCTCAACTAACGTGTGAGGTACAACGCTAAAATTTTGTGTATACTAGATTTAATAGTAGTAAAGTAAAAAAATCATACTTTGGCAGAATTAAAGCGATTGCAATAGTAGCTCTAAATTTTAATTTTTAAAATGCAAAATAATTATAAAAATTAATATACTCGTACAAGTATGGCGTTCAAATATATCTATTAGTATTCTGTAATGTACTTTTACAAGGCTCATATTTGAAGGAAATATTCTTCAAGATATCTTAAGAAAGTATATTGACAGCCAGATGTTTAGGTAGTTACAAATACTCCCCAGATCACTGCATTGTTCACCATATTCAATGGGAGTATAGGTGAGATAAACGAATGTGAATGCTTACGTGAAAAATAAAGTCAATAGAAACTATGACTAGTAAGAAAGAAGTATTTTGTTATAGAAAGTAAAACAAATCATATGACGTATATAAATTTTTACTAAGAATAACATAAATTTTTCTTTTTCAGAGTGAGGAAACCATTTAAATTCAGCAGATGAGATTACCTACGGTGAAGAGACAAACGAGTAATTAATTAAAAATATAATAAAAATTCTTTTTCTATCAGCGTAAAAAAATTTGTGTTATTCTTAATAAAAATTTATATATGTCATATGGTTTGTTCCACTTTCCATAACAAAATACTTCTTTCTTACTAGTCATAATTTCTATTATCTCTTTATTTTTCATGTAGGTATTCACATTCCTCTATCTCCTGTATGCCCATTGAATATGGTGAACAATGCGTTGACCTGGGGAGTATTTGTACCTACTCAAATCGTCTGGCTGTCGATATACTTTCTTAAGGTATCTCGAAGAATATTTTCTATAAATATCAGCCTTGCAAACGTACATTACGGAATACTACCCTTCTTAACAATTTTAGGCCCACCTGACAGATATTTGTAACCAAGGGAATCATCTGGCAATTTTTTTCTATATTTAAGAATATACAAATTAAGATATATTTGAACACCAGACTTGCACTATCGTGTGCAAAAGAAAATGGGACAAGTCTTATTTTTGCTAAAATCTAGTTTACTGGATAAAAATAGTTAAGCCACTCCCCATTAATTTTGACTGATGTATGCAATGACCAGTTTTACTCACGGCAAATTAATAAAAGCATTTCTAAAGAATTTCTAACCTCAAAAAGAGAAAGTGGACATTTAATCAATATTAATTGTTTTCATTACGTACCTTAGTATACTACAAATGTACACCAAAATATTGAAAAATACTGTTTTATTAGATGAATGGGAATAACAGCAAATAAAGAGAGCGAATAACAGCCATTTTCAACAAACGTCAAAAACTAAATAATATCAACATCATAAAATGGTTGGTGTATTATGGGGGTTTAAAAAATCAAGCAATAGAACAATTCTATTTAAATATGGCTCACTTTTCTTGGGGAGTGGCTTAACTATTTCTATTCAGCAAACAGGCCCGGCGGAAGAAAAATATATATACCGGGCAAGTACTTATTTTGGCACCCTCCTCCTAAATGCCTACGGAAACTGAAGCATATGAACGAGGTAAAAAAGTAAAATCAGATTTTAGATGTACTATTTCACTTTATTGAAAATCTAAGTAGGTACGTACGTATTATAATATGTATCTTCTTAAAAAAAATAACCTTGCGTGCCTTTACTTCCGAAGCTCCTTTAAGTAGGATCAGTATTTCAGCTGGTGTTTGTTGCAATCGAAGCATTAGCATTTTGATGGTAATATGCTATTATTACACTTAACGCGCCAGGCTTGTAACTTGTAATTCAGCGCTCGGCGGGGCACATAGCCCGGAGAGTATCTGTTGGTTGCAGTCTGGTTATGTTCCTTATAGTAAAATAAGGATTTTATAGAGGAGTTTACGATTAAAAATATTGTTTTAACCACAATGATTATCTTAACTTCTTTACAAATACACCAACCTTCTCGCTGCAATTAGCAAACTGTCCTTTTTAAACTCGTTGCATTCCATATTCTCATATTTTATTTTATGACTGACATCCTCACTTATACATGTATATTTAGTTATATTTATACTTATTTTGTGTACGTTTACCCTAGAAATATACTAGTATTACTGCTATTTTCTTTTCTTTCTATGTTATATGCACTATTGTGAATTTCAATTTGTATATTTTCTTGTTTTAAATTGTATTTTAGAAATGGGCTTAGGCCTGTAAATAAATAAATAAATAAATAATGACAGATTCATAATCAATTTTGCTTAATATGTCATAATAGACATCATCGCTGGCCCAACTAAGTAGTCTTGAGATATTGACGACTGCAAATAATTTTTGATTAATTTTAACTTTACATCAATTTGGCAATCTTATTAAACCTGACGCCCAAAGTTGCAAGTTTCTCAAATGCGTAATGCTGTTACTTACGGAATCAATGGTAACAGATCACAAATATCTGAAGGGTGCACTCTAAATTATAGACTTTTTTGGTCGTACCTCATTAAATTTTACCGATTTATACTTCTCAGTGGTGGAGTTTCTTTTGTTTTTTATTTGCCTAAATTATTTCTAAATATGTTCTAAACATGTTTGAAACTAATTCAGACAATCATTCATATAGTACTAGACATGGTAATCTACTAAAAATAAAAAATCACAACACAACCTTATACAAGAAATCTCCATATCATGCAGGTATTAAAATGTATAACAAGTTACTGTCAGAAATTAAATCCATAAATTGGCTAAATAAATTTAATTCTTGTTTGAAAAATTTTCTTGCTACAAACGGTTTCTACTCTGTTGAGGAGTACCTGAACCTTGAGCCACAGTGATACTGAAACGCCCATATACACTATCTGTGATGATTTGGATTAAATGTTTTAAATATTTACCTGTTACTTGTGATCATTTGATTAGTTAGTCGTAAAATGTGATGTTACATGTATTGTTAATTACAAATTTTATTGATCCTGTACTATTTACTTGTATTACTGTTGTGACGTTCATATATATACTATGTATATCTGGCATGAGAAATAAATATACTATATACTATACTACTACTATACTAAGATTAGAGGTATAGCACGCCCATATCTTGAGTGAAGATGTATTCAAAGTAACAATTTGAATTTTTGACTTATTCACCCTTTCGTCTCCAGTGGACTCTGGCTGGGCAGATAATATGCTTAAGTACTGTATTATTTATTATGACATAATGTTTATACGGCGCACCGGCAATGTGAAATTTACAAAAATATAGCAGATAACATTTTAAGTCCTAGCTTCAGTAACACAATTATTTATTTGTTTTAACGTTGTTTACATTATACATTTTTAAGCAAGTTTTAAGCTCTGAAAATACATAGAATATTTTCAAGTTTTTGTCAAATTATACTCAGCACCCCAGGCGGGCGCCCAGGTCGCCCGGCCCTGTCAGCAAACAGAGAATACTCATTACATATCCAGATTTACATTAGAAAAACATAGCTGTCCTATTTTTTTTTTTTTTTTTGCTCACGACAGTACGAGTATATTAATTTTTATATTATTTTGCATTTTAAAAAATTTGGGGGGTACTATTGCAACTGCCCTAATTCTGCCAGACTATGATTTTCTTACTTTACTAGTATTAAATGTGGTATACACAAAATTTAGCCTTGTACCTCACACGTTAGTCGAGGTGGCTGCCAGCTCTTAGACTAGTTATCTATGGATATGATGTAAACGCAATCTTAAAACTGTGTATTTAAAATACAGAGCATATAAGAATTGCATTCATAACTTTCAAAAAGAAAACAGATTTAGTTTGCGAAACGTCAGATCAATACTATATGTGCATCATTTTAGTTATAATTCATATAAGCTGGCAAAAATTAGACTCTGACTGACCTTTGACATAAACGTCACATGCATAGAGCTTATTTTTGCAATATACTAATTAATTTTGTTATTTTTGTAGAATGTAGAAGATATATGTGGTAGAAAAGCCCATAAAAAGAAGAAATGAATGATCAAAATACAAGTCCAAAAACAATATTCCAGAGATTTGTAGAAAACAGCCAAATATTTAATTCTGATGATGACAAGGCTAATATATTTGCAAACTAAATAATAATAATAATAAACGTTCTTTATTGGATAAATAAATATATAATAATGGATAAATAAGTATCCAAACAGCTAGCGACCGGAGTCCTTCAGCCTGTTAATGCAATTAAGTTTATGTATTAACATTTTTTTGTATAATATTCATAATGATCACAGTTTGTGGAAAAAACAAAAAACTTAATAATAATAATTTACATTTGCAACTTGTCGGTATTGTGAAGACAGATATGTAGATATAGACAAATCATAGTATTTGTTTTGAATTTGTGTGGATATTTTTTCCATCAATGTCATCTCGGGGAGTTTAATTATTGATCTTCTATTGGGGTCTCTTAATCGGCAAAGCGGCCTTAATAATTGCATATTGTGTGGTCGATTTGCAAATTTGTTTGTCAACTTTTGAACTCTGCTAATTATTGGAGTTACGCCAGTTCTCTTGTACAGCAAGTTATTAGGTGACTTGTGAAGGTGGTTGGCGGGGTGACGAGTCTTGGTTATAATTCGAAGTGAAGAGGTTTCGGCAACTTTTAGATTGTTTAGTGCCAGTGTTTGACAATTAATATATAAGGTATGTCCATATTAGAGAATAGGCTGACATATGGATTTAAAATGTTTTGCTCGGTTCTTGATTTTTGCTTTAATTAATCTTGAGTGTAAGTGAGAAGTAATTACTAAATATTTTGCTAAGGGTGATGGTTTTATTTGTTCATTTGCAATGTTTATTGTAGGGAAAGATGGGGAGGGATTGCAAACTATTATGTGCCACAATTTATGGAAAGTCAAAATCCTGCTTTTAGTCAGAATAAATAAAATGTAAACAGTGGGTACCAAGATTATTTTAACATAAATGTTCCTGTTAACACAATAGAAATTGATGAACAATACTTCTCTATTTTACACAAACAGAAAAATACATCTCCAAGAGTTGATGAAATACCATCGTCAGTAATTAAACAACTAAATTAACGGGTTGATACCTATATGTTTTGAAAATCTACAAATATGGTTTAAAGCACCATATATCCTGAAGAATGGAAAAGATGGGAGATAATAAACATACCAAAGCTCAAGCAAATCACAAAAAAAAATTAATAACCATTGATCGATTATTCTACTACCAGAGAAAACAATTCGAGAAAATTATAAGAAATTAAAAAAAAAAAAAATTATATCACAAAAACAACATTCTACCATCCTAATTTAAAAGGCAGTACCTCCATTTTTTACCCATTTGTACTGTAAACGTCACGAGTGATGGCGAAGAAAGGGGAAGCTGTATGTAGAGAGTAGTATAGACCTAGCGTATGCATCGCTATCCTAATTATATTCCCCTACAGTCCCCATCGCTCGCCAGTTTACTGTAGTTAACTCCATTTACTATGTTCATTATGGAAATATCTGTTACTCTACCATGCTAGAAAGCGATGTGACAATTTTTAGAAAAAGAACTGAAATGTCTTATCTGCAAACACCAAATAAAACTTACCAATATTATTATCATTATCTTTCGTGTTACTCTCTGAAGTCTCTTCTTTTGGTTTCAAAGGACTTTCAATAGGTTCATCACCTATAAAAAAGTAGAATGTATGTATATGTGTGGTTTAAGAGGTTAATGGTAGATACTGATATTTATTAAAAAAGAATGGTCAGTGTACCCATCAGTGTAATAGAATGAACAAAAGGTCATGTAATTTTCATGTAAATTATGTGCAAAATAAATTTTCAAATTATTTATGTGCATCCACTAAGGGCCGGTTTTATAATAATATAATAATAATAACAATAGCCTTTATTCACTTAAGCCTTTTACAGGATATAAAACGTCAAATAGTACACAAAAAAAAATACATTCATATATCTAAGTATCTAAAAACACAATAACAAATATATAACTTGACAATACATTACTACAACTTTAAAACTTATTATATTTACAAATAAATAATGAACATAAAAAAAGGTACATATTTATAATTCATTGTTAAAATTCAAGTTTATATTGGATGATTGAAAAATTCTTGTAAAGAATAGAAACAATTTTCTCTGAGAAATAAGCGGAGCTCTGTTTTAAATTTTTTTATATTTACTTGCTATTTTATACTATCGGGTAGCTTGTTAAAAATTGTTCCACAGGTATAGCAAGGCCCCTTTTTGTATGTGCTTAAACGAAAATTATTTATATAGATCTGATTTCGCCCTCTGGTGTTATAACTATGCACACTACTGTGTTGTGGAAATTTATCCCAATTGATTTTGGCAAATAGGGCTGCTTCATAAATTAGCAGACAGGGCAGTGAAAAAATTTTGTGTTTTATAAAAGTAAGCCGACATGATTCTAGCGGAGTTAGAGAGAATATTAACCTAATAATTTTTTTTTGCATTACAAAAACACGCTGAAATTCACAGCTTGTTCCTCAGTAAATTATTAAATATTTCATATGTGGATATGCTAAGGCAAAGTATATATTTAATAAATACTTTTTATCCATGAAGTTTCTGAGATTTCTGATAGCGAAATAGGCAGAATTTAATTTTTTTAGTACATATTCAATATGATTTGTCCATGTATAATATCGGATTAAACTGCAGAGCACAGATTAAACTACAGATCTCAATAAAAGTCTGTTTTATAATGTCAGTAATCTTTAGTTTGTAGATTAATTAGGTCACAGTAAAGTTAAACTTCAAACGGTGGATGGGGATGGTTTAAACTCTGGATTATCAGATGTCAGAATGTTCATAACCTCAGAATTAATAAAATTTGGTGTAATATTTGATGGATGTATCGAAATATGTGATTATTTACAATCTGATGATAGAAAATTATTATTAATACGCTCAAAGTTCTGGAAATTTTAGAATCAGACCTATAGTTACAAGGAAGAATGTAATCAGAAAAATGCATAAGCTGTTTAGGTTGGGCCAGTTATTATTTTATTGGAGCTAATTGAAAATTTATTATTACATCTGACAGAAAGGTAAAGATTTATGTTTGATCTCTTCACACCTACATCCATATATATGCTTATTGTTACCAGATACTTTGGAATCAACTGTCTCTTGTATAATTAAAAATGTTTCACTAATAAAATTAGTTCAGAGAATTTGTCGTTCTTCTATTTCCCTCCATTTTTTACAAAAATAACTTGAAATGTCATGTCAAAATGTTGAAATAGGTTAGAATCAAACTACATGAAGTTGCAATTTCTGTTGAACAGTAGTAACAACTGTATATATTTAAGTTTATTTTTATAAAACAGGAGTTTGTAAAGTAAAGTTTAAATTATGGTTTAATCTCAAGTTTAAACTTAAGATAAACGTGGAGTTAATCTAACATTATAAAACTGGACCTAAATCAGTTTATTGTCCTTAGGCAATAGACCAACTTCATCGTGACTACAATCTGTTAAGAATGTGCATGCGCTTCCCTCTCTCGTGAGGGGAAGCAGTCAGTTACTTGAGGGGAACGAGATAGTAAGCAAGGGGTTAGAATCTCTAGATGCCCCAATTGACATAAATGGATCAGCTGATTACATTTGGATCTGCAGTCTGCAAAAACTGAAAAAACGTTTGTGCCCCTTGAGAATTAAGTGCACTGAAGAACACATCATAATAACCTTTTGGAGCTTTCGGTCTATTTGAGCATTTATAAGACCAAGCTTGGTGATCGTCGGAATGGCAGCTATTGCATTTGGGAGGTAGTGTAGAGGTACACTTGTTTGACGAGTGGTTCCCATAACATTATGAGCATTTAACTGGCGTCTTACAGTTTTCTGTAGCATGTTCAAATGAAAGGCATTTGCTGTATGGTTTAGGAGATGGTGGCGGTGGTTTACTAGGATAAACCGGATAGTGTTGATACTTAAAAAAGAGGCCGTCCGTAAGGAGGGTTGTTGATGTTTCCTGGGAACTGGTGATTATTCTGATGAGAGATGTAGGTTTGTTTGTTGTTCTCGAGATAATTCTTTTACAATATTGATGCTCCAGTTTACATTTATTTAAACAATCGCTTATTGCTAGATCTTCGATTTCCTGTTCACTACTGAGTAGCTTGTAGATGTGGCTTCAGATCTAACCGGTTTGGTATTTGGAGATGGTTCTGAAAATTTGAGTATTTTGCCTAATACTACCATTTTATTTTAAAGTATTTGTAATAGACTCTTTGGCAGTAACTGTTTTTAATAGAAGTCCAAGTTTGGTTTTTAAGATTATATCTTTTGAATTAGGGTATATTTTAGCCCAATAGTCTGTAAAGTTAAATCTTGTGTAGTTTGTATCAATTGTTATATAAAACAGTCAAAGTATGTACATAAACTCTTAAATAAAAAACATAAATCTAACATTGAGATTCAGTACATCAATAATATACATGAACATTATACTCGCAATAAAAATAACATCTATCAGAACAATGTGACAAGTAATTATGGACTAAAAAATCCATTCTATCAATGCATACATACTTATAATGAACTTCCTGATGAGTTGAAAAGATGTAACATACAATTATTTAATAAAAGATGCAAAACCCACATCACTATGTAATAATATAGGGATAAGTGCATAGACATTTACATTATTTTTATTTTCTTTTAATACGATTAATTTTAAGATATTATACATGTTTTTGTAATTGTATATCTGATGTAATGTACATGTGTCCATTTTACTACTGTATTTATAAAATATACTATATGGTATTGCTATGTATACATATACCCACATTTAATTTTGTAAATATTCTGTTACCGTCCCCTGGGCGTTTAGGAATAAGAATAACTTTAGATCATCTTTTGTACCTATAAATTTTTACTAAATAAATAAATAAAATATCTTTTTTGTTTTATATCTTTCATTATAGGAGAGAAGTTTGTATTTTTTGTATTTCTGTTTTTATTAGTCTGATTGTTTTTACTTGTGGTGGATTGTTGTGTAGTGTTTATCTGTGGTGTTTTTGTGGTAGAGGTTAAAGACTGTCCTAATATAATATTAAGTTTTTGGGAAAATTTATTTATTCTTCTCTTTTTGGCCTTCTTATTTTTTCTATTTGCTTTAGTCCATTTTCTATCATCCTCCCCTATTTCCATTTCACTATTACCGTCACTTTCTGATGACATTATAAAAAACTATTCTAGAAAAACTTAAACAAACTCAGAACATAAGCTATATATGTTCACGTTACAACTGTTAGTAATAAACTGTGATGGTAAAATATTTTTGTGTGAATAAAATTTTAATTTCAATATTTTAATACTCACCTCTGTGTTTTAACAGTAAATAAATAATCTGTAAATTATCGTTCTAAACCAAAGTGTTTATTTTAAAACTAGTGCTAACATACGATAGAAAGGGTAGCATTTGACCCTGCCAGCTGAAATAAAATTCAGTAGTGTTAGTGTTAAATAAATTAAATAGAATTAATTTCAAGTGGAAAACAGCTCTCTGAGAGTATACAGGGCCGAAGCATTTGGCCCGTTCCAGCTTTTCAAGTTTAACCACCCCGACTTCTAATCAAACAAAATAAAGTGCACGAAAGGCAAAGGCATCTAAATCTCACATAAAGCTCTCCAGCCAAAAAATATTTTATTTTTCCAAACCAGAGTTACTGTTCGTGTTCACCTCTCATTTCACCATCCTGGTTGAGTGGATGAGTAGCTGTAGCTAAACTCTGCCAGGACGTAAACATAAACAAGGCATTAAAATTTAAAAAATAAATAAATATGGCACCTTCTTGAACACGGTTCTATCTGCAAAACTTAAATTACAAATTACCCTTCTTTATATCACTACTGGATTTGTTTTCGTATTTTAACTATAAAGTACCAGCAAAAGAAGTATGGTAAAATATACCTGTAAACATGATACCGAATGCACAAATTTAAATCTTTCACTGATTCTTCACTTCTAATGAATCATCCATTCAACTCATCTAAAGTATAGAATATCTCTACCTTTGTTGCTGGTCAATTTGAATGATCATTAGTCACTTTGAATGAAACGCAAATGAAAACAATCTTTACTCCTTTCACAGCATTGAATTATCCGCGATGAACATCCGAAATGTAAAGTCTATATTCGCATGTAGGTTTGTTATTAGTTCTGCTACAAATCTGGAATATCAACACTTTAAATTCTAGTAAAATTACCTCGGGGCTGAAGACCAGTTGTTAAAAACAATAATTTTCCAACAATGGAAATTAAGCTTAATGAACTTTCTTGCAAGAAGCTTGTTACAAAGTTAAATCAAGAACTTATTGTAAAGAAAAGAAAGCATAAAATAATTATACTTTGTCAGCATTCAACATAAAGCTAGATAAGTTATTAGCAGAACTCGATAGATTCCTAGAATACAATAATTTTATAGGGTGGCCCAAACATAACTTGTGAAACCCTGGGGAATTAAACAAACAAACAATACGTTATATATAATCTCAAACTTCATGCAGTAAAGCTCGACATATGCATAGCATCTTTTGTACGCCTACGTAATAAGATATTAATAATAATAATAATAATAATAAAAGAGTTTTATTGAAATGAGAATTACATTTCATTCCAAAGGGCAATTGACCGAGGTCCTTCAGCCCATTTAATTTATAAACCTTAATATAATTTTTTTTCATAGCAATGTACAGGTAATGTGTGATTTATGTAGTACATATTTTATACAAAAAAAAAAAAAAATCTAATATTAATAGGTATACAAAACATTTTTTTTATAAATATGTGTGCAATATAGTATGAATGTCCTGTATTATTCTAGAGATACAATTATCTCCCAAAGGGAATTAGCAGGGTGTGTGCATCTCCTTATTCCGTCGATCCTCCTTATACAAAATTCATCGATTGAATTTTTGTTATGTTGCTTTTGGCAAAATCTTCGTGTAAGAGTGGAAAGTCTTTCTTGAATGGGCTGGATGTGAGTGAGTTTCAGTGTATAAGAGGTGGTTTGGCGGGTTATGTAGAGGATTGTTGGGATGCCGAATTTTTGTTATTGTTCGGATGGCACTCGTTTCGGCTACCTTGAGATTTTTGATAGCAGGACTTTTTAAGTTAGAGAAAATTAAATGTCCATACTCTATGATCGGTCTGCAAATTAATTTATAGATTTTACCCATAGTGGTTATATTAATTCCATCTCTTTTATGAGATAATCCTCCTCTAAAATGTTTGGCTTTTGAAATTATTTTTTTTTTCACATTAGTTGTATGGTTGTTAAAATTGATTTTATTGTCGATGGTAATCCCTAGATATTTTGCAGATACTTCTGCAT
The DNA here is from genome assembly GCA_963675555.1 of Leptura quadrifasciata. Classification (NCBI taxonomy): domain Eukaryota; kingdom Metazoa; phylum Arthropoda; class Insecta; order Coleoptera; family Cerambycidae; genus Leptura; species Leptura quadrifasciata. The sequence goes on along the minus strand of OY776673.1, from coordinate 185,498,099 downwards.
GAATTGTCTGATTGTATATGTTTAATGAGGGGGAATTTCTAGAAGGTGTATGCTGGAATATAATTAAGTGGGACTTAGATGGGTTGGGTTTAAGCCTCCATTTGTTAAACCATAAAGATGTAGCATCTGCGAGATTTTGGAGATTTTCCATTGCTGCATTTATAGATTTGTTGTGTGCTATCAAGGTGGTATCATCTGCAAATTGAAGTATAAATGCTTGATGTGAAAAATGTTGTGGATTATCGTGGTAGATATCTGAACAGTAGATATTGTAGAGGAGTGGTGAAAGCGGTGATCCTTGTGGAAGGCCTTGCTCAGGGGTAAATTCATAAGATATGGCGTTCTGGACCTTCACTCTTAATTTCCGGTTGAACAGAAAACAGTTAACCAAAAGTAGAAGATGTCTAGAACATCCTCGTGTGTATAGTTTGTATAGTAAACCCTTATGCCAAACACTGTCAAAAGCTTTGTTGATGTTCATGAACAATGCTACCGATTTGTTTCCATTTAGCTTAGATGTTTTGACATTGTTTGTTAGTATTGCTAAAGGCTGAGTTGTAGAGCTGTTAGTTTTAAACCCAAATTGAAGGGCGAGCGTAGGTGCGTCTTTACTATGTACATATTTCGGTATGCGATGTAAAGCAACGACAGGCGCAGTTAGTACTTGGACGGTGACCATTCCAATGGAAACCACGTTCTTGCGTCACACATCTTCCAGCGGTGTGTATATCAATGTATGCGCGGAAGCTATACAACCTTAGGCGAGGGTTGTATAGGAGATACACCATCCTTCGGAGGGGATGTAAAGCCGTTGGTCCCTTGTCCATTAAATGTTAGGCAAGTAAAAGATCCCTACTGTTCTTAAGGGAAGAGGTTCGGCAAAATTCCTGGTTGGGGGTAGCTCGTCTACAGGCGTCGGTGTTAGGCCTCAGTAGCGGAAATAGGCCGACGTTAAATAAATGTATAAAAAAAAAAATCCAAATTGATAATTCAGTATCTGGTGACCAATGCTTTCATGAATTTTGTTGTTAATTAATTTTTCGAAGTTCTTCCCCAGTACTGGCAGTAGCGTAATAGGTTTATAGTTAACTACTTTGGAGTGATCTGTGCCGTGTTTGGGTATGGTAATGATCGTCCCAGTTTTCCATTCTTTTGGGAAATATCGATGTTTGAAACAGTATTCGTAAATTTTAATTATATACAAGTGAATGTTTAAGTCTAGTTTTTTAACAAATTTTTTTTGTGACATAATCGTGACCTGGAGCTGTATTTTTACCTTGATTTACTATAGCAAAATAGTCGGCTTCATCAATTGAATACTCTTCCATTGGCACAGGTTCGCTAATAAATGTATCGTACCAATCTTGGTAATGGTTATTATTAAAATTCAAGTCCTGTGTTTCTGCATAGGCTTTCTCAAAATAATTTGTAAATATTTTTGTCTTTTCTTCTGGTTTTTAATATATTATGTCGTTTACTTTAATACTAGAGCTTGATGTCCCTTTATTTTTATATTTTGATAGTTTTTTTATTTCTGACCAGTAGTTTTTGCCTTTTTTCCTGTTTATTTCGTTGCATGTGTTAATTCATTTATGTGATCTAAATTGTCGAATGAAAGTTTGTAGGTTTTTATTAAGTTTATTCATTTCCATCTTTGCGTCGGGATTGTTGGTGCTTCTGTATTCTCTGTACATTTTTCTTTTTCTTTTAATTAATTGTATTATAAAGGGTAGCAGCTCATAAGTGTAGTAATAAGATATTAATTTCTGAAGAATTTTAAAATTAAAGTATTGTTACGTGCTTACAGTTTTCAGTAAACACTTTGTGGATTCAAATAACTTGCAACAAGAATTTTCACTAACCACTATTTTATTAATCACTAAAATTACACTAGTAAATACTTAAAAATCACACAACTAATAATAACTTAATCTAATATAAATTCACTACTATTAAAACACTATGTACTTTTCTTCCTAAACTTGTCAACTTTTGTCTAACCTAAAAACTCTCTGTCTGTTTACTTCACTGAACTGTACTGCCTACTTCACTCAACTGAACTCTTCTTCTACAAACTGTCTCTGTAACCAGAACTGTACTGGATACTAAACTGAACTGTTCCTTATACTTCACTAAACTGTACTGTTCCTCCATCTGCTGGATTCACCTCTTTATATACCCACTTGGAATGTCCAGAATATCATTGTAGAACCTTCCAGAATATACTGGAATTCTCTACAATTTACTTAGGCACTACTAAATGGTGGTTTGCCAGTTGGCCCACAGATGGCGCCACCCTTCTGGCCATGGAGTAATTACAACTCTCCTCTCTGTTAGAGGGCAGCACATAACAGTATTATTACAAGAAGAGGCGGCTTTTAAAGTTAAAATATTTGGATAAAAATTCAATAGTTAAATATTCAGATTTTATAAAATTTTAAATTCAATTATAACCCCTATCTTAAGTAGTGTCAATAAGGTTGAAGGGGGAAATGGAATGAAAAGTTGAAGTGAAATGTCACACTATTTCTGTCCATTGTCTAATTACCAGCGGTAAAAAATTAAATTGGCAAAATGAGTCATGTGTTTTCATTTGTATATATATTACTATTATTTTGTTTTCTATTGATCGTTTTGATATGTCAATATTTCTTAAACTAAAGCTTGTATATTATTATTTGTATCATAGATTAATGCCTGGAAATCTTAAAAAACAAACCAATAATATGCCACATTGACAGGGCCACAGTAAGACCCTTATTGATCTTAGTTCATAATATAGTCTAGTATACTTTAACTTGGCGTGTGTATGTATGAGTTAATATTTCCGTACGATTTCATTTTCTCTTGTACACAAAGATCCAGAAATATTGTCCACGTAGACAATGTTTCTGGATTATTGCTTTAACTTTGTGTACAATATGGGAGAAAATGAAATCGTACGGAAATATTAACTCATACATATACACGCCAAGTTAAAGTATACTAGACTATACCGTATGAGACAAATAGCATGTTGAAAATTTTTACAAAAAGAACTCAAATGTTTCTGCAAGCCCCAAATAAAACTTACCAATGTTATTATCATTAGTGTTACCCTCGGAAGTCTCTTCTTTTGGTTTTAAAGCACTTTCACTAAGTTCATTGCCTATAAAAAAGTAGAATATATGTTTATATGTGGTTTAAGAGGTCAATGGTACTGATATTTATTTAATAAAGTACAGTATGGGGACCCCCACCAGTGTAATAAAATGAACAAAAGGGCGTGAAATTCCTACGTAAATTATGTGCAAAATAACCATTCAATCATTTCTCTCTTCAAATAAGATCAAAATTAATTTCTGAATTATTTATGTGTGTCCACTAAAAAGAATATTCGTCCTCGGACAATTATTTCATGTCATATGCCATAAAAATATAGAAGACGTATGTTTGTACTAATTACTCTGTTCATAATTTTCAGTATTTGCATCTTTCTCAGCAATTCATTTAATAATAATTGTAATAGTAATAATGTTACTGAAGGCTGCCCTGTCCTTATAAATTAATGTGAAACAAGTTAAAACAACATCTAGAAACACGGAACTACATCCGACTGAACAGACGATTCACAATAGCAAAGTAATAATGAAAATACATATGAAACTCATGGCAAATGTGGTGATAAATATGGTAGACAGATGAGTAGATAAGGAAGTTCCACGCAAATTAGACATTTTAGAAGAAATAATATTTGAGATGTGTATTTTTGATGGGGTTAGAAATAGATATCCGAAAAGTTCCCACCCCATTCGGGAGCGGAAAGTCCCTTTTTGTGCAAAAAACCACCCATAACGGGGACTTAACGCTGGTTTTTCACTTTTATCTTGTAAACCGTTCGTTGGAACAGAAAAAAGTATAGGAAATAAACATTTGTCATTTAATTCTGTACAAAAAATGTCCTATTGACCTTGTAGGTTATTCCCACCTATTTTACAGTAACAGCGTCCAAACTGAGGGGTAGTTTGGAGTGCACATGTAGAAATCGATTTTACACGAAGTTTCACAGCTAATATCTCAAAACGGGTTACTTTAACAATAAAAATGCCTCAGAATGAATTTATAGAGCAGAATTTTCTCTATAAGATGCATGTCTAGTGGATTTTGACGCAATTTATTTTTAATTATTTTCCCCTTTTCCACAAAGATGCGTTTTTTTAATTTGAGCTTGTTTCCAACCCATCCTTTGAGGTAGAACTCTCAGTGCGTTTTTTAAAAGTGGTTTCCCCTGTAGGCCTATTCCACTAAAATTCTGTCCAATTTTACTCATAAGGTTCTTCATCGACAAACTGTTCTTCAAATCTGGAATTAAACATAATTTATAAAGAAATAATATCTGCAAAAAGAGTTGCAGAAAACGATGCAGTTGTGTTAAAGTTGGATTGTTTTGCAGATATTATTTCTTTATAAATTATTTCTTCTATTCATGGTTTTTTTATCTAATTTGCGTGCACTATTAGGTAAATAAGCTGGAATAAGTTAGTTTAAAAATGGTGTTACAACGTGTAATTTTTTAATGCCTTCTTAACGTGATGGGTATTTAATTTAATATATAGAGGAACCATATTATGGAAGATATGTTTAAGGTATTTGCACTTTTGTCAATATGAAACAGGGACTTCTAAAATAATAGTATTTTCAATATAGCGATTGTGAAGGTTAGAAACTTCAATGTAATTATTAACATTTTTGTGAATCTCAAACAAAAGAGAAACATGTAAAGTGATGGTAGCGACAAAGCTTAGTAGATGAAGGCCACTGATACACTCTGCAGTCTATTTTCTAAGTTGGTTAAATATTCAGAAAGCATACCATAACTTAATTGAGAATGGAAAAGTGAACAGTATATAGTTTTTGGAGTACTTAATATGGAGTGCGCCTTTCAGTTGACTCAATAAAAAAAGTTACGTTACATAACTTATTAATGTGACAACTCCAATTCAGTTTTGATTCTTCCATTATAAACCGGGACCCAACAGGAAGTGAGTTTGCTGAATATAAGGACTGCATTCTGCCATGCCAGATATAAGTTTTTTTTTATACATTTATTTAACGTCGGCCTATTTCCGCTACTGAGGCCTAACACTGACGCCTGTAAACGAGCTACCCCCAACCAGGAATTTTGCCGAACCTTTTCCCTTAAGAAGAGTAGGTATCTTTTACTTGCCTGACATTTAATAGACAAGGGACCGACGGCTTTAGAATACACCCTCATTAAGTAGTTGCTCACTGGATTTTAAGCAATTCGTTATGATTCGGATCATTAGTGTCGGCTTGTTAACTTTTGCAATTATTCTTTTGCAGTAGCGGCAGTGTTTTATACTCGTTCTTTTAATATGTTCACTTATTTCTGAGTCTGTTATTTCATGTTCTACTGATCCAATAATTACAGAGTAGGAGCTTGATGTTGTAGGTCTGTCATGATGGAGTCCGAGGTTTCTTGGTAATTTTTGATTTTTTTGTTAGGTATAAGTTTATTTACCGTTTCTGTTATTATTTTTTTCTCCTTGTTTGTTTTTATGAGGAAGCCTTTTTTTTGTTTGTATAATGACTTCATCAGATTGTGGTTGTGCTGTTTCCCATATTTTAGACATGTCTTTTCTTGTTATGTCATTGACAGTGGTGATGTAAAATAAGTGTTTAAATTTTTTGTGTACTATTTCATTCATCCTTGTTGAGTAGTTTTTGTTTGTATGCATTGCAATGTTTTTGTTTTGGATGTTTTTTGTGTGTATGTGTGTGTGTGTTTATCTCTGCTTTTTTTGTAGTGTTGGTATTTGACCCCAATATGATGTTATTGATATCTTCTTATGAAGTCTATTAGTTTTGTTTGTATTTGCACCTTCTACTCTTGATTTCCGTTTATGTCTCACTTTTTTCCATTGGCCATTATCTTCTATTTCCATCTCACCATAACTTCCATCATTATCTGAAGGCATTTTGGTCGCTAGTTAACACTCTTAACTGTGCAGTATCAGGAGAACATATTCACTGTTGTTCACTCTGTCACTGCCTCTTAAGAACTGTGTTTCTTATTATTATATAGAGGTTGGGTTTAAGTGGACAAGTGGACTCAATTAATTATTCACAATGATAATAAATAGGACAAAATAAAATAACTTAACTTACCTACTTTGGTGCAACAAATTAAAAGATATCTAAATAAGCACATGAATGTCTGATGGCTGGTCGATAGCCGAGTGGGTTAAGGTGCGAGGTGGCAATCGAGATTAATCACCGGGTTCGAATCCTGGCTCCGATACTGGCACTGTCGGAGAAAATGGTTATGTCCGTGTTTTTTCAATGTGTAAACCCTTCCGCACAAGCCCTGGCTTCTGGAATTGGGGGTTGTCTAATTTCTGTGGTGTTTATTTATTTATTATTAATATATTCATGCAAACTTAAAGAAAATAGAGTTACTTACTTATTCACGGTAGAAGTATCAACCTTATGACTATGGAAAAGAATTACCTGGCCATGATGCTTCGACGAATATCTTGCAGTGGGATTTCGTACTATAACTACAGGAAAGATTATCCCCTTGATTTGTTGGTTAACTGATCCATCAGAGGCAATCTAGCAACAGCATGCTTGCGTTAAACAAAGAGGTACAGGGCAGAAGTAAGGGGCGATAAAAGGCACCACACTAGCTACAGGCAACGTGTATTTCTTTATAGTTTAAGTCTCGGGTAACCATATTGCAGCACATTTGTCAGTCCTCATATTTTACACACTCAAATACCTTTTGCGCTCGCATTATTATAATTAACTTAGAAAAATAAATACTGAATATATTAGGAAACGATAGCCAATATAACAAATGGATTGTCTTTATTGATGAATTTATTTATAATCTTTAAGTAATATAAAAATACATAATATTTTATTTTTTATGTAGTTACCAGATAAATTAAATTAAGGTCACCACTGTAGTCTTTTGTTTTATAAGATATAAAACGTAAAGTAAAATTGTTTTCTTCTAAACAATTTGAATGCACGCGAGCACTAAAAATGACTTACCAATGTTTTTATTTTTCTTATTCTCTGAAGTTCCCAGTGTTAATTTAAAAAATGCCATAGGTTTACCTCCTCTTTTACTGGAAATAGGAGGAATAACTAAAATATAACAAACAATTAAGCGAACAGTTGCCTAACACACAAACATACCATAACTTTTATCTTTATTATGCGTTGATGTAGATTCCCTCCAACATCCTACAGCCATCACAGCTCCTAAAGTGGATGGCTGGATATTTTTCCTATATTCGTTCACACCTTCCATAGAGTCTTAAAAGAGGAACAAAATAGTTTAGATTGTCATTATGTGCGATACCTGACTCATTTCATTCACCATTTATGTTAAAACATGTCTTCATCTATTTAATCATGGAGTGTGGAAAAAGAATAATCTGACAGATTTACTGACAAATAATCTCACCCATTTAATAATCATAAAAATTGCAAAATATTTATAATATATTCATGACAAAAGCACATTCGGTGATATGCATCACCCTTAAGCACCTAGTGTTCTTGTAAGGTATCGAAAACAAAGGATGCTGCAAAGAATATTATTTGTGGTGTACTACTTTATATGGTGAATACATAGATGGAGCTGTTCGATATCACCTACAGTTACAATGACCATATTAATTAAATACTGCAGCAAACACTTTCAGATATTGAGGCACCATTCGAATGCTAATGCATTATCACAAATTAAAATCAAATTATCAGTGACAGCTATCTGCTCCTATCTTTCACAAAAGTATATGCATAGGTTCAAAAATATTTCTTCCATTATTTTATATCATCTTCTGTACATTCCATATCACCTGTTAGTGGTATTTAGACATAATTTTGCTGAACCCAGAACAAAAAGATACACGGCATGCAAATTTTTAGACCGTCGCACATCATCATTTTATCAATTTGTATGCTCGCACGCAACTATAGCCACACCTTTCGATAGTGTGCAGCTCTACGTGTCCTCAGTTTATGCGGATTTTACGGCTAATTCCATAAGTGCAAATTAAAACAAATTCTTTTGGGAAAAAATAATGTAGGCAAACTTCATTCTAAGAGGTTGAATATGCATAAAACGAGTAGTTTTTTATCATTCCATTGATATTATTTTAAATTGTCTCAATATTCGATAGAGAATTATTGATTGATACTCCAAACTGGTGTGCAAAGTTATCGAATTGGTTCAACTTTCTTCTTAAAGAGTAGGGATAATAACACAGATTTCTCTAAAAAGATTCCTATTAACTTGCTTAACATAGAAAAACTAGACACTTCAAAACTGTACACACTTAACACAAAACCAGATTTAAAAGGGGGGTAGATTTATTTGAACAGGATTTCAATACCCAAGGTCGTTTTTTCATGCAGTACGTGATTGTATATGTATCGTATAATATAAGTTTAAATCAGAACTAAATAAGGCAATACTCAATAAGTATCTTATGTTAAAAAAAGCTCTTCATTAAATTTAATACCTGCCTCCTCCTCGTTATAAACCCATTGACAGGTTACTTTGATTTAAACCAATTGTCAATTATAAAGAAGCCGCCTTAGGTACCCGATACAGATTCCCCTCCAATTTCATCTGAAGCCGCACGTCACTCATACATGATTGGTATGGTGTAATAATCGCCGACGCCAGTGATATACATTCTGTGCACATGCATTTGGAACTAAACATTACTGCCCTCGATGTAGCAATTGGTGATTGCATATGTTTAGAAGAGGTATGGCTAGAAATCGTCTTTCATGCAGCTTCATCATAAGTGACGATTTCTCTACCATAATTGTGACGACTCGCCAAAAAAATAGTTTAACTGATAACAGCTTTTGGTTCTGTCAAAAGCGAAATGAAAAAGAACATCTTTTATTTGTTTATCGTTAACAATGTTTTTATTTCTTTAATTTTGTGTACTGTAGGCTTAATGCTACACTAAAATGCGGTATACACTTACATTCTATACAGGGTGTCCCGAAACTCCCACCTTCTCCTTTAGGTGTCAATTCTCCATGCAAAAATAGTAAGAAAAGTTCCTATAAACATGTGTCCGGAAATGCTTCCTAAGGGAGCTACGGAACTCTAAGGATGGCGATTTTTCAAAGTAGGCGTTTATAATTTAAAAAACAACCTGAATTACGATTATTATTATTACAAAATGTACTCAAAATGCCTTCCTTCCTGCTCGATGCAGGTCTCAGTACGACAAACAATATTATTTGTGACTCTTTGTGCCATTTCCCTGGTTATAGTGTCAAATGCCGCATTTATGTCGGCTCGCATGTCGTCCTCACTAATTGTCTCATTATAATGAACCAAATTTCTTATTTGACCCCATATAAAATAATCCATGGGATTCAAATCTGGCGATCGAGGAGACCAACTTATCCGGGCCACTTCTTCCTATCCAGCGCCCTCGAAAAACTCGGTTCAAATGACGCCTTGCTACACTACTAAAGTGCGCCGGAGCCCCATCGTGCATAAAAATCAGATTCAAGCGAGAAAGCAGCGGGATTTCATTCAGTAAACCGGATAGTTGTCTCCGGTCCATTAAGTCGCGCGGGAAAAAATATGGGACCAATCGGCAAAATTGGTGGTAAATATTATTTTCAAGTTTTACTTAACCTATAGTAATAGTAGTAGTCTAGCAGTTCGCCTAGTACTCAACCTTGCCTGATTAGCAAATGCATCAAGAATCATTTCTTCTTCAGCTACTGGAATTCCTCTTGGGTGACCGTTACCTCGTCTATTAGGTAGGACATTTCCACTGTCCCGTACACAATTGAGGCAGCGCGTGATAACTTTTGCGTAGGGAAAATGTGCTCGTTGTGGGAATCGGAACGCGTACAGTCGTGCGGCTGGTACAGCCATACCATAACAGATAATCATAACGAGATACTCCTGTGAGGTGTACTCAGCCATTTCTGTTACTGAATGATATATGCCTACTTTGAAAAATTAATAATGCGCATTTAGCAAACGAATACGCAATATTTCGTTTAGACCACTTTTACTCGAAAACAGCTTGCCATATGGCTAATTGGAAAGAGGACCTTTTTTTTTGCAGAATTGACCAGGGAATCATAATCAGGGATTAAACTACTAAAAATGTCAAATGGGAAAATAAATATGTAGAAGCAAAGAACACCGACCCCTCGTTTCTCCGCCCCTGGATAAAATTAATTATGGCTAATACTATAAAACAATAACCTTCAATAATCGAAAATAGTTAACCAAGTTTCATAAAGTTGTCCCAAATCATTTCCGAGATAATTAGTAAAAACACCTATTTTTGCGCCATCCTTAGAGGGCCGTAGCTCCCTTAGGAAGCATTTCCGGACACATATTTGTAGGAACTTTTCTTACTATTTTTGCATGGAGCACCTAAAGGGGAAGGCGGGAGTTTTGGGACACCCTGTATAATTAAGCACTAATCTGTTCAGCATGACCTAACACGCCACAGGTAATACAATCTCATTTTTCCCTAGAGGCTCTGGAAGGGCCTTGTGCGGGAAGGGGCTAAACATTCAGTTAGGGGATACACATCCAATGGAATTAATTTCTTCTTCAGAAAAAAAAACCCATTGCAAAGGCCGGGAATCCAACCCGGAACTACTGGGTGAGCGACAAGTGTGCTTGCTTGTTTTATTAATTATCAGTTTTTCTTTGCAGCCTAACTTATACCCGTCATGAACTCTATTTGAAAGTATATTATAGACACTATATTTGGTCTTAAAGCATATTTCAAATGATGTACACAAATATCAATGAGTGTCAAGGGTGGTTAGCTGACTAAAATCTAAAATTGAGGATGGCCCATACATGTTCTATTTAAAAAAAAAAACGATTTCTTTTATCAAAAATTAAGACTTCAAAATTTATTGACCAACATAACACTTAATATTAATTTCTTCTTCTTCTTTTGGCATCATAACCCAGGGTGGGTCTTTGCCTGTCTGGCTATTTTCTTCCATTCTGTTCTCTCTTGAGTTTTTCTTCTCCAGTTTCTAATACTAATAGTTCTCAGGTCATCTTCTACATCATCTATCCATCTTATCCTAGGTCTTCCCCTTCTTCGTCTTCCAGCAGGTTTCCACTCATATATTTTTTTAGTTGTTCTCGAGTCTTCCATTCTGTTGACATGTCCCAACCATGTTAATCTTTGACTCTTTACATATTTAATAATGTCACTCCATTTATCTGATTCAGTTCAGCATTCATGCGGATTCTCCATGTTCCATCAGCGTCCTGGACTGGCCCATGTATCTTTCGCAGGATCTTTCTTTCGAATATTCGAAGTATTTCCTCGTCTCTTTTTGTCATGGTCCAGGTCTCACATCCATATGTTACTACAGGTCTAATTAAGGTTTTGTATATTTTTGTCTTGGTGTTTTTATCTAATAGTTTACTTGTCATTAATTTTTTGTAGGCGTAGTAACATCGATTTCCACTGACTATACGTGCTTTGATTTCACTGCTTATGGAATTGGTTTGGTTAATTTCCGTTCCTAAATATGTAAAGGCTTCCACACGTTCAAGGTTATAATTTTCGATTTGGATGTTGTTGTTATTGTTGGTTGGTGTTCTTTTGACTTCCATATATTTTGTTTTATTTTCATTAATTATAAGACTTCTCTTTTAAGACTCCCGGTCAATTTGAGTAAATGTTTCCTCTAATTGGGTTTTATTTCTGCTGATAATAGCTACATCGTCAGCATAGGCACATATTTGAGATGATTTGTTTCCAATATGATATGTGCTTTTCATTACAGCTTCAAGTACCAAATTGAATAGCATGCTAGAAAGTGTGTCACCTTGTCTTACTCCTAGATTAATGTCGAAAGTTGATGATAGTTCTCCGTCTACTCTAACAGCCGCCTTTGATCCGTCTAAGGTCGTCTTTATTAACCTTATATATTTGTCGGGTACTCCTAGGGTACGGATATCTTCTAGCATTTGTTCGCGCTTGACGTTGTCAAATGCTTGTTTAAAATCTATATATATATATATATATATATATATATCGTATCGAACTTATTAGTTCTCCTCAGTATGCCATAGGTCATGGAGCAGACAAATGACAGTGGCCAACCTGCTAGTTTTATACAGACTAATGTAAATGGTGTAGTGGTGAGAGGTAAGTGAATCCTCATATATATATATATATATATTATAAAGATCTATATCATATTCGTAGGCTTTTTCTTGAATTATTCTTAATATAAATATATTTTCTGTTGTTGATCTATTCGGCCTGAACCCACATTGATAATCCCCTATTATTTCTTCAGAGTATACTACTAACCTATTATAGAGAATATCAGATAGTACCTTGTAGATTACATTTAGCAATGTAATTGGTCTATAATTTTCACATTTTAATTTGTCACCCTTCTTATAGATTGGTTGTATTATTATTAATGTTAATTTACTATCAATAATTACCCTTTGTGTTATTGATAGAGAAATAGAAAAATTTAAACCCAGACAGCCTTCTGGGTTAAAAAATAAAAATTCCACAATTATTTTTGAGAAAAATGGAAATTTTTGCAAAATGGTCACATAAAATTTGGTATGCAGATTCCGAAAATAATAAAATATACAGGGTGTTCCAGTTAAAAAAAATTAATTTGATGTTACTCTCGTCAAAATCAAGTCACCATTTTGACTAAACGTTATTAAGTTGGAAAATAAGTCTTCTTGATTATTTAATGTAATGAGTCCAAATATAAAATTAAAGGAAATACCAGAACATTATAAGAAATTTCGAAGTCCTGATATTGAATGTCTAATTTTATGGCAAAGAAAGCTTACCTGATGAATCTTCAGTTTCTGCTAGAGGTGTCGATACTGTGCTGTCAGGTGTACTAGTTTCAGAATGACTGCTAGTGGACGGCGTTATTGATAAAGATGTTTTATTTGGAGATTGCACTGTTATATTTGCCACCTAAAAATAAAAAAAATGCAAAGAACACATTCTGAGATCTCACACATGAAATTTGATTAAGGAATAAGCGAGCTATACAAATTTTAAATTCGGTAATTTTTTCAACCAATATTTGCAAATACTAATATCTTTAAAGGAATGAGTTTAAAAAAAAAATTATTATTATATGACACTACTACTTTTAATTACCTTTAATTTGATTTTGTTTTAACTGTATGATCAAAATTAACCAATTTATGATTTAGAAAAGTGACAAAATGTACCAACGAATTGCTTTTGTAACTTGAGTTTAAGTAAATAGATTATTCAATACTTTGTTTATTTTTGACTTGAAACAAACAATTTTTATATGTAGATACAAAAAACACGAATAATAAATTTAAAAAATTTTTTTTTAATTTTATTATACATTTATTTAACGTCGGACTATTTCCGCTACTGAGGCCTAACACCGACGCCTGTAGACGAGCTACCCCCAACCAGGAATTTTGCCGAACCTCTTCCCTTAAGAAGAGTAGGGACCTTTTACTTGCCTAACATTTAATAGACAAGGGACCGACGGCTTTACATCCCCTCCGAAGGATGGTATATCTCCTATACAACCCTCGCCTAAGGTTGTATAGGTTCCGCGCATACACTGATATATAAGCTGCTGGAAGATGTGTGAGGCGAGGACGCGGTTTCCGTTGGAATGGTCACCCATCCAAGTACTAACTGCGCCTGTCGCTGCTTTACATCGCATACCGAAGTATGTACATAGTAAAGACGCACCTACACTCGCCCCATTTAAAAAATTCTATTTAAACTTAAAAGTTATTTTCTATCCATCATACGAAATTTCTGAATCTTCATCTTGATTTTCAGACTCAGTGGTCAAACAGAACACTGCTTGACATTCATTCATAGTGAAGCACACCAAAGTGCTGCTTTTCTGCAAGTGCACGAAGTTGTGCAGTCCTTTTTGCAGTTGCAAGAAATTATATTCAAGATTCCTTTGAGCACTGGAGACATTTTGTTCCTTCTCCACCTCCCGATATCTGGATTTTTTTTACATTTATTTAATGTATCCCCATTTCCACGACTGGGGACTATCATCAACACCTGTAGATGACCTATCCCCAATCAGGAATCTTACTGAACCTCTTCTCTGACGAAGAGTAAGGATCCTTTATTTGCCTAACATTTAATAGATAAAGAGCCGGATGGTATATCTACTACGCAATTCTCGTCTAAGTATGCAATCTTATACCACTAGAAGGTGGGGTGAGATGCCTGTATTTATTTGACGGTCACACAACCAACTACTAACTGCAATTAGATATCGCTTTACTTTTCATACCTATGATATGGAGCTCTGGATTGTCATTACCTAGCCACGCTTGTACTTGGTGGTACGTTCGATAGTTGTAGTTTGCAGCTGTTAAAATCGGTGGCAATAATAATTTTATTTCACTAGATTTTCAAGGAAGGCATTAGTATACAGTTATATAAAAAAAATATAAATCTAATATTAAAACTATATTAATATACAAGACAAACATAAAGAGAAAACTAACAAACATTTGGACAAGTTACATAGAATAAAATATCAATGGAGGGTATAATGTAGAAGATAGAACTAGCTAAGTCGGCACTTTAAAATAATATTTTAATGGTCGACATTTCTTATTAATTTAAGATAAAATTGCTCTGTAAATATTCTTCAACTAAGTAAAAGGAAAATTTCTGTAATAACGTATCATTTCTCTCTCAATAAATGCATCATATTTATATTTTCTTTATATGTGATGATAACTTAAACAATTTTATATGCACTGCTTTACGACTTTTTGCTAATGTGTCAACTAGAATTTTTTTTAAAAAGCACCTCAACTCACTCAAGGATCATAGATTTCAAGGCTACATACGCTACTAAAAAAATGTTTCAACAGCTTCTTTAATATCAGTATGCAATAATTTTATCTTTTCCCATTTGGAACATACTCAACATGATGTCGCAACCACTAAACGCATTAGCGATGAGAGCTGAATCTTTAGGAACTGACTAAAAATGTCACATTTGATTACCAAACCCCTTAATATCAAATTCGACAGCCGGTTTCACTGATTTTATGTGTTCAAAATCTTCATAGTTTTATTTTATTTTACTCCATTCACATTAGATTTAAAAATACGATCGCATCTTAAAGATAAATCTTGGACCTAAAAGATGCTGTTAACGATTTTTTAATATTTGTCCTGACCCAAAAAATTATTATTTACTGTTCAAAATTGCCTAATTTTAAAAGCGAAAAATGGCGATATTGGGGGTCGAGCATAGGTGCGGTGTGTCTTTATTATGTACATATTTTGATATGTGATGTAAAGCAGTATCAGACGCAGTTAGTACTTGGATGGGAGACTGTTTCAACGGAGACCTCACATCTTCTAATGGTTTGTATATCAGTGTGTGCCCGGAAGCCACACAATCTTAGGAAAGAATTGCGTAGTAGATATACCATCTTTCAGAGGGGATGTAAAGCTGGTGCTCCCTTGTCTACATACAAAAGAACATTTTTCTAATTGCAAAAATTTTAGCACAATATATATTATTTATATAATTGTTAATAAAATGAGTTAGAATAAAGTTAAATTGGTGTTTTTGAAACATTTTAATCAAATTTACTAAAAATATAAAAATAAATAGAACTATTTTCTATACCTCTGCCGAGAAATTTTGCAGAGGGAAAAGTTGGGAGACTCGTCAAAACGAAGCCACTCACGAAAATTCAGCCTCTTAGTAATCGCTTTAAAAAAGGGTCATCGAACTTCGGACCATAAGTAAAACTATTTTAAACATAAAGGAGACCATAATTAGTAAGTACATAGATATTGTTAAGTGTTTACATCTTCTAGTTAAACACATCAGGCGTTGGTTAAATAATTGCAACACGAATTGTCACTAACTACTGATTTAACAGTAAATTAACTAATTACAATAATTACACACCAATTACAACTTTTAACTACTATAAATCACCCTTGTCACTATACATTACTATTCTGATCACTATTTCCTTCTCTTGATCTGAACGCTTTACTCTTACAAGTTAGAACTGCCCCAGTCCATTGGCTCTGCTTGTTATATACTCCAACGTGCTTAATCGAGATCCATCCATTTCATTCTAGTCCGTACTCTAGACTGTTCTGGACGAGTTTTTCCTCTTCTCTAGTACCTCCATGGTAGAAGGTAATGCGCCATCTCTGGGCCGACTAGCGGGCTAGCATTATATTGCTAGCTTCTCTCAGAAGACCAGAACCCAAAATGGGACTGTCGTGTAACGTAACATATTTAGGTAATAGAAAAATTAGGGACCTCATACTCAAATTTTATTTTTTAAAGTAATTTTGAGGTCAAAACTTATTACTAACATTGTATGAAACATTGGTTGAGCCCCTTATCCGCTAGGGTATAACAGATCTATACTGTTATACGCACGCTCCCTTACAGACAGAGTTTTAGTCTCTTAGTGGAGTAGAAAGAAACCTGCCTAATTAGCTGCTAATAAAATGGTAGTCTACCAGTTGTCTCAGAGATAGCGCCACTGAGTTAACAACTAGGGATTTCAAAACATTTCTGGTTTTATTCTAAAATCATCAACCGGAATAATAGAGAAAACTCTGAAATAAGGGTCATGGTGTATAAAGAAGCGGAACCAACGCCTCCGGCTGTTCTAATTCAGATAGAAATCAGTGGTTAGTGTTAGTTGTGCTGCAATTATTAAGTCCACGCTTGGGGTGTGTTCACTAAAGGGTGTAAACATGTGACAATGCAATAACCTTTTAAAACAACTATCGGTAGCACCAAATACAATTCTGAAAATAATTCTAAAGGAAAATAGGCCATATTCGACAAAGTTACTATATTCTGACAGAATACATAATGTTCGTAGCTTATTTATGATTTCAACTTGGTGCTTTTTACACAAGCATTCAGAAAATGAACATCAGGTTATAATTACTGCTATAGCACTCAAAATATAATAAATACTCTTAACTATACAATAAAGGGAAAGAATAAAAACGAAAAGTTCATGAATTATTTTCAATTTTATAATTTCCATCCATTAAATATTAAGCGGATAGATGATATAAAAAAATTCAGGAGTGTATTTTAAATAAATGTAATAAATAAACACCACAGAAATTAGACAACTTCCAATTCCAGAAGCCAGAGGTTTGTGCAGAAGGCGGTTACAAATTAAAAAAACGTGAACATACAACATACAACATTTCCTCCAACAGTGCCAGTGCGGGAGCCAGGATTGAAACCCGGTGGCGCGATACCCGTGTGATTAATCATGATTTCTTCTTTGCGACTTAACCAAAGCTGCTCTCGGCCAGTATAAATTGTATGTAAGTTTTTCTCTAATAACATATGAATGTATGTACGCATATGCATATATGTATATTTTATTTCCGATCTGTTAATTTGTTGATAATAATTTTGTCAATTTTTTGACATGATTCTAACCATTCATGTGTTCTGTATTGATCTATCATTTTGTGAATATTTGTATTAAATTCATTTATTTTGGTTTTAAATTCTATATTGTTGTTGTTTTTGTATTCTGTATACATTTTAATCAGTTTCACTATAAATGGTGGTAATTCATGTGTATAATACTGGGTGTTCATTTTAAGTATGTTTGGTAAAATTGTTTCTTGGAGTTTAATATTGAAATTTGAAATATTTTTAGGAGATAAGGGCTTGTTTTCATTATGGCTTATGTACGTTTTCATTTCTTTATTTACTTTTTCAATGTTACAATGGCGGTAATTGTACTTTATGATAGTTTCTTCTGGATTAATGGTTTTGTTCATATCAAATATAATTTTTATTGAGAGATGATCTGATCCAAATGTCTGGTAATAACTCTACGTCATCAAGGTTGTAACACCAAGTCTGGGTTATTAGGCATGACGAAAGTAGGTGATGTCTGCACTTTTACGAAGTTGCTATTCTTTAAAAACTTATTTAATTGCTGTATTGACATTGAAGTCACCAATAATTATCCCATACTGGTACTGAATAGCCTTGGTGAATATTGTCTCTTCAATCCCAGATGTCGAATAAATATATACAAGAAATATATGTAAATTATCATCTAGAAAAGGTATGGAGAAATATACTGTTTCATTAAGAGGATTATTCATTCGAGGATAATTTTCTCTTCTCATTTTAAGGTTAGGGTGTATTTGAACAAGACTGCCTCCTCTAACATCATTGTGAATCAGTTTCCATTTTGTTGCAGAATATGCCAGTTTTGGTAGTTGGTGTTTGAATCAGACTTGGTTTTGGTTTCAACAAATAGCGCACAATTTATGTCATAAGATTCAATTACATGATTAATTATTTGTTTTTTTGGAATGTAACTGTTTACATTTGTGTAGAGTATATTAAGCTTGAACGAGAACTTGAGCATTATTTTCTCCGTGTAGGTTGCGTAGGAGAAAGCAAATCTGGAGAGTCCATATCGAATATCAAAATATAAATACTATTTCCAGAAATAAATGAAACTGTAGGATCAATGTTATAATCAGTAATAAACAGCTTCCTTAATTTTAGTAACAATTCTTCCCTGTTTGTATTCTTGGGCTTATTTAACTTTTGTGTGTAAGTATTTATGAATAAATCATGTACGGTGAGGAGCGCATGTATTTTAGAAGACTTTTTTGCCAAGTTTGTGATTTGACTGGATTTTTTATTTAATGACTTTACTGGAATATTTGGTATACCTTCTATGGGTTTGGTGGGACGTTTGGGACATTCAAATGACCATGATTGATGGTCCTCTACCCCACAAGCGTTATATTTGGGAGGAAGATCGGTTTTACATTTGTTGGTATTATGATTATGATGGCGAGGGGTTGTGGCCAGCTATCAAGGAAATGTTGCTGCAAGAAGGCCGAATCCAAGACCTAACCAGGACTATGTTTGTCCTGACTGCGGTCGACATGTGCTCTCCCGAATTGGCCTCTATAGCCATAGTCGTGTGCACCGTAGATGAATGGGAATTACAATAGACTACACCCTTTACTTGTTTTTTATTGTACACAATTTATCGACTGTAACATTTTTATACCCGGACTCGAGTAACGGCTAATAATAATTATGATTTTGACCACACTTACTGCATTTTGGAGGTATTTTACAGTTTTCAGATACATGTGTAAATTCAAGGTATGTGTTACAAGGTAGTGCCTACATTTGTAGAAGAGCCCATCGTTTAACAGTTTTTCAAAAGATGAAACACATCAGGTTATAATTCTTATATAATGGAATGGTTTGTTGATAGATTTAGATACGATTCTTTCGCAGTATCTGTGCTCTATGTTTAATTTTTTTAAGATGCTCGCTAATTTGATCGTCATTTATGTCATGTTCTACAGCTGCAATCACACAAGAAAAAGGCTATTGATTTGTTACTGGTTTTGATGAGGATTTTTGACATGGGTCTAGTTTCAGAAAAAATAGAAATTTTTTCTTTAGATTTAAGTTTTTGTAAGGATTTTATTAAAATAGTTTTAGGAATGTTAGATTTCAGCAAAAATCCTTTGCTCGTTTTTGATATGTCTTGATTATTCGGTCTTTCATTTTCCCATATATCTGCCATTTCTAGCCTGTTACTATATTTGTATTAATGTTAAATAAATTATGATACTGTTTTTGTTTTATTTCATTCATTTTAACTGAGTAGTTTTTTGTTGTGGAGTGTTTGTTTGGGTTTTGTGTTGTGTTTATCTGGTTTGTTTTTGTTCTGTTATTTTTTTGTGGAGTTCCAATTATTATGGTATTTATAGCTTCTCTAGAAATAGTTTTTGTCCGTTTTCTTGAAATTGCAGGGGAGTTTTTTGAAGCCCTTTGTTATTCTTCTTCACAGTTTTCCAAAAATCTTCTTCATTTTCACTAATTTCCATTTCACATTCACTACTTTCATCAGTCATTTTAAGTAATAATTCTGATAAATTATTTACTAAAACTGTCTGGTCAGGAGAGAGAATCGATCTTACTGCTCAACTGTAACTGATAGACTTTTATTAAATTAATTATATTACATTATTTTTATTTAACTTAACAACATATGTATGCTACATAGTAATAATTTAAAAAAATACATTAAAACAAGTATTAATTAATAATTAAAATAGTCCATGTTATTCACTATCTGTAGACCAATCACTTCCCGAATCATATCTGTTCCCAAGGATTCTGATGCCAATGGTAAGACTTGAATTCTGTAAGGAATTTTGAAAATCTACTTAGCTCAAAAGAGATGTCATGCTATTTTAAGGTAGATAAAAAACTCTTCCTATACCTTGCACAGTAGGGCGGGCTGAAAAACAACAAAGTTCTCAGAGCAGAACGCTATTAAAAAAAAGTTGTGTTTGGTAGAGAGAAGACGAGGAAAAATTTTTTTTTAATCTGTTGGTCCCTTCCCTTCACGCATGGCTCTAAAAAAAAAAATTAAAAAATCAATAAAATCAACCAATTAGTCTGAATTTTTTTTAGATGACTGAAAGAATACTTACGAGGTCAGAGATCACTATAGTGGGGAAATTGATTCATATTAAACGTAGAAAGCACTCATTTTTTTTTTTTTAGAAATCTGTCAATATCTTCCGTTCGCACATGCTCTTTAAAAAAACACATTTTTGGGAAAATATGGTTTTTACTTGCATATGTAAAGAGCTTACATTTTATCTGACAGTTATTTTTCCTGAATGGTTAGTTTGAATTTAGCTTTATTAGAAAACTCTGGCATTATGGATCTTGATAGCAGAGTTGATCTGATAACCATCTCCCTTCTCCGCACCACATACTTTGCCTGATGCCTCGGAGACAAGCTTTACGCTTTTCTTATGTTCCAATTTGGAGCAGTCTCACAGTGTATTGGTGGTAAAATTGTATCGTCAATATTGCGCAAAATAGGTGGAGAATAACTTATAGGAACTCAAAGTAGTTTTCAGCATTAAAGTTTAGTTTTAGAGGAAGAAATGACTGAATTGATTTTTCTTTAGCAGAACGTTGCCTTGACTCTATTGTTCGTCTCAACCCGAGCTCCCTGATGTGCTGTCTGTCATCCATGACCATTGAGAGGGGAAGGTTTTCAGAATGGGCAAAAAATGAGTTGCGCTCGATTATAGGCTCTACTACTTGACGCAAGTTAGCAGGTAAGTATCGTGAAGTTTGTATTACCTTAAAAACATGCTTTGATCCATCGGTAAAAGAACTATTCTTCTTAATAGCAAACCAAACAGGCATATAAGAGTTCAAAATGAATAAAACTGTTTCAGTTCAATTCTGTGGATATGTACAAACGCAGAACTCTGTTAGCAACAGTTAACCATCTGGCATGTGAAATAGGCCCTGGATCCTGGCAAGCGAGATCTTGCTCACAAGTACCTGATTGAATAGTGCACAAAATATTAAAAAGATATTTTTGATCTTTGCTTAGTTCTACTCCACTTACAGCAGGAACAATGCATGCAATTTTCTCAAAAGTGACAACAGGTAGTTTATCGCAGCCAAGAAGAAGACAACCTATGGGTCCACTGAATGTTTTTGGTCCTTTAGTTTTCCCATCCAGATGTTCGAATAAATGTCTGAATGGCAATTTATTAAAATGTAAAAGATAGACACTACATTGCAATGGTCTTCTAATCTGCAATTCTAGACAGTAGATTGCGCCATTCTTCCAGTCAGTATTAGTCGCAGTACCATCACATCCGATGACATCTAGATCTTGTAAGGAGATGTTTCGCTCTGACAGGTACGAGATAATGCTTGTTGTTATATCTTTTCCAGTTCCTGAGATGGGAGAAACGTGACCAATGTAGTTAGACTCAGGCTCTTGTAGAAGAGAAATGTGTTCCTCCTTTTGTATTTCACGATATCCCTTTGCAAGAAATAAAAAATAAAATAGACCCATCGAAAATTGCTTTGGAAAGACAAAATTAAAGAAATAAAAAATGAGGGAGTAGCAATAAGTTGTTCGAATAAAAAATCAATGGAAGCTATGAAAAGTAAGGTGGTAGAAAAACTAGGGGATAGATAGACGGTAGATATGTCAAATTTAAAAAATCCTAAAATTATAGTAGTGGGAGTAGAAGAAAGAGTAATGAATATGGAAGATGAAGAGATTATAAAGGTTATTATAGCACAAAATGAATTACAAGTAGAAAATATAAGTGATATTAAAGTTGTGAAGAAAATTACTAAAAAAATACTCAGGACATTTCATACTGGAGGTTCATCCCATTATAATGAAAAGACTGAATATGGTGGGGCAAATCCATGTAAGTTTTAGAACATGCAAGGTATATGAACATTTCAATATTATTCGTTGTTTTAACTGTGGTTGTCTTGGCCATATGAAAGCTGCCTGCACAAACGAAAAAGTTTGTATTAAGTGCTTTAATAAACATAATGATAATCAACCATGCACTGAAGACATTATTTGTATAAATTGTAAGAACATGAATGAGAAGGTAAATTTAAATTTGAATATAAATCATTCCATATTTGACAGAAATTGTCCATGCTATGAGAGAATCAAACAGTCAATTAGTAAAAGGACAAAAGCCATCAATAGCAACTACTGAGTTCTAAAAATGATATCTTATATCTTAATATTTAAGCTTATACAACGAATAAGAATGAATTAGAGAAATTTAGATACAAATCCAATAATAATCTGTCTTTCTGAAACTCATGTTACTAATGACATGCAGAAAAGTGAAATCTCGATCCCGGGGTATAAATGTGAGCGTTGTAATTAAACAAGCAGTACTTTAATATACACAAAGACTAATTATAAGTATTCTAAAGTTACAGAGGAAATTATTATCATGAATATGTGGCTACTAGGGATAAAAATTATTATCAATAATAAACCTTATGCTATCATAACATTATATCATTCTCCAAATGCCAGCGATGTAGATTTTATTAATAGAGTAGAATATGTAATAGATAATTATGACTTTCAAAAGAGCACCATAGTAGTGATTGGAGATTTTAATATAGACGTTACTAAAAATTCGTTCTATAAAGAAAAATTATAACTAAGTATTACTCGAACTGGTTTATACCAAATTATCAAGCATTTTACGCGAATAACAGACAGTAGCAAATCAATTATTTACTTGATTATTACTAATAACAAGAATTTAAAATATGAGATTCATTTAACACCACGAATTACTGGCCATTCAATCATTACAATCGATTTGGAGCAAGATGAACCTATGGCAAACCAACATAAAGTTGTAAGAAACTTTAAAAATTTTAATGAAACTAATTTTCAATTAGACATAATTGATGCTAACTGGACCCTAGAATCTACAGATGTTAATTTAGTTTCTGATTTGCTGATAAATCAAATAGTTGACACGTTAAATATAAATATAAAATTACTAAAATTAGATCAAATTTGAAAGGCTGGTGGTGTGATGAAATTAAGAATAGTTATGGTTGAGAGAGAGATAGATTATTTAGAAGAGCAGCCATCACTAATGATGATGAGGATTGGAAGAGCTTTAAAGTAAAAAGAAATGAAGTAGTGAGTCTGATACAAAAACACAAAATTGATTATAATAATGAAAAGACAGATGAATGCAGGGGAAATTCTAAGGAGATGTGGAAGACTTTAAAAGAGATTATTAAAGGTAATAATGATGTATGCAAGAATAAAATTATATTTGACAATAATGTCTTAAATGATGAAAATTAATCTGCGAGGCCTTTAATAACTTTTTTCTAGATAGTATTGATGAAATTGTGCAGAATATTGATAAACAATATGGGAACGATTTTATTTTGAGGAATATTGAACCAGTTCAAAATAGAATGAATGTTTAATCAGGTTGAAATGGCTTCACTTAGGAAATGCATCAAAAACTTGCCAAATAAAAGTAGTGATATAAAAGGTGTTACGATGAGAATATTGAAGCTATCATTTGATGCCATAGGAAATCGAGTACAAGATGTTTACAATATGGGGTAGTGCCCCAGACTTGGAAATTGTCCACTATTGTGCCTGTAGAAAAGAAAGAAAATACGTCGTTATGTCAAGAATTTAGACCAATAAATACTCTCCCCCCCATATGAGAAACTGCTGGAAATATTAGTTAAGGAGCAATTGTTGAATTATGTTGAAAGCAATGGAGTATTGTCAATTTATCAGGCTGGATTTAGGAAGCAAAATTCTTGTGAAACTGCTCTACAAACAGTTATGGTCAAGTGGAAAGAAGCTATAAGTGAAAGAAAGTATGTTGGTGCAGTGTTTCTAGACTATAAAAGAGCTTTTGAAACAGTAGAGAGAGAGAGTTACTATTAGAAAAACTGGAAGCAATTGGTATTCAAGGAATAACCCTTCAGTGGTTTCATTCATATTTGGCTGAAAGACAACAAGTTATGTTCAACAATAATGTATCTAGTAAAATAGAAGTGATTTACGGTGTTCCGCATTGTTCTGTTTTGGGCCCAATTTTGTTTACATTATATATTGATGATATTATCAATATACCCTCTCATTGTGCTATCCAATTGTTTGCGGATGACGCATTACTTTACTTCATAAGTGATAATGTAGATGAAATTGTCAAAAATTTAAATTCAGATCTAAAAAGGATTAAATTGTGGTTTAATGAAAATAATCTTTCTCTCAATTTAGATAAAACTAAGTTCATGCTTGTAACTAGTAGATATCATACCAATGATGACCTGGATGTTACTGTTAGTATTGATGGCTGTAGTATTGAACAGGTCTTGGAATATAAATATTTGGGAGTGATAATTGATTGTAATCTAACTGGTCATGCTAATTATGTCATAAAAAAAGTTGCTAAAAAAGTATATTTCTTGTGTAGAATTTCCACAAATCTAAGCACCTGGGCAAAACTTTTAATTTATAAAACAATAATCCTCCCCCATTTCACATACTGTCCAACAATTATGTTTATACTTAATAGCTCGGAATTGAACACACTGCAGGTGAAACAAAATATAGCACTGAGAACTGTATTAAATTGTGATATTTATACTAGAGTCAGTTTCAGGCGCTAAACTTATTATCGGTTAAGCAAATCTTAACGTTAAATGTATTTATATTTATTTTTAAATTTTTAAAGAATATGTTGCCCACACATCTTTTGCAACTTTGTACTTTTGTGTACGAAGTCCATGAGTATCCCACCAGGCATAGAGATAATTTTTATGTTGTTAGACAAAATAATAATTATGGTGAAAATCAGTTATTTGTTAAAGGACTTAAATTGTATAATGAGTTGCCTGATAACATAAAAAATAGTGCTAATTTAAATGACTTTAAAAAGGTATGTACAGAATATGTTAAGGATGTGTGGCCTACTTGAATAGTTTATTGCGGCTTGTATGTATTTATTGTAATTTCTGTTTATATTTATTATTGTGTGTTTGTTCTTGTAATTAATGTAAACATTTAGCTATGATAATAAAGGTTATTAAATAAATAAATAAATGTAATATATGAGTAACCATAGTATCATCTTTAAGCCCGTCAAAATAAAGCCCACGTAGGACAATATCGTTAGCGCTCTGCAAATCCCTTCTTGTGCGACCCTTTTCTTTTCTAACTTTTTCTCACCAATTACAAGTGACATATCACCTTCAGTTATCATGCTAATGTCTTAAAGAATGCTCGAGGCAATTGTAGCCATAGCTCCGTCAAACATGCCATATCTGTCAGTAGTCAATGCCGTTGCTGTTAAGTGAAATCTCATCTGTGATGCAGAAGATTGGGAAGCTGTAGTGGGCTCATGTATTGCATCAGTTATACTATTATCTGCACCTGTCTCTAATATGTTGTCGCATTTGTTTACAAATGGAGGATTAATAGTAGCAGTGGCAGAGGTAATACGAATGAGGTCAAGGTCTTTTTTTTGAGACCTTATTGTAAGTTTCTTATTTTCTTGCAAATCTACAGGATCTATTCTGCCTACACCGAACTTTCTCTAGCAATACAGAAAATTTCGCTCAAGTACCGGAATTCTTCAGGATTTATCACAGGTACACGTAATTAAAATCGAACAAGTGCAGCATTCTTACACAAGCATTCACGCTGGGAGAGAGCGTACATGCATCTTTACTATGTACACACTTTGATATGTGATGTAAAGCAACGTTAGGCACGGTTAGTAGTTGGATGGCTGACCGTCCCAACGAAGACCGTGTCCTCGCCTCACATACCTTCCAGCGGCTTATATATCAGTGTATGTGCGGAAGTTATGCAACCTTGGGCGAGGGTTGTGTACGTGATATACCATCCTTCGGAGGGGATGTAAAGCCGTCGGTCCCTTGTCTATTAAATGTTAGGCAAGTAAAAAATCCCTACTCTCCTTAAGGGAAGAGGTTCGGCAAAATTCCTGGTTGGGGGTAGCTCGTCTACAGGCGTCGGTAATAGGCCTCAGTAGCGGAAATAGACCGACGTTAAATACATGTAAAATAATTTTAAAAAAGCATTCACGCTCCATAGGACACTTGCACATAAAAAATTGTATTAGCATGTTGCTTGAAATTATCTGAAACTTGGTTTACCACTATCTCGGTTGTACGACTTTCTTAGTATGTAATAATTATCATGATACGTATTAACCAACTGAACGATTCTATATTCAGACACTGTGGGAATAGATGCCTTAACATATAAGTTGTATACAAGAAATGAATCCGTTGTAGCTCCTTTTTTCCGTCTATAAAGAAATATAAATTCATTTAGATATTTATCAATAAAGTTTTATAATCTACTGCCTAATAATTGGAAAGTACTTAATGATACCGCATTTGCTAAAAAAGTAAACAGTTTTCTGAGAAAATGTATCTTATGAAATCGATAAATTTACCATGTATTTTAATAGATTTTAAATTACAAATTTGGATTCAATTGGTTTAACTGCATTTTTTTTTTAATTGAAATACTTGATCTTTATATACTTATGTCATTGTTTTTATTTTTATTTATGTATCACATTTGTACCTGACGAGTGTATACAATCTCTGTATTGTCATACACAATAAAAAATCTATTCTATTCTATACACTGGGTTGGGCTACCGGGTTTGGGCTCCGGCTCCGCACTGGCACTGTTGGAGGATATGGTTGCATGTCCGCGTTTTTCAATATGTAACCACCTTCTGCACAAACTTCTGGTTTCTGGAATTGGAAGTGTCTAATTTCTGTGGTGTTATATATTATTTATTCATTATTAGTAAGTACCTAATTTAAATTTATAAAATCTCGGATATACATTGTAGTTGTTATTACACCATGGTTCTGTACAATCAATGCTACTGCTAATAATTTGTATAACACTGTCAACAAAATAATAATTGAATTCATTAGGAATGTCTAAGGGCCAGTTTTTCAATGCTCAGTTAAGAGCGCTCCGGATATAAGCCGGAAAGACGGTTCAATTTATTCTCATATAAATCATTATTTTAAAAAACGGCTTTTACTAAAAGACATTAAAAACATGTTACAATGTGGGGTGATGAGGGAAAAAAAGTATATATAAAAAAATATTTTTTTTTAATTTTCGATTTGCAAAAATAATTCTTATCAATAGGTATTATTAAAATAAACATTTTCCCTTTTGTAGAAATAAAATAAAATTAGCCCTAATGTCTTCAAATGTACCGAGAAATTTAAAGATTAGGTATAATAAATTTGTCCAATGTCATATTCTATTACATCTCTATCTCTCTCTTTCCAAGCACGCCGTACATTCAGCTGCGTCATTTTATTGACGTGAAGTCATTTACAATTAAAATTGGAAGCATGGATGACTAATACACTCCGAACAACTCTTAAGCTAATCTAACCAACAGCTAACTCTTAATCGCCAGTCAAAGCGTTTTTTCAGGTCACAGTTTCACCTAACCACACCAGTCAAATTCTCGGGTAAAGTAGCTGACACGTGAATGTGTCTGTTTGCTAATCTAACTGATGGCTATATACTTAACGCATGAGTGACGCCGCGGTAATGCTTTTATTAAAATGAGAGGTTAACTTGTTTACCTTCTGATTTTAACCTTTTGTTTGTTTTTAAGTTTTATTCGAAGTAAATAGTAAACGGTGACAATATAGAAGCATTTGATTTTGTAAGTGATGATGAACTAGAGTTTATAGAATTTATAGAGTATGAAAGAAGGCAGTATGTCGTAAGGGAACGAAACAATCTCTTTGAGGAATTTGATGATGTGGATTTCTTCGAGATTTCGTTTGAGAAAATAGACAGTTTTATTAATTTTGGAACAGATAGAACATACAATTGAGACCATCACAGACTGGTATGATCTCTTGTGTTATGGATATAAATTCCGTGTGATATAATTACCCAGTAACTATTTGGAACTGATACCTATTTTATGTATCTTTTCTTTTCAGAAATCATATAATATAAAAATGATTAATATCTTTTATTTACATAAAAACACTGTCACTATCTGTCACCCGCCAAATCGTGCCAGTATTTATAGGTTATAATATACAATAGACCATTCCAGAACACGTGACTTTGACAGATTCGCCATTTTGCCTGGGTGGCACACAAAGCGATTATTATCCGTGTGGTTACATTCGTTTTTGGTGCTGTGTATTTGGTTTATTGTGACTTTTTGCAAATTTTTTCGCCAAGATGTCTCGAGGTGAATATTATGTAACCCTTAGAGGTGACGTTAAGTGCAGATATGTTAAAAAAATTGAGATTATTGACAATATTGACCCCTATGTAATTCTTCCTGAAGAGAGCAGGCTTGAAATTTATAATATTACCATGACGGACTACGGGAATTATTTAATACTAACTCATATTTATTATACTGGTCAACATTTTTAGCCTCATAAAAGCTTGCAAGCCTACAGGCTTTACGAATCTGGCTCTGTTCAAGGAATTTTGGCAAAGCAAATCAGCGATGAGACATTTGTTGCCATTAGGAAGGTAAGAAATCAATGTTAATGCGTAATTTTATATTACAGTTACATTCTGCATGTTAATGTATATAACTGTGATATGCCACAGAGGTTTTAAACTTGATTAACATCTTTTAAATCTTTGTTGTAGGTTAAACACTCTCAACGAAAGAGGGAAAAGTTACTTCAAGTTAGGATTATTATTTTAAAGGATGCCAGCATTTCCAGTGTTCACTGTACATGTATGGCTGGTTTATCAGAAGTATGCAGTCATATAGCCATTCTGTACCTGCATGATCGTCCAAATACCATCGAAGACAGTGGTCCAGGTTCAGCGTCCACTGAAAAACTTTCCGTTTGGCCAGTACCACGGTGTAGTATATTTACACCATGGCCAGTACCTTCCATGAAAAATGCAGAAATGTTGCGAATACGGAATATGGATTGGCCAAAAAAGTAGAAACAAGAGGTTTATCTTAGGAACATCCTTCTTTTGATAGATAAAAATGAACTTACGCCTATTTATGTCCCTATCTAATTTATGGTTTTTTTTGCTTGACTGAACCTGAACTTGGATATTTTAAAATAAAGTGAATATTAAATAACTGTTGTTTTACTGTGGATAAAGAATATATATTCTTGATGTGCAATATATTGAAATAAATAGGTATATATAATTAAAATTGTCTTTTATTAATAGACACAGATAATTGATTATTTATATTATTTAGTATTTGAGAAGGCACATGTTTATTATTGCACTACATACCACGACAATTTTATCCAATGCACTCAATTTCTTCGTTTTGACAACACGCTTATGGGTATTGTTTCATGAAAAATCTTTAAATTTTCTTTTGAGCAAACCTATAATTCTTTTTAAATGAACATGCAATGTTTCGTGTGTTTTCCAAATCTATAGGATACAACTGAGTTTGGCCTTCTGTAAAGGAGGGTATTTGTAGTTTTAGCCTCTAAAGCAGCTAGTTTTTCTAAAATCACACATACATCATTTGATTCTAACCTTATAAAACCTAAGAGTTTTTGTACAAAAATTAAGTACTTACCAGTTGTAAAATGTTTTGAACAAATACGACCGTGTTTTAGGTGGCTTTTACTCAGTGGCCCCCGTCCCAAAGCCTTAATCCGAGCATTTCTTCTTTCTATAGACAATGTTTAAGATGATCCCCCTATTGGTTAAAACAGCGTGAAATCGGAAAAACGATGCATTATCTCTTTTAGCACGCATTGAACATTAAACAGCAATACAAAAATGTGGCATTTTCTATCAATTAAACCAAGATTAAACAATTTAATGATGAAATACTTGCAATGTTTACATTCGCAAATGGTTTTGTATGCCACCCAGCAAATATGGCCGAACTGTCAATGACGTCATTCTGGAATGGTCTATAGGGCTGAGCTATGAGCGCATGTGTAAGTTTGATTTTCCAGCTGTCAGGATTGCCAATCTTTGTAATAAATTCGCTAGCCAAAAGTTAGCTACGTGGAAGCTAAATATTGCTTGGAAAAACAGTCACAACGTTAACTAGAACATTGACTGACAGTTAATCTGAACTACTAGCTATGTATCAGACACTTCTTTCTAACTGAGCATTGAAAAACCGGCCCTATATCGTATAATTCTTTGATTATTATCGATACTAAATTGAACACAATTCAGAAATTCTTGATTATTTACAGTGATTAATTTTTTTGTAGTTGTCCACAACTGTTGCGGATTGTTTTTACATATATCATCTAATGGAGTGTGATTGAAGTGAAGCGATTCAATGGGCTGTACGCTGGCGCTGCTGTAATTATTGATGTTATGGATTTATTATTTACTAGAGCCCGTTGGGCTTAAGTCACAGGTACCCATATGAATAAGTATTATTGTACTAAAAATAATATTAACCCGTTAAAATGGATATTATTTATTTAGCAGAAGAGAAAGTACAAATAATTAAATTGTACTATGGTGAGTGCATTCGCTGCATGCTACAATAAATTTATTTATTATAGTGTACGAAAATCGACCTATTCCCACTTATTTTGAGAAACATACTTTTATTTATTTTGATTATTTGTTGACCACCATAATTAATTTCAATAAATTAATATTTTGAGATGACACAAGGTAATTTGTTCCAAATATATTTACATTACTAACTGAAGCCCGCAGAGGATCGACGAGCTGTCATGCCATGTCCCGCCATCCACTTCATATCAGCTCGTGATTCTAACCCATATTGCACATGTACATAAGTTTATAAGATTTCCCTATACACCTAGAAGCAATCTCCATAGTGAATATACATTTATATTTTTACAATTATTATTATTCTTTTAATTTACTGATTAACACGGTTACTAATTTACTGAAATAGTAAATATTATTCTCATCACAATCCTTTTCTTTCTATCCTTTGCAAGTGTGGTCAATGCGAACATTAAACCCATAAGTTGATGTATAAAAATAAAATTAAACATTACTTACATCAAGAAATTAACTATTCTCAGAGTTATAATAACCATTATCACTAAACACGCCACATGTAGTAAATGCGAGTTTAAAACTACATAAAATAAAATCATGACATGTAGATCCTAATAACTTATTTTTAAGGATTTCATACACTTAAAAACCACTGATACCATATTACACAAAAACAACAGCTGTAGATATCTAAAAAATTGGGCTGTTCTAAAAAAGAACCAAACAATATGTTTTATTTTATATCACTCACAGGAAATGTTAATGTTTCGTTAGTGAGAATAAAAAGTGTTACCCAAGAAATAGGGCTGTATTTATACAAAAATACAATTTTAATAAAATGTAGTCAAACGGCATGATAAAATATTCAAGTGTTTTAACTCCTGATAACCTTGCTTAATACTTTTATTAAATTAATGGAATAAAATTTTAATATTATAAATAACTGTACCTACATATGGGGTGTAGATGTTCTGCAAGTCTTTTATCCCTCAAGTAATTATTTTTAAAAGTATAGAAAAATATTATTACTTTATATATATATATATCTGTAAACAGGCTGAAGGACTTCGGTCGATGGCCATTTGAGTCTATACTCAATAAAGAACTTTTATTATTATTATTATTATTACTTTCATCTAGTCGATAGCCGAGTGGGTTAAGGCGCGAGGTGGCAATCGTAATTTATCACACGGACATCGCACCACCGGGTTCGAATCCTGGCTTCGGCACTGTCGGAGGAAATGGTTGCATGTTCGCGTTTTTTCAATGTGTAACCCCCTTCCGCACAAGCCCTGGCTTCTGGAATTGGGGGTTGTCTAATTTCTGTAGTGTTTATTTTATTTTTTACTACTTCATTACTTGAAACAATTCGGGGCTTGCTTGGAGCATTACTACATATATTTTTTGTCATTTCAATGATACATACAAACCATATGACTAATTACGTTAAGGCATGGTGCACATTCTCAAATATAAACATATTTATTTTTACATATTCAGTTTTACCTTTGTTGGACTAGTCTTTTCAGTTATGCTTGACACCACCTCCACAGATCCCTCTATTTTTCGTATTTTAATTTTTATGTTAGTCTCGACATCAGTCTCATTAGCACGTTTCAAATCACTTTCAAGCACTTCTTTAGGAATATTTGATTTCCTTTTTTTATTAAACCCAGTATCTATTTCCCTGATAATTATATCTAAGTCGGGTTTGTTATGAAGTAACTGCCTTAATACGACTTCTTTACGATTTGGCATATTGCCTAAAATTGTAAGACGATCTTTTACATCTTTATAAGATGTACCAGGCATAACGGAGACAATTTCTCTTGCATCATCCTCAATATCTTTTTCAAATCCATCTCCACTTAAATCTCTTTCCTTTAAAAAGTAGCGTAAAGTCAACTGGTTTCGCAGATGACTTTTATTCAGAGGAATTTTTCTCATAAAATTGATGATGTCTTCATCCGATTCGATCCATGGTAGCAAACTTTGTACATGTACAGCATCTTCCATTAACCGTTCCTGTAAAAGTTTAAATATTGAGTCTCAATTTTACTTCTTAAAACCTTTTAAACTTTTTGCTGTTAAGTATAAAAATTTCAAAATATATTTTTACAACTTTGTTTACTCACCATCACGGTTCTAAATTTCTCTACTCTGTTAAGAGACCTAGCATTAAATAATATGATTAATCATCGTTGTCATAAAGGTGAATGCCACAAATTTAACAAAAATATTAAGGCATAAAAGTGCCACAACACAACACTTATTTTGTTTTGACAAACAAACGCAAAATAATGAAAGATGAAATGAAAACGTGAGAGCAGTCAAAAAACAGCCAATGCAGTGCGACCAATAGTACCAATATAGGGAAAGAAATTTCTAACTAGTTACAGTAGTTACACACCAGAAAGCAGGGCCAGATCCAGGATCTTCGTAAAAATTGGTTTAATATTGAATAGTAAATAAAGAAAGACACAGCTTACATTAAACATTTTTTTTAAGTTTTATTCACTTGACTCACTTCGTCAATAATATAGAAGTAAATACACGTTCCTTGTCCCTACACAAAGAACAATATTACACACAGGGTCGAAGCAAGCCTTTCCTCCCCGCCAGCGCCGGCCCTGTATGTAACCAAGGTTTGTAAAGTAAGATAGGTAGCATGGTAACTTGAACGGAATGGAGGGGTTACGATGAAGGCGGCCATCTTGCGCGTCATCGTGCCTGCTGAGACTTAATTGTACGTATGCATTTTTTGAGACGTTGCGCTTATTTGTTGAGTTATTTCGAAATATTTGTTGTTTTTGTGTTTGCTCTCGTCAGTGCAAGGGAGCTCCTTTAAGTAGGATCAGTCTTTCGGCTGGTGTTTGTTGCAATCGAAGCATTAGCGTTTTGATGGTAATATGCAATTATTACACTTAACGCGCCAGGCTTGTAACTTGTAATTCAGCGCTCGGCGGGGCACATAGCCCGGAGAGTAGCTGTTGGTTGCAGTCTGGTTAGGTTCCTTATAGTAAAATAAGGATTTATAGAGGAGTTTGCGACTAAAAATATTATGTTTAATATTCCGCCCTCTAAAAGCACATTTGAACTATGCTAAGCCAAGTCAGGCTATTTATTTTTCGATTGCAACAGACACTGGACCGCTGGATGGCGCCTGCTGGCTGTTTTACATGTCGCTATTGTAAAAATACCGGGATGTACTATAGTCAAAGGATTCTCATGTCGGTCGTCGCATACCTACCTTGCACTGACGAGAGCCAACAGCTCGAAACTGCAGTCTGCAAGTGGTGTGTGACGACTGGCAAGGGAGCTCCTTTAAGTAGGATCAGTCTTTCGGCTGGTGTTTGTTGCAATCGAAGCATTAGCGTTTTGATGGTAATATGCAATTATTACACTTAACGCGCCAGGCTTGTAACTTGTAATTCAGCGCTCGGCGGGGCACATAGCCCGGAGAGTAGCTGTTGGTTGCAGTCTGGTTAGGTTCCTTATAGTAAAATAAGGATTTATAGAGGAGTTTGCGACTAAAAATATTATGTTTAATATTCCGCCCTCTAAAAGCACATTTGAACAACAAATAACAATGTTACATATAATTATTAGATGCCTGGAGGAAAGGTTTGTAGTGTAGCTGTTTGCAAAAACAACTCAAAAAAGGCAAAAGAGAGTGGTGAGATGTTGATGTTTTTTTCCTTCCCTAAAAAAATTACTTAATACAGGAAATAAAATTTATTTTCATATGATACAAAGAAATATTAGAAAAAACCAATGAGTGATTTTTTTCTTATTAATTGCTGTGTCTAATACGACATGATAAAATTTAATGGCCCTCTTGTTAAATTTTATTAATAAATTATTGTATGCACATCTAATTCTAATAAAAAATTTGCATTAACATTTTTTAATACTACATATAATTGTAAAGGTTGGCCTGGGGAAAAATTTCTACTCAGTACGTCATACAATAAGAAACTTTTCTAACTAAAACTCTTTTCGTTAGGGCGAAAATTAGTATCATGTATGTTTCTTCATCTACAGGGTGTTGCATCATGAGAGGGACATAGCTTAATAGGAGGTAGAGAACATCAGTGGTAACCGGAACCACCCATAGAAATGTCTCATTGGGCCTTCATTACGAAGTTACAGGGTGTTAAATAATTTTTGGCCAAACCTGTTTTTTGTCATAACTTTGACAGGGAATGAAATAACGGATTCATATTTGGTACGGCTAATGTACTAACGAGCCCCAAGAGGTACATGTATTAAAAAAAATATATCCAGGTCCGGACTCACTATAATTTATGTTTCTTCTTTGCATCAATAAAACATCACCCTGTATATATTTTTTTGAAATTTCGATACGATATTCGAAAAGAGCAAGAAAAAGCAAACAAAATAGCCTATTTCATTTTTTTGTTACACCTTCGTGGTTATTTAAATACGTTGTTAAATGTGCAAGAAAATGGATTACAGAACCCTATTAAATGAGAGGCACGTGAAATAAATAGTTTTATAACTAAAATTTGCAAAAATTCTATTGAGCCTAGGTGGTCTGGGTGAATCCTAATTCCGGCACGTTTTAAAGGTCCATTTTGGTAAAAAACTGTGGTCCTAATAAGTAATCGGGTATGAAATAACAAAATTTTTAATCAATCACAGTAGGCTTGTTCAAAGAATAAAAGTGACAGATAATTTAAACCATTTAGGCCTAAGCAACCAGTTACTTTGATCAAGAAAATCATCAACATTTTATACTTAATAAAAATTGGAAAAGAGAACAAACTAAAATCTAAATAAATAAAATATTTTCCATTCAATTAACAATAAACAACAAAACAATAACTAAATGTGTTTAAAAATAAAACGTAATTGACACTAAAGTAAATTTTCAAAATGTCCTCCCCCACATTCTGTGCATTTTCTTGCGCATTTAGAAAGGTCACCAATTGCTCGACGTATCATTTCTGGATTATTCCGTATTTCGTCGCAGGTTGTAACGATGCGCTGGATTAAATGTTGTCTACTTTCAATTTCAATGCTATAAACCTCGTTTTTTAAGTGGCCCCATAAAAAGTAATCACAAGGGTTACAATCAGGAGATCTTGGTGGCCATTCATGTGGACCCCCGCGTCCAATCCATCTAGTAGGATACACATTGTTTAAGTGTTCTCTTACTTGAAGGTTAAAATGTGGTGGGGCCCCATCATGCTGAAACAACATGCCTCTTATACCGATATTTTCTAACATATTCGGTAAAATGTTTTGAAGAAAATCAAAGTAAATTTCACCATTCAATCTTTCTTCAAAAAAATGTGGCCCTATCAAATATCTATTCACAAGTCCGACCCAAACATTTACAGAAAACCTGTGTTGCGAACGGCGTTGGCGTACCGCATGTGGGTTCTCCTGTGCCCATTTATGATTATTTCGTGAATTGTTTACTCCATCCCTTGTAAATTGTGCCTCATCCGTAAATAAAGTTCTGTAAATGACTGGGCGATGTTTAGACAACCAATGACAAAATGCCAGGCGGGGGATATCGTCGCCTTGTTGAAGACGCTGTACCTGCTGGATATGATATGGATGGTAACGTTCTCTTTTTAGGGTTCTCCATACTCGCCAATGAGGAATACCAGTTGCCAAACTGATTCGTCTAGTGCTCATATTTGGGTTTTCTTGAACTACATTTATAATATTGTTTTGTTCCTGCACACCTTGTTGTAAAACACGCTCCACAACTGCAGAAGTAGGAAACTTTCCGTGTTGTCTTGCATACTGGAACACCATACTAAAGGTTTTATGATTAGGGCATCGACGACCAGGAAAACGCAGCCGATATTCTCTTTCCGCCGACCTACCATTTCTATTACAGAAACCATAGATGAATATTATGTCAGCATATTCCACGTTTGTAAATTTTACTGGCATAGTTAAAATATTTTCACAAGTTTTCACTAACTAAATGCGGATTATTGACACATTAAATTACTAACAAACAATTATTCAACTGTTTAGGAGATTTCTTTTTATTATCTGTCACTTTGAACAAGCCTACTGTGATTGATTAAAAATTTTGTTATTTCATACCCGATTACTTATTAGGACCACAGTTTTTTACCAAAATGGACCTTTAAAACGTGCCGGAATTAGGATTCACCCAGACCACCTAGGCTCAATAGAATTTTTGCAAATTTTAGTTATAAAACTATTTATTTCACGTGCCTCTCATTTAATAGGGTTCTGTAATCCATTTTCTTGCACATTTAACAATGTATTTAAATAACCACGAAGGTGTAACAAAAAAATGAAATAGGCCATTTTGTTTGTTTTTTCTTGCTCTTTTCGAATATCGTATCGAAATTTCAAAAAAATATATACAGGGTGATGTTTTATTGATGCAAAGAAGAAACATAAATTATAGTGAGTCCGGACCTGGATATATTTTTTTTAATACATGTACCTCTTGGGGCTCGTTAGTACATTAGCCGTACCAAATATGAATCCGTTATTTCATTCCCTGTCAAAGTTATGACAAAAAACAGGTTTGGCCAAAAATTATTTAACACCCTGTAACTTCGTAATGAAGGCCCAATGAGACATTTCTATGGGAGGTTCCGGTTACCACTGATGTTCTCTACCTCCTATTAAGCTATGTCCCTCTCATGATGCAACACCCTGTATCTTATAACTTATTAAATTCGCTAAGAATTATATAAAGCAATGAAATCAAGACTGAAGTCTCGGGCAAGAAATTGCACACAAGATTAAAAGAACCTACTTCAGTCCCTTGATATAAAATGTACTTATTCTTTAACTGCATACATTAATTAGTTATAGATTTGATATATCATAATGTCAATTTTAAATTCCAAGGAAAACGTTATCGATGTTAATAATCGTTAATCAAAAAAGTCAATTTATTAATTTGTGCTTGTACATTAAAAAATACAAAATACGGAATTCAAATTCATAACTAATTATACTTCTATACTAATGGTTTGAATGCCCGAAATTCGAATGAGCAGGCAGAGTGACGCGTTCCCGCATTTTAAATAGTGATCTCTGATTGGTTGAAAGTTACCATGCTACCTATCTTACTTTACAAACCTTGGTATGTAACATTGTTCTCTGTGTAAAGGTTAGTTCTCATAACTGCGGATTGCGAATTTCCGCTTGCGGATTTTTTTTCTAAATTCGAGATTAAGCGTTCCAGGAGAAATTAATTTGCTGATTTAACTTCTAGTTAAAAGTAAGCGAATTGTCTTACGAACATTTCGCTACACCTGCAAGAAAATTGGACTGTTTTAAAACTAATTTTATAAAAATCCGCATCAAAAAAATTCGCATTCCACAACTGTCTGAACGAGGCTTAAGGAATATTTACTTCTTTGTTATTGATAAAGTGCATCAAGTGAATAAGACTAGAGTTAAATTTTTGCGATCTCGCGGCTTACACTAATGGCTTTAAGCGCCTTGAAGCGTGACGTCATTTTCTAACGTATTCCTGAAACCGCGCGATACCGCTGCAAGTGCCTTTAAGCATGACGTCATGACTTATTCACTCGTCTAATGCGCAAAAATATAGCTTAAAAATGATTAATGAAAGCTGTGTCTTTCTTCATTTACTATTTAATATTAAATAAATTTTTAGAAACTTCCTGGATGAGGCCATGCTTTTTGTGGTGTAACTAGTAGTAATTTAATGCCATTTCCTATAATCCTATGTTCTATCGGTAGCACTTCATTGGCTGTTTTTTTGACTAATCTCACGATTTCATTTAATCATTTTGCGTTTGTTTATCAAAACAAAATAAGTGTTGTATTATGGCACTTGTGCCTCAATTTTTTTTGTTAAAGTTGTGAAATTCACCTTTTTGACAAGGTTCATTAATCATATTAGCTGCTTTCGTTCGTCTTGAATAAAGTGATTGTGATTAGTAAGCAACCAATAGAAATCAAGAATTTGAAAAATATCTCAACTCAATTGGCTGTTTAGTGATTGTGTTCAGTTTGTTCAAGACGAACGAAAGTACCTATTATTTAATGTTATAGGACTCTAAAAACAGAGTAGAGAAATTTAAAAGCGTGATGGTGAATAAACAAAGTTGTAAAAATGTATTTTGAAATTGTTATACTTAACAGCCCAAAGCCTGAAAGGTTTTAGGAAGTAAAGTTGAAAGTCAATATTTAAACTTTTACAGGAACATGTAAAAAATTTGTTACCATGGATTGAATCGGATGAAGACATCAATTTTATGAGAAAAATTCCTCTAAATAAAAGCCATCTGCGAAGCCAGTTGACGTTACGCTAATTTTTAAAGGAAAGAGATTCAAGTAGAGGTGGATTTGAAAAGGGTACTGAGGATGATGCAAGAGAAATTGTCGCCGTTCTGCCTGGTACATCTTATAAAGTTGTAAAAGATCGTCTTACCATTTTAGGCAATATGCCAAACGTAAAGAAGTCGTATTAAGGTAGTTACTTCATAACAAACCCGACTTAGATAGAATTATTAGGGAAATAGATACTGGGTTTAATAAAAAAAAGGAAATCAGATACTCCTAAAGAAGTGCTTGAAAGTAATTTGAATCGTACTAATGAGACTAACGTCGAGACTAAATTAAAATACGAAAAATTTTGTGGAGGTGGTGTCAAGCATAACGGAAAAGACTATAGTCCATCGAAGGTAAAACTGAATATGTAAAAATAAATAATATGTTTATATTTGAAAATGTGGACAGTGCCTTAACATAATGAGTCCTATGGTTTGACGTTTGAAATTGCCTAAAATAGTAAGACGATCTTTTACATCTTTATAAGATGTACGGGGCAATTTCAAAATCTCTACTCTCTCATAACATTAAATAACATGATTAATGAATGTTGTTAAAAAGGTGAATGTCACAAATTTAACAGAAAAATTAAGGCACAATAATTAAGTGCCACAACACTTATTTTTTGGCTGCTAATAATGTAAGGGAAAGCATAGCGTTGATGCGCGTCACTGGAGAGGTGGCAGGAGTGGGGATAGACGCGCTCCTGGGCTCGCACTCACTCAATATTTGCTCCCAACTACTTCTCGCTGCACGAATCGTCGATATCTCGGCTTCTAATCATCCGATTTCGATGATTTTTTTATTCGCACTAGCTCGAAGAGCTCATTCCAAATTTATCAAAAAGAAATTACAAAGTTCACTGTAAAATGGAGAAAATAGAAGAGTATTTGAAAAAATCAATTTTATTTCTTATTTTATTAAACAATACATAAAATATTATAATCTACGCATTTTTATTGTACTTATATTCATTATCATCATCCTCAGCCTCATCGAACTCATCGTCATCATCAATATTATTTATATTATCTTCATTTTCTATCTTTTTTTCGATATTTAAATTACTAACAATTTCTCCATATGAATTAGTCGAAAGATCATCATCCATACCATCGTTGTCATTCAACATACTATTAATCGATACTGCTCTAGTACACAACTTTGAACATTGTAATCCATGTTTCCTACATCCACATGCTCTCAAACAACCTGTCGTACACCGGCAGGTTATTATTTTAAAAATATTTTCCGGTATAAGAGGCTCTTATTCACTCTTAATAGGTCTCAAGCCATGCTGACTCTTCTTCCAACTCCATTGTTTCGGATCTATTTCATTTCCTAATCACTTCTGGATTTGTTGATATGCGCGAAATGAATGCTGGAT
Organism: Leptura quadrifasciata; assembly: GCA_963675555.1. Classification (NCBI taxonomy): domain Eukaryota; kingdom Metazoa; phylum Arthropoda; class Insecta; order Coleoptera; family Cerambycidae; genus Leptura; species Leptura quadrifasciata. The sequence continues at coordinate 185,457,375 of OY776673.1, read as the reverse complement.
CGTTGCTCCTTCTGTTGAAGAAAGTGATTCCAATTTACAAGCCGACCTAATTGTAGACTTTTCGTAATTAATAAAACGAATTTCATGCAAAGATTCTTTGTCTTTCTTGTACTGTACATACGCGCGACTTTTTCACAACCATTCTTGCCAATCCTCTTTCTATCAATTACACCAGCGCGAGCCAAGGAGCCCATCTATCCCCTCTCCTGCCTCCTTTCCAGTGACGCGCATCAACGCTAGCTATACTTTCCCTTGCTTTATTATTAATCTATTTATTCGAAGGAAGTTGAAAGTACTGTCCAAGTACAACTCAACTAGACCTCTACATACGGGTCAAATTTCATAGCTCCATATAAATAAACATGGGAGCTGTGATTTAAAAAAATTTATCTTTGCTTCAAATCAATTTGGAAATTTCAAGTTCGGCGCAACATACACTTCATGACGTTAGTTTTAATTTGATTCGTTTAACAATACGTTGCGTTAAAAATTCAGCGAGTAATTCAATTTTTTTTTGCAGAAAATATAACGCCATTTTTAAAGCCATTTTAAATACCCAAAAAAGTTATTATTTGATTGGTTAACAATTGCATTAAGAAGTAGCAACCTTTATCTGTCAAATGGGCCCATTCTTATAATCGTATGATTGAACAATTGACCGTTATTGTACGTTAAAGTCATAGTAATTCTATAAACAAATTAAATTATATCGGAAACTATTGAATATTTTTTAATCAAATTTGAACCGTAGTTTAAGCATGCCACGGACTCAATTTTCAAATAGTTTACATGCCGAAATTGTTTATTTTTCTATTAAATAAGAACAATCGAAAAATCATTGATTTTCAACGGTTTCTTACGATTTGCGAATAAACTATTGAACCGATTTTGATAAAATCTGGCTTAAAATATTCGTATTGTCATATCTTTTACCGCCGAGCGCTACGTTCAAGGTAATTAAGAAAAAATTACTCATTGCAACATTCAACTGTTATAAACAAATGTCACCGAATTTTCATCCACAAAGTACGTACATATCACCTTTGATACGTTCATGAATCACTTCGCAATTATCCACTCAGATGTAGGTATTGATTCGGGTACATTCGGAGCTAGTCCCACTGGACTAGTACTACATAATAAAAGGGCATGGACACATATAGGTATCGTTGGTTCTATCAAGTTGTCTTAATCCTACCGTAAAGTCGGATTTAGGCAAATATTTTATAATATTAATTTATTCTGACGTAAAATTTGGTGCGAATTAGGTCGGTGATTGCAACGATGATAAGTCAGTCTCCGACGTTGTAGCAACCCATATTTTATTAACCAATTTGGTATTGATACGAGTTGGAACGATGTTTTGCATACGTCGCACATTGACCTGGAACCCCAACGTTGGCTCGACGGTAGAATGTTGCTTAGGTTATATATCTCGAGATATTTTTAAAGACCAATGGAAACAAGCACTTTAAAAAATTTAAACTGCAAAACTGAACTGTGAACTTAAAGCCAGGCGGCTAAGCAACTTCTTGGTTTTTATTGGTATACACAGTTTTGGGTACCTATCTAGTTGATAATATTTAAAGAAAAGTACTTTACATGTGACCAACCAGTGAAAGAATCTCAGCCTTAGAATTCGTGTTTGAAATATAACAATTATTACTATTATTATTTATTTACACTTGTCGTTTGTTACAGAAATAATACATATTGAGTATAGGCAAGATGTGTACTGTTTATTTTAATACAGAAATAAATTAAATAACTATCACATTAATCTTAGAAATAGACAATAATGATTTAATCAAAATAAATATTATTGAACTGTTCTAAAGTTATAATACAGTTTATACTTTGAGTGGATAAATATTATAAAAATACTATAAATAAAATTTGTTATAAATGAAGTACTGGAAAGTAATTTATTACTTTGTATGGTAGTTTAATAGATTTTTAAAAGTAAATGATACTTATTTTGAAAAACATCTCTTACGCATTTTATTAATAAATATAAATTAATAATATACAATTATGAACAACAGTAGAAGCCACTGATTTCAATTCAAAGATCTTTTCCAAGCCTCTCAAATTCCTCTATGAGATGTATCATATCGGATTTCTCAAGACCTGAATTTTGAAATACAATTCTGAAAAAATTCGGATGTTCCTTTTGTGCTTGATAAGTAACCATCATAGTTCCTTCTTTCATCATTCTTTCTTTCATTTTTGGTGCGACTTTGTGAAGTTTTTCTTTGTAATCTTGGTCTGATTTTGCACCACGCAAACTAGGAGGGATATACCAGAAACAGATATTGGTGCATTCGGGATCTTCTATCACAAGTTCGAAACCAGGCCTATGCCTGATAGTGTCGACAAAAAATTTGGAATTTTCAAATACTTTGTCAATGTGTTGTTCGAATCCGGACGTCCCTTTAGCTTTCCACATAAACCAGAATTTCAGTACATCAGCCCTCCTTCCACATTGGACGTGTTTGTCACCTATAAATTAAAGAATTGCCAAAAATATGATACATTTTACGAAAATATATTGCTGTAAATGATTTTTCGTGTGGTAGAAATAAGAGTGGTATAATTCAAGGATCAGTCCTGAGTCCACTGCTATTTCTGCACTTCATAAACGATCTGCTCTTAAATGTAGCAACCCAGTAGCAACAATTTTTGCTGGCTGCTCACTTTTTATTATAAGACAAACACTTGAGTGTATCTATACGTACACCGTATCAAGAGCAGTTAAATGTTTGGGTTTCATAATAGGAAGTTCCATAATGGGGCCACTTTCATAAATGGATCTTTAAATGCCGACAAATATGCAACCACGCCCAAGAAATGAATTATTCCGCTTCTTCGCGCATTGCTCATAAATTTTAAGAATTTCTGGTTTCAGCACCTCACTATAAACGATAATTTTCTTGGAAACCACTTCTTATCGGTGGCTTATTACGGCAAGGGGTAAAATTAAATGGCCACCCAGATTATCCGATTTGGCTGGAGGATATGTAAAAAAATATCATTTACGAACACGAATAACAAACGCCACGTAATTTAATCAATTTAAAAAAAAAACGATTCAAAGTTCAAAATATTTTCCCTAATAAAGTAGTGACATATAATATACAAGAACTGAACTCTACGATTTGTTAGGTTATTGCAAAGCACAAAGAGTGGCACTTTCGAGCCGCTGGTAAAATATATTTATTTTTTATTACTCCATTTAGAATGCTTTCTTTACTATCAGATAGGCGAATTAGTTAACACTAAATTCACTGTAATTGTTCATACATTGAGCTATTTGATACTGTCACTGTCGCGTGTTTACACACTTTAGTAACACCCTGTACGTAGGTTCAATAAACTGCAACAAGAATCTTCACAAACCACCGATTTATGAATCACTTAAATTACAATAAATAGTCCTTTTACACATTAGTACACGCTAACTACAAGTTTCATCTACTATAGTCATACTACGAATTCACAAATTGTCACTGTTCTTTATCTCATCTTATCTCCTATATCAGAACTGAACTGTACTCTATACTGAACTGACGCTGTCCGCGTGCGCTGGATTCACCTCTTATATATACCGTGACCTTCACCTTGCCTTCGAATTCTTCAGAATCATCCAGCGTTATTCGCGGCGTTTCTGGCCCTTTCTCCTGTATTCTGTGCTTCTATAATTCGTTAGTTGGCCCAAAGATGGCTCCACCCTACTGGCTGTCAACTAAATATGTCTTCCTTCACTTTGTACCACATCTTTCTAAGTGAGAGGGCAGCACATAACACTGTTCCCTCCTTAAGCCTAAGCGTCCCGGTCAGCAATTTCGATTTCCCAACACACTTCGCCAACCTGTCCAGGTGCACGATCTTTATCTTGGACTTCTTTCTATGCTGAATCCGATGAACAACGTCGTTAATACGGGTAATGACTGAATACGGTACCTTCGCAAGGTGAGCGAGACTTCGAGAATTTTTCTTCAGTCCGCTGTGGGTTGTACAACCAAACCCCCAGACCCCCACCTTGAATCCCGCTGAAATGACATTACGGTCATATCGAGCCTTCATTCGGTCACCACTCCTTGTAGGTGACCCCTTGGCAGCCACACCCGCACAAACCTTGCAACTGCGACAGCAAGCCCCTACATTCTGGCGGTTATTTATCCAGTAGAATCGTTCCCGTACTCTAATCAAGGTCTTATTTTTGCCAAAGTACTTTTGGTGCCCGGCACCTGAGTATCACTAAACGCATGCTAACTTCCTTTCCAAACGGGTTCTCCCATGCTCTCCGTAATAGTCCATCTTCAAGACTTAGGGAATCCCATTTCGCCCACAAAGGCTTCAGCTCGACACTTTTATCTGAAACATCCGTTCATTCTAGTCGTGTGCCTTTTTCTTTTGCATTTAGTATAGGTCCAATTCCGCCGTTGCTCAGTTGTTCCTTCCTTATAACTTATCCAGTCCTTCGGAACCTCTATCTTAACCGTTTTTGCTTTCGCGACAATCCTGCTATCTTCTTACATCCTCGGCATCAGTTCGGTTCCTTAGGGTGCTTGTAGCGTATTAGTTAGCACGCACTAATACCGCCCCATAGCCATCTTATAGAAATGGCGTTCGAGATGGTTGCCAGGAAGCAAGAAAATAACAACAAATTAATCACAATAACATTTTTGACTTCAAGATTTTATCATTACAAAATATACTGATAGATAGATTAAATAATAAACAATTATTGTCTATTTATATCTTTTATTTCTAGTCCATCAACTACAGTGCCTCTTGCGACAGTACCTCTTGACATGCCCTAATTTGCCGTAATTATAACAGCGGATTCCTTTTGTCAGCCTTCCACCACTTCGTTGCTGCTTCAGCTCCTGTTTCTGCGGTTGGGGTTTCTGTTTCGGCTCCGGTCACGAACTCAATTCGCTCAATACTTATGTGACCATTTTCGTATGTCCGTTAACATAACAATCGATCTCATATTATCGGATAGGATTTCCTCTTTCTTTGCAGTGTTTACTTCCCCAGGGTTCCATTTTCAACAATCTCGTATCATATATCCTGGTTTGCTGCAACAGCGGATACTTCCGCTAGGCTTTACACCTCCTTGTCGGTTTTCCTGTTTTTCTGGAAAACTATTCTTGGTCATTAATTGGGTAAAGATCTTGTGTATGTCCTTTAATTTGGTGCCTAAACTCGTTTCCTCTGATTGGACTTATTCCACAGAGACAGCTCGTATTCTGTGCCATGGGGAATTCATATAGGCGGCTTCTATCTCAAGTGCGTGTATCATGCTTCGCTACTACTCTTATGCGGGATAGCCTGATCTCCTCGTCTTTCATGCCATCAATAAACACGTTAACTGCCAATTGGTCCTGAAACTATCTTGGTGCATTCGGGTAAGCTAAGTGTGCCAGTCTCTCTACTGCAACCTCAAATCAGCTGAGTTCAATATACTTGGGAGAGATGTTGGTCATCATATCTTAAATCTAATGCAGCCTCCAATACTTTAAAATCCTGTTGCTGCGCCACTGGGACCGTCTGAAGCAATTCTGATGCTTGACCCCTTAATGCTAAAACTAATGCCATAGCCTTGTCTTCGTCGTTCCAGTTGTTGGTACACGCAGAAGCCTCAAACTGTCTCTTATATGTCGTCTATGAAGTTTGACCATCGAAGGAGGGAGGTTGTAACCGAAGACCTGATGGTACTATTAGCTGGCCTCCTTTGTCTCTTAACTGTCGTTTAAGTCGTTCTACTTCTCCCTCAACTCCACGAATTTTTTCTTCCATATTTATAACTTTTAATTCCACTAACTTCCCCTTCGACGCTAGCAACTTTCTCTTCGACGCCAGTAACCTTCCTTTCGACGTCACCGATTTTTCCTTCGACGTCCCCGAGTTTTCCTTCAACCTTATCCACTTTTTCTTTGACTTCAATAACTTCAACCTTTACAATAATGCCTATATCCTATTTGATATCACTTTTGAGGTCTTCAGCGGCTGAAAGGATAGCGTCTTATTGTTGCACCTGTATAACTTTTCTTAACTCTTCCTGACGTCTTCTTTCTTTTTTTTCTTCGCGTTTCTCTTGTTCTTCTTGTTCTTCGTCACGTCTTTCTCGTTCTTTTTTATTCCTGACGTTTCCTTTCTTTTTCTTCTTCACGTCTCTCTTGTTCCTCTTTTTCTTCTTGGCGTCGTTTCTCTTGTTCCTCTTTTCCTCTTGAAGTTGTTTTTCTTGTTCTGCTCTCTGGTCTAGCATCATTTTTCTAAATTCAGCGAACATGTCTTGCATTTGTTTTTCAGCAGCCATGCTTCTTGCTTCCATCAAAAATCTTCTCGAAACAGCACTAATAAGTTTTATTTAAAGTATCTATATTAGGTGCAATCCAATTCCACAAAGTCTGAATAGAATATTTTAGAAATTTTTTCGAAATGTTCAAATAGGTTTTATTTAAGGTCTATACCACTTCCCAGTTGACATAGCATAGTTAACTGCACTAATTTCTAATATAATGTTCTGGAAATTTTCTCAAACTAGCCTAAATAAGTCTTGTCTAATGTCTATATCACTTTCCAGTTGAGAGCACTTCACTATCTCCAGTGGTTTCCAAATAGAACACTATGGAACTCCTCGTATTCTCCAGAAATCTTGTTGTAATATCGCTTCTGACACCAATGGTCACGTGTTTAAACCCTCCAGTAACACCCTGCATGCAGGTTCAATAAATTGCAACAAGAATCTTCACAAACCACCGATTTATTAATCACTTAAATCACAATAAATAGTCCTTATGCACATTAGTACACACTAACTACAGTTTCATCTACTATAGTCTCATTGTTATAATAATTCACAATTTGTTACAGTTATTTCTCTCATCTGATCTCCCATATCAGTACTAAACTGTACTCTATACTGAACTGAACTATCCGCATACGTTGGATTCACCTCTTATATACCGTGGCGAAGATACTCGAATTCTCCAGGATCATCCAGCGTTGTTCGCGGTGTTTCTGGCCCTTTGTCGTATATTCTGTGCTTCTGTAGTTCGCCAGTTGGCCCAGAGATGGCGCCATGCTAACGAATTTGAAATATGTAAGATTCACAAAATTCTAAACACAAATTGCAATAAGAGTTAAGTGATTTCATGTATAAAGTTATTTAGCACGTAATTAGGACGTAAAATATAAATAAACGAGCGATGGTGTCTATAATAATCGTTCTTCTTAAAAAGTAATCTCCTATCTTGTATTTTTGTCTCATGATATATGCTTACCTGTGTCGTATTTTGTGTCATAAAATTTATCTTTCTGGAAGAGGTATGCGGCGTTGGTAGAGTGGGTAGCAGATAGAATCCCCTCATGTCGTAATAATAATGCGGAACATTGTTGTGGAGCTGTCAGAAGCTTATGGGGATTCCAAGTGACAGAGTCGGCCCTAAAAGTGGAATATATTATTAAAACTGTAGCAGAGATTTAAAAAATGATAACAAAATCCAAATTGGTTAAATGTTAGCTTAATAGCTCTAATATTACCATAACTCGGCAGTAGGGCCAGTTCTAGTTATTACTGGACACTAGTATCCTTTCATTTTACTTTTGCAGCAATACAGCAATCTTCCATGTTGTCATTTTTACCCCATTAACCACTATATTTATCTCTATATCGACCCCATGCTTTAATTAACACATTTCAAAATAACTAAATTCATAACCGTCATTAGGCTTAATTACATGGAAAATTGCTGTCAAGTATTTTAAGTTTTAGTTAAGAGCCAAACAAATATTTTCGAGTAAAAAAAATTACTAAGCTTCTGATTTGACCATAACCATGTTATTCAATTTTATAATAATTCTGTTAGCCCAGAATATAAATCATCATTTTCTATGTTTAGTAGAGTATTTACAAGAGATTTTAATATAGGCTTCAAATCGCCTGCAAGTGATGTTTATGGCACCAGTATTCGTTTGAAGCATGCAATACAACATGCATCATCTGCTGCTAAGAAGACCAATTTAATGACTGAAAAAAGAGTTCATGAACTTAGGTCAAATGCGTTTTATCAATTAACAAAAGAGGAGCCTGAAAAATCTATAAGTTTTTGTATTGACTTTCAACAGGTTCACCCTTTACCAAAAACTCCAATCCAATACGCTTTTTATCTAAGCTAAGTTTCTATACCACTTGTTGTGTGCCTATAGACTCAATCCAACGTTTTACACTAGGACGGAGAATCAAGCTGGAAGGGGATCAACTGAAATTGGATCTGCAGTTTTGACCCATTTGAGATCCTTGAATTATGAGGATGTCGAAACAGTGCGGCTATTTTGTGACGGCCGTGGAGGTCAGAACAAAAATGCACATATTGCTCACACTGGTTACTGAAAAAATGTCCAAATCATGTGCAGAGCATTAAATTGATATTTGCAGTCAGAGGTGTGTTATGGAAGAGCTGAACGACTGGTAAAAAAAGGGATATTATTATAAAGAAAGAAGAATACATGGAGATATATTCTAATGTTAGCACAGTCAAAGAACTCGGAAAAGATTGGTATGTCTACAACATTAAGGATGTGCCTTCTCCACGTTTATACGAAACTACGAGGAATGCAAAATTTAAAAATTTTAGAAATGAAATAATTTAATGTTAAAAATAAGAAAACAGTGAAGTATAAGGGAAGCAGATTTTATAAATTTGACGAGGGCAATCCTTGGACGTCATTAGTGAAAAGAGAACAATGCGTCGTGGCCTTAAACTGAAATGTTTACCACTTGAAAAAAAAGCAACCTGAAGACTTTGCTTGAAAAACAATTTAATTCGTTATTAGAACCTGAAGTTAAATGGGAGAATTTGCCAGAATTAAAATTCTACAAAAAATTCATAAATGATGGGGGGAAATGACGAAGTTCAGAACCCGATCAACGACGAAGGCGACGAAATGGAATGTGATTGTTTGGAAGAAGATTGTGCTATGCATGTTTGAAACTCATTTTTATTGTATTTTTCTATTAGGTTTTAAATAAAGTATTCAAACATAGTCATGTAAGTAAGTTTATTGAATAGGACAAACCTAATATACATATTAAAGATGTTTCTTCTTATAAATACATTAATAACAAATAAAAATAAGACATAATATTATATACACAAATACAAACAACTACTCATACTTAAGTACATGTGGCCCAAGTGGCATAAAAACAAGTAAACTATGATTATATAACGAGTTTAGTTATTTTAAATATTCATTTAAAGCAGCTTTAAATGTATTAATATTGCTACATTCTTTTACACTATTTGGCAAATTATTAAATTCCCGTAGACCTTGTATAAATAGTGTATTCATATATTTCCTGTAGTTTCTATTTTGTACATGAAGATCATCGCGTCTTCTTGTTAAATGATTGTGAACTTGATTATCGAACACTATATACTGATTAAAATATGATGGGAGTAGTCCTTTTATAATTTTGAAAACAAAAATCAACATAAAATATCTCAAACGAGTTCTGCATTAAACCAATTTAACACCTCCAACATTACAGCAATTGATGTTACTCTACTACATTTTAATATAATTCGCATGCCCCTATTTTGTAACTTCTGTAATGCAGCTACACTGTTATTATCTAAAAAATATAGAATGCTTGAGCAATAGTCAAAGTGAGGCTGAATAATTGTTTTAAAAACTATGATATTAGTATTAATTGAAAGAAAGTTAGCCACTCTAGAGAAAACGAATAATTTTTTTGATATTTTCTTTTGCATATAAATAAAATGATGTTTCAGTGAGAGATTATTGTATAATAAAGCCTAGATATTTTATTTCAGTAACTATTTTTATTTTTAAATTTTCAAAGTTTAAATTAATGTTATCAATATTTATCCTTAGAGTGGTTATATGGTTTAGTGATAATCATGCCTTTAGTTTTATTTAAATTTAGTTTCAATTTGTTAGTATTAAGGTATGCAGATAATTTTACTAGTTCCTCATTCATCCTTTCAATTGCTACATCAACATCACTATGACATATTGCAATAAGTGTATCATCTGCAAATAAATTCACAAAGTCACACGACAGAGAATAACTTATGTCATTTAAATATATTATGAATAACAATAGGCCCAAGACACTTCCTTGCGGTACACCAGTGTCATTTATTTCCAAGGGAGATATGGCATTGTTTATTTTTGTACGTTGAGATCTATTGTGCAAGTAACTTTTGAACCAGTCAAGAACTGATCCCCCAATACCATAATATTTTAATTTATCTAAAAGCATCTTTCTGTCAATGGTTTCAAAAGCACGCCTGAAATCTAAAAACACTGCAACAATGTATTTATCTTTATCAATTTCTTCATTCCAATTTGCAAAAGTTAATTGTAGAGCAGTTTCACACGAATGTTTAAACCGAAAACCAGATTGATTTCCTATAAACAAATTATTATAATTGAAATTAGTTGCTGATATGCTGATAATTCAAGTACTTTTTCAATTGGGGGAAGAGTATTAATTGGTCTAAAGTCACCTGCATTGTTAGAGTTTGGAATTTTAGCAACTGGTACAATAATACTACATTTTAATGAACTAGGCACTTCCACTCTAGACAAGGATGTGTTGATCAAATGTAGTATTACATGTCCTGTCACTTCAAATATAGATTTTAAAAATTTTGAATTTAGAGTAATATTTACATTAGATTTATTGTTTAAAGATGACACAATAAATTTAAGTTCCTGTAGTGTTAAAAGTTTAAATTCATGAAAACTACTTTCAACCAAATTATAACCAACAGAAGACCACTGACCACCATTATTTATAGAGTGAATAATATCATGAATGCTATTAATAAAGAATTGGTTAAACATATGAGCTTATTTTGCTCTGTGTTTGCCACTACTATGTTGTTATTATTTTCAAATCTGATACTCTCGGCCATAAATGTTTTATTTTCAGGTTTAATAAGAGTTTTAAATGTTTTCCACATCATTTTAGAGTCATTATGATATGCATCAATTTTTTGCTCGAAATAATTTCTTTTCTTGAGCTTAGAAAGATGTCCATATTATTGATCGATTAAATCCAGACATGTCTCACTAATCCCACCATAATCAGTCATGTCCAAATTAAAAATTGCAGAGTTGCCTTTGTGTTGTACTGTTCCAAAAATGCATCACTGATTCTGATATTACACCCTCTGCAAAAAACAGCTTGCTATTGACGATCTTACAAACCCATTTTTGCATATTAACCCTTTAGACGACAGAAAAAAAATTGCTGTCAATAGCATTTTAGTTTCGTAAAAGACACGTTTAAGCAATATCTTCTCATACCATCATCGCACCGCGACCCGTTTTTTCGGAATTTCCGAAAGATGGGCCTGGGATGTCTGAAAACATGTATCACATGGACAGCAAAAGAGTCCTTTAAACATTCGATGTCAATATTCAATTCGAATTTAGATGGCTTGGTGGCATGATGGACAGTGGCGCGTCTTTCCATAATAGTAATAATAATAGTAATAATAATAATAATAATAGTAATAATAAGTAATAATAAGTAAATAATAGTAAACATAAATGGTACCCACTCGGCCCTTAAACGCATGTCAGCCGGCGTTCCGCAGGGGGCTATATTGTCACCTCTGTTGTATAATATATACCTCGCGGATACGCCGACAAGCCAGTCAACAGACATAATACTCTATGCCGACGACACGGCAATCTACGCCAGGTCCTTTTATGCCGTCACGGCGTTACAAAAAGTGAGGTACCATTTAAATACATTACTAAAATACCACCAAAAGTGGAAAATAAAAATAAATCCTGAAAAAACTGAAATCATTACGATGCACAGGAAGTTTACAAATATTAAAACCTTCAATAAAATTAAAATTAATGACACGGTTATTGAGGAAAGGAGCACGGTCAAGTATCTAGGGGTAACCCTGGATACGAGACTACGCTTCGGACCTCACATAACCAGAGTAATAAATAGTACGTATGCTGCCTTAAGTCGACTATATCCATTAGTCTAGTCAACAAAAGGAGCACATTAACTAAGGATAACAAGTTAACCCTTTATAAAGTTATGTTAAAACCGATCCTTACCTATGCATGCGCGTCTTGGAACACAATTTCAGATGCGCAATGTAATAGACTACAAAGGACACAGAATAAAATCCTTAGATTACTTACAAGTACAAATAGGTATACTCCTATAGAAATATTTCATAGAGAGTATAACATCCCTCTAATCAGGGATTATATAATAGAAACTTCTCAAAAATTCTTTAAATTAAAGATACATAATTCCCCGCTTACCACTAATATGGTAGACATACGGGAACATCATAATTTTGAGCATGCCCATAAGCTCATACATGAAAATCTTCCAATTTATTCGGATAGATAACACAATTTTTAAAACGTATAACTTTCTTACAGGTACAAGTGGAACTATGATGATTTGATGTGTCCCTGAAACATTGTATACATACCTTTTAAATAAAAATATTATTTTAATTTATTGCTAATAGTTGTTTTATTTTCTTATTTTTGTACATATCACTGAAACCATCGGTGCATTTTTAATTGTAAATATATATTGTTTTTAAGCAGGTTTTTTTTCTCGGCAATGAGTTTCCTGCGAGTTTATTAGATAATTTTTATTCATCAGACAGTATCTCACTAATTTTTCATTTTTTTAAACATTTTGTATATAAATTGATAGTTAGTTTAATCTTTTTGGAGAACGTTTTTTATTTGATTAATTTTTAATTCTGTTTTTAATCTCATTTGGCATAAGATCGGCCCCCCGTCTCGTTTCTAAGCTTGATGCTTAATTGTGACGCGTCGGGAAATCATATACACTGTATACTATATGAATGAAATAAATGAAACAGAATGATATGTAAATACTATTCAATAAAGAATTTTAAATTGTAAATTGCGTCTTTCCACGCACAGGGCCCGGGTTCAAAACCGGGCCACAGCAGGTCGATAAGATCTAGTGGATGAGCGCACCTGGTCGCGTCACTATTTTTCGAAAGAGATATATAACTGTGTATGTATCTACGATGTAAACACGTTAAAGATCCCTACCCCACGACAAAGTGTAGGCGTTCGGCAAAATATCCAGGTTAGGGGTCCCAGTGCCTACACTGATGAGCTTATCCCATGACGTCGGTGATTGGTCTTGGTAGCGGAAATAGGCCGACGTTAAATAAATAATTTTTCAAAAATTCGAATTTAGTAAGAACCATGACATCTACGATCGTCCCCAGCTATGACCCCTACTTCCCACCCTCCCCCTGTACCTACTGGCAAGTAGTAAGGAAAAACGCTAATGAAAGACATTTTTGTCGCGGTATTACGGTCTAATTAATTAGTTAATTAACTGTTCATAATCGATTAGTTAATTAAACCTGTTGTGCCATTTTTTAAATTTCATTGTCATTTTGCATAATCAAACGACAATATTTCTTAGGAAAACTTTTGAGAAATTAATTTATTAATAATTTCTCGAGCATATTTCAATTAATATCTTGTCGGTAACTTTATGGGCACACAATTTAGGGCCCCGGGAAAAACATTTTATATGTTGTACTGGAACTGTTTCGATGCCATCCATCTACAAACGTCTGAAATACCGGCGTACATTCCTTAGACACTCTGTATTGGTTAGTTATAAAAATGCCAAGGAATAATAATTGCAATTATTATATCCATAATAGGTAACAATTAAATACAAAAGAGAGCGATTAAATATATATTGCAATAAGAATTTTTAAAACAAAGAAACTTGAAAAACCAATTTAACACGTAATTACTGGTGGAACATTACGATTTATTTAATGATTGATATACCTTGACCTTAATTAAATTTATGAATTATTACTGTGCAACCTTCCAGCGCTAATTCGTTTCTGCTCTCGCGTAACAGTCGTGATTAAGTTTATGTATTTTTTCTTTAATCTCTCTACCTAATTTCAGGCGGTGCAATAATCATGATATTTTTACCTTCATCTGCTCGTAAGTACATCACAAGTCCACGATAATGGAAAAATATCTTAGTTTAAGGCTTCTTTCAAACATATGCGAAATGCAGATTTTTGGCCGGAATTTCGGTAAAAATTTAAAAGCTTTGACGCGAGAGACCCCGAACTTTCTTTATGAATTCGAAACCGCTCCTGCGAATATTTTACAGCGCGTAATATATCTGAATATTTATCGAAATAACAAGTGCAACTTCAAAACCCTTTTCGTAATAGTCTTTAGATTCACAATTAATGACGAGGAATCCCGCCATGAATAATTTTAAATCAAATTTATCGGAATTCGGCATGAAAAATTCGTATTTCGCAACTATGTGAATTAAGCTTTAACAGCGTTTAATCTTACGGGATATCAAAGGGATAATATAAATACTAAGAATATGTTAAATTTTAACTCACACTAAGATTTTAAAGTCTGTTAAAAAAGCTAGCCTAATCTGAAACAAATTTATTTTTAACACCCTCTCACTTTATAGTGCACTATAAAGTAAATAGGCATTAACATTTAATATATCCTTTGCAGAATAACAACTTATAGTGGTTTTTTTTTAAAGATATGTTTAACTTTATTATACAAAAGTAACATTTAAATAGTTTATCTCGGCAACGAGATTAACAGGTTGTGTTAAAAACTGGTTATAAATTAAAAAGAGGACGTTAAAATTTAAATAAATTTGTTGCAAATTGAGTTAACAGGCTAAATTTTAAAGTGCTTTAAAATTTGCTGAAGGTATACTTAAAGAGATTTTTTTTTTATTCATTTATTTAACATTGGCCTATTTCCGCTACTGAGGCCTAACGCCGACGCCTGTAGACGAGCTACCCCCAACCAGGAATTTTGCCGAACCCCTTCCCTTAAGAAGAGTAGGGATCTTTTACTTGCCTAACATTTAATAGACAAGGGACCGACGGCTTTACATCCCCTCCGAAGGATGGTATATCCCCTATGCAACCCTCGCCTAAGATTGTATAGCTTCCGCGCATACACTGATATACAAGCCGCGTCTTCGTTGGAACGGTCACCCATCCAACTACTAACCGCGCCTTAGTTGCTTTACATCGCATATCGAAGTATGTACATAGTAAAGACGCACCCACGCTCGCCCCTACTTAAAGAGATGGCTGATCAAAAACAAAATGAAAGATATGAAACAAAAGAAGTTAAAGCAGCTATTCCTCGATTCAAAATTCTTTGGATGTCTGAAAAATAATGTGCTAAGTAAATCAACCTAGTGTAAAGTGGCGACAATTTGGGCAACTAAAAATATATTAGGTAATACTCTTCAAGCTATTTTAAAATTAGATGGACAAGCATACTGTAAGCTATTGAACATTGGCAATTTGTTCGAAAATATTGATAATTGTGTCATCTATGACGCACCTGATGGGCATATTCAAGAGAGATCCGACAAGGAAATATATATTATTTTTGGATATAACTTTTTTTAATACATATATTGGGAAAAAAGTATAAGGCTACCTAAGTTGAACTATGAAGTCAATATTTTCATCGGAATACATAAGCTCGCACAATTTTTATTATTAATAATAATTTTGAGCGTAATCAAGTAAAAAGTGATGTTGGCCGGTTGATTCTATAATTAGCTTTAGATTGTACGGCCGTGAGCAAAAAAAAATAGGACAAGTCTTATAACAGTATTTTGCTAAAATCTAGTTGTGTACATCTAACTTTAATTTTTGTGACATTGACAGTTAGTTGTCATAATTTATTGCAAGTGTGCAAAAAACTAATATGCCTCACATAAGCGATTTAGTTAAATCTGGAGTTATTGCTAAAGCAGAAGATGGATGATCAATGAGACAAATTGCACTGCGTTATAATATTGACAAAAATTCGGTGTGTAACATTTTAAGAAAGTGGAAAATAAACGGTACGATTAGTAGAAATCCTGGATCAGGGCGACGAAGGATATCAACTCAACAACAAGATTTGCAATTGGTAAATGCTTTAGTGGAAAATCTATTTTACTCAGTTATTCAGGCTGCTGAAGAAACGAATTTTCCTGGATCGAGTAGTACTGGTCGCCGCCCAGTAAGAGAACCGAAGCTACGCTGTCATGCAACAGCACAGAAATACTTACTTAAAGCTGAACATAAAGAAGCTCGAGTAGTATTTGCTCTTGAATTTTTAGCGCATGATGTAAATTTTTGGAACAATGTAATCTTTACAGACAAAAAAACTATCCAGTCACCACAGAGCGGTCGTATTCGTGTTTACCGCCCTCCGAATACTTCGATGAGAAATATATATCTAACAATGATAAAGGTGGAAGATTTTCCGTTAATATGTGGGCTTGGATATCGGCACGTGGTCCTGATGTTTTGTGGCATATTGAGGAACGATTTAATAGTGAAAAAAGTATTTGTACCTGAATTAATTCAAAGAAATTAGAAATTAGTATGTCTAAAGAGGCCTATAATGAACTGGTTACAACAGTAAAATCTTTTGTCCGATTTAAAATGGTATTTACGCATTCTCAACTCCCTGACGACTGGGCTAATATATAAATATTTTTTAAAAAATCATCAAAACCCAAACAGTTTTTGGGGGTTTATAAGATTTAATGATTTTTCCCTTCATTGACTCATCCTAAATGCTCCTTGAGAAATTGTGATTGATAACTTACAAATTTGAAATGTATCAACCTTGTTACTGCTAAGTCTAATGATTGTAACCACTCTGCATGGGACACAACTAATTGTGGTATTTGTAAACAAAAATTTGAACAATACAATCCATTATTTGTAGTCAAATATCAACCAAATGGGAAATGTTATCAATTCTGATATCACACTAAATTGTATTAGTGAATATACTGAATAAACAACTGAACATTTATTATCAAAATGTACGTGGTCTAAAGACGAGAACACACTGTGTAATGCGTTTCTCGTATGTAATTACAACTTAACGGCTCTAACTGTGACCGGTTGGACTTTGGACATTTTTGATGCTAAGTTATTTAATTCAATTTACACAATATTTACGGCAGATCGTAAATTTAACAGAACAAATGTTACCAGATGTTGCGGCGCATTAATTGCCACCAAAAATTTACATACAATCCTTCCAATCAATTTCAAGTGTTCTATTACTAATATGTGTTCTTCATCCCGGTTGTAGTGAAAATTTTAAATATTGAAAATGTAAGAAATAAATGTTAAAACTTATTAAATAAATAAATTTCCTGGAGGCGACTTAATTGTTCAAGGTATTGTTAAACATAAATCAATTTTCTTCAAGTCAGTCTCATACGTATTATGCATTTCCTCCTCTAAGGTTGGCTACGATCAAAAGCTACGTTACAGAAACTACTGACTAGTTTAATTCAATACTACCTTAATGATATAGATATTGCTTAATTTGAAGTCTTACTTTTCTATTCCCTTGAGCAATCTTCTGTGTCTTTTAGAAACTAACGCGCCACCTCCCCAAGCAGCATCCACATGAAGCCATAAACCATATTTTTCACAAACTTCGGCAATTTTCTCCAAAGGATCGAAGGCTCCTATCACGGTGGTTCCAGCCGTGGCGCTAACCATAAAGGGGGCTGCTCCTTCAGATAGAGATCTTTCCACTTCTTTTGTCAGATGAGTAACATCCATTCGTCCTCTAGCATCAGTTTTAATTAAATACACATTGTCTGATCCAATTCCAAGGAACGAAGCCATTTTTTTAACGGAATAGTGGGCATCCTCTGAAGTGAACAGTACGAGACGGGGTAAGGCATGAAGTCCTTTGGTCTGAAAATTAGTAGGTAAATGAAAAAGACGTAATTAGGAATAACAATATATCATTTTAATTAACAAAACACGTTTAATACTGAAACGGAGTAGATGGGGGCCAGATGTTTTTCAAGTTATTTCCTATTTATTACCATAATTAAATTATTTTGCGAGGTTTTCAATTAACAATAATCATCCTATAATTAATGCAGAATAACGAATACACTAATTTCCAAACTAGATCTATTTTAAATACGCGTTTACGTAATATTCAAATTTCTACATTAAATAAATTTATTTTCCATAGTTTAAAACGCCCAGAAAACACTAACTTTGTATGTGCTTATCTACATTTGGGCCTCACACGTAGTTCTGTTTTTAAAACGAAATTAGAATCATTTATTAGTCTATTAAATGCTTATCACATTCATTGGGCGACTTTTTCTAAATTGCGGCGCAACGGTTGCAGTAACTGCTGGTATATCGTAATTTGGGGGAGGACTTTGATACCTTACTTCCTGAAATTACTTATAACCCGTTCCCAACTACTGTGGTATCTAAAGACTAGTATTTTCCAGATATTTAATTTAATTGTATTTATTATTTATAAAAGTAAAGATGGTGGGATATATTTTATTTAAAAAAATTCGTCGACCATTCGCGTTTTATGTTGTTGGGCAGTCATACACAATTTGGACAGTTGTCATTTGTTTAATTTCATTACAGATTTTTCTCAACATTCTACTATATTTTACATGAGCATTTAACTCTCATTTACAACTTAAATTCGGTACTGATATAACACTGACATGGTTTTTGTCATTTGTTTGGCATTAAGTTTTGTGTGATATTGGAGATTGCTACAATAGTAATTTAAACATTGATTATATTGGCATATTGTCGCAGCTCTAATTCAACCAAAATAACCCGGAAATTCTATTGCATAACATGATACTTGTGATTTGCATAACCTACTCTGAAATATATACATTATGGTCATTACTGTAGCAATGTAAGTTTTCCTATATAAAATTTAGACAATTGTCTTAAATATTACTTTTTCTGTTTAAAAAAGAAAACAGATGCCCAGTTTACTGAAGGCTATTGGGTTTATTATTGACACCGTATTAGTAGGAAAGCTTAGTTAAAGATGTTTTTACTTTTCACTTAAGTCCAAAATTAGTATCAGTTATTAGTATAATATAAGCTAAGTCTAACTTTATTAATTGTTCTGATAAATCTACAAAAATTGTGAGTGATTCCACCTTTAAGTTTTATCCTAGCAGTAAATACTCAATTAGCATTTTATTTTGGTTACGACTGCCCAGACAGAAATCCAATTATCCAACAGTGCCATTTAAAATCGTGAAAAGGAATATAAGAGAGTGATACACACGACGTAGTTGAAGATCACGTATGTTGAATCTATGTAATAAGTCACAATGTGGAAAATCTCCCTCTGGATAATTTTCAGAACTTTTGAACCAATGGTATTCAAGAAAACGTTTTTCAATGGTATATTTATAATTTTCATAACCAGGAATCCATACTATTTTTTACAATTACGGACAATGGAGCCTACATTTTTTAAGGAATTAGCGGTGATTTGATTGATATGGCTAACAAAAATAATTCCTAGATCTTTAAGATTCTTCATTATTAATTGTCGAGGGGTCAACCATCACCGGCAGTCGCTGTACAAATTCTAGGACTTTCTGCAGTCTAGTAGGCAGTCGCGGCAGTCTCGGCAATCGTACCGGCAGTTACAGTTATGTCGGCAGTCATGGCAGTCTTGTCGGCAGTCACGGCCGTTTTGTCGGCAGTGACGGCAGTCTTATCGGCAGTCACAGCAGTCATGACTGGCACGTGAGCGCCAGTGTAGTGAGATAATTTTATTATTAATTGGAAAGAATCTGCGGTAGGTTCTTGATGAAACATATCCAATAGAATAATTATAAATATTCAAAAGAATAGTTACATTACGCACTTGGTTTATTGTTTCATTAGTTTTGTTCAGTTTTCTCTGACATATGTTTCGGCCTTGCGACCATTATCAAAGAATCTTAAAAACTCTTTGATAACTCAGAAAACATTGTACATTAGTTATTCCCCCTGAAAATACTTTCAAGTTTAAGATAATGAGGAAAATAGGAAAACTCTACGAAATTAATCTAATATTGACGTAGATTTAAAAAATCAACTAAATAACATTACCTAAACTTGCACGAGTCCAAATTATTTGAAATATAATGTTGATGGTGAACTGTTTAATTATTGCAAAAATAATTTAATTAACAGAGAGAGAGGGAGAGAGCTGATTTTTTTTTCTATGCTTCATTCGGCATTCCACGTAAGGGATTGGACCATCAGCTTGCGCGGTTCTGGGGAGTATAGCCGCAGCAGCCTCCCACATACGTAAAATAATTATAAAAAAACTAATACAATAAAACCTGAGATTTGGTCGACATGTTCATGATGTTGAAAAGTAACTAAAAAATATAATCAGCTGACTTTAGAGTGGGGGATTATGCTTCAGCTTTCCATGTAAACATGTGAAAAAAATGCGTAAACTGTAAACTAATACCACAAAAGCTGAAATTTATTACAGTAACAATTAATTTAATAAATTACATGAAATAGTCCGCTGAATTTTTCGCGGTGGATAAGTGCTCAGCTGACGAGTTAAAAGGGCAGTGCATCGTTATCCGCGCGCGCGCGCTACGTGTTTGACTACATGAACGAAGCGGAGTAATTTTAAAAGCTTTTATTAAACTTGCAATGTTTGTTAAGGTCAAATCTTGCAATCAAAATTTCGATTAGTTCTAATTAAGCTAGAGCTTTGAAATTTTGTATGTGTGTATAAGTCCGGTGACAATACACTTTACCATTTTCATATAAGAAAAAACAAGATGGCGGCTTCAAGATGGTGGATTCAAGATGACGGACGATTTTACCGTTTATGATCCGATTCGACTCAAAATCGATATCTGGGGGGAGGGGGGGTTTCGAGATCGCCAATTATGAATTCTTTTGTCATTTATGGTCCAGTCGATATCTAGGGTTTTCGGGTTCGCCGATTACGAATTTCTAGCCAAAAATTTAGTTCAGGATGGCGACTGCAAGATGGCGGATGACTTTACCGTTTAAAATCCGATTCAACTCAAAATCGATATCTGGGGTATGTCTCATATTGTAAAAATTCTTTCACCTAAATTAAATTTGAATTTTTGACTACAATATTGCTTGTGCGGTATGGATCATATTTCTAGAAAGACAAAAAGTAGCTGGATGCAACGTTTTTCTCTACAAAATTTCAAAATCTTTGCGTTCTTTATTCTTTCTTGGGAGACAGCAAAAACAAAATAAAGTGCATTTATGTTCGAATAGGCTAGTGTAGAAACTGGGGATCGATTCCTGTGTATGTTAAATAGCTGACCGCTGAGCTACCATATCCGCAGATAAACAATATGGAAACAAAAATATTAATTTTTATTTTTTGTTTATTTAAATCTATGGCTTTTTTATTTTGAAACTTATTGATCTGTTTTGGGCGGATGGGTAAGTCGTAGGGGTCAAATTACATTTGATGCCGACGGAGCCAAATGAGGCCACTGGCTATGAGCGTTTGTGGTTTTCTTATTTTTCAGGTTTTTGTAGTATATCTCACAAAGTAAGCTATGATCAATTTCAAATTTCTTTTTACTGAAATATAGCTCATAAAAAATGGGATAACTGTTTCTAAAACTTTATTCTTCTACACTAGATATTAAGCGAGATATTTGGTAATTTGGTGGCTCTCGTAAAATAGACGGACGGTATAATTAGTTGTCAAAACTATTTTTCTTGATCTTGTATGATCCAGAAACTGTATGCACCCGCTACGTTTACGATAAAAAAAACAATCGACATTTGATACTGCAAAAGCTAAAATTTGATAATGCAACAGGCAAGTTAATAATTTAAATGAAAAAAAAATACTCCGTTTCGTATTAAACGAGGGCAAAGTGCTCAGCTGATGCAGTCAAACATGTAACGCGCACGCGCGGACAAACATGAGCTGCGCACTTATCCACCGCGAAAAATTCAGCAGACTATGTTTTCGTGTAATTTTTTAAATTGACTGTTACTGTGCCAAATTTCAGCTTTTGTGATATTAGATTACAGTTTACGCATATTTTTCACAAGCCGAAGCATAATTCCCCACTCTAAAGTCAGCTGATTATGTTTTTAGTTACTTTTCAACATCATGAACATGTCGACCAAGTTCATGCTTTTGTTGTATTAGTTTTTTTTTATAATAATTTTACGTGTGTGGGAGGCTGCAGCAGCTAAACGTTCGTAAGCTGATGGTCCATTCTCTTACGTGGAATGCCGAATAAAGCTTAGAAAAAAAATTCCAGCTCTTATGCTTTTGGTCATCAAAAAAAGGTCACTGCATGGCTTCCGGATTATAACTAATATAAATGATAGTAGAGATTTGACATTTACCAGAAACCATAACTTGAACAGACCCAATCATTCATAATAATTCCAAATAAAAATGATACCATTCCACTCATTTATCCATCGTCTGCTATTCCTTCCATTAAGCCAAGAACATTATAATAAAAGTAGTTAGAATTATGAAAGAAATTGCTAGAAGCAATGGACATAACGAAAATTTGAAGATAAGCTAATAAAAAATAAACAAATCAGATATGTATAGTATGTGCGTGTTATCCCATTGTATAGAAAATAATCATTGAATAGATTAAAACAACGTCAAATTAATTCATTCAGAAAAGAAAGGTAAAAGGTTAGATTTATTAGAGCAATTAGAAATTATGAAGGCTGTAAAAATTAATAAAAATGTAACAAATGAACAGCATACTTTCATTTTAAATAAAATCATTAAAAATCAAGGAACTGTGTAATATATTAACATATATTTTATGCTGCATTAACAATTTTATATTAGAATTTCATTAATCTCTCAGGTAGTATTGTAAATGTTTAGATTATCCTATCATAAATAATATATTTGCATGAATTATAACGGACTATTATATAAATTAGTAAGTAACAGAAATTCCAAATAATATCAGGTTTAGGCTACCCCAACACAATATATTTTGTATAAACTATTCGTGTCACTGCTATCTCCCAAGAATAAGTAATTTTAGTTATAGGTATTTATTTTTATGCTACGGAAAACTAAGTTTTAATTGTCCTGAGGATGATATTAAGAAATATCGAAACGTCGGCTAATTAATAAAGTAGTTTTCTTTAATGCACTTGGACCTAAAAGATTTTAACCGTCTATTAAGTGGTCTAGAAACATTCTATCAAAATAACTATTATAAATTAGTAAGTAACAGTAATTTTAAATTTAGTATTGTTTTTACTTTTGAAAAGGGCATAAAGAAGTTGAAACGCGTGTCAAGTTTTAATAACACTTTTGAGACATTAAGAAGCATAGTAAAGTCGAGGCAAGAATTCAAGCGATGCACGTCACGAGTGATCTCATTAAAGACATCTTAATACTAACATAATTTTTAATCATTAATTACGTTAAAAAGAGTAATTCTTGGCACTCAGTTGTTATGATTTTTTCAGAAATAGGTACAGTTTAATGGGGCTTCATGATTCTTAGCAGTATTGTCTTATTTATAGAATCGATCTGTGACGTGCATCGCTTGAGTTCTTGCCTCGACTATATTTTATTTACGTATATCCATAAAATATGCCTAAAAAGTATAAAGCTTTCCATTAAAAGTTATGTTGTTATAAAATATTGAGAGTAAGCACATCAGTTCACAAAGAAAAAGACGAATTTTGTGCCGGAACCTCTCTTTTAATCGAAAATAAAAGATGATAACTTAAATGATATCTAAATCATTTCAAATTGACTTAGATACTCTAATTTTAGTTCTCATTCTGTACTTTCCACTAAATTATCTATAAACTTTTTCATCATATCATAAATCCTAAAAACGCAGTTAACGAGTGACTTTTTATGCCATATAAGTAAATATATTCCACGATAAAATTGATAATAGATAAGATAACATGGGACAACAGTTTTAAAATTATTCTTACCTTAAAATCGGGCATAAATTTGTGCCTAGCACAATTTATGGCATATCCGTTAGACATTGAGCCGCCAGGACAAAAAATTCCATCTCCTTGACCGTTTCTAAAACCCACGATTTTTCTCATTTCTTTCAAAACAGTTTCTTCCATTAGCGTGAAAACAGGCGATACCTCGTAGGTATATACACTTGGATTTAACGCGTCCGTAAGCCACTGGCCCACCAACCCATAA
Source organism: Leptura quadrifasciata (assembly GCA_963675555.1). Classification (NCBI taxonomy): domain Eukaryota; kingdom Metazoa; phylum Arthropoda; class Insecta; order Coleoptera; family Cerambycidae; genus Leptura; species Leptura quadrifasciata. Next base: position 185,433,246 of record OY776673.1, on the reverse strand, counting down.
GGGTCTAGAGAAGAAAACAATTGATTCACAAAATAGGGATGCCCGGTTTTCACGGAATAATGGATGGTGTCTTTCAAAAGTTCAATTAAATCATCGTGCGTAGATGGGGTGTCCTTTATGTTGAAATCGAAAAGTTTATATAGTTCTTCAGGGTTGCGGTAATTTAAAACTTTGTTGTCTCTATTGGTTCCTTCAAAAATGGCATCTCTAAGTAGAACTTCAACACACCTATTTAGGAATTCTTCGTGATTTTTCTCCGATGGTAGGCTTTCGAAAGTTGCAATCTTCTTTGGCGCGCACACTGTTCTCAAACCAGATTTAATTTCCGTTATTCTTGTACAGGCAACCTCTTCATCGGAAGAGGAAGCCACCGCGTCACTGTACGTCGCAGGCTCGTCCATCTCATATACATTTTCAACACCGTTAGCAGGCATTGTGATTCCTCGTGTAAAATATATTTGATTTACACGACTGAATCACAAATAAGGAATATTGGTCAGACTCTGGTTTTTAACTAGATTCTTATGTGGTCACGTGCGAACCTTGCCACAGACTTTCCCACAAATCCTAGAAACGGTAAATGACCATGGGGGTAATAATTCGTTAAGTTGCAATTATTTGTTTATTTAGGTTTCAATTGGGTTTTCTGTAACGTCAAAATATGGTGCAAAAACGATAATGAATGGTTTTATACAGAATTTCTAACTACGTAAGTAAGTATAATGTAAGCAAGTGAGTAGCATTTGCGAGATTTAATGGGAATTCCCTTTTAACGCGGTTGCAGTTCGTTCACAAGCATAACTTGTATACCAGGTGGAGAAGGAAACATTCCAAGTTCAACTTACAAAATTTTATTTTATTTTATTTGCAATAGATCATCTACCAGTACGTAAGCCATTTATATAATGACAAATATGCAACAGGTATACAGCGCGACTCACAAAATTTATATTTATTATCCGATTTTGATGAACAAAACCCAAGGCCTACTGTGTATTTTTTAAATCTGAAAATTCAAATAACGTAATTCAGATTTTTTACAATGCCGAGTACACCACCGAAATAAGCGCCTTCTGAAATGAACCCGTACATAACTTCATAAAGAAATATATTGCGTGTTAATAATTCTGTAGCCAAATTAAAAATCACATTGTTCTTGTTATTTTATTTGTAATAATCCATGGGACAAAAATTGAAAAACACAATTTTTATTGGTACCAATATTTAACAAAATTATTAGAATGTCAGGAAAGAAAATAAACGACATAGTTATGCTCTGTTTATTTCGCAGCATTTATCATACGTTTTTCATAAATTCCCAGTTACTTTTCTCAGATGGACTGGGGTAACCCAAGCAGCACAATTAGTTGAATTTATCAATTTAAAACCACAATAACCTGAGATGGTCGACATAACGTAATTGGAACTATTGTTCTCAACTCTGAATGCATACGGACGGAAAATCTGATGAGGGCGTCATTTCCACGTAAAAAAGTACACTTGGTAGAACTTAATAACTCCAATCGTTTTCGAGGAAAGTGCCGTTAAAGATTTCAACAATTTTTTGAAAGACAAATTCAAATTTAATGAAACAAAGTGTTTTTATTGAAAAGTGTGCTTTGGTTACGTTTTAGTTCTGTCATTTACGTCATTTAATCATTTTATTTTGTTCTTCTGTTCCTCGAGCTAATTTCTTTAACTTCCTTATTTACAATGCTTAGACATAATAATTTTTCAAATTGGGAAATGAGGGATATGATATGTGTTTACGCACAAAATAATTTTAGCGGACGTGCTGCAGTGAGGAAATACTCATTGCAATATCCAAATATAATACAGCCAGACCATAAGATTTTCAAAGATCTGTTTCGTCGTTTGGGAGAAACGGATTCATTTCGCCTTAAAAACGATACTCCAGATCAAGAACTAGAAATTTTAGTTCGTGCAGATGAAGATCCTCAAGTCAGCTCACGTCGATTAGCAGCGGTAACAGGGATGAGTAAATAATCTGTCCTAAGAGTCTTGCGTAAAGAATGCTTCTACCCATATCACCTCACTCCTGTGCAAAACTTACTTCGAAGGAATCTTCCACATAGGCTACAATTTTGTCAATTTGTTCTAATTAAACACAACAGGGATCGAAATTTTGTTAAGAACACTTTATTTACCGACGAAACAATGTTTACTCGCTGAGGCGTTTTTAACTGGAGAAATACCCATTACTGGGAAGTAGAAAATTCTCATGTTGTTAAAGAAAGGCATTTTCAGCAAGAGTTTAAGATTAATGTTTGGTGTGGTATCATCGGCGATCAATTATTGGGACCATTTGTCCTTCCTCCAAACTTAAATGGACAGTCTTATCTGTTTTTTCTTCAAAATACTCTTGCTGATATATTACATGCTTTCATGCTAGACATACGGAATAGAATGTGGTTCATGCCAGATGGAGCTCCCCCTCATTTCTCCATTGAAGTCAGGAATTATCTTGATGAAACTTTCCCACGCAGATGGATCGGTCGAGAAAGTGAGTTTGCTTGGACACCAAGGAGTCCTGATTATAATTCTTTGGATTATTATGTGTGGGGACATATGAAGTCCCTAGTCTATACAAATACTATCAATTTAAGAGAACAACTGTGGGATAAAATACAAAACGCAGCGAATTTTATTAGAGGACAGGAAAATGTATTTCTCAATGTAAGATAATCTTTTATGAATAGAATATTTAGAAAAAGCATAGAAGTAGGTGAAGACCATATCGAACATTTACTCTAAGTTGCAGCAATGGGGTTTTTGCATGGGGGGAAAGTTTATAATGTCATTAAGTCAACTTTTACGTTATTTTTTGGTCTTCTAATAAGATTAGATCCTTATTTTAGACAATCTTTTGATTTATGTATTTATCTCAATACCATGAAAATAATCCATTAGTTCAAGAAAGTGAGAAAGAGTTTACGCTGTTATTACGATTTTGTTTTTTTTTGTGTTTTGTTTTGTACTTTTTCAATAAATACACTTTGTTTCATTAAATTTGAATTTGTCTTTAAAAAAATTAGAAATATTTAACGGCATTTTCCTCGAAAACTGTTGGAGTTTCAAGTCCTATCAAGTGTACTGTTACGGACCTCTAGCGTATGCGACCCACCATACGCTTTAGCGTTTTGTGGGCCGCATTATAACAACTGCTACACGTCCGTAACACATTTCGCTATTCTCCATGGGAGGGCGACACATTTGTGACACGTGATCAACAGGGAAAACGGAAGCAGACCTTTTTGGTTGGCTTGGCTTGGCTTGTTGGTTAGTTGTTATTCTGTGAACCTTGATTTTATCCAAGGCATCCTCGTGGATTTTAGAATAATCAACTCAAGAAAATTTCCTCAATCTGTTGTTGTTCCGTTTAGCGGAATATTTTGTGTTTGTGAGGAAATTTTATCTGCGGAAGCAGGATATTAAATTACACAAGGCTTTCCTTTGGAAATACAGTGTCAACTCAAAAGGCGGACTCGACCCCATTTATCCGACTGTGGCTTCCAGGAGTTTTGGTGGATTGTTCCCTCATCAGTGAGGGTTCCACGGACGGGGCATCCACACACAGTGGAAGGCTCCAGGGCTGGTGAGGCTACCATCAACCCCATCCTTGGGTCCATATCTTGTGTCCCGAAGACAACTCCGTAGGGCTACAGTTCCTCCACGTCCGGACTCGGTATCGTACCACCCTGAATAAGTGTGTTTGTGTTGTGTTTATTTTTACTTACCGGGGACCACCTTCAGTGGTTCCGCTGGACATCAATTCATACCTTTGGCATTTTAACCTGTACATATTTAGAGATTTTATGTATATATTTACATATACTTAAGGAGGTTCTTTAAATCAAACCTTTGTGGCAGAATCTATGACAATTTTATGATCAAATTGTAAACCGATGTGTAGCTACACGAGGCATTTTATGAATGTGTTATAACTTTTTAAGCGTGAAATTTGTCACACCTTGTGAACATCACCAGGTTACATGCTAAAGAACTAATTTTGTAAATTGTTCAATATAGTGCATTTCATTTTTAAAGAAAGTGTCATTATTTCGTCTGCGACCACTACATATGGAAAAACTCAGTGATTTGTTAAGTAAGTAAACTAATAATTTATCATAGTTTATGTAAGCGTGGGCTTAACGCCCTGAGATAGTCTGAGCTAGAGAAATTTTATCGTAGGCACGTACATCACTTTCCGGGTAAGCCAGTGCCTACGGTATCTGCTACGCTACAGTAGCCCAAGTGATTTCGTTACGTAATATCTGATAATCATTAAGATCCAACGTATCTATTTGTTTATGTACGTTCAACTCGTAGCAGTACTATTATACGTGGAAATGGTCTGAAGTACCACAACGTTTCGTAAAAAAAAATGAAAAAATTCATCATCAGATACAGGTTCTATGATCTAACGTGATGTAATACATAAATTATTGTTTCCTAAAATAAAAAAAGTTCCTCTAGAAAATTTGGCGAAGATCAGTCAAAACATTATACTAAAGCATATTTGGTTATATCCTCATATTTTGGCCCAAAGAATATACCCCTGAACTATGGCCTATTATTAATGGTCCACCCTGTATAACATCAACTTGCCTTTTTTGTCATCTAGAGAGTCAAGTATATTGTGTAAAATTGCGGAGATTCATATTAATAGAACGCCCTTTCATAAAACCGTGTTGTTCTATCGCAATACAATGGCGAAGTTGCAAATTACGCCAATAGGTCGATAATTTTTTATTTGACACTTTCGATAATTTCCATTTATCTGGAAATGTGATAGATCTGAGACAAAGATTATAGATATAACAGAGGGCCTAACAAAACATAAAATACAGTCCTTTACAATAAAGGCTGGAATTAAATCTGGACCCATAGTTGATTTAGGTTTAAGCTTCTTCGTTGCTTCAGGAATGTCACTAACACAATAAGAGAATGTTTCGACCTATCTACCGATTTTCAAATGCTATCGTCATATTTCAATATGAAATCAAATGTTCAAAGAATGGTGAAAAACGGGATAGCAATAAATTATGCTAATGATTAAAGAGCTGCCAAATATATGTGTTAAAAAAAAGTTAAATACAATTATAGAAAAATACCTAAACATTGAAAGCGTTTGTTTGTTAACTGCCTATTAGAACAGATAATAGGTGAGCCGAGCAATTTCTTTATAAGTTTAGTTGAAAATGACCACCAACTGAATTTTAATAGTGTTTATTACGTCAGCAATTTCCGGTTTCGTCTCAGGGTTCAATTAAATTTTGGATCAATTAAAGGGTTCAATTGTAGAAAATTAAGAGGGTGAGTGATTGTATTACTGGTTATATTATGAGTTTATAATAAAGACCTAGGAAGGTCAACAAGATATGAATTAAATGCTTTGTCTGACGTAATATATCATCATTAACAAACATATTATCTTGACTTAAATTACCTCTCTTTATTGCTATTGAATTATGTATGATTTTCAAAATCGTACTGAATTTATATTTATATTATTTTTTTGCACAGTTTAAAATTATGTCAAAATATATTTGCTTAGAATGTTTTAAGACTTCGGGTAAGTAGAGATTGTGGAAAAATATTTTGTTGAATGCTGGCTTCACAGAACATCTCTTTTCTTTTAAACAATTTATTTTTTGAACCACGTTCTTTCTCTACATTTCTGATGAAACTTGATCAGTAAAAGTTGTTTCTGTTACATTTTTAAGCTGGAAAAAAACTAAGAAAAATATCTAATTGATCCATTGATACCAATATGCTTGGGTTTTTATTGACATTTATTTAAAAAAACAGTAAAAACGACTTATTCTTGTAGTATTTTAAAGCTACAGTTATTATTCTACTGCTATCAAAAAACTTCGCATCAAGTTACCTTTGCATTTTAAAACAAAATAATGGAAATGACAGTTTTCTAATTGAAACTTTCAGTTAAGTATTGTTACAATGGTGTATACAAATAATGAGAAAGTTGGCATGCTTCTGATTTACGGGGAATGTCGTAAAATGGAAACCTTGCACACGAATTTTATAGTGAAAGATTTCCGGAAAGAATACATCTAGTGGGGAACCGAGCCCTCTGAGAAATGCCTCTAAAAAGAGGCCTATACCAGTCGAGGACCTAAAAAAACTGAAAATGGTTTCCTGCAGAAAACCATCTACCGCATTCCAATTTTGAGGTCGCGTTGAAATTCGGAATTGCGAACATCCCCTAAAAGTCAATTTTACCCCAAAATCGAGTAATCGGAAATACACATTTTTTAATACTTCTCAAGCCATATCTTCGTTATTAAAAAAGTTTTCGAGGCAATTTTTTTGCTAAATGTTTGTTAGTATCTTGGCTATAACCTGGTGGTATTAAATTGTTTTCCATTGAGCCGTCTTGAAGAAAATTACAAGTTTATAAGACCTTGTCATTTTTGTGTACTGATATTTTGAGTAATCGAGGAGCGACTGTTGTTTATTGAAATTTAAGAAAAACATTCCGCCCAAAATACCATAATTGTTTTTAGTGAAAAAAATTGTGTCTCTAATTTCAATACAAAATAAGTTATAGTAAGTTAAACCCAAACGTCTTTTGCGCTCTCTCTGCTATTCTATTATTAAACAGTTAGCATTGCACGTACTCTCTGATTCTTTCGTTGTCGACGTCCGACAACACCATACATTAAAATATAATAGTAAATAAACAATATTACTTTGGGAGTTTCGAGAAATATTACCAAAGTATTACTGATATGTAAATTGATATAGAATAGAATGCCCTTCTTAATTATGTTATTTTAAATATATGTAAACAAGTTATTCCCCAAAATACCTTTTAATATTTAGTAGCCCAATAAAATGGGAAAATTTGGATGAAATAGTTCAGTGCGGCGGATAATCTTGGGAACGAGCTTATTTTGTGGTACTTTTTAGCATATTAAAAGTCCCCACCCGTAGACGCAGGCGTAGAAAATAGGTTTAAAATATCGGTTTTTCGCAAAAAACTTGGAAAGTATCAATTTTACTGTAAAATATGTACACATGAAAATTATAGAAAATAAAAATACGCACAATTTCGTTTTTTATAACTTCGTACGACCTATTGGATCCGAGATAAATTTTTTTGAAATTTTGGTAGTTTTGCGACGCAACGGAAACGCGCGCGTTCTTCGCCAAAGTCTCAAAAATGGTCGTTCGGACCGCAAAATGTTTCAAATAAAAGTTGTAGAGTATTCGATTACGAACAATTTCCTTTTATTTTCCATTTTCCTTCGATCAATATTGGCAGAGATATGAATTTTTAAACATCTTTATAGCGCGCTATCAGAACACTTGTTTCATGATAAAATCGATAAAAACTCGAAAACGATAGATCGTACGCATATAGTGTATCTAATGAACAGTTAAAGAGAATCAAATTTCGAATATGTTTATGTATGTATAAAATCGTTTTGATAACGAATGAATTGAGATAAAAAGGAAGAACATGAAAAATTGTCATTTTCAACTGCATTTTGACAAATAGCTATTTTTGATTGCCTTTAGGCAATAATGACACTAAAGGCTTTTTGAAGAAAATTAAATTATCTGTAAAATGAGCTCCAAGTGACCTCCATACGATGAATGGTTCACGACTTACAGCTGTTTAATGCTACGAGCAAACATTTCTTTTTTATTATTAATTAAGATTTTTCCGCAAGTACTGTGCATAACAATTTTTTAAAAATTGGTTGTGACCTATTTTTATTAGTTTATATACATATGAAAGTAATGCAATAACATAAGCCATTCGCAAGGTATATCTTGTTGAAAAAAAAAAAAAAGGTTCTTGAAAACTGTTAGTGTTCAGAAAAATTGAACCAATATTATTTTTTAATTCCTTTCTTTGTATATATTTTCGTGTTTCTTTTGACTTTACGACAAAATTTCATAAGACCTAAATAAAAGCTTATAAAATTTCCTACAAAAAATACTTTTCCGTGTACGATTTTCAATAAGTAGCGACAAGGAACTGACGATTGAAAATGCGGTTGATTATTAATTTTTAGCAAACAGGCAATTTTCGTCACGTTTGAAGTACAAAAAAGTACATTTAAAAATATTTTTTCACTTTTTGAAGTATCAGAAGGTATTCTGTGAGCATTTCTGAGTCGTTTCATACTGGGTCCATATTTAAAAAAAAACGTTATGCCCAGTTTTTGCAGGAAAATCTCAATTTATAATAAAACAACGTGTTTGTATCTGGGTTCAAATAGGTCGTACGAAGTTAAAAAAAAAAAACGAAATTGTGCGGATTTTTATTACCTATAATTTTCATGTGCATATATTTTGCAGAAAAATTGATAGTTTCCGAGTTTCTTTGCGAAAAACAGATTTTTTTTACCTATTTTCTAACCCCCCTCCCCCCCTCCACCGGCGTCTACGGGACTTTTGATATGTTAAAAACTATCACAAAATAAACCTGTTCCCAAAATTTCAACCCGTTCTGAATTATTTCATCCAAATTGACAAATTTCGTCCCACTTTATTGGTTTATTGGGCTATAGTACATTTATTAATGTCTGCAGATTTATTCATGGAAAAACTATTTTGGTAATACATTATGGATATTGTTAAGTAATTATTATATGGGAGAAGTAATATGTATATTATAATATCATATATTAGACAAAATAAATATTCTTGTGCACAATTTAATTATATAAACACTGCGTCAAACCTTGGAAAACAAAAGCTTAAGTTGCATGTTACTTAATTATATTAAAATTATCAAATTAGATATAGAAATATTGTCCTTGATCTTAAAAATTATAACGTTGCATCCAAATTTTTATTTTGATCTGAATTTAATAATAAATATGTATCTATCTATCTACTTTTAAAGGTAATTTAGGTGATATTAATGACGCGACGCATCAGAAGAACTAATGCAATAGGCGAGTGCGCAAATACACGGTCTCTTTAACAACTCAGTTCTCGAAAACTAAGCAATATTTGAAAAAATGTTTTAATAAAAAAACTTCTTTGATTCATCATCTACAATTTTGTCGCTTATAGTACCTAGTTTTCCTTAATAATAATGCTGTTAACAAGCGACTACATTTTATACTACGAATAACAGAAACCTACGTTATTTTCTTTTTCTTCCATTACTAGGGCATTAACTATCTCGAATTTTTTAACTTTGGTCATTTCAACGTGATTGGAAATGTTTCAATATTACCTGTTTCAAATTTAAGGTTAATAAACTTACTAATAAAAAAGATATGACAAGTTAAACAAATAATCCCAAAAATCTAAAATTTTAGAATAAAGTCGAAAAACCCACATATCACTGATTTCGCAATTCCAAAATAATTCGCGACCAAAATATTCAGACGTATCAAGTCATTTTACATCAGTTTCAATGTTCAATGTTTTTTTTTAGGTCCTCGAGTGGTATACAAGGTGTGAAGTTCAGATATCTCGGTTCCCTACTAATCCATCCCGACATTATTTTAAGAAGCTGGAAAGGAAAATGCGGTGGGAATCAAGGGTCCGCAACCCAATCTTCGTAGTAAGTGAGAAAATAGAAATTAATGTGCTTTGATCCAACTGCTTCTACGAGACAAACCGCAGGGGAATTGGGTTCAAATAAGGAAACTGTAAGATGCATATTAAAAGACACAACTATCATTCTTTTAAATACAACTAACACCAGTATCTTTATGAAGGTGATAATGATTGAAGGGTACAATGTTGTGAGTGGTTACTTAATAAATATGAACAGATTCTTAGAAAATGAGTTATTCTCAGATGAAACTAGATTAAGGAGTAATGAAACGTTTAATCTACAGAACACTAGATATTGCTCTCAAGAAAATCACCGATTAGTCGGAACCAATAATTTTCAAGAATATTTTGGCATAAACGTATGGACTAGAATTTATAACACCACAAAGTTGGGCCTATCTCGTTTCAAGGAACATTGACGGATGAAAGAAACCTTGAGTTTTTACAAAATGAAGTTGCTTAATTACCATTAGCTCAATTTAGAAAACTTATACTTTCAACAATATGGTACTCCTTCGCATAATAGCAGAATTGTTTTAAGTCACCTTACTGAGATGTATGGTGAACAAGTGATAGCAACGCGTGGTCCCATGAGGTGGCCTGCCAGGTCACCGCGGACTTAACATGTTTGAATTTTTATTTATGGGGATATATTAAGGATAAAGTGTACGGGACACCAGTTTTATTGAAGATCAATTACTATTTTGTTTTCCTAAAATACTGTTAATTTTGTAATACAATAACTCTCTATATAGTTTTATGAATATTTACATTGTTGCAAAAGAAAATGCTTATGTTCTTTTTTTCACATTTTACTTTTGCAGATTTTGCAAAAATATTTTTTTGTTAAAGGTTCCTAAAACATATTAAAATTTTTGATCAGAGCAAATATTTCACAAAAATAGTACGACCATAGTGTAACCAGATTGTTTAATTGTTGTATTGAACCATTTTGCTTTATTTACCTAAATAGTTCTCAAAAGTTGCCATGGTAACTTTCTGAAGTTGAGTCCGGAAAAGACTCATTTTACGGACTCAAATGAGTCCCTAATATAGCTATTTTCGGGACCAATTACATAAATATACTATCCTAAATATATAGAAAATGCAATAGATCGTTATAATAATTACCAGGCGGAACTTACAGAAACTGAATTTAAGTGTTACTAAATTTGTTACATGATTAATATCTTGTTCATTTTATAAAAAAATTACAATTGCACAAGCTAACTGTTGCTATTATATTTATTAATTATAAGAATAATTTTTGCAGTGGCGGATGTGTGCTAAAACAAATTCCTAAATAATATGTTACATCCTTGCTTTTTTATATCATTAACTTTAAAGAGGATCGAAATGGCAAAATGTACAATTTAAAGCATATTCCAATACGAAATCAGAAAGAAAACAGGCAGGCGGATAGGTTTCCTAAAAATGTTTGCTATAAAGAGGTAGAAAAGAGAACTACGCGGATTATAAATAAAAAATTAAACGTTGTAAATGATACAGAGAAATCCAAATAATGAAAATGACAATACTGAGTCAATAACAGACACAGCGATTACAAATGAATTTAATCTAATGAGAAAATGTCCCAAAATGTAACCAAAAGAATAAACAAATATCCTAATTTTAAAGTTATTAACATCAGTACAAAATTTTATAGTACTCTTAAGGTACCATACCCGATCAATAATATTATCAATACTGGCACCAATAATATTATGAGTACTCCACCAATATTCATGCCATCCTTTTCTACACCTTACATGATCAGTATTACTGTCTCCATCAATACATCATCAGTCACCATCAATATTGGCCTTACACGTCCAGTAAAACTCTCAGTATATTTGATTATTGACAATATTACTGATCGTGTAAGGTCCCTATTACTAACAGTCACTAACGAATTAAGACAGTTACTAAAAGAACTAAAATGCACCTACATTAATGCCTACTTGGATGGGGAGGTGCCGTTAAAGCTCACCTAATTCCTCTTGAAAATCTAAAAAAAACATTTATACAAATAATGCTGCCTAGAATCTCAAGTAATTAAGAAAGCATTCTCTGAATATTTGTCATGTGTTATTATGAGCCTTACGTACATTATACATAAGGATTACGATTAAATCGGGTAAACAGCCGTCCTATATTTCAGTAAATTCATCTATATGAATTATTTAAGGATTTTGCTGAGGTATAATGTATTCTATATATGTTCAAAATATGATGCAGTGTACAGAAATATTTAAAAATTTTATAGAAGTTCCAAATTCAGCACAAAACTAGAATTATATTTTCGCGTTTCTAATTTTAGTCCAAACTTCAGAAGTCATAAGAATCACTTGGTTTAAAGCTTAAGCTAAATTGCGTAATTGAATATAACAGAGTTATTTTGAGAAGCTATGACGTCATTACATCCAAAATATGGTAAGACTACCTTACCTGATAATTTGTAAATTAGTAGGTATCTAACTACATAACTTAACAAAATTAATATGCAAGTCTATAAAGTCATGATAGTTGAGTTCAGTCAATTCCCAATAAAATCCATTTAAATACCTATAAACAAGATAGTTCACGGTTAATATTCTTTTTTTATTAACAGATATTAAAAATGCTAATACAAAGAAATCACAAGTTTACGAATTTTAATTTCTACTTCTTAACTATTACTGGACGATTTAATATTAATTCTCTGTCCATAACCTTTATATCGGATCCTTGCAGTTAAAAGACATCTTTGAAGAATATTAAAGTATTAAAAGGTTTTAGTGCTATTGCATCTGATTTTTATCAAAAATAGATAGAGGATATCAACTGTTTTGCATGTATTACAATTAAAATATTGCGAATTAAAATTTTTAAATATAAGCTTACCGGAAGTACATCCGAGGTTGAATTTTAGGTGATAATGTGATATAATACAGTATCTCAGACTTCAAAACATGCAATAATAAAAACATTAATCGTTTTCAGAAATTGGTATTTTAGGGGTGGTGCATGTTATCAAATACCCAAACTTTTGCTATTTTTTGCGATTGCATAAAGTGCAAATTGTCAATTGTTACTAATTTTTTAAGGCAGCCGACTTTGTCAAATGTTGCAAATCGGCAGCCTATTTTCAAAACTATTGCAATCCCTTGTCAATATCACAAGCACATAGACAATTTTCCCGTCATTGCGTAACAAAAAAATATGCGGGTGCAAAATGGAAGGTTGCAAATTGGCGCAGTTGTCCAGTAAATTGATCCATCGGTTTTCAGCACTTTTGTAATTTCAAAGTAAAGCTAGTGGTCAAAGTTAGAAACAATAACGCTATTTTACAATAAATGGTATGATAGCAGACTTTGAAATAAGTTGCAGGTTTGATATAATGTTGAAAACATCACAACCCTGCCACAAATGCCTGATTAAGACTCATAAAAAATATAAACAATCTATAGAACCCTTTAAGGATCTATAAGCTTAATGTAAGTATGTGGTATCTGTCGTATACACTTTTTACAAAGTTTCATGATTCTTTGCGGATTTCTAAGGACAATTGAAAATATGCGAGTTTTAATGAGGCAATACAGTTCTAATTTTTCTTGTTTTCTATGAGTTTTTACAAGATGAGAAATGTTTGAAGGTTTACAAGTTATAATAATATGATACAGTTTATTGTTGTCTTATCCTATTAGCGTTTACTAGTCAAGGAATTATGGAAGATAAATGAGTTTTATTAATACAACGTAGATCAAATTCAGATAATCATCTATGAGCATTTATTAAGAAAAAAATATTTAAGAATTTATGGATTTTTAAAAGAAACTGCAGTTCTAACTTCAACTTCTACCGTATCACCTATCAGTTGTTCATCAGTTTACAGTTTTACGAAGGATTTATGAGTTTTGAAGAGTATTAACACTTTATCGATTCCTACAAGTTTTTACCGGACATAAAATTCTTCTGAAATTTTATGTTTTTGTAAGATTTTTATCGCATTCTATGGAGTCGTTATTAGTGGAGTAGATCTGGGGCAGTTGAGCATATGGAAAATCGATTTTTTCCAGTTTGCGTGCGACCGGGGAGCCGGACAAAGAATGTCTCCTCGACGCGCGTAAACTGGTTTTTAGTTTTTTAAAATCGGCTAATTAGGGCCGGAGATATGGTCGTTTGAAGGGATTGACTTTCAGGGTAGAAAAAGGGATCGGACAGGGGTGTTTAAGAGATAAGGGATGGGGTGTGTGGGTGGTTATAGGAAGAGGTCGAGGCCGCGGGGGGAGCTCTCTAGGGCAATTACGGAAGGAATAGGGGGAGGAATGTGCAAAACGGGAAAACGGCCATATCTCCGGATCTGCTCGTGCGATTTAAAAAAATCAGAATGCAATTTCTTTGTCTTTATGGCAGCTAAAACTTCCATTTGGTCAGAATTGATTTTTAGCTAAAATTCAAAAATTGTAAGCAAAAGAAAAAATGACATTTTTTTCAAGTTCCCGAATACAGTTCTAATGTTTCTTGTTTTCTATGAGTTTTTACAAGATGAGAAATGTTTGAAGGTTTACGAGTTATAACAATATGATACAGTTTATTGTTATCTTATCCTACTAGCGTTCACTAGTCAAGGAATTATGGAAGATAAATGAGTTTTATTAATACAACGTAGATCAAATTCTGATAATCATCTATGAGCATTAATTAAGAAAAAAATATTTAAGAATTTATGGATTTTTAAAAAAAACTGCAGTTCTAACTTCAACTTCTATCGTATCACCTATCAGTTGTTCATCAGTTTACAGTTTTACGAAGGATTTATGAGTTTTGAAGAGTATTAACATTTTATCGAATCCTAAGTTTTTACCGGACATGAAATTCTTGTCATATTTTATGTTTTTGTAAGATTTTTATCGCATTCTATGGAGTTGTTATTAGTGGAGTAGATCAGGGGCAGTTGAACATATAAAAAAACGGTTTTTTCCAGTTTGCGTTGCGACCAGGGAGCCGGACAAAAAATGTCTCATCGAGGCGCGTAAACTGGTTTTGGTTTTTTAAAATCGGCTAATTAGGGTCGGAGATATGGTCGTTTGAAGAGATTGAGTTTCAGGATAGAAAAAGGGATTGGACAGGAGTGTTTAAGAGATAAGGGATGGGGTTAGGAAGATAATTTTTTTTTCTGTTTTGGGTGATCATAGGAAGAGGTCGAGGCCGCGGGGGGAGCTCTCTAGGGCAATTACGAAAGGAATAGGGGGAGGAATGTGCAAAATGGGAAAACGGCCATATCTTTTTTTCAAATTCATTCATCATTAGGAGAGCCAGAACGTAAACTTTTAGTTTAAACCTTATATAAGGGCAAGGGAAAGTCCTACGCCCTTCTGTAAAGGCTCATTTTCAAGAGAACAAATTTCTCTTTTTGTTAAAAAAATTTAATTAGATCGGACGGTAACTTGCGCTATGCGCGCGAGCTACATTTATAAATTTATTTCTTTTCAATCAGCAGCTGTAGCGGCGCGAGAGTAGGCGTAGCCTCTACCGTCTCTACTCTCTCGCTACTCTTTATATTTTACAAAAATGAATATTAAACGTTCACAAAGAAGGGTTCAAAACGACTGTTTCAGACGGAGAATAATACAAAATCTATACTTACTGTTCGTTTATGCTTAACTGCTTCACTGATGGTAGACAATATAAAGTTCAAAAAATATATATTAAATCTCTTTAAAAATTCATGTTTTACAAGAAACGTTCAAGAAAAATGTATTGACAAACTAGTCTGGCCCGTGTACAACATATAGTGAGGAACGGAACGACTCATAATGTACCAACTACCATCCAATGTGCGGTTTATAGCTAACGATTACACAAAAAGATTCAAGAAAAGTTCACTGTTTATAAATTTTTGGTGGGCTTTTGCTTGCCTGTCTATTTACGTATTACCAGTTCAATAATAATTTGGTTCGCTCCTCAGAGCTTAAAAATGCTTGAATCGCAACGACTTTGAATTATTTTGCGGCAATTATATATTCATATGTTCAGGCAAGGCGGTCCCATGAACATCTGAGTACATGGTAAAGATACTTTTCTGACACCGAATCACTGAGGAACCAGTTTAGGGCAAATCCCGTTAAAATCCATCATTTTCCCGTCAAAATCTACTGCTAGAACATGAATGGTCACCCTTGTCGCTAAAGACTATTTTTGCTAAAACTCTCGAAATACTTTGAATAGAGATTGGATTAACTTATCCTTATATTTAACAAAACGCATATCGGATTTTGTTATAGTTTCCAAAAGTTTATCGAAGGTTTTGGCGTGTTCTTTAACACTCTCACTCACATAAAGAGAAATTCTTTGTGTCCGTGTGAACCGTCGCATGCGACGTTTTCAAATATTTAAACTCCCTCAATTCTCAACCGTTTTTAATGATTTTTTTTTATTTCAGATGAATTTACGCAGCAAATCAGCTCGCCGACGCCTCTCGTGCATAAGGAAGTTTCTTGTCGACGTGAGGATGAGCGGGGAATAAAACGAAAGAGAATGAAAGAGGCAGATAGCGATGATAATGCTACAAATATAGAGTCCAGCGATACAGAATCGGCCAAAGATGGCCACATAAAAGACGGAAGGTCAGGGTTACACGATGATGCATTTAGTACATTTTCTTACTCGAACATGTTCACAAATCTGAACATAGACGAATCAGATTCGTACTGGCAATATGCGAGTAGCGGGAATGAATCGAGCGAAACCGATTCAGAACTTCCGCAGAAAAGAACTCATTTCCAATGAAGTTTGGCGCCGAAGACGCTAACATTGTATTGTATGACTTTTGTAAATAAACATGATACCACCAATAGTTTTTATTAAAAAAAAAATGTCGAGTAGTTTTTTCCACAGTAAAAACTGTCGGCAACAACAGTCGGACTCTCCCGATATCATGATATTTTCTGTCACTTAATCAGGTAAGAACATGTTCTTAAATCTCTGAGAAGCGATGGAGTGAAAGCGAAAGAGAGCGCGAATAACGCGAGATAAGGAGATAAGAACACAGGTGACAAAAAAATCCAATGATTATTACGGTACTCTCTTGTATGCGGGGCACATCGATGAAATTGACCACAACCAGCCGGTATATTCCACTCTACAGAGCCTCTGTTCAGTAGCCGGCATTTCATGGGATATATATAATAATAATAATAATAATAATAATAATAATAATAAAAAACGTCTTTATTTATAACCACAGAATAAAGTATACAAACATATTTATACAATAATTTGGCTTGAAAAATGTGGCATAAAAGGGCGAAGTTCAGTTTCTACAATACAGGTACTGTAAAATCTGTTCTACCACTTAACCCTGAACGGCTGCAATAGTAACGGACAGACCTCGATGCAGATAGTCGTCGAAGTCTAGCCAGTACTATCACAACCAAACTAACCTACAACACTAAAAAGATTTTTACTGTTAAAACAATTGCAATTCACATAAATATTCATATGCACTCGTATATATATATATATATATATACACACATATATATATATATATATATATATATATATATATATATACATACACATATATACATACATACATATATACACACATATAAACACACATTATTCATACATAATTATATATTAAATACACAATAATACACATATACATAAATATATACACACTATATTTTTTAACATAACTAGTGATTCAATTCTTCACATTGTGAATTAAATAATAGTTGTTTATATTTTCGTTTAAAATTGCCTATTTTTAAAAATTTCAAATAACCAGGGAGAGAATTATAGACTTTGCATATTTGATATGAAAAAGACCGTTTGAAAAATTCTGTACGATGTACAGGAGGCGTCAGTAAGCCTCTAAATCTTAAATTTAGGGAATGCACGTCAGTCCGAAATTGTAATCTTTGATATAAATATGGAGGACATTTATTTATAATTATTTTATGATACAAACATGCTGTATGTAGCGACCTACGACACTCCATGTTCAACCACCCTAGTTCACTCAATTTATAAGAAATTCTCTCACGCCTACGAATACCGTAAATTAAACGTAGGCAAGAATTCTGAATTTTTTGAATTTTAGATTTATATGCGATTGTTAAATTAGGCCCATAAAGTGAGTCAGCATAATTTAATATAGATAGGACTAGACTTTCGCATAATAGTATTTTTGTGTTCCGAGGTAGAAAGCGCCTGTTACCATATATTAATTTAATAGTTGCATATGCCTTTCGGATTAAAGTGTTAATATAATCCACAAACCTGAGGTCACAATCTATTATAACACCGAGACTTTTAGCTTTTTCTACTATTTCTAGTTCGTTACCATCAATTTTTATTTTAGCGAGGTTTTTAATGTTACTCCGAATTTTTTTGGGCCCAAAGATTATAAGATTTGATTTGCTTGTATTAATAAATAGACTGTGCTCTCTGGCTGAGTCAACAAATAATTTTAGATCTTCATTTATATGATAACAAGCACCATCTACATCAGAGGGATTAAAGGAGTAATAGAGCTGGGTGTCGTCGGCATATAAGTGTATCTGACAGTTAGTAAGGCACTTAGTAAATTGGCTTGTATATATAGAGAAAAGCAGGGGACCCAGAATAGAACCTTGTGGTACTCCAGATCTTAAAGCAATGTAATTCGAAAAATTATTATTTATTAAAACTTTCTGCTGTCTACCTTTTAAGTAATTTTCAAAAAATTTAATAGCGTCTTCAGTGAGCCCAATATAGTGTAAAATAGATAGAAGCAGGTCATAGCTGTTCGTGTCAAAAGCTCTGCTAAAATCTAACAACACGAGAATAGTACAATGTCCTTTATCGATAGCCGCCGACACATCATCAACTACATGCAAAATTGCTGTAGTACAGCTATAACCTGGTCTAAATCCAGACTGTATAGGAGGCAATATCTTTTTTTCAATCAAATACCTTCTTAGTTGTTGTTCTACTATTTTTTCGATTATTTTGGAGAGAACTGATAGGATGCTAATAGCCCGAAGATCTCGAAATTCTACAGGATTCGATTTTTTTGGTACTGCTGTTATCACTGCACTTTTCCATGCATTTGGAAATACATTTTGTGTTAAGCAGAAATTAATAATATGTACCAAATATGGAACAATATGAGGACAGCAAAGTTTTATCATTTTAATATTGAGCCCATCACTCCCTGTAGCATTCTTTTTAATGCCTTTAATAATATTTAAAACAGTTACCTCATTTACTTGCTGAAATTTGAATGTAGAGTCAAAGAGGCTATTATTTTTGTAGTAATCTAAAGTTATCTGGGAAACAGTAGTTACAGGCAGCGCATTAACAAAGTAATCGTTAGCTTCGTTTGCATTACTTAAATGATTTGGTATACTTGTAATTATTTTATTTGGAATTATATTGTTATTTCTAAGAATTTTCCAATGTAGGCTAGGATCGCACTGATTTAGTTTATAATTCAAATAAGCTTTTTTTCGCGTATAATTGACTGCGATGTAAAATTTCTTATTTGTTTATAAAATATCCAATGGTGGTGTCGGCCTGTTTTTTTAAATTTTAATAAAGCATTATTTCTAATTTTAATCATTCTTTTTACAGTCTCAGTTAACCACGGTGCATGGGGTTTCGTTAATCTTGATGTTACTGTGGGTGCATGATTATCAAATAGGTTCAACAAAGCATTGTTTAAAAATTCTAATTTGTCATTTACATCGTGAAGATCAAAAATAACAAAGAATGGAATGTTGAAGAGATCTTGCTCAAAGAGATTAATATCAAAATTTTTGAAATTTCTGTATGTGACTATTCTGGGGGCACTATTTTCATCATTGGTTTTAATTGTACAATAGATTAACCCATGATCAGAAAGCTCATTGTCAACGACACCCTTTTCTAAAACGATTTCCTCCTTTGGAACTATAATCAGGTCAATCAGTGTGGCTGTTATATTTGTTATTCTGGTCGGAGAATTTATTATTTGAGTTAAATCGAATTCATCAAGTACTGAGTAAAAATTTCGGATATTTGTAGAATTAAAATTATATAAATTGAAATTAAAGTGCAGATTATGTTATCGAACATAGGTGTGATTGAACTAAGAGCTTCTTCGAATTCCGATATAAAAAAATTTGAATCTTGAGATGGTGGCCTATAGATAACACCAATAGCGTATTTTTCTTTTTTTAATTTTAAGCTGATCCATAATTGTTCGATTGAGCTGCTTGTAGATATTAATGAGCTGCAAAATAGTTCTTTCACGTAAATACATAACCCACCACCTCTAGATCCACGATCTAACCTATATATTTTAAAACCATCAATTAACAACAAATTGTCTGGAATGCCATTATGAAGCCAAGTTTCAGTTACGGTGAATATATCAAAGGAATCATTTAAAATTATTTGTTTCAGGTCTTGTAAAGATGGGACTAGTGATCTGATATTTATGTTACCAATTTTAATTTTTTTAAGTGACATGATTTAAGATATGACTATATTAATTAAGAAGTGCCACAAGAAATAAGTTAATAAGTAGTTAACTTATGAAGTATCTATGTATATAAATAAAATCTAAAAAAAAGTGCCTTTTACATTATGACGAGGCCACGGACACACACGTGATAATTGAGACCCCACACGTCCGACGTGACCGGCGTACGTCGTGTATAAGGTAATGAAATAAGAATCGGGAGGTTTGTTATATACGGCCGCTATCTGCGTCTTTCACTCTCCTTCGTATTATTCCCCGCTCGCCCTCACGTCGACAAGAAACTTCCTCATGCACGAGAGGCGTCGGCGAGCTAATTTGCTACGTAAATTCACGGGAAATGAAAAAAAATCATTGAAGACGGTTGAGAGTTTAAATATTTGAAAACGTCGCGCGACGACTCACACGGACATAAAGAATTTCTCTTTGTGTAAGTGAGAAGGGCGAGAGAGTAGAGACGGTAGAGGCTACGCCTACTCTCGCGCCGCTGCTGCTGCTGATTGAAAAGAAATGAATTTATAAATGTAACTCGTGCGCGTAGCGCAAGTTACCGTCCGATCTAATTAATTTTTTTTTAGCAAAAAGAGAAATTTGTTCTCTTGAAAATGAGCCCTGACAGAAGGGCCTAGGACTTTCTCTTGCTTTTCTACAGGGCTTAAGCTTAAAGTTGACGTCCTGGCTCTCCTAATGAAGGAATTTAAAAAATATATATTTTGAAGGGGATTAAAATCCCCGTTTTTGAGGAGCATTTCATCCCCTCTTCTTCCCCCTTCAGTGGAAAAAACGAAGTTCTGGTTCCGGTAGCTCGGAAAATGAACTTAACGCGCACACACCACCCCAAGTAATTACGACCCGCTTTATCGCGGAAGGCTCTGGCAGAGCCTTGTGTGGGAGGAGGCTATATATTTAGAGACAAGGGACACACACCCAATATCCGTGTATAGTGGAAAAATCCCTCTTACAGTATTTTCCGCTGCCACGACGGGAATCGAACCCGGAACTTTTGGGTGAGAGGCAAGTGCGCTTACCTCTCGACCATCAGTCATACAACCAAACCAAAATGATTAACTGAAAATTCATTCTCATATAAATACTGGTTGTAAAAACAGAAAATTGCTTGCATTGTACCATACGGTCCTGTTTCAGCTGTCGCCTCAATCTGGACTTTTTAACAATTTGTATTTGGCCTTTAAATTTTAAAAAACATTACCTTGTACTCAAGTAACTTGTGAACGAGTGTTCTCTAAAATCGTAAAGAATCGACTGAGATCACAGTTGGGACAGGATCATTTAGCTCCACTATAATACACTTATGTGTAGAAAGATACTTAACAGAAGACATTAATAATAATACTGTTACTGATTTGCTGATGCAATCTTCAGAAGAATTGAAGCGTTTATAGTTTAAGTAGGAAAATGCTAAGACATAAGAAACCCAACAAAAACTTTACGACCTCAATAAAATACCGGTACTCTTTTTTGTGCTGTTCGCTAATGGGCTTTCATTTCAGGCTTGGCCCGCACCGATATAATTATGTTGTAAAGTTTTTGTTTTGTTTTTTATCTCAGTTTATTCCTACTTGAACTATACTTATAATTATATTATTTATTATTTTATTTTTGTTATATAATATAACTATATTATAATTTTTATTAGAAATTTAAATTTAGTTTTTGTTTGTTTGATTGTTTACTATGCTTTATAACGGTTGACAATATCAACAATAATGTTCATTCAATATGTTCTGTCATTACATTACATTTTTTCTAATAAATAAATATGTACCATGGCCTTTTTGGATTTAGAAACTGTCGCTTGTCTTTTAAGGTGATGGTACCAAACTTAAAATAATAGTGGTATTTTTTTTAACTATAAAAATATCTAAGTAAATTAGAAAACAGAAAAATAAACATATCAAGTCAAATTATTGATATAAAATAAAAAATGTTACCTATGTTTTCCTAATCATATTCATAAGGGGAGGGCCCAGATTACAAAAGCGGCATAATTTAGGGACCCAGTCCGCCCCTGAATTCCTGAAAGTTTTTAACCGATAAGAAAAATGTCAATTTTTACAAGACAATAAAATGTTAATACTTATTGCATCCTATGAGTTTTTCATAAAAAAATATGTACTTGATGATTTATGAGTTTTGTGAGACTATAATTAACATTTTATCGAATAATCAATTGTCGACTTTTTAAACTTTTATCGCATTCTTTGAGTTGCTCAACACATAAAAGGTGCTTGAGAATTTGAGCTTTTATTATACAATAAAATTTATTTTTATCGCATCCCAAGTGTTTTTAATAGGCAAAAAATAATTATATAAAATATTATGGGCCAATATACACAGTGTTACTATCACATCCTTTGAGTATTTGTTTGTAAAAAATACTCTAGGATTTAGGAAGGATTATTTAGGTTTCAATTACCAAAATAGGTCCCATACGTACCATTTTGAATCCACATCAAGCCTCATATATTCCACTGTAGTTTCATGTGCATTTTTACAGTATATTATACATATCCATAATCTTATACAATGGGCTCATTTAGCACTTTTTTAAAATTTCATTATCGGAAAGATCTTAAAATTCTGAGACCTAGGATTTTTTGAGACTCGTAAATTGTCTAAAAAAAATCATAAACATGGACCGCACCCGCTTTGTCGAGTCTCGGCCATGACGTCACTCAATAGTACCCGCCAGCCGAAGCGGCTAGTTACAAAGCGTTATTACTGTTTCACAATATTACAAATGGTTAAAAGTTCTCCGGAGTGTATTAGTCATCCATGCTTCGAATTTTAATTGTAATTGACTTCACGTCAATAAAATGACGCAGCCGAATGTACGGTGTGCTTGGAAAGAGAGAGATAGAGATGTAATAGAACATAGCATTGTACTGTCGTGAGCAGAAAAAATAGGACAACTTTTTTTTTATGTAAATCTGTCTCTATTTGAATATGTAATGAGTAGCCGAAATAAAACAGATATCACTTTTAATTTATTTTTTATTTTAATTCTGTAGTTATTGCTATAGTAAATGATGGATGGTTAATGAGACAAATTGCACTGCGTTACAACATTAACAAAAATTTGGTGTGTAACATTTTAAGAAAGTGGAGAATAAACGGTACGATTAGTAGAAATCCTTGATCAAATGACAAAGGATATCCTACTTAACAAGAAACTAACTATTAATATTTCGTTATTGCACCATTTCTATTTATAACTTGTATAAGTCTGTTTGGCATAGAATTAAATAACCTTATACAATAATCATTAGTAATAATATTTTCCCATGCATTATTTACTATTTCCAGTAATTCTTCGGCATTCCGTGGTCTCACATTTCGTTTTTGGATACTTCTTACGAGTAGTCCCCATACTTCTTCCACAGGGTTAAGATCTGGACTATGACTGGGCCAGTTAAGAACATTGATGTTGATATCTTGAAACCAGTTAGTTACGGTATGAGGAGTATGAACGGAACAATTGTCTTGTTGAAATATGAACTCATTATTAGGAAATATTGTGACACAGAAGGGAGCATAATAATTTCTAAAATCGTAATATACGGCTCCCTATTAAATCGTTCCTCAATATGCCACAAAACACTAGGACCACGTGCCGATATCCAAGCCCACATATTGACAGAAAATCTACCCCTTTTATCACTGTTAGATATATATTTCTCATCGAATCCAGTATTAGGAGGGCGGTAAACACGAATACGACCGCTGTGTGTTGACTGGAAAGTTTTTTCGTCTGTAAAGATTACATTGTTCCAAAAATTTACATCATGCGCTAAAAATTCAAGCGCAAATCCTACTCGAGCTTCTTTATGTTCAGCTTTAAGTAAGTATTTCTGTGCTGCTGCATGACAGCATAGCTCCGATTCTCTTACTCGCCGGCGACCAGTACTATTCGATCCAGGAAAATTCGTTTCTTCAGCAGCCTGAATAACTGAATAAAATGGATTTTCTACTAAAGCATTTACCAATTGCAAATCTTGTTGATGAATTGATATCCTTCGTCGCCCTGATCTATTATTTCTACTAATCGTACTGTTTATTCTCCACTATCTTAAAATGTTACACACCGAATTTTTGTCAATATTATAACGCAGTGCAATTTGTCTCGTTGACCATCCATCTTCTGCTTTAGCAATAACTCCAGATTTAACGAAATCGCTTATATGAGGCATATCAGTTTTTTGCACATTTGCAATAAATTATGGCAACTAACTGACAATGTCACAAAAATTAAAGTTAAATGTACACAACTAGATTTTAGCAAAATACCGTTATAAGACTTGTTTTATTTTTGTCTGCTCACGACCGTACGGTCGTGTCACAAAAATGTCACAATATAACAAAAATTAAAGTTTTCTCTAATAACGGTATTTAAGTAAAATATCCTTTATCCTTTGATCCAGCATTTCTACTAATCGTACCGTTTATTCTCCACTTTCTTAAAATGTTACACACCAAATTTTTGTTAATGTTATAATGCAGTGCAATTTGTCTCATTAACCATCCATCATTTACTATAGCAATAGCTAAAGCATTAAAATAAAAAATAAATTAAAAGTGATATCTGTTTTATTTCGGCTACTCGTTACATATTCAAATAGAGACAGATTTACATTAGAAAAAAAAAGTTGTCCTATTTTTTCTGCTTATGACAATACAAATTTATTATACCTAATCTTTAAATCTCTGTTTACTCCTGAGGATATTAGGGCTAATTTTATTTTAGTTCTACAAAAAGGAAAATATTTATTTTAATAATACCCATGTGGGATGATAAAAATTATTTTTGCAAATCGAAAATAGAAGAAAAAAATTATATTTTGTTATATATACTTTTTTTTTCTCTCATCATTGTAGCATAGTATCGGTTTGACTTTCGCAGCGTAAACATCTATTGATATTCAACTCGAAGCGCTACGAAATCAGAAGATAAATATAATTACTGTTAACAGTGTCGCAAAAAAAAGACAACTACTGATAAGATGTATAAAACAATATTAAGAACGGAAATTGAAGTAAAAAAATAAATACAAAAACACAAGTTGTAATGGAGCCACAACAAAATATGTATATGCAATCTTATCCTCCTGCCATGCCAGTGGCGTATCTCAATAATTTTCCACCATTAATACAAAATGCACAGCAAGGCATACAACCACAACAAATGAACTGTAGCGGAACTATACCTCATCAAACAACATTTGAAATTATTCCTCAGGTGCCTACACAGCAAACACAATTTCACTTAATGCCTTCTATGTCAACCAACCCACCACAGCTGGGTTATCACCCTCAACAAATTCTAAGAATGTCATCGACTAGCGAAGAAGAAATGGACGAAATACAGAAAACTAATAACATTCCATGGCAACAAGTAAAAAGTACAAAACGTAAGAAGACTACAAGAGCTGTAAATAATCATGAAACTAATAAAATAATAACCAATAACAAGTTCAGCCCACTAACAGAAGAAAACGACAATACTTCTAAAAAAAAGTTTCCGCTGAAAAAAACAGCATCCCCCGCCTATATATATATATGGAGTAACAGACTATCCGAAAATGGTAACGCAAATAAGAGACTGCCTAGAAGATGAACAGTATAATACCAAGAGTTTAGCTAATAACACCATCAAAATCAATTGTCATACTGCGGATGACAATCGGAAACTAATTAGATACTTGAAGGATGAAAATATTATTTATCACAGTTATCAACTGAAAGAGGAACGAGCCTACAGAGTGGTCATCAAACACTTACATCACACCATCCCAACCTCAGATATAGCAGCCGAATTAACCAAAGAAGGACACAAGGTGAGGAACATCATAAATGCTAAACACAAAATTACAAAAGAACCTTTAAATCTCTTCTTCATTGATCTTGAACCAGCAAACAATAATAAGGAAGTATATAATATAGAAAAACTACAAAACGTAAATATCCAGATTGAGCCTCCGTATAAAACCAAAAACAGTATTGTTCAGTGTATGAGGTGTCAATTGTACGGACATTCCAAGTCGTATTGCAATAGACCATATGTGTGTGTGAAATGTGGAGGAACGCACAGTACCGAAAGTTGTAAAAAATCCAAGGAAACGCCAGCCACATGTGCATTGTGTGGGGGAGATCATCCCGCAAATTATAAAGGTTGCGAATATTATCAAAAACTAATCCATGGTAACCAGACAAAAAGAGTAAGTGCTATAAAACCAACCATTTCAAATAATGTTAATTCCAGCTCCAATTTATATTTAAGCAGTCACCAAAACCAAAATAGAACATACGCCAACGTAACCAGTAGTCACCCAAATAACACTGTTCCAGCAGAACCAGCCAACAACATACTGTCACAATTTCTCAATGAATTTAAAGCCATGTTCAATCAACTAATCCAACAAAACAGCATGGTATTAAACATGCTAACAACATTAATCAGTAAACTGGTTCATTAATGGCTAAGTTCTTAAGAGTAGCATTATGGAACGCCAATGGCCTAGAACAGCACAAAGAAGAAGTAAAAACATTCTTAACAAATAATCACATAGATGTTCTATTAGTCAGTGAAACACACTTTACGGAAAGAACATACTTCAAAATACCAAACTACGTAACATATAGCACCAATCATCCTGATGGTACAGCGCATGGCGGCACAGCAGTTCTTATTAGAAGCACAATCCGCCATTATGAATTACCAAAATATCACCAAAATCATCTGCAATCCACTGCAATAAAAGTATCAACTTTACCATATGAACTGACAATTACAGCAGTCTATTGTCCACCACGTCATAACATAAAAAAGAATGAGTTTGAGGCATACTTCCAAACATTAGGCAATAAATTCATAGCTGGTGGTGATTACAACAGTAAACACACCAATTGGGGCTCACGTTTAGTAACAACCAAAGGAAGAGAACTATTAAAAGCAATCGAAGATAATAGATATTCATTTCTATCAACAGGAACACCGACATATTGGCCGACCGACCCACAGAAAGTTCCCGATTTACTAGATTTTTATGTCACAAAAGGAATCAATTCTACATATACTGATGTTATACCCAGCTACGACCTGTCATCGGACCACTCTCCAATAATATTAACAATCGGAACATCTGTAATACACAAGAAACCCGCCCCTAGACTACACAATAATCGAACAAATTGGGATACTTTTCGAAATATATTAGATAACAGCATAGACCTGAAAGTCCGGCTCAAGGAAACTGAAGAAATAGAGACAGTTACACAAGCATTCATAAACAAAATGCAACAAGCCGCACAACAGTCTACACCTCAACTTCACCCAAGGAAAGTAAATCAGGATGTACCATTACAAATTAAAAAATTAATAGCAGAAAAACGAAGGGCCAGAGCAAAATGGCAACGCACTCATACCCCAGCTGATAGACAATTTTATAATAGAATGAACCATAGATTGAAAACAAAGCTCAAAGAAGTACGAAACGAAGAATTTCAGCAATACATATCAAAATTAACTAGAACTGATAACTCTATTTGGAAACCAATTAAAAATTCAAGAAAACCTAAAACTCCTGCACCTCCTATAAGAAAAAACTGCAATGAACCCTGGGCAAAAAGTGACTCCGAGAAAGCCAATCTTTTTGCAGAACATTTGGCCACCGTATTCCAACCGTTAGACGATGTAGTAGACCAAGAAATAGAACACAGTATTTCTATTCCACCTGTCATACAAACGACTATCAAAGCTTTAACACCTAAAGAAATTGCGGAAGAAATTAAGTTACTAAATCCAAAAAAGTCACCTGGAATCGATCTTGTAACGGCTAAAATGATGAAAGAATTGCCAAAGAAAGGGATTGTGTTGCTAACCTATATTTATAATGCTATTATTCGACTTGGATACTGGCCGAAATGTCTCAAGAAGGCACAAATCATAATGATTGGTAAACCAGGAAAAGAACCGACAGACGTCTGCTCTTACAGACCCATAAGTTTGTTATCGGTAATCTCAAAATTGCTTGAAAGATTAGTACTCCGTAGACTAAAAGTCGACGTACCATCAGAAAACTGGATACCAAATCATCAGTTTGGATTCCGCCAGAAGCATTCCACAGTGCAACAAGTTCACCGAATAACACAAACCATTAATAAAGCACTAGAAAATAAACAATACTGCAGTGGAGTTTTTCTTGATATTAGCCAGGCATTCGATAAAGTTTGGCATCCAGGATTAATTTACAAAATCAAACATACTCTTCCGTTAACTTACTTCAACCTACTAAAGTCATACTTAACTGAGAGAACCTTCCAAGCTAAGGTAAATACAGAGAAATCCGACTACTTCCCAATTAATTCAGGAGTGCCGCAAGGCAGCGTCCTTGGACCACTACTATATGTTTTGTACACGTCAGACTTACCCATGGAGCAAACCACGACAACAGGGACATTTGCCGACGACACTGCTATTCTCTCCTGTCACGAAGATCCTCAAATAGCCTCAGATTTCATCCAAAACCATCTAAATAGTCTTCAACAGTGGTTGAAGAAGTGGAAGATAAAAGTTAATGAGAGCAAATCTGCTCACGTCACGTTCACCCTTCGGAAAGAAATATGCCCTGCAGTCACAATAAACGATGTACAGATACCACAAACACAAACCGTAAAATACCTAGGCCTACACTTAGATAACAAACTCACTTGGAAGCAACATATCACAAAAAAGAGAAAACAAGTAGAAATCAAGACAAGAGAACTACAGTGGTTGATAGGTAGAAAATCACGAGTATCTTTAGAAAATAAAATTCTAATATATAAATCTGTCATCAAACCCATCTGGACATATGGATTAGAACTATGGGGATGCGCTTCCAAATCGAACATAGAAATTATTCAAAGATACCAATCAAAGATACTCCGTCAAATTGTAGATGCCCCCTGGTATGTAACAAACCATACGCTACATGTAGATCTTCATGTCCCAACAGTAAAAGAAGTTATCCAAGAAAAAGCCACCACACACCATGAAGTTATAGAAGTCCACCCAAACCCGTTAATGGAAGAACTCCTGGAACCAGTGATCAACAAGAGGCTTAAAAAGCTATGGCCAGTAGAACTAATTTAAGTTTATAGAGGTGATATCGCTGGATATCAACCTGATCAATGTTATGTAGTCACTAGTACATCTAGTGATCGTTAGCTCTTTAGCTTATAGAATAATACAAAATTCTGATTGCTAAATAAAGTATTAAAAAAAAAAAAAAAAAAATCATTGTAGCATGTTTTTAATGTCTTGTAGTAAAACCTGTTTTTTAAAATAATTATTTATATGAGAGTCAATCGAAACGTCTTGCCGGCTTATATCCGGAGCGCTCTTATCTCAAGCAGTGTGTATTGAAACCTACGCGTGTTTGTGAAGAATTTCGGATTATCAATTATTTTCACAGATTTATATTAACAATGGGAGACGGTAGCTCAGTGTGTTAAAGCGTTTGCTCTAACTTCCACCTTTATTTTTATTTGTACATAGCACTTATAGTGCACCGAAATATTCTTTTAAATTCACAATTTTTTGTATATATATATATTTTTCCACACGGAATCATTTTTAATTTTATTTTATTGACGATAATAATTAAGCATGTTTTTTCACATTTTGTTTCCTGCACATCATATAGCTAAAACTGACAATTCATAACGAAACTTTAAAAATCTTTTATTAACTGCTCGGCAGAAATTTCACTTATAAATTTATTTAAAACTTGTAGGATAGTAAAAATAATAGTGTAATAATTAAAATTTCAAGGAGCAAGTTATCTTTGGCATCCATCGGCCAACCTAACTCACTATGGTGCAAACCATAAATAGTTAGGGACCCAGCATTGTATGCACGTTGTGCAGGATCAATATTTAATTTAGGGAAAAAAAATAACTTTGAATGAAATGAACTGTACATAAAAAATTGAATAAAAATCTTTTAAATGGTAATTGGTAATTGGCTAGCAAACTGAGTTGCCTAGCGAAGTGGGTTCGATTCCCGAAGGAGAAACAATTTTTCATTAAAAAAATTGGCCCAAGAGTGGTTCGGAGTCCACATTAAACTGTAAGGCCTTGTCTCTCTTTACCTAGCACAAGATCCTTGAGATCTTCCAGGGGGTTACTTCGGTAACTTGAGAAGCGGTTAAGAAAACATTTAAAGAATACAATGTATAATAGTGACAGTAAAAGGAATTATAAATATTGTACTATTTCTGAGTTTCAAAGCACCACGGTGAAAACACCTACTAAAACATTTATTACCGTTCCTAGAGATTTAAAAATGCGAAGGAAATGGCAACAAACTATGAAAACAGAGAAAAGCTTACTACTATATCAACATACTTTGTGAAGACCATTTCAATATCAGTATCTATATGTTAAATTATTAATACAGTATTATTGAAATTTAAACGTAAAATATATTTTAAATACTAGCAATTTTCATAGTTCTTTTTCATTTTGGTTTAAAAATATGTGAGAAATACGCTACTTCATATTTCAACACCGAGCTTCTATTATACAGGGTGTAACGCAAATATATTTTAAATAATTATTAAATTTTGATTGCAAATTTCATGTGGTTGTTTTATAAAAAAAAACAAAAATGAGACCTGATGTTGTGCCACACACAAGACAGCGCCAAACCATTCTTGAGAAAATTAAGACTCGACGTTCTCAAGCGGAATGCATGACCGTTGATGTGTTACGCGACCGTTTCGTTTACTATTGTGTGACGTCATGATGTTAGTTGCACCGCGCTTTAAATACGCCTTTTGCAAGTCGTATATTTCGAGAACCACTTGTCGGAATCTTCTGAAATTTTCAATATCGCCTAATTTTAAGTAATACTTTATCCACAAAAAGTAACAACTACTAAATAAAACTCATTAAATGAGCCCCATTGTATAAATAGAGATCATTTAGGTTTCAATTCTCAGATAGATCCTCATACATATAGCCGAGTTCCTCTTTTATCAGTACTCAATAAACGCTACAAAAACTTTACGACCTCATTAAAATACCATTACTCTTTGTGCTATATCGGCAGCAAATTGACTCGCTTACCGTATAGATTTTTAATGTGCGTCGGCTTCTTCAGTACCAACTAATTCCATTGTTCTTTCCACATACATTCTCAAAAGATTTTGTAATTCCGATACTGTATTGTATGTAGCTAGATAGGTAAATAATATGAATGAAGTATACAAATGTCTACGTAGATTTGTTTGAATATGCCCCTGAGTTCTAGGAAGTTATTTATTAATTGAGCAAATCAAACCTCTTACCAGATGTATCTTATTAATTGTAAATCTTAATTTATGTATCTTGGTAATAAATCAAATTTGTTCCTAATTATGCAATTACATAGATTATAAGTGATTTTGTTTTAACGAAAGGTTAACCTTAATTATAGTTATTTTAGATACGCTATTTACTACAAAGTATGATCGATGACCATGTAATTTTTCAGTAACTTGTCCTCAAGGGCGGTTCTAGGATGAAGTTAACGGGAGGGGCTTCATGGGCTACAGAAGGAAAAGCGAAATGGCGTTGCAGATAAAATTTTTACATTTTTCAAGGTCAAAATCCTAAAATGAAATCACCTTGGTGCGAAGTTAAATTGAAAGAAACTCGATCGTCCAAAATAAAATTTAATTATTTATTAAGACCTAGTCAGGTCAAGCAAACGAGGTCCCAGATCTTACGAATTATAGCGAGAGCGAACAATAAAAAAGAACAAGGAAAACAAATACAGTTTATTATAACAATAAGTATGCAATGTACAATACAAAGAAAATTTGAAGGTAAAAACCTTACAATAAAATAAATATCAAGAATACAGCAAAGTCTACTCAGCTAATGCTAGGAAAAATAATTATTCAATTTTCGTGATTTTTACAAGAAAAATATGATATACAGTTAGTAGTTACTTAACTTTTAAAATAATTTGGAGACTTCCAGGCGTTCCAAACTTGAAGGTTTCTTTGTTGATCGAGGTCCTTGTTTCACAAATCTCAGCGTTAAATAAGATGTTATCCAGATGGGAGATTTTCAATTACCATTAAATATGTTTCGCTATCGTAGAGGACAAAATTATATACCAAAATTCGGGTACCAAAGAATAGCAAATGATCCAAAAGTTGAAATCCAATAATCAAAAACAGAATAGTTGGTAAGTTCTGTACCAAAATATACCAAAATAGAAATCTGGCCCTACCAAAATTGTCTATAATTAAATTTACAAAATTAGTCTCAAAATTAACCTCTAATGTGAGCACGTGTCTATAATAATCTAAGTAATTCAAATTTCCCCAAAATAATACTTCTGAATGATAATTAAATCCGAATAAATGAAAATTTCAATTAAAATTATCCAAAATATTTTTGAAAATATGTGAAATCTAGTTTTTGATCCGGTACCAAACCCAGCAGCAACCACGTGCATTTTAAACTAAATTAATCACTTAACAAAGTTTTCAGCTCAATTTCTTGATCCAAAAAGAAAGTTGGACGGTACTTGGATAATATTTATAACTATTTAAACTCACAAACACAAGAGGATATTGACTTCAACTGACAGTTCGACAATTCGGCTGTCAGAGTACCAACTTGAGAAATTTTAAAAACTAAATCGGTTATTAAGGACTTTTCGATCGATTATCTGCATACTATTAGTATATATAGAATTTTTATGCACTAATTATAATAATAGCTCATATTTTAGATTTCCATGCCATACACAATTATTTTATAATTTGGTAAAACTTTACCTAGTGAGCCATCTGTAGCGAAAAGTTAAAGGTGGTAATTTGGATAGAAAATTAGAGCGTGATGACATCTATCGTTGAATGTGTAATTTATTACTATAGATGAGTGAATTGATATAATATTATTAACTTGCGGAAACCGGAGAAAGATGGCACGTCACATATTTCAGAAAATTTAGAAGAAGTCAAAAAACATTTCTTGTGTCCAGCGACTGGTTTCACTTTAGTAAAGTCCAAAATTCTTCTAAGGGCCTAACATGGAGAAAAAAACACAGAGGAAATCGTCCAAAAGAAAAAACAAGAAGGAACATACTCTACCCGATGATAGACAGACAGAGCCAACTAAACCCGAGAAATATGCTTACGCTTGTAAGGACAGGTAAGACCGCTCCTAACCTACGCCTCAGTTGAATGGGGATACCAAGCGAAATCTTACCTTAGGAGAATCCAGGTTGTGGAAAACCTAGCACTTAGACATCAAGGAGAAAGCAAAGAAACTGTACGCCAGAGCAGCAGAACAAAAGGTCTCAGCTACAAATTCTGGACAACGGGTGAGGAAGCATGCGTGTTTCCTCACAGACAACTACAATCAACAGACAGATAGCAAACACCCACCACATGACAAAACCCAATCCATGAGCAGACCTGACAGCAACAGCAACAGCGATTTTCGAGAGAGCACGACTCCGAAAAATAGCGCACAACGCAAACAGACAGCACACAACACGACATACGATACCTCTGAGGAAGATGTATGCACAAGGAGGAATGCCCAGCCGGCAGAGTTATCCATGACCAGGAAGGTCAGCCAAATACTCGCTTCTCTCACACCGGTGACAGAAAGGACGTGAAGATGCTGATACGACAGACTAGCGGCACTAAACCACCTAACGACTTGAGGTAAAAAACAATAATCCTGCTTGACCACAGTCATCTGGAGACAACCATAGCCTGGCCAAGGAAGTGCGAGAGGGGCTTTAGTCAGTAGAAGTCTGACATTACCCCGTAAAATAGGGTGTCTATGAAGGTTTATCCCTACTCACGTAAATAAAAAAAAATAATACTTTCTCTCTCAGTATAAAACACAGATTGGCTTTTCTTTATCTTAAGTAGTTAGGTAGTAACAAAAATTCACATTTCGAGGGGGTTTTTCGTAGGACATATAAATACAAGTTGCTTAATTGTTACAGGGCGGCTCAGAAATACGTGACTCTCCCTATACAATTTATTTTTGTTTGTTAAATTATCGCTAAAGGGTAGGGAAGCATATGCCGGTTGTTTTTAAATTTAATTTGTTTCTGCTTGTTAAATTCCCACTGAAGAGTAAGGAAGTATATAGTTTCCTTTTTTGGTTTTGTTTTTGCTTGTTAAATTCTGTCTGAAGTGTAATACCGGGTGTCAACAGATCATGGTGGACCACCCTTTTTCCTTATTTTTAAGAATATCGGAATGAAACCTAGCAAGTGTATTATATGAACAATAAGATACTTTGTGGCATAACTATTATTTTTTTGTCACTTCCGGTTTCACCGGAAATGATTTCAACTTTTGATTTTTACATAGAACACCCTGTATAGTATTATATTTTTGGAATCCTTGAAAAATTGTGAGTACGGTGATGCCCCGTAAAAGAAAGGGGGTCTACTATAATCCGTTGACACCCGGTATATATATATATATATATATATATATATATATTTTCTTAAATGTTGTTTCATTCACTATTCTACTCAACTAAACCTACCAAAGGAGCACGCATATAAGCCGTGCCGAATCTATTGCCTAAATCAGCATTTTTCGTACTTCCGGGGTCAGGCGGAAGGATAATATCCTGACCTGGTGGCAGCAAACACGTTACCCCACTCAAGAAATAACGATCCTCCCTCTCTCACCCAATAGGGAAAAGGGGTGCCGAAATGGGCAGGGGGTAGGTCATATCGGTTACAATATTTGCACTTTTCGAAAAACAACTCGTGATATCTCGAAAATTAAAGATGCTACTAGGATAAAATTCTAGAAGCCTCCTTCTATTACAAGGATATTGAATAATATAGTATGTAGATTGCGATGAGAATGTTAAGAAAGTGTTTTAATCAGTTGTCTCCAAAAAATAGAGATATCAGGGGTATTGCAATATGTAGAGAAAATTTTCAAATTCAGGTGAGTATATTAATAAGTGCGGCTCTTGGCGTGCTACACATGTTCTTGTTATTTCAAGTTAAAAGTTGTTTTTTTGTGTGTGGAAATGTAACTTTACTGTTCATATAATCCCGTTGGGAAATTCGTTTTTTTTACAGTCCTTTTACCGAATTTAAAATTACTGCAAATTTTGTCTAAGAGAGAGAAGGTCATGGAACAAATATTTAAGCAGTAGAATTTGAACAAGGTGCCTATGAAGTGTTTCTGAAGATACATATAAAATTCACTACATATCCTATCCTAAAGATAAATTTTAAGAAATTACCGAAAATGAGTTTTTAAAACACTATTACATAAATCACTGAATAGTTAACATTTTGTTGAAAATATAATTTCTTTTTAATCGCATTATTTTAGATTAACGTCCTGGGGGAGTTCAGCATTAGCTACTACACCACTTAACCAGGACACATAGACAATTATGCAACGACCATTCCCTGCGACATTGCCATCTACCGCAGCCGAGACTCGAACTCAGGAGTGGTACAGAGGCTAGCCGTATTGGCTCTCACATAACCTCGTCTAGTCTACTGCTACCAATTAGGTAACACATGAAAAACGTCACTACACATCCCTACCCTAGCCAGGATTGGAACCCGGAACACCTTGGTTGCAAGCCTAGCCATTAACCATTAAAATCATGTATAAATTTTTAATTGTACATTTCATTTTTGCCTTATGATGTTATATTTATCTTATTAATCTCGTTTTACAATCGTATATGACCGGCGCGTTACATTATACAAATTGCATAGAAATGAGGCGGGCAGATGGAAGTATTATAATATCAGCAGAAATTTATGGTAGTTGATAATAATTTAGAATTACATTCACTTCTGTTCATTTTTTACAATCTTATACTCTTCAAAGTAGCTATTTTATATTTGTGGTTGATTTTATACCAGCTTAATCGCAGGAAAAACTACTAAACCTGCTCTAAAACTGTCATATTAAATAAAAATAGAAGGTTTATTCTTAAACATAATATTTTTAGTCGCAAACTCCTCTATAAATCCTTATTTTACTATAAGGAACCTAACCAGACTGCAACCAATAGCTACTCTCCGGGCTATGTGCCCCGCCGAGCGCTGAATTACAAGTTACAAGTCTGGCGCGTTAAGTGTAATAATTGCATATTACCATCAAAACGCTAATGCTTCGATTGCAACAAACACCAGCCGAAAGACTGAACCTACTTAAAGGAGCTCCCTTGCCAGTCGTCACACACCACTTGCAGACTGCAGTTTCGAGCTGTTGGCTCTCGTCAGTGCAAGGTAGGTATGCGACGACCGACACGAGAATCCTTTGACTATAGTACATCCCGGTATTTTTACAATAGCGACATGTAAAACAGCCAGCAGGCGCCATCCAGCGGTCCAGTGTCTGTTGCAATCGAAAAATAAATAGCCTGACTTGGCTTAGCATAGTTCAAATGTGCTTTTAGAGGGCGGAATATTAAACATAATATTTTTAGTCGCAATTTTTATTCTTGTATAAATAATATTTGGAAATTAAAAAAAAAACATTTTCTCTAACAGTGGGGGTTGGAAAAGTTGAAAGGAAGGAAAAGAAGAGGGATTTAGCGGGAAAGGATGTTATGAGTCGTAGTGCAGTCGTCCTTTCCATGAAGATTGGAAGTTTCTGATGAATACATCAGAAACTTCCAATTCCAAGTCGGTGTACGTGCGTCGGGTTGTCATGTATCCGTACGTCTGGTCAGTTCTGATTGCTAAATTTTGCCCCGGAAGAATATTTTGGAGGCCTCCACGATGAAATATTTCATCTTGGGGACCCCGGCCATCCGATGCAATTCAGCGATCGAAATGTATCTATTAGAGTTAGTCAATAGTCGTTTGTAGTCTTTTGCACTGCGTGTCTGAAATAAAATTCCAGGACACGCAGGTATATGTTAGGGTAGATCGGAATATTACTTTAGAAAACATCATCTAATTGTCGGTAGTCAGTCTGATTCGTCTATTTACCAATGGGTAAAGGCAATTAAGCGAAGCGTACGTCCTGTTAAGTGTCTTCGTGATGTGAGGCTCGAAACTCAACCTCTGGAATCTGGAATTGGTTGGGAAGGTGGTCAATAAAATTATTGAACCACAGCACTTAGACGCCATTGGGCCCCTTTACATCCTCCCTGTAGGCAGACCCTCGCCTAGGCCTCCAACCAATCTAATCTTGCGAAATAGGTAGTGATGCTGCCTAGGGGCATCTCCATCGGTCAAAGTAGGCCAACGTTCTCCCAAAATGGATTCTCTGATTGATGAGACGGCAGAACAGTCACAGAGTACATGTTGAATCGTCTCATCTTCTTGTTCACAACCTCTAAAAAGAGATGTGTCGCTTAATCTCATATTATGGAGATGTTTCCTTAGCGGACAATGTCCAGTCTGGATTCCCTTTATAAAACGTAGGTTCCTTCTGGGCATTGCCAATTAGTCTATTGCTGTACTCTTGTTGGGATATTTTAGTAGTTCCCTAGCAAGCTGACAGCTGTTTGTTTCATCCCACAGTTTCTTGAATTCATTGTGGGTGTACTCTTTAATTATTTGTATTATTGCCATGATCGGTAACAAACTGGCCGGTCCTGGTCCAAAGATACTTAGGCCTGCTGCCTTCTTAGCTAGTCTGTCGATTACTTTGTTGCCACTACACTGTGCGTGTCCTTTCACCCAGCATACCAGTATGTTATTCATACTGAAGGCACCCACAAGTGCTTGGTGACATTCCCATACTGCTCCTGTGGTAATTTTGTAACTTCTCAGAGCTAGTAATGATTGTCTACAATCTGTGTAGATCCTGATTGTTTTGCCCGTAATTTGTCTACGGACAATCTCTTTTGCAGCTATGGTTATGCCCGCCAGTTCCGTTTGTACTACGCTGGCTCGCACATCCATAGCCCATTTATATTGGATTTGCACACTTCTGGAGTATATTCCACATCCTGCTCCATCCTTTTTTTTTATCCGTCTGTGAAGATGTTGATCAGACCTTCGCCAGCAGCCTCGTTCTTACTATTCGTCTGTATTATGTAGGGTCTGTCAAAGACAAACCGGGGATAAATGAAATTGGTGCACGCGTCTTCCCTCCACATGAAATTTCAAGTTAAAATTAATGTATTATTTTAAATGGCAAACATATTTTATGATATATGCATGTTCTAAACAAATGATGATAGGTTAGGTAGACAAAGTTGGTTGGTTTTCCTGATGTTCGACTCTCTTGCCAGATTGAGTCCCGAATATTACCAACGTACGACGTAATAAAATGATTACAACGACGATAAGTCACTCTCCGACGTTGTAGCAACCCATATTTTATTGATCAATTTGGTGTAGATGAGTTGGTACGGCGTTTTGCATACGTCGCACACCGACTTCTAGTTGGGAACCACAACGTTATCTCGACGTTAGAATGTTGCTGAGGTCTTTAAAATCTATTTATCAAGTTAAATAAAACGCAGGTTACGACCAATTTGTTAAAATGTTAAATATTTCTTCCATGGCCTTCTTTCCGTTGAAATAAAATTGATTGTAGTTCTGTTTTTCTTAGCAAATTTTTAAACTGAAAGATGGCTGTAAAGAAAATTGAATTTCCCATCATAATCATGAAAAAAGTTACATTTCCATTAAGGGCAATGAAAAAGTTGCAAGTTGCTACCTAACCCAAACTAGCAAAAAAACGTGTAATATATCAAGAGTAGTGTATTTGCTTATCTGAACAGCCATATCTAAATCTGAAAATTATATTATGAAAAAGGAAGTTACAGAGCGTTACGTACCCCTATATTTGCATGTGGTGTTCTGTTCATTCTTATAAAATGACTCGTACCTTACTATTGTGTTTATTAGATCCCTAAACAATACCCAATTCGATGGTTCTCTTTAATCTTACAACAGAAGAAAGGAAATCAACAACAGCTTTTTTTTCATTAATATATGACCTGTCAGTGTTGGTTCGTTCACAAGCTACTTCATCTTAATACAAAAAAAGGACGTAACATGTTCCATTAATATCTTAAAAGTGCATTCATTGTATATAGCCCAAACCTACATCTTCTTATGGCGCTACAGCCCAAATCGGGCCCTGGCCTCCTCTAACTTCTGCCTCCATGCCTGTCTGTCTCCTGCTGCTCTCTTCCAGACTCGAATCTCTAGAAGGTCGCGTGCATCTTCTTGGACTTCGTCTTCCCATCGATTTCGGGGTCTCCCCACTGGCCTCTTTCCGTACATTCGGCTGTTTAAAGTTGTTTTTGGCAACCTCCTATCCTAAATTCTGACCACATGGCCTGCCCACTGTAACCGTTGTAGTCGGATGAATTTTGAGAGTGGGAGTTTCCAAACCTGCATGTTCAGATTTACTTGTGCATAGATTCGGCTATGGCATCTTGCTTGAGAGGAAATAATTATGCAAAATTCAGAAGTTAATTTTTTGCATGTACGATTAATTCTAAGTTATTAAAAAAACATTTTTTTTTAATGTTACAGATCATTGTTTCAGTTTGCGATTTGGCTTAGTCGACAAATATCAAGCTAATCCGACACTGAAATTTCGGTCTGGTCACAGGGAATACCGGGACAATTCGCGGTAAGCCGGTCTTGTGGAGGGTCACATGATTTATTTATTTGTATGCATACACGGACGAACCCATTAATACAATGGAAACAAAGTTTTAATAAAAACAAAGAGTGTGAATTAAAAAAATATGGCAATGATAGACCTATACAAGTATAAAAATGCATGGGAATATATGTTACTAGTTTGTTAAAGTTGTTTAACAATTATTATTGTATTGAAGAAATCAACTGGTTTGCTAAACGAAGCGTGCGAGGTAAACAGGAATTGCATGCATAATTTGTTTTGAAGAAGGGCACAAAAAGTAATAATTTGTCTTGTGTTACGAGGAGGAATGTAAGAATTTATTACATTAAAAAATAGCTTAAATAGATTTCTGTTAGCGTCGTATAGCAAGGAAGTTTAGTATTTTTAAAAATGATTCGAAAACAGAGTAGCCATTAATGAAGATGTTCAATCTGAATGCTCAAAAATTTATGTTCGACTGACTCGGGGTTTTGCATGTAGATATTATAGTGTGGAGACCAGACCCAGGAACAATACTCTAAGTTGTAGTCTTACTAATGAGCAACATGAAATTTTGAGTATCTTTAACATTTATTTAATGTCGACCTGGAGGCTTCTATTTTCTTCATGTATAAATCCGACAGCACATATATCAGTGTTGTTTCATCATGGTATTCCTTTCTTTTTTTCTTATTGTTCGTACCCAGTATGGTTAGTCCTTTCCTAGTTTATTCATGATTCTTTCAATTGTTGCTGTTTACGTGTGGCATGTCTCCCTGTTTCTAGTTTATTGCTATTCAGTGCTCAGATTATTTAAACTTATCCCCAGTATTTCATTGTAGAGTCTATTCGATCTCAATTGAGACATCAGTTGGAAAACTATAAAAAATATCGACAAATGACTTCAAAGTACTGACTACTGTGAAGCCGGTAAACATCAAATATCGATGTTACTGTGAACGATCCATTTTTTCGCGTCTGAAGGACTTCAACTATATTTTCCAAAAAAAGAAGGGTTCAAAACGACTGTTTCAGACGAAGAATAATGCAAAATTTATACTTAGTGTGCGTTTATGCTTAACTGCTTCACTGATGGTACCAATTGGACATCGTAACACTATAAATCTAACACAGTAAGTGCTAACACTTTCTTAAAACCAAACCTGAAAGGAAATTTTGAACACACAAGAAAAAGACAATATAAAGTTCAAAAAATGTATATTAAATCTCTTTAAAAAATTATGTTTTACAAAAACGTTCAAGAAAAATGTATTGACATACTATAGTCTGGTCCATGTACAACACATGATGAGGAACGGACGACTTATAATGTACCAATTACCATCCAATATGCGGTTTATAACTAACGATTGCACAAAAAGGTTCAAGAAAAGTTCAATGTTTAAAAATTTTTGGTGGACTTTTGCTTGCCTGTCTATTGACGTATTTTCAGTTCAATAGCAATTTTGATCGCTCCTCGGAGCTTAAAAATGCTTGAATCGCAACGACTTTGAATTATATTTTGCAATTACAATTTCATACGTTCAGGCAAGGCGGTCCCATGCATGTATGAGTATGTACTCATACGTGCATGGGACCGCCGTAACTATACTTTTCTGACACCGAATCACTGAGGAACCGGTTTAGGGCAAATTCCGTTAAAACCCATCATTTTCCCGTCAAAATCGACTGCTAGAAAATGATAGTGGTCCCTTGTCGCTAAAGGCTATTTTCGCTAAAACTCTCGATATACTTTGAATAGAGACTGGATTAACTTGTCCTCATATTTAACACAACGCATGAGCTGCAGTGCTTAACAACGTGGATTCGTAAAAGGGTTTTTAATTTTGAAATTTTTGTTACACTTTCTAAATTTTGGTGGTCGGGGCGACATTAGGTCCCCGTGCTTTACTACAGTTTCTAAAATTACACTCCTTGATGAGTTTCTCCGTAGAGCGAAAATATGATTTAAAATATAAAAACCTCTTCCAACGGCATCTTTACGTGAAGCACGCTTTTTATGCGAAATGTGAAAATAATTTATTTAAATATAAGAACAAAGAACCTAAAGCGTATGTATTGATAAAAATTAGAATTAATAGAGTAAAGAAGGTAACTTGTCGGCGATAGAAATTCCGGCTTAAAAAACAAAAATAGTATCGTCGCGAGTAATATACAAAAAAATTGTAGATTAAAATTTGTTTCGGGAAAAATTCACTTTTATTTAATGCGCCGGGACAAATTTATTAAAATTAAACTTTTTTACTTTGTTTCGGCTAAGGAAGTAGCACAGTCACTCGATTTTATTAATTTAAGCGTCGGATGAAGCAATATTCAAACCTGGGTTTTTTATAACTTCAGTCGCGTATAGCACAGAAACTAATTTTGAGGTACACCTGAAACTCACTTAACCAGAGCTCGTCAGGTTCGGCTTTTTATATGATTAGTTGGGAACGTAGCGTGCAGAGGTCTAGGAAGGTCTGAAAAGATGTCCCTC
This sequence comes from Leptura quadrifasciata, assembly GCA_963675555.1. Classification (NCBI taxonomy): domain Eukaryota; kingdom Metazoa; phylum Arthropoda; class Insecta; order Coleoptera; family Cerambycidae; genus Leptura; species Leptura quadrifasciata. The sequence goes on along the minus strand of OY776673.1, from coordinate 185,391,062 downwards.
GCTAGTTATTTGGACTCGATTGCGCAACATTGCGCAATATTGCACAACATTGCATCATGCATTATAAAAAATTAAATATTCGAAACGAAAAGTTGAATGAAGTTGAAATGGTCATAAAAAGTGAAACTTTTTGATGTATAAATGAACTTTGAATCAATTCGGGTTTAGAAGACATTCGCAATAATTGTGGAAAGAATTAAATTTGGAAATGGTCCCGTAATTAATTCGAAGATCTTTTAAGGTATGTTGATCTCATATGAGAATGCAAGTGGAACATGCGAAATGAAAAGAAGTTTTGATGAATGCTCAGCTGGCATAAAGGGAAAGTGAATGAAGAATATTTTGATGTATGATTTGAAACTTGAATGGGGAGTTGAAGTTGAGAGAAAAATGATTTATAAAAATTCGTGGAAACGAGTCATAACATTGTGACTAGGGGTGAGGAAAGTGGAGGTGATGTGAATAGAGTTTGTGAGGGACCTGTATTTTTTTAGGGCAGTAGTTTGTAACCTTTGAGATGTAATTTGGTAAATATGAATGTTTGAGTGATGTTATTGATGAATTTGGATTATTTATCAATTATCGGTGCTATGCGAACTTTTCAAGATTTTTTTTACTAACATTATAGTTTTTGACAAATCTAAATGTCTGAATGAATTTTTTAACAGTTTGACTGGGTGATCGTGAAGAATGAATTATTTTGACAATTTTAAGCTTTTTTAAATTTTTTCTATCTGTGATAAGTACTATAACAATGTACATTCTTTCTTTGAGATATCTAAAGACTAAGTTTAACAGTACTGTAACTTATTTTTTTCTTTCAACGCTTTTTTTAGTTTTTCGTTTGTATGTACTCAAACGCACAAGCATATATACACATATATACAGACATAGTAAACATAATTACACGTATACACATAACTGTTCTTTTTGAAACGTCTGAAGATTAGGTTTAGTCGTCTTATTAGTTTCCTTCTTCCTTTCAATGCTTATTTTAGTCTTTCGTTTATGTTCTGCCCTTATCATTGGTGTCCATATTTTTTCCTTTATTTTCAGAGGTTCCTATAGCATTTTCCATCACCGTCGATTTTTTGCCTCAGTAGCTGGTGTATCTTCGTCCTTCGTAATAAATCTTTTCTTTTGTGTTTCTTATTGTTGATATTATCGCAATTATTATTATTTTCCTGTAAGAAATTTTTATTACATATTTGTTCATTAGGGAACTTCCGCTTTGACAATTGTTCATTATTTATTCATTCGGATCTATTTGTGAATAAAGTATCTGGTTTAAATGTTTTTTGTCCTTGGTCACTTCAGAAACCTACGTGGCATTATAGGTACGGCTCATATTTGCATTTTTCCCCTCATGGGAGATATTATTAGGTTCAATACAAATAAAAATAAGTATACAGGGTAAATCAAAATTGTAATTGATTAGACAGAATTCTATCCAAAGTTGAAAAATGTGGTTTTCAAATTTTTAAATTACTTCGAAATTAGCTTCGAAACAAAATGCCTCTTAATATTAGATAGTCCTCTCTGTAATTAAAATTACAATCTAAAATAAGCTGGCTTCAACTTAAATTTAAATGTTGTAGTTTGATAATCGGAACTGTTCATAAAATTCACAAAGAATCACCTTAATTCTGAAAAATTTCAAAAAAGACGATAGATCAGTTTTGCAGAAAAAATATCTTATTGAAATTGTACTTTACAGTTTCAAACTTCAAAAAATTTATGATTTGGTAAAAAACAGAAAAATTTAAGCATGTGTTCGATATGACCACCATTCATCTCAATGTTGATTTCTAATACAAGTAGAGCACTTCGCTCTTTCAATAACTCCTTTTGTTTCTACTTATGATTATTTTACATCTGTTCATGATGTGTTTCTCCAATTGGCTAACATCAGACACTTAAAGCAACACCAGCACCGTATTCGTAACTCTTTGGAGTAAACGCAGAAATACACGTAAATCCATGTTAGGATACATGGACCTAAATTGAGACAAAGCACTGTTTGAAACGTAATTTATTTACTGAAAATTTCAACGAACTTTATAAACATAACCACTTAACCCAACACTTTTCAGTGGTGTCTTTGTTTTATTTATATTGCATAGTTTTGTAAATATACTAAAAATAAGAAAAATCGATGGTGGTTATGCGATTGTGGCATCTTTGACAGTTACAATGATACAATCGGTGGTCCTGTTAAAGAACACGCTAAAACCCTTGATGAACTTTTCGAAACTGTAACAAAATCCGAAACATTTCGCATGAAAAGTGTGTTTCACGTAAAAATGCCGTTGGAAGAGGTTTTTATACATTCAATCACATTTTCGCTCCACGGAGCGTTTTTTATGCCAAAACTTTGGAAACTCAGCAAGGAGTGTAATTTTAGAAAGTGTAGTAAATGTCGCTGCACGGGGACGTACGTAATGTCGCCCAGACAGAATTTAGAAAGTATAACGAAAACCGACCGACGAATCCACGTTGTTAAGCACTGCAACTCAAGCGTTGAGTTAAATATGAGGACAAGTTATCCAGTCTCTAGTCAAGTATTTCGAAAGTTTTAGCGAAAATAGCCCTTAGCATCAAGGGTGTCCTATCATTTTCTAGCAGTCGATTTTGACGGAAAAATGATGGGTTTTAAGCGTATTTGCCCTAAACCGGTTCCTCAGTGATTCGGTGTCAAAAAGTATAGTTACCATGTACTCAGCTGTGCATGGGACCGCCGTGCCTGAACGTATGAATCTATAATTGCAGAATATAATTGAAAATCGTTGTGATTCAAGCATTTTTAAGCTCCGAGGAGCGACCAAAATTGATATTGAACTAAAAATACGTCAATAGACAGGTACGCAAAAGCCCACCAAAAAATTATAAACATTGAAATTTTTAGTGAATCTTTTTGCGTAATCGTTAGCTAAAACCTAAACATTGGTTGGTAGTGGTACATTATGAGTCGTTCCGTTGCTCAATATATATTGTACACGGGCCAGACTATAGTTTGTCAATACATTTTTCTTGAACGTTTTGTAAAAACATAATTTTTTAAAAAGATTTAATATATATTTTTGAAATTTATATTGTCTTTTTCTTGTGTTTCAAAATTCATTTTTAGGTTTAAATTTAAGAAAGTGTTAGTATTTACTGTGTTAGATTTATAGTGTTACGACGTCCAATTGGTAGCATCAGTGAAGCAGTTAAGCAAAAACGAAGAGTAAGTATATATCTTGTATTATTCTCCGTCCGAAACAGTCAATTTGAACCCTTTGTGAACGTTTAAAATCCACTTTGGAAAATATAATAAGTCCTTTAGACGTGTAAAGATGGATCGTTCACAGTCCCATCGCTATTACTTGACTCTATACGATACGTTTTAGGTATACATACGAACACGCAAGTTTACGTCAGGCGTAAGTACAAACATACAATAATTCGCTATTGCGCGCGCGTATCTGTCATTTTATACGTTTACGTCTACCTTCTTGTTGGTGCTTTAAGTGTATATTACCTACGGAAATTGAGTAAACTAATAATTTTAAGTATAAATTGTAAGAAATAAGTACACCTATGTAAAGCGTAAAATTCAAATCCGGTTCAAAGGATCAAAATCAACCCACCTTAGAACCGGACGTTTGGGGTTCTAATTTGTAATAGTAGACCGTAGTTCTTCTACACACAAACATAATATTTCAGTCGCAAGCTCCTCTATAAAATCCGTATTTTACTACAAGGAATGTAACCAGACTGCAATCAACAGCTACTCTCCGGGCTATGGGCTCCGCCGAGCGCTGAATTTCAAGTTACAAGCCTGGCGCGTTTAGTGTAATAATCACATATTACCAACAAAACGCTAATGCTTCGATTGCAACAATGGAATGACTGGCACGAGAGCTCCTTTAAGTAGGATCAGTCTTTCGGCTGGTGTTTGTTAATTGTGGATTAAATGCGGGTACACTTAACATTTTCTTTACTGGTGATGATTCAGGTCGTGCCCCCTCTTCTTCCTCAATCATAGCATAAGCGGAAAGTGGTTTGTGCTAGGTTAACCGACGTATAGATTCATATATAAAATTAAAATGAAATATTACTTAACTGAACTATAGCCAACGGCGGCAGGCCTTGCCATCAAACAGAAAAATAAGATTTAAGTCGGATATCCAGGGGGCAACGCTGTGAGTCTACTTCATGTTATCTATCTGTTGGGATGGATAGATTGCGTCCAAATATGTCCGAAATAAAATACTGAAGTGATGTGATGTACCATCAAGCATGAACCACAAGTTTGCTTTTGTTTATAAAAACTGATTTTTGGTGAAAATTCTGAAGACAGTCACCTTGGGGGATCTCTTAACCTACTTAAGGAACACGAGTTTTTAGTTGCTAACCTCCTCCTTATATATAGTCCATAGTGCTCGTATGCGCCTGACTTTTTGTTATTGGTGCTCCACTATTTATAGGAGACGTACCGTACTTTTTCCACTTTGAACATTTCCCTCTATTTCACTACGAAATATCATTTGCGCTCATGTGCACTTAAGATTCGAAAATGGGCTCAATGTACTAAAAGAATAATTGTACCACAGTTCACACTAAAGGCAGAGTATAATAACTATCTAAAATTTACTTTAAACATACGGATAGCCTTGCTAGTAGAGCTATAATTCAGGGATTTATTTAAAAATAATCTCTTATTAAACTGTATTGTTCGAAAAAAAAAAAAATGAATTTATTAAATATTATCTATTAACAAAAAATATAAAGTTTACAATCACTTATTTAACCTGTGAAGCGTAAAATATAATACAAGGTTTTGGTTAATCTACCGTATTAAAGAGATTGTCCTCGAGATCAGGATAATGAGGAATGTTAATTTTCTTTCTCTCTTCTCCTTAATTTATTTCTTAATTAGGTGAAAAAAAATTGAAATTTATTTATTTTAATTTACAATGGTAATGAAATATAAATCAGCGTGGCAATTATTAACATTTTCGTCTAAGCAAATTATTTTTAGAATAACTTTTTAGATTTTATTTGTTCACATGGCAGTATCGTGCACAGAAATAACGTTTGCAATTAGTCTAAAAATTGTAATTAGAAATGCCCCAAAAGTTAGGAACAAAAATAAATAAGGTATAATTAAATGAAGAATTAAATGTGCTAAATTAATAGTACTGACAAATTGTAGCACGGTACCAATAAAATGGTTCCATTTGTCCCAAAAACATTTTAATGAACTCTTTTAATCTTATCCTCCACAGTCTCAGTTCCTGCATTCTTTTGGTATAATAGGTTATGTCATCGCATGCTAGTACCAAAAGAGTAGGTATTCATGTGTTAATTTTGATCAAATCGGTAGAGCAACTATTCAGGAAATTATTCCTCAAACCACACCCCCCACATCCCTTCCTGAATCTTCTAGAAGCAACTAGTCTCGTCATCTTATACTGATATCAAGGAAGTGCCGATTGGTCAAATTTAATCAAAATCTTTAAAACCGTTTTATTAAAATAATTTAAATATTTTATCGCCCACAGCCCCCGTCCCTAAATTTTTAGGGAGTAACGAATATGTCATCCCATACTAGTACTCAGTGAGTATCCATGTGTTAAATTTGATGAAAATCTTTAGAGCCATTTTTGAGAAAAAAATTATTTTATGTTTCTCTATCGATTATTGAAGGTTAACTCCCCCACCTATGAGCTAGGATCGATTTTGCGATTTCGCCTCGAGGTGTGGCCATGCTAAATACGCATTGCCCAAATAAATAAGTAATGTGGGAACGTAGGAAAAAACAAGTGTTCACTTTAAGGCTTTACTAGAATCTGATTTTAACAACGCAAGACATCACGTTTTTATAATACATTTTATCTTGCATTGCTGGACAAGCAACATTGTCTCTATAGTATCCGAAACAAACCAAAATACTGGTTGTGAGGAGTAACATCACAAACATGGTGGTTAATAGCCAGTAGTTTGTAGATTTCAGGAGGTTGGCGTGTTCTGGAATGAACTGGATCTTTTTGGTTTCTTTGGCTAACTGTTTCAGGTCACTGATATCGGAGAGGTCGACATCCTTTAAAGGTGGTTCGTCTTTATTCACAGTGAGGTTCCAGATTTTTGACACCTCGATTTTTGGCAGCAGAAACATTGGAAACGGAACTTCACGTTTTGTTGCTGTGAAGCATTGATTCGCTATTGTAGTGCTACATCCTGTTGGCAAGGGTAGAACAACTGGTTGGTTAATAGTCTGGATTCCATTTTGACAATCTGAGTTGTGAAAATATTTGTTTCGTAACTGAGACATGGTGAACAGGACAATGATTATGATCAACCTTGGATAACAACTCGATTAGGCAGTTGTCATCATGTGGTTGACTGGGTGAGTTGCAGACATATACGTCCTCTATTTTTGGACAACTCTGTGTTGTGGCAATATTAGTTCTCATATCTACGGATTGCGAATTTCCGCTTGCGGATTTTTTTTTTAATTCGACATATACGTTCCAGGACAAGATAATTTGCTAACTTAACTTCTACTTAAAAGTGAACGAATTATCTTACGAACATTTCGCTACACCTGCAAGAAAATTATACTGTTTTAGAACAAATTTTATAAAAATTTGCAAGAGGAAATTCGCATTCCGCAACTATCTGAACGGGGCTTAAGTGTCAGATTCATCCTAAGGTATGGAGTAGCGGGGATAATAGTAAAGATTTAAACAGGGACAGGGACTGGGAAATGAAAGTAGGACTAAATCTCGGTTGTCAGGATTGACAAACTAATTAGAAAAATTATCAGTTCATCTGAATATTTAACGGTTACTCCTAAATATGAGTAGTAAGTTTGAAAGTGTTATATTTTGGCTGTTATAGAACTCTTTTGCTTTGTTCAAGATATATATCAAACTGTGTTTGGGCAAAATGGAGTTGTGAACTATGTTCCATGAAGCGAAATTGGTTGTATTTTCTAGTTTGATGAGAAATTCATTAATACATTTCAAATTGAGTTATTATAGTACGTTTTGAATAAAAACAGTAATTAACGCGTTATTTATTTCATCTTTGAGTTTTCTTACTGTCTGAGTTAGAAAGATCTTTATTGCTATTTGATTTTAGGTTAATGTTGAGATTTTTTGGAATATATTGTTTATTAATTTGGATGTCAAGCTAATCTGGGCTTTTATTTAATTTTGTTAGAGTTCTGTTAATTGTTTCGCGGTCACTATCGCTCAAGATGCCGTGTCCTGAATATTCCATTTATTGAACTTAGTTTGGAGCGTGTTTTGTTTCGTGTAAGAAGATTTTTTAGTTTTGATTTTATTCTAATAACTAGTTGCTGAGCTTGTGAGTAACTGCCCTGTGTCAGCAGTACAATTATTAATTTGGAAGATTCTGCCTTTAATTATGAGTTATTATGGGATTCGGTAGATTTTAATTCATCATCAACCGATTATCAATTAACGTAATATTGTGTTGCGTTGATCGAGCCCTCATTGCACCTAATTATCAGGGTCAGAAGTCCATTTTCAATTGGCGTTATATTAATTCGACAAGGGACTGTCGAAAAGGCAAGAATTAGGATGAGCGTCAAATACATTGTCAGTGTCGTTCATTCGTGATAGTCCACGTGCGCGTGTATCTGGAACAAGGATACGTTTCGTTTTTACTCTTTTCTTATCATAGGTTTAAAAATGTGTTACATCTTCGTATCTCAGTTGCTCATATTCCAATACATCATGGTATGCTTCATTGTCATAAGGTGGGGCGTGATCAGTAGCTTCAGTATTGTGTAAATAATGGTTAACACCTGACATTGGTTTAGGTCTCTGTTGGGCGTTATGAGATATGTCAGATATTGGTGTTGGTTTTATTAGGAAGGTGTTTGGGGGTGATTTTGTTGTCGATTAGGTGGTCCAAATGTTTATTTATTTGTAGGGAAATTTGGTCTTATTTGCCTTGGTTGTACACTAATTGGTTGTGACGGGAATTGATTCTCAAGTATGTTGGAAACTTGTTCGTACATTGTGGTAGAGTGGAATTCCTTTGATAAGAGTAACTCGGGATGTTGTTCGTGAATTGTAGTGACATGAAATTTTGTTGTATGGGGTAGACATTTTGATTAGAATTTTGAACAAAATTGAAGTTTCGTTTAAAATTTGCATTATTTGGGTTTTGAGATTATGTTATGGGTTCCACTACTAGATGTAGCAAAACTTTGAAATTCCTCTTCCTCTACTACGTAATTCAAAGCATCTTCCAATGAATTTTTGTAGTCTTATAATAGTTTGAGCATTATGGGTAATTTAGAAATGAATGTGGTTTTGGCAAAGTTATTATAATTGTTAATTTGTAATCTTCTCATCTGTTTACCTGGAAAATCGTCATTGAGTTTTGATATGATAACGACCCTTAATAATTGTTGTATGCGAAGTCCGAAATCATGTCAGTGGGTGGGTGAGGTATTGTAAATCACGTTGGTCACCGAATGTCAATGTCTATTAGTTCCCAAGTACTTAGATCGGATCGGATCTGGCTAGCTATCAAAGTTTAAGCATATCCTCTTAATTTATTTTTTACCACTTGAAGAATAAGGTTATGCGTAACTTTGTGTTGATCATCGGGAAAATTCAGAAAAGTGCTTTTAACTGACTCAATATATGAATGTAAAACTAAACTGTTTCAATCAAAAGGTGGTATCGTATTAACTCAATTCAAAATGCATGAGTTCATCCTGCCGGACACAACATTGCCTATGAAGTGAGTCTTTAGATTTTACATTTGATTTGAGTTATAGGCCATCTGATTCTAAATGAAAAAAATGTGTAGATTTTCCAAAACAAATATTAACGATTTTTTTAGAAAAAAAAATTAGTAAGTTATTCTGAATCAGCACCTTTAGAAACCCATTTGTACAAGATTTCATCATAACGTGTTCAAAGATGTCTGAGTGACGGGCCGTTAAAATAATTTTTTTAACAAAAAATAATTTTTATCTGTGAAACGGCACCTCAAATGAAAAAATGTATTTTTTATTTTTTGCCCAGAATAATGTATTATACTAGTTGATTTTACAATATAATTTTTTATTTAATAAGGAGAAAATTGTAATTCATACATACCTACAATTTTTCTAACAAATATCTTAACCCGCGATCACTTGCGTTATTAGATTTTATCTTTGGTTTTTTATCTGCTTAAATGAATATATAGCGAGTAAAATATTATGGCTCTAGGAATCCTTTCCTTGTTCAATCCACAATATACAGCCTTAAGGGTGTTTAGTGGAGAAATTGGCATACCTGCAGCAACACGAAATCTAGCACGTGAGCAGCTACGTAGTTGTTTCCTGCCAGTTTGTGAGAAAAAAATCTAACGACGCGAGTGATCTTGTTGTTATATATTTTGCACTTTATTCTTTGTAAAATGTCATATGTAAAGTAACAGCGCCACCTTTTACTCTTTGGAAGGCTTCTGAACAAGAAGATATATCGCAAGAAAGAAGCGAAGTATCAAACGAAGGTGCTTCATCTGAGCACAGCAGGCATGACACAGATACGGAGCAATCAGGATTTGAATATGACATAAAGTTATTCATGGAAGGGACGCTAAGAAAAAATAAGAAAGAAATAGCTTCTCTATTCAAGGATACCAAAATTCGAGGTATGGAAATGAGAGAGGGTCGGCGCAGGAGAGCAGAAGCGGATCATGTTCAGTTTAGGGGTAGGGGGTAATTAGAGTAGTGGGAGGTAATTAAAGTGGTGGGAGGTAATTAGGGGGCGGGACATTAGAGGACGGATCCTAGGAGAGGTGGCGGCGGGCAACTGTAGTGGTGGGAAGTAATTGAAATGGGGAAAGGTAATTGAAATGACGTGGTAATTAGAGTGGTGTGGTAATTAGAGTGGTGGAGGTAATTAGAGTGATAGAATGCAATTAGAGTGGTGTAGTTAATTAGAGTGGTAGAAGGCATTCAGCGTGGTGGGGGGCAATTAGCGTGGCAGGTGGTAATTAGAGTGGTAGGAGGCAATTAATTTTAACAGTAAAACTGTAATTTTTAAATTATTGTATGTATTTTATATTCGCAATAACTTTCTGAATAAATACATTAGAAATGAGTTTAGTTACTTTAAATTACTCTACAATACATTGAAATATGCGAAAGCTAGACAAATGCAAAAGTTAGATAAAATCTAACACTCGAGTGACTGCGTTATAAATTAATACGCGTGTCGTCGTTGGTTAAATAAAAAATGAGCAATAAAAGCAGCACAAGTCGAATTCTCGAAAAAAAAATTTTTTTCAATAATATTAGTAGGTACTAATGTTTATTTGTCGAGTGGTCCTATTATTAATAATAAGGGCAGTAGTGATACATCAAATACTTGCATAAATTTACTTTCTATCGATGATAATGAAGCAATTGGAATCATATACAAATTAAAAATTATAATGCCTGCGATCAAATTCTTAACTTTTTAGTTAGAGATTGTTACGAATTGATGAAGTACTCTGCAAAATTGCTAATGAAGAGTTCTCATAATTTCTCATTCTTATGAATATTTAGTGTCAGCTGATGGATACTTAATTAAACAATCTAATTATAATTTTAACGGAAGTAATGTGTTTAGTTGATATTTCCAAACCAATTAATTTTTAAAACCGTTTCCTGTTTGATTGGAAGGTCGATTGTATTATTAAGGTCTAGGATATTTTTCTCTGTAAAGAGAAACTAACAGTTTTTTATAACATATTTCTTTTTTAAATGGGGTAATACTACTTACAGGAAAAGTATATTACAAATCAAGTCTCTCATATATCAACATTTAATACGTTTATAAATAAATAATTGCAGTATTAATATGTATATCATTTAACTTTATTCGATAGACCGCATTTATAACAGAAACAATACTTATTGCTATCCAGCGTGACACAGCAAATTTTTTTATTTACCAAGATAAAATTATAAAATTGGTAGAAGTTACACAACCAGTAATGTTACTTTGTCTAACAGGCATTTTTTACAACTTCCGGTTTGACCGGAAACTATTACATCTTTCTTATTTTAACTGGAACCTGAATATTCATTCGGGCTATCTTATTCGGCTTAAAAATTCTCTTATCAATCATGTATAGACCGTGGCATATGTTTTTTATTGACAGTTAAAATGCATTTTCCTAGGTGGCCGTGACTCGAATTCTAAAATATTTTAATACTTAGTAGGTTATGAAATTCTTCCTGCAAATTTTATCTTAGTAAATATAAAAAATATAGGCTGCTATATGTGTCCTGCAACAACCTGTATATTAGAGTAACAATATCCTGAATAACAATATTATACATGAAATATACAGGGTGTCCCAATAGTGCGTGAAAGTCCAATATCGGCCTTTGACTTTGGAACATTATTTTTTTATGGAAATGGTGTAGTGTCAAAAGGTGTACATTTTAAAAATATTTTGAAATATACAGGGAGGGTGACTGGCTACAGCGGAGCATCTTCGAGGTCATTATTTTAAGAAGGAACGCCCTATATATTTTTATATTTATGGATTTGGCGTAAAATTACCTTTCCAACGACTTCACGATTTTCTGTTTTTGATGTGACGTTGCCAAGTTATTTGAAAAAATATGAAAATTTTGGTCGGAACAAGGTTTAACACATTAATTTGCTGTGTGTGTATTATTATTAATTAATTAAGAAGATTTATTTCACAGTTATGTAGACAAGGGATGTACCACAATGACACTACACTACAAATATTGATTATAATTATACAGGGTGTATTTTATACTAGTTCTAATTCAGGACATTCCAAAGTGAATTTTCTCAATTTTTTTCAAATGAAAGAGAGGTGTCGCTGGCTGCAAGGAGAAACCTGCTGATCGACAGATATGTCACGCAGGACTCCATGCAGTATAAGCGGAACCTTTCTATAGCCTGGATCGATTACCGCAAGGCATTTGACATGACATCGCATGAGTTCATTGTTTACTTGCTGCAATGTCTTGTGGTACCCGGTCCCGTAGTAAGATGTATTGAAGAACTGATGCCGCTCTGGAGGACTCACTTTACCATAACATCGGGTAACGATAGAGTCCAAACAGAGTCAGTAACATTTAGAAAGGGAGTATTTCCCTCAGCCCTCTTCTATTTTGCGTCTCACTACTACCATTATCAGTCTCACTCCGGAAAACCTATGGCTACAACAGCGATACCCCCGGCGATAGGAGGCATAAGGTCACCCACCTATTTTATATGGATGACCTTTAACTTTATGCCTCCTCAGAAAGGGATCTCCAACAATCCCTCAGGGTGGTACAGGAGGCTGTCGGTATGCAGTTCGGATTGGACAAGTGCGCACTGATCCATCTCAAGAGAGGACAATGCGATGACTACAGAGAGGATGCGCAGCTCGTAAACAGAAGCACCTTACACTATCTAGATGCCGAAGAGTTGTGCACTTACTTGGGTATCGAGCAACGCTCCATCCAAGAAGTGAGTGTAGTGTAAAACGCTCTCCGTGGCAAGTATCAGCACCTACTCCGACAGATCTGGTCTTCAGAACTATCGGGGGAGAACAAGGTGTCTGCTACAAATTTGCTTGCCGTTCCGATCCTTCTCTACTCGTTCAGAGTAGTGAATTGGACTAGAGCTGCGTCAACTCGATGTAGTAACCCGCAAGAAGATGCATCTCAATTGGAGTTCGCATCCTAAATCGTCCGTTCTACGGTTATATCTCCCACGACATCGGGGAGGCCGTGGACTCTTGAGCTTGGAGAGTCTCCATAGCAGGAGGTTCTGGATGGAGCATGTAAGGTCATCAGGAGTTCGGATCCCCTCCTCTGCATGATCCGAGACCATGAAAATGCAGAGGTAGGAGCTTTTCTCTTTAAGGCAGCACGGAGAGCAGCCGATGAACTTGGTCTCATCTTCGACGTCGAGCGGGTAAACCTCGACTCTGTCACCGAGTTGGAACCCGTTCGACTAAAAGCCCACATTAGAGCTGCAGAACACAACATCCTTCTGCAGCTCCAGAAGGATAAGTTGTTGCACGCGCGCCAATATCCATTGGCTTGATGACGGTCTCGATAACTAGGGCCGAGTAGGACTACTACTCTTTGCTCCTAGATTATCTCTGTAGACCTGGACCGGCCTTCGTGATAGGTGGGCCCGCTTACTTCTACCAGACCCAGCCCGCAAATGCGAGATGTGTCGTGGTATTTTCTGCGGACCTCCCCTGGTCCTGGCTCTTCAACCTCGCTGGCAGAGGTCTCTTCTGGCGCTCTTCTTGTCTTGATATTTTCTTTCTTCGCCAGCTTGTCACCCCCGTGGGTAGTCATCGGTCTAGTTGGGTTTTTAGGAAGTTTTGGCTGGGATTGACTGCCGGTACGTAGGACACAGTAAAGGTGTGTCCTACCCCGGATCATCGGAAAGGTAAGGATATGAGCTGTGTAGCTCGGGAGTGTGGAGACCCTAAGTGCTTTTTTAGCACTTTCGGACTCCACGGAGCAGGTAGGACAACGGGCGTTGGACGGTATGTTGTCCGACGCCCGCAAGGAGGTTGGGTTTGGGTAGAAAAACGTCATGTCTCTGGTAGTGGTGGTCCGTCCTGGGGTATCTGAAACAGATCGGTTAGCGGGAAATATAAGTTATACTCACCCGTTGTCCAGAAGCTGTACCCTCGGCCGTTTGTGCCTCGGGGCGTCGGCAGGGTCGTAATCAGTGGCCTGTCTGATTAGCGGGTTCCCGTGCTCCTCTGCTTGGGCGTACAGCTTCTTCGCTCGTTCCCGGATGACTTCAGTGACCGTGGTGTACTCCAGGTCTCTGACGATATCTGCGTTTCTCACGTACCATGGTGCGTCGACCGCCGTCCTGAGGGCGATGTTTTCCACTGCCTGGATTTTCTTCATGTAGGACTTTGCCTGGTAACCCCACGCTACCGAGGCGTACGTCAGCTGCGGCCTGATGAGGGTTTTGATAAACGTGAGCTTATTCCTCAGGTTGAGACGGCTACCGTTTCCCATCATCGGGTAGATGAGGGCTCTTGTGCGCCGCGCCTTGGCTGTAATAGCGTCCGTGTTCTGTCTCCACGTTAGGCTTTTGTCCATGACCACGCCAAGGTATTTGACGGTGTCGTGCCATTGGATGTCCTCGCCGTTCATGGAGACGTGTCCTGTGGGAATTTCTTTCCGCACTCGTCTGAAGAGTATGGCTTGGCTTTTGTCGGCGTTGACGGCGACTTTCCACTTCGTGCACCATTCTTCCAGGAGTGTGGCCATTTCCTGGAGTTTTCTGGTTGCGTTCCTGGCTTTCCAGGATCTGGCAATTATTGCTGTGTCGTCTGCATACAGGGCCAGGGCTGTGTGGTCGGTCCTGGGGAGGTCTGAGGTGTAGATAGCGAACAGGTGCGGTGACAGCACCGAACCTTGCGGGACTCCCGCTTCCACGGTCCTGTAAGTGGAGAGTTGGTCCGAGATTTTGACCCTTAGCTGTCTGCGGTGCAGGTAGGACCTCACTAGTTTGACGAGTTCGATGGGGTAACCCATACTCATCATTTTAGCTAGGAGGCCGTCGTGCCAGACCCTGTCGAACGCTTTGGCAACATCTAGGAACAGCGCCGCGGTGACTTGCCGCTGGTTGAACCCCTTAGTAATCTCCTCGGTGAGGCGAAGTACTTGGAGTTCGGTGGAATGTCCTGTTCGGTACGCGAACTGTTCATCCGGGATGATATTCAGCTCTTCTGTCTTTTCTGTGAGCCTCTTCAAGATGACCCGTTCTGCAACCTTGCTCATGGCTGGGAGGAGGCTGATGGGCCTGTAAGAACACGGGAAGATTAGTTCTTTCCCTGGTTTAGGGATCATAATGACGTCGGCCTTTTTCCACCTGGCTGGAAAATGCCGTAACCTTAACATCGCGTTTACGATGTTGACTAGCGCCGCTACTCCTTTCCTGGGTAGCTTTTTGAGAGCGATGTTTCCTATCTTGTCACATCCCGGAGCCTTTCTCGGCTTTAGGCTCCTAAGGATTTCCTTGACTTCCTCGGGGGTAGTCGGGCGGATGTGGTCATCATCAGGCAGGCGGTGGATCCTACGTACTCTGCGCTCGACATCGTCCACCCAGTCCTCGTCCTCGTCATCGAGCTCGTTTTCTCTACACTGCAGTTCTAAGCTGTCGGCAAACGCCTCGGCTTTTTCCTGGTTAGTGTAGACGATCCCTCGCTCTCCGTGAATCGGGGGTATAGGTTTCCTCCGGTTTCGCAGGGCACGTTGGGTATTCCACATACTTCTGTCCTGTGGATCGAGTGACTCAAGGTGGCGTTGCCACCCCTCCTGACGGTGTTCTTGGAGGGCGGCTTTCACTCTTCGGCTGAGGACGTTATACTCCCTTCTGTCGGCGGGGAGTCTCGTCCTCTGAGCCCGTCTCTTGGCGCTTCTTCTATCCCTTATCAGCTGCCTGGTGACCTCTGGTAGGTTCGCCATCGGTGCTGGGTGTCTTCTTACTTCTGTTTCTGTCGTGCTGGCCCTTATTGCTCCCAGGATCTGCTCCTCTAGGGTAATGACGGCCCTCTCAACGTCCCCCACGGTATCTAGCCTGGGAATTTGTGCAATGTACTGCTGCAGGTGCAGCCGGTACGATTCCCAGTCCGTTCGTCGCTTCGTGAAGGTAGCGTTGTCGTCACCCGCCTGTCCTCCTAGAGTTAGGAAGATCGGGTTGTGCTCGGTAGATCCCTCCGTTCTGGTGGAGATCTCCGCTTCGAGGGTCATCTCCTTTAGGATGGCTATGTCCAGTACGTCTGGCCTGTTTCTACCGTTGTCAAAGGTGGGCTGGACTGGTCCTACCACCAGCAGTTCGCCGGCGTGCTGTCCCAGGAACCGCAGCAGTTCTCGTCCTCGAGTGTTGGTTACGCCGCTGTTCCATTGCTGGGATTTGGCGTTAAAATCGCCAATTGCGACGACCTGTGTCCTAGCGGGTAGAATTGCGTCCAGATCCCCCTCGGTTAGCGTGCTGTGGGGTGGCTGGTAACATGAAACCACTTGGACGTCGCCGTTTCGTGCTGTGGACACTACTACGGCGGTGGCATTCATATTTTCTAGCTCAGGTAGTACCGTCGGATGGTGGGCTATGGTCTTTTTAACGAGTAGAGCCACTCCTCTTGCGGGTCGCCGAGGTATGTTTACCCAGTCCATCCTGTACGTGTGGTATCCTGGGAAGTTGATCTCCTTGGCTGGGGTCATCTTGGTTTCCTGCAGTGCCATGACGTCTATATCGTACCTGGTCAGGAGCTCTTCGACTTCAAGTCTCCTTTGTTGCAGGCCGTTTACATTCCAGGCCGCCATCTGCAGGAATTCCGGTTTAATCTGTAAAGGCATTACAGATTAGTAAAGTTTGGCATTTGAGCAAAAAATGCACTCATCGCTGAGCACATTTGTTGCATCTGTGCTAGCACCGCTGTGAGGTTTTTGGCCTCTGGCGATGCTTGTTGTTTTGAGGCAGGGACGGTGTTCTGTCCTGCCTTGCTCTGGGCTACTTTTGCGTAGCTAGTGCCTGGCGCTACGCCGCCCTTCTTTGTTGAGGTCGCCGTCGGCCTCTGTACCGGCCTTTGAGTGGCGCTGGCTGATTGCTTGGGGTATTTTGGACACCCCTTGTAGCTGGCCGGGTGGGCCCCTTGGCAGTTCGCACACTTGGCCGGTTCGTCTGCCTTCTTCTTGCAGTCAGTCGTCCGGTGTGCCTCGCCGCACTTCACGCATTTCGGCTGCGCGGTACACCTGGATTGGCCGTGGCCGAAACGCTGGCAACGGTGGCATTGGGATGCCGCTACCTTGGCTCGCTGTCTCTCAGTCCTTACAACTAGAGAACAGCACCTCGTTACTTGGAGTATCTTGTCCTGGTCCTGTGGGACTAGGACAAGCACGAGGGGCACCTCCTGTTTCGTCCGTCTTGACATCATTCGCTGGACCGCGGTAGGTGCGAATCCTTGGTCCTGGAGGTCTTCTGCCACCTCTTTGCAGGTAACGCCGCTCGGGATCCCTCGAATGACCACACGTAGCTGCCTTTCCTCTGGCAGGGCATACGTGTGGTACTCCCTCTTTTCATTTGCGAACATCCTTGTCATCCTCCGATAGTCCTCGGACGTCGCGGGCTCGATGGAGATTCCCTCCCCGGTAACTTTGGCCTTGTTGAAGTTTATACCGGTTTCGGTTAAACGACGGCTCACCGTTGTCCACGTCTCTTTGTTTCGCAGCACTACCGGGGGTACACGCTGGCTTCTTGTCCTTGTTTGAGGGGCCTCGGTCTCCTCTTTCCGGGTTTCTTGTTGGGGGACGCTAGCCTCCTGCTGGGGGGCTCTGGATCCCGATTTGCTCTGTCTAGGTGACTCGGACTCGGGGGGGCACTTGAGGGGCTCTTCAGCCACCTTCTTTGCCGCCTTAGGGGCCTCTTCGTCCGAGTCCGTGTTGGTAGCGGGCGGATTTTTTCTTTTTCGTGTTTGCGATTCTCCCCGAATCGCACGCAGAAGCTCTTCATGCTGGGACTTCTGTTCCCTCTGCATCTGCTCCAACCTTTCGGTGAGCTCGTCTATTTTCTTCTTGAGAGCATTGTTCTCCTCTGTGAGACGTTTTATCGTCTCCTTGTCGTCCCTTGGGGTTGGGGGGCCCCCTCGGGAGCTACCGCTCTGAGACGTTTCGTCTTCACTGTACTCCATGTTACCGTCCTCCACGGTAACGTCGTTGTCGGTTTCCTGTAAGGGAATACCTATATTATTATGGGAAAAAGTTATGATTAATAACAGAAAATGGTGTCTTGAAAAAGACGTGTGAACTTCCTCTTCAACACTATCGACGTCACTGTCTGTGGGGCTTCCACTTCACTGTGCACTCTGATGGCTCGGTGTACGTCCGTACGCTTTCACTTCTCGATGCACACTGAAGTTGTTGCACGGAGTCTTCTATAAAAATATAGAAGACCTCGACTTATCCGACTTTTAAGGTTAATCGGGTTGAAGTCCGAGAGGATTCATAATGGCTTGTCAGAATGGTGTATTTAACACCCTCGTCTATCGACGTCGTGTCATGGGTATGGATGTCAGCTGCAGGGCCTGCCGCAGGGCGCCGGCCTATGTTCACAGACACGACGCAGCATTACGAATGCTTTACTATCATTTAAGGCACTCGTATGGAATAGACGAAACACTAGTGCTGCCTTACGCTGCGGGTGATATTGAGTCCGTTGTGGGGAGTGAGATGTGCCTAATTTATTGGAACTACTCGTTTCCCATCGTCAGGTAAATACAAGCCAACAAGCCTGACATAGTACTCCTCGACCACCAACTCAAGACAATGTATGTTGTGGAATTCTCAGTCCCCGCTGAGAGCAGCATTGACTTGAAAGAGGAGGAAAAACGGACAAAATATCGAGATTTACTCATCGAACTCCACAGGCTTTATCCAGGCCATTCTGTTAAAGTAGTGGTACTGATTATAGGAGCTCCTGGTGGAATGAGACATACGCTGCTTTTAGAACTAAAGATCATACCGGCATACCGAGATTCGGCAGACATCTTAGCCGGCAGAATGCAGAAGGCTGTCATCCTCGGTTCATTGCGTCTACTCAGGGCACACGATTCTCGGACCCGGTAGTCACTCACCCCACGGGCGTGGGGAGTGGCCATTGGTATTTATTACCAGTTCCGCTCTGTGAGGGCCGGAGCCACAGAGTAGGGTGACTGGTTTAAAAAAATAATAATAATTTATTTACATTACATACATTACAATGTTACATTTTAATTTACAAGTTACAAGTAATTTAAAATTTAGAAGCAATTTAAAAAATACACCAAATGTAAATATAAAACAAAATGACAAAAATTATTGTAAATAAATTGATACTCAATAAGTGGCTAAACACTTGTCTTGAGATACAAATAGATAAATGCAAGTATAAATATAGAGTTTTGGTTAGTAATTGAAAGTCTTTATACTTTACAATTATAACTATAGCTAAAAAACATGTATAATATATTAACCTATAACCAATAAACATAGAATATGCTTACGTAGTTATATAGAAATTTAAATGTTTTTTTTTACCTAAATTACATTACTTGCATTTTAAAATAATAATAAAGAAAAATTTTCTGCAATTCATACTATATATATTATGTAATTATACCATTATACCATAGAGTGTAAAATCTAGTTCGTTCCGTAGTCTACAACATATGGTGAGTACTGATACTTGAACTTAAGTCAAGTACTGGGGTAAGATAGTTGATGTCTAGAGCACATTTTTATATTTTTAGTAATTATTGTTTTTTAAATCAATAATTCTTTTAATGATATATCTCGGCTTATTCAATATGAGCATTTTTAGTTTTTTTTTTTAAATAGGTGGATACTAGTTATGGTTTGTATTTCTTCTGGTACTGTGTTATAGGCTCTTGGAGCTAGGAAGGTATATGATCTTTGACCAAGAGTTTTTTGCATGAGTGGAACTGAATATTTATTTTTTTGTCTTGTGTTATACATGTGACTAGGTAGGGAATTTTGTCTTTTAGAAGTATGATATATTATGTTTATGTTAAAGTAATATAGTTGCCTAATATCAAGAACCTTAGATTCTTGGTATAATAAATCTGTTGGGTATGTTGGCTCTTTAGACATTATCAGTTTAAAAATCTTTTTTGTATTATTTCCAGTGGAGTTAAATAAGTTCTGTTTACCCCACCCCAACCAAGTACACCATAATTTAGGTGGCTTTCTACAAGGGCATGATAAAGTTGTTTTTAATTGATGCTTTTTAAGAAGTTTTGCTAGATATTTAAATTTATATAATATGGTTTGTAATTTTCTTATTATGTAATTTATATGCTTGTCTCATTTTAAATGTGAATCTATAAATACGCCCAGATATTTAATTTCGTTTTTTGATGAGATGGTGTTTATTTTTCCCTCGACGTTTATTTCTATGTTATCAAAATGTGGTAGATTTGTCTTGTTACAACTAAAAGGTAAATAATGCGTCTTTTCGAAACTCATCGTTAGCAATTTATGATCAAACCAGTTTTTTATCGCAGATAGGTCATTTTCGGCTTTTTCTTTTAGTTCTTTTCACGAGTTAGCTATTTAACGAATTGCAGCATCGTCAGCAAATCCTATGATTTCTCCCTCACTATGTAATGAGAATAATCCGTTTATGTATAGTGAAAACAGTGTTGGACCTATTACAGTACCTTGTGGAACTCCACAATCTATTAACATTGATTCGCTCAGTACTTCATTTACTTTTACACGCTGGTGTCTATTGGTAATATAGCTTTTGAAAAGTTTTAAATAATTGTTCCTAATGGCAATGTCTTCCAGTGACTGTAAGAGCATTTCGTGACTGACCGTATCGAATGCTTTTGATGAGTCCAAGACTATGCATAAACAAGGTTTGCCGTTATTTAAAGTAGAATACAGTTTTGAAGTTACGGTTAATAGAGCATCTTGTGTGGACACCTTTTGCCTGAAACCAAATTGATTGTCTAAGAGTAATTTGTAATTATTGATATATGCTGTTAATCTCTTTTCAGTTCTTTTTCGAATAATTTTAACAAATGTGTTATTAGTGAGATGGGTCTATAATGTGTTGTGAAATTATTATATGGCTGATGTATTGAAGTTTTCCAGAAATAAATTGATTTAATTTGATTGAGTTTAAAATTCGCACTTTCTAATAATGAATTGTTCGAGAGAAGAAATGGTTTATGTTCTGGGTGCGAGTGATAAAAATTGTTTGCTATCAACTTGAATTTATAAGGAATAATATCCGGAAAGAAGACAGCCCTCTAAAAAATCATTTGAGAGGTTGATAGAACGATTTCACAATACGGGGAAAGTGGAATATGAGAAAAAGGAACGAACAAAAAATTTAGTAAATGAAGAAAACGAAACAGTCATACTTTTCAGCGTGATAGAAGATCCTCATCGCAGTATAAGAGAATTGGCGAAGATATATCTTTAGTTCATCGAATCCTACAAAGAAACAAATTTCATCCCTACCACGTTCAACTAATGCAGCAACTGATTGATAGGAATTATGAAAACCGAATACAATTTTGTCAATGGGCAAAACAAAAAATAGGCCAATCAAGAAATTTTTTTGACTTTATTTTGTTTGCCGATGAAGCAACGTTTCATAAAAATGGACATGTTAATCGCCATAATTTTCATTATTACGACACAACCAATCCTTACATCTCACGAACAAATAGCCAAACAAGATGGTCGTTGAATGTTTGGGGAGGAATTGTTGGGGATTATTTGATAGGACCACATTTTTTGATGGACGTGTGAATGGTCACATTTATTTGGAATTTTTGCAAGACAGCTTGAAAGAATAACTGGAGGATGTAACCAGTTATATTAGGGAGAGAATGTGGTACCTCCATGATGGATCACCTGTGCACCACACTGCAGTTATTCACGAATATTTAAACGACGCTTTTCCAAACGGCTGGATAGGAAGAGGTCAGAGGAGGACCCATAGTTGGCCTACCAGTAGCTCTGATTTGACCAAAATAGACTTTCTTTTGTCGGGCTATGTTAAGGAGCAAGTGTACAAAGCTCCTATAACTACAAAAGAAAGAAAGAATAAGGATAGTTTTTCAGGAAATTGCTGTGAATATTTTAAGAAATGTCGGTAGATCATTCGAAAATCGTCTACTGAAATGCATAGACGTACTGGGAGGCCACCTTGAACAGTTTCTATAAGCACTAAGTATTATTTATTTCATTAAATTAGGTTCAAAATAACTGAATTTTTAAATAGTGCCAATTTTTTTATTACCTAATACCGTATTTTCTATTCCTATTATTTATGTCAACTTTTTTGTAATATTAAATAATTATCTATAAATTTTTAAGATAGACTCAAATGTGATTTAATTGAACTGTGAAAAAATACTACTGAGGCAACCAAGACACCCAGAAAAAAATTAATACTACTTTATTCTCACTTTATGTCAAAATCATGGCTACTAGATCAGTTCGAAATGAAAAGTATTATAGTTTAACGGTTTTTAATGAAAAAGTAAAAATATCTCTGGAAATACCCAGTTCAGCTATAGGATATTATTCACAAAAATCGTACAGAATTGACGTGCCAATTCAAAAATACAATAATATACAGAATGTTCCATTTGAAACAAATGAGAAAACTCACTTTGAAATGTCCTGAATTAGCGCTAGTATAAAATACACCCTGTATAATTATAATTAATATTTGGTGGTTTGTCGTTGTAGCCTTTGTCTACATAATTGCAAAATAAATCATCTTAATTAACAGTTTTATCGAATAACTCGGCAACGCCACGTCAAAAACCAAAAACTGAAGGTCGTTGGGAAGGTACTTTTACCTGAATTCATAAATGTAAAAATATATTATAGAGTGTTCCATTTAAAAAAAATGACCTCGAAGTTAGTTGCCCTGCTGTAGCGAGTCGCCCTGTATATTTTTAAAATGTGCGCCTTTTGACACTATACCATTTCCATAAAAAAGCAGTTTTCCAAAGTCCCGGCCGGGGACTTTGGGCCGTAAAGCAGGCTATTTTTATATGCTCTAGTCAGGATTACAGCACGAGAAATAGCGTGTAAAAAAATTAGCAAAAAATGGAAAAACCTTCAGAAAGTAATTAAAAACTGTTAAATGAAATTTAATGCAGTCGTCCGGTTAATTAAACCTTGTTATCAAATACGGATGAAATTATGGATTTGATTCTCGGTATTGTTAACAAGGTCCAAAATAACCGGATGTGGTTCGATTTCTTAGGGAAAAAAATGTTTCCATTCTTTCTAGTGGCGTCATTTTTAACGTATTCTTAGCTTATATGCTTAGTAGTTTGTAAATCACTGGCACTTCACCGAAATTTGCGAATATTCTGCTCATATAACGAGTACTCTTCTACTTGGATATGAAAAAATGGAAAACTTCCCATGGCTTACCCTACATGAAAGTGATGTTTTTTAAATCTAGAGATGCAAATATTTTCACCTTTGGAAATGGGTAAATAACAGCTGAAACTTAGTACTATAGAATTTCTACCTTACTTGATCGATGTCCGATGATTAATGGCAGAGGTGACCTCACAGTTGTATTCGAGAAATGACTAGAAAATATTGTTGATAAGAATAATCAAATTTATGCAGAAGCCTTCTCACACTACCTATCACTATTTCAACGTTTCATCGCTTTGAGACGGCTAAAAGAGTTGAATTGGCCATTTTAGCCCTGAATTGTTTTATTTTTCTTTATTTTGTAACCGACAAATGTAACCGAATAAATGTAACTAATATGTCTGAGAAAGAATTTGAAATACTACCTACCAAATATAGATGCTAAATGCAATAATTTTTAAAAAATCCAATTTTCCTGCATTCTATAATGCAATATTACTAATGGATTGGTCGTTTTTATTGAATTTGGATTGACGCACCTACTCCAGGCTTTACGTGATTTTTGATGCTCATGTACCTTTATATAAATCATTCACCCTTATTGGTACAACTCTCAAATTATAAACAACATTAAGGAAAAAGCTAAATTATTTAAAAAGTATACAAAAATAGGTACTAATTCAGACTTAGAAGAGTTTAAGAGACTAAGAAGCTTTATTAAAGAAGAAACAAAAGTTGCTTATGAAAAATAATTTTGGTTTTTTGTTAATTAAAAAAATGAGACAAGTAGGATATCTGGTCAAATGTCGCATGGAAATATATTTTTTAACCAACCTCTGGATATTGTTAACGCAATTTGTAATTTCTTTGCTAGTGTTTTTGCTATCTCTGATGAAGAGTTTACTTCAGTTGAGAGTAATTTTGGTATCCATAACATTCATTTTGTATCAATTACGGAGCAAGAAACACTTGTTGCGGCCAGCAAACTTAAAAACAAACTTACTGCTGGGTCAGATATTATATCTTTGTTTATTGTAAAAAATTGGTTGTTCCGCTCTGTTTTTTATTAAACTTCGCTGTAAAATGTGCAACTTTTCCGAAAGTATGGAAAAGTGCTAGAGTTTGCCCAATATTTAAAAACGGTGATAAAACCCTAATTAGCAATTACAGACCGATTTCTGTCCTGTCGAACTTTGAGAAATTGTTAGAAATAGTTTTATATAACTATATACACTTGTCCGTACGGGATCAAATATCACCATTCCAACACGGCTTTTTAAATAATAGATCAGCTATGACCAATTTAACAACACTCACTCAATTTATGTGTGAAGTATATTCAGGGCAGGTGAATAATATACCTGACTCGCAAAAGTGATCGACAAAATTGACCATTATGTCCTGTTAAATAAACTAGGCAGCTTTGGTTTTACTACTTCATCGCAAACATTTCTTATTTCTTACTTAAGCCAAAGCAAGCAATATATCTCATATATAATGGCTATAACTTTTCCATATACATATCAATATCTGGAGTACCGCAAGGGTCTAATCTTCGACCGTTACCATTTCTGCTTTTTATCAATGATTTAAGCGAAATTCTTATATGCCATAAACTCTTCTCTGCTGATGACTTAAAACTGTTTACTGACATTAACTGTACCGAGAATGCGTAGCCTTGCAATCTGATCTGAGTAGAATGCAGGTTTTCTCGGCCGTTGTCTAATGAAGTAGTGTCTACCGGGTTTTGCCGTGGTTCGAACTTGACTTGACGTTTCGCTGATCATCCTGTTAGTTTCTTCAGAAGGATTCTAAAGACTGAATTTCTTGTGTACGGTCCTCGTTATATACCTAGGCGCCGCTTCGCTTCGTTGGTTATTCGTCGTGCTTTGCTGGTCATGCGTCGTGCTTAGTTGCTGATTCATCGTGTTTGGTTGACCGTGACTTACTATGGTGCTGGTACTTGACAATACCAGTCTCCACGTGTTACTAAGTCGATACCCATCCTCTCTATTTAAATTTGTTCTCGTTATTATGGACATGCTCTGCTATCGCCGACCTATCCGTGTAACCAAATCTGGTATTCCTCTGATGTTCTTTGATTCTGTAGTGGATACTCCGTCCTATTTGTCCAATGTAGCTCTTACCACATGTGCACTTCAACTGGTAAACACCTTTTATTAACAGTTGGGGACAGGGTCTTTGATTTAGGGAAGCATCTGCTCTATTTTCTTCACCGTTCGAAACCGTACACCTACTTTCTTTTCGGATAAAATCTTCAATCTATCTGTGATTCCCGCGACGTAGGGTAGGCATCCATACGTTATTGTTGGTTGGAACAGTAACGGTGAAGGTTAATGGTGAAGAAAATACAGCAGATGCTTTCCTCAATTAAAGACCCTGTCCCCAAACTGTTAATAAAAGGTGTTTACCAGTTGAAGTGCACATGTGGTAAGAGCTACATCGGACAAACAGGACGGAGTATCCAGTGCAGAATCAAAGAACATCAGAGGAATAGCAGATTTGGATACAGGGATAAGTCGGCGATAACAGAGCATGTCCATAATAACGAGAACAATAAAATAGGCTACGAGAACATCAATATATTAGATAGGAATCCGCGCTATTATCCGCGAATCACTGGAAATTATGAAAAATAGGAACAACTTTAACAGAGAGGATGGGTATATCGACTTAGTAACACGTGGAGACTGGTATTGCCAAGTACCAAGACCGTAGTAAGTCACGATCAACCAAACACGACGAATGAGTAGCGAAGCGAATCAAGCACGACGAATTCAGTCTTTAGAATCCTTCTGAAGAAGCTGACAGGATGAGCGAAACATCAAGTTCGACGAAGACTCGGGAGACACTACTTCAATCTGATTTTGATCGGTTAGAAGTTTAATTTTACGTAACATATTGCTCTAAAAACTGATGCAGCAAATAAAATGTATGGTTTTATTGTCAGAAACTGTAAACCGTTTACTAACACGCTGATGCATTAAAAACTTATTTATACTTCTCCTATGTCCGGTCACAATGTCCATATCCTTATGGACGCCTCTCCTTTTTTAAAGGAAATTGATTGAACAGCTTAATACAAAGCGGTACAAATTTTATTTTTTAAGCATTGGTTCTTGGCATCGCGGTGACAAAATCTTGAAATCTTGAAATTTGTGCATATAAAGTATAAAAGTGAGAATTTCAGTACGTTTATTCGTGGTGTAAAAAAAGGTAGGTTTTGTAATTACGTGTTTCAAATGCAGGGACATGAAAGTTCAGCAAGTTCAAGATATTTGGGCAGTCAACTAGATTGTAAATTAATTTTTGTAAAAGCAAAAGAGAGCCAAGTTTCCTGTGGTCCTGTAGGCTAACAAAACATAATCTATTTAGCACCTGTTCATGCCCATAATCGGTAGGAGGGTAAACATTGTTTATTTTGTATGATGCAAATTTCAGATAGCGACGTTGGATATTCTCGATGCTGCTCCAATATTTGTCATAGCCGGGATTCCAAATGAGTGAAGTATATTAAAGCATAGATTTAACATATATAGTATAAAGCAGGTTCAACCCATCAATATACCTAAAATCTCTTGAACTTTTAATCACGAAACCGAGACTTTTAGATGTGGACAGAATAATACTTTAGATGTGTTTGTTAAAATTCAATTTCAAATCAGAAAGTTGGGTGTTCTCTTTTCGTTAGATCAATTTAGGACAGTGTTCAAAGCATGGTCGAATATTATTGCATTGATTTTCCGGCTGAAGGAGCATTTGGTGATATTTTAACGGTAGATTAATCCGAAGACACCAATTGTTTACATTATTTAGATTTCTTTGAAGCTTCCTTGTAGGTATCAGTAGCACAAAACAATTTTATTTCATCAGCATATAGTAACAGTTGTTGACATTAACAGAAGTAACTGTATCGTTGATAAATAAGGTAAAATAGAGGTCCAGTATTGAGCTTTGGTGCACTTCAGATGTAACCAGAAGTTGATCAGAGTTAAAATCGCGGTGTTCAACATAGTGACTCGTGCCAATAAAAGAGAAGATAAAAAGTAAGTTAACAAATCTCAGAAGTCAAATACCTTGAGGGCGAGCATAAGTGCGTTTTTACCGTACATATCTGTCGATATGTAAGTAAAGCAACGTCAGGCTGGGTTTCAAGGCAACACGTGCCCTTGCCCCGCATCTTTTAGTGGCTTTATCAGTGTACGCGCAATCTTAGGCGAGGTTTGCGTAGTGGATATAACGTCCTTCGGAGGGGATGTAAAGCAGTCGGTCCTTTGTCTATTAAATGTTAGGCAAGCAAAAGATTCCTACTTTTCGAATGGGAAGAGGTTCGGCGAAATTCCTGGTTGAGAGAAGCTCGTCTACAGGCGTCGGTGATAGGCCTCAGTAGCGGAAATAGACCCACGTTAAATAAATGTATGAAAGAAAATTACCTTGAGCTTTATATAGTAGACACCTCCAAATCCAAAGCCATGGGAAGTTTGGAAGGTTATATATTTGAAAAAAACGCAGACAATATCCATTACCTACCGAAATTGGAATGTGGAAAAATAAATTGTTTTCAATCGAAGAAGTATATAATAGAAGTATAGTATATTTCGCGAATACATTACAATACAAAACAGTGAGTTTGGTAGACTATTTGAGCTTGCCATCATAGGAGGTAGGTCGATACAGAATTGTAAGAATAATGTGATTGTTGAAATATGAAACGTGATTTCTTCTTTAAAACTTGAATGTCATGTAGTTTAAGTACTGTTTAATACATTTGTTCTCATTATTTTATTATATTCAACATACTTTTCACATATCAGATTCAAAGATATTATTTAATTTCTTCAGACCAAAGTTGTATAAACTACTAGTTAAGATATGTAAAATTGAAACAAATCTAAATTCTGATCCATCATTTCCAATGTCTCGTCCGGTTGCATCGCTCTGAAGGATTGTCAATTTTTATCTTAAATTACCATAATAAATCAGACCCGATTCAATTTCTGAGTGTAAAACTATTACAATTCATTCTAGCTGTCTATTTCTTAGTAATTCTTTCTGGTATTCTGTTAGCAGGAAAGAGTGTGGTTTTACATTCAGAAACTGGTGCCTGAGATACTCGCTTCAATGAATCAAATATCCCCTCTGCAATTTTGTGAATTTGGCTTTGTCAATAGAGGCAGCGTCTAATTTTAAATAAAGGTTATTTATTTATATATTTATACATTTTCATAAAAATAGTTAACATGGGCACATAAACTTTTTCTATTTATTGCTAAAAACTGGTAACTTAAATAACATCTCAATCATTTGAAAATGATTGATATGTCCTCGTTTGCGTTATCATCCCATCATTAAAAATGTTATATACAATTTGACATCATGACATACAGACGTAAATAACTCAATATTCTAAACTTACTATACATGTAACCATAATATAAAACAAATAGTTCTATTAATATCGTTGGCGGAATAAATGTTAATTTCGATAAATTAGAAATAACAATTCCTATTACGAGCTTTTAATTAAATATACATGGCTAACCAAACGTGGCACCACAATTAGAACATTTCTTCTCTTTTAAAAGGAGACAACATAAAATTCCAGCCGGGAAAAATAAAATGGCGCAAAGCAATCCTAAGCAAGTGAAATCGTCTTCAAGGACACCAACCCTGCACACGGGACATGCGCCAACAATTATAACTTCTGGATCTGGTACTATAATTGTTGTCGTGTGGGTGGTAGCTCCATATGATGGAATTCCACTAACATTTTGTGGTGCGGTTGGTTGGTAATAGCTGTAGTGCTGGTGTACCCCTAAAACAATGAAGAATATACATTATTAATTTGGAAGTAGATGACAGCAATAACACATTCTGCGCCTGGGAGGTCCCCAGGGACCTCTATTTAGATGGCCCAGCAGGCCACGGCGGGCTCTACGGACCGCTAATAAGCAAAGTTGTATATATTGCCGTATACGCCAGAGGACCGCTAATAAAGCAGATCTAACTTATATGAGGGCCCGCTGTGGCTGTGGAGTCTTGTAAGTCATAGCGATTTTTAAATTTTATTCATCATAAAGAAATTATGGCCAAAATACATATAAAAAGGAAAAAACTTTATTGTAATGCAGAAACAACATAACAAAGAATGATTTGTGATATATTACATATTATATTATTATTTGTATAAACAGAAAAACAATCTAAACAAAAGTGTGGTCCGTTAGTCAGACCGCTGTGGTCTGAAAGGCACAATAAAATCGACCGCTGGAAGGACCACTGTGGCGCAACAATACATTGTATTGAGCTTTTTTGCATGTTGTACTCTACTATATGCCTTGTAGAGTACAAAACTATAAAAAAAATCAGTTGGCCTAATGGACCATTTTTGTTATATCCTTATGGCGCGGAACGCGATAAACATAATAACGTAAAAAAAATTGATTTTAACTCTGAAAAAAATAGTACAAGGGTGGAAATGTTATATTTTTGCCTTCTCGCTGAATATACCAAAAGTTAATATACCAAAAGTTCTCTAGAATCAAAACCATATTGAAAAATGGGGTCTTATTATTTGTCTTTTGTATAAAGTGGCTAGCGTATTAGACTCGCAGTTATCTCAAATAGGCTTATGCAAAATTTTAGTTCGATACCTCATATAGGGTGTTTGTTAGTCAATCACCAAATTTGAAAATTTTTCTATTTTCAACTGGATCTGTATAAAAATCTGTATGATCTAACGAAACAAAAGTTGAAAAATTAGTGTTTAAATGACATGAACAACATCAAATAATACAACAACAGTCAACACTAATTTAAAAATGAATAAATAACACAAGCAAATGATTGGAGAAAATCGAAATTCCGCTAACAAACGGATGGAATAACACAAAATCTGACAAAATTTTTCAAATTTTTGTATTCTCAATATAACCTCCTTCAAACCTTATGGATTTTTCATAAAGCCGTTTCAAATTTTGACGGATCCTCATTAATTGTTGCGCTGTTATTTCCCTGCTCTCTCGTTCAATTCTTTCTCTTAATTCGTCAATATTTTGTAGTTCTGTGCGGTAAACATTTTCTTTTAAAATCTCTCACAAAAGAAAAATCTAAAGGTGTTAGATCTGGCGAACATGGCAGCCAATAAATGAGAGGGCTATTTCGTCCTATCCATCTGTTTGGAAAAATGTTCATTAAGCTATCTACGTACATGTGAATCCCGTGTAGCCTGCCTCAAGCTAGTCGTTGAATTTTCTTCGAAATATTGTAGAATAACGTTTGATGAATAATTTTCATTCTTATTTTTCCCGTCGTTATCCGGCCGATATTCTCAATAACTAATCCACGAGTTGATTGAATGGTTCACTATCTGGGGATTTGTCGATTAAATTATTCAAAAATTTTCCTCATTGGCCAACCGCATTTCCAACTAAATGAATAATTATACTTAATTCTGCAAAATTCAGCGTCTCGATACCCAATCACTGAAAATGTGAATTTTCTTCATAGTAGGCTTTGTAAAAATTTTGTTTTTTTACTCTGTTGTATTGTCAAGTCAAGATTGCTGACAGATATCGTTTATTAAACAAGCTGTCCAGAACAAGTATTTAATTAAAAAGTAAGGAATTAACGGTTCTTAATTATTTTCAAAATGGCAAATTTGAACTTAGCCGAGACAATATAGATCATTCGTATAATTTTTGATAATGCTCGATCAATGAGAGAAGCTGCTCAAGAGTTCAATAGAAGAAATTCAAATCGTGAACCAATCCATCATACAATAGTCTTCAGGATAAACGCAATATCAGTGAAACAGGTAAAGTATCTTTAAAAATAAAATTGCGGCAGAGAAATGTAGCGACAGACAGAGAAATTCTACAATATTTCTAAGAGAATCCAACAAGTAGCTTGAGGCATTGTCTGAAAGTTATTTGTGGCATTCTACGAATATTCTTTCCTATTATTTGGGTTTTCTACCACATGTACTATTATCCTCTTCAAAACAAATCACCGAATCTACAAAATTACAAGGCAGATTACAAGGGCTTTAATCAAATAAATTTTTATAACAATCATAAGTATATTACTTTCACGTTTACACTCACTACTACAGATGAAGTTAAGAAAATTTTAAATAACATTAAGACTGAAGCGTATGGTACTGACAACATTTCACCTACTATGTTAAAATACTGTAGTCCGTTTATTGATTCTTTCATTACTCATATAATTAATTGTTATATCGAGCAAAGCTGTTTTCCTCAAGCGTAGAAAATTGCAGTTGGAATCCCTTTATCTAAAAATAGTAATCCTATTTCTTTTTCAGACCTTAGAATTATTAGTATTTTGCCAGCTTTATCTCAAGTCTTTGAAAATATTTTATATGATCAAATTTATCATTATTTTATTTCTCATAATTTACTGCCTGATTCCCAGTGTGGATTTATACAGGGATATAGCACTGCTATAGCCTTAGCTACTGTTCTGATGACTTGATTGGGGCTGAGGGTAAGGGAATGGTCAGCGTGTTGGTGTTGTTAGATTTTGATACGATTAATCATAGTATAATAACTTCAATATTCTGGCTTTGATAATTTTTCAGTTTCACTTATTAATTCGTATTTGCATGGTAGAATGCAGAAAATTTCTATTGACAATGTTTATTCTCGTGAAATCGATATACTTTCGGGTGTCCTCTACTTTTTACTATTTATACTTCGAATGTTTTAAACTCTGCAAGATCGTGCAAAATCCTGGCATACGCTAACGATACTCAGGTATACTTGCATTTTGATGCAAATGATTCTACGGACACCATCAATTCGGAACTACTAACCATCAAGCAACTATCTGGGCAACATGATTTAAACCTGAATTCAAAGAAATCTAACGCAATTATATTTGCTAATAGACAAAAAAATATTCTTAAAAGAGAACATTGAAATTAAGGTTGATGGTGCTTCCTTGCCTGTTATTGACCATGCAAAAAATTACGTCTTAAAGAGCATGTAAAAAAATTACTACAGAGGTCTTATACGTCCTTGAAATTAATTTACTCCAGACGTGACATTCTAAATTTCAAACTAAAAAAATGCTCTATGAATCACTTGTTCTCTCTAACTTCAACTATTGTGACTTTATTTATGGCCCATGTCTTGATAACATGGATAAGTATCGTATACAAAAAGTTCAGAATACCTGTTGCCGACTTATCTATGGAATCAGAAAATTTGAACATATTTCGCATAAAACAAAGGAGAACAAGTAGTTGAATATGAACAATCGTAGAACACATCATCTGGGGAATTTTGTTCACAAAATTAGGCATACACACTTCCTCGTCTCTTTTGAAAAATAAACTCGTAGTTCGTTCAAATGTACATTCTCGTAACATTTGGAATAAAAATAAATTTACGATGCCATATCAGACATCCTTGTTTAGAAGAAGTTTTACGTACAATACCATTAAATTATATAATTATCTTCCTAAGGAATTTAAAATTTTCAGTATTAATAAATTTAAAACTCATTTATTCAGTATGCAATAGAACTCCAATGCCATTACCTTTATTATCTTTTTGTACAGTCTGTGCCCAGCCGTCTTTGTGATTAACTGTTCTAGAAAAGCTGTAGGTAAGTAGTAAACTAGTTTTGTTATGTAGAGTGACGCTTAAATTCTTTATTTTTTTTCTCAATTTGTGGACAAATGTCACAGTCTTTTGGTTGAGTAGGAGTAGCTTACAGCTAGACTTCGCCATACTTTGGCTGCATTTTTACATACAAAGTTTTCATTGTTATTTTTTTTTTCGTATGTAACGTTTGATTGTGTGCTTCCCTTTAAACCAAAAATTATGCACAAGAACAAGGTGATGATGAACGGAGAATGGAATTCCGTTTATTCCGTCAAGGAGAATATTTAAATAACGAAAATTTTTAAGAAATATTCTCTTCACAGATGAGGCGACATTTACTACTAATGGTGTGGTTTCTACTCAGAACTCTAGGTACTGAGCAACAGAGAACCCACATTGGATGATAAATTCAAAGAGTCAATACTCTCAATAATCGTATAGTGGGTCCAGCGTTTTTCCAAGATACATTAAACAATGCAAGGTTTGTTAATTTCTTGAACAGAAATTTTTGGGATTTTATGGAAGTACTAAATGAAGAAGAAAACAGACAAGTTATTTTTCAACTAGACGGTGCTTCCATATATTATTCGGTGGTTATACGTAGATGGCTTAATGAAAATTTTCCAAACAGATGGATTGAATGAAGTAGCGATCTTATTCATTGGACGCCACGTTCGCCAGATTTAACACCTTTAGATTTTTTGTGAGGAACTTTAAAAGAAAAAGTTTACCGCATCAGACCACAAAATATTGACGAATTAAGAGAAAGAATTGAACGAGAGTGCAGGTAAATAACACCACAACAATTAATGAGGATCCGTCAAAATTTGAAACGGCTTTATGAAAAATCCATAAGGTTTGAAGGAGGAGGAAATTTGAAATTATGTTATTCCATCCGTTTGTTGGCCGAATTCCGATTATCTACAATCATTTGTTTATGTTATTTATTCATTTTTAAATTAGTGTTGACTGTTGTTGAATTATCTGATGTTGTTCATGTTATTAAAAACACGGATTTTTCAACATTTGTTTCATTGGATCATAATAGACAGGCCCAGTCGAAAATTGAAAAATTTTCAAATTTGGCGATCGAGTAACAAACGCTCTATATGAGGTACCGAGCTAAAAAAAATGTAGTTCATAGTAACGGTTTGTTGAATTCTAAGCTTTAGAACATGCAATCCAAAACTCCACTTTTGAATAAAATGTACTGTAAAGTAAAGTTAGTCATACCATTGTTAAGGTTCAAAAAGGGGGCTACAAGATTTAATAACATTCAGATGAAAACTGTAAAAAATATAGTTTATAGTTTACTGGTTTTGGAGTACAATGTGAATCTTAGGGCTGCTCAAATTAGAATGTCCTCTCTTCCCTTCTGATCTAATCAATGGCTTATTTATTAAAATATTTGTTTGAAGCGTGCTTAAAGCATAAATCCTACTTAGATGTGAAGATCTGCGCCAGACGCTACCATAGGCGCAGAATTCATCTAACATATACTTATTAGCATGGGGGTGAAGGTGGGGTTAATAGAACATAAACAAACATGCCGGTGATCCAGGCAGAAATGTTAAATCGGCACATGCGTTATGCGTATTATTTTCGGTACCGTCGATGGAAATACGTCGACAAATGTCTGTGTTCTGTCATTTATATTCCAATACGAGTATGGTCGACGTTTGCTGTTTTAAGATTTTGCCTTCATTACACCTTCATTAGTTGTTAAATCGTTAGGTAAATCCATTTTTTAATATTACATATTTATAAACTTCATCTGTGAAGTAGATATTTTAGTTTTTCATTCGATCCAGCTAATCTAATTATAATTTTTAGGAATATTTTATAATTATAATATGGTTCCGCAAAAGAAATACACATGCAAATATCCTGGTTGCCAAAATAGTTACTACTGGACTAGGACTAAAAGTCCAGAAAATGTTATAAATAAAAGATTTTATAGATTTCCCTCAAATCATGAGCGTGCTCTCATTTGGAAAAAAATGTGCAGTATAGATTTGAATAAAAGATGCAGAAACTTTTACATTTGTGAGGAACATTTTCGAGAGAGCGACTTTATTAATTCTTCAAAGCATTTGCTTTTACCCAATGCAGTTCCAACTTTTAATGAAGAGGAGGTCCCAGTACCCATGAACGATAACCAGATTCATTCATACTTCGTCACAGATGGAATTTCATTACATACAGACCACGATTATTTTACGAATTTCTCCAATAAAAATGACCCTTCAGGTCCACTCTTTAATGACCACAACTATTGTATAAATAATTTAAATATTTTGGAGGATGATCATCAGTTGGAAATACCATCAATTTATTCAACACCAAAAAAAAGAAAAGGATTTTTAACCCAAGCAGGTGTCTGTGAAAAAACTACTACACCTCGTAAGAAAGCTATGTACAAAGTTCATAGATCCACGACCCAAGAATTATGTCGAATAAAAAGGCAACTTGCCAATACAAAAAATGAGTTAAAATCTTTAAAAAAATTGTATAATAATAATGTTTTCCAAGTTATCCAAGAACAACTAAATACTGTGTCCAAAGATTTTATAAATTCACAATTAAGAAATGTTGACCGTACACCATCTGGCCGTAGGTGGAGTATAGAGGACAAAACTTTCGCTTTGTCTATATATAAACGTAGTCCACGACTATATAAATATTTACAGGCACATTTTTCTTTGCCTTCAACAAGAACACTGAAGAGCATGCTATAAAAAATTCCTTTGACACCGGGTATAAATAAAGCCCTCCTGAAACAATTGAAAATAAAAGTGGACGATCTGAATAGTCTAGATAAATATTGTTGTATCCTTTTTGATGAAATATCACTTAGTAGAGGTCTTCATTATGAAGCTAACCAACAATTAATAAGTGGTTTTGAAGATCTTGGTGAATTGGGCCGATATAATAATGAAGCAAATCATGCCCTAGTTTTTATGATAAGGGGTTTAAGACGAACATGGAAACAAGTAGTGGCTTATTACTTTACCAATGCTACAATATCTAGTGATAATCTCAAGGTAATCTTGAAAAAACTTATTATGGAGTTGCAGGGTATTGGATTACATGTAAAAGCTACTGTATGCGACCAGGGTTCAACACAGAAAAAGGCTCTTACCGAACTAAGTAATGAAAATACCAATGATCCTGCTCCTTATACATTTATGGTTAATGGAGAATCAATTGTCATTATTTATGATGTCCCACATCTTTTAAAGTGTGTTCGAAATGCCTTATCAAAATACAAAATTATATTTAGAGGGACCGATAATCAAGTAAAAGTGGCAAAGTGGCAGTATATAAAAACCGTGTTTGACATTGACCAACTACAAGACTATAAGATGTTGTATAAATTAAGACCTGACCATTTCAATATGAATGACACCTTTATGAAAATGCGAGTGAAAATTGCTGCTGCCCAGCTAAGCCATACGATGGCTGCTTCCATAAATACTTATGCATCGGTAGGTAGGCTCCCTGCGGAATCAGTTTACACAGCGGAATTTGTTGAAAATATTGATAAGTTATTCGACTCCTTAAACGGTTCCACACAATTTCCTGTTGAGGGTAAACACTACAGATGTGCTATCAAAGAGGGATCACCACATTTGGAATTGTGGGAGAAGTTGTTGCCACAAATACGTGATTGGAAAATAATACAGGTTTTGAATAATGGTGTTGAAGTTGACATCACTAATAAATTCAGTTTTATTGATAGTTGGCAAGTATCTATAAGATCTGTAAGGTATTTGTGGCAACAGTTGAAAGCCATAGGTTTCACATTTTTGAATTTACGAGCTCTCAACCAAGATCCCGTTGAAAATTTGTTCTGCCTCATTCGTCAACATGGTATTTCAAATACTAATCCGACATGCCATCAGTTTACTACAGCCTTAAAAACTGTTATATTAAATAATTTAAGTATGCCTACAACTGTACCATTAGGTAATTGTGAAAATGATGAAAGTCAAAATTTAACGGACCTGAAAAAATTTCTTTCTTCCGAAAAAGAGAACATAACTACTAGTCAATATGATGTGTATATGGATATATCAAAAAATATTATAAATTATGAGGGGACGGACGCATATGCGGCAACATATGTGGCGGGGTACTTGATAAAAAAAATAAAGGTACCAGATTG
Organism: Leptura quadrifasciata; assembly: GCA_963675555.1. Classification (NCBI taxonomy): domain Eukaryota; kingdom Metazoa; phylum Arthropoda; class Insecta; order Coleoptera; family Cerambycidae; genus Leptura; species Leptura quadrifasciata. Next base: position 185,354,296 of record OY776673.1, on the reverse strand, counting down.
CGATGTGTGCAGAAAAGATTTGTTAAGTTCAACTATAGAACGATGCCATCTATTTACTAATTTTAAAGAGTATTCAGATGAAAAGAATTCATTAATATATGCAAGTGATAAGGTTATTGAGTTAGTAAAAAATTTACATAATAAATTATATGCCTATTTAATTGTCAATGGACATCTCAAAAATTTGGAAACTAATTTTAAAAGTAAGTTTGATCAACGAAATAAGTCAATATTCTGTCAGCACCACAGGTGTGATGAATTAATTATTAATAATGCTTTGACCCTTTTAATCTTTAAATATGTCAAAGATAGGAAAAAAAATAAACAGCGTTCTACAGGATTTTTTGAAAAAAGTAAACAGTGGAATTCTCTGTAGTATCATAGAATAGATGTTATAATTATTGTCTAATTATAATAACATCTATTCTACTATGAGACTATGGAGAATTCCGTTATTGCCTTATTTATTTTTATCGACTAATGAGTTTTTAGTTTTGGCATTTTATGCCTTTGTCTTGGTATTATTTTTGTTAATTTTCTTGTTGATAATATACTCGTAATTTATTGATATTTAAGTTTATGCCATTTTATGCCTGTTATTAACCAATCTAATTGACCAGCTGTTGTCTAGGCACTTTTTTCTGTTAATTTTGTTATTGATTATATTTTTATGATTTATTAATTTTAAGTTTACGCCGTTTTCTGCCCCTTGTTGGCTGATCTGGTTCACCAACCGTTGCGTAGGCATTTTTTTGTTGTTGATAATACGTTTATAATTTATTAATTTTAAGTTTACACCGTTTTGTGCCCCTTGCTGGTTGATCTAGTTCATCAGCCGTTGCTTAAGCATTTTTCTTTGTTAATTTTGTTGTTGGTTATATTTTTATATTTCATTAATATTAAGTTTACGCCGTTTTGTGCCCCTTGTTGGCTGATCTAGTTCATCAGCTGTTGCTTAGGAATTTTTGTTTTTTTTTTGTTGATTTTGTTCATGATTAAACTTTTACAATTTTAATTTTATGCCCCTTGTTGACAGATCTAGTTGATGAACTGTTGCTGAGGCACTTTTTTGTTAATTTTGTTGATGATATTTTTATAAATTACTATTTCTAAGTTTATGTTGTTTTGTATCTCTTGTTGAACAATCCAGCTAACCAGCTATTGCTAGATACTTTTTGTTAATTTTGATTTTGATTATTTAATATTTAAATAATTTCTATTTGTGTTAGAATTGGGGCTGTACTGATATATGCATGTTTTGTAAATATATTTATATATTGTTTTCAAACAATAGTATCATTTTTCCCTGTCTACAACTTAAAAGATGTTTTGCAGGTACACACAAAACATTTTTTACTACTATTAACAGGCCGGACAAAGAATTTTTTTTATTTAAGTGAAATTTTACTTTGGCAAATGCAGAAATGAGCTAAGGATATTTCACTTCAAATTAAAGAAAGTTTCCTTTATTGATATTGAGGCTGGTAATAATGAAAAGTTTGAAAATGGCATGTGTATATAATTATTGAACACAGAGGATCTCCCGTCCCCTGAGAATTCTTATATGATTTTGGCTAAATTTTCATATGTTGTAGATTCTGACCTCCAGTACAAAAGTCTCGATGCACATGAACATAGGATTAAACAGTTTCTCAGATGTAGGCTCTGAAAACTTGACAATTTCCATCATTTGAGACAATCATGAACTTTTCCTCATAAACCATTGATTTTATAGAAACATTGCCAGAAGCAATATGTTTATTTAAGTCCAACAACGATACAGCAATATTTTAGGAATTTTTTATCAACTGTTAACAAAAATTGATAAAGAAATTCTTTTGTCGATATTCGGTTTAAACATTTTTGATTCTTGCAATTGTTCCCTAAAGTTAACATTTAAGAGGAAATAATTCTTGATTGTTTAAAATGATGGGAATGTGAACTTTTGATGGACTATATACTTCAAGACGCGTTCATGCCATGTTCGTGTCCATTGAGATTGTTATTTTGAAAGTTAAAATTTGTAACATATCAAATAAAATTCAGCAAACTTAATAGTATGTTGAAATTACATAAAATACTACGAGGTCTCTTAATATTCAATATTCCAGCACAAATTTCAAGTTCAATATTCCCGCAAATTGCTTAGTTCTTCCAGGCGACCACCAGATGGCGCGACACATCTTGTTGGATCTGTTAAAGCACTGGCTAGCCCTTCTCTTGGGTCCGTGTTCTGTGCTTATTAGTATATCAACACAGACTACCAGACTGGCAACTCAATGTTAAATTTTTGTCCAGAAATCTATCTCTCTCTCTCTCTCCGATTTGCAGAAGCCAAATTCAGAGGGCGCCACAGTTGCAGACGCGGGAGATTTGACCATTTGTTTACTTTAACTTACAGTTTATGTACATATTTGACATTTAAAATTTGTGACCAAAGTGCAATGCCGTTTCATGCTTAATCTTTGATCACAAATTTCAATGTCAAATACGCCATATTATATATATACTATAGGAAATTAAAAGTCAAATTTTTAATACATCATAGAACTTTATTTTGTCAGACATAAATAAACATGTAATAAAAAGTATGACAAAGGAAAATGCATAGTAAAAGAAAGCATAAGAATTAAAAACACACATATCCTTAACCTAAATAGATACTTTAAAAATTACATCATAAAACTTGTATTTTTATGTGGTCGAGTAGAAGAGTAGCTTTGCTGAACTCCGCCACAAATAAAGACAGTTTATTACTATTATTAATATTTAAGGCACTTTTGTTTTATTATATTCAATTAAATTATCAATATCAAGAGAACCATATTTATATTTTACAATAACTCTCTTGCTAATTTCTTTTCGTGTGCATTTATTAATTGTAGTAAATACTCGCCTTGCAACCTCTTACATGATAACAATGTTCTCCAAATTCGAATTTTCAGTGATGACGAGGTTAGTACGTCAATAAAAAAAACTCAAGGCAAACATGACTACAGTAGCCGGATTTTAAGTTCCTATCGAATCGAATCGATATGATAGCAACGAATTTCAAACACGTGTCGTTGGAAATTCTAAGTTGTTATAGAGTAAACTGTTATAATATGGTAAGACTGAAACAATAACTTCTTTGGTATCGAGCGTATTCTGTCGATTAAGAGTTAAAATTGTTATAAGATACGTACTTAGAACCAGTAGTATCGTATCGACTTAATACGATAGCAACTTAGAATCCCGCCGCTGGACCTGATGAAATATATGGTTTTGCACAGTGTAGTTGAGATATTAAAAAGTCAACAGTACTTGACTTTAGGTCCTTAAAAATATTTCTGACAACATCAGAGTTACTCAGGTCACACATTTCTTTTATTTTATTTGCTCGCTCTTTACACAACTTTTTTAATTTTCGTATGTGATCTGCCTTTTTTGAAATTACCTTAAACATAACTTTCTTCCTTGGGGTTGTATCTTCTTGACACAATTTTTAAAAAATTGAACTTTGGCCTCTGAATCCCCCAGATTTGGTATACGATGGTAGAGGTGTTGATGAACGATCAACTGGAGTACTTGGCACACTACTAGATGTGTCTGGATGCGGGTTTTCTAATTCCTCATTATGTGCAGAAGAAACACGAAGACCACGTGATGTCGATGGTAGACATATATCTTCTTTGGGTTCCTCGACCTGTATGGGTACAGGTGTACAATCCCTTTGTGTTTCTACTATGTCTTCAAATGGATACCGGGTAGGAACTGCATTTCTATTGAGGATGTAATCGGTATCATTTGAGTATGACTCTACTGTGAAGTGCTTATTACAAATTCTAAGATGGCGTATAGTATTTTCTGACACTTTCATTCCCATTAAGTTCTGCCACATTTTCGATCTGAAAACGATAATATTTATTTATTTATTTGAAGTAGATACTGTGGTAAGGCAGAACAATAATTTGAAGTAGTCTTACGATATTTAGAAATATATATTGCACTGTGCAAAACTAAAAACAAAGACTGGAGCAAATGCACACTTACTTATGAAGGTTCCTGGGAAAATAGTGCAATTTTTGCACATCAACTTCTTCAGTTTCACAAACAATGCAGAAGGCAGAAGACATTTTAAGAAATAATCTGTAAAATGCAATATTATATATTATTATTTACTGTAATCCAATGTATATTTGCACAATAACACTCACCTAACTCCTCTTTGGAAATAGAAATTTTTAAAGGGCACTAAAAACTGCGTATTCTATGTTAAAAAGTCAAGTTTCTACAAAAATAATATCACCAGCACAACACAATCACAGTACACAATATAAATAACATAATAACAATGGACGACGTTTGACGTTTCAAATGACATTTGCGTTAAGAGCGACATCTGAATTTGGCTTCTGTTGCCTCGACCTTGACCGGATAAATTTCTCAGGGAAGTTGCCAGTCTGGTAGTCTGTGATATCAACGTTCAAAGTAGCAGTTTGCAGGCTGTGGCTAATTGGTGGTAGGAGCGAGGGCTGCAAATTAGTCAAGGTCTACAATCGGTAGTTTATAACGAAATATGATTTAATAATAACTATTTTCTATTTTTACTACTATTGGTCCGACGCCCCTTTTTTAAAGTGATCACTAACAGGCTGAATTTTCGTGAGTGGTTTCGTTTTGACGAGTCTTCGAACATTTCTCTCTGCGAAAATTTTCAGTAGAGGTATGCAAAGTTCTACGCAGCCGCTAAACATGTTGACAGTGGAACTGAACTTTCATGGCGCAGAACTGGAAAACGTGCCAGAATATTTGTAGAACAATTTGACCATTCGATTTCAAAAATATTAATTAAATAAAAGTGTGAAAATCAGCCAGTTAATGTAAAAAAACAGGGAGCTGTGTTTGTCCCACAAAAACGATGTAAATATGTAATAAATATGTAAATATGTGGAAAACAATGAAGTCTGAAATGTCCTACAAATTTTCTGGCAGGTTTTCCAGTAACTCGCCATGAAAGTGTCAATTCCATGATCAACATGTTCAGCGGCTGCGTAAAACTTTGCATACCTCTACCGAGAATTTTCGCAGAAAGAAAAGTTGGAAGACTCGTCACAACGAAGCCACTCACGAAAATCCAGCCTGTTAGTAACCACATTAAAAATGGGGCGTCGAACCTCAGACTATATTATAATATTATGTGCATAATAATACTTTTGATCGTAACCATGGAATAAGTACAAACAAAAAAGCAAATTGTTTGACATTTTGTGAAAGTCATTTTTTGTAAAAAATGGAAACTGATTCAAGTAATAATTCAGATTGAGCGCCCTCAGAAATTTTGGAGACTTTTGAACAACTACACAAACTAAAAATATTTGCTTAAAACCACTATTTTTTAACGGTGTTAATGTTTAAATAGTTTTTTTAGCCACGTTATGATGCCAAAACTGCCGGGGATTACTTGATACTGTAAAAGCGTCAAGGAAGAAAAACAACTCACCTTCAAAATAATGAAGATTATAGAAAGTTTAAGAAATCATAAAAAAGAGCAATTTTAATACATAAGGCTTGAAAGGACTATAATGATAATGTACACAAATTGATAGAGCATGACTGAAATTATCGAAAAATATATTTTCTAGTCAAATTTTAGTATAATAAGCCTGTAAATTAAATTTTAAATTTTAATATTTTTGCTTGTAAAACATGAATGCCAAATTTGATTGAATTTCCAACAGAAAATATGGCCCCAGACTACTTACGACCTAATATTTAAAAATTTAATTGTGAAATTGCCAAGCAGCCGTAATGATTGTTCACTTGTTTGGGATATGTAAAATAAAAATTAATTATCAACCTGAGTGTTTTATTAACTTCATTATTATTATTACTAATGGTAGATGTATAGTTACATTTAAAAAGGTGGCCAAAAGAATGTTTTCTTTCATTTTTCATGAAAATGGACAGGGTATTTCATTAAAAATTCAACAATGATGTAATTTCCGGTGGCAGTTGAAATAAATTTATTTCCTTACTATCCGGTATTTTCACAATAGCAACATGTAAAACATGTGAAAATACCGGGATGTACTATAGTCAAAGGATTCTCATGTCGGTCGTCGCATACCTACCTTGCACTGACGAGAGCCAACAGCTCGAAACTGCAGTCTGCAAGTGGTGTGTGACGACTGGCAAGGGAGCTCTTTTAAGTAGGATCAGTCTTTCGGCTGGTGTTTGTTGCAATCGAAGCATTAGCGTTTTGATGGTAATATGCAATTATTACACTTAACGCGCCAGATTTGTAACTTTGGTTGCAGTCTGGTTACTTTCCTTATAGTAAAATAAGGTTTTATAGAGGAGTTTGCGACTAAAAATATTATGTTTAATATTCCGCCCTCTAAAAGCACATTTGAACTGTTGTAATAGTTCAAATGTGCTTTTAGAAGGGGGAATATTAAAACATAATATTTTTAGTCGCAAACTCCTCTATAAAATCCTTATTTTACTATAAGAAACGTAACCAGACTGGAACCAACTGCTACTGTCCGGACTATGTGCCCCGCCGAGCGCTGAATTACAAGTTACGAAATGTACCAAGTAGTCAAGGGATCCTCGTGTCGATGGTGATGTGGCACGACTGGCACGAGAGCTCCTTTAAGTAGGATCAGTCTTTCGGCGGGACACATAGCCCGGAGAGTAGCCGTTGGTTGCAGTCTGGTTACGTTCCTTATAGTAAAATAAGGATTTTATAGAGGAGTTTGCGACTAAAAATATTATGTTTTAACTGTTATAATGTTTTGTGTTAACGGTACGACGAAACCGGAAGTGAAAAAATCAATTGTCAAAAACTGCCGCTTATTATGTATATAGTATATCCTAAATTTCAACCAATTACCTTCAAAACTAAAGGAGAAAAGGGGGGTATACCATGATCCTGTTACACCCGGTACATAGTGAATACCTTTCACAGAAATCAAATATATCCTTTGGCCAACCAGAAAATGGCCTTGGGAATTTTAAGGGGGACACCCTCTATACCTACTTATATGTATAGAAACAAGTGTTGAATCAAATAAATCTTTGTGTCATGTATCCGCAAATAAATATTTTGTTTATATAAAACAAATATTGCAGCGAGAAATATCCATAAGTTTGTAATAAATACATTTATTTGGCTCAAAAGCATTTGTTTTATATAAATGTTTGTTTGTTTATAAATATTTATTAACCGCCTTCCAGGTCACCTGAGTTAATTCTAGAAGGCCTAGATTTGTCTGATTAAAGAAGATTGGGCCCTACAGTTTATAGTGGGATCCGAACCACTTCCTGGGGAAAATTTATATTTGAAAATTACTTCGTAATGGGTGGGGCTCGAACCCACCACGTTATAGGTATGCACAGAGAGAAAACTAGATGCGCTAACTTACTGAGCTACCGAACAAAATATTTATTTGCGACAAAGATTTATTTGGTTTAACACTTTATTTTTATGTGTGATATAATGTATTCAAGAATAAATAAACAAACTATTTAGAACATAAAAAATTCCCTCTATTCATTTCCTATTAATATCTGTATAGTATGGGTTATCATCAGTTCGGTATCAATATTGACATTGAAAATAGGTCTTATCAAATTTTACATTGTTTGCAATACATTTCCATTGGAACGTTTCAATTTATAACATAATAAAATAATATCGTATATCTAAATTACCCGCGTGAAAATATTTTAAAACCCAATTTACAATATGAAAATGTCATTTCTTCAGGTAGGTACATAAGCGTTAATATTGACAACAATAAACACGTAGGTACGTACTGTACGTAGTCAACAAAATGATTTAGACATTCATATTATATGCATTTAAATTCGATTTTAAATTACATGACTCTCCATTTATAAGGTAGGTTAGGTACCTACTTCCGTAATACAGTTTTTGACGCATTCATTCAACCTGTTTGCTTTTTGACTTTCATATCTATTTACAGATTATCTGCATATTTCTATTTATACTTTGTACCGTTGATTATTAATAAAACAGTCTAACCTGGAAGAGGCTCAGCAGTGTAAGGAGGTGGCGGATCCTTGTTGTAAGGTTGCATTTGGAATATTTTTTTATATGTGTATAAAAACAAATGTACTTCTACTAGTTCACAACACACGTAGCATTTTGACAGCCGACAATTTTGACTACACCACAATTAACGGCAATTTTTCCAATTAACTGCTGTAACTCGTAAAGAAATCCAGCAGCAGCAAGTATGTAGGTAATCTATTAGCCACTAGAGGTCACAGCTAGGAGCAAAGTAAAATTAATATTTACAGAGGTACGATGAAAAGTTTAACGTGAAGATTTATTTGTATACATCCCATCAGTGTTCGTCAATCAGTGTTCAATGAATTTGATAATAATAATAATAATAATTGTAAATACAAACTGTTTTTTTTTGGTTTTGTATAATTGTGGAAAATGACAAAGATTTATTTATACATTTAATCTTTGACAATGGTTCATAAATAACCGAAATGAAGCCGGGACGAGTCCCTACCAACCGAGGTAAATACATAAGATCAAACAATTTATGGATTAAACAAAACTTACCATAAGTGAAGTGCGATTTTGATTAGATGAATTGTGTCGTTCGAAGAGATCACAATTTGTAGTACCTCTACTTCATATCAAGTGACGCCACAAGTTCTAAAGAAATTTGCTTATTTCCGTATTCTACTAGGTCCCGCTCATATCGACCTTCCCGGGGATTTTCATTCTTTTAAAGTCAATGAATTTGTCGCAAATGAATAGCAGTTGGGATTTAATAATGAAATAACTGTCTCAATGGAAAATATGGATGTGATCCCTTCGTCCGAGGCGGTTCCTATAATCAAGATCGAACTGCACTTAAGGTAAGTTTGTTTGGTCTTATGACTAGATTTCCCGCCTCGGTTTCAAGATCACAATTTGTAGATGTTTAAAGTAATTGTGACAAATGCAATAAACTCTAAGCTCGTCCTTTAAGAATTTTATTTAGTCATTCCATTTTCTTACAAAATATTGAGACGTTGAAAAAATAACATAATATTTAACTTGTTTATGTGTATTTATAACCGTGAGCTTCTATATTTTATGTTAAACTGAGAAAAGCATTGGCAAAATCGTTCCTTATACACACCGGTCTATTGTAGTTCTAAAAATCTATTTGAATTCTGGGACCAGCCAGCTGTTCTCCTGATGGTGTCTAAAGCTACTCCTTTTCTACTCGCAGCAGAAGTTGAGGCATGCCTTGTTCTATGTGCAGCAAACTCCTTTGTGTCTATCCCATTCTTTTTGAGAGTTATCTTTATCCACCAACTGATAGTCTGAGTCGTCGCAGCATGATAAGGCTTTTTATATGTTACTAATAATTTCCCTGAATCAAAAGCTCTGAAATATTTTGTCTTTTCCATATAGCACTAATAGCACATTAATGTGCTTGCAGCGCATAGGTTAGGTTTATCTTCAAAAAAACGTAGAATCAGGTCCGGTAGAAACTTATTTCTACCAGATGTTTTAACTCTTAAGGGGATTTTAACTTATATTCTTTCTATTTTCTATTTGTATTAGTGAAAACGTTTGGACCCCGTGACTAAAGCCACGAGAGTGACCAGTTTTTGTGTTAAAGTTTCTAAAGGAATATCTTTATTAATTAAAGTGTTTAGATAATCAATCACAATGGTGGGGTCCCATGTAGAATGATATCTAGGTCCTGAAGGTCTTAGGTTTTGGATTTCTTTGAGGAGTCGTTTTATTCTAGAATCATTGCCAATCTCTGGTACCGTGATTGAGGACAGCAGACCTGAAGCTATTGACCGTTCCATACGCTATCTCCCTATCAATTGCTTAGTTAGAAACTTTATTATATGTAAGACTGATGGATTGAAGAGGTCTATGCCTTCTTTTTTACAGAACTCCCATCACTGTTTTAACCCGGAAACATATTGCCTAATTGTAGAATTTGTGATTGATGATAAAAGGATATTTATTGCCCCATCTGGAATCTTCTTGGGAGCATAGGATTGGCTGATACCACCAGGGTAAAATTCTCCTAAAGCGGATGAGGCTCGCCGCTGGAAGAAAATAGAAGATTTTTATTTGTTGAAAAAATAATAGGTTTGGCGATAAGCATTCTTTCAAACAGAGGAAACTAGGGTTGAGTCCTCTAGAGAGGCACTATTAGAATACCATCTGCATTATGTCCAGTAATTTTTTGTAATACACGTAAAATTAACGAGAATGGAGGAAAAGGAGAATATTTTGCTCCAAGAGATCGTGAAAGCATCAATATCATATGCTTTGTGATCTTGCCTCCAAGAGACGAATTTACTGCATACCGTGTATTGCCTTGACTTGCAAATAAGTCAATGTCTGGTATTCCAAATACCTTCACTAATTTGTAGAAAGCCGGGAAAGCCCTGTTTGAAAGTTGCTATTCTGTTTCTACCGGTAATCGTCTTGACTCAAAATCTGCTTCGGTGTTCTCAGAAGATCTTATATAGGAAGCGACTATCCATATGTTGCTGCTTTCACACCATTGCCAAATTTCTCGAGATAAATCGTTCAGTATAGGAAATTGTATTCCACCTAGACGATTTATGTATGAGATGGCAGTGGTGTTATCTATGCGAAGTAAAATTTCACAGTCTGTTAGGTTCTTTGCAAAATATTTCAGTCCTCGAAAAGCTGCTAGTACCTCTAAAAAATTTATATGATGCAATTTTTCCTGATCATTTCAGTGAACATGACCGTTTATCACAACAGATTGCTCCATACCCTGAGGTGGAAGCGTCTGAAAATATTTCTGTTTTAATAGAAGGCCCGGGCCCCTATGGCCCCCCTTAGGACACCACTGGCTTTTCTTATTACTCCCAGGCTGGCAGCAATTTGATTTTGGATTGCATACAGAAGTGTATCTCTCCTCAGAACTAGCTCGTATATGGAAGCTTTTATTTCTAAATTTAACTTGCACTAATGTGCAGTTGTTAATAGGGGGGGTATTTATTTATTAGATTGGTGCGAGTGTCTGCACTCAGGCCCTGTTTTAAAATGTTGTCCCATCTTGATGCAATATTAGTATTAAGTATGGTCTACTTCACCTACTTTCGGAACACCAACACCATCTTACCCCAAAACTTGTAGGATATTCTCAGCTAGTGTTGGAATTTCTTGTACAAGTGGGCCGATTTCTTCTTGAAACCCGTTTTTTAGTACCTCGTCTAAAACATAGGTGGACGTTAACATTTTGGAAAATTTTGTCAACTTGAACAACTTTTTATTATTAATATTGAAATTTTTATAATGAATAATTACACGTATACTGGTGCGTGCATACGTATAATACCGAAAATGACGAGAAATTGCCGCGCGCATGTACACCAAAAATTACAAAAAATCGGCTAAACTAAAAAAAGTTATTTTTTTGGTACATCACGTGAAAGTGCATAAGAATATCTTAATTTTGGTAAAGAAAAAAATTCATTCGACCACTTGGGCAAATTTGGGAAAGTTTTGAAAATTTTGTGGAATTTGGACTAAATATGGAATTGCAGCCAAGCTATTGGATATTTTTTGCTACAATTTGGCAGTCTATTTCTTGGTTATATAGGTTAGTTTCGTCTAAAATTTCATCAAATTCGGTTTAATTTTGGACAAGTTAGTCGTAATTCAATTATTGACGTTTCTTCAGTATGCTTATATACATATCGTGGGAGGCGGTGAACCGATTTTCACAAAATTTGAAATGAAGGTTCCTTTCTCATCTGCAATAAAAGGGTTCCGTGTTCGTTTTTTAAATAGCATTTTAAAGGGTCCAAAATAAATTAAAACTGAAAAACCACCCTTAAAAATGACCAATTTACCACTTTCTCGCGACAAAAAAAGGTTCCCCCACCTACTCGAAGTGGAAAACTCAGGGTATTCTTAGTTTCACCAAAACAAACTTATTTTTTTATGTCGCGTTGCTCCATGTAAAATTTCCTCTGAAAATATAATTTTACTCCACTATTAGTAATACTTGTAATTTTTGTATATAACTATTGTTTGAGGCTCCCCAAACTCTGAGCAGCAACGACATGTAATTGTCAAACTCTGACAATCTCATACAAAAACTCTTTTGTATGGCAAAAACAGGCAATGTGGTTATCGCCTTTCACGCCCCTAATATGGTTTACGTTATCTTGTCCTTGACTCTATGGATTAATATTGTCAAACTCTGACAACCTCGTACAAAAAACTCTTCTGTATGGTAAAATCATAGGGATTTACTGTTTTCGTCATTGATTTCCAAAAATTCAGCTCGAGGCTCCACAACTTCAGTCAAGTTTTTCTTGAAGAAGTTGAACGACTAGACCGGAATCGTGACTTTCCCTGCTGCCTCCGGCCATTTCTGTGATGGCCGACATATTCGTTACCTGAATATGATTCTGAGTCGGACGCTCTTCTACTGCGTTTATGTCGTTTAAGAAACTTCTTAAACTACCTGCCGAGTCTTCTAGAATCTTCAGAACCACTCGATGAACTTGAAATTTTCCCATTTCAATGTTTTTCCCGTGAATCGTGACTTCACCTTGGCACAAAATAAAGAACATGAAAATCCCCGGGAAGGCCGATATGAGCGGGACCTAGTAGAATACGAAATAAAGCAAATTACTTTAAAACTTGTGGCGTCATCTGGTATGAGTAGAGGTACTACAAATTGTGATCTTGAAAACGAGGCGGGAAATATAATAGACGACAGGGGATAATTGCAGTAGGTGTTAACAATACAGTAAACTGTATAAAACACAGGACAGGATCGAGATATTTACCATTTACGCGGCTATTATATGAAATGAAGGTGAAACTTGATTTAGGAAGATTAAAAATCTTAGACAGATTTATATTTGGTTTATTTCGACAACATATTAGGGCCTCACCTGTAAGATAAAGAAATTAGGTGAGCTGCAACTTTAGCTAGCATTACTGGCATTTTTTAAATTAAATTAGTTTTTTTGCTATTTTTATTGTTCTACTATGTGCTTTATATTGTATAGAGATTTGTTGTAAAATTAACTACATTATATTAAATAGGCACTTTTAGATATATAGATCGAAGTTGAAGAATGGGAAACAAGAGGCAATTGCGATTATCCGGGATATTCGATTGACTTTTACTAGGATAGAGTATAAATGAAAAATTTTCAACAATTGGAATGTCTAATATAAATATAATTTCTGTATATTGAAATGCTTTGAGACCTATAATGTCAAAATAAGAGCTACGTTTGTTAAATCTGGTAAGAGTGGTAAATGACCTCTTTATAATTTTTGAGAAATTTTTCTTACTTCATTTATCAATTTATTTGGTTAAATAATTGAGGGATGTAAGGTACCTATTTAATCTTGCAAAGGTTATACTTTCAATTATGCCGCTTAATTCATTTTCAATAATTATGTTAGGTTCTATCATTTGTTCGTACAGTTCAATAAATTGAAATCTTGCTTCATAATAATTTTCAGCATCTGTAAAGTCTAAAAAGGATTATTAAATTTTTACAGTATCGTTGTATTGTGTAATTAAAATTTTTAATTGTCGAGATGGTTCCTGAAATTAAATTTTTCAAGAGATTTTTGATTTGTTGTTCATCATCTCTTAATTTGTTAGTACAATCTGTAATATTCGCCATCGATGAGTCTAAATTGCTTAACTGTTATTGTATCGTGTATACCGTTTAGTATTCCTGTTTTGTTACGATAATTTGGAGTATCGTATTTAATTTCTGTTAATTTCTCTTCAACAGTTTTGGGTTGTTTATTAACTTATGTGTGGTTGTACTTCTGCATAGAAGAATTTGAATCTAAAAATAGTTTCGTATTCATGCTGTTTATTAAATCAACATCTTGATTGTAAGCTTCTTTTAATAAGGATATGGTTTTTATAAGTTAAAATTGTCCTATTGTCATTTGCAATTTTCATTTCCTCTTTAGGATGATAATGCATTCTGAATGTGCTGTTTAATAGTTTTAAATAACAGTTCATTGTGTGCGTATTTTCTCTTATTGTCACCATTTTACATATCGTGATAGATAGCCTGAAAACAAAGAAAGGTTTTATTCCATTTTTGAATTGATCGTGTCTGAATTAATAGTACCTAAATTCTCTGTATGTTATAGGTCTTTGAGTATTACAGCATTATTTTGTAAAATTTCAATTATTTCAAAAGGACCGTTTGATTTGTTAGCTAATTTTGATTTTCTTTGCGATTTTCTTAAAATTGTTTTTCTTTCGGATTTTTCATTTCGTCATATCTTACTTTGGCCATTTCTTTTTCTGAATTGTTCCTTCACTTGTTCATAAAATAAGTTTTTTTATTGTTTAAATCGCGTTTGTATGTCAAATATTAACTCATACGGAGTGAATCCATGTGTTTGGTTTTTTAATTGTATTTTTAATACACTGAACTGAATTTGTAGTGGGTTTCTTGTGAAATATCTTGACAATAATTGTTTTTAAGTAAACAATATTTCGTACAGGATGTAATAAAATATTTTTGATAAGTTACAAACTATTGCTATCAGAGTAAACTATTTTAAAAAATGAAAATATGGCATTGTTACTTAATAAATTGCAGGTGGGCAATAATGGAATTGAATGATTGAACAAACTCGAAAGATTTTTATGAGCATGGAGAAACTTTTCAATAGAACAGATTTTAGCTTAGACCTCACAATGCGCATGCTTAGATGTTATATCTTGTCCGTACTGTTATATGACTGCGAAAGCTGAACTCTCGACACAACAACCCAAAAAGAATGGAAGCTTTCGAAATGTACTTATACCGACGAATTCTGCGAATATCGTGGGTATAGAGAATAACCAAATATTGAGATTCTTCGTCGCAAGACGTCAGAATTCCTGGTTGAAGGATATAAGAAGGTGGTTTGGATGAACGTCCATCGATATTTTCCGAGCCGATGTTTTCAGGACCATATTAGTCATTTGGATCACCAACTTTCGTCAGGAGAGGGTGGATTAAGAAGAAGGACAATAATTCTCGAATCTTTTTTTTACCAATTTTTCAATAAGTTTTCAAGTTATTTTCTAAATCCCCACCGTTTTAAAGATGGATCACTGTAGATGTCTTAAAAAAGATAGAAATGTTCCTGATTCAAAAAATTCTTTGATAATAGAACGTGTATAATTTCAAAAATACGTTGGGTCGTGATAATGGGCAAGTAAACAATGTTTTTATTATTATTATTTTAGTAACATAAAAACCGTTGTCCAGTCTTTTTTATTATATTTTTTAAATAATGCCTTATAGTAAAATTATGAAGTAAAACTACGCTTAAACGGTTAGATATTGCCGCAAATATTCGGGCTATTCTATTGGCTATGACGTGATAGCGTAATCAGCAGAGAAACGAGCGCTAGTGGATGGGCGGGGCCAACAAGATTGTGGAAAATATATGTGCGGCGATGTCGGCGTTATATTGAATGCGCGCGCATGTTACGCTATTACATCACAATATAACCGGTAAACTACCTTATTTTAAATCCACTCGAATCTTAAGCATATTCATTTTACAATAAAACCAATAATAGTCGGTAAAATTACTTTGAAATTATATTTATAGCCTATTGAAGAGTCATACTATAATGCTATATAGTCGAGGCAAGAATTAAAGCGATGCACGTCACAGATCTATTCTATAAATAAGACAATACTGCTAAGAATCATGAAGCCCCATTAAACTGTACCTATTTCTGAAAAAAGCTTAATAACTGGGTGTCAAGAATTACTCTTTTTAAACTAATTAATGACTAAAAATTATGTTAGTATTAAAATTTCTTTAATGAAATCACACGTGACGTGCATCGCTTGAATTCTTGCCTCGACTTTAGTATTACTTTTGTCATTTTCGTTATTGTCTACTAGCCCATTATTGCTATACACTTTATACTTATTAAGATAGTGAAATTACTTTCTTCATTAATAAATCTGGTTTTCTTCGTTATAAATGCTTTCTGATTTTTACATCCAATAAGTTTGTTATTGTTATGCCGAAAGTATAAAGTGAGTTTTAGTGTACTTGTGAAAGTTTATTACATTTAGAATATAAGAACAGAACTCTCTAATTAAAGTGCTATAAGAAAAGTTGCAAAAATAATTTACTGAATTCTACGCACGTATTTCATTAGAGCTGGACTGTGAACTTTAATTAGCCCAAAGTTATTGCTAAATGTTATATTTTTTGTACTCTGAGGTTAAAAAAGTATTCTATAGATCATATCCTGAGTTTGAAGTAATACAATTGGCTAACTTAAGAACTAACCATTTTTTAAACAACATGTAACAATATTTCATGGATTACATAAATATAAAATCATTTTAAGAATTGTAATGGTTGAAAAATTGAAATGGAAAAATAACAATCAGTTTAAAAAACGTACCATAATGACTAAAATGCGAACTAAAATAGATCAAAGAAAACTACTTTAATTCACAATTAAAACTAACTTCGATGGTCGGCACTCGGAGCCTACTTATATTATATGTGTGATCTGGAGGGTATTGGCATCCGACTACTGGTAATCAACGTTAATTTTAATTGTGAATCAAGGTAATCATGTTTTGAGCGTATTAATTCACTTTTATGGAGTCAAGCGTTTTTATTTCTTTAATTTACTTTTTTAGTATTGAAAATACTTCCAAGATATTTTTTATGGGGATTGTGAACGCTAAAATGAACAACATGCGGCAGCTGTGTGCCGGCCTGGCACTGGCGCACCAGCGGATAATGAGAGAAAATGAGAGTGTAGATTTTGCTCACACAGTCAACAGATTGATTGGTTGATTGTGCCAGAATGATTTATTGTTAGTTATGGAGTCTTTGGAAAACTAAATGGTAATGCTTTGTAGAAGAAAAGTATAGATATTTATTGAAGTGTTGCTGTCATCTTCAGCCAAGTTTTCTCCAGCCCTCATTAGCTTAATTCGAAGCACATATGGCCAAATGACCCACAATTGTCCGCTTAAATCGTCAAGTCCACCTGCATAGAGAACGACGAAAGGACTTTTTAAAGGATCGGATCATCAAAAGACCAATTCCACAAAAAAATCCACTGGTCTGTGAATAACGAAGGGCCTCCGAATTAAATTCGAAACTGCTCTATTGGTGGCAGCAACCAGATCCGTAGAGTCTGGTCGGTACATCTCCACTAACGTATCGTCGGACATGTAAACACTTCTAGCGCGTCATCGTTCTAAATTCACAGAACTATTTTCCGTATTATATGTTAAACTTGACATTAGTTGTTGTTTATCAACATAATCAAGAACATGGAATGGCATAGAACTAAAATTGAAACGGTCACAGAAGGATATAAAAGACATTTGTGGAAAAGTTTATGGAAAACAGGCTCAGCGGATGTACAAAAATTCAAGTCAAAGAATGGTTGATACTTCAGTCAAAATAGTTACCAACTTAGCAAATAGATGATCAAAATCTGGTCCTGACATTCTTAAATAATTTTTAAAATCACCAGTTTCATTCGCTCGTAATTCTTTCAGTAAAGGCATGTGCGCGAAATTATTCCTTCTTTCAATCCAGTTTTTTATCCACTTACTTCCATATATTTTTTTCAATATGGTATAATAATAAATAACAAAAACACCCGTTGCGGTTGTAGCAACTTTTGTTTCATACATGATGACCACAGATCATGATCTGTGATGATGACCGAAATCCGCTGATTCTTCAAACATGTTTGAAAGACCGCGGATATGCACCTTTTCCAATAAAATGAGCAGATCTAATCCTCCAAAGGAGAAGGTCCGCCAATTCATGAGAGACTTTGATGTTTATGTTAGTGGACGAAGCCCGACGGATCAATTCCTTTATGGACCGTGGGATTTGATCCGTTGGATCCGATCCTTTAAAAAGTCCTCTCGTGTATGACCGGCTATTGAGTATAATAATAAATTACCAACCATAGTGTACGAGATCTCTCTTTAAATTCGCATTGTCCTCGCTTCTGTAGGTACCTGCTGGTACCGTATGTAATCCATTTACCAGTCACGGTGCTTTTAACCCGCGGGAGAAGATGATAGATGCTGATGGGCGAACTCCTCTCGATTATGGCGGACATCATGCATTTGCAGAAGTCTGTACCCTCACACAAATTCAGTTTAATTGCACCGCAATGCATCGCTGATATATTGGAATGCATTAATACTGCATATCCCTATTTTCTCTTTAACTAGAATCCCTCATTTTCTTTTTGCACGGGGCCTTATAGAATTTGATACAATCGTTTTCCGGTATTACAATTATATATAAAACTTCAAAGGATTCTGCAAATTAAGCTTAAATATCGCATTATATTTACTTGGTGACTTTAAAAAGGATTTAAATTTTCTAAGACACTGTTATAAGTTTTCAAATAGAAAACTAGCAGCTGTGTTAACATGACTAGTATTAATTCTCACTCAATAAATTTAGTCATTTGCAATATCAGCTAATTTGAAACTATAATATAAATTGGCCTAATTTTCAAATTCAAATCTACTAGAGTTTTTTTACTGAATTTTTAAATAAAGTCCTTCAAATTTTATAGTGCGTGCAGTGGCGGCTCATGCCTTATGTACTTGGGAGCGCGCAGTGGCGGCTCGCGGGTATCAAAGTAATAGGGCCAATAAAAAAGAGCACCGCAGGCGAAACATTTTTGAGGTTCTAATTAAATCATTAAAAAGTTCGCAAATATAAATTAAAGCGATTAATTAAATACTCGGCATTATTTTTTTAAGTGAAATTCCATTCCTCTATTTTTGTCGGATATAAACTTTTCAATCACTTTTTCATTAAAATTTGATATTTCTCGTATCATTGACTTTTCAATTGAAAGCATTGCAAGTGATGTTAGTCTGTCTTTACTCATAGTATATCTTACATACGTCTTAATTAATTTTAATGTCAAAAAACATCTTTCCGTTTCAGATGTCGTCATCGGAATAGTAACCAAAATTTTCAAAACTTTAACAAGTTCCCCGAAAACAACGTCTAAACCTATGAGAAAGTTTAGTGTTTGCAAGCACCCTGAAAAACTTTGAATTTCACTGGAATTTTCTGAATCTTGTCATTTCTTTCCTGGAGTAAAATATACTTAGCTGCAAAATTTCCTTATCTATCATAGGGTATGCTCACAAAATTGGTTGATATCTTCCAAAGGTTGTGTTTTTTCATATTCCTTATACTTCTCCTTTAAAAATAATTTTGCACCACATAAATGATTAAAAGAAAACCGAATTCTCACTTCTGAAGTAATTATATCACATACCTCTCTTAGAGACATGTTAACATTTTCTTGATTCAGTCTACGTCGCTTTTTTAGAACTTCTATATTCACTGGTTTCTTTGTTAAGGAAGGTAAATTATTTCTAATTTGTACAATTTCTTTTTCAAAATTATCTATGCATTTCTGGACTTTTATAACGTCTGCTTCAATTTTTTGTAGCTGGATAAATAAAATATCAACATGTGGCATGACTTTTGAAAAAAAATTTAACCAAAATAAAAATGAATCATCCTCTAGCCATTTAATAAATCCAGCCGCTTGGGTCACTGTTTCAGAGTTGTATTGTTTAGTTGTAGGTTATCTTTATTGTTGTACACACTCTGTACTATACGAGAGTTAAAATTCCATCATGTTTGAGAAGTTCTTGGCATGCGTTTGTCACAAACATGTTGCAAAGCTGCCATTCTGCCTGGCGGTTGAGAAAAAAAGTTGATATGCCATTCAAATTTGAAAAAAATATTCGTACACTACTGATGCTTGAAACTGCTTGTTCTAGTATTTTATTAAGCTGATGAGCGTAGCAATATACAAAATGTGCATTTTTGTACTGTTGGCGAATTTTCACGTTAACACCACCTAAATGACCACGCATAACAGCAGTTCCGTCATATGTTTGATAAATCAGTTTTTCTGGGCAATCTGGCAAAATCAGCGAAATCTGTTGTAAAATGCATTGGGACAGTCCATCTGCATCTTGACTTTTCCGATTTGTAAACCCCTATAATGTAATACAACTACAGTTTGAGTTTGAGTTGATACATCCGTAATCTCATCAGCCATAAGTGCGAGATACGCAGATTCTTGAATTTCTCCAAGAATATGTTCACGACAAAGCTCGAACATACATTGCAAAATTTCATTCTGAATAGATTTCGATGTGCCCTTGAGCACTGTTGCTTCTTGAATATGGCTACTAAAGACATTAACTATCAGCGTTTGTTAAAAAATCAACCAATTCTAGAAATACCCTTCTATTTGAAGAGACTTTTTTCTCGTCGTGACCACGAAGGGCAAGATTACATGTTCCGCACGGTTTTAATATGTCTATAATTTTTGACAGTACATGTCGATTTTTGATCACAGTCTCATTATGCTCACGAATTTGATCCGCATAAGCCGTAATTAGAAATGTAGCAATATTAGTCTTTCCTAAAAGTTGAAAACTGACAACATTATCTAGACGTTTCGTACTATTTTCGTGTTTTTTAATTTTTATAGAAATGTGTTTTAAATCGTTTACCCCATTCTTTGTCCACTTATTATCGCCCCCAAAAAACAGACATACAAAACAAAAGAACGAATTTGTTTCCTCGCAACCACAAATCCAAATAGTTTTAATGTATATCTGTTTGTCACTCACTTTCATAATTAATTATGTCTTTTGCACTTTTGCCGTCTAGTCTAATGTTTAATAAATCTAAAAAAAATCTGTAATGTAAATTACATTACATTATATATGCAACAAATCGATAAACTTTTTAAAAAAGCGCGATAATCTCAAAACATTTTCATACGTAAAAAAAGCAAAGAAAACAGAAACGACGAAGCAATTAACTTCTACACAGCCGTGGGCGGACTGTCCAGAGCTCCAATAGATAACGAAACCACGCGTAACCTCCTCCCATTCTTTCACTTGTTGCCATGACGACCGCCGTACATATTTTAGGCGGAATATCTGCGTTTTTACGTGCAATTCGGAAGTTAAATTAAATTGATCGCAAGTGAGGAGAGTATGCCGTTTGTTTTTTATTATTTTAAAAAAATAGTCGTAAAGCAGGTTATCGGGAAATAGGTTATTGTCTATTGTTATTTATTGTTTTAAATTTGGCAGGGAAGGCGGCGCCCCAGAGCCCTCCTGCACCGGCTGGAATTCTAAATTCTCAAATTATCGGACCATATTTCTTTGATAGCACATTAACTGGTGCGCGTTACTTGGATTTCTTGCAAAATTTCTTAGTTCGAGAGTTAAGAATAGTTTTCCCAGATGATGACAGCCCCAATGAAATTGATAAAGATATTTGGTATCAGAAGGACGGAGCTACACAGCCTTTTGCATTGGAAGTAAGAGCCCATCTCAATCAAGTTTTTCCCAATAGGTGGATAGGTAGACGCCTGCCCGTTCTTCCGATTTGACTCCGCTTGACTAAATTTTATTGGATTACATAAAATCGAAAGTCTACTTCAACAGACCAAATAACGTCGATGATTTAAAAGATAGATTAAGGCAAGAAATTAATCAAATTACCTCGGAAACGATACAAAATGTTCCAGAAGAATTTCAGGAACGTCTCCATTATTGTCAAGAAGCCACGGGCACCCAGTTTGAACATTTGATTTAAACTGTTTCATGTTCTTTTGTTTACTTACTAACATTAAAAATGTAATATTTTTCAATGAAAAACTTAGAGACATTCAAAAAATCTTATATTGCTGAATAGAGAATTAAAAATCCTTTCAAATGAGCTATCACACGCACTCTCGTTCCATTTAATAATTTTAAGGGGTATCTGTCACTCCAACGGAGTTGAAGGAAGAGGTAAAAACTATGCTCAAAAAATGTCATTTTAGAAGTAAAAATTGACGTGTTCTAGAATTTTACTCATAAATTGTTAATTACGTCGATAATGAATTTATCCGTTACTTATGGACCTCACTGTATGTAATTTTTTGTATTGTAATTGAACGTCCAACAATGTCTTATTCAGCTACTGCTAGGGTGTGGCTCGAACCGTCCAAATCAATTATATGCCCTCAAACTGTGACTGATGCTTGTTCTGTTTCCGGCTCATTTAATGAAAAGCGCTTGGAAACTAGGGTTCCGAACTGTTTTTTCTATTTCAATGTTTTCAGGTCTGATAAAATCGTGAAATACCCTGGATCCACCTTCTACTTTTAACATAGCACACTCATTTCCGATCGCCACTGTCATGTGTAAATCAAAACGCCCTGCGTTGTTCTGCATTTGTATGTCCTCTGCCAGCGTATTGATTGACGTGCAGACGTCGAATTGAATTATCTGTTGTTTTGTGTTCCAGTTTCCCGGATTCTGTTTTAAATTTGACACCATTACGTAAGCGATTTGCAAAGAGTTTAGTTCCACAGCATTTTCACAACTTCTGAAATTTTTGAAAGTGATCGAATAAAAGTTGTAATAATTTCATGTGCAATC
Source organism: Leptura quadrifasciata (assembly GCA_963675555.1). Taxonomy (NCBI): domain Eukaryota; kingdom Metazoa; phylum Arthropoda; class Insecta; order Coleoptera; family Cerambycidae; genus Leptura; species Leptura quadrifasciata. The sequence goes on along the minus strand of OY776673.1, from coordinate 185,331,772 downwards.
AGGTTTATAATCTATGAAATTTGAATAAGAAGAAAATTTTATGAATTTTCTCATTAACTAATTTTATAATTTATTGATTGGAATTTAATTTTTGTTAGTATAGATCATAAAAATTGGTAGTAGGGAACCGAGCCGTCTGAGAAAGGCTTGTAAAAGTAGACCTATACTCACTTCAAAGGACAAAAGAACTGAAAATAATTTCTCATAGAAAATCATTTGCTGCATTCTATTTTTGATATTGCCATCAAATTCGAATTACAAATACCCTTTAAAAGTCAATTTTGGTCCAAAGTCGGAAATATTGGTTCTCTAATATTTTTCAATTCATATTTATATTATTAAAATGATTATTACTATTTGGCTATAACATAGGTATTAAATCGTTTTCTATGGAGCCCACAGATTTAAAAGTGTATTGTTATGTGCCGCCCTCTAACGAAGAGAGGTATAATCAATCCCAGGTAGCAGAGTTAAAGGAACAAGAAGCCGGACTAGAAAGATCTCGAGTTACAATTAGTGTGTTATTATCCTTATAACTTACTTACTAATTATTATAATTTAAGTGATAAATCAGTGGTTAGTGACAATTCGTGTTGCAATTATTGGACCTACGTTCGGAGTTTACTACAGGGTGTAAACATGTAAAGTATTCGATCGCCTGGATCATGATATTCTATCAGAGAAATTGAGTAAATTTGGGTTATCAATGCAGCAATTAGATTTTTTCTCTTCATATCTAGAGAATAGGCGTCAATATGGGGAATACCGTGGTTTCAGATCATTTGACATCCTGGCCACAAGGAAGTTATTGCAATTTGCAACTAAGGTCTATGAAATTTTTTTAAATAATAATAACAAATTTTATATTAAAAAAAAACAAAAACTAAGTTTCTCACCGTATTGCTGGGGAAAAAATAACATATTTAAAAAAGAAAGTCCTCCGAATTTTAAGAAACAAAGAAGTTATTGCATTTTGCAACTAAATCACTTTTTAGGTCAATTAACAATACTTACATTATCATGCTTGTAAACAAGTTTCTATAAAAACTTAAAATTTTTCTGAATTTATCACATGAAATGAATAGATTTCAAAATGATACAGTCCAAATTTTAGCTCAAACTATGCATTTGTTAATTAACAATTAGCCAAAATGTAAAAAGTTTTTTTTTTTTTGGCATTGGACGTGAAATCCATTAGCCAGTCACTTAATTCTGCAAATAAAATAAAAATAACAAAAATAAAAAAAAAGACGCAAAAATACCAATACGAAGCTAACCTAACACGATTTTAAGGGAAAATTAGTAGATGACCAACACAATGGGGAAAGACAGGGTGACACTCTTCCCGCTCAGGGGCCCATCAATGTAAAAAGTTAAATATCTCGAGTTTACGTTAACAAAAATGAACTTTCTTTTTTTTTAAATTAAAGGTCCCAAAATTCTCCTCCCGATCTGAACATTTTTTTTTTTCAAAATGGCCAAAAAATCCAATTGTTGTTATTTGAGTTATAAATAAATGTAAAAAAGGTAACCAAAATTATATTAAAAAATTTCTTTTTTAATCGCATTCGGAAGCTGGCGTCGAGATCTATATTTTGAAAAACAATTTTCATTCCATTTTGGACTTAATAGCATAAAATGGCGGGCATTTCAAATTTTAGATAACAAATGCAATTTTAAAACACAATATTTTTAGTCGCAAACTCCTCTATAAAATGCTTATTTTACTATAAAGAACGTAACCAGACTGCAATCAACAGCTACTCTCCGGGCTATGTACCCCGCCGAGTGCTGAATTACAAGTTACAAGCCTGGCGCGTTAAGTGTAATAATTGCATATTACCATCAAAATGCTAATGCTAATGCTTCGATTGCAAACAAACACCAGCCGAAAGACTGATCCTACTTAAAGGAGCTTTCGTGCCAGTCATCACACACCACTTGCAGACTGCAGTTTCGAGCTGTTGGTTCTCGTCAGTGCAAGGTAGGCATGTGACGACCGACACGAGGATCACTTGACTATTTAGTACATTTCGGTATCTTTGGGATAGCGACATGTAAAATAGTCAGCAGGCGCCATCTAGCGGTCCAGTGCAATTTTGGACAATGGGTTCAATATTTTGATACCTACTTTTCAGGGTCCTTTTATTACATCAGAAAGTATATTTTCTGAAAGTTTGATGTAAATGTCTAGTTGACGGATTTGGGCACTAAAATGAAAAAATACTGTTTTCTCTCGTTTCTTCAGTTTTGTAGGTTATGTGCGTACTTCAGAGACTTGAAACTAACGAGGATTTATTGACAATTTTATTATGAAGAGACTGGTTTTTAGTTTGCCCCGATCTCACTTATAGGACCGGAGTTATTTACATTTTACCCTCGAAAAATGCGGTAAGGAAACTTTAATTATTGTTTATAAAAAAAAACTAGCACAAGGTTTTCGAGGTCCAAAACTTAGGAATATACTCCGGGTGATACCCAAAACAGGATAAAATAATAATCTTGCTGTTTCCAGACTGTGCAAATTAAAATGCTTTTTTTACTGCACTAATTATCAAAAGTTAATTGTTTGTTTACATTCCCTTAAAATGTATATTTTTTGTCAAATCGACTCTTCTGGCGATACTTATGGCGTTCCACCGTTTGGTGCTTGCCACGAGATGAAGTATTACTATGTTGTCGTGCTCGTAGCTATCTGTTGTGTGGGTTAAGTTGGAGATTGTTATGTGAGATGTGTTTGTAGGTTGATTTGTTTAAGACTAAGATTTAAATTAGTAGGTTAGTAGACTGGTTGTTGTGGCATCTTTTGGCAAAGTGAGACGTATAGGTATGGCTCTTTTCATGTTTCAGTCTGAAGCACTGTGTTGAAGACTCGCCAAATTGTGAGGCCCGGATTTATTCCAAACCTATGCATGACGCCATCCATTTAGCCAATATAATAAAGAGAGATCGACGAGGACTTAATTTCTCCTAATAATAAATCATTCTGCATTGAAAAATTTTAAGACTAGTTTATTTTCGAAAATGCCTGCTACTCTTGTTTCACTGACTATATGAGTGATTACCCCCTCGATTTAGTTCTTTACTGATGCATCCGCTAAATCACGCAATAGAGAGGTTGTTAATAGGACTGGCGTTGGGTTGATGTAGATTTCGTCCTTATGGCGGACGTCGTCAAGAGCTCGGTACGAATTTCTTAGATAGGTATGTGGGCGCCAGTACCGACACCAGGAGTTTGCAGACGCACCAGTGTCGAGCTGCGTTGTATCTCAGGACGTTTTCCCTTTAGATCAGGTTCATGAGTGAGACCAGGGATTTGTTTTGTGTAGAGAGAGTTTGTTTGTGCCCAGCTTCGACGTACTCACTTGGATTTTAGATATTGTCTTTAGATTTTGGACGGGGCAGGAGTCCCTGATAATGCCTACTTTATTTTCAGAGAAGTTAGCCCTGCTAGAGAAGGCGTCCCTAGGTTGATAACGCAAATTCTTTATGAAATACTCTGAGAGAGATGTAGGCGAATGTCAATGGAATGAAAGTAACTTTTCCCAAAAGCTAGCATATTAGCACTCTATTTAAAATATTTACAACACGGAAAATCGATTTATTTTGTTTATTCAGTTTACAGTTGGATTTTAGCAAGCACTTTTTTGTAGCTAAGACGCGTTACTAGTTAGGATGTCATGGTTAAATGGTCGCGGCAGACTGAGTAATGATAGGTTAAGTCGCTAGGTACAGAACTTGATACATTGAACGAGCGCGGTAAACCGTTTGAACTTCACTTTTTGTTAAATGCGCGACGGCTAAAATAGTTTAGAGCTTTTTTGCTTGGTACAGCCAAGGACAGCTGCAGTGGCACAGTTATAGAGATAACGTTCACGGCACTCGTATCGAACTGGACTCTTTTTACTTATTTTACTTTTGAGCGCGTTGAGCTCGGCCTTTTGTATGTTTCGTCGGGTACTTAAGCTCGCACAGGTCTGGAGGGGGTCCCCTGACATTCATCTCGGCTCGATTGGGCAATATTGCATCAGAAAATGTGAAAATCTGAAAACTTGGAAATGACAATTATATGACTCGTTCGGCCTTAAAAATGAGGAATTGTTTGATGTACGAACGAAGTTTGTATCGATTTGATTTTTGAAGTTAGTGACGATAATTGCCTGAATAAATTAATTAATTTTGAAACGACCCCGTAAAGTCGTCCCGAAGATTCTGTACGTAAAATTGAGATGATATGAGAATGTTCCGATAGGTCCGCGGTGACCGAAATGGACGTAAGTTTTGATGACAATGGGGAAAGAAAGTACCGGACTCTATTGGAGCATTATAAACGGAGACTGATTGTATTTTGATATCTAAGGCGTGAAATTGAATGAATAATGGAATAGAAAGGAAAGATAGTTTATAAAAAATGTGTGTGAGTGAAATAAAATATTTTGACTGCGGGTATGGAAAGTAGTTTTGTGTATTTGAAACTCATGTCGGGACGATATTTTTTAGAACATTATTTGGTAACGTTTGAGCTGTAGAATGATTAGTTTGAACGTTTGAGTGATGTTATTGATGGATTTGGGTTATTTGAGAATTATCGGTGATCCGTAAACCTTCTCTAGATTCAAAATAAATGATGTTTGTTGATAGGGTGACAGGTTGACAACGGTGAACGCAGTTGCAGTTGCATATTTTACGCACTCAAATACCTTTGGCGCCTGCACCGTTTTGTAAATATGATTTTATAATATTGTATGAAATATAATATCCTAATTTTGTAAAATTTAATATTTTCCTATTTACGTAAATTCGAATTTTAAAATCGATCATTTTCTGAAAATCTTTATTGTTACGCTGTAAATAATTACTTTTGTTTATAATTATTTGGATACGTGAAAGAAGGTAATTTTGATGATAAAATTAGAAATTATTTGAAAAATAAATGATTCTCCAAGTCTGGGTTGCTTTAGTACATACACTGGAATTCTAGAAAATTATTTACATGCAAACTTCCCCATCCTTTAAGTGGAGATAGCTGTTGATTGGTGTAACCAAATAAATAAAGGAATATCAATCAATCAAGATATGCTTTATTGTCTAGGAATGAGATACTCTTACTGACAAAGCTATATGTATAAAGTATAACATAAAATAAGATACAGTAAAAGTTACATACGATATATACAAGAATACAATAAATAAAAGGAAAATCAATATAATTAATAGTATTGAACAGTAGATATTTTTACACCACCATATGCACATCTAACGAATGGGTACAGTGTATACGACCTGAATTGAAACCGCATAAAAATTAAAAGCCGGCAAAGACAGTCGGCAAGACAAGAAGTTTCTATTTACCTATGCCGTCTGTTTTTGCCGGATTTTAGCTTTTATGCGGTTTCAATTTCTGGTCGTATACACTATATATGTCTTAATTGAGAATAGATAAAAGAAAAATATGTGAACAAATATAATAAATTCCTAGAAATTTGGAAAAAACACAATATATACAAATAAACACATATAGAAACAAAAGAAACATATAAGCACACATATATATCATAAAAGGAAGGAAGCAAGAAACAAAACAGTTTAAAATGAGTCGTCGTAGTATACACTAAGATTATAAAAGGCTTTCTGAATCAATGTGTCCTTCATTGCCTCTCTGGATATCTTTAATTGGGTCATATTTCTGGGAGACAGGGATATGTGGTTATATTATATACATTTTTTTGCTTTCGTATATTACTGATTGCTTCGTTAAAGTTGATCTGGTGATGGGTAGAGGCAGGGTTAAAATTAACGCTTGTCTCGTATTATGCTCAGGCAGAGAATCGGTATGTAGTGTGTTTAGTATTCTCTTATGTAATAGGCATACTGTTTCTAGAATAAAGATGCATGTAAGCGTTAATATTTTGTGAGCACTAAAAAGAGGTTTAAAACGATCCCTTGGTTTTGCTTTATATGAGTATCTTAGTGCCCTTTTTTTGTAACACAGTGTTCAGAGAATGTTGACTACACATTCCCCAGAAAGGGAGTTCGTATCTTATATGAGACCCAATCAGGGATAAGTAAGCCATTTTTGCAGCCCTGAAACCCAATTCATTTAAAGTTATTCTCACTGCATAACAACCAGATGCCAACTTTTTACTGAAATTTGAGACATGTACATGAAATTTTAGTTTCTCATCAATATGTAACTTAAGAAATTTAGTATGGGGTTTATTCTCAATAGGTTGGTTATCCAAGAAAAGATCAGCATAGGTGAACTGGAAAGTAAGTATATTTGTTTTGTTTATATTGAATACAAGCGAATTAGAATCAACCATTTCTTTTACCTTACATATATCTGACTTTATATCCCGTAGACTGTTAACATTTTTACTATGCCACAGAACGGTAGTATCGTCTGCAAAAAGCGTAAAGGGGCCCTGAATATCAATAGTCGCCATAGCACCGATCCTTGTGGCACACCACACTTAATATCTCGCCGAGGATCTTTGCAACTTGAGTATGCTGAAACAGGAACGATTTAATCCAAATAAAGAATTCACCCCTAAAACCATAGCACAAAATTTTTTGAAGCAGTATTTCATGATTTACGCTGTCAAACTCTTTCGAAAAATTGCAAAACACTGCACCGACAGCGTTGCCACCATTTAAGTTGATGGACTTCTTTTCTAAAAATGCCAGATTGGTACTTTTGGAATTTTGAATAAGTAAATTACGTTCCAATAAAGAATATTTATTTCTCCAGCCTATTGATATGCAGGAAGCTATGACTGTTTATCCGTAAGGAATCCTGTCTGGAAAGTTGAGCGGAAAAATAAGAAAATAATAGAAAACAATAAACTGGAAATTTTATAGATGGGCTACAGCGATAAGAGTTGTAAAAGAAGGCAGTAAAGCTATAAAACTGAAGTTAAATGAATGTATACGACCAAAAATGATAATAGATTGATGGAATAAGTCACCTAAGAATATCAATACTATGAGTTGCGTATAAAATAAGTAAGTAAGTTTATACATAGCAAAATGTGTTGCGCGTTTTATGGCTTTTATATTTCGCTTCCTCGCTCTTCGTAACGTTAATAAAATTTAAAAAGAAAGAAAATGAATATTAAGCTTTGGAGTAATGGCATATCAATTTATGCTAATTAGTTCTAATATCTAATTAGTTTTGATAAATATTATTAAATTTTAAATATTTTAATATTAGTGTTGTGACATTTATATAGACAATAAATCAGATGGTAGCCGTCATCCAATACATGAATGAAACCATTTTAGTGAGGAAGTATACCTTTCGTAACCAAAAATGTTGGTCCGCCGAAACACAACCTGGACCGTTTTTACGCTGATAGAAAATATTCAATCACAACATAATACTTAACTTACATCATATATTTTATATTCCCAAATGGCACTTTAATCAGCAAGCTAATTCAGGTAAATTATTGTTTTTTTAACATTTATTTAACGTTGGACTATTTCCGCTACTGAGGCTAACACCGACGTCTGTACATGAACTACCCCCCACCAGGAGTTTTGTCGAGCCCCTCCTCTTTCGAAAAGTGGGGATCTTTTACTTGCCGAACATTTAATAGACAAGAGACCGACGGTTTTACATCACCTCCGAAGGATGGCATATCCACTGCACAATCCTCGCTTAAGACTGAGTAGCTTCCGGGCATATACTAATATATAATCCGCTGGAAGAAATGAGATGAGGACGCGGTCTTCCTTGTGAACACGAGGGATAGTTCAGTGATAAAGAAAATAATATTTCGGAGCGTGGTTTGAGATTCTTGGAGTAGCTCGTGCACTTTCTGTAGTTGAAGAAGTCGAAATATACTTTTTTAGATTTTGGTCAGGGTACAAAGCTACACCATGCATAAAATTTTTCTAAAGCTTGTTCACTGTGTATGGTTGTAGGTGTTAAAAAACGCTTTTTTGAGATTCCACTAATTTTTCAGGGTCAAAACAACCCTCCCCCACCCTCTGTATATGACTCTTTTTAAACTTCTTGAAATTATAACAGCTTTGATTAAACGAACTGAACAAAGTATTTTAACAAAGTTTGTAACGAATTTTAAAACTAAATATTCCATTTAACAAAGTTATGAATAAGATGACTATTCGACAACCAGATATTGGTCCATAAAAGAAAATTTTGAGAAGCGAAAAAATAAATAAAATAAAATAGAAAAAAGTGAAGCTAAAACTGAAAAAATTCACTTTACGTGCGAGGCGCGACGGTGAAGACGTCTAGATGCATTTGACTTGGTTAAACAAAGAATAACAATAACCCGGTTACAGGAAAATTCACTCGAGGCAATGAGGTAGTGAATCAGATACAGAAAATGCACTAGGCACTCTAGACAGGTTAGCATGAAGACCAAAATATCTAGAATGCATTTTCTTGAGGTTTAACAAAATTCACTCGCGATGACGAGGTAGTTAGTTGCAAGTACAAAAAATGCACTAGGTAGGTTGGCAATTAAGACCAAAATATCATCTAGAAATACACTTTTTTTAAATTTACCAAACTACATAGATAATAGATTACTGAAGACTGACTTGCTGAAGTGTAAAATTCTCGGTATTATATAGTTCAGGTAGCGTTTCGTTTAGACGGGGACAGTACCTCGCCGGACCGTTTTTCCCTATTTTTTGCTTTCGTTTGCCGCGCCTCGTCCATTCTTTCGGCTACGAAGCGATTTTCGTATGGAAAACGGAATAATTTGAAACTGAAACTTATATAGAAATTTGGGCATTGATATGGAGCATCTTTTTAAGAAAGAGTTAGGACTGTATTTGAAATGGATATTGAATTATTTAGGATTAACTGCCAGGCCAAGACGGACGAACGTTTGTACGGCACGTCTAACTTTTTAAACTACTAAATTGTTCACGCCCGCGCGTAGTGATATTCCCACTTGCAGTCGCCTTCTGACATCTGGGTGCGTATGCACTAATGCGAATTTATTTATTTAATAATTATAATTACATATACATAACAATAATTACAACTTATTATCACGGTTTAATTTAAGCCTGTAGAATAAATAACTTAATACTTATTCTAGCGGTAATACAGTAAAAGGAAAATTATACAGGGGGCATAAAAATAAAGATACATATCCCAGGCAGACTTCCATGATGCAAATTACTTCGTTACAATGGTTGCATAAGAGCGCAATATTGCAATATTTTAAATTGTAGCCAAGGACAGTTCTAAAGTTTCTGTTGATTTTTAGTATTTTTATATAATCAAGGGCAACCAAAATATCTTGTCAGAAATGCAGGTTTGTAGTGTTCTTAGAAAATATAATTGTACAGGGCAGGGCCAAATTCTGATCTGAATGATTTAATGCATTCTGTTCAGCAGCATTAGAAAAGTGGCTAGCAAAATGATTAGCAATTTCATTGGGGTCGTCTATACAATAATCACTCTCGTAATTAAGAATATTGTTTTATCATCACCGTTAGTTTTTAAAATTAATGTCCCAATTAAGGTGCTTCCCTTTTACACGGAATTGAGTCTGAGTCAAACGTGAAGTGGGTATACTAATCTCAGTGAACATGTTGCTGATCAGTGGTATTGATCACATGCTTACCTTGCACTGACGAGAGCCAACAGCTCGAAACTGCAGTCTGCAAGTGGTGTGTGACGACTGGCACGAGACCTCTTTTAAGTAGGATCAGACTTTCGGCTGGTGTTTGTTGCAATCGAAGCATTAGAGTTTTGATGGTAATATGCAATTATTACAATTAACACGCCAGACTTGTAACTTGTAATTCAGCGCTCGGCGGGGGACATAGCCCGGAGAGTAGCTGTTGGTTGCAGTCTGGTTACTTTCCTTATGGTAAAATAAGGATTTTATAGAGGAGTTTGCGACTAAAAATATTATGTTTTAATATCCCGCCCTCTAAAAGCACATTTGAACTAACATAATTTTTGTCTTAGCGTCTAAGTTCGATTTGAACTCAAATAAGTGTTTAAGCTTGCAATAACTATTTCTTAGGCTATTTTCCACATGTTCAGTGAACTTTAAATTGTTATCTATTATCAGACCGAGATCTTTGGCAATGTGTACGGTTTCAAGGTCTGAACCATTCAGTTGTATTGCCAGCTGTAAGTCTCTTTTGGGGAGTAATATGTGTTCACATTTATTCACATTTAAAATTAATGAATTTTGTTTACACCAGCTGCTAATTTTTGATAGGTCAGTATTTATTTTCTCTTGCGTTCATGGTATCAAGAGTTGAATAGCTGTAATATATCTGTATGTCATCTGCGTAGAGTTGCATGCTACAAAAACTGGGTATATTACGCAAATTAGAGGGAAATATACTAAAAAGGAGGGGGCCTAGAACTGAGCCCTGGGGTACTCCAGATATTAATTCTTTCGGCTGTGAATACATCTGACCAGTAAGGCTATTTAAACTAACGATTTGTCGTCGATTTTTCAGGTATGGTTCCATCCATACTAAGAGATGATTAGAAAGTCCAAAGTATTTTAATTTACTAACCAGAACGTCGATGGAGTCAAAAGCTTTAGACAGTTAGACATATCTAGTAGTACTAGGGACTTATTCTTTGATTGATCTATGGCGCCGAGAATATCGTCTACAACTGTTGTCCACGCATTGGTGGTACTGTGCTTTTCCCGGAAGCCAGATTGATTAGGTGGCAATATACTATTTGTCGTTGCATAATTCGCGAGTTGTTCATGTAGTGCAGCTCTGCAATTTTCAGAGATACTGATAACAGACTTATTGGCCTTAGATCGAGATTACGAGAACGAAAACAATTAACAAAAAGAAATGAAATCTTTTTATAAATGTTCAGATCTACATGAGGAATAAAACAATTTCAAATTATAATGAGTTTTATATGGGCGTGCTTCAAGGGACCATAGCAGGTCCAATATTGTTTCTGAATTATATAAACGTCATAGCGTCTATAAAAAAAATTGCTGGGCATATAATGTCTTATGCAGATTACATTGCTATAGTTTTCGCTGATGATTCATGGAATAAAATATGGAAAAGTAGAAGCTAATCTAAAATTAGTTTATGACTGGTTAAATTCAAACATGTCTAAATACAGATAAGTCGAAATTTTCAGCTTTTGCCATTACAGCTGATGATCAACCTCCAAATAATAAATTAAACTTACATACAAACACAAACAATTTTATGATACCCAAAATTGTCAGTGTACAAATATTCAAAAAGTTGAAAAGATGGAATATCTGGGTATAATTATTGACCAACATTTAAAATGGAAGGAACACATGTCTTATATTGCTACGAGAATTAAGCAGGTAATGCACAAATTGTATCAACTAAGAGATATTTTAAGCAGAAAAAACTTAGTTATAACCTCCCCAGTAGAATCAATTCTAAATTATAGCATCATAGTCTGGGGAGGTGCATATAAAAAAGCATGAAACATTTTGTAAGTTACTCAAAACACACTTATTAAAAAATCTTTTCTATTCTCAAGTGAGAAACTATATAAAGTGACTGGTTTATTTAACATAACAGATACTTACACATACCACTGTTTGCTATGGGCTTTTAAAATGAAAAATAATCATAATCAAACACCAAAATGACTAGATTAAAAAAATAATAATAATTGTCGTTCCAAAAATGAATAAATCTCTTACACAACGATTTGTATTTTTCTAAGGTTTCAAACTTCTTCCTTTACAAATAAAACAAATAAAAAATTGGAAAAAATATAAAATCGAAACGAAAAAATATATCCAAAATAACTGTGCTCTGTTTGACTCTACACTAAACATGAACTAATTCACATAATTTCTGACCTTCTATTGAAACGCACTTGGTATTTTCAGCACGCTCTCGGAGGCTACCTTTAGCTCTAAGTATCAATTCCTCCTCCCCCTCTTGAATATCATATTTATATAAAAACTTTCTTTTTCTTTTTCTGATTTTTAATAGATATAGGTATAATATACACAAACAAATCTTTTATAGATTTAGGTGAGCCACAGATCTATTAAAATTGACCGATAATAATCTATATTATATATGTACACAAACTGTCTTTGAATAAATTACTTACTTACTTACAAAAAAATTTTAAAACTAATATTAAGCTTATAATCAAATAAGTAGGAACAATTTAAAATTTGGTATTGACTGTTCGCCAATTAGGTACTTACCGTCATTTGGGAAGATCCTGTTGAAAACAAGTTAGATATCTAATTTTGATAAAGAGTTCTTATAATAAGATTTAGCAGACAGTAACACATGTAGCTTCATACGGTGAATAAAAAACACTGCGATGTTGAGGAAAACAGCTTTCATAAATAGTTGCTCTTAAAAAAATAGATATTCCCTAAGACATAATGACGTGGTGTTTAATTAATAAATCGCATAAATATTCGATGCAAGAGCTTGGCAAGATTTTTGAATAATGGAAAATTCTCACAGCCAATTAATCAAAGTAAATTACACCGACAGTGTAATTAACTTTAATTAAGATGTTTACCCAATTTAAGACAAGATTTTCAAATTAATATTGTCTGGTATCAGATTTCATGAAATTATAATAAGTGTCCAAGATAAGTGAAACAGAATATTGTTAGATGGTTAAAGTAGAGTACACCTAATTATCATAAATCTTTTCCTCCTAATCAACCACTTTTTATGACATAGTATAAGAAAATAAGTCAGTCACTCCCATTACCACGATAAAAAATATTGTTTAAAAATTTACTTCTTCACCAACGAATTATAAAATTGTGAACGCTAAATTTTCCATATGTTACAACTCATAATTTATAAATACACAAGCAATATATTCCTTGCAATATGTATTGAAATGTAATTTTACCTGAACATTCAAGAACCCTTAATATAGGCATAGTTTTCATTTAGAAATGTAATCTATTCTGCCAGGCCTTTTACGCTATAAAATAAAATAATGCTTCTACTTCTCCGCATATGCAGCTGCGTCTATAATTACAATGAAAGCTTATTATAATTGCCGTGAAATCTTCGCTAATAAATTTCAAAACCATTACTGAAATTCACAAGCCATTTCCATATACAGTGCGTCAAGAAAGTATTAAGTACTAGTTTTAGATACTGAATTTATTGGAGAATACTTGTTTGTACCTATCTGTAATTTAGTAAACTGTAAAATATAACAGACAACCCATTAGTCCAGTGGAATTATCTCCAAAAGTACCCAAATCCGCACTTAAATCTTGATACGTATTTTTATCTGGTTCAGGTTTATTTTCGTAATTAATATATTTGTAATTATGTTTATTACTTTTGTGTAGGTTCCGGTATATTTCCTTTCATATAAAATATTTCTTTTTAATAACAGTCGAGACATCTATAGGTTTTATGTACAACTGCTTATAGCAGTTAATTTAAAAATCCGTTTATCAGAAAAAAAAATGAGAAAAGAACTTATCGATACGGACGGCCGAGATTGTTCGATCGGCGGCGTGGTTTTGTAAAGGAGAAGATGTGTGAATATTGCAAAATTCTAACAACTCTCGTTATATACGGCTCAAAGTCGGTTCAATAGTGTATTCGTAAATCGTAAAAAAACCGTCGAAAATCAATGATTTTTTGATTGTTATTATCTAATAAATAAACGAACAATATCCGCGTGTAAACTATTTAAAAGTTTAGTATGTGGTATGCTTAAACTACGGTTCAAATTTGATAAAAACTATTCGATAGTTTCCGAGATAATTTAATTCGTTTAGAGAATTACGATGACTTTAATGTAAAAATTTGACCCGTATGTAAAGGTTTAGTTGAATTATATTTGGACAGTATTTTCAACTTCCCTCGAATAAATATATTAATAATAATGAAAGGGAAATTATAGCGTTGATGCGCGTCACTGCAGAGGGGGCAGGAGAGGGGATAGACGCGCTCCTGGGCTCGTGCTCACTCAAAATTTGCTCCAACTGCTTTTCGCTGCATGAATCGTCGATGTCTCGGCTTCTAATCGTCCGATTTCGATGGACTACATGTATTTGGGAATCTTTTGAATTGAAACTTTCCCTTTAACGTGTTGGTCGTGGCGTTTGTCATAGACTGATATTTCTTAACCATCCCAAGCCTGATTTCTGAGCATATTTTTCGTTATCTTCTACAGAAAAGATGATTTACAGACAGCGAGATTGATTTTGGTTTGCTCATAAATTTTTGAAATTCTTGTTGATATAAACAATATTTCTTGTCATATGTTATGTTATCCATTCAGTGCTATAACGTCTTTGGACTAGCATTAATACGTATGAAGTCTGTTGACGTCATTTACCGAACATGTTTGTACAGCTCAGTCCTCGTCTATGAACAAGCATACTTTTAATAAGTAAATCTCTCATCTCGTAAATACATACGTGTAAAATCAAGTATAGCTTTATAATGCCCAACGGGGAAGTAGCAACTTTAGAGGGGTAGTTAAGTCAAGAAGAATAAGTGGCAAATAGGCGCAGGCAGCTCTGGTAGATACAATGATCTATAACGAGCAGTGGATTGAGTTAATAGAATCAAAATGATGTCGGAATAAGAATTATCATTACTGCGAGATATACGACACCTTACCAAATAAAATGCAGTCAGGAGAAGAGTTTTGCAGTAAAAACATATATTTAAAATACGTCAAGTGCTTATTTGGACATGGATAATTTAAATCTCATCTATATAAAATGGACCTGATCGAAAATGCCTTCTATGACGGCAGCATCGGTGTTCTGAACCATTGGCTGTTTACGTGCCAGCACAATAGAATCGCAATCAAATTTTACTAGGCGGTAAATCATGGCATACTGTTACCACAACACAATACACCACTTCTATATTTGGTCGTGAGAAAAAAAAATTCTTTAAATTTATTAAGTTGTATACAGTAGAGATTTAGAATCTTTTACATGTGGTTTCCTTTGTTTTTACCCTGTGTGAATTAACCTATACTTTCCGTTGCCCTTCTTGTTTGTCTCGAAAGTCGTCATGAAAGGCACCTTGACGTGAAGCCTGTGTTTCCTGTGTTTTACTATTGGTTGCTGTCTTATTTATTATCACTTAGATAATTTCGGTAGAGTCTATATCTCTAAATCTCGTGGCTGAATGGACTATGTCCAAAGATAAATTAAAAAAAAAAAAAATCAAAATGGTTTTTGATGCTGAAATTTCTTAAATTCTGAACATATTTTTCTCTATTTTCTACGGAAAAGGTGATTTGCCTGCAGCACTCATAAATTCTCATAAATTCCTTAAACTCTTGTTCTTTCTTTCTTATCACGCGCTGTCCGTGATTTTAAAAATAGTTTCTGAAACAAAAAGTAGTAACATTAATTTATAAATAATGAAGGAGAATTTGAAAGATGTATTAAATAAAACGAAGAAAAGCATATAATTTTGATTATAATTTTACAGAATTCTTTTATCTTTTCTCAACCACCTCTTAAAGCACTGATGTAAGACACGAAAAAAGAATTTTATCGTAGATAGCAATCGAGTCGAATGATAAATATACACATTCACACACGAATATTAGACAAACAATTTAATCACATATTTTAATATGATGGAAATCTTTCCAGTTAATAATTTTCCACCCTTGTGTGGGTACCACATGTTCTACTCTAAATGCCAAAGGTAATGCCATAATTATTTAAAACATGACTGTAATTAAATGAACTGTTACAATAATTACAAGGTCCTATCAATATGGCTTTATCGGGAATCAATTAGTTGAGATCCCAGAAGGCGTTCTATTTAATTAGCGGTTTATTAGATGGGGAAAGTGTGTGTAGTGCCCAGATGTTCATTATAACGTTGATTGTTTTTCTATTTGTTTAATTGAATCTTGAGAAGAGAACCATTACGGCAAAGATTAACTTGCCTAGACTTTCTGGCGTTGAAACTAATGACAATGTTTTTTTTTCATCACATTGTGAAATATAGTACGCTCTGCTGCTATATAAAATAGATAGACAGAAAGATAGATGGGTTTTATTTGACTACGACTACATTCACATTTTGTACAATATTTGTAGCAAATCAGTACGTGGATTGGTTAGTTACCAGTCAGCAATTGACGGAAACAATCAAAGTAAAATAATGTCTTAACATTGACTATATAAGTATATATGGTAACAGGCATACAAGTAGAGAATAAAACAAAACAAATGACAAGAGATGAAATAACAGAATAAATGCTATAATTTTTTTAATTTTTGATTTAATGCCACCTAGATTTAACTACTTGATTTGTGCAGGTAAATGATATTATAGTTTTAAATTGAGAGAGTTTTTTCACTAATTGCTAATCGGTATCGTGATTTCATAAGAAGACCTGCAGAACGAGTATTGTGTTGGTGGTAATCAGAGTGGGTAGACGCTCTTATTAATGTAAGAGGCCGTGACTAATTTCGTGACCGAAAGCACATACGGCTGAAACTTGCTTCATATGTAGAGGTAGGCTCGACAATCCGAATAGTTCTGGTCTACCAGAGCAAAGCTGCTGCGTTTGGGTACCAGCGCCTCGCAAAGTTGATCAGCATTTGTCCCCTCTGGGGGTACATCGGCGGTCCACCCTGAAGGTGCTTGCCGCAGGTTGGATTAGTAGTATTTTATCGTGCTTTTAGCTGTCTGTTGTTTAGCATAAATGAAATAATAGTTCTTCTAGTTCGGTCTGAAGGACGATGTTAAGTAATATTTTATGTATTTTTTGTATTTTTATAATTTTATGTATATTTTTTTTTGGTTTTGTTGGTTGTTGAGATATGACTTTATATGGTAGACAGAGTATTGGTCACTAATATGAATTCCGTCGGTCTGCCGTGGCGCAGTTGCTGTGCTTTCAAAACTGACCGCTTCAAAGTTGCTAAATGGGACAAAAAATTAGGCTGAATGAACATACGCGTGAATTGAAAACTCTCACACAAAGAAAGCTGCCTATCTATTTACTATGAGAAGAATCTATATTTGCCAATGCCTTTTATAGATGTTTTTAAATAAAACATTATAACAATTCACCAGAAACTAGAAGAACTAGGTTTGTTGAGAATTTGTCCATTAATTTACCTATATTTAGGAGGACTCATACTCTGTTGCAATCGAAAAATAAATAGCTTGACTGGGCTTAGCATAGTTCAAAGGTGCTTTTAGAGGGCGGACACTGGACCGCTAGATGGCGCCTGCTGACTGTTTTACATGTCGCTATCCCAAAGTTACCGAAATGTACTAAATGGTCAAGTTATCCTCGTGTCGGTCGTCACATGCCTACCTTGCACTGACGAGAGCCAACAGCTCGAAACTGCAGTCTGCAAGTGGTGTGTGACGACTGGCACGAGAGCTCCTTTATGTAGGATCAGTCTTTTGGCTGGTGTTTGTTGCAATCGAAGCATTAGCGTTTTGATGGTAATATGCAATTATTACACTTAACGCGCCAGGCTTTTAACTTGTAATTCAGTAATTCAGCGCTCGGCGAGGCACATATCCCGGAGAGTAGCTGTTGGTTGCAGTCTGGTTACGTTCCTTATAGTAAAATAAGGATTTTATAGAGGAGTTTGCGACTAAAAATATTATGTTTTAATATTCCGCCCTCTAAAAGCACATTTGAACTAAGTATAAAAAAGTTCATTGAACAAAACCATGAAATACTTACAAGGCTGTTTTAATCACATTTTAAATAGTATCAGTTCATACGCGCGCTTCTGCCGTTCTCACTGTTTTTTTTTCCACTCCACTTCCACACACGTTTTTATTACTCTCCTTTACTGTATTAGTTGATATAATTATAAACTTGTTTGCAGCTCAATACTCAATTTGACTAAATTAATTAAAATTTCCTAAACGAAATAAAAAGAACGACACAACGCAAGCACCATATAGTGCTTGGGTGTGTCTTCCAGAACTCGATCTAGGTCTCTTGCCGTTCTGGGCAAAAATAATTTTTACCGCCCTTTATGTTTGATTATAAATTGTTTTAAAATATAATTTTTGATGGGGGATGAAATTATATGCAGATATTTGTAGAGTAATAAAAGCTTATTTTTTTATAGAAATTTAATATTCATATGCTAGACTTCGCCTAATTTTAATAATAAATTGCATGGTAATGTACAATTTTTATTAATAAAAGTCATTTTTTATTATTATTATTATTATAAAAAAACAGTAAAGAACAAAATAAATTGTACATATAGGAGGAAGGTACACATTCTTTAAAACTTTAAAACAACTCATAAAATATTTTAAGAAATCAGTACAAAAAAACCACGTATATACAACTTTCACCAAAAAATTCTTAAAGATATTATCAAATTAAAGAGAAACACTACTTAACATTTTTGTCGGCAAACTCTTTTATTATTTCACATAATGTTCTGTACTAATTACAACCAATCGAATTTAGGTAATTTCTGGCTATTTTTAATTTCTAATAGCTTTGGAATTTTTTAGTAAAAATAGTAAGAAAATAAAAATTTGTATTTGGTGAACTGACCTGGAAAATACACCACACCAAGCAGAATTGCACGACTAGGACCCTAATATAATCCAAAAATTACAACACGAATATTCCAAACTAAAGAGAGAATTAGTTAAAAATATATCATTGTGTGACTTACAGGATACATATCAACAAAAAATTATGAACACTACTTAACATTTTTGTCGGCAAACTCTTTTATTTCTTCGCATAACTCATGGTCTGTACCAATGGGGAACAATCCAAGCCAGTTCCTAATATACCCAATAGATGACGCCATGCGTACTCGGTTTAATGTCATTCTCAATTTGTATCATATAATATATGATACAAATTAAGAATGACATTAAACAACTATTTAAAAGTTATATTATAACTTTTAAATTGTTTAAATTTCCCGATTTCTGAGAGTTTATCGATCCTTCATTCGGAGAAATGAGCCAAATTGATAAAAAGAATAAGAAACAATCCAAACCAGTTCCTAATATATCCAATAGATGACGCCATGCGTAATCGGTTTAATGTCATTCTCAACTTGTATCATATATAACCTTTAAATAGTTTAAAGTTACTTAATAATTCGATGATGGTGATGATCAGAAACCATTCAAAGTAAAATAGTTTTTGTTTCCGTTACTGATACTCTAAGGACTGGCAATGGTTAACTTTAGTCGTTTTATAAAAAATATATAGAGTATATAATTATTTAACGCAACATTTACCGAGAGAGAAAGATTTATAGGTATGAAATTTGAGCAATGGTGGATAGGGTAAGTAGA
The DNA here is from genome assembly GCA_963675555.1 of Leptura quadrifasciata. NCBI lineage: Eukaryota > Metazoa > Arthropoda > Insecta > Coleoptera > Cerambycidae > Leptura > Leptura quadrifasciata. Next base: position 185,312,488 of record OY776673.1, on the reverse strand, counting down.
TATTATAGTTGGTGAAAGTTGACTATGTTTTACTAGGTTTTAGGAAAATTGGTTATGTATGGTACGGTAGGGTGTGTTTCTTTAGGGTGAATATATGTATATCCGAATATGTCTAGATAATAATAACAATTTATTTTCCTTAATGACAAATAGGTACATTTGTATAGGAATAGTCAACATTTTTCTTAATACTAGGTATACCAATTTTTATAAAATTGACCTAAAGTTTAGTAACAATAAGAATGAAAATAAAATATATATATATTTATAAGTAATGTATAATTAACAGACACAAAGGAAGTCTGATATTGAATAAGAACATTTATCCAGTAAAAATTCTTTTAACTTTATTTTAAATAACCTTTCATTCTTTATATATTTTACGGCATTCGGCAACAAATTAAATAATTATAGATAGAGATAGATAAATATAGACAGAGTCCTCTAGCGATCCACTCTGTATGACGTATATATCTTCAATTTCAATATGGAGTATTAGTAGAAACCATGCTCTTTTACATATTTTATGCAAAATTTGAAATAAAAATTTTAAATTGAAAAAGTTAGTTAAGCTGTTTAAAATGGACTACACACACACAGAGATATTTTTACTTCGATGTTTGACTTTCGGTACAATCATTTCTTTATGATGATTATTAGAAATTATATAAGGCTTTTAAGGAGGAGAGAAAATTTACTTTTAGGTACAGGAGAAGTTATACAGGGGCATCAACTTGTCAATCTTCAAACATCTAGAACTTCGTTTTTTCAAAAGGAATACCAAGTATATTATTCTACCATTTTGTAGAACTATTATATCCCTTCAAAGTAGTTATCTTGATATTGGGCCCCAAAATTTACAGTTTCTGAGATAGTTTCAATTTAATTGATAACTTCAAATTATTGCATTTTTCACAAGTTAGCTATGACTTTGATATTTCAAATTTTATGCATACAAATGAAAACAGAGTTTATGACATGTTAGTAATATAATGATATTACTATTAAGCAAACGGTTAATGTCACATAATTTCGTACCTGAGGAACTTTAGTATGAAACAGTATTTAAAATAATGAATTTTTCTGCGGAAGAACTGACAGATATGGTTTTTCTACTAGGAGCAAGTGATCAAAATTATATACTTGCGACAAGAATGTATAAATCAAGATATTCAGATAGAAGGCAGTCCAGGAAAGAAACTTTTGAAAATTTAATACAGCGATTTACCCGAAAGGGAAATGTTGCATATGAAAAAACAGAAAGAACCAAGACCGCATTAACCGAAGAAAATGAATGACTGTTAAACGTTACAGAAGTTCCTCATATCTCTAATGGGGAAATGTCAAAACAAACTGACTGTCGTACAAATAATTTTGAAGAAAAACAAATTCCATCCGTACTATATAAATTAATGCAAGAGTCATTAGACGAGAATTTCAAGAAACGGGTAACATTTTGTGAATGAGCTCAGCAACAAATTCTTCGAGATAGAGATTTTTTAATAATGTATTATTCGTTGATGAAGCAACATTTTATAAAAATGGGTTTGTAAATATACATCATTTTCATTATTATGCAACCGAAAATCCACATTGCATGTGAAATACCAATCAGACAAGGTGGTCATTAAACGCATGGCGCGGAATGATACGAAATTATGTCATTGGACCTTATTTCTTTGAAGAAAGAGTTAGCGGCCTGATTAACCTAAATTTTCTGGAGTACCAGTTGTCGCAGTTAATAAATTATTTACTCATTCCACTCGGACAGAGAATGTGGTATTTACACGACGGAGCACCATTCCACCATATAGTACCTATTCACATACATTTAAATAATGAATATCCTGGAAGATGGGTAGATAGAGGAGGAAATTTGATGTGGTCGCCTCGCTCACCGGACTTGACAAAAATTGATATTTTTATGTGGGGCTACGTCGAAGATCAAGTATATAAAACACCCCCAACTACAAAAGAGGATATGACATTTCGAATTAGGGAAAACCGTTAACATCAATATGTTAAGTATAACGTTAGTAAGTGCTAAATTTGAACATTTGTTATATTAGTTGTTTTTTATGTTTTTCCTCGTCACCGTTGTTAATTTCAAATATTTTAATTGTTTAAATTATTTCCCGCTTCAATATTGTGATAAAGGCTAGATATTGGACTTCCTCGCACTAATGGGCTACCCTGTATGTAACGCCTAGGATCTAGGACCAAAGAAATGTCTCTACTGTCATCCACCTACAGGATTATTAGTTTAAAAAACCATGTTCCATAGGACACAATATTTTTCCACAACTTGTACTTAACCGAACTATTTATTTAATTAATAAACTTTACTTTTCCAGACAATTTCATTCAAAATATGAATTGACTTCATTATTAATTTTGATATGAATTTTAACATTCTGAAGAAATTGGAAAGTAATTATTTAAATTATTATTTTAAGCATCTACAGATTTCCTTTTGTGACGAATACAACCTTCTGCAGTGCCTACAATTGTAAATATTAAAAGTTAATATTCGTGAAATAATTACTTCTCGAAAGATTAGAAGAAAAGAGACCAAAAAGAGTACGCGAGACATTCAATGACACTAGCGCCTTCGCCAAAAATTAAAGTATAGAAATTAAAATGCCAGCAACTTAACCTTCAATTGCTTAATCATGAAAATGCCGAGTATTTGTTAATTAAAATCCTTGTAAATTAACTTTCATTACGAAATTACTGTAACATATTGGTACAGAAGCAAGGCATTTGTACGACCGAATAGCCCACATCCCGCACACGCGTTATTTGCTCAGTTAATTCCACCTGTTCTGCCATACCTTGGCATATGGGGCGTATGCAGTGTTGACCTGGATGCACGACTATGGCGTTGCGCGGTCCAGCCAGACGCACAACCTAACACATAGCCTCCGGTAAATCTATATCAGGACCTCTAATTAAATATTACGGGTCGTATTAAAATGTTTTATTGTGGAAACAAACTATTCACCACCATGTGCACTGTGCAGATCTAATATTGCATTTCCATTAATAACAATTTTAATACTGATCTCAGTTAAATACTCGGTAATTTAAATTAGTCAAAAATAAATACACATCTACAAAACTTATTTCATCATTTGATTTAGCACATTATTCCAGCTATAAGGTTTCTTATTAAGTCGTTTATTTTCTACTCGAACATTGTTTCGGTGATATTCTTCAGTTTAAACCGAAAACAATATATCTTTTTCATTAACAATGAATATAATGGATTTGTGATAGTTACATATTTGTAAAAAAGTTTATTCTGAGAAAGAAAACATAGATACAGATATCTTATAAAATATGCCGTAATATAAATATTTATATAAAATAGCCACGTCATGCTAAACAAAAACGCCAGAAAATACATGTATATGAACGAAATTACTCCAAATGTAGTATTATAACTGCTCTATGAACAATTATATACAATACTGGTCAGGCCACATCACACAAAAAATGAAGTTAATTAACGTAAATCATTAACAATTTGTGTTGATGTTGTTACTTCCGCTTTAACCTATGGAGGTAAGGAGCAGGTGCCAGATAACAGGTAACGAATATTTGGCGGCCAGGCTATCAGTCCCGATGAATAAAAATCAGTCGAAATTATATCGAATAAACGTTAAAAAGCCATCTAAAATCATCTAAAACTTCTAAAAAATGTAAAACAGATGTATTATAAAAGACACCATTTAGACAAAAATATTAAATAATTAAAATTTGGTGTAGGTCAAAAATCTGTCTAATATTTAAAAAAGCGACAAGAATACAGTTGAAAATTGTAGTTATCCTATGTAACTTTGACAAGCTCTTTGAAGTTATTTTACATGATATTTTATCATTTCATGTTAAATCTCAAATTTCAGTTTATCAACATGGTTTCTTAGCTGATAGATCAACAACCACAAATCTTATAAGTTATTATTTTCTCATCATATCATTGGATCAGGATGGTCAGGTTGATGTAATTTATACTGGTATATATTATTGAAAAAATTAGCAATGTTTGGACTAACCTCGCACTTTATTAATTTCTTTTGTTCATATCTGTCTAATCGGCTATTAAACGTGCATTATCATGGTTTCACATCTGTTCAAGTCTCAGCAACTTCAGGGATACCGCAAGGCTCAGTACTTTTTATATTGTTTACTAATGATATCTGTCAGGAAATTGAGACATGCAATGCTCTTGTGTATACCGACGATTTCAAGCTATTTAGTTCGATAAACTCTGTAAGCGATTGTAATAGATTACAGCAAAATCTCGCAAAAATTAATAATTGGTATGGTTGATATCAATAAGTTACCGCTAAACATATCGAAATGCAACACTATGTCCTTTACGAGGAAAACTAATTCAATAACTTTTCTGTGTAATATAGGTACTGAAACAGTTAACAGATGTTCTATTTAAGGACTTATTAGTTATTTTTGATTCTAAACTAACTTTTGTTCTTCATATTAATTGTATTATAGCTAATTCCAATAAAAATCTGGGTTTCATTATGAGAAATTCGAGACACTTCAAAAATGTTTCAACTATCACTCCACTATTTAGCGCTTTTGTCCGACTTAAGTTAGAATATTATGCTTCAGTTGTCTGGAGTCCGAACTATGAAACTCATATTTCCAACTTGGAAAATGTTCAGAGGAAACATCTTAAATATGTGTCTTATAAATCTGATGGTGTCAATCCAGCTATTGGCACCCCTCAATCTGAGCTAGGCTTAACTTGAATGACTTGGCGTTACGAAGAGTGTACTTTGCTGTATTATTTTTACATAAACTTTTAACTTACAAAATTGACTGTCCCGAGTTATTTAACTATATCCATTTCAATATACCATATTTCCAAACTCGCTCGTATTCTCTATTTTACTTACCAACTCCTTGTACAAATTTATTAAAATTGTCACCTATTTATTCCATGTGCTCACATTATAACCAATATCAGTCTAACTTAGCTGTAATATCTGTAACATCAGAATGTGCATTTTAGGTAATTAAGTAATGTGTGTATGTATTAAATTTATATGTGTCTATATTTTGTGTATAAATGTAAGAAGTATTTGAGACTGTTTTTTTGATATTCTCATTTGGTATTATGGTTATATTTTAAATTTTTGACTATGTATATTGGCTAGTTATTTGACTGTCAAATTGATGTGATTGTTATTACTGTTACTATTGCTACTATTTTCACGTCAGTAAGTTAAAAGTGAATCGGTTTGATGTAAATATCACTTTCTTTGTTGTTTCATAATTGTTATATATGTAAGTATATACAGGTTGTCCCATCTTACCTTCTCTTTATCAAAAATTATATTAATTTAAAATAAAGGGGAGGACAAGAGAGCTAACGGCTAGCCGATCTGTTGAGGAGAGTTGGGTTCGTGGGTTCTATTTAGAGGTTCAGAGGTTAAACCGGAGATTCCTCTTAATTATCCAGCCGTACCAATTTGTCTTATGACCTAAAAGGGTAAGGGTTTACAAAGATGGAGTTTTTAGGCGCCACCCGCAAAAATAAAGGTTTGAAGATCACCCTTTTTAAGTCATAAAACAGATCAATGCGGGTTGATCCAAAAGAAATGCCTGGCAATAAATCACAAGTAAATTAATGATAAAAAATGTTCAATTTATTTTCAAATAGAATTTTCGAATTTGTCATATACTAAATTATATAAAGTTGTGTGAAAAATAGTAATTATAATAAAATTATACAAAGAAAAAATTTATTAGTGAAACAGTGATGAATGTAAAATTTATTGAATAGTCATAAAAAATTGAAAAGTGAATCTCACTACCTTTTACATGGATAGGGTGAGGCTCCTAGGACGCCTTGGAAATGTCTCTAACTGTTGCCCCCGAGACCCCGTTGCGAAAGATGCCAGGTACCTATTTTCTACCGCTAAAGTTCTGGGTATTCACGGAAAATTCTGGACAAAACTTAATAGTTGAGGTGGGTAGAGATATGCTCCAGTCTATGAATGGTCTGCGGTGCTGCTGATAAAGGCTATGCATGCCACTATCCCGACGATTGGGAATAACTTAAACAAATTGGTGAGATTTGAGTTGAAACTTTTCTAAAGTCTTCATAAATTTCGTGAAATAATTCATTAAATATATTGTGATATAATTCGTAACATTTGTTTAGTTACATTAATTTTTACTCTCGAAATTTATTCTTAATTTCGAAATTTCTACTAAAATTTTCGGCAGAACTCTAGCGTTAGGGACAAAAGAAAATTTTTATTAGACATGTGCACTGAAATATTGGTTATGTTTTATAAAAATACAAAAAATTAAATTTACTAAAAAAATATTATTCTTAGCGTGGTAATATTAATACATCTAGGATAAATAATTAGTAAAATTACCTCTTCTCTTGTTAGTCACTCGGATGTACGCGGACATTACTATCTCGCACGAGATTATCAACTTTTCACTGCCGTATCAGAAAGCAAAATGGAGTAAGTCGAACATCTCTGTCCCAAGAAACCTCCTATAGTGGTCACTTTCCACTAAATTTCCGGTCAGGTTGTAACCAAAAATATATTAAATAAATAAATTCCCTAACCAACGGAAAATAAGTATCTACTTTTCTTGATCTAGCTAAGATATTGACTACTCCTTAACAAATAAACAATTACTAATTACGGCATGATTGAAAATTATTTATATTTTAAATGAATTTAAGAAGTGTAAAAGCAGAATATAATTGGCATTGAAACTAAAAAAATTTATATGTTCGACATTCATTCCTAATACTCTGTTATATGATCTTTTATGAATTTAGTTATTTCGCTTTATCAACTTAGCGTTTGTGAATGAACGTCGGTGACATATACATAGTAAAATACTGAATTCTGTTGGTAGCATCTATCTAGGTATTTTAATATTATCATATTAACACTAACAGCTGATGGCCAAATGAATCTAAAATGATACTAGTTGTATTAAATATAAATAAGTAAATTGAAACCAATGTATAATATTTACAATAGCAAAAAGATTGCCTCTAAACAAGGTAGGCTAAGACTAATTGAATGATATTAATTGCTTTATTAAATGGTTAAAATTATGTAAACACAGGTAACCTAATATTTCAGTGTCATAATTAATTTTCCATAATAATTAAGTATCCTTAAACTAAGTTGGTCTTGCATAAGGGAATCTCGTGGTCCACAGGTAGAAACACTGCCAATAGCTACAACATACAAAGAAAATTTTAGTAAAATTATAAATATTGTTATACAAAGGTAAATATGAACAGAATATTAGTGATTAACAATATAAAAGGTTTAAATTAACTCAGGATGACTAATATCCTATTAGTGGTGTGCATGTCCGCATACAGGGTTTATCAAAATTATGCTATCTGTGTGTGTTATTGATATAAATACGAAAATATCGTAGCTTGAACGCTACAAGGTTGTTCATTTTATCAGGGCCCTCGAGAATATCTCACTTAATATCGGTCGTACAAAAAAAATATTTTTACGAAAATTGTGCTGATTTATATAACCTACAAAATGATTTAAATATATTTGAAATCCATGGCCTACTTTAAGATTTTTGGCGGAAAATATCGAAAATGCGGAAAACGTCTAGGCCAAATATCTCCGTCATTTGAAGACATACGAGAAATATTCTAAGGCAAAAATTTTTTGCAAAACCGCTGTATTTTGAGATTTACTCTTCAGGCTGTTAAAAGAATTATTTTGAAACGGGCGGGAAATGGCGCCATTAAATAGAGTATTTTCCTCCCTTTTCAACGATATATCACATGCAATATTTATTCATTGGTACTACGTTAGTAATTAGAAAAACATTTTTTTTAAACCAATAATTTTTTTTAAATAAGCATTATACTTGCCGTGGAGAAGTATGATTAAATAAAACGATAAAATAATTCAATAAGTTGTTCAAATCTTTGCTATAATAAAACATTAACACAATTAAGAAGAATAAAGTAAATTCAGGTAACAAAAACAAAATAATAATCATGAAAGCAACATGGGAAAATCGCAATGGAAGCATTAGCGTTTTGTTGGTAATATGCGATTATTACACTTAACGTGCTAGGCTTGTAACTTGTAATTCAGTGTTCGGCGGGACACATAGCCCGGAGAGTAGATGTTGGTTGCAGTCTTTATAGAGGAGCTTGCGACTGAGATATTATGTTTTAATATTTCTACCTTCTAGAAGCACACTTGATCTATGCTAAGCCCAGTCAGGCTATTTATTTTTCGATTGCAACAGACACTGGACCGCTAGATGGTGCCTGCTTACTATTTTACATGTCGCTATTGTAAACATACCGAGATGTACCAAATAGTCAAGGGATCCTCGTGTCGTTCGTCGCACGCCTACCTTGGACTGACGAGAGCCAACAGCTCGAAACTGCAGTCTGCAAGTGGTATGGGACGACTGGCACGAGAGCTCCTTTAAGTAGGATCAGCCTTTCGGCTGGTGTTTGTTGCAATCGAAGCATTAGCGTTTTCTTAGTAATATGCGATTATTACACTTAATGAATGAATATGAAATTTTTTGCGCACTTGTTTGATTATAATCTCTATTGTGACAGTTATTTTAGATACAATATTTACGTTTACAATACACAATATGTGGTACCTTAAAGTAATTTATGGTCGCACCGACCACCCGCAATGTAAAATCAGTTACCTAAGTGATTGTCTTGATTTTGTTGCCATCTATGAGCGGGAGAAAGAACACTGTCAAGAGAAGTTGAGATGCCTTTATTTCCGAAACCGCTCAAGTGCACTTGGGTCATTTTAACTTTTAATGTTTTGTATCAAGCTATCAAATAGTGTTACTTGGAATATTTAAATTCGTGAAATATTTAGAGTTTTAAAGTGAAGGTATGGTTTTGGGCTATCTTAGTTAAAAATACGTGACTAATTTTATTGGGTTTTAAATATTTACTGTAGTATAAGAACAATGTCTTTCCCGTTTGGCAACCAGCTTACTATAATGGTTGTAATTTTAAGTACTATAAAAATATTAAGCTTTTTCTTTTAAATTCTTTAGGTCATGTTAAGGCCTTATTTTTTTTTTAGATACAAATAACAACCCTTTTAGTACCGACGAAGATTCTGATTTTGTACCTGAAAATAATAAATAATATAATGCATCCTCAGATAATAATTACATATTGTTTGATAGTAAACATATACACAGTAAACCCGTCATGCAAGCGATGAGACATAGCCTGATACATGGAAGAAAAACATATTAAAGGAGCAACGATTACGATGTGATACATTGAAGTGGAAAAGTTAAGAACGAAAAAGAATGTAAAGATACTGTCTACTGTTGTAGATATGACTGTAAAAGATTTATACAAAAAGGAGTTTTTTTTAAGTTTTGCAGGTTATTAAGCGTAGCCCTGCAAACTTAGTTTCTGTCTTATATAACTAAAACTTCTGCTGCTGCTGTTTTCATACCAGGTTGATTTAGGGTACTCATTCAAATCTAAGGAAACTTTGGATCAAGATTTTGTATTATTTTATTTGTTTGAAAATCGCAAAGTACTTTCCCTTGGTAGACCAGCAAAGAACATTATTACTTTTAAAGAACTTTTCCCCGAAATAACGAAAATAAAATTTTTAAGGCGACAAAATTTGCAACTGCAATTTGAATTTATAATTTTATTTTATGTTTAGATAATATTACTGAAATCTTAAGTTAATTGTACAATATGCATACTGTTTATAATAATTTTTTTCTTCACACATCTTTTCAAGTTTCTTTGAAGAGAAAAATTACAATTTTGTATGACCATACGGTAAAATATATAAGTTTGGTAGAGATAAATTTACTTGGTAGAATAATTATAAATATTCAAAAGAATAGTTACAATACGCACTTGGTTTATTGTTTCATTAGTTTTTTCTCAGATTTCTCCGACATATGTTTCGGCCTTGCGACCATTATCAAAGAGTCTTAAAAACTGACCTGAAAGTGGTGGTTCACAGTATATATCTTACAAATCCTCTACCCACCTAGAGGGGGATAATAACTTGATTTGCTATTTCTTAAAATTCAACAATACAGGCCGGAACTACGAACTTAATTTTATTACTGTGTCTAGTACAGGATTGTTCATAAATTCTGTTTGTGTATTTGTAACGTTTTTAAGGTTTCTTAGAGCCTTCTTAATTTATAAAATTTCAAGCATGTCTAGAATTTTTCCTTTGTTTGCATTATGAAAAAGTTTAACACTACTACCGTTAAAAATGTGCTTTTGCTCAATGCAATGTTCGGCGAAACCAGTTGATTTTTTATTATATAAAATAGATTGTTTGTGTTCTCTTAATCTCTTATCTGTGCTACGGCCACTCTGACCTATGTATACGGCATCACAGTCATCACACTGTATTTCATATACCCCGATTTTTAATATCTTCTGTCTTTTCTTTATTATTAACCAACAAGCGACCTAAATTATTTCTATTCGTTGATATTGTATTAATACCTAATTTATTTAATATATTACATACTGAATTGCTAACCTTATTTACATAATTAATACTATGTCACTTTTTGTTTTCTATATTTGATACGTTATAAGAATGTTTTTGTAATAATTTTCTCTGTTTATTTTTTATTAATTTGTCAATAAGTGACTCATCATAGCCATTTTTTTGCTAGCGTTTTAAGAATTCTAACTTCTTTTTCCAAGTTAACCATATTTAAGTTTAGAGATAATAGTCTGTGTACATAGCTATGAAACGGTGACATTTTTATCTTCCAAGATTGATTACAATTTGCATGTGTAAGAGTGTCAGTAAAAGTTGGCTTTCTGTAAATATCAAGTTCTAGCCCATGTTCTTTACGTGTCAGCGTAATATCTATAAAGTTTATTGACCGTTCTTTTTCCATTTCAACTGTAAACTGAATTTTGTTGTTTAGGGAGTTAATAAAATGGATGAAATGTGACAATTGTCTCTCAGTACCGATCCATATGCAAAACACATCGTCAACATATCTTACCCAAAAATGTATGTATTTAAGGAGATTATTGTTGGTGGTAAAAAGATTGTTTTCAAAATTTGTCATGAATATTTCAGCTAATAATGGGCTTAACGGACTACCCATAGGTAATCTGTTTACTTGTGTATACATTTTATTATCGAATTTAAAATAATTTTGTTTGATACACATATTAATTAATGTTTATAATTTTTTTTGTTCATTTTGATTCAATTCACTATTAGAGATAAGATGTTGTAATATATCCTTAAGCTCTTGAATAGGTATAGAGGTAAAAAACTTTTAACATCAAAGGAAACTAATTTGGCATTTTCGGGTAAGGTTATGTTTTCCAATTTGGTCACAAGTTCTAAAGAATTTTTTTTACTGTAAGGGGATTGGAACTTGATCAGTTGAATTGAGTTTATTACATAGTCTATAAGCCGGTGCATTGATATAAGATACTACCGGTCTCATAGGAAAACCCTCCTTATGAATTTTTGGTAAACCATAACGTATGGGGGCTGTAGCATTCATTAATAGAAGGTTGTTTGTTTGAAAATTTGTTACATTGGGTGTATTTTTCTTTAATAGTACCTGGATTTCTGACTGAAATTTTTTCGTAGGGTCATGTTTTAGTTCTTTAAAATCATCAGTATTTAATAATTCGTTCATTTTATTATTATAATCAGATCTAGATAAAACTGTCACAGTATAACCTTTATCTGCTTTACATAAAAATAACTCGTTAGAAGAAATTTACTACGGATATCGTTTACTGTTTTTTGTTCTAATTTGTTAGAGGTTATATTATTCTGTGAATTTTTTATAACCTTTGACATAAGGTATTTTTCGCCATTGTTATCTAACGGGTTAAGTGCCAATTCAGTGTTTACAGCTAATAATTCTAAGTCTTTCTTGCTGGTTATTTTAGGACAATATTTTAGTCCTTTTTCGAGCAACTTGTTTTCATTAGCGTTAAATTGTACATCGATTAAATTAATTAATCTAGGATAAAACTTATCTGAATCCCCAGCTGGCAGGTTCGTATTCGAGCAGTTTTTCGGTGGTGAATTTCTGCGGAGATTTTCAAGTTTATTCAGCAGTCTAACTTATTGTGTACTTCTTGCCGAATTTCTGCATCAACGATGTCAAAAACAATGGGATGCAGAACGTGGGAGAGTTCCGTATGTATGAATTTCAAATGCAAGCATAAGTTGTCGCGTCTTTTGTACCATTTCTTCTTTCAACCAAGTTATATAAGTAATTATAAGTAATATATTCTTTGCCTCTCGTGAGTTATGCTGATACGCGATTTTCACAAATTTAGGGATTTTAAAAAATCGGGGTATATCAAATAAAGTGTGATGACTGTGATGCCGTATACATAGGTCAGAGTGGCCGTAGCATAGATGTGAGATTAAGAGAACACAAACAGTCTATTTTATATAATAAAAAATCAACTGGTTTCGCCGAACATTGCATTGAGCAAAATCACGTTTTTAACGGTAGTATTGTTAAACTTTTGGATAATGCAAACAAAGGAAAAACTCTAGACATGCTTGAAATTTTAGAAATTAAGAAGGCCCTAAGAAATCTTAAAAACGTTACAAATACACAAACAGAATTTATAAACAATCCTGTACTAGACACAGTAATAAAATTAAGTTCGTAGTTCCGGCCTGCATTGTTGAATTTTAAGAAATAGCAAATCAAGTTATTATCCCCCTCTAGGTGGGTAGAGGATTTGTAAGATATATATACTGTGAACCACCACTTTCAGGTCAGTTTTTAAGACTCTTTGATAATGGTCGCAAGGCCGAAACATATGTCAGAGAAATCTGAGAAAGAACTAATGAAACAATAAACTAAGTTGCGTATTGTAATTATTCTTTTGAATATTTATAAGTATTCTATTGAATATATTTCATCAAGAATCTACCGCAGACTCCATCCAATTAATAAATTTACTTATTTTATCAATAATCAACTTTCACTTTTAAATTCAATTCAATTTAAAATATTCATATTTGTATCAGATTTAATATAAAACTATACCAATACTTAGATGATGAAAAAGTGTTTCAAATATAGGAATCCGATAGCGGCGCCATCAATTTTCCTGCAAGGCCGTGCCCATATTCATATAAAAAAGCTACAACTGTCCTAGTTAGTTAGAATTCCTTTGAAGTATTCGTCTCTAATTATTTGCATTGTCAGATAGATAGCTGACTGTGATCTAAGCGAGATGGATGTACCAGCAACTCAAATTAAATTTGTAATAAATAAGGTGGAAATTTATTTTCACTGGAATTCAGTTAAAATTAAATTACTGTAAGGAATCAAAGCAAAATGACGACAGTTAACGCTTCATATATATACAGTGAGGTCCATAAGTAATGAAGAAATTCATTATCTACGTAATTAACAATTTATGAGTAAAATCCTAAAACATGTCAATTTTTAATTCTAAAATGACATTTCTTGAGCATAATTTTATACCTCTTCCTTCAACCTCCTTGGAGTGACAGCTACCCCTTTAAAGTTTTTAAATGGAACGAGGGTGCGGGTGATAGCTTCATGTAAAAGGGTTTCTAATTCTCTATCCAGCAATATAAGACTTCTTGAATTTCTCAATTTTTTTTAATGAAAAACAGTTTTTAATGTTACTAAGTAAACATAAGAACACGAAACAGTTTAAATCAAATGTTCAAACTGGGCGCCCGTAGCTATTTGTCAATAATGGAAATTCTTTTAAAACATTTTGTATCGTTCCCGGGGTAATTTGAATAATTTCTTGCCTTATTCTGTCTTTTAAGTCAACGACGTTATTTGGTCTGTTGAAGTAAACTTTCGATTTTAAGTAACCCCATAAAAAAGTCAAGCGGGGTCAAATCGGGAGAAAGGGCAGGCCAGTGGATTACACGCGTCTACCGATATATCTATTGGGAAAAACTTAATTGAGATAGGCTCTTATTTCTAATGCAAAATGTAGTGTAGTTCCATCCTGCCGATACCAAATATTTCTATCAATTTCATTAGGGTTGTCATCATCTGGTCGATAGCCGAGTGGGTTAAGACAGAATCGCGATTAATCATACGGACATCGCACCACCGAGTTCGAATCCTGGCTCCGGCACTGGCACTGTCGGAGGAAATGGTTGTATGTCTGCGTTTTTTCAATGTGTAACCCCCTTCCGCACAAGCCCTGGCTTCTAGAATTGGGGGTTGTCTAATTTCTGTGGTATTTTTTTTATTTTATTTTTTTGTTATTTATTTATCTGGGAAAAGTATTCTTAACTTTGGAACTAAGAGATTTTATAAGAAATCCAAGTAACGCGCGTCAGTTAATATGCTATCAAAGAAATATGGTCTGATAATTTGAAAATTTATAATTCCAGCCCAAATGTTCTCAGGATATTGAGTATTAGTCTCCATCATCCAATGTGGATTTACTATTCCAGTATCTACAGCTCTGTTTGTTGACAAGACAAATGTTGTTTCATCAGAAATAAATGATGTTTTTTTTTTATAAATAACGGTTCGCAAAATTTCAATCGGCGATCAGGCGCCAATATCCATTGGCTGGATGTCGGTCTCGATAACTAGGGCCGAGTAGAACTACTACTATTTGCTCCTAGATTATCTCTGTAGACCTGGACCGGCCTTCGTGATAGGTGGGCCCGCTTGCTTCTACCAGACCCAGCTCGCAAATGCGAGATGTGTCGTGGTATTTTCTGCGGACCTCCCCTGGTCCTGGCTGTTGAACCTCGCTGGCTGAGGTCTCTTCTGGCGCTTTTCTTGTCTTGATATTTTCTTTCTTCGCCAGCTTGTCACCCCCGGGGGTAGTCATCGGTCGAGTTGGGTTTAGGAAGTTTTGGCTGGGACTGACTGCCGGTACGTAGCACATCAATTGATATCCTACTCCGGATCATCGGAAAGGTAAGGATATGAGCTGTGTAGCTCGGGAGTGTGGAGACCCTAAGTGCTTATTTTAGCACTTTCGGACTCCACGGAGCAGGTGGGACAACGGGCGTTGGACGGTATGATGTCCGACGCCCGCAAGGAGGTTGGGTTAGGGTAGAAAAACGTCATGTCTCTGGTAGTGGTGGTCCGTCCTGGGGTATCTGAAACAGATCGGTTAGCGGGAAATATAAGTTATACTCACCCGTTGTCCAGTAGCTGTACCCTAGGCCGTTTATGCCTCGGGGCGTCGGCAGGGTCATAATCAGTGGCCTGTCTGACCAGCGGGTTCCCATGCTCCTCGGCTTGGGCGTACAGCTTCTTCGCTCGTTCCCGGATGACTTCAGTGACCGTGGTGTACTCCAGGTCTCCGACGATATCTGCGGTTCTCACGTACCATGGGGCGTCGACTGCCGTCCTGAGGGCGATGTTTTCCACTGCCTGGATTTTCTTCATGTAGGACTTTGCCTGGTAGCCCCACGCTACCGAGGCGTACGTCAGCTGCGGCCTGATGAGGGTCTTGATAAGCGTGAGCTTATTCCTCAAGTTGAGACGGCTCCCGTTTCCCATCATCGGGTAGATGAGGGCTCTCGTGCGACGGGCCTTGGCTGTGATAGCGTCCGTGTTCTGTCTCCACGTTAGGCTTCTGTCCATGACCACGCCAAGGTACTTGACGGTGTCATGCCATTGGATGTCCTCGCCGTTCATGGAGGCGTGTCCAGTGGGAATTTCTTTCCGCACTCGTCTGAAGAGAATGGCTTGGCTTTTGTCGGCGTTGACGGCGACTTTCCACTTCGTGCACCATTCTTCCAGGAGTGTGGCCATTTCCTGGAGTTTTATGGTTGCGTTTCTGGCTTTCCAGGATCTGGCAATTATTGCTGTGTCGTCTGCATACAGGGCCAGGGCTGTGTGGTCGGTCCTAGGGAGGTCTGAGGTGTAGATAGCGAACAGGTGCGGTGACAGCACCGAACCTTGCGGGACTCCCGCCTCCACGGTCCTGTAAGTGGAGAGTTGGTCCGAGATTTTCACCCTTAGCTGTCTGCGGTGCAGGTAGGACCTCACTAGTTTGACGAGTTCGATGGGGTAACCCATACTCATCATTTTAGCTAGGAGGCCGTCGTGCCAAACCCTGTCGAACGCTTTGGCAACGTCTAGGAACAGCACCGCGGTGACTTGCCGCTGGTTGAACCCCTTGGTAATCTCCTCGGTGAGGCGAAGTACTTGGAGTTCGGTGGAATGTTCTGTTCGGTACGCGAACTGTTCATCCGGGCTGATATTCAGCTCTTCTGTCTTTTCTGTAAGCCTCTTCAAGATGACCCGTTCTGCAACCTTGCTCATGGCTGGGAGGAGGCTGATGGGCCTGTAAGAAGACGAGAAAATTAGTTCTTTCCCTGGTTTAGGGATCATAATGACGTCGGCCTTTTTCCACCTGGCTGGAAAATGCCGTAACCTTAACATCGCGTTCACGATGTTGACTAGCGCCGCTACTCCTTTCCTGAGTAGTTTTTTGAGAGCGATGTTTCCTATCTTGTCATATCCCGGAGCCTTTCTCGGTTTTAGGCTCCTAAGGATTTCCTTGACTTCCTCGGGGGTAGTCGGGCGGAGGTGGTCGTCATCAGGCAGGCGGTGGATCCTACGTACTCTGCGCTCGACGTCGTCTATCCAGTCCTCGTCCTCGTCATCGAGCTCGTTCTCTCTACACTGCAGTTCTAGGCTGTCGGCAAACGCCTCGGCTTTTTCCTGGTTAGTGTAGACGATCCTTCGCTCTCCGTGAATCGGGCGCATAGGCTTCCTCCGGTTTCGCAGAGCACGTTGGGTATTCCACATGCTTCTGTCCTGTGGATCGAGTGACTCAAGGTGGCGTTATACTCCCTTCTGTCGGCGGGGAGCCTCGTCCTCTGAGCCCGTCTCTTTGCGCTTCTTCTGTCCGTAATATGGACGTTTTACTAACATCATTATCGGCAACAACTTGTCTTGTAGGTTTATGTGGGTTATCTTGAATATCTAGTAATATATTCAATTTCTTTTCATAGTCTAAAGAATATCTGTGACATTTCCAAATTCACGAAATTTCTTTCTACTCTTCTAACCATAGACTGGGAAATGAAACGGTCAGGATACTTAGTATTGAAGATCACATCCTAATAATATCAAAATTTCCATTTTTTGGGTAACCGAAAGACTTATTGTTAAAATAATGGTCAACTTGGCAATCTGCGATAAATAACTAAAATTATTAGTTTGCACTGATGTAGCAAATAAAGAAATTATAATTCTTCTGATTTGTATAAAGAAACTGTTTTTACTTCTTTCTATTGGTAGGGTATTTTGCCATACGTACATATATTTAAATTGAACGCTATTACACAAGATTAATTAGAAAAGTCAGATTTGACAGATATTTGGTACATAAAAGAGTTTAGGATAGGTACATTTGATTGTATACATTTAAAAATTTTGAAATTTAATTTTCTTGATGAAGATTATACAAAATTCAAAAAATCTTATATGGCTGGATTAAGATTAAGAATCCTTTCAAATCAGCTATCACATACACCCTCGTCTCATTTAAAAATTTTAAAGAGATAGCTGTCGCTCCAAGGGGATTGAAGGGAAGGTATAAAATATTGTGCGAGTCTCCAATTTTTATTTTATTTTATGAATACTACATTAAGACATCGTTACAGTATCTATTTTTGAAAAAATAATAATGAATGTGCTTCGTTCCTTTATTTATTGGAGATAGAACTTTTAATTACTTATAAAATTTCCTAGCTTCCAAATCTAAAAGATATTACCAACAAATGCGTATCACCTCTTATTTATGATTTTAATGTCCAGGCTAGCTGAGTTATCTCAGTAGCAGGTTCAGGGCTTGATGTTTCTAAATGAAAATTGTAATTTAAATAAAATTTAATTATAGAAATTATTATTTGTGTCTGTAATTAAAGATTTGTAGTTTGATTTGACATGATTGTTAATTGTCCTGGATTATAAATTTTGATACAACTTTAATAATGTTCTAAAATTTCACTTTTATCTTCTTTCTTCGTAATTACAGGTTTCTTTGCTTCTCTTTTCTACAATTTATCTCGACTACCCAGTTCTAAATTTCAGTTCAATATCTTGAAATACCTTCATCCGTTCTTTCTCTTTGGTCATCTTTTTAATTATATATCTTCAGCTTATTTCTGATTCAATATTATAACAATATGAGGAATTTCCGTTTTAAAAATTTTCAACCTCAAATCTTCTTTCAAAATTAATTAATTGTTATTTTTTTCTTCCGCCGGGGTCTACGACCTCTCCTTTTATTTCTTCAAATGTTTTATTCTACTTTGATCCAAAATCTTTATTTTTAATTTCTTGTCCTATTATACAGATTATTATTTACTTATATGATAACATTAGACCTAACCTGTCTACTGGCCTTAACGTCAAACTAAAATGACAAACATAACAATTAATAAACTAAAATAATCAATCAAGCTTAAATACCAATTGTAAATTATGGAAACATGATCAAATGAAAACAACTCAAAATATCAATTTGAACTTTAACAATTTTATTAAATGATAATAACTTAAAATGCCAAATTGAATTATGGTAATTTTATTAAATAAAAACGACTTAAAATACCAATGGAATTGTGGTAATTTTATGAAATGAAAACAAATTAAAATACACTGTCTTAATGACAAAAAGATTAAAGCTATTGGTAATATTCCGTTCGGTTCTCGAGGTAAAACTTTCAATAATTTTGAATTTATACATTGTGTCCATGGCAAAGCGGGTGTAAATGATAACTTTTTTGGATTACAAACACAATTTTTTTGTATTCTGCTCTTGCTTAAACCAAAAACTATTTTTAGTATGTTAGATTTTAAAAAATTTATAGACGGCGCTAGTAACAGCTTAAAAATGAAAATCACATCATGTAAAGTGCCTTTTCCGTGCGAAATATTGAAAAATTTTATTACAAAAACTTGTTAAGAATTAAAAAACATGACGTTGAACCAAATTACAGAACTAAATACATTTTTTCATTTGTAAAATATTAATTTTTGTAAATATTATAAATGTAATGATAATTTAAATTTATTTATTCTACCCATGTTCCTCTAATTTTGATAAAAGTTGCTTCATAAAAAAAAAATGATACGTCGATGAAAAAATCGATCTTCTGCAAATTTTCTGCCTATTAACAAACAAAAGCATAAGCTCTTATCTTCATCACCGTACTCAAGATTATGTCGAGATCTTGGTTGGAATGCAAAAACTTTGTTTTCTTTAAATACTTTACTAATTAACGATTTACTTATCCCTGGATCACTAGCGCGCTTTCTTAAAGATAATTTTGGATTCTCTCTGAGAGAATCCATCGCTAATAATATATCATCTTCATTGTACTGTTTCTTTTGCCTAGTCCGCTTATTTACATTTTTGGTTTTCTTGAATCTTTTCACAATTCTTCCATGCCTTTTGTATCGTTAGGACGATATTCGGAAACTTTTTCTTGTAAAGTTGACATTTTTAATTCAAACAATAAATTATTTTGACACAAAGACGGATCATTTTTATTTTTGTTTCCATGGCACATTCTTAAAACATTAAAATTTTATAAATAAAAAAAATGTATTTATTTCTGTAATTTGGTACGTCATATTTTTTAATTCTCAGAAAGTTTTTCTAATAATATTTTTCAATACTTCACACAGAAAAGGTACTTACTATTTTTAAGCTGTTACCAGCGTCCTCTTTACAATTCTTAAGGTCCAACATACTAAAAATAGTTTTTGCAAAAAAAATTTTATTTGTAATCCAAAAAAGTTGTCATTTGCACCTATAATACTGCTTTGCCGTGGACACATTGTATAAAAGAAAGAAATAAATTCACACCCTTTAGTTCTCGAACAAATTTAACAAGGTAAGCAGTTCCTCGAAATAAAATGAAATTATAAGTTTACCGATTTGCGAATTTAGACGTTTAAACTACCTGCTATAGAGATTAACTATACATCGGTATAACTAGTAAATAACTTTTAGACTTGGAACAGGAGCACAAGAGACTCAAAGATTCCTCAAGTAGTGTCACATAGTGAAACTTTTGCAAGTCATTCCAGAAACAATTAGAACTAAGACTTTCATTGGAGTTTCAACAAAAGAAAATAGAACACTCTATGAAATAAACTAAAAGTTACGATGGATAAGTTGATCCTGTCTGCAGAGTCACGTACGCGGCACGAAACAAAGATTGATTACGTACTTTTTGGTTGTCGTTTGTTCCGATTGCAGCTCCATTTGGAGCTTTCCTTGGCCTATTCGGCTTGATTATTCTAGTAAATCACTGAGCGTTATGTAAAGCATGCAGGATGTATCTGTAAATATCGTTCTATCGTTCTTTATTAGGTCCCACATTTCATATGTAGAAAAATGATTAATAAAAGAATTATGTACGCTATTATTTTTCTACTAGATACAAAATAAAAATTTATGTAACTAAACATTTTTATATTTTATACTTGTGTATATTGATAGGTATGTATGTACCTGTATTGTGATATAAGATATATGGTGTGTCCAGGATAGATGCAACAAGAGACGGTTTAATAAACAGAAAATTTTATAATTTTTGGAATAACACTTAGGATTCAGTCTTGCTGAATGTAAAAATAATGTTATACAAGGTGTTTTATTTTTAAAAATCATCATATAATAAACTGTACTTTTAGTTTTCAAGATATGAAATTAATCCATTAAAAAAGTTGTTAAGAATGAAATTTTGTGCCTCCTTAACAAGTTTTAGGAATATAAATTTACTTCACTACGTTAATAAACTATTTTATTTTGGACAATGTGACGAGAATTAAAAAAAAATGTTTTAACAAGATAATCGTTCCCAGAATATAATATATAAATGTCTCTTGCGCGATTTGTAATTTACTTCCACGTCCAGTGGTAGTTTAGTAACGCAAAAAAAATATTATTTTTTTGATGAAGTAGACTTAAAATGTCGTGATACGTCGAGATTTTAAATTTGAGCCAAAAAAATTTCTATCTGTCGGTCTGTAACGTTTTTTTGTGCGTACGTTTACTCTGGAACCGTTTATGATATTGACTTGAAACTTGGTACCCTTATGTATTACAACGGTATATAGAAATGGATTATATTTTGATCTAATTCTCTTGAAGGGTTTGGGGGTAAACGGGGTAAATAAGAGTAAATAGGCAAAACAAGGAGGTAAGAGTCCATAAAATTGCAATTAGGACATGTACGAAAATTCAAGGTCTCAAAATTTTTGTTGGCATCAGCCACCCCTAATACCACTCCCACACTATTGTAAAAGGGAGTAAAAAAATTAATTGGGATTTAGTGTGTATACGAAAACCAAGGGCCTCTAAAAATTTTTTAGCATTAGCCACCTCCTCTACCCACCCCCATTACCCCATTAGTAAAGGGAGTAAAAAAATAAAGTGGGATTTAGTGTGTGTACGAGAACCAAGGGTCTTTAAAATGTATTTTTCTACTCCCTTATGTAAATTTGCTGTTTCCGTATAGTCTGTAGAATGGATAAGTGGACCATTCCAGTCAACTGAACGGATATATTTCATATACGTTCTAGGATGGATATGAAATCGACCAATCACAGTTCGTGTATTAAGTACATAGGCAACTATTCGTTTCAAAAAATTCAAGTTAGTGCGTAAGCTGTCAAAGTAATTGTCAGTGTGTATTTGCGCAGTTTGAGCTAGAAAATAATTTAAAATGAGTGATTCCAGTGAAGAATCGATTATATAATAAATCGAAGCGTGCATATAACCGCTAGGCTACTGAAGCTTTTATAAAATGTTTGCATCTAGAGCATAAGGTTTAGCAGAAGCTAAGTTTGTATATTAAAATTTGATTAAAACTATTATTTGTAGTTTTTTCTTAATCCGGTTGTAGAAAAAGTATACTGTACAGCTCGAGTGGATTATCCATATTGCACTCGAAAGATTGAGGCATTCCGCCTACGGCGTCGTGCTCAAACTTCTTTCTCGTGCGATATGGCTATCATATCAATTCTTGTTGCACAAACTACTACTTTGCATTTATATGTATATATATATATATATATTTCAGTCGCAAACTCCTCTATAAAATACTTATTTTACTATAAGGAATGTAATCAGACTGCAACCAACAGCTACTCTCCGGGCTATGTGCCCCGCCGAGCGCTGAATTACAAGTTACAAGCCTGGCGCGTTAAGTGTAATAATCGTATATTACCATCAAAACGCTAATGCTTCGATTGCAACAAACACCAGCCGAAAGACTGATCCTACTTAAAGGAGCTCTCGTGCCAGTCGTCGACCCATACCACTTGCAGACTGCAGTTTCGAGCTGTTGGCTCTCGTCAGTGCAAGGTAGGCATGTGACGAACGACACGAGGATCCCTTGACTATTTGGTACATCTCGGTATTTATATGATAGCGAGATGTAAAATAGTAAGCAGGCACCGCTAGCGGTCCAGTGTCTGTTGCAATCGAAAAATAAATAGTCTGACTGGGCTTAGCATGCATAAAGTGTGCTTCTAGAGGGCAGAAATATTAAAACATAATATTTCAGTCGCAAGTTCCTCTATAAAATTCTTATTTTACTATAAGGAATGTAACCAGACTGCAATCAACCAACTGGGCTATGTGCCCCGCCGAGCGCTGAATTACAAGCTACAAGCCTGGCGCGTTAAGTGTAATAATCGCATATTACCAACAAAACGCTAATGCTTCGATTGCAACAAACACCAGCCGAAAGACTGATCCTACTTAAAGGAGCTCTCGTGCTTTCCTTATAGTAAAATAAGGATTTTATAGAGGAGTCATTCCACAAAATTTGCTTTAACAAATTGGAAAAGAATGTCAAAAAATTTAGTCTGCGCTGATTAGTGGTGCACCAAATGAATTTTATATGGACAAAGTTTATTGTTTTTTAGAATCGTTCTACACGAAATTATAGAAATATTGGTTTGCTCATTTAACTTAGGTAATGACGTGTGGAGATTATTTTCTATTGTTTCTAACACTAACGTTATTGTATTTTCATCTGTTGTAGCTCTCGTTCTTCTAAGTGTTTTTGTTTTTTTAAGAAATACCATAATTATCTAAATTAGCTCGTAAACTTACAAAAGTTTTTCAATCAGGCCTTGGTCTCTCAGGAAAACGTTTTCAATATATAACCAAAGCTGCAGAAGAATTTTTACGGCATTTCCCATACATTAAAACTTTGTTTAATTTAACCCGGCTTGTATGTTTTATAACAATTTAACAAAATACAAGAACTAAATACACATCATTTGATAATCAAAAATTAAAACAATGTCTAAAGCAATGTCAATATTGTCAGTATTGTTTATAAAGAAATCCAAAGGCACCTATGATTGCATTTTGTTGTTTTATTTCATTAAGGTGAACGTAATCAATATAAAATGCCCACATTAATATTTCCTTTATTGTTACTATGGTTGCATTGGAAAAAATACACGGAACATGTTTTTATTCAATATTGTTTAATAAAGTTCAGGGGCGTCGCTTTAAAATTGTAATAAATGTAATTTCCCGTTTAATCGGAAGCTGTAAAAAAAATTTTGTTGCCACATTATTGGCATTAATCTCTTACGAGGAAGTTTCAAACGAACTATCGTCTAAAATTTAATGTAAGAAAGTTGTGGCGATTTTAGTTTTTCAAGAATGAAATATTCTAACTCAAATTTCTCGAAAACGGTTCGATTTTACAATTTTTTCCATATAACGAAATCTAATTGAAATTAAATTGTCTTCAGCGTAAATAACATTGCTAAATTTCTGTTATCAAAAAAATTCTTGCTACCGTAGCGCTATGTACCCTTAACATATTAAGAAACTACTTCATTCAAAACTAAAGTCATTTATATGTTCTAGCAATGAGCTTTTAGAGAACTTAAATATCTCTAGTAGTTTCTGAGGTATTTCACCTGGGAGTTTTTATTAGCACCCCCTGTATATAGAGTTTCGATTGTTTCATGGTCTGATATTTCTGTCTATCTAGGTGTTCATTTTTTCTTATTTTTTTTTTAATTTGATTTAGAAGTTATTATTTATGTTCATTGTGTAAGTTAATTATAGTAAGTACCTAGTGGCCATAAAGCTTATATTTTATGTATAATGGGATTAACCTTTACTTCTGTTAATTTTATTTTGTTCTATAATAACAGTAATAAGTAGGTATGAAAGGAAACATTAGAATTTTAGGAAATCCGTCTTATCAGTTGTGCCCAAGAGGGCCCCCGAGTATCTCAACCGCCACTGATTGAAGGATCGAAGCAATGAACGTGTGAATGGACAAATGAACGGTTACAAGAATGAGTGGATAAAAAATCAATGAATAAATGAATGAATCAATGAGTTAATGTGTCTGTGGCTTATTGTATCACTGATTAAATAAGTAAATCGTTAAATAACATTATAGTCCGGCAGCCCGTAACCAAAATCAACTGTTATCACCTAATGCTAATTTCGATCACCAAGCTATAGTTTATTACAAAACAAAACAGATTTTCCTCTGACAAGAACTCCCATAACGCTGCAGTAGCCGGTAAATCGTTTTTGCGTCCGTTAAAAAAGACGTTAATTCTTTTATCCCCTCATATCCGTTCTCGATGAATCCTTGTTATAGATCGAATAAAACAAAAATCAATACAGAACGGGAATTTTATATGTTGCATAATTTCAATAACAAAAATCACAATTGTATTAAAAAATGGTATAAAAAAGGTTCTCCCTAATGGTTAAAACCTTTTTTACATTATAAAATATGGTTGAAATAATCGAAAAAAAAATGAACCGACATTTTCTATGCTGTACAACTGCATCAAAATTATATTAAAAAATGGCATAAAAAAGTTGTTGTGACGTCGACAACTGTCCCGGTCTGCTAGCGGCTTGCACTAGTTGTTCTTTGTAAAATAAATAAATTTTGTGTATGCTGTTTGTTGCCACCTTGCAAATCGGAGCTTCGACAACATATTATTATTATTGCGAACCAGATATATTACTAAAATATGGGCCGGAGCGCATTTGCGTCGACCAAGCAACCTATCACCAACCGATGCCGGATGGATCGAAGAAAACGGGAAATGCGCATTCAAATGGTTAGAGGGTGACCAACTTCCTGTATGCACTTATCTTATAATAGATACTTCTAGCAGATCTATCCACAGGTACGGGTTACGGAAAAATATTTTCGATTTATTTAAGTCTACTTATTAATCTGTTTTTCATAAATTTCAGACCTTGAAGAAGAAGAAAGAGAAGAAGAAGGGAAATAAGATGAAGAAGATGAAGAAGAAACGAATTATGGAAACGAGACAGATATTGAAGTCGATATTGAAGAAAACTTGTCAGAGGACGACGATTAAAATGAATTCGATTGTATCAATAAAACGAATAATTTTTATATTTTATACGAAAAAGCTCTCGTTTATTCCTCATGTATATCCCCAACCTGTAATTTCTCATTGAAATTAAAGCATGAGTACATTACAAGCGGCCGTTTTGCATATACAATCGACAATCGCAACCTAGGAGGTTCAAGGTAGTATACCATTATCCGTTTCTGACGGTGTTTTCAGTTTTCTAACAAGAGTAGAACCCCAAAAAATGATGAAAAATTTCCCAATCAAAAGTTCCCTTCATCAACCGATGACATTTCTATTAGCAAAAAGTCTCCTAAACCGGAATTTTTATGAATATCAAAGCGCGAATTGGTTTCTTTTTAGTTGAAAAAATGATTCCGCGCGTATACTATCATCAAAAAATCAGTTTGTACTTCGACATTATATGTTTCATATATATTTTTTGACATAAAACATTTCCATTAGATAACGGACATTAGGGATTAACAAAATTAGCCTAAAAAATACGTACAATTGAAATGCAAGTACTGGGATATGCAACCATTAAAACGTTCGTTTTTATTTTTTTGTCGTAGAAAAACTTTAGAGATAGACGAGAATTGTGGGAACATATATTAGGCGACGACAGGAATTTCCACCTGTTTCCGGTTTTTAATATTTAACCCTTTACTCTTGACGCAGCACTAAAAATTTCAGTTTTCATTTTTTCCTCAAACAATGCACATTTATCAACACCAAGAAAGAGTAAATGGACATTAGGTGATTACTCAGATGACCCGTTATTTTTTACACGTTGAAGGATACATATCAACCCTTTCGCGGCGCTAAAAATTTCCGTTGCCCTGAACTTTTTTTATCCTTGTTCAAAGAAATGAGCATTGGCGCAGGAATTTTCCATTAGAGGTTGAGTCGAAAATTTTGGTTACGTGCTGCCGTACTATACACTATATTCTTTATTGTAATCTTTTCCCCCTTGAGTCTTTCGGTCTGTTGAATGGTATGTGTAAATAATAAAATAAATAAATAAAAGTAAGAAATGTTCAACTATTGCCCTCTATGTTTACTTTTATATACTAATTATTATTGATTATTTATTCTTCAAAAATCTTATTGTCATTTACCAAATTACTGTTTTTAGTTATTGTTAATCATTTACAGTTGTTGGCTCACTGACTAATTGTGATAGATTATACGTACCTATTACTTCTAACTAATTGAGACATTTCATTAAAATTAAATTGAATGACGTAAATTAATTCTCAAAATTTAAATGAACGACTTCATAAGCAGATATTAATGTCGAAAAGTGACATCGCCATCATTTCCATTAATTAAAATTCATAATCCAAAAAAACTGATGAGAGCTTCTTAAAAATAAAATGAAATAGCTTCTACGATTGCTTGATTGTTGTAAATAACTTAGTCTGGAAATCTTTTCTCAAGACTAATTAACAATTACTTACCTCCAGAATTAATTCCTATTTCTCCAGTAAATTACCTCACCGCTCCGTTTTCCAGACGTCGGTTCATTATTCAATTTCTTCTACGACTTTTTCACTCTTAAGTGAACAAAGTTGTGTATACAAATGGAAATTCTCTTAAATTTATTTAAATTACTGTCGAAAACGCCGTATGTACATACAAATGCGCTCATCCGTTCTGTTTTGCATGCCTTTAACACCTCAAGTTATGGGAATGCAATAATTTAGTCCCCTTTTCCAGGACTGAACTGCGGAAATTCTCCTGCGTACGATGCAAACATTTTATTGCACAATAACTTTTTATGTTTCTCGGTGACTAGGCGACTTAAATTGCAACGGGGAAATTATAGCCGCACAATAATTTCAATATTAAAAAGTAGCAGTTTCCGTGACGACATTTTAGAACTCTTCCCGTAAATAGTTACGTATTAGCTTCTTACTTTCTATTTTTGTCAAAATATATGCCGACTCGCATCAAAATTGACCAATGTATTATTCATATAATATTCTAATCAACTTAATACAGGGTGGGGCAATATAATGTCACAGTTTCAATAGCGGAATTGCATTGTGGGACATTCCAATAATAAGATAGGCATATATTAAACTGATGGCCGTAGTTGGATAAGCACGATAGAACTATCTCCGCTTGGATTTCATTCATATTGAAGATTGAACCTGCTCTCGTAGTTAAACCCAAAGTGGATCAGGCGCGTAACATAACAAAAGAAGAAATAAAACGAAATGTTAATCCAGCAAGCTTAGCAATCGGAGTTTCAGGCATAAAAGATATATCAAAAGGACAAGTGGTGATGAGAAGCGAAAATTAAAGAGACAGAAATAAACTACAAAATAAAATACAGAAGGAAATGTCTAATAAGTATGATATAACTACACCATCACATATCCATGTTTAAAAATTATCGGGATACATAACGAGGACGATAATGAAGATAACGAAAAACTGATTGAACAAAACCATGAAATAAACAAAGAAGAAGAATAAGGAATTCATTTAAAAGTAGTGAGAAAAATATAAAATGATAAATACTCTAGGGGACCTTCTCATTAAATACAAACTGAGCCAACAACATGCGGCAAGATGGCCGAAAAATAAATAATTAATATAGGCTGGTCAAGATGTCAAGAGGTAAAATTTATGGTTTTCCTAACATAATCAGATGTTATAAGTGTTTAAGATTCAACTACTTTGCAAAAGATATCAGAGATAATTCCATTTGTTACAAATGTGGTTCTGAACATGACAGTGCTAGAGATGTTATGCACAAGTAAAAAAATATATAGAATGGAATGGAATGGGATAGAATGGGATAGAACGGAATAGACTGGAATAGACTGGATTAGACTGGAATGAAATGGAATGGAATGAAATGGAATGGAATGGAATGGGATAGAATGGAATGGGATAGAATGAGATAGAATAGAATAGAATAGAATGGGGTGGAGTGGAGTGGAGTGTCAAAAGAACAGTACAGTATATAAAAATACACGATACACAGCAATATTACATACAAACAAAAATAGAAAAGAAGAAAACAATTTTTTGAAATTGAATATGAGCAAAAAAATGTGAGCAGAAACAAGTATAATAGAACAAATACTTTAAAAATAGGCATATAAAATATAATATAACATAGGTGTTAAGTACAGAAGAGGTGAACTTCACATTTTCAATAAAATTATTTGAATTTAAATATTCGCTCACAGAGAAGAAGCAGTTTACAGTTTACAGTACCATAAGTTAGATGACTGTGGAATAAGGAAAACTATATAGATTTAAGAATATCAAAATTCAATTAAATTCTTCAACTGACAAATGAGAAAAATCACACTGGAGAGTTTGTGGCTTAACTGTTCTACATGACTGGACAAGTTTAGTTTGTCATCCAGGACGATAATAAATAACACCACAAGCAATTACGACTCCTTTTATCCCGGAAGGCTCTAGAACAGCCTTGTGTGGGAGGGGGCTACACATTTAGAGACAAGGGACACACACCCAATATCCGTGTATAGTGGAAAAATCCCTCTCACAGTATTTTCCACTGCCACGACCGGGGATCGAACCCTGAACTTTTGGATGAGAGTGCGCTAACCTCTCGACCCAGTAATTTCGCACTCAAACCTTACGTAATATCCGTGTGTGAAGAACATATAAGTTTTGAATCTTTTGCTTAGTTTTAGCTTATTAGCGATGAACCATTCTTCAGCTCGAGAGACAGTGTCATTTGATTAGTCTATTAGACGATTGATATCTTTGTCAGAATTTATAAATGTTGTGTCATCTGCAAACAGCACACAATTTTTAGGCAACATTAAATAACTAACATAAATAATGAATAATAATGGCCCAAGAACAGAACCCTGGGGAACGCCATGATTTGTCTTATTTAGTTTTGACTGCTTATTGTCGATTTCTACACACTGTGATCTGTTGTTAAGATAGGATATAATGAGTTAAGTCATGTGCGACACAGTCAAATGCCTTGGTGAGATCACACATTGTGATAGCTGAATGTTTACCTTCCTCGAGACCACGAACTATTTCTGACACTATCTGCGTTACGGCTTTGATTGTAGAACAATTTGTCCTAAAGCCATATTGGCAGGAGTACAAGAGTGAATTTGATTGAAAGTACTGGGTAAATTTGGGCTTTAATATATGATTTCAATTATTTTAGCATTTCGTATTTTTCAACTCCTAATTTTTTTAGGGGCGAGCGTAGATGCTTGCGTCTTTACTATGTACATACTTCGATACGCGACGTAAAACAACGTTAGGCGTGGTTAGTACTTAGATGGGTGACCGTTTAAAGCGTTATATTACGTTTCAAATATAAACGATATAGTCCAGTTCAAAAGTACTATAATTTGCCAAATAATTCAATCTTCAAGGTCACCAAGTCAAAATACAATAAAAAAGTCCTTCAGACACTCAAATTCACAAAAAACACAATTTTTCACAAACAATTCTGAGAAAATTCATACAACATCGATAATTCGCAAATAGTCCAAATTTCTTAACAGAATCATTCAAACATCTAAATTAACCGATTTACAGCCAAAAGTACAAGCAACTGCCCTAAAAAATACCGCCCTCTCATCATCTGGATTCATATTAAAACCACTATCCAAACTCCACCTCAGAATATTTTAATTCAATTCCACAAATTTTCTATAAACTATTTTTTTTTAGATCAACTTCTAATTCAATCTTTAATTCATATATCAAAACACACTTCATTCACATTTCCAACAAGCAATCATCGTATTCATCAAAGTTTCCTTCCCGACATGCTGACTAGGTCAATATCAAAACCTATTTCCAATCCATATGTCCCGTACGCGTTGCTCTCTTCACCACAGTCATCAAAACCTGCTTCCACTTCTCTACAACGTCGGCAATATCCCCATTGCAACATTCTCAACATGGCATTAATATGACTTAAATTACGGCGCCCTAAATTATTCAAAAATCAATTTAGATTCAAGTTTCATTTATATACCAAAATCGTATTTTTCAGTGCCGTACTTATGATATATTTTTCGTTCCTGAATTCAAAAATTTCGAAACTATTGCGCAACATTTCATAATTCGAACCCCATAGATTGTCGGGGGACATTTCCAACTGTATCCGGACCTCGACACGCCGTGTCCCCAACGGAACTTATAAAAAGCCGAGCATGACGAGCTTAGAAGCCAGTTCTCGGTGCACCTCAGGTTATTTCTGCGTTCCGCGAGTGGAATCTCTAAACTAACCAGTGTTTAATTCTTACTCACTCAACCTTAAATCTCAACAAATCGAGTAGCCGTACTACTTCCTTGGCCGAAACCAAGTAAAAAAGATTGTTAAAATTAAACTGCCATCGCACATAAAATATACAAGTGAATTATCTCAGACTTTAAAATCTAACTAAATCAAATTAAATAAAATCCCCGCTAAGTCGATATTTCAAGTGTCGAAACGTTCTTTACGCTTAATAAATGTTTTTAATTTTCGTTTAAAACAAAGTGATTTCATTTCAAGAAGAATATATACAGGGTGTAGCGTTTGACCCTGCCACCAACAATAAATTAAAACAAAGTACTAGTCAAACTCTAATAATAGCTCTACAGCTCTGAAACATATACAGGGCGAAGCGTTTGGCCCATTCCAACTTTTTTAGGACATACCACCTGAACTAGTCAAAATCAAAATAAACCACGTACCACCTCAGGAGTCTCTACTCAAGCTCTCCACACCAAATTTTGTTATTTTTATGAACCAAAGAGCCGTGTGGGTGTTCACAAGGAAGACCGCGTCTTCGCCTCACATCTTCCAGCGGTAAGCGCGGAAACTATGGAATCTTAGGCGAGGGTTGTGTAGGGGATATACTATCTTTCGGAGGGTATGTAAAGCCGTCGGTCCCTTGTCTATTAATTGTTAGTCAAGTAAAAGATTCCTATTCTTCGAATGTGAAGAGGTTCGTCAAAATTCTGGACTGGGGGAGCTCATCTACAGGCGTCGGTGTTAGGAATCAGTAGCGGAAATAGACCAACGTTAAATAAATGCAAAAAAAGTCCTAATTTAGCTTCACTAGACGGTTTTCGTATATATGAATTTAAAAAATCAAAGAAAATAAAGAATACTTTAGTTTGAAATACAAGCTGCTTAATATTCGCCGGTTTCAATAACCCGATTTACTTTATTATCAATGCAAGACTGTTAAACAGTATGGTAAACCGCTAGTACCGATCCATGCATACACCGCCACGCTTGAGAAAGCTGTTATGTCCTTCGCGCCTTGTATATAAGCAATCTTGGCGTTTAAACTTAAAGAAACTTTTCTATACTTAACTAATACTTAAAAAGGGAAAAGCTGCACATTTCGAGCTGAGGACCTCGCTCTAGTGGTTAAAAATCTAGACAGAAAAGTATTTAACTTCAACGTCTGAAAATCCTCTTTGCCTTGTCATAAGGGATAATTTAAAAAACTCATCGAATCAATACATTGATTCAAGCTTTTCCTGTTCCTCACGTATCTAATATTTTAACCTCATCAACCACATTCAGTCACGATTTTTATGAGCTACTCTTTTTTCCTATCGTGCCGTTCGCCCAGCATTAAATTCTGCCATTCCCCTTACGTGAACAAACTTATACGGTATACTTCTATATAGAATCACTGCCTTACTCCTCGTTGAATATCTGAAGTAACATAATGCATCAACGCATCTTCTGAAATAGTATCTAGTGGATATAAGAAATATTATTATTTCGATGACGATCGAAAGTTTATCATGAATTTAAAAGCAATTTAGAGGTAGTTTTTATACAAAAAATGTTCCTTAATCTCGTTTCAAAACATACAAGTTGTGTAATATTCATTTTAAACGTAAGCCTATTGTATTCCAGGAGGTTAGGGAAGACTATTAATATCGACATCAAATGACGAGAATAATAAAATTCAGGAGTAATGGTTGGGTAACGACTTGGTATTCGTGTTAAAAACGATGAATGACAAAATATCGCAGTTATGGTTAAAATTATAATTAGCAGAAAAGTAACTAAAACTAAAGTAAGAAAAAATTAAACTCCATTTTAATCAATTGTAGCTGAAGCACATCGTATCAACGTAAATCTGATTTACTAGTTTGGATAGTCTCTTAGTTTAAATAATTGTTGATCATCATATTGGACACAGATTTTTTAAAACAAGTACATTTTTAGGAGTAATTGCTGTGTTTTTTCGATGCCAATTATTGTATTCCTCAATACAATCAAAATTATAGCTATTTGCCGTATATAAGATGGCTTTGAAATACAAAAAAAGAACACAAAACATTACAACAAATGTTCAAAATGCTGTCTATTTGTATTTGTCATGTTTAAAAAGACTATTTTGTAATTCGACCATCTCTCCTACATGCCTAAACCGATTAAAACAAAATTTAATAGGCGCTTAGAAAACACTCGATAGAATCATACTGGACTATTAAAATCTTTAAAAAAATATTTTTCACACAAGAGAAAATAATCCTGTTCTATTTTGTTTTTCACACAATAAAGAATAGTCCAATACTGTTTTATCAAGTTATCTCTAAAAGTTTATCCAGTTTTTTTTAATCGGTTCAGGGATGTAGGAGAAATTGTCGAATTATATCCACGGTACCTCCCATCTTAACGTCAATGTACTTCTAAACTCCCATACTGATGAGCTCGGACTTAATTCTACGGTTTATGAGAGGCCATGTCAGTTGGCGCATAGTTATTTAAGGCAGCACCAAGGGCAGCAGATGATCCCTGTTTTGCATTCGATTTAAGGCGAGAAGGCCAGCAAGGTGCTGATGCAGAAGCAGTAACCTTTAGCCAAATCGTCTGACAGCCCAAATTAAAGCTGCCGAGCAGAGAAATACAGACTACACGTCGATAAACCTATGCATGGTGAGTTCAATAACAACATAAAGACACCGAGCTTATTGACAAAGCCGACCTTTGCTTTTTTGCTGTCAGCATAGCTAAAGTCGGAGACTGAGAGATTCATTCATGTGTTATTAACACTATAGTCACATATATGAGTGTGAAGGTTCCTGACACTGACACTGACACTGACACTGACCTATCGTCAGGCGCCGGCGCCGGAGTCACTCATACACTTACTATCAGCATGTTCGATTTATGTGACTTCGAGCCAAAGGAGGAGGGAAAATGGATTCAATGTCGAGATCTACGGCATGAGCTACTCGGTCAAGATGGTGGTCCTGATAATCGGTGTACTTGGCGGATGAGGCCTACACTGCTCTCAGAATTGAAGAAAATTCCGGTCTGTCAAAAGTCAGCCGAATGATTAGCAGGCCAAATACAGAAGGCAGTCATCCTGAAGTTCCTTCGGCTGCTTAGGGCATACGATTTAGAAATTTACAGTCACTAACCCTGCAGGGAGTGGTTGTAACTGAAGCGCGGGCGAATTAGCCGGCGCTTCTGACATAAAAACGTTGGAGATACTATAGAACTGTCCGGCATCGCTTTCGCGAAAAAAAATTTCTATAATAGTTGTCATAACTTTGAAATATTCAATCGCAATTTAAATAGACTTAAAGTTAGTATCAAACATTAACCTAATACAATATTTTATTTATTATAAGCTAAGCAAACACGGTTTTTGCTTTTAGTAGAATTTATTATGGATATGATTTAAGCGCGCATTATTCCATTAAAATTATTATTTTCTGCATTAAAATATGACAAACCTCACAGTAAATAAACATATCTATTTTAAAAGTATAAGATTTAAATTCGCATTATAGTAAGTAGTTGTGCAAAATACATTAAATTTCTGCGCATTAAAATAAGATTTTTTTAAGCATTACTCATTCGTGCACTAAAATAATGATTAGGTATTATTAAGTACATTAATTATTTCACAATCTTATATAGATTATCTATGTAATAAATAAAATATCAAAGCATACTTTTACCTTAAAAATATGTATTGTAAGTGAATGGGTAATAACTAATTAGAGATAAAACCTATATGTCAAAAAATAAAGGTAATTTATTGAAATAAAAAAATTTATTACATTTTAGCATTAGCCATTGTACCTGATTTTGCGCGGTTTCAAGAAATTGTTGGTTAGGTTCGTTTTAGTTGTTGTCAGGATATAGACAATTTTGTTAAGGCAGATAAGTGCTGGGGTTTGAAAAATACTAACAACAACAATTTAAAATGAACCTAACCAACTTGAAACCCCGCAAAACTAGGTACAATGGCTAATGCTAACCGAGTTGTAACACGTACCATGTCCCACATCCCAAGATTTGAGAAAAGCTTACATCTTACAATGCGCATTTTATCTCTTTTAATGCGCATTTATTAATTTTAGAGGTATAACAATAATATATTTTAGTTGCTCATAAAAGTTTTAGCTCAGAACACATCGAATATATTAAGGGCAGTGATATTAAAATATTATGAAAGCAATAATTTTAATGTAATTTTATTTAAAATAATGTTATTTACTTCTTCTTAGTATGCACTAAATTTTCCATGTAACCGACCTAATGTTAGTTTAATTTAATTTTAATTTTAAATAGTGTAAACATAAGGTATACATTTGTAAATATCAATTTTACTATATAGCATTGAGTAAAACGTAAAATTTCTACTCGATGTCGCCATCGTCTGATTGCAATTCTTTCACTTTAATATCCGTTTTGACAGGAGAATTAATATGATTTAATGAATTTTAAATTTTACGAAGCTTAGCTGGAAGAAAGCTCAAAATCGGCCCTGTGCCTTCCTTTTACTAATCTTGCTAATTAGTGACGCGGCAACACAGGAATTGCAAGAGAGTTGCTTTCCTTGTCTCTGCCCGCCGTAGTTTCCACTTTGAGATGATGCAACATGGCGTAGGCAGAGTAATGGGTGCCTGCAATTTACATATTGTACGCGAATTCTGTCCATCCATCATAACGTGACAATGCTATCACGGATGTATGTGTAGGGATATCACGGAAACTGGATTCGGTTTAATGTATGTGCAAAAACATTACCAGATACCATCTGTTTAAATTTTAAATCATTTCGTACGGCAGCATATTCGCTCCATGATAGAGTTGTATCATTGCACAACAGTTTTTAAATCATATAATTTTAGAAAATCTAATTCAGAATTATTTTTTCGCATGATAATTTCACCAGCAGCTAACAAACAGGTCAATTTGGTTAATTTTAAACATATTCTCCGTTCATCAATACTAAAGGACACAGATCTTATAATAATAATAATAATAATAATAATAATACCGAAGACGTTAAAAGACGGTTTAAGAGACATAGGAATACCCTGGAATGTTCACCGAGTTATGCAAAAGTCGGTTACGTTGGACGCTACAAACATAGTTCGATCTTTCCTAGAGTAGTAGGATCGAAGTCTATATCTTGCTAGCAATAGCCGATTTAGACTTTAAAGCCAGAGAAATCTGAAAATTTAAAAAAAATAATAATAATAATAATAATGTTTATTTTTCCATAATTTTCAATAATTTTTACAATAGCAATTTTTGTGTAAGATATACTTATGCAAACACGATTTCAAATAAAATATAAATAAAATAAAATAAACATTTCTTGGTTACTCACTGAAGTATTCAACAAATACTTGTTTGTGAGATAAGCTGTTAGTACATCAATATAAGTACGTAACTGCAGTATTTGAGCAGTAATTGATATATAAACATATACATATATTCACATTATACATTTATATTCCTATATACGCATATTACATATTACAGTATAATAGTAGTATCTGAACGTACCGGATATGATATTATTTATTTAATATGTCATGGAGGGCTTCTCTATCATACATTAACAACCATTGTTTTAATTTAGTTTTAAATATATGTAACTTATTAATGTTTTTTATTTCGGTGGGTAAAATATCATACAGTGTTGGGCCCAAGTAAGTATAGCATCTCTGTCCTATTCTTTTTTCATATTTAATTTTTTTAGTAATTACATTTTTTTTTCGTGGATCATAACTATGAGAGTTATAAATTATTATATGCTTGTTTTTTTGAATATATACTAGTGAAGATAAACTATAAAGTTGTCTTATATCCAATAATTTGCTTTCCAAGAATAATAAGTTTGAAGGGTAAGTACTTTTTTTGTTAAATATGATTTTTATAAATCTCTTTTGTATGAGTTTCAAATTTTTTAAGTGATTTTTACTTATTCCTCCCCATCCTATAATACCGTATCCAAGCTGTGACTCAACCAGAGAGTGATACATGATTTTTAGTTGGCCTATTTTTAAAAATTGCTTGAGATATTTAAATCTGGCTAATAGATACCTTGTTTTATTTATAATATTTTTAACTTGCAGATCCCACTTTAGATGCTTATCTATAATTATGCCAAGATATTTAGATGAATCCGATTCTTCTATATAAGTACTGGTGTTTATATAT
This sequence comes from Leptura quadrifasciata, assembly GCA_963675555.1. NCBI lineage: Eukaryota > Metazoa > Arthropoda > Insecta > Coleoptera > Cerambycidae > Leptura > Leptura quadrifasciata. The sequence continues at coordinate 185,275,596 of OY776673.1, read as the reverse complement.
AAGTTTCCCATTTTGGGTAATTTGTTGGAATATGAGGTAAAAGGCAGATATTTTGTTTTTTTGCAATTTAGTGCAATGGAAAAACGGATTCCGTAAAATTAGCTGGACTTCGACTTCAAGAACAAACGTTTCAAAGAACACATCATTCTTCAAAAATTAACAGTTTTTAGTATATAGCCTCTTGAAACTTAAAACAATTCATATTATTCTAGACAATTAAGAATTTACTTTTAAATCATTAGCTTTAAGGAAAAAATGCGACGGCCAAAAAATACTTATCATTTTTAACGAATTCCTTATAACGCCCAAGTGGGAGAGCTAAATAGTAATTTTAAGTCTCTTACATAGAAATACTGAATATAAGAAAAAAATTATAAAATACTGACAGTAAAGATGCCGATCATATTCTGTTTCTGTTCTCTGTTTTCTTAACCGCCTCTCAAGTTACCGAAGTAACCTCTGGAAGATCTCATGGATCTTGTGCTGGGTAAAGAGAGACGAGGCCCTACAGTTTGTGGACTCCGAACTACTCTTGGAGCAATTTTTTTAATGAAAAATTGTTTCGCCTTGCGGAAATCGAACCCACTTCGCTAGGCAACTCAGTTTGCTAGCCATTTGTTACCATTTAAAAATTCTTTATTTATTATAATGTACATGTCATTTTATTTCATTTATCTTGTTTTACAATAGATATTTTTTTACCCGAAGCGTTACAAATTTCTGTCGAAACGAGACGTATCGGACTGCCGCTGTTATACCCAACTTGAGACGAATATTAAATCTATATTAATGAGGTAACCATTGCTTTCCAAAACTGTTTAAGCCAATTTACAATCTATGTACCTTCCGGTTTTAAAACAATAATTTTTTTCTACTCCCTACATAGAAAATACTATTTTGCTCCCTCATTTCAGGGAGCAAAGTAGTACTTTTCCTCCCTCGGGAAGAAAATACTTTGGCTCCCTCTGGAAGCAAACAAGTAGAAACTTCAAATAGCTGTAATGGTAGTGTATAGACTTCTTCCAACATTTAAATAGCTAGTACTCTTTTTCATATGTTTCACGAGACTTTAACGGTAATAGATTTAACGAAACTACGTTTGCTTCTTCCAGAATATCTTGAGGAACTTCATCTTCACATTCGGAATACATTATTATAAACTTTTTGGAAGTTTGTTTATTTTGTAAACAAGAAGCAACCTTAGCAACGTTCCATGTATTTTGATTTTTAACAATATTTCCTGATCTAAATACCTATTATGACATTTTGACATATTTGGTTTTTTGATTGTCATGCATAAGAAAATATAATAAAATATATGTCAAACCAATGTAGGATATTGTTGGATATTGATGCCCGACGCGAGGCGGAGGGCATCAAACTATCCGCGGGAGGAAATTATGCATTTTTCTCCCTTGTCATACAAATAGCTATTTATTCCATTTTATTAGGCAAGTGCTTAGAGGTCTATTTACAGAAACTTGATAAAAAGAAAAAAACCGTTTTAAAAATAACTATTTACAAATTAAAAATCCACCGATTTTATGTGTGATAAATAAAATTAATTTTCGGTACTATATACAAGAACTATGAACTAAAAGAATATTTACGTATTTACATTATTTACAAGTTTTCAGTAATATGCTTAAAAGAGATGCTTAACCATCATACTTTAAGACTTTGCCAAGATTTTCCGTAGAAGATCTATCGTTATCTCTCAATATAAATAGGGAGGTTTTCATAAATAAACTTATGCGCATGAGCAACATTATGAGCAGCCCTTATGTCAGTCATGTGAGTTGTCAATATTGAATTATGTATTTTAAATTTGAAAAATTTTTGCGCTGTCTCTGTTAAATAATCCCTAATGGTAGGGATGTTATGTTGTCTATGGAAGGTTACAACAGGTGTATACCTATTTGATTCTGTTAGTAATCTAAGGATTTTATTCTGTGTCCTCTGTAATCTATTACATTGCGCATCTGAAATGGTGTTTGCTAGCCAGACGCTTTAGCACATTGAGCTACCGTCCCCGCTATATAAACCTATAAATTCTAAATTGTCTCAAATACCCCATTTATGTTCCATTAACCAATCTCATAAATCAGTGGATCAAAAACAACGTATTCCCCAAAATTCTAGAAGTTTCAAAAGTCATTTCTATTTATGCTGCCCAAGGAATCCGTACTTCCACATCCAGATTTTGTATCCAAATCTTATGCACACTAAATCCCAATGTAATATTTTATTCCCTTTATTAATAGAGTGGGGTGGTAGAGGGGGTGGCTAATGTAAAAAAAAATTAGAAGTCCTTGGTTCTCGTATACACAGTAAATCCCAATTTAATTTTTCATTTCCTTAAATAATAGGGTGGGGGTGGAAATGGGGGCGGTAAAGGGGTAACTAATGCCAAAATAAATTTTAGAGGCCCTTGATTCAAATCCCAATTTAATTTTTCACCCCCTTTAATAATAGGGTGTGGGGTGGCAGAGGGGGTAGCTAACGCTAAAAAACTTTTTTAGACGTTCCGTTTTAGTATATACACTAAATTACATTTTAATTTTTTGGTGGTATTGGGGGTGATAGTGAGGGGGGGGTTGCTGATGCCAAAAAAAAAGTTGAGACCTTAACTTTTCGTACATGTCCTAAATTGCAATTTTATGGACTCTTACTTGCTTGTTTTGCCTATTCACCCTTATTTACATCATTTACCCCCGAACCCTTCAATGGAATTAGATCACAATATAATCTAGTTCCAGATCTTGTTACAATACAAAAGTGTACCAAATTTCAAGTCAATATCATAGACGGTCCCAGAGTAAACGTGCGCACAAAAAAGTTACAGACAGACAGACCGACAGACAGGAAATTTTTTTCTCTCAAATTTAAAATCTCGACGTTTCTTGACATTTTTAGACTTATTTCAAAAAAAAAAAAATATTATTAAAAAGGCAATACTGATGATTCTTCTAATTACAGGCCCATCTATTCTCCATTATAGCTTTTTTGCAAAAATCTTCGAAATGGTCTTAAAATTACAGATAACGTGTCTTATTTTGATCAGTATAATTTGTTCAATAACTGTCAATTTGGCTTTAGATCTAAATTATTTACTACACTAACCATAAATATACTAACTTAATAGAGGTTATGAACAAAGCGAAATCTTATATACACAGTTTTTAGATTTGAGCAAAGCATTTTCACTGTGTATTTCATGATATTTTATTAAAAAAATTGAACTTCTATAAATTTTCCAGTGACAGTCAGAAATTACTTAAATCTCACCCAGAAGAAAGTATCTGAATTAGACCCAACTTTCTTCCACATTTTCATAAATGACCCCCCTAACAATACCGCAGGAGCTAAATCGGTTCTTTTTGCGGACGAAACAACATTGATTTTTAGCAACACGGATGCCAGGGCATTAATATGCAGCGTGAATGATAACCTATTATATTTTCACGACTGTTTCTTATCAAATAAGCTAATGTTAAACAAAAGCAAGACTGAAACAATGCCTTTTAGTTTAAGGCACCAAACATTGTGCAAAATTCCCAAATGGACAACAAATTAACGTGGGAAAACTATTGAAATTTTATCTGTAACAAGGTTTCCAAAAATATTTTTCTTTTACGCTGCCTTATAAATTGTGTATCACAGACAACCATATTAGCACCACACCATGAATTAATACATTCCGTAATCACCCGTATAATCTTACCTCACATACTGCATCTATATTTGCTATCCAATGATGAGCGCTACAGAGACGATTGCAGAGACTGATTTAGAAAATTAAAGATTCCAGTTTTGTATAGCGCTTATATATTGCAATGCCGCCTCTATGTGAAAGACAATGAGACATTTACACATCAAATGTCTCTTTACGTCTGTCAAAAACGCGTGATGGAACAGGGTACTATTCAATATATTTTTTTAATGCGTTACCCCATAGAATTAGGGAACTCGATTATAATCATTACAAAGCTGTCATAACCCGTTTTTAACTGAAAATGCCTCTTATAGTTTAAATGAATTTTTAAATGCCGACTTTTCTTCCACTTAAGTTCTGTGACATCTTGTTGACATTTTTCTATTTTTCATTTTATTTGTATCTTGATATTTATATTAAGTTACGTATTTGTGTACAAACCGCATTTTGTTTGTTCGACATGTGCAAATACTTCTTATAATGCACTATTAAAATAATAATTTACTAAATACTTACTAAAGTTATATTATAGTCCGTGTATGATAGCATTGACTGTTTCGTTTGTTTATTTCTATTTGTGTTGTAAATGTTATATACTCTACATGTTATTTATTATTCTATTTTATTATATTTTTTTTTACTTTATGACAACCATTGTCACGTTTTGTTTATAATTGTTATTTTCTTGTACTGACCTATCAAAACACAACTTGTGTACTTTTGGTAAAAATCTATCTGTATAAACTTTTGTTAACGTATATGTTAGTATATCATGTATTTTTTGCTGAATGTAAGAAGATACAAAATTCTGGAAATATTCCTATATCATTACTGGACTGACTTACTGAAAATAGGGTTTTCTATTTGAAAAAATCTAATTACGATATTTTTTTATTAATGTAAACTAGTTATCACCTTAAGCGGGTTATGAAGAGGATAAAGTGATAATGAACCTTACTTAAAACTTCAACTTCAAAACTAATTGGCTGTTTATTACAAATTTTTTCACTTAATTCGCTATTCAGAGATGCCGTAGTAATATCCAATTGATCAATGTCCATATCGATCTCATTGTCCTGAGAAGATAGGAATTTTATAGTTGAATATCTAACTACTGGCGAAAATGTCTCTTCAAAATCGATATCAAATCTCTTACTATAGTCCCGTGCTACAAAACTCTCCTCAAATCTTTCGAAGTCGCTTGCAGAATTTGTTTTAATGTAAAAAATCCGTTTATATTGAACAACATTCTGGTCTCTGGGACCATCAGCTAGCTTCCACACTTCTTTTCAATCATCGATCTATACTTCTTATTCATAGCCCCTGTCCACTCTCCATTTGTGAATTTGAAAGCGCCTCATCAACTATTTGTGGTTCATCCATGCATTTTGATTTTCTACGTTCTCGCTTATGTATTTCATTAATATCCTGGTAAGCCCATTTTGGATATTATCATTTGCATAGCTATAGTTAGCTTCTGGTCTTCTCCTGAATGTCCATATACATTTTCGGATTCTACTTGAACTTCAATGTCATCTACTCATTAAACTCTGATACAGGTAATGTGAGTGCTTCATTTGATACAGACTCAGAAATGTAACATTCTTAGCCTTCATAACTTTTCGAATTCACAGGGATTAGCAAGCCTATAACCTTGAATATCTTTTCAATAATTCATTATAATAGATTTATTTGATTTAGGATCCAGTTTATTTCTGAGTTCATGAGGAATGTGTGCATAGGTTGTGTAATCAAAAACTCAAATCAATTTTGAAACCTGACCAAATTTCTTCGTGGAAATTACCTCACCTCAATAACAAGTGCCCTGAATAATGCCATATCGTTTGAGAAAAAAATATTGCAATATTCTTTTCTTTTATCAGTTCTAGGCTTTTAGTGTTTACACGAAGTTGATTTTCAATTGTGCAAGAAATCGAATATTTTATACTTTGATTTTAGTAAATACTTTTCATGAGTAGTCACCATTAAATGTCAATAGATAGCGAGCCCCTCCCCACGATGGTTCAGACATGGAACCATAGACATCTGAACGAATTAGCTCCAATTTATCCTTGCATTTTTGACTCTTCCTTTTGGAAATGCATATCTGGTTTGTATTCCTTGAATTCATGACAGGCATTTCATGGGTTTCTTTCTAAAAGCAAGTATCAGTAGCAAAACCATCTTTCAGCAATGACATACTTTCCTGGTTTGCCTGAGTGTTTCATGCCATATTTCTTGCGAAACTGCACTGGCCAACAAGGCAACACATTATCTTACGCCTTGGACGATGGAATCGCATCTTGGTCCAACCTGTAGGATCCTCCATTATTAGATGCCAAAAGTTTGTATTGTACGTGAACTTTACAGTCATTTTCATTGCACACAAAACATTTTTCATTATCAAATGCAACGATGAGTTCTGTCTCAGTTATTTCATTAACGGACAATAAACTAGGTGGAACTCAGAATGCATACATGACATCAATAATAGCTCTCTTTACGTTATCCCAGTTTGACTTTGGCACTGTCGGTATCATCACTAGTTATTTTTTATTATTAGCTACTGTTGCTTTCATGAATTTGCCACTTGAAAAATTAGCAAGGACTGCCATATGAGTAGCGATTCACTGTTGCTAAAAACTCTAGTAATAAAAGCAGTTAATTCCATTTGGTTTTTATCAGTATCTATATTCATTACAAGAGCTCAGTTCCAAAGTCCGTCTAATACCAATGGCAATTTCGTTGTAAATTTCCAATCGTTGTAATTAACTGCTTCATCTAACCTTTCGATATGAAGTTGTGGACTTAGTTCCTGTTGATGTCATGGGCAAATAAAAACAATTAACAAAAACAAAATAGTAGCTTACAGCTTACCCCGTACGCTCATTCATACGCTCATTAATCTTTCTCTTCCTAATATGTCTGTTCTGGGCCCATAACCTGGTAGATTTTCGTCTTTTTATATCGCTGATTCAGGGTAATGTGTTTATTATATTTAAGAGCATAAAATACAGGAATACTAGTGTTTTAAACTTAAAAAATCGTTGTTATTTACATTAAAATATCAATCATCAGTTACTATTATTAATCAACGAATAAAAACAAACCACTAAATGGAATTTATCCCTTTTGAAATAGATTTATTTGAGCACATATGTATGTATCTGGACACTTTCAAGTACATAGATAGAGAATAGGAAATCGCTAAAATGGCTTCAGTAAAATTAGGGTTGGTAAAATTCCTTTTCGAATCTCAATAATGTTTCTTTTACTTTGATTTTGAAACAATGTGTTTGATTTTTGGAAAAATAACGCGTAAAAGTCAATAGGGGAAACTATATAATACAAAATAAAGAAACAAATAAATAAATTACGTTTCTACCTTCTTTATGACATAGTATTCTTAAATGTACTGTACGTTTTTTTACTTTTTTAAAAAATTGTTCTCTTAATCCCAGCAGTTAAAACTTGTGGTGCAATAGATGATAAAACACATAAAATCAGTTATAATTTAAGACGAATAGACGTTATTCAACCAGTTTTATGCCCGAATCAGGCTTTAAGTGCCGATTTTTGGTACAGAACTTTTTCTCATTTTGAATGATCGTTATCAACTCCACTTGAAAAGTTTCCTGTAACTAATTACATTTAAGCGTAAACTAAGAATCTTTCGTGTAGAAAATTTTAATTATATTTGAAAAGATATTAACAGAAACTTTGAAGGAAACGCTTTTTAATCGACATAACAACTGTTGTTCTACAGTAAAACGGTACGAGTAACTTTTGCTCATAACCTTGGTCTATTACGTTTATTTAAAAAGTTTTACTCTTAAAAGTTTTCGCAAAGTTAAAAACTGTACTTTATAATTTTCATGCCCTCTTCCTTTTAGTATATATTTCTCTAATGTGTTTCAGCATTTATTCACCGCGAGGATATTAAGAAAATTGCAAAGTTGCAACACATGCATCCCTTGGAGAATTGTTTTTTAGTTTATTTATAAAACTGATGCTTTGCCTTGTGACAAATCATGTAAATTTTGTGAGAAACATCAGGAAAAGAACTGAAACTAAAGCGATGAACAAGAAAGGAAACTAAAAGCAAAAAGTAATATTCACGGTCTGCATTATTATGATTGGTTTTTAAATAAATTATACAGAATCTTAAGTTTTAAGATATAAAGTAAATACTCTTTATTTTTCATAAATGTAAAAAGTAAAGCTTTAGCAAACAGTATTGAAAAAATCCCAATATGCCAGACACATAATTAAAATTGAACGGATTCTTTTACTTACACATTACAATAGCACATAAAGTTATAGTTCATATTTAAGTATTATAAAGTCAGTTAATTTCTAGGCCCGATGAAATTACAATGGAATTTACAAGAGTTTTACACATTTAGTATTCCATACTGTCACATAGGAATTCTTATCATCAGAAAACGGGAATAATTATTCTATGGCTCTTAATAGTTCACATACGTTGGCTTACTAACATTATAAAAAGAATGATTAAAGAAAGAGATAAAGCTTTGTTAACTTATAAACGAACACAAGATGCTGCTGATTATGATTATTACAAACATCTGCGTAATCACACCTTAACGTCAATGAGAAATGAAAAAAAGCGTATGTAAATAATATATGTAGGCAGAGAAATATAAAAAAATACATGAAAAACACTAAAAACATTCAATGGGAAAAAGTGTTCGGTAAATGAAATTTCATTTTCTGTTGGTAGTGCCTCTGATATAAATCACCATTTTGCCTCAGCATTTTGTAATCAATCTAATAAATTACTTATTGACTATTACAACAATACTTCTCAAAACGATGTGTTGCTCTCTAATCAGAAAGGGGTGGACAAACTAATTCCAACAAATACGAAAAGATCTAAGGCAACTAACTATATGGAAACAATTTTTAGAATCATACAAAATTGAAGAAGGAGCCTCTGTCATAATCCTGGCTGCAATTTTGGAGGATTGGGGATTTAATATGAAGAAAGCAAACTCCAAAGATTATAAAGAATTATTTTGAATACCATTAAAATATTTTTGTTAGATGGAGAGGTTAGAATTCACAAATGTAATATTATTTCAAGTTATGTGGAATTCATCCGTAAAACAACTTCAAGAAAAGTGCTCCATCAAATATCAGTTCAAATTTAATCCTTCCTCAGACGATGAGTTTGCTGCAGCAAGAGCTGCCCATGATGCGAAACGCCGGCAATTGCAAAGAGATCCCATAAATAGAAGAATTAGTGCTGCCGCTTTTACTACTGAAGATTATAATAAGATTATAAAAGTATGGGATGAAAATGAAATTTTTGAAGCCTCGATCAAAGCCATAGGCAAAACAAATTCACAGAAGTTGAACAACGCCAAGAATCAGCAAACTTCCAAATAAAGTTTATAGCAATTATTGTGTGTTTAATATCTCCAATAATTATAAAAGTTGAAGTAATATCTATTTATTAAGTAAAATTATGTTTTAAAAAATGTAATCTTTGTTACTTTGTTATCATATTATAAAAAACTTATTAAATTATTAATTTACGTTCATTTACTTTCCGTAAAGTTATGGTAAAATAAGGTGTAAATAATTGTATAAAATAAATATATTATACTAAAAACTTTAATTATTACTTTACGTTTATTATTCAGACTTCAAGACCTACATTTTTATTATAATCCGAAATTGAATTTTTTCAAGGCGCCTCCAGTATTCAAATTCAGTTTGAAACCATCAACACGTTTCAGTCGTCGACTTACGTCATCATGATTTTTTTCTCAATAATATTTTATGCGTATTGAAAACGTTTAAATTATGTGTGTGCACCAGTGGATTGTCACAAACTAGGTAGGTGTAACAATAGCAATATCAAATGCTTTGCTTGATTATAGATTATCACTTTACCAATTTTCAGTTTGTTACTTTACGAATCTCTAATGTTTATAGGGTAACTAGAATAATTTTGAATTGGAACACACAATTCAGTGCATTTTGGGCTTCAAAGTTCCACCGGGTGGGAAGGTTCCAGCCGCTTCCAGTAGCTGCAGATTTTTTTTTTAATTCGCGTGTGTGAAAACGGCCCGTACGTATCGGATGACATTAAAATTTTATCATATAAACTGGGTATGAACTTTCAGACAACCGCAATTTTATTCAGTTGCCACGTGATCATTCTATTTTTTAAATCCCTACTCCAATCTCCACCCCTGTCCATTTCGGGCCGGATCGGGTAATACAGCAGGATTCTGAATGAATTCAGGATTGGCTTGGGATTATTAAATTATCAAAATGCCGTGTGTCGTAGTTATGGTTATGATTATATGTTACTATTTTTAAAATATAAATGTAAGCCAGTGGCAATATTTGTAATTCTTTAAATATATATCTACATGAAGTTAGATGGTTAACTTCTACTAATACCGCGTATTGCTCTTTTTTGAAATGTAAAATCCCTTTCACTGTAATGAGAAGAGCCCCAAAAGATAATACCATATGTTAGCCTGAAATAAAACTGTGCATAATAATATGACAGGAATACACTTTGATTAGTAATATATTTTAATCTATACAACCCACAGCATAGGGATGAAAGTTTATCATATAACGTATCAATATAAACATGCTAATTTAATGAATTATCAATGTGGATGCCTAAAAACTTTGTAGAATTAATTTGGGCTAAGGATTTTAATCCTGAGAAGGTATCTGATTGTAGGTAATTTATAATTCTAAGTATAAAATATGTAAAAACTATTTTATCACTATTATTAGCAGTTTATCAGTATTGAATTTCGTAACAAAACTTGAAATTTTTTGCTGAATGCCAGTTCTTAAATAATTGATATTTTCATTAGAATTTAAACAAGAGTTACCATCAGTAAACGTTATTAAGTTACATTCATCATCAACAGTTGGAAGATCATTTATAAAAAGACAAAAAGTATAAATAGTAGCGGAGCCAATACTGAACCATTTGGTACACCACCAGTTACACCTAATATGTGAGATATGACGGAGTGTTAGGAAATTCATATCTCTAACTTTGGGCAAAGATAGCACTTCTGAAAATAGAAAGAAAGTTTTTATAGACATGTGTCCGGAAATGCTTCCCAAGTAAGTTAGGGGCGTCTGGAGGTGCTGCCCTAAAGTTGAGTCACAAAATAGCAACTGTTTTAATATAAACAAATTGTTCCGACTAGGCAATTCATTTTATAACCCTAATTTGACTCTAATACATATTTTATTACAATTTGTGACATTTCTTTGTTAAGTATATAATAATAATTCTAAGTTTCGGATAAAGAATTATTACGACCTAAGGTCAGGACAAGCAAACGAGCTCCCAGATCTTACAAATTCTTGCAGTGAGAGCTAACAATAAAAATAACAAGAAAAACAAATAAAATTTATTATAAAAATCAGGATAGTACAGTACAATGAAAGGTAAAAATCCTACAATAGTACAATGTTGTTGTACTTCCGGATGCTCTCCCCTGTCAACCATCGACACGGGAGAGCACCCGGAAGTACAACAAAACTTCATTTAACACCCACGAAAACCTAAAAAACAACATATATATATATATATATATATGTATATATATATATATATATATATATATATATATATATATATATATATATATATATTGTTATTATACATGATTTGCAGGAAACAACTACTCAGCGGGCAAATACCCCGACCTGCATTGAATTACACCTTACAAATCATGAAAAATTGGTAGCCAATGTCATTTGTCAACTCCCTGACCAGACATAGACCGGTTTCGAACTTATTAGTTCTCCTCAGTATGCCATAGGTCATGGAGCAGACAAATGACAGTGGCCAACCTGCTAGTCTTATACAGACTAATGTAAATGGTGTAGTGGTGAGAGGTAAGTGAATCCTCTCATGTGGTCTAATGCTACTATACACCAGACATCACAGATGTCTCCATGGTGTATAGCGACTTGCCATTTTGCAAGTACCGAGAGCGGCGACCTTCAGCCCTTGGTGGACTTAACCTATATACTGTTATTATACATGATTTGCAGGAAACAACTACTCAGCGGGCAAATACCCCGACCTGCATTGAATTACACCTTACAAATCATGAAAAATTGGTAGCCAATGTCATTTGTCAACTCCCTGACCAGACATAGACCGGTTTCGAACTTATTAGTTCTCCTCAGTATGCCATAGGTCATGGAGCAGACAAATGACAGTGGCCAACCTGCTAGTCTTATACAGACTAATGTAAATGGTGTAGTGGTGAGAGGTAAGTGAATCCTCTCATGTGGTCTAATGCTACTATACACCAGACATCACAGATGTCTCCATGGTGTCATTTGTCTGCTCCATGACCTATGGCATACTGAGGAGAACTAATAAGTTCGAAACCGGTCTATGTCTGGTCAGGGAGTTGACAAATGACATTGGCTACCAATTTTTCATGATTTGTAAGGTGTAATTCAATGCAGGTCGGGGTATTTGCCCGCTGAGTAGTTGTTTCCTGCAAATCATGTATAATAACAGTATATAGGTTAAGTCCACCAAGGGCTGAAGGTCGCCGCTCTCGGTACTTGCAAAATGGCAAGTCGCTATACACCATGGAGACATCTGTGATGTCTGGTGTATAGTAGCATTAGACCACATGAGAGGATTCACTTACCTCTCACCACTACACCATTTACATTAGTCTGTATAAGACTAGCAGGTTGGCCACTGTCATTTGTCTGCTCCATGACCTATGGCATACTGAGGAGAACTAATAAGTTCGAAACCGGTCTATGTCTGGTCAGGGAGTTGACAAATGACATTGGCTACCAATTTTTCATGATTTGTAAGGTGTAATTCAATGCAGGTCGGGGTATTTGCCCGCTGAGTAGTTGTTTCCTGCAAATCATGTATAATAACAGTATATAGGTTAAGTCCACCAAGGGCTGAAGGTCGCCGCTCTCGGTACTTGCAAAATGGCAAGTCGCTATACACCATGGAGACATATGTGATGTCTGGTGTATAGTAGCATTAGACCACATGAGAGGATTCACTTACCTCTCACCACTACACCATTTACATTAGTCTGTATAAGACTAGCAGGTTGGCCACTGTCATTTGTCTGCTCCATGACCTATGGCATACTGAGGAGAACTAATAAGTTCGAAACCGGTCTATGTCTGGTCAGGGAGTTGACAAATGACATTGGCTACCAATTTTTCATGATTTGTAAGGTGTAATTCAATGCAGGTCGGGGTATTTGCCCGCTGAGTAGTTGTTTCCTGCAAATCATGTATAATAACAGTATATAGGTTAAGTCCACCAAGGGCTGAAGGTCGCCGCTCTCGGTACTTGCAAAATGGCAAGTCGCTATACACCATGGAGACATCTGTGATGTCTGGTGTATAGTAGCATTAGACCACATGAGAGGATTCACTTACCTCTCACCACTACACCATATATATATATATATATATATATTCAATTATACAAAATTTGGAGAGTTTCCAGGCGCTCCACACTTGAAGGTTGTTGATCGAGGTCCTTGTAGGTTGTAGAAATCTTCAAAGCACAATTAAATGGGGGTGTTCCTAATCGTAAAGAGTGAATCAGAGAAAATTCGTATACCAAAATTGGTGTACCAAAGAATAGCAAATGATCCAAAAGTCCAAAATCCAAATAATCCGAAAATAGAATAGTTATACCAAGATCGAAATCTGGCCTTACCAAAATCATCTATAATTAAAGTTACAAAATTATTATCAAAATTCACCTCTAATGTGAGCACGTGTCTATAATAAATCAAAGAAATTAAAGTCACCCAGAACACTCTTCTGAACGATAAACTCACTAATTAATCTAACTAAATCGAAATTTCAATTAAACAATCCAAAATATTAGTTGAAGATATGTGTGAAATCTAGTTTTTGGTTCGATACCAAACCGAGTAACAACCTTGTGCCTTTGAACTAAATTAATCCCTAGCAAAGTTTCCGGCTCAATTTCATGGTTTAAAATGGAAATTTGACGGTTTCTGGCTGACATTTATAACCATTTTAACTCACAAAAACAAGGAGTTATGACTTCAGCGGACAATTGGACAATTCGACTGTCAGATTGCCAACATGAGAAATTTTAAAAACTAAATCGATTATTAAGGACTTTCGGTCATTAACTATATGCTATCACTTTGAAGACAATTTTTATATGCTAATTATAATATAAAGTGGTAATTTATATAAAATATCATTTGGACGTCTATAGCTGAATGGGTGAATTGATCAACTAAAATCCTATTCTTACATGTTATTACTACAGATTGGTGAATTGACTAAAATCTCTTATTATTTTGTGGAAACAGCGAAAGATGGCATGTCACAAAGTATAGAGATATTGTTAATAAAATGAACCAAATTAAAGTTGAGAGACACTAAATTGAACTTTCATTACGTTGCAATAACTTATAATTATTGAAATTCCATTTGTTTCTCATAAAAGTGGAATAAAGAATTTAATTGTATGATAAATAAAAAGAAACTCTCTATTATGTGATAGTTCCTGAATTCAATCTTGTTGACACTAACTGCACTCCACTAAATGAGAACTTTCAAACTATAATAAATAATATCAAGTGAAGTTTTCGACGGGGGATCCAAAACCCCCAGTTATTGGTATAAGTTTAGTAAAGTACTATGAGAACTCTGGATAAAACAAGAGAGCATGATTTAAATCTGAAAATAATGAAGTGAGATATTAAAAAACTATAAAAACGTTCTTTACTAAACCTAGAACTCATTATGGAAATGTTTGCTGGATGATTTTAAAAGGAATCTCCCTGAAATGAAATGACTAAATTGGAAACTTTTACTAAATTTTTACTTGTTTTATTTTAAATGTCTTGACACTAATTTAAGAGCGGATACAGCGTAACTCAACGGTCGATGTAATTACAGTACAAACCTTTTGTTTGTGTTAACTAAAACATGAAGTAGAAATATAATTAAAAATTAATTAAAGCAACCTAAAAATATCTTAGTAAAATATATAAAATTTATTCTTACGCACAGGAACGAATTGTTAAAAACTCGTGTTCTCGCATTTTCAAAGGCTACCGTGGCGTAACTAATAAAATATCATCAATATTTAGTTCATTTTCCCCACATAGAAGTATCGGCAGAAGCGGCTCAAGGTAGTTACAGGAGGATAGGGTGAAAAAAATCACCAGCATTGTGATTATCGCCCTCGAAAACCCGTGAGAAACTTATCCCGGGCCCGTTTTTCGAGAGATTTCGGTGTTGCGGTTAGTTTCAACCCCCGGGTGTTGCTTTCAACTGTGGTTTCCCTGATATTCCCATAAAAACCCCGATCCGACGAATCCCGCATGCTTAGGACCAACAGCATAGAAGAGGGGCGTGGATTTTATACATTGGGGGAAAGTTGCGGGAGGGTAGGGTGAAAAATAATACCACCGTCGTGATCCCTGCCCTCGAAAATTCATAAAAAACCTTGGTGGGTCCGTATTTTTTTATATTTTTGGGGATATAGCTATTACGGGAAGGGGTAAATTCAAACCCCGGGAGTCGGTCCCGGGTATTCTAGAGTAAATTAACTGAATTTATTATTATTGTCCAAAATAACTCGATCCGATGAACCCTCGCAAGCCCAAAACCGAGAAGCCTGAAATTAGGGTGGTTTTTCCTTGATAGGTGTAGTACGCAAGGGTTTCAGAATTCAAAACCATCAGCATAGTTTTCTCGTCATCAAAAATTGAGGAGGAAATGTATTGCAAAAGATCCTAGAAACTTTTGATGTTTAGGACCTCGTTAAATGGACCATATTTTTAGTGATATTTGCAAAAAAGTTCCACTTCCTGCCCCTCTAAAACTAATTCTGTCTATTTTGAGGTAGGCCCACTGGTACCTAAAAGACTAAATCTTAAAAACTTTCATTGATCTTTTAACTCTTTTCCTTTATATTCCATATTATTGAGTAAGTCAACATTCAAAACATGTATTTAAGATACTTCTTTTTGTTACATGGCCATTTAACAATTTTATATAACAATTGGTATTTTATATTTAACACGATCTGTATAGCACTTTGATTCAGTTTTTGTAAGTAAGACTCTTTCAACTATCAGGAATTTTCTTTGTATAACTGCTATATTTATTTCACATTGTTTTATGTACTTATTTTTGTATCTTAAGAACTCAGTCATGTTTTTTTAACATTAAATTATGTATCTCTCTTACAGCATTTCAGAACCAATTGTCTATGCCAAGCCTGCAAAACATTCACATTCATTTATATTTCATTTTTATACTTTGTTTACTATGTACATATATCTTGCCTTTGAAACTTTCTCATTCTCCTGTTATATAGTGTATGATGTTATGTATTTACTGAATTCTTACAAAACAGTTGTAAACGATTTATTATTTATTAGAGCAGTTCGTTCTAGATTATATTTGCAATAAATGCCATTTATTCTGCTAGCTTATATGTAGATATTATAGATTCCCTTTATCGATTCTATTAATCGATTCTGTAATTTGCTGGAATAAGGAAGCCTAACTAAGAAGCCAGGTTGTGCGCTTAAGTCGCCCATCAACAGATGGCAACACTCATACAATTTTACAACTTTCAATTTTATTAGTAGAAGTAGATTTTTCAAGTTTGTATATTGGTACCATATTTCAGATTGTAATATAAAATAGTTTACCTTATTAGTTAAAATTGAGACTACCAACATTCAACTGTGCGATCCTCAGTAATTTATATTACATGCATATCCACGTTTCGTTGCGCTTAACACTACCAGATAAATTTTATATATTAGTCATTTAAATTATAATTGATTTGATAATACTTCTCTGCTTTTGTTAAGGCGTTTAAGCCTTCGATTTTATATTAATTACACGGATCAAATAGATTAGAAACTATTCTACAATCTTTACACCTAAACTCCCTTTAAATCAACCGCTGTCTTGCAACAATAAATTGCCAAAGATATATTTAGATTGTATGCTCTACGAGACAATTGGGATATGATCTGCAGTACCAAGGCTTTCCAGCTTCAATCATACTTAGTCTGGAAATCTAGGATATTGGTATAATATTTACGATTATTTTTTACATTTAATTATTCTTTTTCGCTGATACAATTTTATTAACATACAATTTCACCTAACATATATTCCAAATAACTTCATGTTATAAAATTTATTTATCTACGATCGTGTAAAAAGTAACAGTTTATAATATCGTCTCCTTAATTACTATCATCACAAATTTCCAGTCACGACCATGAAGTAACATAATTAGAATGAAGACTTCAACTACAACTCGAATACTACTAACCGTCAAAGTGTAATTCACAAAAATTTGATACTGTTTTACAAATATTCATGAGAAATTGCCCATTTCTTACAATAATTGGAACGATCAAAGAAAACACGCTGTAAGACACACTTGTATCTTAAATAACTATTATTTCAGTAATATATTTTATTATTCATTTTATTCACTATGTATTTTCCTACCTTTAATTTCAATCTCGTCTATAGGACACTGCTTTACAGGAAAAAGAGACAAATCAACTAATAATTAACTATTGGTGATGCCCAAACAACATCAATTTTTCATTGTCTCCTTTTCCCGAATTAAAAAAAATGTCTTTTGTGTCACACATTCAAAGAGGGTAAGTTTCACATTTCTTACAAGTTCTCCGAATCCACGACTCTTTGCTCCGGCTAAACCCAGCTAGTCGTCCGCATATGTGGCTTCGATTGTTTCCCAAAAATATACAAGAAGGGAAAGTAGGTAACATTTTCCAGAAATATAGTCTCTGACAATTGCTGATTTTTTGTAATTTCCCTGTCCATTCACTAATTCACTTTAATTTCCTGATTTTTCCAGTTTTTCTAGTTTTTCCAGGTTGCTGGACAATCTGGAATAAATTCGAATAGTTAAGACAAATTATTAATTGGAGGCTTCTGAAATGTAGGTAAATATTGGTGATCAATTTGTTTCGAAATATATTAAATTTCATTACAATAAATTATTGAATATTCATGTATTTTCCTGTTTTTTCCACTCTAAATATATATCAATAAGTAATGGGAATGTTGAAAGTTTAAAACTACCACAACAATAAGTAATTCCAAATGAAGTTTTCAGAGTGCAATCGAAAACATTCAGCTGTTTGGAGGAAGTTTGGTAAACTTATGACTATTAAGAGAAGTCTGTATAAAACAATAGCGCATAATTTAAATCTGGAAATAATGAACCAGGACATAAATAACAAAAAAACTTATAAAACCAAACTTTCCTCACCAGAACTGGAACTCATTATATAGAAATATTTACGGAATGATTTTAAAGGAAGTTCATCGGAAATGAAATGACTTAATTGAAGACTTCTCAGCTTTCTTTGTTTTACTTTTAACATTTTTGACATCTGTCACATCGGAACTTATCAGTCGAAGTAATTATTACACTATAAATTCGAGTAATGTTTTATTCGTTATACAGATTACAGTGTTATTCATTTAGCAACCAAGTATATTCTAATTTTAAGCAAGACGGGGAAGGGTAAATGAGAATTTGGTCCAAGTGGGGCTCGAATACATAGAATGTATAATAAAGCATTTGCAATTTTCAGCCAGAAAGTATATACTAAAACAAGGGTCCTCGAATACTTAAGGCACAAATTAAATGTAATTTGATTTTCGGCTATTATTATTTAAAAATATTTATTTATTTAGGTACACCACCCCACAGTATAAACCAATTACAGGGTGGGAAAAATACAAGATGAGATCAAAAGAACATAAGAACATACAACACAACACAATACAATACAATGCAATGCAAGTCAATACAATACAATGCAATGCAATGCAATGCAATGCAGTACAATACAATACAATACGATACAATACAATACAATCAATACAATACAATACAATACAATAGAAGAGGTTTAATATTGTTACGTGTTTACTATCTCCATTAAACACCTTGTATGTAGGTTCAATTATTACAACAAGAATCTACACAAACCACTGATTTATTAATCACTTAAATACAATAATTAAGTCCTTATACACATTAGTACACACTAATTACAAGTACCATCTACTAAGTCTCACTACTATAATTCACAACTTATTACTGTTCCCATTTCATCTGTTCACCTGTTTCTCTAACTAAGGACTATCCCAGTGCGCCGATTCAGAGTGAAATATATCAAGCCGATCCTGTATAGACATGTAGTTGTTGCACATAAAGTACAAATGCGAGAACTTCAGTACGTTTGTCCGAGAAGTGGGAAGATAAAACGTATTGTGACGTGTTTCAAATGTAGGGGCATGAAAATTTAAGACATACAAGATATTTGGGCAGTCAACTAGACCATGAATCAATTTGTGTAAAAATAAGAGAGAAAAGTATCCTGCGGTCGAGTAAGCTACAAAAGCCGAATCTGTTTAGCAATTGACCATGGTCAAAGCCTATCGCGGGATATACATTATAGAAATTGTATGAAGCAAATTTTAAATAGCGACGTTGAATATTCCCTAGACTATTACAATATTTACTATGACCGAGATTCCATATAAGTGAAGCATATTCTAGCCAGGATTTAACAAATGCAGTATCTATATGACAGATTCAACAAATCAATGTCATGAATATCACTTGAGTTTCTAATCACAAAACTCAAGTTTTTTATACGCAGACAGAGTAATATTTTCTACATGTTTGTTACAATTTAGCATCGAGTCAAGAAGAACACCCAAATCCTTGAATTCATCTGATCTGTTCAGAACAGTACCGTCCAGTTCATAATCGAACATTAATGAATGTTTTTACATGCTGAAAGACAAGTTATTACATTTGGTAATGTTTAACGGCAGATTATTACCAATCATTTACATCATTTAGATTCCTTTGGGGAAGCATGCAATCCTCGACGGTATCACAAGTGCAGAACAGCTTCATGTCATCAGCATAAAGCAGTACAGTTGATACCGACACTTGTAACTACATCGTTAATAAATAAAATGAATAATAGAGGTCCCAGTATTGAGCCTTGGGGCACTCCAGATTTAGCCAGGAATTTCTCAGACTTAAAACCGCGCTACAGGTAGTAGGGGATAAGTAACACGTAGCCAATCGCGCAGGCGCGTCCTAGGCTACAGCATATATAAGAAGCCGCACAACGTGGAGAACGTCAGTTCAGTTTGAGCAACCAGAAGCAGCAGTAGGCAGCTTTCAGTGAGAACCTGAAGATGGAGATGAGATTCCGCCGAAACGTCGTTTAGACAACCGTGACTCCTGGAGGAGTCGACCATCGACGCGGTAGAGCACCCGGAAGTACAATAACGCTTCATATATATATAAATAATTCCTTAATAGAAATACATAAAAATATCAGAAATTTCTCCACTCACTCTGATTTTCATAACTATGATACGAGATCGGTGAATTTATTAAGAACACCCCGTTTTAGATTTTAAAAATCCGAAAATAACTCTTTAAATCTAAATTTGTACAATAAGTTGCAAAACAATATAAAGAAATTAAACAAAAATCCATTTAACAATGCCATCAAGTCAATTTTAACCAGACAATGTTGCTATTCTGTGGACGACTTTATAGTAAATCCTATTCAATTAAATTGATTAATAATTAATTAATATTCAACTATAATTCTGTTGATATGGAGCATACATTACTCTTTTAACTATTTTGTCTTTTTTTATATATATATATTTATTTAACGTCGGCCTATTTCCGCTACTGAGGCCTAACACCGACGCCTGTAGACGAGCTACCCCCAACCAGGAATTTTGCCGAACCTCTTCCCTTAAGAAGAGTAGGGATCTTTTACTTGCCTAAAATTTGATAGACAAGGGACCTTCAACTTCAACTTCAAACAGACTTTATTAAAATTAATACATAACATTGCCTCCCCGGAGACTACCTTGCAACCACCGCGCTGTTCGCGGTGGCTGGTTGCATGGCCGGGCGGGGTGACTCCGGTTCGGCTAAAAGAAAATGGGGAGAGAAGTCCTGACTCCTTTTGCTAAAAACAAATTAAAAAGGACAATATAGTTAAAAAACATTTTAAAAATAAAATTTAACAAAGCTTAAAACTAAACACAAACTCGAAGCTGTCGCACTGCACTGAACTAATTTTGCTGCTGACACAGGTACCCAAATCTAAAACGGGGAACCTTCATCAAAATGAGGTACTGCAGGGCTGCGCAAGGCTGCCTAAACTGTGGTTTATCGAAATTTTGTTTCTTAGAAATTTTATAGTGAAGCTAATTTTTAGTGAAAAAATGCACAAAAAGAGAACGATAACAAGAACAGAGACAAAAAACGCACAAAAAGAGATCAAGAACACGAAACTAAATGGACAAAATGAAAGGAAGAAAGGGACAGGATAGATTTAAAGATATGAAAGGTATGAAATGTCAGTATTATCGGATAGGGTAAGAGGAAGTTATAGTAGGTGAAGGTTTGGCTATAGTGGTTGCCGGAAGATTAGTAACGTCTGGTATGGAGGCTGTGTTTGATCCGTTGATCCGTTTGATAGACAAGGGACCGACGCCTTTACATCCCCTCCGAAGGATGGTATATCCCCAATACAACCCTCGCCTAAAGTTGTATAGCTTCCACGCATACACTACTGATATACAAGCCGCTAGAAGATGTGTGAGGCAAGGACGAGGTCTTCTTTCGAGGTCACCCATCCAAGTACTAACCGCGCCTAACGTTGCTTTACATCGCATATCGAAATATGTACATAGTAAAGACGCACCTACGCTCGCCCCATTATTTTGTCTTGAATGTTGTTTTTTAATTATAATCTGTACGTTTTTTATTATGTTCTTGTCTTCACAAAACATGTATATTGTCTTTATTTTTCTTGAAATTTATATTTATAGTTACACCTCTATATAGTGACTATATGTGTTTTATATTTTAATTTTTTTTTTAATTTGTGTGATGATGTGCTACAAATATACGCGTGTACATAATGAGGTTAAGTAAATATCTATCTATCTATCTATCTATAGGAAAGAGTTAATTCATAATAGTAAATGTATCATATGTTAGAGTAGGCAGTTTCTGAAAGTAAATAATATGTATAGTTTTATTAATATTGTTATATAAACGTAAGTCACGCGGCTATGAGAGGTTAAGTGACAGAACAGTGCACATGCACTGAACTTCGCCTCTTCAATAATGCATATTCTTTTTTTAACTAATATGATGCCTGTTAAGCTGAATGTTATTTCTGCATTGTTGAAATAAATACCATTTATTATTATTATTAATTATGTGTATATAGTATGACGTAATCCTCTGTTGCTCCATAACTATTCGCTATTCATATTTTAACTATCCGTTGCAATATAATATTCGTTATTAAATAAGACAGCGCTCTTCCGTAGTTTCTGGTTCAGTAGTATTAGGAAGAGGGTAGCGCTGAATAAAAAACAAGTTCCTCTTCTGTATCCGCGTAATCAAAAAGTAGTTGGAGTAGGCACACAGTCCATCTGTAAAAAGGGACGCCGCCCCCTGAGAGGCATCGAGACGCGCACGCCCAGCATCCCGACGCTCAGTGTGGTGGTGGCAGGCACCAAGATAGGTCGCACACGACGGAAGCGGGACCACCATCGCGCTGAAGATGTCAGCATGCTCCACATAACCCTTAGCGAATATAAACAAGCTCTGGTTTGAATTTAATAACCCTTTCTGCGCTTACCAACTTGTAGTAAGTTGAAAACGTGTTTAATACTGTGTTTTGGATTTTGGTTGTGAATTGACTGGATTGTTGAAAGTTTGAACTTAACCATGTTAGTGTTGTTTCTGATCTTCGCACTTTTCACAGGTAGGCATTTTCGTTAGATTTTGAGAATCTTGTACCGCATTTGACTGGTTATAATTTTTAAAAAGAATTGTAATTCCAAGAGTAATAAAGGGACAAAAATGATATACGTGTCTACGAATAACTTGCCTGTATATGCTGTTATTTTGTATACATACTTTGTTTTTATTGCTTACTTTACAAATTACGAAAGTAGAAGTGAATGTAAAATAAGGCTGGTATATCAGTATACCATTACTTGCTATTTCAGTAAAAACAAATTTTCTCGTTTCCCGCTTGGTGTTTAAAAAAGTACTTTTGTCTAAAAAAAATAATAATAACATTAAGCTTTATGATTTAAAAATTATTTGTTGTTTTAAACAGAAATAGTAAATATTTTGAATCACTTAATTTGCTATAGTATGAAATTTTCCATATCCTATAAAAAGTACAAGAAGTATAAGAAATCAATTACAGCAAAATAAAAGAACATGTGCAGTTAGAAATCTGATGATGATCATTTAACTGCAATGATGTGCGTAGCATCAAATATACTACTAAATGAAATACTAAAATAGATCCACAACGAATGTTATGTTGTACAGGCTTATTGACTATATGTTGCCTCCCTTTATTTCTTATAGGAATAAGAAAAAAATTTCTTATAAAAGTTGTAGCGTTGTATATATATATATATATTTTTCTTAAATGCAATAATTAAAAAAAAACAATTGCTTACACAGGTCACGTGATACAACAATGAAGATTGTTTTTAAATGAAAAACCGTGTATATTTTTACATATTCTTTTAGGTCTCTTTCCCCTGATATCAAATATGCAAGGGTTGAAAGGTCTGGCTGTAATATTTTTCTGATATATACATAACACCAACAAATCTGCATATAGATATTTTAGGATTTCTGGTGGAAGCGCAGCAATTAACTACTACGCAGTAAGCTATTGCGGGTGATACTACGACAACATTGTTATTGTTTAACATTTTCTATTATTATTTCATCAAAATGGGTTACACAGAAGCAGAAATTTTGATATATTATAAGAATAAAAGTAAAATAAAGGTGAACGATAATAAATAAATGTTATGAATATTTTAACCGAATCCAGATCACTTGAATGGCCCACTTAAGCCTAGACTTGTGTGAGTAAAGGAGACGGGGCCCTACAGTTTATAGTGGGATCCGAATTACTTCTTGGAGGTAATTTATAATTAAAATTACTTTGCAGTAAGTGGGGCTTTGAACCCACTTCGCTAGGTATGCTCAGAGTGAAAACTAGACGCAGTAACCACTGTCCTACAGTCCTCTTACGATATTTTATAACATAAAATAAAAACGAAAATTTCATATCATTGGGTTCATGAACTATAAAAATTGTTCAAAATAGCCTTAACGATTAAAGACATAAAGTTCATACCTTTTTCTTAAATTATTTAGAAAGTTTGAAATGGAGCTATTATTGTATAACATTGCTAATGCTGTCAATAACAATAAAAAATGTCTGATAGTATTTTTGGATTTAGCTAAGGCTTTCGGCACCGTCAATCATGACATTCTGTTGAAGAGGTTGAAAAAATAGGGGTGAGAGGCACTGCATTATCAATAGTTTAGAATTATCCAATAAACAGAGTACAAAAAGTAAAGATAAATGAATGTCTTAGCGATCCGTCAATTGTTAACATGGGTGTCCCGCAAGGAACTATGTTGGGACCTATTTTGTTTCTAATATATATATCAATAACATATCGTTATTAAAAGATATAAAAGGTCATATAATTTCCTATGCTGATGACAGCGATAGCATTTGACAGTAATTCCTGGAGCGACGTATACGATAGTGCAGAAACTGAACAGCTGGTTAAAAACGAGTCTTCTGAGTTTAAACGTGAGTAAGACAAAATTTGTAACATTTTCGATATAAATAAAGGAGCAATCACAAAAATGGACATCACCTCCATGACATTTACTGTAGCAGAAACATAAATTGCTTATGCTCTAAAGTTGAAAAGACTGAAACAATTAAATATCTAGGTGTCATGGTAGATCAACACCTACGATGGACAGCTCATAATAGAATATATCACAAATAAACTCAGAAAATAATTTTTTAAGATTTACCAACTAAGGGACATCCTTATAAAAAAAAAACATGACCATGGTGTACGACGCTTTAGCTGAATCCGTAATGGGATATGGAACTCTTATTTAGATAGATTATATAATAATGCATTGAATAATTTAGATCTAAACAAAAACATTAATTAAACTGATGCTTAAGAAAGAGAAAATCTATTCTACTGAACTTCTTTATAAAGAATCGGGTTTGTTTATTATTATTATTATTATTATTATTAGCCGTTACTCGAGTCCGAGTATAAAAATGTTACAGTCGATAAATTGTGTACAATAAAAAACAAGTAAAAGGTGTAGTCCATTGTAATTCCCATTCATCTACGGTGCACACGACTATGGCTATAGAGGCCAATTCGGGAGAGCACATGTCGACCGCAGTCAGGACAAACATAGACCTGGTTAGGTCTTGGATTCGGCCTTCTTGCAGCAACATTTCCTTGATAGCTGGCCACAACCCCTCGCCATTCTGTTCTGTCCGCTGCAAGTTGTTCCCATTGCTCGTCTGCAATACCGCAGGATTTTAGATTTTCATGGAGAGTGTCTTGGAACCTCTTTCGTTGACCGCCACGCCTTCTTCTACCGCTTAGCAATTCACCATAAAGTGTACATTTAGGAAGGCGGTTATCATGCATACGATGAACGTGACCTGCCCATCTTAGGCGTGCTCTTGAAATAAGCACCTCAATTGGAAGGCTGTTTGCTCTCCTGAGTACTTCCACGTTTGATATGTGATGGAACCAACGGATTTTCATCATACTTCTGAGGTGTCTTTGCTGAAGACGTTCTAATTCTTTCACATGACGACGGTAAGTGACCCAGCTTTCACATCCATATAGCAGTGTTGGAATGATAACTGCTCTGTAGACAGCCATTTTCGTTGACAAAGCAAGGTCGTGGTTGTCAAATACTCTCTCTCTAAGTCCCCAGAGTGCTCTAGATGCAGCGTTAATTCTATTGTGAATCTCGCTGTCCATGTTTGCTTTGTCATTAACAACGTTGCCTAAGTAATTGAACTGATCCACCACTTCAAGAGAATTTCCGTTAAGTGTAATGTCTATTTGGTTCACTTGATGAGGAGTTGACATAATCTTAGTCTTTCCAATGTTGATTTTAAGTCCTAAGGAATCGTAGCTCTGGGCATACACATCTAAAAGTTCTTGAAGCTCTTCCGGCGTAGAGGCTAAAAGTGCACAGTCATCCGCATACTGGAGATCACAAATGAATCGTGTGCGTGTCTTCGTGAAAGCTCTGAAGCGCCCTATGTTAAAAAGACCGCCATCAAAACGGTATCTGAGACCTATTCCTCTGACTGTCAGTTTGTTGTCAACAATAATTGTTAGTGCAGTGATAAACAAATTAAAGAGTAGGGGTGCCAGGACACATCCCTGCCTAACTCCAGTGAGGGTTTGGAAAGGTTCGGTTGCCTCATTATTATACATAACCTGGGCGTTGTTGTTTGTATGTAGACTGCGACATACTTCCACAAATTTTCTAGGGATACCTAAGCGGAGCATAATTTTCCAGAGCACTTCCCTGTCCACCGAGTCAAACGCCTTGGTTAAATCAATGAAGGCCATGTGAATTTCTCCTTGATGTTCGAGTGCTTTTTCTTGAAGCTGTTTAAGTGTGAAGATTAGATCCGATGTGCCTCGGTTTGGTCTAAAGCCACTCTGTGTTTCAGGAAGTAACTTTTCCATAACAGGTGTTAGCCTATTTGCCATCGCTTTAGTGAGTATCTTCCCTCCAACGGCCAGGAGAGCTATACCCCTGTAATTTCCACAGTCCGCAGCGCTCCCTTTGTTTTTGAAGAGGTTGATTAAAAGTGTATCACGAAACTCCTGCGGAGCTTGACCACTTTCCCACACGACATCAAACAGTTTTTTGAGGTAGGGTATGAGCTCTGACGACACAGCTTTAAAGATCTCAGCTGGGAGTGAGTCGGCGCCGGGAGATTTGTTATTTTTTAGCTGCTCAATGGCGGTTAATATCTCTTCCGTTGTTAGTGGTTTATCTAAGTCTTCGAAGGTGTCATATTGAGGGATAAGATTTATAATATCGTGATCGGCTTGACTTTGCTGGTTAAGAATGTTAGAGTAGTGTTCTTTCCATCGGGCTCTTATTTCCTGGTCTTCTTTGAGGAGATTTCCATTTAAATCTTTAATAGGGCACTTATTTTTCCGACTGGGGCCGTACACTGCTTTTACTCCTTGAAAGAAATTCCTGTAGTCGTGTGAATCGGCGTACCTTTGAATTTCTCTGGCCTTGCTTGCCCACCACTCGTTCTTTATTCTTCTGATTTCGCGTTGCGTTTCATACTTAGATTGGGTAAAAGCTTCTGCTTTTGATGAGTCGTTGGGGTGGTTGATAGCGTTTTGGAAGGCAATATGTTTGCGGTCAAGAAGTTCTTGTATAAAAGCTTCATTATCATTGAACCAGTCCTCCTGTTTTTTACTTGCTGCAGTGCCAAGAATTTCCTCACTCGCACTTTTTAAACTGTCTTTAATTTGTGTCCAGGTAGCAGCGACATCTACAGAATTGGTTTCTTCTAGTGCACTCAAATTCTCTTGAACTTTTTGCTTTAGCTGTTCGACGGTTTGTTGGTCACGCAATTTACTAATACAGAGACGGAGTCTATGTTTTACTTGAGTTCTTCGGTGTTTGGGTCTCATAACAATTTTCATTTTAGAGACAACAGGACGATGATCGGTCCAACATTCGCTATCAATGCGCGCCTTTGTAATTTGGACGTCCTTGAGATGCTTCCTACGTACGATAACATAGTCCAGTAGATGCCAGTGACCTGATCTGGGGTGACGCCAGGTGCCTTTAAATTTATCCTTTTGTCGGAAAATGGTGTTTGTTATAACTAGATCATGTTTGGCGCATTTAGTTAGAAGTAGTTGACCGTTAGCGTTCATGTTGCCCAAACCGTTCTTGCCTATGATGCCTGGCCAGGTGTCTGCATCTCTCCCTACTCTAGCGTTAAAATCGCCAAGAATAACGAGTCGTTCCGTTTTAGGTATTCTACAGAGGGTTTCTTCCAGCTGTTGATAGAAGCTTTCCTTGGTTTCGTGACTTGCATCCAGAGTGGGAGCGTAGGCGCTTATTAGATTTACCGCGTTGCCATCTGATAGCTCATAGCGTAGCAGCATTAGACGCTCGGATAGACCTTGTGGTACTTGTGTTAAGTTGGATACAAGTTGATTCCGAACGGCAAATCCTACTCCATGTTGTCTTCTTGAATTGGTGGGAAGACCTTTCCAATAGAAGGTGTAGTACTTTTCTGTGAGAGAGCCTTCCTCCAAAAATCGAGTTTCGCTGAGAGCTGCAATGTCAAAATTGAGTCGGTGAAGTTCTCTATCTATTAGAGCAGTTCTTCTTTCAGGCCGATCGGTGCGAGTGCTGTCGTTCAAAGTACGAACATTCCAAGCGCCGTAGATGAAAGAATTAGTTTTGTTGGATTTAACTTGTCGGTGTTTTTTCGACATTCGATGAGGTGTCCCTGTGGGCCCCCTCCCCCGGAGATCCGATCGGGAGGGTATTTTACCTCCGGATGATTTTGTCCCACTTGAACGCTCCATCATTTTTTAAAAGCCTTAATCGACTGAAAACGAAGCTGCATTTGAAGTTTTAGCTGGAGCAGGTATGCAACTGACCAGCTCGGTTGCGGAAGGCGAGTGGTGTGGTCCCATGGCACAGAAGGAGACTGCGACGATGGGGTAACCAAACGATTCCAAAAGCAACCTTTGTGTGCGGTGGGTTATTTTTACCGCACTCTTCGTGAGAAGGTGGGTGTGCTCACGGCAAAAGGTAAGGGTTATTCCGCCCTTACTCGGTCGTTAGAGCCTCGTTAGTGAAAACAGGGTGCACCAAGTTCAAATTGAACTCATCGCGAAGGTGAGGTTAACAATTGAGTAGGAGAGGCTATAACTTGCGCTTCACTACCCCATTTTGTTTATTATAATATAATTGTACATTTACCACAGCTTAATAAGAATGCAAAAAACATACAGGTCTTTTATATCCCACTCTTATAACACAAGGACAATAGCAGGTCAGCTAGTAGCTGTACATTTTTATACAAAATCTCATATACAAAGATCATTAATTTACCTCGATCCTATATTTTATAACATGTTGCCTGTAAGCATAAAAAATATATTAAATATTACCGTATTCAAAAGTAAATTAAGAACCTTTCTAATTGATAATTTCAGTATACTAAATATGATCTAACTAGATATTTATAGATATATATCTTACATATTAGAGACTGTACTTACTCTAAACCTATACTCAATACTTTTAAATTATCTGTTAATCCTGAGTTATTTTATTTTTATTTTTCTCTTTAGTGCCATACTACATTCATCGGTGACGCAGTGTTTCTCTTCTCTTCATGCTTTACTCTGTAATTATTATTATTTTCTCTGAAAATTCTTATAAAATTTAGTTTTGATATTTTTATAAGTACTTACATCCTTGTGAATATTTATTTTGCTCTCTCATTTCATTTATAAATTTTAATTTTTATAAAATGATATTTTCATTAGAATGAGTTACAACACATGTACACCAATTAGGATAGCGATGCGTACGCTAGGTCTATAACTACTCTCTACATACAGCTTCCCTTTGCTCGCCATCACTCGTGACTTTTACAGTATCTACGTGACTCATCCTAAAATAATAATAATGTAATACGTATGTAAAAAAATATACTTGCTTATGTAATTTCCTGAATAAATTGAATTGAATTAAATTGATTGTCCTGGTTTAAATCGTTGTTTCTCTAATTTTAGTTTTAATTAATTCAATATTAAAATTATAACTAACTTTTCCTTTAAAAACGCCCACAAAAATGTAACCAAGGTATCAAATCAGGGCTGCTTGGTGGCTATGAATTTGGTCCTCCATTACCAATCCAAGAATCAAATTGACCATATAAATGCTCCCTAACTTAGAAAATACTGCATTGGATCGCTCCGTCCTGTTGCCAAATTACCTCATTAAGTTTCTAATCAGAAATGTCTTCCTCCAAAAGTCCTGAGGCTCTGAGTAGTTTTCTTAGAATAAAACTTAGCATTTAATTCAATGGAATTGAGCCTACATTGCATCAGGTGAAGAAAACAGAACATTAAAAGTAAAGTTAGGATTAATGACCTGTTTTTATGATTGCAAATAGGAAGTTGTTGGGTTTAAGGTAATTTTTTAAAGAAAAGTATATTTCTCAAATATCCAACGCTTCGGCATTATATTATGTCTTCCTTAGGGCAATTAAAATCATTAGTTTTCCGCGTTGGATTATATTCTAAAGGCAGTTGTCATAGATACAGTTTTAGATAGTAAAATAATTGTTAATAAGGCAATCCTATTCTTAACGAAGGTTTGTTCGCACTTGCGAACAGACAATTCCACTCTTAACGATGGTTTATTCGTATCTGCCGCTCGAAAATATTCGTGGCGTTTACCGTACCTAGGTATAGTCCAAGTAAGGACTTCCCTGCACTCAACAAACACGACAAAACCTTTACAACATTATTATATTGCCACGGGCCATGGCGCCATGCTCGTCATCAAACGACCTGACGCACATTAAAACCTATAAAGATAAGCAAGTCAATTTGCGAACAGCAGTACAAAGAGTACCGGTGTTTTAATGAGGTCGTAAAGTTTTTGTTGCGTTTTTTATTTGCCGGGAACTGATTACTTCAACTATACCTGTGTTGTAACTCATTCTAATTAAAGTAATTTTTTTTTATGGCTTTGGGTCATAGACCATGCGGCCAGTCACAAGAGTATTAATAAAAATATTTTAAAAATCAGTGGGAAAAACAGGGTCACACGCTTCTCGCCCAGGGGTCTTTCAGGGCATTAAGAAAATAGACAAACAAGAGGGGACCACGGAAAAGCTGGGAAAACACAAGGTTAAACAGGGATGTAAAGCTATAAACTAAGATTTGTTTTTATCAAGAAGGTAATAATAGCTTCGTAAATTTGCTATGAGTTGAGAAATAGTAGGTTCAACATATTGAAAGGTGCCATGATATTGCAATTTAAGATTAAATTCCTCATTAAATTATCGGTAGCATTCTTATTTTTTGCACATCTAAAAAAAATGTGATCAAGGTCACCGATGGTATCGCATTGTTCGCATAATTGAGATGGTAGTACTCCGATTTTATATAAGTGGGCTGGGTAGCATGCGTGTCCAAATCTGATTCGATTAATAGATGTAACATATTTTCTGGGTATATTAAGATAATGGTGCCAAGAATGCCTTGGGATAAAATGTTGTATCTTGCAATATTTGGAGCTACTGTTTGCAACATATCTTTGCCAGTAGGCTTCCCAATTATTTCTTGCATCTGCTTTAAATAAATGGTAATAGTCAGTGAGACAGATGTAATGTTTTACTTCCATACCAGTAGCAGCCTCCTTAGCCAAAGTATCGACATGCTCATTGTGTTTTAATCCTATATGGGCTTTGACCCACACAAATGTTACCTCTCTGCCAGATTGCGTAATATTATAAACTATTTGTTTGATTCTAAAAATATATGGATTTATTTTGTACGAAAATCTGTGTGTGTTATTTAGGGCTGCAAGGACTGAAAGTGAGTCGAATAAAATTACTAATATTTTATAAATATTAAAATTTATAAATGAAGTGAGAGAGCAAAATATATATTCACAAGGGTGTAAGTACTTACTTACCAAAATATCAAAACTAAATTTTATAAGAATTTTGAGAGAAAATAATAATTACAGAGTAAAGCATGGAGAGAAGAGAAACACTGTGTCGCCGATGAATATACTATGGCACTAAGGAGAAAAAAAATTGAAATTAAAAGTAAAATGTGATGAATGTGAATCTGAAATGTATAAAATTGATGCTGGAGTTCATCAAGGGTCTGTACTGGGCACTGGGCTTTTTTATTACGTATCAATAAGGTACCTGAAGATATAACTTGATATTAAACAATGATATTTGTCGATTATTTAACAGTTGCCTTGATGAAATACACTCTGGAGGACCTCCAAGCACTTGTGCCAGCAAGACAATGGAGGAAGTTAGTACATGGGCCCAACGAGATGAGCTTGTACTAAATGCTAGCAAAGCTGTTTTTATGAACTTTACAGCGGTTCTTGCAAGTTAATGTATGTATTGATGTATGATGTTATTGTATCATCACAGGCAACGAAGCTGCTAAACAGCTATACTGGTTATTACTTACTTTAAGATGTACATATAGAATGTCTATGAAAGGTTAAATAGACCGTATTTTACTATATTGCGTAATGCATGGTCTGGATGAAACAAGTCCTTTAAATATCTGTTTTGCGCTATGGTACTCTCATATGTCATACAACATATGTCGGGGTAGTGTCTATAAGTAAATAATTCTGAAAGTAATGAAATGAAAGTTGCCGAAATATGTTCGTGTTCATTAACAAAAATATATTAACTAATAGCGGAGGCAAAATAAATTTTGCTTGATATTGTGGCAAATAAACAAAAAGGTAAGGCAAAAAGTAAAACTTACTGGTACTGAGTGTCGCAAAATTATATAAAAATAAAAATGCAGCACTTTTTTTAATTTTCATACATACCTTCAACTTTTATTTTCTGTATTGCGGGTATACTTATTTTCTATACTTCTTATGCTTGAAAACGCATGCGTATATTTCTACTGAAAAGAAACTTGAAGAAGAAATACTTATATATGCACCAAGGGAATTAAGTAGATGTTTATGCCCTGAGGGCGACGATCTTACAAACCCGAGGGCGTCTGGTAGGGTTTGTAAGTCGGCCGATAGTATAAACATCTATTAATCCACGGTGCATGCAAATTTTTATGTCATACTAGTTCGTTATTGCATTCGCAGTATTATTTTAAAAAATCCGAAAATTCAATGTGATTATAACAACATTTTCATTTTATCATATCGTTGCTAGGAAAATACTTTATTTATTTGTTGAATAAACAAATTTTGCTAGCTGTCAAACTTAAAAGTCAAAATGCAGGAACGTTTTGAAATTCCTGACGAAATTGCTAAAAAGGCGGAAAAAGCGACATAAAACTTGCCATTGAACAAATCGAGAGACGCCTACAACAGAGAATATGACAAATTACTAAACTGGAAGGCAGAGAATTGTGTAGAACATATTAATGAAACTATGCTGCTTGCATACTTCGACAATATCGCTGAAACATTTTCTTCGGCTTCCTTATGGTTCAAATATTCAATGGTAAAGAAGGCTTTAATGATAAGTAAGAATATTAACATCGCTAATTACCATAAGTTAAGCGAATATTTGAAGCAACAATCGAAAGGATACCAGCCAAAAAAGTCTAAAGTTCTATCTAGAGAAGATGTTTTAAAATTTATTCATCAGGCATCGAATGAGACGTTTTTTAATGAACAAAGTTGCATTAATATTTGGTATATTTGGTGGATGTCGACGACAAGAGCTTGTGAATATGCTAGTTACTCACGTAGAAGATAGAAAATCAGTTTTCGTTGTAAATGTCCCAGAGACAAAAACCGACAAAAAGCGCATTTTTACCATTGTTGACGGAGACGAAATGAACAGTTTGAAGCTAATAAGAGACTACATGTCTTTATGACCACGTGATTGTTCAGAAATTAGACTTTCTCTGACCTATAGACAAGGTCTCTGTACTGTACAGCCAGTTGGAAAAAACATATTTGGGAAAATCCCGTTCATCATTGCAAAATATCTGGGCTTGAGCGATCCTAACAAGCATACAGGACACTGTCTACATCGAACATCGGCAACTCTTCTGGCAGAGGCTGGAGCCAGTATGACCACGTTGAAGCGCCATGGTGGATGGAAGAGTACGTCGGTTGCTGAAGGATATTTAGAGGATAGTATATCTTCAAAAAATGAGGTTTCAAGGATGCTGGCAGGCGTACCCTCTGGATTTGGCTTTTCCTTACAGAAACTTGATACCCAGAAATTGAAGCATGAATCAACATTTGTTGCAGGCAATCTAACTATCACCGGATCCTTCCAGAATTGCCAGTTTAATATGAATATGAATTCGACTAAATAAAGTTAAGTAGATTATTTGCATAATACTTTAATTTCATATTTTGTAAATAAACAAGTTTATTAATAAGTCAATCAAAAAATGTTTTTTTGTCTTTATACCCGCGCGGGCCATAAAATGCACTGCATGCCCTCACGGTTATAAAGTACACTATTATGTAGTTGGTGACTAAGCAATCAAAACACAATAATAAAATAGTATGACATAAAATAAATATTGTAAAACTACGCACAATTTTAACTTACTTTTTCAAATGAATGATATATTAAATGTCACTGCTATATACAAAAATCTTATTATCTTAGGCAAAATTCTACATTCCGTATCAAGATGTAAAGTTCACTTGGTTAAACATGATATAGTGCAACTTGCCGAAAAGTTGAATTCCATTATTCAGTTGTCTCTGTGGCTGCAGCGCTAACTTGGTAGAATGTAAGACAATAATATCTATATTTAGAATATATCTGAAATATGAATATATCGTTAATTGGATGGAATCTGCGGTAGGTTCTTGATGAAACATATTCAATAGAATAATTATAAATATTCAAAAGAATATTTACAATACGCACTTGGTTTATTATTTCATTAGTTTTTTTTTCAGATTTCTCTGACATATGTTTCGGCCTTGCGACCATTATCAAAAAAGTCTTAAAAACTGACCTGAAAGTGATGGA
Source organism: Leptura quadrifasciata (assembly GCA_963675555.1). Classification (NCBI taxonomy): domain Eukaryota; kingdom Metazoa; phylum Arthropoda; class Insecta; order Coleoptera; family Cerambycidae; genus Leptura; species Leptura quadrifasciata. The sequence continues at coordinate 185,241,075 of OY776673.1, read as the reverse complement.
TCTTACAAATCCTCTACCCACCTAGAGGGGATAATAGCTTGATTTGCTATTTCTTAAAATTTAACAATACAGGCCGGAACTACGAACTTAATTTTAATTTTATTACTGTGTCTAGTACAGGATTGTTCATAAATTCTGTTTGTGTATTTGTAATGTTCTTATGGTTTCTCAGGGCCTTCTTAATTTCTAAAATTTTAAGCATGTCTAGGATTTTTCGTTTGTTTGCATTGTGCAAAAGTTTAACACTACTACCGTTTGAAACGTGATTTTGCTCAATGCAATGTTCGGCGAAACCAGTTGATTTTTTATTATATGAAATAGACTGTTTGTGTTCTCTTAACCTCACATCTATGTTACGGCTACTCTGACCTATATATACGGCATCACAGTCGTTACACTTTATGTCATACACCCCCGATTTTTTAATACCTTCTGTCTTTTCTTTATTATTAACCAACAAGCGACCTAAATTATTTCTATTCGTTGATGTTGTATTTGTACCTCATTTATTTAATCTATTACATACTGAGTTGCTAACCTTATTTACATAATTTATACTATGCCACTTTTTGTTTTCTATATTTGGCGCGTTGTAAAAATGTTTTTGTAATAATTTTCTCTGTTTATTTTTTATCAACTTTTATCAACGCAATTTCTCGCCCTTCCAAAATATTTTTTTTAACAGCCTGAAGAGTAAATCTCAAAATACAACGGTTTTGAAAAAAATTAGATAAAACCTCGTTGAAACATTCTGTTTTGCAAACAATTTTCGCCTTCGAATTTTTTTCGTATCTCTTCAAATAACGGAGATATTTGGCCTAGACGTTTTCCGCATTTTCGACTTTTTCCGCCATAACTCTTAAAGTAGGCCATGGATTTCAAATGTCTTTAAACCACTTTGTAGGTTATATAAATCGGCACAATTTTCGTAAAAACAATTTCTTTTGTACGTCCGATATTAAGTGAGATATTCTCGAGGGCCCTGATAAAATGGACAGCCTGTATATATTTGAATCCGATTTCCTAACATTTAAAAAGAGGCCTCATAGTTTCGTACACCTCCAAAAAACACAGCTTTGGTATGTTTCACTGCATGTGCGGTAAATGCCAAGGAGTGACCTGTTTAAAAATTGCTCGGCCTAAGTCCAAAGATGGCGAAAGCTAGTAAATTTCATATACAAAACAGGATGAAATTATTAGAGCGTAAAAGAAAATTTCAATTTTTTCCCATTTTTAACTGGTTAAATTCGAGGTTAAATTTTAGTTTTTATTAATCTTTTTGTCTGAATGTTAGTCTGTTAACGATTTATTGCTAAATTATTTACAGTAACTTTAACAACAACGAAATGAATATACATATTAATTTTGATGGGATCTAGGTAGATAGTATGCACTACAATAGAAGGGGCATATTTTACTGAACTGTGGATATTCTATGCATCTCTTAGGTCCTTGAAGGTTTTTTCCCATTTACGTATAATAAATTTATACGAAGGTATTCTAAGGTACTCAATTGCTAATAAAAGAAAAGGTCCTATCGTCTGAGTAATTTATTTAGACGCCAAATAAATTGAGGACATTCACATATAGGGCAATTGAATGTGTCCACCTGACCCGTGCTTATATTAAGTGCTGTTGGACGAATTTATTACTGGAAACTCTCAAGCCAAGACATTTGAAATTAAAACATAGGACTCAACGACAATATATATGTGAGTTTAATTTGGCTAGGCGGAACACAAAATTGTATAGTTCAATAAATCATATGGCATTCGTAATAAGCTACTCTTTATTTCCTTATTTTAATTTTACAATACATGTACTATAAGCTGATCGTTATTAACAAGTTTTTAGTCGAATTTCCAATTAGTTTGCTAATTACCATAGTAGCCCAGTTGTCATCAGGGGTTTTAAGTCGGAATTAATTGTTACCTCGCTAATTTTTTCATGAAAGGTTAGTTTTTTGCTAGTAGACGATGACTCAAAAAAGTTTAGCAAAATTTACCCCCGCGAACCCTTATAAACAACCATCTAAAACGAAAAAAATTAGTTTTTTGCTAATATCTCGAAATATAATGAAAAATAAAAAACGGATATCACCACGTGAAAGAGCGGAAAATTTTACAAAAAAGTGGTATAAAAATTTTTTTAAATAAATTTGTCCCTTAGCACGAGAAATTATTACAATTCGCTCAATATTTCAAACGTGTCGCACAGGGAAATGAAGCATTTCTCGACCGTCGCTACATAATAACGAGAATTTGTACCCGTTAAAAACGAAAAAAAAGGTAGCATTTTAAAGCGGAAGAATTCAGCTTTCGCATGATACACTTACTTTTAATTTTTATAATTTTTATATCATAAATTGCACGTGAAAGTTAAACTTTACCATTTGTTTCCACTCTATATTAAAACATAAATATTAAATAAAATATTATTTTAAAAAAGTCCTTGTAGATATAACTTGTTTATACCTTTAACTTCAATCTAAAATTAATTTTTATGCTATAAAGTATCCAAGGTAAAAAAAAATACTTTTAAATCATTGGTGTTTTTTCCATTTTTTAGGATTAGGAAATTTTCACTTGAAAACTTGTTGAACACGGTCTTTTCGACTATTTTCGACAGGTTTTCAAGTGAAAATTTCCTAACTCCAAAAAATGGAAAAAAATACCAATGATATAAAAGTTACTTTTTTTTTACCCTCGATATTTTATAGCATAAAAATTAAGCTTAGATTGAAGTTTTGGTATAAACAAGCTATATCTACAAGGACTTTTTTAAAATAGTATTCTATTCAATATTTATGTTTTAATATAGAGTGGAAAAAATGGTAGAGCTTAACTTTCACGTGCAATTTATAAGACATAAAAATTATAAAAATTAAAAGTAAGTATACCATTGGAGAGCTGAATTTTTCCTCATTAAAATGCTACCTTTTTTTTCGTTTTTATTGAGTACAAATTGTCTTTATTATGTAGCGACGGTCGAGAAATCCGCTCTTTCACGTGGGTTTTTTATTTTTCATTATGTTTCGAGATATTAGCAAAACACTAAATTTTTCCGTTTCAGAGGGTTGTTTATAAGGGTTCGAGTGGGTAAATTTTGGTAAACTTTTTTGAATCACCTTCTACTAGCAATAACTAGCCTTTCATGAAAAAATTAGCGAGGTAACAATTGATTCTAACTTTTCATCAAAATTAGTCTCTGACAACTGGGCTATAGTTACAGGGCTATGATATTTATTTACAGTCTGATGGGCCCTAAGAAAATATTATGTGACATGTATTTAAAAAAATTATGTTGCTGTTTCTCAAAAACGGTGTTATCGAATTGATTGATACACAAAGACGGGAAAGTTACGTACTGTCGTGAGCAAAAAAAATGGGACAACTATTTTTTGCTAATATAAATCTGACTCTATTTGAATATTTAATGAGTACTCGAAAATGACAATGATAATGTCACTAAAATTAAAGATAGATGTACACAACTCGATTTTAGCAAAAATATGTTATAAGACTTCCCATTCCCATTTATTATTGCGCACGACAGTACAATTCTGTGCAATAAAATTGGGGAACTATGTTAATTTTTGTGATATTTTAGTTGTGTAAATCGGGCCTAATTATATTGACTAATAAAATTTTTAATATACAATGACAAATCATTAAACATAATATTTTTAGTCGCAAACTCCTCTATAAAATCCTTATTTTACTATAAGGAATGTAACCAGACTGCAACCAACAGCTACTCTTCGGGCTATGTGCTTTGCCGAGCGCTGAATTACAAGTTACAAATCTGGCGCGTTAAGTGCAATAATTGCATATTACCATCAAAACGCTAATGCTTTCGATTGCAACAAGCACCAGCCGAAAGACTGATCCTACTTAAAGGAGCTCTCTTGCCAGTCGTCACACACCACTTACAGACTGCAGTTTCGAGCTGTTGGCTCTCGTCAGTGCATGGTAGGCATGTGACGACCGGCACGAGGATCCTTTGACTATTTGGTACATCCCGGTATTTTTACAATAGCGACATGTAAAACAGTCAGCAGGCGCCATCTAGCGGCCCAGTGTCTGTTGCAATAGAAAAATAAATAGCCTGACTGGGCTTAGCATAGTTCAAATGTGCTTTTAGAGGGCGGAATATTAAACATAATATTTTTAGACGCAAACTCCTCTATAAAATCCTTATTTTACTATAAAGAACGTAACTAGACTGCAACTAACAGCTACTCTCCAGGCTATGTGCCCCACCGAGCGCTGAATTACAAGTTACAAGCCTGGCGCGTTAAGTGTAATAATTGCATATTACCATCAAAACGCTAATGCTTCGATTGCAACAAACACTAGCCGAAAGACTGATCCTACTTAAAGGAGCTCTCTTGCCAGTCGTCACACACCACTTGCAGACTGCAGTTTCGACTGTTGGCTCTCATCAGTGCAAGGTAGGCATGTGACAACCGGCACGAAGATCCTTTGACTATTTGGTACATCCCGGTATTTTTACAATAACGACATGTAAAATAGTCAGCAGGCGCCATCTACTGGTCCAGCGTCTGTTGCAATCGAAAAATAAATAACCTGACTGGGGACCACTAAAACTGTGCTCTGTATCTCAGTTATTATTTGAGATAAACATATTGTTATGTGCTGCCCTCTAACAGAGAGGAGAGTTGTAATTACTCCCTGGCCAGAAGGGTGGCGCCATCTGTGGGCCAACTGGCAAACCACCATTTAGTAGTGCCTAAGAAAATTCTAGAGAATTCCAGTATATTTGTGGAAAGTTCTACAATGATATTCTGGACATTCCAAGTGGGTATATAAAGAGGTGAAGCCAGCAGATGGGGGAAGAGTACAGTACAGTTTAGTGAAGGATAAACAGTTCAGTTTAGCATCCAGTACAGTTCTGGGTAATCTGTGGTTCTGGTTATAGAGACAGTTTGTAGAAGAAGAGTTCAGTTGAGTGAAGTATGCAGTTTAGTGAAGTAAACAGACAAGAGAGTTTTTAGGTTAGACAAGAGTTGACAAGTTTAAGAAGAAAAGTAAAGTGCTTAGTGTTTTAAAAGTAGTGAAATTATATTAGATTAAGTTATTATTAGTTGTGTGATTTTTAAGTATTTGCTAGTGTAATTTTAGTGATTAAATAAATCAGTGGTCTGTGAAAATTCTTGTTGCAAGTTATTCGAATCCACGGAGTGTTTACTGAAAATTGTAAGCACGTAACAATTGGTGTCGGAAGCGGAATTGCAACAGAATTTCTGAAGAATTCGACGAAGTTCCATAGTGTTCTATTTGGAAACCACTGGAGATAGTGAAGTGAGTTGAACTGGAAAGTGATATAGACATTAGACAAGATTTATTTGTGCTAGTGTGAGGAAATTTCTGGGACATTCTGTTTAGAAATTAGTGTAGTTTTTAAGTGCTTTCAACTGAGAAGCGATATAGACTTTAAATAAATAAGACTTGTTAGTGTTGTTTGTTAATTTTTGAATGGAAACAAGAAGCATGGCCGCTGAAAAACAAATGCAAGACATGTTTGCCACATTTAGAAAAATGATGCTAGAGGAAAAAGAAGAACAAGAGAAACGACGTCAAAAAGAAAAGGAAGAGCAAGAGAAACGACGCCAAGAAGAAAAAGAAGAACAAGAGAGACGTCAAGAAGAAAAAGAAAGACGACGTCAGAAAGAAAAAGAAGAACAAGAAAAACGACGTCTAGAAGAAAAAGAAGAACAAGAGAGACGTGAAGAAGAAAAAGAAAGAAAACGTCAAGAAGAAAAGGAAGAATTGAGAAAAATTATACAGGTGCAACAAGATGCTATCCTGTCAGCCACTAATGAGGTCAAGGAAAAAGTAGATAAAGTTGAACAAAAAGTTGGTAACGTTGAAGGAGAAATTAGTGACATTAAGGGAAAAGTTACCGACGTAGAAGGAAAAGTGACTACAGTCGAAGAAAAAGTTACTGGCGTCGAAGAAAAAGTTACTGGCGTTGAAGAAAAAGTTACAGGTGTCGAACAAAAAGTTACGGGCGTCGAAGGGAAAGTTACCGATATAGAAGGAAAATTTCAGGTAGTTAAGGGAGAGGTAGAACAACTTAAGCGACAGTTAAGAGCGCAAGGAGGCCAGCTAGTATTATCGTCAGGTCCTCGATTACAACCGCCTTCCTTTGATGGTCAAACTTCTTGGTCAACCTACAAAAGACAATTTGAGGCAGCAGCATGCGCAAACAATTGGAGCAATGAAGACAAGGCTATGGCATTGGTGCTAGCATTAAGGGGCCAAGCCTCAGAGTTGCTTCAGAGTATCCCAGTGACGCAGCAACGGGATTTTAAGGTTTTGGAAGCTGCACTAGATCTAAGATATGGCGACCAACACCTCGCCCAAGTATACAGGACTCAGCTCAAATCACGCACACAAAAGGCTGGGGAAAGTTTACAAGATTTTGAAGCAGCTGTTGAGCGACTGACATACCTGGCTTACCCGGATGCGCCCAAAGAATTCCAGGAACAGTTAACAGTTGATACTTTCATTGATGGCATAAGAGATGAGGAGATCAGGCGAGTCCTTAGATTATCTCGAGCTAAGACTGGTAGCGAAGCCTTGATCCATGCCCTCGAAGTTGAAGCCGCTTATGAAGAGACTCTACATCCGAGAGTACGAGCCATGAAAGTAGAAGAAGAGGGCCATTTAGAAAAATCAAATATGGAATCTTTGATGGCCGACATGCACAAAATGATAAGCCAGTTGATGACCAAACCAGATGCTCCAAGGAAGCAGGAAAGAGAACAGAGCGAAGGACAGCCAAGGAAGGTGATTCGGTGTTATCAGTGCAGCAAACCAGGACATATGATGCGGCAGTGTCGAGAACGGAATCCTGGGGAAGTAAACACTGCAAAGAAAGAGGAAGTTCGCTCTGATAAGATGAGATTGATTGTTATGTTAACAGACATACAGAAAATGGTCGCACAATTACTAAACGAATTAAGTTTGCGACCGGAGCTGAAACAGGAACCGCAACCGCCGAAACAGGAGCCGAAGCAGCAGCAAAGTGCTGGAGGTCCGACAAAAGTAATCCGCTGTTATAATTGCGGCAAATTGGGGCATGTCAAGAGGTACTGTCGCCAGAGGAGTCCGAAGGAAGTGAATGCCGGGAATGTAAAGAAGCAGCAGGATATAGCAGAAGTGAAGGCAGTTAAGATAGAGGTTCCGAAGGACTGGTCAAAGGAAATTCTAAGAGAGGAACAACTGAACGACGATGAAATTGGACCAATGTTGAAGGCGAAAGAAAAAGGAATCCGCCCGGAATGGAAGGACGTTTCCAGTAAAAGTGTTGGACTGAAGGCTTTATGGGCGCAATGGGATTCACTTAGGGTTATAGATGGCCTATTACGGAGAGCATGGGAGAGCCCGGATGGGAAAGAAGTTACCATGCGGTTGCTGATACCCAGGTGCCGAGTACCAAAGGTACTTCGGGAAGTGCACGAGGGAATCTCCAGAGAGCACTTTAGCAGAAATAAGACTTTGGCTAGAGTACGGGAGCGATTTTACTGGGTAAATAGCTGTCAGGATGTAGAGGCTTGGTGTCGCAGTTGCAAGGTTTGTGCAAATGTGGCTGCCAAGAGGTCACCTACAGGGAGTGGTGATCGAATGAAGGCTAGATATGACCGCAATGCCAGTTCAGCAGGATTCAAGGTGGGGGACTCGGTTTGGCTGTATAACCCACAGCGGAGTGAAGAAGGATTCTCGAAGCCTCGCTCACCTTGGGAAGGACCGTATTCTGTCATCACTCGGATCAACGACGTTGTTTATAGGATTCAACGTAGAAAGAAGTCCAAGATGAAGATCGTGCACCTGGACAGGTTGGCAAAGTATACTGGGGTATCTGAAATGCCTGACCGGGACGTTCAGGCTTAAGGAGGGGGCAGTGTTATGTGCTGCCCTCTAACAGAGAGGAGAGTTGTAATTACTTCCTGGCCAGAAGGGTGGCGCCATCTGTGGGCCAACTGGCAAACCACCATTTAGTAGTGCCTAAGAAAATTCTAGAGAATTCCAGTATATTTGTGGAAAGTTCTACAATGATATTCTGGACATTCCAAGTGGGTATATAAAGAGGTGAAGCCAGCAGATGGGGGAAGAGTACAGTACAGTTTAGTGAAGGATAAACAGTTCAGTTTAGCATCCAGTACAGTTCTGGGTAATCTGTGGTTCTGGTTATAGAGACAGTTTGTAGAAGAAGAGTTCAGTTGAGTGAAGTATGCAGTTTAGTGAAGTAAACAGACAAGAGAGTTTTTAGGTTAGACAAGAGTTGACAAGTTTAAGAAGAAAAGTAAAGTGCTTAGTGTTTTAAAAGTAGTGAAATTATATTAGATTAAGTTATTATTAGTTGTGTGATTTTTAAGTATTTGCTAGTGTAATTTTAGTGATTAAATAAATCAGTGGTCTGTTCGAATCCACGGAGTGTTTACTGAAAATTGTAAGCACGTAACAATATATTATTTGAGATAAACCTATGCTCCAATGGAATTAATAATTATTAAATTAAAAATTATTAGAATATACCCAATAGTTTTCTGTAAAAACACGAAAGTAACAACAAACTACATTTTCAGGGTAATTTGGTACATGTCACGCCGGTACAAACGACCGTTAGGGGTACACCCTGTTGATGATATTAAGAAACCTGTGATAGAATCCAGTGATATTCAAATTAATAACTTTATAGTTATTAATTTTTTAATAACCTTATAGTTATTAATTTCAAGTATAATGTAGGTAGTAAAATAGAGTGCACAAAATCGTTTGTCGCCAAAATTATAGAGGTAAAAAAAATTGTTTTACTTTTTAAGCTGTCTCAGGCAATATATGGGAAAAAGAGATGTTTTATTTTTCCTTCAGTGCAAGTCATTGTGACGGCTACAATGAACCCCTATATATTGACTGAACCTAATGAATTAAATTATGGAAGATTGAAATTTTCACAAAATATTTGAAGTTTAATATACTCGTTATGTCTATTTTTATTTTAAAGAATATTAATCCAGTACGTGGGTATCAAAAAGGGGTGTTTGAATGCAAAAGGTGGGGTAGTAGTGATTTTTTAGTATGTTGTTAGGCTTGGGGCCCTAATGAAAAATCCAAGTTTTCGACCTCGAGGCGTATGCGCTCGAGCCGTCATCTTGGATTTTAGGTACAAAAATTTGGTTTTTTGATAATAACTCAAAAACGGTCGCTTTCACGACAAAAGATGTTCTATACAAAGTTAAAGAGGATAGAATTTCCTACATTTTTTGTTAAAACAATTTTTTTGTAGCACACATATGTTAGGAGTTACAGCTCTGTGAACTTGCACTATTTGAAAAAAAAAGTATTATATTTTGTTATTTGGCTGTTAATAACTAAAATAAATAATGTAAACAAATGCCAATCATATTGAAATAATTTTTAAAGAGACTCTACTTTAATTTTATATTATTGGAGATGCAACGATAAACTGTCATTTGTCCAGGGAAATGGATTTGAAAGGTTTGAACAAAATGGTTAACACGTACGAAAATTTTGAGGCAATTAAATTTAAACGAAAAGATAAAGTTATCCCACTACTAGCAGTTAATAGCAGCATTAAAGTCGGCGAAGAAACTATTTGCCTCAACCCACTAATGCTGTTTCAAAGGATGTGCATTGCTAAGAAATCCGATGACGAGATAAAGGATTTCCTTAAATACGAGCTGGCCCCCTTTCCTTTGTCGCTTTTTTCGGAAGCAGGAATGCGCAAAGGAACCAAGTCATCTTTATATTCCGTATTCACACCGCTTTCCGATAAATTTCAATTTGTAGATAACCAGATCAATATGGTGGATGGGGGATATCTCCTACACAAAGTTGTGTGGCACCGAAATGATTTATTTGGAGCGATTTGTGACAAATATGTTCGATATGTGCAAGATCATTTTGGTTCCCACGCAATTGTTGTTTTTGATGGATATCCAACTGATGGTGGCAATATAAATACAAAGACCGCAAGGATTTCCTTAAATACGAGCTGGCCCCCTTTCCTTTGTCGCTTTTTTCGGAAGCAGGAATGCGCAAAGAAACCAAGTCATCTTTATATTCCGTATTCACACCGCTTTCCGATAAATTTCAATTTGGAGATAACCAGATCAATATGGTGGATGGGGGATATCTCCTACACAAAGTTGTGTGGCACCGAAATGATTTATTTGGAGCGATTTGTGACAAATATGTTCGATATGTGCAAGATCATTTTGGTTCCCACGCAATTGTTGTTTTTGATGGATATCCAACTGATGGTGGCAATACAAATACAAAGACCGCAGAAAGACTTCGTCGATCAAAAAAGCACGTGTCTGCCGATGTCCTTTTTGATGAAACAATGGTGGTGCAAGTTTCGCAGGAGCGATTTTTAGCCAATGAAAAAAATAAAGTTCGTCTCATATCGATGCTGAAGAACAAATTTGAGCTGGCTGCATTTACAGTTAAACAAGCTGAAGATGATGCCGATTGTCAACACTGCAATTTCTTTATGCAGTGAATCAATATTTGATGCTGTTTTTGTGGTCGGGGAAGATGTTGACCTTTTAGTACTTGTGACAGCCTTAGCACCAGCCGAAAGTTCTATCTACTTCCGTAAACCTGGAAGAGGAAAAACTGCTGAGAGGATATATTCAGCAAGTAGCCTCAAATACGAAGAAGCAACCAAGCACATTCTGTTCTTGCATCAGTGGTTGGGACACAACGTCATCCCTATTCAATCAGGGAAAAACTAAATGTTGTACGCTGATAGAAAAAAACAGAGCGGTTCATGAAATAATTGAAATTCTCAACCAACAAGATGCCACGTCAGAGGAGATTGCCGAGACCGGAGTACACTTTCTTGTAGCTTTATATGGTGGCAACATGGATAAAAAGAGTTTGGAAGAGATTCGTTTCCAACGCTTCACCAAATCTACGCTGAAAAGCAAATTTAATCTTGCCTCTTTGCCACCTACAAAAGACGCGGCGCAATTCCACGCCTTTAGGACGTACCACCAAACACAGAGATGGAAAAGCATAGAGAAAAATCCTGAAGACTGGGTTTGGAAGCATGGCGCTTACGGGCTCACTCCCATAACAATGGCGGAAAAACCAGCTCCTGATTCCTTATTAAAATCGGTATCTTGTAACTGCAAAAAGGGGTGTGGTGGGGCATGCAGCTGCCGAAAGGCTGGACTTAAATGTTCGGTTGTATGTGGTTTCTGCAACGGAGAATCTTGCGGAAATATGCCGGAAATCCGCATTGAAAGTGAGGACGAGGATGACGACATTTTTCAGGCTACGGACCAAAACTACGGCCAGGACACCGACAATAACCAACCCGGACCATCGAAACGTACCAAAATGTAGTAGAAATTAATTTTTGTAACGCTCTAAAATCATAATTTACTATTCTTAAATTTAAAAAAAAATGCGATATACTTTTCGCCTTTAACTTTGTTTACGATAAGTATAATACTGTTAAATGATAATATTCAAGTGCCTTTCAGTTCTTTTTTATAATTATGTACAAATATAATGATATATAATAAGAATAATAAAATAAAACTCAACCAAAATGAAGTTTCCGCATTTTTTTTCAAATAGTGCAACTTCATGGAGCTGTAACTCCTAACATATGTGTGCTACAGAATAATTGTTTTAACAAAAAATGTAGGAAATTTTGTATAGAACATCTTTTGTCGTGAAAGACACCGTTTTTGAGTTATTATCAAAAAACTAAATTTTTGTACCTAAAATCCAAGATGGCGGCTCGAGCGCATGCGCCTCGAGGTCGAAAACTTGGATTTTTCATTAGGGCCCCAAGCTTAACAACATACTAAAAAATCACTACTACCCCACCTTTTGCATTCAAAAAACCCCCACGTACTGGACTATATCATGTTTTTAAGAAATTTTTAAAAATTCTGTTATTTATATTTTTATACTAATAAAAAACGTTAAAAACAAATCTTTTGTTTCATTTTTAATCATAAATTTGTCTTTATACAAATAGAAAATTAAATTCATGCATATGTTTCTTACTATCTACTTTTGATTTGAAAGGCCGGAAGGTTAGAAAACATATTTTTTTTATCTAAGCTGTTCCATACATATATATATATATATATATATATATATATATATATATATATATATATATATATATATATATATATATGCTTATAAGGAACAAAAAAATATTTTACCTTCAGTTGTTGCGCTAAAACTTGCACTGTTTCATATAACCTCCAACTAATGAGTAATCTGGAACACCCAAAAATATATTTGTCTTTTGTAATCCTCAGCTGTGAAAATAAACTAATATGGGAATTGATTGCCCTATATAAGTCCTACCGATTCCGTATTTAACATTTTAAGAAAATAGCCACCTTAAATAATTATTTACGTCTTCGCAAAAAAATTGTTTCATATATATCCATTCTACGGTACAAACTGAACATCCAAAAAAACGAAAAACTATGTATAACAGTACTACCTACTACCATACTGAAAAGAAAATGTGTGTATTTATATTTCTAATACAAGTGCTCAAATTCTGCACCATGCATTCTAATACACATACGTGCTCTACGAGACACCTCATGCATTACATTTTGGAGCATTTCAGGAGTAATTGCCCCACATGCGTTTCCAATTCTGGTTTTGATGTCCTCAATATTTTCAGGGGCAGTTTGAAATACCTTATCTTTAATGTAACCCCAGACGAAAAAATCCAAGGGAATAATATCTGGTGACCGAGCTGGTCATAGAATGGGTCCATAGATGCCTATTCAGCTATCTGGCATAACTTGATTTAAATAATTTGTACATATTACAGCAGTGTGAGGTAGAACCCCATCTTGTTGAAAATATGAATAATTTAATCTTTCTGCCACTGTTAATTCATAAAGAAATCTTGAAATTCGTTTTGCAGGAAAACTTATCTACGAGCGGTTAATTTGCCATCATAAAAATAAGGTCCAATTACTTTAGTCGTTTAAAGACCCACCCAAACATTCGTAGAAAATATTTCTTGGAAAGCAGTCTCTCTGCACCAATGTGTATTTTCGCGTCACTCATAATGCATATTTCTATTGAAAAATCCATTAATAGAAAAATTTGATTCGTCCGTCCAAAGAATTTTGCTACATATCAGCGGGTCATTCCTTTTTTTTATTTAACAACCATCTACAAAATATTACTCACCTCTGCTTCTCTCTCATTTAAATGTTGAACTTACCTCATTTTGTAACATTGAAATCTGTTTTTTTAAATATTTTTCTTGCACTGTCTTTTTTATGCGACAGTTTCTCTGAATTTGTCCTTCATTTTGGTTAACATAATTCAATACTCTATTCACTTTTCTTACATTATCCGCAACACCCCTCGCCTTACTACTTTTTTTTTTAATAAACCGTGCGTTTTTAGATTTTGAACTAACCTCCTGAACATAGTTCAATTTGGCTGCAGAGCATCTGGAAATCTATCTCCGTAAACCGTGACTGCCATCTCAGCGTCAAAATTGCACTAACAATAAATGCTGGTCATATCGAATTTGTTTGTATAGGTGTACACCATAATTACTGACTTAAAACTTGTCTTAAAACTCGACATGCAACAAACAACATACAACAGTGACAATGTGTCAAATTAATAACTGTATACATTGTTTTCACTAATCATAGCATAACTGATTTTAACGATTCAATATAAACAATAGGACAGAAAATCCATACTTACCTGGTATGTAAATTATTTGATTTTATACCCGATAGCCTAAAAAACATAAACAACGCAACTTTATCACATTAAATGTCTTAATTTAGTTATATTATGACATTGCTATTATCTTATTTTATTTTATTATATTTTATTTTATTATATCTTACTCCACACTTACTATCTGTACTGTACTTGCCCACATATTTTGCATACTTCTGTGAGTATCGAAGTACGTCTATATTAAAAGATATTAATAAAAAATAAAATTTGTTTAGTTTGAAATTAGTTTATCAATTGATTATATGTATGTATGATTGTAACTGTATTTTTTTTTTGTAAATATACTATTACTATCATTATTATTGTAGGTGGGTATTATAGTAGAGAGATTTTTTTGATATATACCAGGCTTTCACGTACATTTTTCCACTAAATCCCATTCAAAGTCTATAATAACTCCACAATTAGAGGTTGTTGAAATGGAAAATAAAACGCCTAATCTAGTTTCTAGTCCACAGCATCAGTAAATATTAAAATCGACAAAACTGGTCAAGTGAAGTATGGCAATGTTTCCTGATTTTTATATATTTTTTTGAAAATTTACTCTACTCTAAACTAATAATAAAAATAAAAATTTCGTGTAATAGTTTAGTGAGAACTAATCTATGAAGTATTAACAATTGTGTTTATAGCAATTAAAGCATACCCCTAGAAAGTTTTAATGTTATAAAAGGGTTATTTATCATTGACATGTAAAATTGAAAATAAATGGAATAAACTTATTTGCCTCAAGTAAAAGGTTATATAAAATAATTTTCATAATGCAATTTCTTAAATATTGCAGGTGAAATAGAAAACAAAAGTACGTAAAAGTGTATTTAAAGCAATGTTGTATTGCTTTGTAAAAACTTTTATGAAATTTCACAAAGGAATGTTTTCCGACACGAAATTTAAATTAATTTCTCTAGTGGGTTCAGTGAACGTAACTAACAAAATCCACAACACTATTTGCAGTACTGCGATTTTAAATTTAATGTAAGTAAAATAGGATATATGATTTACAATGCAGAACTATATACATACATATATAATTGGCAAACAAAATTTGATTTAATTTGCCATTTCGCGCTAGATACGGATACCGCCTACATAAAATATTAACTTTACAACCTGGTTTGGCTTGATTGCGAGACAACTTAATCCTCCCCACAACATGAAACATGTCCAAATATACCGAGCTTAGGCGGTGTTTGCGAGAAAATCTTTTAGACAATAATGTGTGGTATAATTTAAGTGGTTATTAAGTGGCCGTTATGCGTTTTCCAAGGTTATAATATTTTGCACATACTAATTTGCTGGTGTAGACTTCCCTTTATTGTTATTGAATCGTTTGTAATGATTTATTTCATTTTGCGTCTTTCTTTTTTACTTATTTTAGCACTTATAGTTGAAATAAATAACCCATTTTTTTGGAGTTCTGAATTGATAAAATCTATTTGATATCTGTTATACCCATTTTACGTGTAAACTTTTGCTGCTTAAACTGATTCAATTGAGAATTTTAAGTGCATACTCTATATATTTTATTTCTTTCCAGTTTTTTACCTAATTTATAATTGGTTCGTAGTAGTATTTTATCTATCATATATTCATTTTAACACGAGTCTATTTATAATATAATGAAAATTGCACATCTTAATGTGCGTTCTTTAATAGGGGGGTTTAATGACTTTATGCAACTAGTATATGAAAATGAATTTGATATTGTGGCTATTTCTGAGACATGGTTGTCCAATGATATCGACTGTGATGTTATTAGCTTATAAGGATATAATCTATTTCGAAAAGATAGAGCAGGTAGGGGAGGAGGAGTGGGCATTTACGTAAAAACAACTTTTAATAATTGTGAGATTGTATCACTTGATTTTTTGCCTAATCATAACGTATTCGAACACTTGTGGATAAAATTTAAGGCGGATCAAAGGACTTTTTTAATTTCTTCGATATATAGACCTCCCACATAGTAACTTAACTGATTGTTTAAGCGACCTGGAAGATATTTTGTCATTCGTCACTCCCACTTTTGATGTGATTCTTTGCTTGGGAGATCTGAATATAGATTTATTTAATGTAGATAATCATATTAGTAACTGTTTTAATTCTTATAATTATGTGCAACTAATTAATGAACCAACGAGAGTTACAAGTAGCTCCAGCACATTTATTGACCCTATTTTTATCAGTGATGATCAACATTTAGTTATTGAGGCAGGTACACTATTAACTGATTTGATCTCAGACAATAGGATGGTTTATTGCTCTTTAGATGTTAAGACAGTTAAATTTAAACAAAAATTTGTTACTTTCAGAGATTTCTCTAATTTTAACCTTAATACATTTCAAACATATTTTAGTGGGTTGCCATTAGATGATATAATTTATGAACCTGATATCAACAAAAAAGTAGAATTGCTCAATAACTTTGTCATCTCATCATTTGAAATTTTTGCTCTTATTAAAACCGTTAGGGTATCTAAACCAAAAGCTCCATGGCTAACTGACAACCTTAAATTGATCATGACAGAAAAACAAAGGGCACTTAATAAATACAAACTAACTAAACAGCAGGATGACTGGGAACTTTACAAACGAATTAGAAATTTTTCCTTAGCAGCTTGTAGAGCTGAAAAAAAGTTTATATAAATAATATATGTCAACAAAATAATTCAAAAAAAAACCTGGGCAACCTTAAGTAAATTTAACATTAATTATAAATCTAATGATAATGTTATGCCTAGTCACTTATCTAATCCAAATAATATAAATGATTTTTTCTTGTCGGTTATGACACCTAATGATAATTTGTGTCAGGACAGTATCAATCACTATGAAAATAGTAAGTATAATGACAATTTAGCTTTTCGTTTTAATATGGTCACTGAACAACAAGTGCATGATATATTATTCAGTTTAAAATCTAACGCTTGTGGAATAGATTATTATTATTATTATTAGCCGTTACTCGAGTCCGAGTATAGAAATGTTACAGTCGATAAATTGCGTACAATAAAAAACAAGTAAAAGGTGTAGTCTATTGTAATTCCCATTCATCTACGGTGCACACGACTATGGCTATAGAGGCCAATTCGGGAGAGCACATGTCGACCGCAATGAGGACAAACATAGACCTGGTTAGGTCTTGGATTCGGCCTTCTTGCAGCAACATTTCCTTGATAGCTGGCCACAACCCCTCGCCATTCGGTTCTGTCCGCTGCAAGTTGTTCCCATTGCTCGTCTGCAATACCGCAGGATTTTAAACTTTCATGGAGAGCGTCTTTGAACCTCTTTCGTTGACCGCCACGCTTTCTTCTACCGCTTAGCAATTCACCATAAAGTGTACATTTAGGAAGGCGGTTATCATGCATACGATGAACGTGACCTGCCCATCTTAGGCGTGCTCTTGAAATAAGCACCTCAATTGGAAGGCTGTTTGCTCTCCTGAGTACTTCCACGTTTGATATGTGATGGAACCAACGGATTTTCATCATACTTCTGAGGTGTCTTTGCTGAAAACGTTCTAATTCTTTCACATGACGACGGTAAGTGACCCAGCTTTCACATCCATATAGCAGTGTTGGAATGACAACTGCTCTGTAGACAGCCATTTTCGTTGACAAAGCAAGGTCGTGGTTGTCAAATACTCTCTCTCTAAGTCCCCAGAATGCTCTAGATGCAGCGTTAATTCTATTGCGAATCTCGCTGTCCATGTTTGCTTTGTCATTAACAACGTTGCCTAAGTAATTGAACTGATCCACCACTTCAAGAGAATTTCCGTTAAGTGTAATGTCTATTTGGTTCACTTGATGAGGAGTTGACATAATCTTAGTCTTTCCAATGTTGATTTTAAGTCCCAAAGAATCATAGCTTTGGGCATACACATCTAAAAGTTCTTGAAGCTCTTCCGGCGTAGAGGCTAAAAGTGCACAGTCATCCGCATACTGGAGATCACAAATGAATCGTGTGCGTGTCTTCGTGAAAGCTCTAAAGCGCCCTATGTTAAAGAGACCGCCATCAAAACGGTATCTGAGACCTATTCCTCTGACTGTCAGTTTGTTGTCAACAATAATTGTTAGAGCAGTGGTAAACAAATTAAAGAGTAGGGGTGCCAGGACACATCCCTGCCTAACTCCAGTGAGAGTTTGGAAAGGTTCGGTTGCCTCATTATTATACATAACCTGGGCGTTGTTGTTTGTATGTAGACTGCGACATACTTCCACAAATTTTCTAGGGATACCTAAGCGGAACATAATTTTCCAGAGCACTTCCCTGTCCACCGAGTCAAACGCCTTGGTTAAATCAATGAAGGCCATGTGAAATTCTCCTTGATGTTCGAGTGCTTTTTCTTGAAGCTGTTTAAGTGTGAAGATTAAATCCGATGTGCCTCGGTTTGGTCTAAAGCCACTCTGTGTTTCAGGAAGTAACTTTTCCATAACAGGTGTTAGCCTATTTGCCATCGCTTTAGTGAGTATCTTCCCTCCAACAGCCAGGAGAGCTATACCCCTGTAATTTCCACAGTCCGCAGCGCTCCCTTTGTTTTTGAAGAGGTTGATTAAAAGTGTATCACGAAACTCCTGCGGAGCTTGACCACTTTCCCACACGATATCAAACAGTTTTTTGAGGTAGGGTATGAGCTCTGACGACACAGCTTTAAAGATCTCAGCTGGGAGTGAGTCGGCGCCGGGAGATTTGTTATTTTTTAGCTGCCCAATGGCGGTTAAGATCTCTTCCGTTGTTAGTGGTTTATCTAAGTCTTCGAAGGTGTCATATTGAGGGATAAGATTTATAATATCGTGATCGGCTTGACTTTGCTGGTTAAGAATGCTAGAGTAGTGTTCTTTCCATCGGGCTCTTATTTCCTGGTCTTCTTTGAGGAGATTTCCATTTAAATCTTTAATAGGGCACATATTTTTCCTACTGGGGCCGTACACTGCTTTTACTCCTTGAAAGAAATTCCTGTAGTCGTGTGAATCGGCGTACCTTTGAATTTCTCTGGCCTTACTTGCCCACCACTCGTTCTTTATTCTTCTGATTTCGCGTTGCGTTTCATACTTAGATTGGGTAAAAGCTTCTGCTTTTGATGAGTCGTTGGGGTGGTTGATAGCGTTTTGGAAGGCAGTATGTTTGCGGTCAAGAAGTTCTTGTATAAAAGCTTCATTATCATTGAACCAGTCCTCCTGTTTTTTACTTGCTGCAGTGCCAAGAATTTCCTCACTCGCACTTTTTAAACTGTCTTTAATTTGTGTCCAGGTAGCAGCGACAGAATTGGTTTCTTCTAGTGCACTCAAATTCCCTTGAACTTTTTGCTTTAGCTGTTCGACGGTTTGTTGGTCACGCAATTTACTAATACAGAGACGGAGTCTGCGTTTTACTTGAGTTCTTCGGTGTTTGGGTCTCATAACAATTTTCATTTTAGAGACAACAGGACGATGATCGGTCCAACATTCGCTATCAATGCGCGCCTTTGTAATTTGGACATCCTTGAGATGCTTCCTACGTACGATAACATAGTCCAGTAGATGCCAGTGACCTGATCTGGGGTGACGCCAGGTGCCTTTAAATTTATCCTTTTGTCGGAAAATGGTGTTTGTTATAACTAGATCATGTTCGGCGCATTTAGTTAGGAGTAGTTGACCGTTAGCGTTCATGTTGCCCAAACCGTTCTTGCCTATGATGCCTGGCCAGGTGTCTGCATCCCTCCCTACTCTAGCGTTAAAATCGCCAAGAATAACGAGTCGTTCCATTTTAGGTATTCTACAGAGGGTTTCTTCCAGCTGTTGATAGAAGCTTTCCTTGGTTTCGTGACTTGCATCCAGAGTGGGAGCGTAGGCGTTTATTAGATTTACCGCGTTGCCATCTGATAGCTCATAGCGTAGCAGCATTAGACGCTCGGATAGGCCTTGTGGTACTTGTGTTAAGTTGGATACAAGTTGATTCCGAACGGCAAATCCTACTCCATGTTGTCTTCTTGAATTGGTGGGAAGACCTTTCCAATAGAAGGTGTAGTACTTTTCTGTGAGAGAGCCTTCCTCCAAAAATCGAGTTTCGCTGAGAGCTGCAACGTCAACATTGAGTCGGTGAAGTTCTCTATCTATTAGAGCAGTTCTTCTTTCAGGCCGATCGGTGCGAGTGCTGTCGTTCAAAGTACGAACATTCCAAGCGCCGTAGATGAAAGAATTAGTTTTGTTGGATTTAACTTGTCGGTGTTTTTTCGACATTCGATGAGGTGTCCCTGTGGGCACCCTCCCCCGGAGATCCGATCGGGAGGGTATTTTACCTCCGGATGATTTTGTCCCACTTGAACGCTCCATCATTTTTTAAAAGCCTTAATCGACTGAAAACGAAGCTGCATTTGAAGTTTTAGCTGGAGCAGGTATGCAACTGACCAGCTCGGTTGCGGAAGGCGAATGGTGTGGTCCCATGGCACAGAAGGAGACTGCGACGATGGGGTAACCAAACGATTCCAAAAGCAACCTTTGTGTGCGGTGGGTTATTTTTATCGCACTCTTCGTGAGAAGGTGGATGTGCTCACGGCAAAAGGTAAGGGTTATTCCGCCCTTACTCGGTCGTTAGAGCCTCGTTAGTGAAAACAGGGTGCACCAAGTTCAAATTGAACTCATCGCGAAGGTGAGGTTAACAATTGAGTAGGAGAGGCTGTAACTTGCGCTTCACTACCCCATTACACAATTACAATAGATAACATATCGGCAATAATGTTACAATATGCTAGTCCTATGATTGATATTTACCTGACTCATATTATAAATTAGACTATAGAAGTCTGTTCATTTCCTGAAATATGGAATGTTGCCATTGGTTGTCCTTTGCCAAAAAAACAGAAACCGGTTGATATGTTGGACATTAGAATAATTAGCATGTTACCGTGCATTTCTAAAGTTCTGGAGAAAGTTATGTTTAACCAAATGTACGAGTTTCTGAATTCTAATGACATATTACTCCCTTTTCAAACAGGTTTCAGAAAATTCTTTAGCTCAAGTATGGCTTGAGCTCAAGTTACTGATGATTTGTGTCAACCACGGATAAAAATTATGATGGTGTGCTGGTGTTACTGGACTTCTCAAAAGCATTTGATACTATTAATCATAAACTTATTTGTTCCAAATTAAAATGTTATGGTTTTGATCACGATTCAGTGGCTATTATAAAATCTTATTTAACGAATCGGAAACAGCAAATTAGAATTCAAAATAAAAGTTCAGATCTGGCCAATATAGAAACTGGTGTACCCCAGGGGTCGGTAATTGGTCCGTTATTATTTATTATATATACGGATGATCTTTTAAAGTGCATAAGATTGTCCAATGTTCAAGCATATGCTGATGATTCTCAAATTTATCTAAGTTTTTCAATTGAGAATATGGCTGCAGCACAGGACAGTATCAACAGTGATTTAGATATGTTATTTAATAAGAGTCAGAAGCATAACCTTAAACTAAATGCCAATAAATCAAATATTATGGTATTTGGAGCCAAATCTAAAGTCAATATCGTCAAGAACTCTATCTCAATTAATATTAATAATAACCCTTTGCCTGTTGTTTGTGCATTTAAAAATTTAGGTTTGATTATTGATGATGACTTTAGATTCGAATCTCATGTTGATAGTTTGTTAAAGAAATCATACAGCTCTATGTAACTTTTATACTCCAACAGATTTATACTAAATAGTGGTCTAAAAAAAGTTCTTTGTGAGTCTCTTGTTCTGTCTCTGTTTAACTACTGTGATTTTATTTATGGCCCCTGTCTCACGCTTACCTATAAAAAACGTATACAAAATGTTCAAAATTTCTGTGTGCGATTTATCTTTGGATTACGTAAATTTGACGTGTCGCAAAAAATTAATAAACTTAGGTGGTTAAACATGAAAAATAGAAGACTGCTCCATCTCAACGTATTTGTTCACAGATTAGTAAATTCAAATGTTAACTGTTCCTTAAAGTCAAAGCTAGTTATGAGATTTCACATTCACCATATTTTTACTATTCCTCACCATTCTACCGCTATCTTTCAGAGAAGTTTCACGTACAACGCTGTTAAATCGTACAATAAAATTTCTTCTTGCATAAAAAGTCTTAAACTCTGTAGATTCAAGTATAAATTAAAACAAAATTTACTATCTGCTCAATGACTCTTTGTGTGGAGAGCACTTTGGTTTGAGTTCATTTTTTGTTTTTTTCTTTTTCTAATCTCTTGAGTTATAAATAAGTCTAACAGCTTTTATTTGAAAAGTGAACTTCTGCCTACTTGTTTCTTGCATACGCTGTCATAGCTTAGTTTGAAATAATACGTGTATATAATATATATATTTCTAAAATGTCTTAATTGCATGTACTTAAAATTCAACAATTAGTCAGTTTTTTCAATAAATATTTAGTAATTATTATGCTGCTCACTGCATGTTAAGTGTAAGAATAGTCATAAGCTAAACTTCGCATGTTGTGGGTAGTCAAACCCCAATATAAATTGCTTTTGTTTCTATTATCTGTTGTAATTATATTCCTTGTTTCAAGTTGTTGCTTTTTAGTGTAATTTTATGTTAATTATTGGGAAAAAATAAAGACGATTTATTATTATTATTAATGGAGCCAATCTTGATTTTGAATAAAATTGTCTGGAAAGGTGGATTTTATTAATGAACGGGATAATTCGGGTACGTGGAAGTTGTGGAAAAATATTTTTTTTCAAAACTGGCCCTACGGAACATTTTCCTTTTAAACAATTTATTTTTTGAACCGCGTTTCTTTCCACTTTCTGGTTAATATCTGCGGTTATACAGGATGTTCGCTAATTGGTGGTAGTTCTTATAATGGTGGATAGTATTCATTTAACGAAAACTTCTCTATATTACATTTTTCTCAAAAACGAAGGCTAAAATTAAAAAATTATTAATGTGGCAACATAGCAAAAGTCAAAGCCAACATTGTTGTAGAGTTTATCCAATCTCAGTTTAAAACGATATAAAAAACAATAGCGCGGCTTTCCTTTGTAAACCGACCTAGATCGCGTGCCATCCATAGGTGCGCATAATTTACTTTTCAAGGCAATAAATGCCCTACAATATTTAAAAAATCGTTTATTGTACACGTAGCCCTATTTTTTATTAACTTACGAATTACAGGGTGTTCCAACCAAAAGTAGGCACCCTGAATAACTATAGAGATAAAAAGTTTTTGAAAAATTGGTGAAACACGTGGACCTTATTTCCAGGGCCGTTCCTAGGTGTACAGCCGCCTGCGTGCTGAGCAATTTTTCGCCGCTCCCCCACCCTCGCCTTGACAATGGGAAAAATATTTAAACCAGCATATACAAGTGCTTTATTCAAATTTATAATGAGAAATTCAGAATACAATGAATTTGTTGTATTAACGCATTTTATAAACATATATCGCATTCGCAATTCCTAATATAAAATTTTAGAGTGGCGTTTTACGAGCTTCTTTCTCAGCAAACTCGTCTATGAATTTGGCATAATCAATTTTCCCACATATGTCGTGCTATGTTGATAAAAGAGCTAAATCAAATAAGCGGTCCTGTGTCATGGTTGACCTTAAATAATTTTTTACAATTGCTTTGCGCCACGTCGGGGTCTCTGCTGATGTGCTGATACTGACGAGTGACAATTCGCCAGGTGGCGCGGAGCGTGGGGCGAACGCGTAATTGATTGCGGTCGTTGAGCTGTTCTATTTTCGACCGCAGTCGGCCGCCCTGTAAAATCGACCGCCTGAGTGCGGGCACGCACTGCACGTCTGGGGGGAACGGCCCTGCTTGTTTCCAAGGGGTACATTTTAATGCAATACTTATATACCTATCATCATCCTTTTACCCTATACGGCCACCCCTTCAAAAAGTTCAAATGGCAAAGCGGTCGAGTGATACATCTTTTGAAAGGTCTTTCAATTCTCTACATAACCGTGTATTTTTTTAAACTTGTATCGATTCTTCCTGAAAAATAAATTGTTTCATTATTTTAGGTTCGGGAAATAAAAATAAAAGAAGCAGTTTAAATTATCGTATGTATTGTTCAAAATTACCCTCACTGACTTCCATACAGTAGCATAATCTGTTTTGAAATTCTGTGCGAACATTTCTGAGCACATCTGGAGTCAATAAACTGCATTCCCGAAAAATTCTTTCACGTAACTCTTCCAGAGATGCAGGTTTTGTTGCAAACACATTCGATTTCAAATATCCCCACAGAAAGAAATCCAAGGAAGCGTGACCTAGCGGGCCACTCCACAGGACCTCTTCTTCCAATCCATCGCTCAGGAAACAGATTATCCAAAAATTGACGAACTGCTATAGCAAAATGTGAGGGTGCCCCATCCTGTTGAAAAAACAGTTCGCCCTCTAAAAGGTTATCGTCTTCTTCGAGGATTTGGGTAATCATTGGGTCGATGTTATTTTCTAACAGATCGAGGTACCTTTCGCCATTTAAATTGTCAAGAATAAAAAACGGCCCGACAATGTGATCCTCTAATATGCCAGCTCAAGCATTTAACTGAGGCCTTTGGGTATGAGTTTCCATGAACAAATGTGGACTGGTTTCACTCCAATACCTACAATTGTGCCTATTTACCTCCCCATTTAAGTAAAATATCGAAAAACACGTATTGTACAGTAGATTGGCATTACCGTTTAATTGTTCACTAAAAATCTCACAGAATTCAAGCCGACGATCGGGATCATCTTCGATTAATTCATGCACCAATTTAAATTTATATGGATGAAATTTGAGGGCCTTCAGAATTCGATGAACACTGCTTTGTGATACACCGGAAGCCTCAGCTACTTTCCTGATCGTTTGAGTATTATCCATCTGCAAATGACCCAAAACTGCCACTTCGACTGCTTCATTCCTAATCGGTCACTGAGGTTCGTGGTTTTTGTTTCCTACAGAACCTGTTTCCATAAAGGTTTTCAATAATTGTAAAACATATTGAGAACCAACTTTTCTATCTGGGTGAGTTCTATTGAATATGAGCTCCGTAGCTCTAGCACAATTATCGTTTTTAAAATAAATCCTGACAATTTCTATTCTCTCCTGAAGGGTATAAACCATTTTGAGAACTCGAACTCACTCTGGTAAAATGTATCTCGATTTAAAATTGGTTATGAAAAAGTCAATGTTCAAGGGCTATCAAATAATTATGAGTCTTTTATTATTCTAAAACTAAACGGGCAAGGTAAGTGTTTTTGTCGAAAAAACTCGTGTTGATTTGAGAGCACTAAAAAATGTAGTTTTTTAAAATAAATTCCAATACCCAGTATTTTAGATTTTTTAAACGATTTCGATTGTGTGTAATCATCAAAAATAAAATTTATTTTCCTTAAGAACGAAAAAAATACACTGTTATGTAGGAAATTGAAAGACCTCTCAAAAGATCTCGACCCCCTTGCCATTTGAATTTTTGAGGGAGTGGCCGTGCAAGGTAGAGCGCTGATGATAGGTATACAAGTATTACATTAAAATATGCCCCCTTTGGAATCAAGGTCGACGTGTTTCGCCAATTTTTCAAACAATTTTTATCTCTAAAGTTATTCAGCGTGCCTATTTTTGGTTGGGAAAGGTAGGTAGGTATATATTGTTATGTTATCTACCTGTTACTTTTATAATAACTTTGACAAATTTATATTTTTTTTTTTTTTTTATTATAATTATTTACAGAATACAGAAGTGTCTGTTGCAATCGAAAAATAAATAGCCTGACTGTACAAATGTGCTTCTAGAGGGCAGAATATTAAAACATAATATTTCAGATGCAAACTCCTCTATAAAATCCTTATTTTACTATACGGAACAGACACTGGATCACTAGATGGCGCCTGCTGACTATTTTGCATGTCGCTATCCTAAGGATGCCGAGATGTACCAAATAGTCGAAGGATTCTCGTGTCGGTCGTCACATGCCTACCTTGTACTGACTAGAGCCAACAGCTCGAAACTGCAGTCTATAAGTGGTGTGGAACGACTGGCACGAGAGTTCATTTAAGTAGTATCAGTCTTTCGGTTGGTATTTGTTGGAATCGAAGCATTAGCGTTCTGTTGGTAATATGCAATTATTACACTTAACACGCTTGTAACTTGTAATTCAGCAATCGGCGGGACACATAGCCCGGAGAGTAGCTATTATTTGCAGTCTGGTTACGTTCTTTATAGTAAAATAAGGATTTTATAGAGGAGTTTGCAACTGAAATATTATGTTTTAATATTCTGCCCTCTACAAGCACATTTGTACTAAAATATCGTCATAATTGATTAATCTTCTAGAATAAAAAAATTTATGAACAAAAAATTTCATAAAAGTTCGTAAATCAAAATTTTAAACCTTTCAACCAAATTAGCTTTTTTTCCATGAACTCTAGCACCTCTTTTTCTCAGCTCCGCCTTTAAATGATTTCAACCAACCGTAATCCTTTTTATCATTTTGGCTCATCTCTACTAATAAGAGATTGGGAAACACTCACAAATCGGAATTTTAAACTATTTAAAGGTTATATATATATATGATACAAGTTGAGAATGACATTAAACCGAGTACGCATGGCGTCATCTATTGGATATATTAGGAACTGGCTTGGACTGTTCCCCATTGGAAGTAATACATTATTTTGCTAGGACTGAACTATTAAATGAATTTTGTTTTTTCACAAAGTACATAGGGACTTAGGAGATCAAGTATTTAACAGGTTAAATGAAAGATAGGTAACTTCTATTTTATCGTATTGTAAGAATGTTTTAGTAAATTTATATTTGCCATGTCTTTGAGTTTGTATTATATTATTTTGATTTTTTGGTAACAAAGTAGTTTACATTTTTAATAAAGACTTCGAATATCACCATTTTCCTGCCGACTTTGTACTGATTCAGTCTGGATAACTTTCACTTGTGTGATCAAATTAGAATTTTTTCACTTCTACAATCCACATTTTTTTTAGTATTATTAACACTAAGAGGTAATTTAAATTTATTTAATTTTATTGATTATTTAATTATTATTTTTTTTATATATAATTTTTTAAATAATATTAAATTCAATTTTTAACTAATAAAATTTCTACATGTGACCACATGGCATTAAACTATTTTTTTCTCTCCCTGACAATTTATTTCGTTCGCAATCAGCTTTAATTTTGCTTCATAAAATTATTTTTTATTTTGAATTTTGCTTCATAGAATTCGGTTATGAATTTTGCTGCATAAAATTGGTTTAATAATTTTGCTTCATAATTTAGCTTGATACTTCGAACATTATGGTTTTAGATTAATGAGTAATTGAGTCAAGCTTCATTTAAACTTTGAGCTTTGTAGTTTAAATTTATATTTTTTGTTTTATGCTATATATAATTTTGGAATTAATCGTCAACAGAACTAAATTCCAGACTTGGTAGTTCGAGGCCCACAGGGACACCTCATCGAATGTCGAAAAAACACCGACAAGTTAAATCGTACTTTGAACGACAGCGCTCGCACCGATCGGCCTGAAAGAAGAACTGCTCTAATAGATAGAGAACTTCACCGACTCAATGTTGACGTTGCAGCTCTCAGCGAAACTCGATTTTTGGAGGAAGGCTCTCTCACAGAAAAGTACTACACCTTATATTGGAAAGGTCTTCCCACCAATTCAAGAAGACAACATGGAGTAGGATTTGCCGTTCGGAATCAACTTGTATCCAACTTAACACAAGTACCACAAGGCCTATCCGAGCGTCTAATGCTGCTACGCTATAAGCTATCAGATGGCAACGCAGGGTAAATCTAATAAGCGCCTACGCTCCCATTCTGGATGCAAGTCACCAAACCAAGGAAAGCTTCTATCAACAGCTGGAAGAAACCCTCTGTAGAATACCTAAAACGGAACGACTCGTTATTCTTGGCGATTTTAAGGCTAGAGTAGGGAGAGATGCAGACACCTGGCCAGGCATCATAGACAAGAACGGTTTGGGCAACATGAACGCTAACGGTCAACTACTCCTAACTAAATGCTCCGAACATGATCTAGTTATAACAAACACCATTTTCCGACAAAAGGATAAATTTAAAGGCACCTGGCGTCACCCCAGATCAGGTCACTGGCATCTACTGGACTATGTTATCGTACGTAGGAAGCATCTCAAGGATGTCCAAATTACAAAGGCGCGCATTGATAGCGAATGTTGGACCGATCATCGTCCTGTTGTCTCTAAAATAAAAATTGTTATGAGACCCAAACACCGAAGAACTCAAGTAAAATGTAGACCCCGTTTCTGTATTAGTAAATTGCGTGACCAACAAACCGTCGAACAGCTAAAGCAAAAAGTTCAAGAGAATTTGAGTGCACTAGAAGAAACCAATTCTGTAGATGTCGCTACTACCTGGACACAAATTAAAGACAGTTTAAAAAGTGCGAGTGAGGAAATTCTTGGCACTGCAGCAAGTAAAAAACAGGAGGACTGGTTCAATGATAATGAAGCTTTTATACAAGAACTTCTTGGCCGCAAACATATTGCCTTCCAAAACGCTATCAACCACCCCAACGACTTATCAAAAGCAGAAGCTTTTACCCAATCTAAGTATGAAACGCAACGCGAAATCAGAAGAATAAAGAACGAGTGATGGGCAAGCAATGCCAGAGAAATTCAAAGGTACGCCGATTCACACGACTACAGGAATTTGTTTCAAGGAGTAAAAGCAGCGTACGGCCCCAGTCGGAAAAATATGTGCCCTATTAAAGATTTAAATGGAAATCTCCTCAAAGAAGACCAGGAAATAAGAGCCCGATGGAAAGAACACTACTCTAACATTCTTAACCAGCAAAGTCAAGCCGATTACGATATTATAAATCTTATCCCTCAATATGACACCTTCGAAGACTTAGATAAACCACTAACAACGGAAGAGATCTTAACCGCCATTGGGCAGCTAAAAAATAACAAATCTCCCGGCACCGACTCACTCCCAGCTGAGATCTTTAAAGCTGTGTCGTCAGAGCTCATACCCTACCTCAAAAGACTGTTTGATGTCGTGTGGGAAAGTGGTCAAGCTCCGCATCAGTTTCGTGATACACTTTTAATCAAGCTCTTCAAAAATAAAGGGAGCGCTGCGGACTGTGCACTTTTAGCCTCTACGCCGGAAGAACTTCAAGAACTTTTAGGTGTGTATGCCCAGAGCTATGATTCCTTGGGACTTAAAATCAACATTGGAAAGACTAAGATTATGTCAACTCCTCATCAAGTGAACCAAATAGACATTACACTTAACGGAAATTCTTTTGAAGTGGTGGATCAGTTCAATTACTTAGGCAACGTTGTTAATGACAAAGCAAACATGGACAGCGAGATTCGCAATAGAATTAACGCTGCATCTAGAGCACTCTAGGGGCTTAGAGAGAGAGTATTTGACAACCACGACCTTGCTTTATCAACGAAAATGCTGTCTACAGAGCAGTTGTCATTCCAACACTGCTATATGGGTGTGAAAGCTGAGTCACTTACCGTCGTCACGTGAAAGAATTAGAACGTTTTCAGCAAAGACACCTCAGAAGTATGATGAAAATCTGTTGGTTCCATCACATATCAAACGTGGAGGTACTGAGGAGAGCAAACAGCCTTCCAATTGAGGTGCTTATTTCAAGAGCACGCCTAAGATGGGCAGGTCACCTTCATCGTATGCATGATAACCGCCTTCCTAAATGTACACTTTATGGTGAATTGCTAAGCGGTAGAAGAAGGCGTGGCGGTCAACGAAAGAGGTTCAAAGACATTCTCCATGAAAATCTAAAATCCTGCGGTATTCCAGACGAGCAATGGGAACAACTTGCAGCGGACAGAACCGAATGGCGTGAGGTTGTTGCCAGCTATCAAGGAAATGTTGCTGCAAGAAGGCCGAATCCAAGACCTAACCAGGTCTATGTTTGTCCTGACTGCGGTCGACATGTGCTCTCCAGAATTGGCCTCTATAGCCATAGTCGTGTGCACCGTAGATGAATGGGAATTACAATAGACTATACCTTTTACTTGTATTTTATTACACACAATCTATCGACTGTAACATTTTTTTATACTTGTCCTCGAGTAAAGGCTAATAAATAAATAAATAAAAAAGTTCGAGGCCCTGCTTCTAAATCAGCCTAGCCGGATATTGGATTACGTTTGGTAATTTATTTTATATTTTTTTAGATCAACCGACACTCTCGAATCAATAATTTGAAATGCTTTAAAAAATTGTAATAAAAAATACTAGTCTGTATTTAAAAGAAATCAGTTGATGGTGGCCCTGAAGAGACAAAACGTCATAATAAAAATTTAAATACGGTGTGTTAATGTATAACAAAATGAAGTATTTTAATATTTTTTATAATAACAGCGATAAGTAAAACGAAAGGAAATGAACTATTTCGAACTTTACCGTATATCTCAGGAACCAATCGAAATATTCTCAATTTCTATAACATTTCTATATAGAAAATACGAAACTTTTTTAACATTTAACCGACTTAACCGAAGTAGCCATCCCGTGTACGAAAAAAATGTAATGCCGGGAAATATAGAACTTATAATTTATGTTATATTTTGCAACGTATATGCAACTGGGATACCAAAATCTCAAAATATTTTTGAAAAGTAAGTAAAGCCCAGTCTGTTTAATTACGTGTGATTAATGTCTTGTTTGAAATAATTAGCTTCCTTCGTCTTCTCTTCAAATTATCTGAGTTAAAAAAAATGGGAAAATGTCTCGGTATAAAATATTTATGAAAATATTTAATTCATTTTATGCATGAAAGGCTACAATGAATGTAATTAAAATAATGATCGTTAGTTACTGCCAACCGAAAGGAAAGAGTCAATAAACCATACCAATTATAAAGAAAGACAGTTCAAAGACATATTTGGGGTTTGAAATTCACAGTGTTCAGAGAGGGTATACGCTCAATTAATTTAGGATTAGCCATGAGGTTCCCTTGAGTTTTGAATGTAGGTCACCGTTCTTTATTACAACTTTGCTTGTCTTGAGATATGTGATGGCTGCACTCCACTCCGGTATTAAATACGTGCATTGAGCTAGTCAAAGATATCTGAAGGCAGTTCAGAATCCCGATTTGAGCGGGTGGAATAGCTGAAACTTATTAAGGCGCCGTCAAACAATCCAGACAGATTGGTTTATCGTTTACTTGTTCAGATCAGATCATTGTCAGCTACGCTAATTTTGATTAGTGCCTTTGTACGTAATATATTTTTGCATCATGGCCGTTTCTTTTGAAATTTCGTAGTTTTGATTTCGGAGTGCCATTGTTATACTTTATATTACTTTCTTTTGGTTACAACTGCCCAGGAATAAATTCAATTATAGGCCAGGGATTTTACAAATATAAAAACTTAAACATAATAATTATGACTTAACCAATTGGTATCAGATGGTTTCCTTTCAAGACACCATGCTTCTTCAAGTTTAAAATGTTCTTAATTTAGTTTTATTTAGTGACAATAGTCAAATTTTTATGTATTTATGAATGAATAATCTTTGTCCTCAAATCTTGCATCCTTTATTTAACACCACCCTTCCTGACACAATTAATTTATGAAGTTTTGCACAGTTACTAACATCGGATGAAAATAGAATATTTCACCGTTACCGTCATTCCACCGCGGGGGCGAAAATATACTATCCAACCGGCACCTCCGGCAAAAATTAGAATATAAAAGTTTTTTCCCGCCTGATCAGAGGCTTTTACGTCCTTTTCTTTCCCGTACAAATGGTACGATATTAGTTCCGATGACATAATGGAATGCCGTAAATTGGTTCTATAAGTTATAAATAATTAGAGTATGACTAAAAGTAGAAAATAAAATAAAAAAAAATATTTTTTTTCAAAACACTTGCTTTTCTTAAAGTCGTACTAAAAAGTAAAAAATAATTGCAAGAAAGGCACGGCGTACACATCATACGTACAATGATACAATGTGCTACACGTCTTGCTTTTCTTACAATTATATTTTACTTTTCAGTACGATTTTATGAAAAGCAAGTTTTAAAAAAATTTTAAAATATTTTTTTTATATATTGCACAAAAACTTGTTCCACCCGCATGTGCAACTTTCACATAACCTCAATTTTTCAGCTCCTTATGAAGCGACAATAAGCTAGAACAGAAATAAAGAGTTTTCTTTAATTTGTTGTGCCGTACGACTGCATACCCAATATACCGGGTGGCCACGAGTCAATGTACGCCCACAATATTTTGATTGTTTTTGTATTTAAAAATTTGGTTTTTAGTACACATGAATTAGACAATAATTGGCTACTTTTAGACTAACAGGAATGAAAATATAACTTCCAGTTGAACCGGAAGTAACATCAACTTTTTTTTAAAATGTAATGACTACTTTTTTGATAGCTTCTCAATAAGTATATATTTATAAGTGCAACAGTTTTTTCAGATGTAAAAAATTCCAAAAAATGAGTGAGATACAAAGAATTTTTTAATTCTTTCAAAATGGCCTCGTCAGATGAATGCGATGAAAGATAATTACTAAGTAGGCTATGGAAACTATTAGTAAAGTTGTAGACTTGTCTGTAAAGAAGAAAATAGTTGTTTGAATTACTGATAGGTACCAGTATTTTTAGGTTTTTTTCAAAAAACGGAATTTAATTTTCATTTTCATTTCCGTAGGGGTCCTATGGAATTTTTATAAACGGAACTGTGCTATTTTTTTATTAATCAGAAATAATGATTCATAAACTATATTTTATTCGCCATTAATCATTTCTTAACGATATCCCTCGTAATAATAGAAGTATTTTTAAGCGCCAACAAATCATTTTAATAAGGTACCTATCTACATTTAAATCCAACATTGCAGATAACCACGAAAATGACAGACATTCGCAACAATTGAATTATTCTGGACTTACTCACTAATTTCCAGCAAGTGTATTAAAGTTGTTATAAACAAAAAAATTAATATAAAATGTCTGAAAAATATTCAAGAGATGAAAAAGTTGACATGTTTATTATTTATGGAGAGACTCGACGTAATGCAACTAGAGCATAAACTCTGTATGGACAGAGACATCCAGAAAGAAGACAACCTCCGAGAAATTATTTCGCTCGGTTGGAGTATCAATTTAGAACTGAACCTAATATAGAAATTGAAGAAAGATTTATTGTGGATGAAGAAACGGAAATTAATGTATTAGCTTTAGTGCATGTTAACTCAACTAGTTCGGTAAGACAAATTGAACATGAATTACCAGTTTCCAAAGAATCAGTCAGGAAAGTTTCAAAGAAACATGGCTATCGTTCTTATACATATCAATTGCATCAAATTCTGTATGAGAATGATTATAAACGAAAAATAATCTTTTGTAATTGGTTACAGTTACGCCAATTAAGAAATGAGAATTTTATCAAAAACATTTTGTTCACTGATGAATCGAGATTTACAAACTTTGGGTTATTTAATCGAAACAACACTCGATATTGGCCAATTGAAAATCCTCACATTATGAGACAGGGGCGGTTTCAGGAGAGGATTGGCTTCAATGTTTGGTTAGGCGTACTGGGCGACCATATCTTAGGTCCTGTAATTTTTGAGGGAACTCTAACTGGACCAAAATATCTAGAATTTCTCCGAAATATAATAGTTCCAACAAGACGAGGCTGAACCACACAATGCTATTATCGTTAGGGATTCAGATGGCCTACATGGTCACCTGACTTAACCCCACTCAATTTTTTTATTTGGGTGAATTTGAAAAATAGAGTCTACATGGCTGCTCTAATCACAAGGCATGGTCTGGAAGAAAGAGTTCGACACGAAATTGCACAAATAACACCTCAACAATTACAGAATGTTAGACATGCAACGATAAGTCACGCTACTCTGTGTATTAATCACCACGGTGAATAGTTTGAACAATTTTTATAATGGTTTATTATAATTTAAGTTTTAAATAGTTTTGTTATTCTATTTATTCATGGTTGTAACGTTTTATTAAAATTATTTCTTGTTTAATTTGCGTTTACATTTTAAAAATACCTCTATTATTACGCAGGATATCGTTAAGAAATGATTAATGGCGAAAAAATTATAGTTTATGAATCATTATTTCTGATTAATAAAAACAAATATGACCGAAATTCCGTTTTTTGAAAAAAAACCTAAAAATACTGGTACCTATCAGTAATTCAAACAACTATTTTCTTCTTTACAGACAAGTCTACAACATTACTAATAATTTCCATAGCCTACTTAGTAATTTTCTTACATCGCATTCATCTGACGCGTCCATTTTGAAAAAATTTAAAAATTGTTCATATCTCACTTATTTTTTGGAATTTTTTACATCTGAAAAAAACTGTTGCACTTAGAAATATATGCTTAATCAGAAACCATAAAAAAATATAGTCATTTCATTTAAGAAAAAAAGTTTCATGTCACTTCTGGTTCTATCGGAAGTGATACTTTCATTCCTGCTAGTCTAAAAGTAGCCCATTATTGTCTAATTTATGTGTACTAAAAACCAAATTTTTATGGCAACCCGGTATATTTCCAGATTCTTATCAAGTAATCTATGGCATGAAAATTGGAAAATAATTGAAAAAAGTATGGCCGATTGCTATTTGTACTATATTAAAGTAATAGGTTAGCGAAATACTTAATAGGCAGGCATCAAGCAATTTCTTCTTTATTTCGGTATTTAATACATTGTACATACAAAATTTCATTCAACAATTGAAATACTCACACAGTTATCTTGAACTTTGCTTATCTAAAATTAATTAATACTCCAAAGAAGTCAGCTGCATGTTTATTCTTCCCCCTTGCATTTAAATTTCCTTAGTGCAAGATGTCTAACGTAGATAAAATGAGAGGACTATGCAATCATTGTAAAATGAACATGTTCGTATTTAATTCTCTTATAAGTTGATATCATAATTAAATCTCTTTATCTGGTGTCGCGTGAATATGTTGTTGAAACTGTATAGAAATGAAGGTAACTTTTAACATGTAATAATCATACAGATGTAGCAGTTGTAAGGGATTGTTAGAAGTTTCTTTTAGTACTTTTACTATTGTCTGTATATAAAAGTATCCTTGGTTAATGACGTGTTTTATATAACAGTCAAAATATTCCTTGTATTCATCTACCTCAAGAAAATGGGTTAATAATAACTTTATTTTATATTGCTAAATATTAGTTCAGGAAAGTTAGACATAAGGAAACGGATTAAGCGAACTTGTTTTACTCTGAGATTTTTTATGGAGAAGTGTAGGTTTTGAGGACATATGTCACACACGCAACCATCAGCAACATACAGCGTTTGCAGACATATATATATATATATATATATATATATATATAATAATATAATTATTAAAATTGTAAATGGTATTACAAAGCTAATAAAAGGATTGTATCCTGTATCGCGAAAAGATATTTCAATTTGTTTGGTGTGAGTAAACAGTGCTCCGCATATAAGCAGAGGAAATCATCACTTTTGAATACAGTTCAAGCGTCATCCTAAAGGTGCAAGGTGCAGCTGTGTCTGAAGTTTGATAAAGAGATTTGGATGGACTGTTTGTCAGGGAATTCAAGGTTTCACGGTAGAAGATTTCTGCAACGCGTCAAACAACGGCCGGTCGGTTATCGTCATAAAGGTAAAAATATAGCTATATTTAAAAAACTTTGAATAAAGATAAAAGGCCATTATTAATTTTAAGTTTTCTGTATTGTAGACCACATTTATGCTTATTTAACCATCATTTAAATAATAATTGTTATCTCAAGTCCGAGTTTCATTTTGGTAAGTTTAATTTGAACTCGCTATCAACCCTGAGAGAGAAATCATAGCCGGTTTCACAGTGTAGAGTATTGACTAGAATTGAGTTTGTGGTTTTTTTAAATAAATTGATGCCTAGTGCTATCTGGCGCCCATTAGACGAAGTAGACGAGGTTTTTGCACGGTTGGCATAGCTAGTCAACCAGCCTTGTAGGTATTGCAAATTTTTAATTACTAAAATCTAATTTTAAACTGTCAATTTATTTAATAACTTGTTTATTATTCACTCATAAAACACAAACATGTCATTATAAGTCAAATACAAAACAATATATATATATAATATATACGTTGGTATGAAAAATACTAGGTTCTCGGGTTGAACCGCGTCTGAGATTGTTAATGTCTCGACGTTTCGGCTCCCGTTTTGAACCATTTTCAACAGAAAAAGTGGGTGAAGAAAAAATATCTGTTTTATTTCGGCTACTCATTACATATTCAAATAGAGACAGATTTACATTAGAAAAAAAAAGTTGTCCTATTTTTTTCTGCTCACGACTGTACCTTCCAAAAATTCCGAACTTAATGAAGCTTTGTGATATTGTTTGTGGGTGTTCAGTAGTGCTACACCCAATTTATCCAACAAAAAAAACCCTGTAGAATTTTGGTGAGGGACGAAAATACCCATACTTTTTCCGGTTTTCTCGAAATATTTCGAAAACGGTTGTTTTTAGCGGACGATAAATTGTAGCTGATTAAATTTACTGTAATTTGCGTGGTAAAATGAATTTTTACCGAGATACAGAGTTTCGGCAAAGCGCAAAGTTTTTGTGGGAAGCGGTCAATATCATCCACATTGAAACGAACGAGCACACGCCTTCAATGGCTGGGACACAACTGAATTGTGTGAAGAGGGTGATATGATTCAGTTATGGGGGGAGGGGAGGGGGTAGTTGAACCTATGCAAATGGAAGTAGATACCACAAGTCCATTAAATATGGAAAATAAATATCGAAAACCAGCCTTTTCAGCAGTTTTTTATGATTTCGAGAAATTTTGTACTTTCTCGAACCTCTGTATCTCGATACCTATGGGATAAAAAAGACACTTTACCATATAAATTACAGGAAATTTAATCCTCTACAATTTAATAATTTGAAGTTGTCCACTAAAATCAATCGTTTTCGAAATATTTCAAAAAAAGTGCAAAGGAGATTTTTGCCCCTCCCTAAAATTCCACAGGGTTTTTTTATTGGATAAACTGAGTGTAGCACTACTGGACACCCACAAACAAAATCCCAAAGTTTCATTAAGTTCGGAATTATTCTAAGGTACCCCCCAGATTTGATCCTGTAACGACAGGCCTATAACAATGAATTCTTATTAGGCTATCACATCTAATCTCTGTGAACTTTAATATACAAACATATATAGTAAAGCTAAATGAAATAAGATTGACAATACTCTTATGCTTCAGTGCCTGTGGCTCATTAACTATTCTGCTCAAGCTTGGATGGTATGTGGAGATTTGAAAATTGTATGCATACTCCTTGGTCAGCAAAATGGATTTACTGAATTTCCATGTATACGTGGGTGGGACAGCAGAACAACTGATCCACAAAACAGTGGCCTGAAAAAAAAATTTAACACCTTGAGAGAAGGGCATTTTGTATAAAACTTTAAAAGATCCAGAAAAAAATTCTTCTACCATCTCTTTAAATTAAATTAGATTTTATGAAATAGTTTATAAAAGCCTTGCCTGAAGGTGGTGAATGTTGTAAATATTTATGAGAAAAGTTTCATAGTATCAGAAGCTAAACTGAAAGAACCTGTTTTTGTTGGGCCTGACATTCGTAAAATGATGTTCGATTCTAACTCTGAAACAAAAATGACTACAAAGGAGAAGGAGGCTTGGATATCATTTAAGCAAGTTGTGACTAAGTTTTTGGGCAATGTTATAGATTCAAACTATGTGCTTATCGTAGCTAATATGATAGATAAATTCAAAAATCTGGGATGCCTGATGAACCTTAAAGTTCATTTCTTATATAACTCTCTTGACTTTTTGCCTGATAACTTGGGTGATGTTAATGAAGATCTGGTGGAGAAGTTTCACCAGGACATCAAAGTGATGGATAAACGTGATAGGTAATGCCTGCTGGTCACTTCACCGAGAACAATAAAATGCATCACACCGGAGAAAAAGCTACAATA
Source organism: Leptura quadrifasciata (assembly GCA_963675555.1). Lineage (NCBI taxonomy): Eukaryota > Metazoa > Arthropoda > Insecta > Coleoptera > Cerambycidae > Leptura > Leptura quadrifasciata. The sequence goes on along the minus strand of OY776673.1, from coordinate 185,203,262 downwards.
GAAGCTTCAAAGAGAGGAGAGAAACGAAGTACAAAACAAAAACTTTTTAGTTTTTACGATTTTTTTTGTCAGCCTGTGTTATTTTTACCCTTATGTTGTGGTCCCCGAAACACTACCATTAGTCCTTTGGTTTTACCTCTTTGTCTATTCTCACAAACACAGTAATAGTATATTGTACAATAAGTGCTGTAAGTCCTCTATTACCAAAGAGAGCTCAAGTGGACAATAGATAACCGCACGAATTGCTCATACTATGTTTTATTACGCATTATCTGTATCTGGATCACTTTCTGGTATAATTGTAGGACTTCAAATAATGTTTTCACAGAATTAAATTTCTGTATTTTCAAATTTTTATTCACTTTAAGTTGACGTAAATAACTATCATTTAAATGTCACTTTTTAAAAATAATATTTTCGAGTGTTTTTTTTCTAATTATTTATCAAATGAAAAATCAAGAGATGGCTCTAGCATAGATTTGCGTAGTTTATTTAAATTTTGCGTATTTTATTGTCAATTCGCGGGTGACAAATGTGATTACCGCACGCAAATAAATATTTGAAATATTCATGTCATGTGGTAATAGTGTTATGTAGTAGTAGCTATTTACCGACCTAAAAAGAACTGAAAAGATAGGACTTATCCCGTATGAGTAATAAAAAATTTATTACACTAACTTATTATTTAACTTAATTAGATTAACACTAGATTTAAAAATAATAGGGAGTCTAGAGTCTTAGGTTTTTTGAAGTGAAGCACGCATAGAACTTATGTGTGCCGTTTATTTACCGTCATTATCCCACTGTTCGCGCGTACGTCTGAAGTCTATACTATTATCTATATGCTATATAGTTAACAAACACAAAACGTATTTCTGCTGTTATAAGGATATATATATTTTTAAGTAGCTTTGAATTACTGTTTTAGGCTATTTTGACTTCTGGCCTGCAAATTTCTAACTGTAAAAAATTACAATTAATGTTTGTAATAATAATAATAATGAAATTTAATGAATTTATTTATTCATATTTAATTACTTTACCACACTAGTGCTGTAAAGTGCCATTTTACCATACTAGTGCTGTAAAGTACGTCATTATGGTACTAAGGTCGAAGCTTGACATTACATATTTAAAGTGGATAAGGTATTATTTATCTCACCCAAAATCAAGTGGTATATCCCCCGTTACCGCACCGTTGAAGATAAAATATATGTATATAATATACTACTTATATTATGCTATATTATATTGGCAATTCTAAAATACATATCTGTATGAATGTCATCATGAATGTTATAAAAGCGCACAATTCATTTGACCTTTCCTTTGAATTAATGAACGTGATTCCCGAGTCTAACAAGGGTTAGGTACACAAATCCTAAAATAAAACAATTTTCTGCTTTTATGCACGGCATCCTTTCGGGGATTCAACTGAAATATTGTCAAAGTTATACTGTAAGAAATTCCTCACATTATTTGCTTTGAGTGTATCTAATAAATTCAGCAAATAAAACCCGCACTGTGACTACTCTGTTTGTTTCTGTCACATTTGTCGGCAGTATTTTTACATTTACCCGACATATAATTCTTGATCGTCGTTGACGATGATTTGAACCAATAAATTTTATTAATCCAGTAGTTTCGTAGAGAAATATCGGTATAGGCAATCGGAAACCTTATTACTAAAAAATAACACAGGTTTACTACGGAAATGTTTAATGATTTTCATGTTATAATGTGCGTATTGTGGTTACAGTCAGTATTTGGAGGACAAGAATTAGAAATCTTTTATATATAAAAATGAAACACTTTTTGAAATCTGGATTTGAACTTTGGCATAATTGTAGTCCTAAATAAGACGTACAATGGAGTATTAGCAGCTGACGTTACAATCAGCTGCAAGTTCAGATCCGTAGGCGTCAAAAGTTTTTGTGACATTTGAGGTCATTTAATTATCCCAAGTATTATGGAATTTCAGAGCTTTTCTAAAAGCATTCTTTGTGTAAAATTAATTATTAGTGTTCCCTTTTACTAACACGTTTGATGTTATGTTGAACTGATCTTAATTTTGTGTTTTATTTGTGTTTTTTAACCAACGTGTTTTTTTTGCGTACTGTTATTTATTTTCGAAATGGTGAGTTAATTTTAGCAAATAGGATTGTTAAATTTGTTGAAATTTGATCTATACACTTCATTTTAGGAATCACTAAATTATACTTCTATGTTAGAGTATACTAATGGTGGTGATCCATATAGATTAAAAGTAGGAGATTTAACTGCATCATTAGATGATATCCCAAAGAGTTCTAAAAGTGTGGTGAAGGATTATTTGTAATTTCGAACGAGCCTTACGACCCATGATGAAATTTGAGCATGTAAATTTTAGAAGCCGTTGCTCAGCTAGCCTGTAAATGGATAAAATCTCTGGGTACAAAATAATTTAGCGAGAGATATCTCATTGTTGGTAAAGTAAGTGTAGATCTATATGAAACTTAAAGTATATTACTTATGTTTATAATGTCTAATGAGAAATTACTGTTTTTCAAGCATTAGAATATTATTAAAATGGGTTAATGTAATTTTTGTTTTAGCTTTGGCTTTCTGAGAGACTATCAGAAGTACCATTTAAGCCATCGATTGTTGTATGAGGAAACACTTGTGACGGATGCATTGGCTTATTGGATAGGACTGATCAGTGACTAGAACACTGATATGGCTAGAGATACTTTCCATAGTATTATTTAAAAAACAAGGCCAGGCTTACAGTATGTTTGAAGCTGATTAGCCCTTTTTTTTCAGTTGGTTCCTATGTCGAAATGTATTTAAAATACCTTGCGTCATCCACGGATTTAGGTTATCCTGTTTTTTTGTTGACTTTCTCTTTGGGTAGACATTTTTATTTTATTTAATACTTTTTGAATAAATATATTATAAGCAATGTTAGGATAATTTTCTTGGTAGACTTCCTGCCAATTTTCATCTGCAAAGTGTTTATTACGTTTTTCGTAGTTAGTGTGATATGCATCCATCTGCGAGTTATTTATTTTTTCTTTGTCTAAATCTACATTCATATTTATTGATAGCAGAAGAGTATAATGATCAGTTAGGTTAGTTCTAAAGATATAAGATTTAAAATTTAATTTTGTGTGAACATATTTCATAGATATATTGTTAAAAATGTATATTTTTACATTTGCTATAAAAAGAAACACATAAGACTTAATCTTAGAACAGTACGAACCTTATAACATGTACAGGCAGAGAGAGCCTTTTTACATGATGTCAGATTATGAATCGTTGGTTGTCTGGTTTTAATAATTTAGATGGTATTGTTTCAGCTCATTATTTAATCTTTGTAAATAAGTCATGATTATAACTAAATAAGCGGAATCATTTTAATATTACAGAACAACAAACAAATAATTTGCACCCGGGGAAGATGGTTTAGAACAAATTAATTTTTCGTAGTGTCATTATGCGATGCTAAAATAAGGATAATTTACAACCAGACAGTAGATTAGCAAAAGTACTGAATCATTAAAAACGTTTGTGTTATATTAACGTATCAGAAGAATAACGAACTTCACATTCAATAGAGAATAAAAAACCGCTGCCCAAGGAATTACTACTTCCAGTCGAAGTCTTATGCACACTAAATGCTAATGTAATATTTTATTCCCTTTAATAATAGAGTGGGGGTGGCTAATGTAAAGAAGTCCTTATTTCTCATATACACATTAAATCCCAATTTATTTTTTTATTCCCTTAAATTATAGGGTGGGGTGGAAATCAGGGTGGTAGAGGGAGTAACTAATGCCAAAATAAATTTTAGAGGCCTTTGGTTTAAATACCAATTTAATTTTTTACTCCCTTTAATAATAGAGTGGGGGTGGTAGAGGGAGTGGCTAATGTAAAAAAAAATTTTTAAGTCCTTGGTTCTGGTATATACACTAAATCCCAATTTATTTTTTTATTTTGTTAAATAATAGGGTGGGGGTGACAATGGGGGTGGTAGAGGGGAGAGCTAACGCCAAAAAAATTTTTTAGACTTCGTTTTTGTATATACACTAAATCACATTTTATTTCTTTACCCCCTTCAATCATAGGGTGGGAATGGTAATGGGGGTGGTAGAGGGGGGCAGGTAACGCCAAACAAATTTTTTTAGACGTTTCGTTTTTGTACACTAAATCACATTTTAATTTTTTTTACTCCCGTTCATAATAGTGTGGGGGTGCTATTTGTGGTGATAGTGTGGGGAGGGTGCTTGTTTTACCTATTTACCCTTATTTACTCCATTTACCCCCGAACCCGTCAACGGGATTAGATCAAAATATAATCTAGTTCCAGATCTCGTTAAAATAAACACCACAGAAATTAGACAACCCCCAATTCCAGAAGCCAGGGCATACAACCATTTCCTCCTGCCAGTACCGGAGCCAGGATTTGAACCCGGTGGTGCGATGTCCGTGTGATTAATCGCGATTGCCACCTCGCGCCTTAACCCACTCGGCTATCGACCAGATACATCGTTACTATAGATAAGTATACCAAATTTCAAGTCAATATGATAAACGGTTCCAGAGTAAACGTGCGCACAAGAAAAGTTACAGACAGACCGACAGACGGGACATTTTTTTCTCTCTCAAATTTAAAATCTCGACGTTTCATGACATTTTAAGCCTATTTCAACAAAAAAAAATAATTTTAATTTATGCACATATATAGAAACATAAGCACACGTATATATGACAAAATAAAGGAAGCAAGGAACAAAACATTTTAAAATGCATCGTCATAATATTCACTAAGATTTTAATACACTTTCTCAATCAATATGCCTCTCTGAATGTCTTTGTGTCATATTTCTGAAAGACAGAGGTATGCGGTTGTATATTTTTTGCTTTCGTATATGACTGAGTGCATTATTAAAGTTGATCTGGGGATGGGTAGAGGCAGGGTTAAAATTTAGCGCTTGTGTCGTGTTATGCTCAGGCAGAGGATGTTTGTATAGTGTGTTTAGTATTTTCTTATCTAATTGTTTCTAGAATAAAGATGGATGTAAGCGTTAATATTTTTTGAGCGATAAAAAGAGGTTTAACTTATTTAAAGAAGGTACCATTATGTATAGGGATATATGTATATATTACATAATAAGGTGATACGATAACAGCTAGTGTTGAATGAAGAGGGAATCAGAATAGAATATCTTAAAAGTCAGAGAAAAAAAATTCGAAGATGAGGAAAGAAATAAGATGCTGGAATTACAAAAGTCATGAAGGAAGGGGATTGGGACCAGAAGAATCTATAAATAAAAATATATGGAAATGTGGCATGAATAGTTGAAAACATGTTACATATATAAAGCATAACATCAAACGATTTTGCTGGTAAACCTTTAACCGCCCATTTATTTAAATTAATCCCGAAAAAAGTTCTTTTTTAAAAGTTTGTACATGATGGAATTTACTGTACTCATAACTTAAGCGGTATGCAGAATATATTCCACTTTTTATGTTTACTTTGAGAATTTAAAAAAGCTTAACTTAATTTTACAAATGAAACAGATCCGAGAGATATGTTGAATCTCAACCATGCTAATCCCGCGGCACCGCTGTCTCGCATAAACGTTCTGTTTTTATAACGATTCGCAAATTAAGATGGCTTGAAATCATCAAATATTCAAGATTATACGCCAGACCAGAAATGTTACACAAAGAATTTTAGGATTTGATTGAAGTTAATTCTCTTTCAACCAGTGCTGCTTGAACTTTTAATATTAGTGACAGCTGTGCAGGCAATAGTACAAACATTGCACGGTTAAGGAAATGCTTTTTTAAATTAAGGCAATTTCAGGAAGAAAACAAAAGGTTAGATTTAATTGCATCAAATAACTAAGATCATAAATTAAATAGGCGTATGCTTGACACTCCTAAGTTTGGTCTCGTTCATTTAGATTTGTTAAAATGTACTGCGCTAAGGTCTTTGTTTGGCATAGGGTTACTTAAAATTTAATTTCTAATTTTGCGATATTTACTGGCCCTTTTAAGATGCATTAGCGCTTCTCGGATTGAGATTAGAAACGAAATTATAAAATAATTGATGATTCCATAATTCTCTGTCGCTGTGAAAGACAGCTCTTCGTTTTTGTTAATCAAATTTAACAACTTTATTAAATTAATGAACCCAGAATTCTAACGGGAAATACGTAAATTATATCGAATACCGGATGACACAGCCTAGTGACTTACTACTAATATTTCTTTTATTCTCTAACTTATCCATTTGAAATATGGGGTGTAATTTGGACATAAAAACCGGAAATGACCGCAACGTTCGATTTTTAAATAGAACACCCTGTACATTTTTGCATATTTGGATTCAAGACAACATTCTGAGAATACCATGACACCTTCAAGAACTTTTCAGTCGATGTTCAATTTTTTAAAGCATTTTAAGACATTAGTCTAGTGTGCTTTGGAATACCAGAATTTGTTCTATGGCAGGTAAAGTCCATGGGAAAAATATAATTTTTTGTTTAATTTCATGAATAGCCATTTACAAAGCCTCCAAAGCTGAACATATCATTTTTTTATCGATTTTCTTTTTCAAAATTATAATTTTTTTTACAATTCATTGTTATCCATTTCAAATCTGTTTTATCAAGAAACCCGGTCGGGTTTCGAAGCAAATTTTTTCTCTCTCTCTCTCTCTCTTATGCAAAAGCGAAACGATACAGGGTTTCATATACAGCAAGATATTGCTTTCTGCGCCATCTGGATATTTCTTTTCTTTCGTAAAAAAAAATAATCATATAACATACTACCTGTCTTTAAGTTGTCATCTTATTACGGCATTGCTATTGATGTTTGAATTTTGAGATCTGTCATTCCGATTATAAAAATGTACTAGGCGGAAGCGACGTCGATCGGCGGATATGGAAATTAAGTCGCTTAATTCAAACAGTGGATAAATTTGTGGATAAATAAATATAAGTGAATATTTCTTCTTTTTAATAAAAATAAACATAATAATTTAGCATTGTAATTAGATGCGAAATGAGTTGTTTATCATTTCATCTTTCAATTAAATACCTGTCTTTAACTTGTGATCTGATCACGGCATTGCTATTCATGTTTGAATTTTGAGTTTGGATTTCGGATTTTTGGCTCCATCAAGCGCCAAAATACGAATTGTGTTAACTTTAAAAATTTCCACAATAACAAATTTGTAATTATCTGATGTAAAAAATGGAAATATTTAATCGCAAAGACACATTAAGTGTCGTGTTGGATAGGTTGTGAAATTGATATTTTCTAAGCAGTACTCACATGGTTTTACAGATTTTTAGAGGACCGTCGATAGAGTTTACGTTTGCACCCGACATTTACGTAAGTGTAAATGTTCAGTTCTGTTTACATTCGGATTTCTTTTTCATTGTCAATATGGATAAAGAATTTGTGTGCAGATAATTAACGAAAACAGATGTAAAAATTATCAAAGAGGGCCAGTGGCTCGAAGATTCTCACTTTTCTTTTTTTTGTACATTTTACGTACAAATGCTCATTACGATACACGAATTACAAATTATGTGGAAAATTGTCGCGGTGTTTATATTTATGATTCCTTATTATATAATAAAGCTGCTGTAAAATTTCTGAAGTCCCATCCAGTCCCCAAGTCCCAGTTGATCGTATGACATATAGAGTAAGGAGTGCAATATTTCACAGCGGCGAATATGTGCATAATAGTAAATACGCAACTTTAATTCGAGATGGAAAAGCCTGTTGGCAATGTATAGAAGACAAAAAGGTATTTAAAGTAAAGTAAAACGGCCAAAAAATGCAAAAAATCTGTATATTGCATTTATATATAGATATAGAGATAAATGAAACAAGTTCTGAAAAATGTAATTTAAAAATACAAATAAAATATTTTTTACTATATGTATATGCCCAATACAACCAATTGATATTGTCGCTCCAAAATTTTAAACGACCTGTTGTACATATGTAAAAATGAACTACTAATATTGTTTGTTAAATAATATGAAATATGTTTTGATAAGAAGAAAAAATATTCTAACCATACCAGTCAGAAAGATATGACTAACAGTCCTAGGTTTGCAAATGGGAAGGGAATATCCTTTCTGCTTATCTGCTTCAACTAGTGAAAACGAAGAGCATTGCTTGAAGCAAATGACAGAACTATCTTACGGTATTGTACATTACTATTACTTGCAGTGCTTTTCTTGTTCGCCAGTTAGAAATCAATTTATAAGTATGTCTATATGCAAATTTCGCGGCTCTTTTACATAACCTAATTAATAGCTAAATATGAAAGGATGTACTGGTTCATAATGAAAAAAATAAGTAACACCCCCTCCCCCCCAACACTGCCAATGTATACTACAAGCTAGTTTTTTTACCATGAGCAACATAGTCTTTACTTAAACCAAATTGGAAGACAATAACAAAAATCGCGTAACCGTTATTGTAGTCCCCTGAACCTTCTGACCAGCTTTACTTTATGATACAGACTAAAAATTCATGAAATCGTGTAAGTTCATTTCTACCCTTATTTATTTTATTTTAACAGACTAAAATGATGTGCATTGATGGTAGAGACCCACATTCATTTTAACAGACTAAGTTTTTTTCTATTTTTCCTATTAATATGCACTGATTTATGGTAAGGAATAAGATATTACCCCGATCAGAAATTTCTAAAATCGTGTAGGGCTTATTTTAAATATCGATTATTTAGAAATAAATTTTTTAAATACATAATGATAGCCAAAAGCAAAATATTACAGGTTATAAATTGTTGAAATCATGTACAGTTAATGTTTCAACTTTGTTTTCATAACAATACAACAAAAAATCTGAGGCTGGATTCCACAGTTGGATGCATTCCATTATTTTAAAAATATAAATTTTAAGGCAACCATCAGTTTGGTTATATCATCCTATTTTAGTCTCAGAAATATTTGAAAACTTTTATACTGTTTTTTTAAAGACGCCCTGTATACTCAGGTATTAAAAAGAAATCAGAGATGTTCGCATTATAGAAATGGTGGCATGTTGTTCATTAAAAGTTTAGGAGTACTTCTCATTTAAATCCCTCTACCTTTGTTTTGCGCCACTGTTCAATAGGATCGATATATATCCCATGCAAAGTGATGGAAACGACCGAACACGTCAAGTGTCACGTTCCATTTGCTAAATGCTTCCGACAGCCTTCGCTCCTCTACTAAATTTTGTTAATGGAAGCCTATGTACCTTCAGTTGAAGTGGTTTTGAGAATTCATATAATAAAGTAATATAACGTATTGTATGCTGGTCGAGAAAGTACAACCAGCAGCATATTAGTTCCTGCAAAATTGTTGTAAAAGCTCAGAATTGTTTTAGTAAATAAAACATCTTGCTAACAAATTTTTCATTCCTTAGAAAATGAAAAGTGTTTATATCACATGGAGGTTATATACTACACTTATTTTTATATTATAATGTAATATCTCAGGATTCAACTTCGGAAAAAGACGCTTTCGATTTCGTTTCTATTTATATAAATTGGTAGTAAATGGATCTCAGAAATTTTGCCACACTATTTTTTTTTCTTCGGTTGATTACCGCAATAGGTCTGTCCACAAAAAAAATAATATGCATTAAAAATAGTGGAAAATAAAGAATAAAAAATCTTTTGTAAATCGTCCGTTCCACGTTTACGTACAATTTCTTAGAGCAATTAAATAATATAATAACACATTTTAATCTTTTCTCCTGAACTATTAGTTGACGTTTCCAACTAGAAAGCATAAATATTGCAGAATTCAGTTTCTACGAAAAGTAAGTTATGGTTACCCACATCTAGATGGCGCATCTAAGAAGTCCACATGTCAATCTATTAAATATCTAAAAAAGTAAATTGATTATCAATAGACGATTATTATTGATTATAATTCAAATGCTTGTAAATTAATTGAAAATGCAGAGAAAACTTTTATATTAATGCTCGACCAGTAAAATGTCAACTAGCTTCCTACAAAAAAAAAGAGAGAATTGGATTCTTTCTTTTGGCATCTGAACCTTGACCAGACCGGTTGAATTTTAAGTGAGCATTATCTGAGCCTCTGATTTGAGGGATTCGAATGGAAGCCTTAGGGGACTGAGGTAAATGAATAAATTAAAACATATCAATCAGAGTCTAATATGTGATAAACTTTTTAGGCTTCTAACCACAGATTTTCTAAGAACAGATTTTCTAAATACAGATTTTCGAAGTATTAATTTTCACGAATAGATTGTCAATAAATTTTGGATTTTCTAAGTAGATGCCAGTTAACTTTACTTGAAATAGATCCAGTGTCGGACTGGCCTGATTTGGCCCCATCGGCATCAAATGTAATGTGGGGCCCCTACGCCTTACCCACCATCCCAAAACAGATCAATAAGTTTCAAGATAATAAAACCATATACTTAAATAAACAAAAAATAAATATTAATATTTTTGTTTCCATATTGTTTATCTGCGGATATGGCAGCTCAGCTATCAGCTGTTTAACATATACAAGAATCAAACCCCAAGTTTCTACACTAGCCTGTCACGAGACGTCGGTAAAAAGCCTCAGTTGAAGAAATAGGCCGACGTTATAAATGTGTATTAAAAAACCGCCCGAGACAAGTCTTACATTTGTAACTTGCAACATACAAACTTACGTTTATACTTGGGGATTGTCTGTTATATGTATCTAGTGTATTTATACTTATTACTTAAAGATATAATCGAACATAAATACACCTTATTTTTTTGCTGTCTCCCAGAAAACAATAAAAAACGAAAAGGTTTTAAAATTTTGTAGAAAAAAACGTTGCATCGAGCTACTCTTTGTATTTCTAGAAACATTATCCATGCCGTACGAGCGATATTGTAATAGAAGGTTCAAATTAAATTTAGGTAATAGACATAAGCTATTTTATATCGGAGAACAATGCTCTGTGCTCGATTGCAGAGGTATGTAGTGCGGGATGTCTGAAAGTAATGGTAAAACTTTATGGACGGACACATCTTTCATTGTCGAAAATCAAATATTACAGAGAAAACTGTTTCATTTCAAATTTAGTATTAGTGAAGTTAGTTGCATTTTGCATAATTAATATTAAGGAACACGCACATTTTAATATCAATAAAATTAGATTCTATTTTTATTAAAACAACAATTTTGATTATCAATTTCATTGAAATATGTTGAATTCGCCATACATTTGAATTTGAATTTGATAAACTGAAATTTTACCCGCGCGGTAAAACGGGTGTGACGTCACTATTGAATTTTGACGGTTGACATGCACCACAATGACGTCATATCGTTTGTTCAGTTTTGAGGGAGCCGTGAATGTTGTGATAAAGTAAAGCGCTTTGAGTGTTTACTTGGTCATAAATTTGTGTAACTTTTGATTTTTGAGATAGATAAATCTGTAATTAACAAAAAAAATGGTTTTTTCATTGCCAACAAGACCCAGTGCTAAACTTCAAAAAAGGAGAAAAGTATGGGCACTATTAATATAGTTAAGTTAAGTTAAGTTAAGTTGCTTCTCATGGACCTGTAATTTAAAAAAACTAATTGAGCATAATGATAACTACTTGATATATGATATACCTACAGCAAATAACACTATAATCTATACACAATATTTGCGAGAACTATAGAGGCAGATGTAAAGTAGTAGCACTATTAGATTAGGTAGATTATGAATAATATTACTTACGTTAACTCTTCGAATTTCTTCGACGTTAAAACATCATTTGAGCGAATTAATTCCATCAGCATAAACGAATCAACATTGGGTAAATTATCATTTTGTGTTTTCACAAAATCGCTTTCTACCATTATAATCTTTAAAAATCACCTGTAAGTTAATAATTGTTGTTTTGTTTAATGTATATATTCGATAAAACACTTTTGAGTGTATAACTGATATTCGCGTGTACCCTATTCAAAAAAAGTGATATTGAATGTTTCAAACAACGGGAGAGGCTTTTATTTTAAAGAAATTTTTTTCAGTAATTATATAAAAGTAAATTTTTCTTCAAGTTAAACATTGATGGTATATTAAGTTATAGAAAACGGGTATTATTGTCCAAAATCTTTTATGCATTGTTTTACAAACACATGGTCTGCCTGTTAGAATTTTACTACTTAAATATTTCTTCCGTGGCATCTCTGCTAATGAAAAATTGACTGTAATTCGTATCTTTCTTAATGAATCTAAAGACCGAAAAAGGACTAATTTCATATTGGAGTTGTGAAAAAGTTACACTTCCCTTTTAAAAAATAAAGTTGCTTGTGATGAATTTACCGGAAGTAGAAAAAAGCCATTTGTATGACAAAGGTAACGGATTTATTTCTTAATAAAGATATCCAAATCTGAAAATTATATTTTGAAAAATAAAAAAGTTACTAAGCGTTTCATGCAAATGTATCACCTGGTATGCCCAGTGTAATGGCGACGAGTGTACACACAGTTTCACAGTGCTCCTCATATGTGAGTTTTAAATGTTGTAAATCGAAATCCTTTATACACTATGTGTGCATCAAATGTAGCAATGTTTTTCATAAGAGTTGTCTACATCATTATAAAAAACAAATATCATTTGTAAAAGAAAACAAAGTAATATGCTGTAGTGATTTAGAAGATAGTTCTTATACCCTTGACGACGAAAAAAGTCTTTTGGAAAAAACAATTAATGAACTGACTGACGACTCAGTTATGAAGACACAGTACATACAAAAATTAAAAAGTGAACACGAACTATTTATCAAAGACGCATTGAAACTGGAGGAAGAAATGAATGAGCTATTAAAAAAGAAAGACGAATTTATTAACAAATTAACAAAAGAAATAGATTTGCTCAATAAGAAATATGTGAAGGATACAAAATCTACAAAAACAATTGCCATCCAAACTGATAATCAGGTAAAAACCTTGCCTATTGATATGAATGATAAATATTCCAATAGCGTGTGATAAATATTCCACTAGGAACATAGCAGATAATAAAATTGTTAGTAGTGTGGTAAATAAAAAAAAAGAAACTCCTCAAAATATAAATATTAACGTAACCAAAATTAAAGTAAACGCTTGTGACAAATCTATGCCTATAGCAGAAGAAACATCGGAAGCAATTATTAAACGAGTATACAGCAAAGAGAAAAAACAAATTTTATTACTTTCAGATGAAAAGTCTGTTACTTGGCAAATCAGAAATCTAATAGATCTGAAGGAATATAAAATAATGTCGATTAAAAACCTGGGGCTTCTCTAGACCAAGTAATGGGAAACATTGAAGGCTTAATCCAGACATTCGATTTAGAAGATTATGTAATCATCACAGGAGGATCTAACGATATACAGAGTAGGAAGACACCAAGCTTCCGTCTTCTCTGTAATAAACTTAAATCATGTACCCATACAAATGTACTTTTTACATCAGTTCCATTTATAAACAATCTAAAGTCAAAGCTAAATAATCATATATATAAATATAATCTTAAACTTAATGATTTCTTAAACAAATTTAATTTATACTCAGAAAGTCACGTAAGATATGTAGAAATCAATAGCACGACACCATCATCTTTTAACAGCAGATTGGTTGCTTCCAATTTGATCAAGTCTATTAAATCAACACATTTTTGTCAAAAAAACTTGAAGTTCATCCGCACTAATGCCGAACTGACTACCAAGATATCTCCAAGTAAATCCCTCATAGTATCAAATAATGTACTTATTAATACTACGACCAGTATACAACTTAACAGTGACGCGCATGATGTGATCATTCCTCAACCTAATAGCGATAATATTAGTAAAAAATCTATACCAACAGAAAAATCCCATTCTACATCAAATTTTTTATACCCATGCCTAGAAGAGATATCACTTCTCAATTAAATGAATCAATCCCTCAGGGACAGTGTACTGTCTTACACTTAAACATTCAGTGTCTTTCAAATAAAGTCAATTTAGTTGAATTACTCCTGAATCAATATGACCCGACATTTTTATGCTTATGTGAACATTGGTTGGGGATTGATAAATTTAATTTTACTTACATTAGTGGTTATACTGCCGTTAGTCAGTTTTGCAGATCATCACACATACATGGTGGATCTGCCATTTTTGTCAAGAATGATATTTTATCGAATTGTAAATCTATACCATATCTTAACCAATTTGCTATTGAAATGAACTTTGAATGTGCTGCATTAGTTTTTAATAAGCAGTTCTGTATTATTAATGTGTACAGGCCAACATCAGGTAGTGAACATTTGTTCTTCGAACAATTATCATTGTTGTTATCCAAAGCTTCACGACAGTATAAATTTATTCTTTTATGTGGTGACTTAAATATTAACCAAAATAAAGACTACCTTCCGGCTAAAATTTTAAATGATATTTTTAAATCATTCAATTTAGCCTCACTTGTTTCAAACCCTACAAAAATTGCTAATTTGCCATCTGGCACAGTATATTCGACAATAGATTATGTGGTGACTAATCTTCCTGATCGTGTTAATTGTGTAAATTTTGACCCGGCCAGATCATTATGGTCAACTTGCATGTTGTAATTTGGAAGGTTTGCAGGAAACAAATGACAGTATCCCAAGCGAGTGTTCCCTAACGTACAGACAAATTAATGCAAGAACAATTAATGAGTTTAAATATTTATTTAGCCCCTATGTACTCGATGTACGCCTCTGGGATGTTGATTATATATTCGACAACTTCTGGAATCACTTCATGTGGTGTTTTTCGGCAGCCTTTAATAAAAAACTAAAACCCATTAAAAATCCTAATAAAAACAAGATAACTTTTTCCAGCAGTCTGTACAGAGAACTTGACGAATTAAAATATCTTAACTGGCTACGCAAGCAAACACATAATGAAGAATTAGAAAATAATTATAGGCAATATAAAAACCAAACTAACAAAAAAATTAGGGATGAAAAAAAGGCATACTATAATACCCAAATTAAACATTCCACTAATAAATCTAAATCAATCTGGAGTATTGTAAATAATTTGAATGGCAAAAACTCCCGCAACGGTTTAATTGACTACATTAGATATAATGACACTAACGTTTCAGACAAAAAGGAAATTGCGAATATTTTTGGTAATTATTTTTCTACCGCTATCCATGAAAAACTTGACTCCCACTTTATTGGTAACCTTTCCACCAAATGCACTATACAAGAGAACGTCATAAAAATGTCCTTGACCTTCAGTCCTGTTACCGCATATGATGTAAAATTAGTGATAAGTAATTTACCAAATAAAAAGTCTACAGGACTAGATGAAGTTCCAATTAAACTTGTAAAAGAATGCTCAAATGAGCTAGCACCTATACTTGCGGACATCATTAATATATCGGTACTCTTAGGTGAATTCCCAAACTGCCTAAAGGAAGCAGCATTAATACCTGTTTTTAAAAAAGGGGCAAGTGAAAATATAGATAATTATCGACCTATTGCTCTTTTAAGTGTAATCTCTAAAATAATAGAAAAAGTGGTTGCAAATAAAATTTTTGAATTCCTAAATCAAAACTCTGTCTTAAGTAATTGTCAATATGGATTTAGACCAGGTTTATCAACAGAAGCAAGTATAACAGATCTCAGCCAATTTGTTTATGGCAAAATGGATTCAGGTGAACGTGTCTGTGGTGTATTTTTTGATCTCTCTAAGGCCTTCGACACCATAGATAGAGACTTTGTAGCTCAAAAATTACATAGTATAGGAATACACGATCCCTTAAATAGCTGGATTTTTTCTTATCTGTCAAACAGAACAGTTGTTGTAAAAATCGGTACTACTATATCTGATAAGAAAGATAGTTGCATTGGGACTCCACAGGGTAGTGTATTGGGGCCGTTAATATTTTTATTATATGTGAACGATCTGCCCAATCATATATCTTTGGGTAATATCTTCATGTACGCCGATGACACTGCAATAGTCGTTGCCGATCCCGATCCTTTAATACTAAGTCATAAAGTATCTACGGTTCTTCAAGAATTTAATCAATGGTGTTACGACAATAGGTTGATGATTAATCATGATAAGACAGTATTAGTAGAGTTTAGCTACAGACAAAACAATCGGTCTAACTTTAATTTTAATTTTAACGGTTTTCTGCTTACTGCTAGTGAACAAGTGAAATTTCTAGGGGTTAGTCTAGATCAAAATTTTAACTTTTATAGTCAAATTGATCAAGTCTGCAACAGACTAAATAGAGGTTTTTATGTCATTAATTCATTAAAAAATGTTCTTAACAAAGACTCATTATTAAATGTGTATTATGCACTCATTTATTCAGCTATTGCCTACAGCATTAACGTATGGGGACAATCTAGTGATATTGATAGAGTATTCATCCATCAGAAAAGGGTTATTAGACACGATTCAGGGTAGCTTAAGTTAGACTTATATTTAACTTAAGCTACCGTGAATCGTGTAGGCAAACCTTTAGAAACTCGAAGTTATTCACTGTAACCTCGATATATCTTAAGAAATTGTTGACTTTCATACATAGCAACAAAAGCAAATTTCAAACTAACGGAGATGTTCACTCCCACAATACGAGAAGTCGGAACAGACTCTGCACATTTAAGCACGATCATGAATATTTTAAAAAATCACCACGCTATGCTGGCATAGTTTTTTATAACAAGCTACCTTTGGAAATTCAAAATGCTAAATCCATAGAAGTCTTTTAAAAAAAATTAAAGGCTCTTTTATTGTCTGATGTTTTTTATAACCTTGGGGAGTTTTTATTTTTTTTGAATAATATAAATTGACTAGTTCCACCATTTATGTTTACTATTTTGTTTATTTGTATTTTGTACACTTGTATTTGTATGTATATTTTGTTTTATATTATGTATGTTATGTCGTCGTTTCACATTTACTGTGTGTTATATTTTATACATTTTTATATCTTTATATTTTATACATTTATTTATTTATATTTTATACATTTATTTATTTATATTTTATACATTTATCTTTGACAATTTATGCCTGTGACTTACCACATATACAAGTAATGTATCTTAAGTGGTTAATAAAGATTATTATTATTAATACCTTAAAGATATAGTCTTATGAGTCCAAATATGCATTTTATGCATTGTTATGGTATCTTCCTTGAGAAAAAATAATTATGCACAATCTAATAGTTCATTTTTAACTTTTAGAAAATTAATTTCAGTTTTCTATAAAAAAAATGTAAACAAGTATTATCTACATTGTTTTCGTTTGCGGTTTGGCCACCAAAAGTGATTTGGCTTCCAAAACTGTTTGGCCCCGTCGGCAATTACCGACCTGCCGACCGAGCCAGTCCGACCCTGAATAGATCTTCCAAACATCGTTACCTCTAATTGCTATGCGGTGAAATACTGTGTAACATCACTAAATTAATATCCTACTTGAGATTTGAGATGTCATTATAACCATACACGTGGGTTGTGAATTTTCATGAACTGCAAAATGGAGATCTAAGATGGTATTACCTTCCTATTGAAAATCGCAGAACATCCGATTACAGAGGGAAGTCACGTACTTGAGGTTAGATAGTTCATCCAACATAAAGATAAGTACATTTTTTAACTCCCATATAGTCTAGTATACTTTAACTTGGCGTGTGTATGTATGAGTTAATATTTCCGTACGATTTGATTTTCTCTTGTACACAAAGATCGAGAAATATTGTCCACGTAGACAATGTTTCTGGACTATTGCTTTAACTTTGTGTATAATATGGGAGAAAATGAAATCGTACGGAAATATTAACTCATACATACACACGCCAAGTTAAAGTATACTAGACTATATCAGAGCTGAAATTAGACACCCTTATAAGCTTTGGCTTCGAATAGGGAGAATATCTTTCAATTTCAATTTTTCAGTAACTTTATTTGAAAATAGTTTGAAAATTAGAAAAATTAAGATTAAGTAATTTTGCTTGTTAATATTATTAAAATATTTAGAATAACTAAATTGCTTCCTATCTTATTTTGCTATAAGTATTTTATCGTAGAGTTTGAACCATTGTAAAATTTGGGGTGTAGGATTGCCTAAAATCCTTTACACTGTTTTGGTACAGTAATAGCAAATTTTCTTGGATTAAAGATTAGGAATGTAGGGAATCCTATACATACTTATTAATATTATGTCATTAGATGCCAAAAGTGTCCGTCCTTTTACTGGTAGTGAAAGTCCCCTTTGTATGAAAAGATCTTTTTAAACAGTCCGTGAATTTGTACTTATTTCATTATTTATTAGTACCGATAAGAAGTCTCGTTGTATATTCTTTGTTCTCCGTGAAATTTTTATAACTATTCATCATATTTGTAATATATATTTTTCTGGTTAATACCTTTAGCCATTTGTAATATATTTTAGTGCTGATTTAGCCTACATGTAATATAGATTTTCGTATTCTTTTGGTACATCAGTAATATATTTTCGTGTTTATTAGCCTAGTTGTAACATATATTCCCGTAATTTTTTATAGCACATATGCCATATCGCTTTGCATTTTTTAATATATTTATTATATATTTTAATGTGCTTTTGAGGACTGTTGTTTCCTTAATTTGTTGTTTACAATTAGTGAACTTATATTTTTCTATTTAACTCGTATTGCTAGTTACTTGTACCTATTGTTAAATTGCATTATTGATAATTGGCTTATATTGCTATCGATTATGTTTATTATATGTTAATATTATTGTAATATTACGTTACGTTATGTACTTTATTTTTACTTTATTTTGCTTTAATTCTATCTTTATCTTCTCTTTCCCCTGTAGCCTATTCTTTTCTTTCTGACTTCTCTATAAGTCTGGCACCATCAACTTAAACCCACTTCCTAAATTGAACCAACAAATTTAAAAAAGAAAAACTGAGAAAGACGCTGAGTGAGCCGGCCACAAAATTGTGAATTAAACAACGCCACAAATAATATTAGAACTGTGGTTGAAAAAAATCAGTCTGAACAATAGCAGTGACCGTAGAAATTGCTTTCTTTATTTCAGTCAGATAAACGCGTATGACGTCACATGCTTGCTAGCTCGGCAGACGCCAAATCACTTGTACGCTGCGTTTCAATTCACGCCAGTAACAGCATATCGCGTAGCAGGCATGTAACGAGCCTCCCGTCAAGGAAGCGTTTTCTAGCCTCGACGCGTTGAGGTAATTCTGCTATAAATAACGCCGAAAGTAAATTACTATTTTTTTAAACGTTGTAGGGGTTTATAACACTCCATCTTTTCCAATTAAAAACTAAATTTTATGGACAGACCTATTATAAGTTTCGTTATTACCCACGTTGTGATTGGTTAAAATAAAATCTATTGAGAGAATTGAAAGGATTATGAAAATTCATTATTCTATGTTCCTTTACGTTGATAGATAGAACGAAAAGCTATTTGAATGTTCGAGTGATCTAGTTTTTTATCTTCTTGCGTGATAGTGCAGGTAAACTGTCGAAAAAAGCCTAAATTAAAAGAACTGAATCTAAATGATCTTGTCTTTTGAGGAGTTGTTATATATAATGTATGTAAACATTTTTTGTCGAATCATCTGCCAATGGTGCCTAGGAAAAATAGTTATAAACAAATAAAAAAGTTCAGTTTTTTCCTTATATCTCTCAAGTCTTGTGTCTCTTCCTGGCATATTATGCACAGTTTCTAATTAATCTCCTTCGAATTATCATCCTTCACCAAACTAACGTCACACAGTTTAAACTTTTTTAACATTCTCAAAAGACACCTACAAAAATGCAGGGTAACAATGGCAGTTTTGTTCACCTAACTAGTTTCACTAATATACGGTTATCACTGACGTTGCCAAACAAAACTTCGATGCAAGCTGCACTACACGTCACTACACTTGACTTCAAACACAAACCACACAACGCTTAGCACAATATTCGCTTGAAAACGCTTTCACAGAATTAACTTGTCGCAACTGGTTGCAACCTACTTCTACAAGGGAAACGTCAGGCGAGCCAGTGCCTGCTAGGCAGGGGTAAACATTCGTGCGGGCCAGCCCTGCGCGGCAGCCAGATCTTATTAAATTACACGGTTGGATAGCCACAGCGCAGTATATATCGACCGCACGTACTCAAAACATGATTTTTCGAAATAAGTTACCCCGAAAGCATTTGAAACGGGACCTCACTCGAAAAAATGGGATAGAGTAAATTTTTTAGGAAAATAAGGTTATTTTAAGCATTTTGTTTGTGGCCTTGAACATTCCAAATACCGCATGTGTACCAAACTGCAGCTTTTTACGACACTTTTCAGCTTCAAAACAAGTAAAAATGGTGAATTGACCCTGAAGGTAGAACCATGGTATAACAGGGCCTCCGCGGGGGCCCCCGCATACATTTCTTATATCAAAGGGTAGAGTCTAATGAACAAGTGTACCAAATTTCAATGCATAAGCATAACATGCAAGATGGGATCCATTAAGGTTACCGTCCGGACTATTCCCGTTTTAAGTGTTAGGATAACATGAACTTATAAGTCGGTTAATTAGGGCTTGTGCAACTCCGGTGGAGAACGGCATGCCCAGTGGAACAAGTGAAAATTAGACTTTACAAACACAGCAGTAAAAATAGTAGTTTCTGATACCCAACACTTATTAACACCATAACGTACTATTTACAAATATACAACTTAAAACTACCAAAACCACAGTTACTAGCTAAGGACTAACCTCTATTAACATAAAAGATATATACGGGTTATAGGCGACGGTTATCAAAGCGGTATATCGATCAGTGAAAAATCGTGCCAAACGAAACGCTCAGATAGCGGGCACGAGAAAGCAATACCAGAGATTAACTATTATTTATTAACTACAAGCTTGTTAAACTACCGGCTTGACTAATGCACAGCGCATTAATACCAACATTGAAATAAGTGCTTTCTTAGGATATACTTATCTTCAACAACATTTTGTTCCTCTATGATATATCACATATGAAGCCAATGAAAACTTTGTGAAAAAAATTTAAAAAATTAAAACTTTGGATATTGAGAACAGAAAGTCAATTGATCATAAAATATAAACACATCAGTCAATCATGCATACATTATATCTTTAATTTAATAACTATAAAACTCAGCTGCATGTGCTTTGATGTAGTTATCAGCTTTATGGAAAACAGCGACAGCGCTTTTTTTTATCAGTTATCAGTCTCTTATGTGCTATAAAATTGTCAGCCATATGTTCGTTTAGTCAAATTTTTTGGCCTACTTAGCAAGTTTGTGGCAGTCAGTTTCAAAGAAAGCAGCAAATGCGCCACGGCAGACCGACGTTAGTGACCAATAACTCTCTTTACCATATAAATGTCAATCGTACATGCACCAGCAATTAATTTTACCAAGCGATGTTTTCCGAACGCATCAGCTTTTCTCTGATAGACTAATACCATTGGGATTAACTAACTCGTCTCAACATATGCTGCAAGATTCAGCTGTATGAGCTTTCGGCTATTAAATCACTCGTGGCATCTTATACTATTCCATGCATGGTGGGTTATTTCGTTATTGAAGTTTATTATGTTGTTATTATATTTTTACTGTAATGTTATACTATTAGGCTGGGGCCTTTACCTTTTTGAGATGAAAAAATTAATAGCAGGCAACGGCCGGCTGGAATATATAGTTGAGGTCATAAAAAATTTAAAAAAAAACTTTGGAACTTGAGATGAAGGGAAGTAGTGAAATGGGGTGCTATTTAAGGGATGAAAACCGTTGTTCGTTATTTGTGGCGAAACGTGACCTCCTAGAGAAAAATATTTCATACAAAAATTGTAGATAATAAAAAAATATAAAACTTTTATTCT
The DNA here is from genome assembly GCA_963675555.1 of Leptura quadrifasciata. Taxonomy (NCBI): domain Eukaryota; kingdom Metazoa; phylum Arthropoda; class Insecta; order Coleoptera; family Cerambycidae; genus Leptura; species Leptura quadrifasciata. Next base: position 185,181,337 of record OY776673.1, on the reverse strand, counting down.
ATATATTTTTCGACATAACCTCAAAGTTTGCGAGAAAATTACGAAAAACCGATTTTTCTGTTTTTATTTTCTTTCTCGCGTGAAAATTATTTAATTTAAATGAAACTTTGTGAAAGTACGTAATTGTTTGCATATAATAAGCATGAATTTTTTCAATTATGGTAAATAAATATTTTTCGAGATTTTACCATTTTTCCGAAAAAACACACCTATCTTCGGCGAACAACTTTATTGATTTTTTTTTTTATTTTGATGTTCTACTAGTGCTCATTTTTTTCGTCGAGATGTCTACTTTCAAATGGTACGTCGATGTTAGTGATTTATTGTCATTTAGCAGCTTAATATTAAGAAAAACCGAAAGAAAATTTTTCAAATCTCGAATTTGTCGATTTTTTTCATTATTTTCAATTTTTTAGCATATTTATGTTAATAATTCATAATATTTTAATGAAAAAACTTACTTTGGTATAAAATAAATAAAGCTGAATGAATTTCATCACGGAAAGGTAGGGAAAACTTCATGAAACTTAACATTTACATGGAAATCAATAGTATTTTATTAATTTTCATAAGCTACAGTTAAGTTTCGAAAACATTATATGCATATTAAATTATTCTAAATACATATGATAAAATACAATATACAATTTATTTATATTGGCTACGAATTCTATACTTTATTTACAAATATTTACTTTATTAATATTGGTTGTGTATAGCTTATAAAGAGAAAAATCAATAAAATAATTGTGAAAATCTAATCAATTTTAGGCCTTTTTTGTTGTGGTTCGTTTTCTTCATCGATCAAACTCTCAAATTCTATATTATTTTCAAAATTTCAGGCTCTTCAATTTCGATGTTATTATTCTTTATTATTCTAGCATTAAAAACGCTATTGCACTTGTGTGTGGTTCGTATTTAAAACAATGGGATGTATAAAATGAATCTTTGACGTTGCTTGAGCCTGGTTGTGAAAATAAATATCCAGCCCATTCGAATTTAATTGGTGTAATAGAACTAGTAAATCGATGTCTTGACCCACGATTATTACAGTTTTATCATCTTGTTTAGCTAATTGGATCGCGGTATTAACAATCAGTGCGTCGGCATCTTCAGGAGCTCGCTTACACAAAAAGCCCTCGGACTGTAATTTATTTGATATTGTGATAATTAAATTGTTTTTATTATTTTGATTTGATACAAATTTTTCTTGTGAAAAGGGTATTTTAATTATACTTTGATATTCAAATGTGGAGGCGTTCGCTGATTTATTGCGACGTGATCGTTCGGATTGTTTCGTGCCCGACGAAATGGAGACAGGTACGGTCGTATATGTAGGTGCAGTTGTATTTACTTCAGGGTATCCATCAAAAACCACATAACTATTATTCGTATAATGACTTCGAACATAATTGAGATATTTCTGTGAGATTTCCTCGATATTATCATACTTTTGCCAAATAAAGTGCGTTTACAAAGGACGCATCACAAACTGAAAAAATACTTTTACACAACTAGACGAATAGAGATTTACTACTACAACAGAACGAGCTCTGCTGCTCTTGTGCAGGCTCACTTTGTCCTACCCCTCTCTACCCTCAACCTTCAGTCGTTTTGGGCGGGCATTTCAAATACCTGTATGCTGAGAAATTTCAAATTTTGTAAATTTTTTTTTTTTGTTTGAATACGTAACAGTATTTGTTTGTTTGTATTCAATTTTAGCGTGGTTTCCAATAACTAATTCATTCAACTTTAGTTATTTTATACCAAAGTAAGTTTTTTCATTAAAATATTATGAATTATTAACATAAATATGCTAAAAAATTGTAAATAATGAAAAAAATCGACAAATTTGAGATTCGAAAAATTGTTTTTTCGGTTTTTCTTAATTTTAAGCTGCTAAATGACAATAAATCACTAACATCGACGTACCATTTGAAAGTAGACATCTCGACGAAAAAAACGAGCACTAGTAAAACAAAAAAATCAATAAAGTTGTTCTCCGACGATAGGGGTGTTTTTTCGGAAAAATGGTAATATCTCGAAAAATATTTATTTCCCATAATTGAAAAAATTCATGCTTATTACATGCAAATAATTACGTACTTTCACAAAGTTTCATTTAAATTAAATAATTTTCGCGCGAGAAGAAAAATAAAAATAGAAAAATCGATTTTTTGTCATTTTCTCACAAACTTTGAGGTTATGTCGAAAAATATATAGAATAAAAGTTTTAGATTTTTTTATTATCTACAACTTTTGTATGAAATACTTTTCTCTAGGAAGTCACGTTTCGCCACAAATAACGAAAAACGGTTTTCATCCCTTAAATAGCACCCCATTTCACTACTTCCCTTCATCTCAAGTCCCAAAGTTTTTTTTTTCATTGTTTATGACCTCAACTATATATTTCAGCCGGCCGTTGCCTGCTATTAAATTTTTTTTTCAGCATTAAAAATCCGTAATGTACTTATTATATAATGATTGGTCGCTTGTCTCTTATATGGTTTTATAGCTACTTTGGTGGAATATTTATACGCTAAGTCTGACTTTTACTAGTTCAAATATTCGTGAACGCTTTTTTAGTGTGAAAATTTATTTAAAAAAAAATGGAATGTTGTGTATCAGGTTTTAACTATAAGCGGTCGTTTTATTCAATTAAATCAATATTGAGCGCATAAAAGCCATACAAAAGGCATGATTTATAAAATATATAGGTAAACGGACGTAATAAATCTGGACGTAAGTAACCTTAATTCAATTAAAGAAAATATATACATAAAAATATAATTAATGACCCTCGGCTTATTACCGAAACTCATTAACGTTCGCGTAGTAAATTTGACCCGACTAGTTTTATTTATTTACCAATTAAGAATATATTCGCTTTAAAAAGTTGCTCCAAGTATATAGGGGATTACACTGTAAGGCATCAGCAATTTAGAAAGCCTATTAATGATCGGGGTGGTACGCAGATTACTTGCGGAAGAGAAAGGGCCTCTCCAAACACGTTCGACCTATTGAGTCTAGTTTGCTCTGCTTCGCAAACAGCAAGCAAAGTCAATTGAAAAGAAGTCGGCATGTCAGCGCTTTTTGGAGAACGCCACGCCACGCTTAACTTGAGTTCAATGAATGAGAGATGAACTGCCACAAAAGTTTTCTACTTTTTCATTAATTTAGGAATACATTAAGCTGGCCTGAGCACTGCAGAGCCGTAATTATTAGAGACAGTGGATGTTTTGTAATTAAGATTTAAAAAATAATCAGAGTAAATTGAAAAAGTTTCAGAACGTAAGTTTCTTTGGAGTTGACTGACAAAATAAGTTAGGAAACAAACTACTCAATATTTACAGTTATGTATTTTATGCATGGGCGTAGACAGAACGAGGGTAAAATATAAACGTATTATCATAATTACTTAAATATATTTTCAGGTATAATGAGTCAGCCTGTAGCGAGTTATACCTAGCAAGGGATTCCCAGTTGGATATTTTTTAAGGGGTCTTGGATATTATGATACGTCTAAATTTAAGTTTAGGAAGTGCTATGACTTCATTGTCCATAATCTTAATTAGAGGTGAAATTTTCTAATTTAAATATCTCATTTTCCATTTGGACTGGAACAAATTTAGAAAAAAAATTTGATAGATCTTTAAATTCTCTATAATTTATCTTACACAAACTTTTTCGAAAAATCATGTTTTGAGTTATCAAGCAAATACGGAAGTAATTTAGTTCTTGAAAAGTTTTTTTCTCATTTAGGGTGACTACTAGTAAATAAATGTCTAGCATAAAAGTTGTAGAGCATGAAATAACCTACAACATTATTTGCTTATTTTTTGTTTAATACAAAGACGTACGGTACACGCACTACTGAATAAACACGAGTTCAGCTTTGTTCCATTCAGCATATGAGTTCTAAGATTTTGGTAAACGGAACAATAACTGTTGCACGGATTGACATTAAGCCCTTCCGACGAGCACCATTGGGATTTCATATTTAAGGCAACTTGCATAAAGTTTGACATAACCTCATGTCAGCCTCTTACAGTTACGACTAGGTCATCTGCACAGCTCTGGACATTATAACATCGTTGCTTACTTCGCCATCTTCAAGGAAAATATTGATGCATGAGACGTTATCGCAATATTTTTTCCAATTTCAATCGATTAACAGAACTGATATAATGGATTCATACTTATACTTATGTGTGAGCGGGGGTCCTTCTGTCTCTGTCGCATCCCGCATTTCGATCGCCATCGTCTTCGTCTCTCCATTCTCCCTCGTCAAAATCCGTATCTCTCATTGTTTCTCTTACTCCACTTATCCATGTCAATACTGGTCTTCCATTCTTTCTTCTACGTGTTGGGGTATATTCCAATACTCGTTTTGGCCATCTATTTAACGGCAACCTTATTACGTGCTCGTACCACAGAAATTGTCTTTCTTCTATCCTATCTACAGTATGCACGTTTTCTTTGTACGTCTTCTAATTTCCTCGTTTCCTATATGCTTCATTCTGGACACTTTACATGATCTCATAAAATCCATTCCTACTGTCTCCACTTTTCACCTTTTTATACTTCTCACCAATAGCTGCCAGCACTCTGGTCTGTATGTCGAAATTGTTCCCACAATTATTATTCTGTAAATGTCATTTTGGTGTTTATTTTAATCTCATTCGACCAAAGCAGTAAGTTAAATATTACGCATTCCTGACCCTGATGAATCTTGTATCATTTATTACTATTTGATATTCCTTCGTTTGATATTAAGTTACTTAAGTATTTACAATCTTTATATTTCTTTCCTTCTTTCAATTTTAGATTAGGGCCTTCTTGCTTCTCTCCTATGTGTCGATATTCTGTTGTTTTCATATTTATATCCATCCAAAACCCATTTTGTACATTCTTCTGTGTTTCTTAACATGTAATCAATGTCTTCCTCACAATTGGCAATGACTACTTGTTTGCCAGCATGGAAGAGAGTTATTAACAGTGATCTCCAATTTTTACCCTCATTCCTGAACATTTTCTCCTATAAATTTCTAAGGCTTATTTATGAGTGTAAGTTTTAAACAAGGTAGGTGATAAGCAACATCCTTGTTTAAGACCCTTCGTTACCTTGAATGGTTAGATATCTTATTTGTAACTGTCACTACACTTTGGAGGTTCAAAATACACAAATATACGGTATCTGGAGGCCGATTTTTGTCAAAACTTTAAAAAGTTTTATCAAAGGTACTGTTAATAATAACTTTATTGATAAATACGAAAGCCCAAATATACAATTTTATTACAATACTTACATATATACATAACACACATACACATGTAAATATATATATGAGAATAGTTAATAAAGAGAAAAATAATTAACTGTATTTTAATTAAAAAATTAATCGCTAGCCCTTAAGTAATTAAATAGTCTTTTGAATCAGTTTCTTTAACATTATTAGGTAGTGAGTTAAATCAAGAAACCCGGTCGGGTTTCACAGCTAATTTTATCTCTCTTATGCGAAAGCGAAACGAGACAGGGCTTCATATACAGCAAGATGTTACTGCTGCGCTATCTGGATATTTCCTTTCTTTTATAAAAAAAAAACATAATCGTTTAACATTGGTAATTACATGTGAAATGAGTTATTTATCGTTTCGTCTTTCAAATAAATACCTGTCTTTAACTTGTCATCTTATTACTGCGTTGCTATTGATGTTTGAATTTTGAGATCTGTTATTCCGGTTATAAGAATGTATTAGACGGAAGTGACGTCGGTCGGCGGATAAGGAAGTTAAGTCGCTTAATTCAAACAGTGGATAAATTTGCGAATAAATAAGTTTCTTGTCTTGTACATAAAAAAAACATAATAATTTAGCATTGGTATTTACATGCGAAATGAGTTGTTTATCTTTTCTTCTTTCAACTAAATATCTGTCTTTAACTCATCATCTTATCACGGCATTGCTATTGATGTTTGAATTTTGAGATCTGTCAAAATAATACGACGTATTAATCACATTTGTGCAGTTTCGATTTGGAATATTTGGCTCAATCAAACACCAAAATACGAATTGTGTTTGTTAACTTAAGAAATATCCACAATAACAAATTTGTAATTATGTGATGAAAAAAATGGAAATGTTTAATCGCAAAAACACATTAAGTGTTGTGTCGGATTACGTGCCGGATAGGTTGTGAAACAGATGTTTTCTACGTATTACACATATTGTTTTACTGATTTTTAGGAGGCCGTCGATAGAGGTTATGTTTGCACCTGACATTTACGTACTCGTTTACGTATGTGTAAAGGTTCAGTTCTTTTTACATTCAGATTTCTTTTTCATTGTCAATATCGATAAAGAATTTGTGTACAGATAATGAACAAAATTATCAAAGAAGGTCAGTGACTTGAAGATTCTCACTTTTCTTTTTTTCGTACATTTTATGTATAAATGCTCGTTACGATATACGAATTACAAATTATGTGGATAATTATAATGCGATTCAACCTATTCCACCTGGAAAAGACCATATACAGCTTTTGCATCGTCTAGATCATTGAACATGCAGTTATTATGATGGTCGCAGTGTTTATGTTTATGATGCCTTACATAATAAAGCTGCTGCAAAGTTTCTTAAGTCCCAGAATCCGTTACAGTTGATTGTATGACATATAGATTGAGTGCAATATTTCACAGCGGCGAATATGTGCATAATAGTAAATATACAACTTTAACTCGAGATGGTAAAGCCGGTTGGCAATGTATAGAGGATGAAAAGGTATCTAAAGTAAAACGGCCAAAAACGCAAAAAAACATGTATATTGCATCTATATATAGATATAGAGATAAATGAAACACGTTCTGAAACAAGTAATTTAAAAATACAAATAAAATTAATTGGATGGAATCTGCGGTAGGTTCTTGATGAAACATATTCAATACAATAATTATAAATATTCAAAAGAATAGTTACAATATGCACTTGGTTTATTGTTTCATTAGTTTTGTTCAGATTTCTCTGACATATGTTTCGGCCTTGCGACCATTATCAAAGAGTTTTAAAAAATATGAAATATGTTTTAATAAGAAGAAATTCTAAGAAATACCAGCCACAAAGACATGATTGACAGTCCTAGGTTTGCAAATGGGAAAGGAATATTCTTTCTTCTTAACTGATCCAACTAGTGAAGATGAAGAGTATTACCTGAAACAAATAGCAGAAGTATCCTACGGTATTGTACATTACTACTACTTGCAGTGTTTTTCTTCTTCACCTGTTAGAAATAAATGTATAAGTATGTCTATATTCAAATTTCATGGTTCTTCTAGATAACCTATCTTAATAGCTAATCGTGAAACCACGTACTGTCTTATAATGAAAAAATAACAGAAATCACACCCCCCCACCCCCCACCCAACACTGCCAATGATGTATACTACAAGTTAATTTTCTATGTGGCTTCCCCGCACCCCCTGACCATCCATCATGTTTATCTTTTTGACTATATACTTTACGATGCGCAACATAACATTTGCTTAAACCGAATTGGAAGACAATAACAAAAAGTGCTTTGCCGCTATCATAGTCCCCTGAGCCTTCTGACCAGCCTTACTTTCTGATACAGATTAAAAATTCATGAAATCGTGTAAAGCTCATATTTACCCTTATTTATTTTATTTTAACAGACTAAGATTTCTCCTATTAATCTGCATTGATGATAGAGAATAAAATATAACAAAAATCGCTTTACTTACCATAACAAAATGCAGATTAGAAATTTATGAAATCATATAGAGCTGATGTTTACCCCTATTCATTTTAACAGACTAAGTATTTTTCTATTTTTCTTATTAATATACACTGATAGATGGTAAGAAATAAAATATTACCTATCAGAAAAGAATCGTGTAGAGCTTATTTTATACCTGATTAATTATGAAATACATTTTATTAATACTTAACGATAGCCAAAAGCAAAATATTGCAGGTTATAAATTGATGAAATCATGTACAGTTAATGTTTCAACACTGTTTTCATAACAATACAATAAAAAAATCTAAAGCTGGATTTCACAGTTGGAATCTAACATGGGACTTGTTGAAGAAAAACTTTATTTTCCAAACGAAATTGATTACTTAACTTGAATTTCTATTTTGTCTTTAGTTCTAGTAGTACTACCGTAGTGGGGGTACCTTTTTCGCTGGCTGGGATACCCATTGAATTATGCAAGAAAAGCAGCAGCACAAAACACATTCCATATATAATAGAAAAAATTTGCGCTACTCATTTTTCATAGTGTAATACATATACAGTCTAGCGCAATAACGCCTGGTACTTTCGATATCTTCCGTCCTTTCCTTTCATTATATGAACCTTAATGCCAGAAAAGAAAATAAAATATCGAAAGTACTAGGCATTACTGCACGGGAAAAAATAAAATAGCACAGCACTTTCGAATTGAGAGTAAAGCATCGACTATCGACACCAAAGATTCGACAGTGAAACACTATATCAAGGCGTCAGCAATTCACTACCGACACGCAACATTAACGAAATACAGTGTTTCAGTTCCGAAATAGACAGTAAATTACTCTTGTTTGGCGTATTTTTTTTCGAAACTGCAGCACGTGTTGGTCGGCAGTGTTTCGACTCTACGGTGTTTCAGTTAGAAATGCCAACTGGATTTTTCAGCCGGGCCGCTACATTTATGACCGCTTCACAGGCATAAAAAGTTGAACATTTTGTATCTGTTCGTTCGAATTTTGAACCTGCTCCGAGTCATATCGTCGTCGGCCTGAAATCCGACACCTCCAGCCCGTGGATCAGGTCTACAATGAACCCTTATCAGTACAATTTACAAGAAATATAAATACGCGTATGACAAATAGTCGTAAATGTGAGCCGATTAAAAGTATATAAACAGAATTTATTACAAATAAAAATAATGCTTTAATCCAGTTAACAAGTACAGGGAAAAATGAGTAGCGCTGATTTTTTCTATTACATATGGAATGTGTTTTGTGCTGCTGCTTTTCTTGCATAATTTAATGGGTATCCCAGCCAGGAAAAAAGGTAACCCTACTACGGTAGTATTATTAGAAGTAAAGACAAAATAGAAATTTAAATAAAGTAATCAATTATTTACCTACGTTTGGAAAATAAAGTTTTTCTTCAATAAGTCCCGTGTCAGATTCCAACTGTGGAAGTCAGCTTCAGATTTTTGGTTGTATTGTTATGAAAACAATGTTGAAACATTAACTGTACATGATGTCAACAATTTATAACTTGTAATATTTTGCTTTCGGCTATCATTATGTATTTAAAACATGCATTTCACAATAATCCAGGTTTAAAATAAGCTCTACGCGATTTTAGAAATTTCTGGTCGGTAATATTTTATTTTTTACCATTAATCAGTGTATATTAATAGTAAAAATAGAAAAAAACAGCCCGTTAAAATGAATAAGGGTAAAAATTAGCTCTACACGATTTCATAAATTTCTAATCTGTATTTTGTTATGGTGACAGTAGAGCGATTTTTGTTATATTTTATTCTCTATCATCAATGCACATTAATAGGAGAAATTTCAGTTTGTTAAAATAAAATAAATAAGGGTAAAAATGAGCTTTACACGATTTCAAGAATTTTTTATCTGTGTCAGAAAGTAAAGCTGGTCAGAAGGTTTAGGGGGACTACGATAACGGTAAAGCGCTTTTTGTTATTCTCTTCTATTTGGTTTAAGCAAAGTTATGTTGCCCATCATAAAGTGTATAGTCAAAAAGGTAAACATGATGGATGGTCAGGAGGTGCGGGTAAGCCACATAGAAAATTAACTTGTAGTATACATTTTCAGTGTTGGGTGGGGAGGTCTCATTAAACCCTTTGAAAAATAGATTATTCTGTATCATATCTTTTTCAAGATCTCCAAATACGAAATGCGTGGGTAGATTTCGAGCTCTTCGTATTTCCGTTACTTGCTGGAGAGTGATAGTTTTTAACCAAATTTTAAGCTAGTTGTATATTTTGAATTCTTAATTTCATAACTTTAAAACAGTGTGGGTTAAACTGGCCTAGTACTATTAGGATTTCAAAATTAATAAGCATGTACAAGCGATTTTACTCATTACCAAATCAAATGTTCTCAGGATTGAATATATCTAATTAACTTGGTAATCAACATTCAAAATTCCGATTGTTAGCAGAGCGCGCCTTCGCCAAAACACGGAAAAGGTTTTCCTAGGACCGCTGCTGGTACAATGCACGACTAGAACTTATATGCGAGTTTCAGATTGCACCATTGTGCGACATAAGTGGGTCTGGAGGGCCCATTTGCATCGTTTTATCGGTATTGCGTCCAATTTCTACCACGTAGTTTATATGGCGGGCACGAACTAACCTGTCAGCCCTTACTTCGTGTCCTGTTCGCGTCCATTTACTTTGAAATGGGATGCCAGAGTTCTTCAATCGCAGTGAATCAATATTTACATAGGGGTTAAATAAATAAACATGCAAAAACTCTAAGAGGGTTAACTTTACGACTCTGATTGGGTTTAATCAAACGGAGAGAAAAATGTCCTGGGATATAAATCGGAAGAAGGAATAAATAAGATACTCGACGTAATTTATAGAGATTCTTTGATGTGTAAAATTGCTATGATAATGTCATTTAATGTATAGTGGAGTGGAAGAGTTTTATGGAAATTTTAATCTTTTCCTGTATTGGTAGAATAAGTATTTATAGCCTGACATTAATTCGTGCCTAGTAAAGTGGATATTGACTAATAACCGATGAAAGTACGTGCTGTAGCCAATATATGATTTCTTTGTATGAACATATACTCTGTTTCACAGTTTAGGCCATTCATATTAGCCTAAAAATAGAAAAAAAATATAAAGTTTTGCCACTTGGGAAGTAAACTTGTCAATGAATGTACTTTTCAAATAAAAAGAGTTCTCAAGCAACAAGTAGGAGCTTCATCCCTAAAACACACCCCTAACATGCAGTTCGGTAGTTTTTGCGATTTTTGCGAGTTTTTCTCGAATTGCATAAAAAAGTGTTTATTACCTAAATTATTTAGAACAGAGGTTTTCGAGAAATCAGTTATTGAAGTTAGGGGTTGCATTAACAGAGATTCACGAACATGGTATATAATGTATCACTTATAATCTTATTCATTCATGCTATTAGTGACTGTGATACCACGTTAGAATTCCTTGGACAAGACAAACAACAGTTTGTACATCTATTTAATCAAAGAAAGGACCTTGATAGTGTAATTCAGATTTTTAATAATGCTAAGTCAACTCCAACAGAAGGTTTATATTGGAGCTATAAAGCTAAATCATTAGAGGGCAGTCTCAGTGAACAAAGATATATTTTAATAAATTTGTTGTATAAGCAGGCAGTGCCGTAGTTCTTTCAAAATTACCTCCCACGTCGGCAGCAGTGCAACAGCATTCCCGTCGTAGTTACCTTCAAATGCAAATATGGCGTGGACAATATTTGCATCTTGAGCTTTGGAGCTGGAACAACAATTATGGTGCCCTGTCACCAGTCTATACTACCGAGCCACCCACCACTGCTTCTATTTTAAAATTAATAACCTATAGTTGAAAACAAGGTTTTGTAAAGAGATGCAGCTATACTAAGGCAGGCTTATATTGCACAAGTGCAGAAATTGCCGTGGCCAAAGCTGTACTTACCAATACAGATACCACAGATGATGTAGATACTACCGAAGACGTATTATAAATTTATTTTGACTTAGTGGATTAGGTCCCAAGGAGAAACCACTTAAAAAAAACGTGCCGATAACTCTACCTCAACGGTGGTGTGGGAACAAGTGCTCTTGTATAAATCGCAAAACTTTTTTATAAACCCCTTCTCCGTTACAATACAACCTTATATTAATTAAATCACATATTTCCAAAATTATGCCTAAAATACATAATTATACCATGTTCGTGAATCTCTGTTAATGCAACCTCTAAGTTCAATGGCTGCTTCCTCAAAAAATTCTAAAAAATTTACGGGTGGGTTTTAGGGATGAAGCTCCCACTTGTTGCTTGGAAACTCTTTTCATTTTGAAAATACATCCCTTGGCAAGTCTAATCCTCAAGCGGCAAAACTTTATAATTTTTTTTCTGTTTATGCTAATATGAATGGCCTAGTTAGGTAAAGTACTCTGATAAAGTAAATCAGTTCCAAGTGCCGAGCTAGATTGTTTTAGAGTAACAAGTGTTAAAAACCAGGCTTTTAGTGGCTAGCCAGGTTCAGTGGCTAAGTGCTCGCATGTTACACTTCATGTTTAGTGGCGTTTTTACGTATTGCCGAGATGGCAGCAGCGGGCTAGAGCGCAATTGTGCGAGAGACAACGGGACTAGTTGCTTTCTTCCCCTGAGTTGGAGTCCCAGGTGAGATATTTCGGAAACTACTAGTGATATTTGAATTCTGTAAAAGCCCATTGCTAGAACATATAAATGACTTTAGTTTTGAATACAAATAGTTTTTTAATATGTTAAGCGGTAGATGGCGCTGATCTACAAATAATTTTTTGGATGATAAGAACTTAGAAATATAATATATGATAAAGAGAAATTAATTTCAATTAGATTTCGTTATATGGAAAAATTCGAAAATGCAATCGTTTTCGAGAAATTTGAGTATAAAATATTTAATCTTTGAAAACTAAAATCGACGTAGAGTTGAGTAAAAATAGCCAAAAATAAGGATATAGAGAAAATTCTACATGGAGCAACGCGACATAGGGAAATAAGTTAGTTTTGGTGAAAGTAAGAATAACCTGAGTTTTCTACATCGAGAAGGTGGGGAACCCTTTTTTCTTCGCGAAAAAGGGGTAAATTGGTTATTTTTGAGGGTGATTTTTCAGTTTTATTTTATTTTGAACCCTTTAAAATGCTAGTGAAGAAACTAGAATGATATCTTTTTATTATAGATGTTCAAGGCATTTTCAGTTCAAATTTCGTGAAAACATACCTTTGAGTGCACCGATTATGAGGACGACTATCTTGACTGAGTAGGCTGAGTACAATGCTAGGAGCTCGTACTGGATATCTCAGTACAGCCGTGTGCAGTTTTGCTGCGCAGTCAAAAAACGCAACAAGTAATTTACGAACTAATTATAAACGCCGCGCCGGTGAACCTTTCGCCATAGTCTCATCAAATCATCAAACAAGCCGGCGTACATTAAAAACCTATAAAGATAAGTGATTCATTTTACAGGCGAAATAGTACAAAGAGTAACCGTATTTTAATGAGGTCGCAAAGTTTTTGTTGCGTTTTTTGACTCCCCAGCAAAACTGTACCCGACTTTACTTAATCCGTCTTTCCTCCTCTTTCAAGGCGACGTTTGTTTCAGATGATGACGTACATCGCCTTAGTTTGGTGGTAGTTCCAGTATATATTGATGCACCTCTCGTTCTCGATCACGAACCTAATATCCCCGGGGATGTAAGCCATTATTATTATTATTATTATTTTCAGGTTCTTTTTGATTTAACGAGCCAACATCTTATAGTAAAAACTACCAAAAAATATTTTAAAAAAATGCTTTTATTTAAATGGTCTATAAAGTAGAAAATAAACTTTGAAGTAAATCAAACCCATCATATTGTTACATTATATAATTTTTTTACGGTATAAAAGCTTGTCGCGAGATTTTCCTGTGTAAAGGAGATTGCTCGCGACAAGCTTTTATATCATAAAAAAAGTATATAATGTAACAAAATGATGGGTTTGATTTACTTCAAAGTTTATTTTCTACTTTTTAGAGCATTTAAATAAAAGATTTTTTTTTCAATATTTTTTATATAATTTTATTTTTTACTTTTTAGTCTTTTGATGTGCTATCGATTTTGAGTCGAATCGGATCATAAACGATAAAGTCGTCCGCCATCTTGAAGCCGCCATCCTGAATTAAATTAGTGAACTCGAAAACCTCCAGACATCGATTTTGATCGATTTGGATCTAAATGACAAAAGCCGTCAGTCATATTGGCGCCGCCATTTTGAGTTTATAAATTTTGACCAAGAATTCATAATTGGCGATCTCAAGAATCCCCAGATATCGATTTTGAGTCGAATCGGATCATAAACGATAAAGTCGTCCTGCATTTTGAAACCGCCATCATGTTTTTTTTCTTATATGTAAATGTTAAAGTGTATTGTCACCGGAATTATACATAAGTGCAAAATTTCAAAGCTCTAGCTTTGTGGGAATATTCTAGGAGTGAACCAAACACGACACATGAGTAGCGAAGCGAACCAAGCACGACCTATTACCAGCGAAGCGAAGCGGCGCCTAGGTATATAACGAGGAGTGTAACACAACAAATTCAGTCTTTAGAATCCTTCTGAAGAAGCTGACAGGATGATCAGCGAAACGTCAAGTCAAGTTCGACGACCACAGCAAGACTCGGAAGGAACTACTTCAAAAGATATCAAATACAAAAAAGTCTATATGTCTATAGGTTAAGAGAATATACATGTCTGTCTGTCTGTTACTTGTTGTATAATTGGTATATATAATAACATTGCAATAAAATTTAATACAATAATCCAAGGAATAATCTAAAGGAAAAAAAAAGGAAGTTTAGCGAATGGTCTTTGAAACCGTACTCATTAACCCGAGGCACACACACACACAACCCATTGGGGTTAACACGTTTGGTACCATGCCCAAGAAGATAGGATTATCTGATTCTTCAGGATACACAGGACACTGTTTCAGAAGATCTTCTGCATCGTTGTTGGCAGATTCCAGAGCCGATATTTTAACGCTCAAGCGAACGAGTGCGGCAATTCAGCAGCCGTGCAGCGAGATGACGGGGAGGAGCCTAGCGCTCCCACTTCTCTCCCTTCTCTCTCACAAATACAGGTCCCACTCCGCTCGTCCGTTGTTATAAATATATCACGCGCGCGTGCAGGCTCTAATAAAGTTAGAGCTTCGGGGTAAGAAATCTTGAAAGCCCTTGAAAATGAGCCCGGTCCGAAGTCCCTAACCCTTTCCCTTACGCTTCTACAGGGCAAAAATTAGGCGGGCCCCCTCTCACCTTCTAATCACCCGATCGTAATTTGGTCGGGCTTAAATCAAATAGAAAAAAATTCCACATTTGTTGGCGAAAAAATCCTCCCCCACCCTGGCGAAAAATGAATTTTTCTAAAAATAATAACAACAATAAATTGGTTATTTAGCAACCATTTGTTTATTTGTAGCGAAAATTGAAAATATATGAGCGGAACAAAGTAGTCACATTCATTAGTACACAATGTCACATTTGCTGCGGGATTTACGGAAATAATTGCGGAAGTTACAGTAGTTTTAATTTCATTTACCCTTACCCCAAAACGTGAAAACGGCTCTCGGTACGTTCCCGCCGCAGTGAAAAATCCGTATACAAATCCGTACTTTCAAATCGCCATATCTTGGGAACCGCTGGTCTCATTTCGACGAGTGGAAATTCAGTTTACGCGCATTCGCGAGCTCTTCATTTTATCCTTATACACTTTTTCGATCCGAGTCAAACTAAAGGAGTTATGTCCGAACAACTGATTTTCCCTATATGTACATGGATAACTTCCCTCACGTTTGTTAACTACGCCTTAGTAACAACAACATCAAAGCAGACTACTTGACATACACTAATGTCAAAAAATTACTTAGTATCACTGTCAAAATAAATTTATCAAGAAATATAAAATCTGATTTTTTATTTCATGAAGAGTTAGGGGAGCAGATAAAACGTTACACACCACGTAGGAAGTAAATTTTAACCAATCTCGTACTCTGTTGCGGGCCCTCGCTATGCTCGGACAAAATCGTTCACAACTGGTAAAACCTACTTACCTCCTTTGTAATGTAATATACTATTATATGGTACTATGAATATAGTAAAGAGAGCTATTAAGGCATTTTGATATGCAAATAGAACATCCTATATATCCAGACAGAGTATCATTTCAGTTGCCACCATCCTTAAACCACCCCTGAGATGGCTTTAGAGCATATCTATATCGTTTAAGTCGACAAAATTTCAAATCCACTCTCGATGCCTAACATAAAACCCTCTCCAAACTGCATTAATCTTACAAGCAACTTGACGATTTCCCATTTTATTTCCAAATAGAATCAGACAGATATTCGTACATTGTGGTGCGAGTAAGTTATTCACAGATGTCTGGAATGCAGCTGACGATGGAATTAAATTTGTAGAACCGTTGGAAGGCATTACTGAAATCTGATTTGAATATCTGGGGTTGTTTGTATTTTTGTTAGCCCTCGGTCGGTCGTGTTGATTTTCTTGGAAAGTGTCAAACATGTTTTGATATGTTTGTATTCTGTTTTAATTCAGGAATCAGCGGTTATAAAATGCTTTCAAAATATGCTGTTGCAAATATATTCCATAGGAATTGGCAGATAAGGTATTTTTATGTTCATTTCTCATTAAAGAATTTCGTTTCAATGCAAAATCAAATCCATCAGCTTACATTTTAATATGAACTTATCTATTACTGTGTGTTTTTTAAAATACCGCGAAGTAGTATACAGTGTAGAAAGTTTAACACGATTCAACACAAGGAAATGAACTTAAACTACCGGGTGACTTTTTAAATTGGTACAGCACCTTTTACTTGCTTATTATTAAATATAGAGGTTTGAAATTTTGCAGGAATACTTAGACACATTTTTGCATCTAATACACTTTGTTTTTATTTTTCTGCTGCTTCTCGTCTAACCGGAAGTGACGTCAACTTTTGATTTTCAAATAAAACGCTATAGTTTTTCTATTGGATTTCAAAACTAGATTTTTTTTGAGTTAGAATATGTAAAAAAGGTATGAGTTCAGAGAGGAAAATTTTTGAGATAAGCGATTTTAAAGTTTAAGGTGTTGAGGTGAGATATGCGAAGCACTCAAAATCGAGTTACCCATGGAATGGTTTTTTGGCAGATTAAAAATGCGGTCCAGAGGCGTAGTAGGCGCATGTCAAGTCAATACAAGGTTGCATTGTTGTTTTTGAATTTAGCATTTCAAAGTCTTCTTCACAAAAAAAATGGTGAAGAAAGTGCGAAGAAAAAACAATAAACATTTCAAACAGTGACAAAAATTTAAATATGAAGCTGCATTAACAAGGAAATTATTACAAATAAATTTTTTTATTTCAGACAGTGACAAAAATTTAAACATGAAGCTGCAATAACAAGGAAATTATCACAAATAATTTTCAGATAAACCACCATTTTACTGTAAACTCTTCTCAACTCTTCTCATGACACTTTCTGCTGTGCTTTAAATAATCTGGGGTTCATTTCACGAACGTGTGCTTCCAAAGCCGCTCTTATTTCGCGTTCGAATTCATAAACATTATTTTTAATGTGACCTCATCAAAGAATCCAATGGATTGAGATCCAGGGACTTCGCTGTCCATCTAATTGAACCGGAGGTTCCGATCCGCCTGTCCTCAAAAATAACTGTTAGGGACCTTCCACCACCCTTGCATTGTGAGGTGGGGCTCTGTCTTGCGTAAAATAAATTTCTCTAAGTGTTGCCAAAGGTAAATTATCTAGATAATTTTCTTCCAAAAAAGGCAATATGTTTTTGGAATAAACCGCTGCACTGAGATTTTGATCAAAACAACAGGTCCAATCAGTTTGTTGTTAATAAGTCCAACCCAAACATTGAACTCCAAATTACTTTGCGCCAAAACTCTGAATCTTCTTGATTTTTTAACATGAACCATTCGCAGAACGCAGTTCGTCTAGGAAAATCGTCAGAAGTAACTTTTCATGTATCGAGTATTTGTAAGGATTCTACCTTCAGCGTTTCAATATTTTGTGGATGGAGGAATATAATACGTCAAATTGCACTTCTAGTTGATGAATTGAAATACCTGGATTTTTCGTAACGGCCAATAGAATATTTAATTCATTATCCTGTTGCCTCCTCACACAGCAAGTTCTGTTTTGTGTCACGTTAAATTGTCCTGAAGTTCTTAAATGTAATTATTTTTTTTTTAAATCGACGATCAAGTATTCTTTTCTCGAGATATTCTGCATTGAAACTGCGACAAGTTGGTAAATATCTTTGGCCATTTTGGTTAAAAATCATTTTCCATTTTCTTCACTTCACTTTTTTGTGAACTGACGCCAGAAAACTTTGGAATGCTAATTTCAATCGCGGCAACGCAAACTTCTATTGACTTGACCTGCGCCTACTACGCATTTTGAGGGCAATTTTAATTTGCCCCAAAATCATTCCATGGATAACTCGATTTTTAATGCTTTTCAGTTCAACACATGAAACCTTAAAATCTCAAAAACTTTCCACTCTAACCTAATACTTTTTTACACACTCTAACTCAGAAAAAATCTAGTTTTCAAACCCAAAAGAAAAACTATAGTGTTTCATTTGAAAATCGAAGGTTGACATCACTTTCAGTTAGACTAGAAACAGCAGAAAAATAAAAACATAGTGCATTAGATGCAAAAAATGTCTCTAAATCTGCCTGCAAAATTTCAAAACTCGATCTTTAATAATAAGTGAGGAAAAGATGCTGTACCAACTAAAAAAATCACCCAGTATATTCAGTCGATCTTCGTTACAGTTCATAAAACATCAACTAAAATTTGAATTTCGGTGTAGTTCCTAAAAGGAAAATGAAAACTGATATTTCGTTATAGTTCTTTATCGTGTTGATTATTTCTTAATTAAATATTTACTTTTAAACATCTCACTCGATTTCGAAATTTCTGTGAAGTGAGATTTCATTGCAGTTCCTGAAAATCTCGTCGAAAGAAAATGTTCATGTTCTTCGAACAGGCTGAATTTTGTGGTCTTTTCGAGTATTCTGCAACATAGTATCGTCCTGTTGTACCAGAGCCTATCATCAGATAAAGGACCCCGCACAAAATATATATAATAAATTAGGGATAAGTTCATATGAAACTTAAGTGAAGCCACCGTATGATTTTAGCGTCTGATTTTGGTTCGCCCAAGGAATCAGATGCTGAAATCGTACGGTGGATTCACTTAATTTACATATCAATCAAATTATTATTGCGTTTAAATGCAGAATTTTCAAGATTTTCACTTTCGTTATAAAAAAATGCGCAAACCTATTATCAACATCAGTTTGACCTTAAAATGACTTTAAAGGTCACTTTCGAACACCCCATCTAATTACTTACAACTTAATTATTCAGAGTTTTAGCGAAAGGTCAAGTTAATATGATTCCTTAATATTCGGAAAACGGTCTATTTTCAGTCCTTACGACTTTGATATCTCGAAAGCTGTTCATTTTTAAACTTTGTGCCTATGGGAACTTTTGATCATGACGTCATAAAGTATAGCATATCACAAGTGCAGACAATTTGACTGGGACCCAAAACCCATACATTTGATGCGGGGTCCTTTAGGTTTATCTCATTTGAAAATAGATCATTGTGGAATGAGATTTTCTTGGATATAGGTAATATACTTTAGTTCATTACTGTGGTAGCAGTATATGCTGTTATAGTACATTTCACATATGATGTATAGGAAAAATTTCAAAAATCTTAAAATTCGCAAATAATTCAATCTTTCATGTTAATTTGTCAAAAAACGATAAAAAACTAATCTAACGCCTAATTTAGTCAAAAAACTACAATTTTCAAAAACAAATTCTGAAATAATTCATGATTCTTCGATAATTCATAACTAACCTCAATCCGCCAGCAAATATAAAATATTCAAATTACCACTTTTGCGGCCCCAACATTACAAAATATTGCCCGAAAAAATACCGGGCCCCAATGAACTTCATTAACATGTAAACTACTTTCCGTACCTCGATTGAGACCTTTCAATTCACTTTCATTAATTTTCTATTGAATAATCTCTCTTCTCTTCAACTCTCAATTCATTTCGTATCTTTAATATCCAAATCCAAACAACCTTTATTCACATCCTTAATAAAGTACCTGTACTATCGCTCCCATTAATATCGATACTTATTTCCAACCGGTCATCAAACCTTACTTCCTCTCATTCACAGCAGACCCATCGGCAAAATTTCATATCATATTCAAGTCTAAGTGCCTTCGGGATGACTTTACAGGGTCATTCCAAATTTGATAAATTTGTTCAACTTACTAACTTAATAACTTCCGAACTAAAGTCGATTCGAACTTCATTCATGTATCAAAAAATGTCTCATTTCAATGCCAAGATGATCATATAATTTTCATATTAGAATTTTCCATTTTTACATTTGATGATGCAATATCGCTCAATCGTGCCCGCACGGAATGACAGCGGAGATTTTGAGATATATAGATCTCCGCACACATCGTTTCTGATGAACCATATACCGAGCAGCACGAGCTCAGATTAAGTGTGTTCTAGTGCGGTAGGTATGTACAAAGTTAGTTCTTGCGTTTCATCAAGTTTTAGTACTGAATTAAAAGTGAATATACTAGTAACTCTTTCGGTTTCTAAAATTTAGTGTCGTCTGTTTAGTCCAGCTTATCCGCTTTAACTCAACGATAAATTCCCTGTATCTATGCCGCCGTGACTACTTCCTTGGCTGTTCCAAGTAAAATAACTAAACAAATCTTCTGCCACCGCGCTCTTTAAAATAAATCTAGTTTTTAATAAAATCTTCGGGCACCGTGCGCCATAAAATAAAATTATATTAAACCAAACCTTCTGCCTTTGCGCAAATTAAAACAAAGTGAATTTTTTCAGAAAATTTAAATCATTTACAATAATTGAAAGAAATTTTTTCTCAAGTCGGAAATTCCGTTGTCGGACAGTTACCTTTTTATAACTGTGTTAAAACAGTTTTACGAACTCTGTTCATGTAATTTAAATACATATTTTAATTTTGTTTTAAAACCAAGTCTGTTATTTCAAGAAGTGATATACAGGGTGAAACTTTAAACCCTTCCACAAACTTTAAGAAATAAAACTTAAACTCCAAGTGTTAAAAATAGACTCAAATTAAAATAAGTACACGAAAAGCCCCAAAGTCTCTATTAAGCTCCAAAGATCCAGTCTCAGCTGAAACATTTTTTATTTTACCAACCTAGAGGGTCGCTATTGTTCAATGGTCATATATTTGAAAATGTCTGCTATTTTGGGAGGGAAGATTTTTTTTTTACAATTGCTTCTTAGACTCAAATAAATGATATGACTCACATCATCCCTCATTTCAAATCTTAGGATTCAAAATAACATCCAATCTTGGAAAAAGTCAAGTTTATTTTTTGTATTTGAAAATCCGCTTAGACATTTTAGTGGACTAAATCTATCAGATTATTGTAGTCAGTTAGGAAAATTTTGTGAGTAGTTAAATTACAAAGTTTTCAAATGAACACAGGCCGTGTAACAAATTGCACAAAGTTTCGTGCTTTCCTCCCAAAATGACAAATATTTTTATGTACCGCTACTTCTATTAAGATTATTGTTGAAGAATATGGCACCATTTATTACTCGATTATCAGTTATTTCAGCCTACACATTTACTTTTGTGGGCGCTGACTGTGGGTTTCTTGTGTCTAATGAGAGTTTCCTCAGTCCAACAATGACAGCTCTACCGATTAAGTCCATCATGTAAAGTAAACGTACCCTCGTCACAAAAGAAATCCATTGCGGAGATATTTCGTTACGTATAATAAAGTTCATCATCTATCGTTCACAAAATTGAATTCAGCTTTCCGTCTCATTCTCGTTAATTCCTGATGTATCTACACCATGTAAGGATATATCTTTGCATTTCTAAATAATTTCTAATAACTGATATTGTTGCCTATCTGGAGTTGCTGAAGCCTTTTGATAAATAGATCATCAAACCATAATTTCTGAACACGTTATGAAAGTTACAAAGTAATAACATAAATTATAATTGTAGATTAAACAATATAAACCATGTAAGTACATTAAAAACAGGTGAATGTTAAGTAATGAACAAGATGTACCGTGTAATTCTCTTCGTTAAGAAAAACAAACAATGATAATTTATTTTAAACACATACAAAATCTGGAAAAGGCCTCAGGTTTTTGCTTGCAATTTATCATATCATAGCCAGCTGACTCTTATTCATGGAACTGTGTATTTGACATTTTAAATGCACATGTCTGAAACCTGTGGCACATGTCACAGAAAACGCATTATGGAATGTTAGTAAAACGAAGTGATTTATAGAAATATAAATCCGATATTTGTTTAATATTACGTTATATAAGTCTTAGGTAGTCAAAAGCATATGGCATTGTAATACAAAAATTGACTTACAGTAGACGGTAATGTTAGCAAAATATATTCATAAAATTATCAGATGCGGCAAGAGATTTTAATGGATAAAACTAGAATAAGATGTAAAATATCACTATAACACAATATATATATATATATATATATATATGGTGTTATTATACATGATCTGCAGGAAACAACTACTCAGCGGGCAAATACCCCGACCTGCATTGAATTATACCTTACAAATCATGAAAGATTGGTAGCCAATGTCATTTGTCAATTCCCCGACATAGACCGGTTTCGAACTTATTAGTTCTCATCAGTATGCCATAGGTCATGGAACAGACAAATGATAGTGGCCAACCTGTTAGTTTTATACAAACTATATATATATATATATATATATATATATATATATATTTTTTTTTTAAGGTAAAATTAGCTCGACTGGCTATTTAAGGTTAAAATTTTAAAAATTTAAACTTGAGTATGCAGTCGTGTGGCACAAAAAATTAAAGAAAACTCTTTATTTCTGTTCTAGCTTTCGAGGCTTTATTGTCTCTTCATCAGGAACGCTACAAAGTATGACATCATATTATACTTAAATTAGGGTTGATATTAGAGTACTTACGATATTTTGAGGTTATATAGAAGTTGCACATGTGAAACAATTTTTCAAAAATATGGACCAACACTTAACACTAATAGTAGTTAACAAATTTACAAGTTAAAAATTATTTAAAACATAGTTGGATGTCAATTGATAAAATAGAATTGTTAAAAACATTAAATTTAAAAAAGCATGGTATCCTGAAGGGATCCATCTTGTATTGTAAGGTTAAGTTGGAACTTCCTGTGAAGATGGCCAACCTGTCAAATTTATTCCCCAAGGATAAAAGTAACTAACCTGCACTTGTACTAGGTGTCCCATTCGATGCCACACCTATTGGATTATATTGGTTATTGTTGTCAAGATGTAGAAGAAAGGTGTAAATAATGTTGAGCCCTTCTATGTCCTTTTTCGAGTTTAAAGCGTTGTTACTTTTGTAAATATTCGTCATTTCGAGAAATTCTCGTTTGTGTCTATTGTTCTCCTTACCCAAAATACTAACGTCATCATATGCTACAACGTGATTGTTGTCAATGGCATGTTTTGCTAAAGTACAGGATTTTTTGTTATTCCTGATATCGCTTCTATGAGAAACCAACCGGTCCTTTAGGAGTCTACCGGTCTGGCCTATATATTTCTTATCACATGCGCCACAAGGTATGCAATACACAACACCGGACATCTCCAACATCTGATCTTTGTCTTTTAATTTGGAAAAAATGTTGCCAATGGTAACATTGTTTTTGAAAGCAAGTTTGATATTATTGTAGTTATTGAAAATTTTTTTGAACTCAAACGTTAAGCCCTCTATATGAGGTAACGTATAATATACTACATTATTGTTGTTCTGTGGTGTAACATTATGTGGGTTAACAGCATCTATGGTAGAATCTCTGCTAAACAAGAGTTTGTAAACTAGGTTAGCTGGATATCCGCTCATTTTGAATAAGGAACTAAGTTTTGTTAGATTTTGTTGTCGTAACGAAGTATGGCTGGTTTTGATGACTCTGTTTTTCATCCCTAGGATGAGGTTTATTTTTTGTCGTTGTTGATGGAAGGACTCATAGTGAAGAAACCTGCCTGAAGCACCTGGTTTAGTGTACCAGGAGGTAATGACAGTGTTTTCAGCAGTTCTAATGAGCTTGGTGTCCAAAAAAGGAACACTATTGTTGTTGTCCTCCTCTTCGATGGTGAATTTTAACAGTTCATCATAACTGTTAAATACTTGTAGGAGTTCATCTTTGCCACCTTGTGGTATACTTAGTATCAGATCGTCTACATATTTTTTAATGAACGGAATTTGAAACGTAAGTTTAACCAAACACTCGTCTAGCAGATCGTCCATCACGTACTGTGCCAGTATAGGAGAGACTGGGCTGCCCATTGGCATGCCACGTATTTGTTTATAGTAAATGTTGGAAAAAGTGAATGTAGTGGTGTCAAAAAGAAAATCAATTAACCTTACAAAAAGATCCTTGGAGATAGAACAATGTTGTGAAATGCATTCCCAGTGTTTGGTGATGCTGTTCTTGGCTCGATCTACTGAAATGTTATTGAACAATGCCTTGACATCAAGACTAATGATGACATATTGCTCGGGTAGTTGAAATTCGTTAATAAATTCGCAAAATTCAAACGAATCTTTAACGAAATAATTGTTATTGTTATTATATGATAACGTTAGTACATCGGTCACTAGTTGTGCTACACCTCTATTAGGGCTGTTAACACCTGATATTATAGGACGAAGTTGCAAAATTGGTTTGTGAATTTTAGGGAGGCCATAGAATTTGTTAATTACACCGTTATAAATCTTGTACGATTTACTTTCTTGGTCAGTTAACATTCTTTTCTTGTGTAGTTCAGTTATTAATTTGTTGGCTTTTTGTTGAGTGGTAGACGAGGGATCTCTATTTAACACAGTATAATAATTATTATCATTCAAGATGTCACCTGCTAGTGCATCATATTGTTGTTTAGTAATGATTGTTGTAACATTCATTTTGTCTGAAGGTATAACCCTAAGTTCAGGGTTTTCCTTTAAAAATTTTTGACATTTCTTGTATGAAATTTGTAGTTGACTGGCGTGTTCTTGACCTTTGTTAATGAAATTAGTTATAATATTCGTGGTTTGTGTTAAAACAAGATTCCTGTCATTTTCCTCTAGATTGTTAACAATATAATCAATATCCGCCAACAAGTTTGGCACTTTGATATCTCTAACGTTGGGTTGAATGCTAAATTTAGGGCCAAGTGCAAGAAAATTACTAATATCTTGAGGTATGTCAACATTACTAAGGTTTTTAATCCAATGGGGTTGAGCTTTAATTTTATGTACTTGTGACTGTTTTAAATTATTGAATTTATTGATGTTAGTACTCTTAACCTGGAAAAAATGTCTGTTGTACCTGATAGATTGTTGTCTAAAAAATTCAGTTACTATGTTGTACGGTAATAGTCTTGCTATCTCCGTTTTCTTCTCAACGTACATTTTTTTCCATGTTACGAATACTATCATGTGTTATTTTTATTTCTAGGTTTAAAATTTTAATCCTTAACTTGTGATTGAATTGTAGTGTAGAATGTAGAGTTCTTCCCACAGCTGCCCCTGTGAGATTCACTGCGTTGTTTAACCCTTGGGTGATGTGGTCCGGTATGATGCTGTGACGTCTGCATCTGAGTAAGAAATTTCTTCTGTTCCGTTGTGTTGCTAACTTGATGTTAATATTTGCCACGGTTTTGAGTTTCCTCATCGTAGAGTACCCAAACCTATTACTGATGTCTTGATAAAAACCCATATCTATAATTTTAACCACGAATATTATAACTAATTTCATTAACAAAGGTCAAGAACACGCCAGTCAACTACAAATTTCATACAAGAAATGTCAAAAATTTTTAAAGGAAAACCCTGAACTTAGGGTTATACCTTCAGACAAAATGAATGTTACAACAATCATTACTAAACAACAATATGATGCACTAGCAGGTGACATCTTGAATGATAATAATTATTATACTGTGTTAAATAGAGATCCCTCGTCTACCACTCAACAAAAAGCCAACAAATTAATAACTGAACTACACAAGAAAAGAATGTTAACTGACCAAGAAAGTAAATCGTACAAGATTTATAACGGTGTAATTAACAAATTCTATGGCCTCCCTAAAATTCACAAACCAATTTTGCAACTTCGTCCTATAATATCAGGTGTTAACAGCCCTAATAGAGGTGTAGCACAACTAGTGACCGATGTACTAACGTTATCATATAATAACAATAACAATTATTTCGTTAAAGATTCGTTTGAATTTTGCGAATTTATTAACGAATTTCAACTACCCGAGCAATATGTCATCATTAGTCTTGATGTCAAGGCATTGTTCAATAACATTTCAGTAGATCGAGCCAAGAACAGCATCACCAAACACTGGGAATGCATTTCACAACATTGTTCTATCTCCAAGGATCTTTTTGTAAGGTTAATTGATTTTCTTTTTGACACCACTACATTCACTTTTTCCAACATTTACTATAAACAAATACGTGGCATGCCAATGGGCAGCCCAGTCTCTCCTATACTGGCACAGTACGTGATGGACGATCTGCTAGACGAGTGTTTGGTTAAACTTACGTTTCAAATTCCGTTCATTAAAAAATATGTAGACGATCTGATACTAAGTATACCACAAGGTGGCAAAGATGAACTCCTACAAGTATTTAACAGTTATGATGAACTGTTAAAATTCACCATCGAAGAGGAGGACAACAACAATAGTGTTCCTTTTTTGGACACCAAGCTCATTAGAACTGCTGAAAACACTGTCATTACCTCCTGGTACACTAAACCAGGTGCTTCAGGCAGGTTTCTTCACTATGAGTCCTTCCATCAACAACGACAAAAAATAAACCTCATCCTAGGGATGAAAAACAGAGTCATCAAAACCAGCCATACTTCGTTACGACAACAAAATCTAACAAAACTTAGTTCCTTATTCAAAATGAGCGGATATCCAGCTAACCTAGTTTACAAACTCTTGTTTAGCAGAGATTCTACCATAGATGCTGTTAACCCACATAATGTTACACCACAGAACAACAATAATGTAGTATATTATACGTTATCTCATATAGAGGGCTTAACGTTTGAGTTCAAAAAAATTTTCAATAACTACAATAATATCAAACTTGCTTTCAAAAACAATGTTACCATTGGCAACATTTTTTCCAAATTAAAAGACAAAGATCAGATGTTGGAGATGTCCGGTGTTGTGTATTGCATACCTTGTGGCGCATGTGATAAGAAATATATAGGCCAGACCGGTAGACTCCTACAGGACCGGTTGGTTTCTCATAGAAGCGATATCAGGAATAACAAAAAATCCTGTACTTTAGCAAAACATGCCATTGACAACAATCACGTTGTAGCATATGATGACGTTAGTATTTTGAGTAAGGAGAACAATAGACACAAACGAGAATTTCTCGAAATGACGAATATTTACAAAAGTAACAACGCTTTAAACTCGAAAAAGGACATAGAAGGGCTCAACATTATTTACACCTTTCTTCTACATCTTGACAACAATAACCAATATAATCCAACAGGTGTGGCATCGAATGGGACACCTGGTACAAGTGCAGGTTAGTTACTTTTATCCTTGGGGAATAAATTTGACAGGTTGGCCATCTTCACAGGAAGTTCCAACTTAACCTTACAATACAAGATGGATCCCTTCAGGATACCATGCTTTTTTAAATTTAATGTTTTTAACAATTCTATTTTATCAATTGACATCCAACTATGTTTTAAATAATTTTTAACTTGTAAGTTTGTTAACTACTATTAGTGTTAAGTGTTGGTCCATATTTTTGAAAAATTGTTTCACATGTGCAACTTCTATATAACCTCAAAATATCGTAAGTACTCTAATATCAACCCTAATTTAAGTATAATATGATGTCATACTTTGTAGCGTTCCTGATGAAGAGACAATAAAGCCTCGAAAGCTAGAACAGAAATAAAGAGTTTTCTTTAATTTTTTGTGCCACACGACTGCATACCCAAGTTTAAATTTTTAAAATTTTAACTATATATATATATATATATATATATATATCTGAATTACTTAGCTAGGGGTGAGCGATGGGTGCGTCTTTACTATGTACATACTTCGATATGCGATGTAAGGCAACGTAGTAAGGTATGGTTAGTAGTTGGATATGTGTCCGTTCCAACGAAAAATGCGTCCTCGCCTCACACATCTTCCAGCGGCTTGTATATCAATGTATGCGCGGAAGCTGTACAACCTTAGGCGAGGGTTGTATAGGGGATATACCATCCTTCGGAGCGGATGTAAAACCGTCGGTCCCTTGTCTATTAAATGTTAGGTAAGTAAAAGATCCCTACTCTTCTTAAGGGAAGAGGTTCGGCAAAATTCCTGGTTGGGGGTAGCTCGCCTACAGGCATCGGTGTTAGGCCTCAGTAGCGGAAATAGGCCGACGCTAAATAAATGCATAAAAAAAAATTACTTAGCTTTTACAGAATTGGAGATGCACGTGAAGGATTTCTCTTGTTGATAGAGGTCTTTGCTGGTTGTAGAAATCTTCACAAAACAATTAAATAGGGTTTTTCTCAATCGGAAAGTGTACATCAGGGCAAATTCGAATACCAAAAATGATGTACCAAAGACTAGCCGAATAATCCAAAAGTCCAATCTAAAATAGTCAAAAATAGAAATTTAGCAGTACCAAAATCGTCCAGAATGCTACATCTGGTCGACACTCGCTAATTAAATCCTAATAAATCGAAATTCCAATTAAACTAATCAAAAATATTGATTGAAAATATGTGAAATTTAGTTTTTGATCCGGTACCAAACCGAGTAGCAACCACGCGCCTTTTAAACTAAATTAATCACTTAGCACAGTTTTCAGTTTAAATTTCTTGATTAAAGAGGAGGTTTGAAGGAATTTGGCTGATATTTATAACCACTTTAAATAGCAAAAACCAGAGGAAATGACTTAAATTGACAGTTCGACAATTTGGCTGTCAGAGTACCAACTTGAGATATTTCAAAACTGAATCGATTATTAAAGGACTTTTCGATCATTAGTACTATCTGCATACTATTAGTTTATATACAATTATACAATTATGCACTAATTATAATAACAGTTTACATTTAAAATTAATAAAGATTTAATCTAAACCTAAAACAAAAAGGAGTAGAGTGAAGAAGTGCTACGACGGGAAATACAGGGACATTAAGTTTGACATCACAAAAAAAGACCACGATAAGGTTGGTCTAAAAACATAAGGTTAAAACAAGAGGAAAACAAAGTTAACTTATAGTTTGATAGATATTAATATCTATCAAAAAAAATAATGATTCATTCATAGATTTTCTTGGTACCTACTGGAAGTAAATTATCTATGCTGAACGGAGCCATCATATTGCAGCATGAGGTGATATTTTCAGCAAATGAATCTGTAGCAGTTTTAACTATACCAATTTTATACAAATGGACGACAAATCAGGCATGACCAATAGTTAATTTATGGACGGATTCTAAATTTTATAATTGCGTTGGTAAGCTAATTTAATACCCTAACATTGCACATTAAACATGAGCACTTTATTCTTAGGCATATTTATTTATAAAAAACTAAAAACCGCCATAAGTTAAGTAATTTATCGAATATCTCATTTATTTTGATTGAAATATGTTTTAAAATTCGTTTCGGTTAAACACTGTGGGTATTTACTAAATAAATAATAAATAAATAAACATCATAGAAATTAGACATCCCCATTCCAGAAGTCACGGGCTTGTGCGGAAGGGGGTTACATATTGAAAAAACGCGGACATACAACCATTTCCTCCGACAGTGCCGGAGCCAGGATTCGAACCCGGTGGTGCGATGACCGCGTGATTAATCACCTCGCGCCTTAACCCACGTGGCTATCGACCAGACTTTTATATTAGATTATAAATTTAAATATAATTTTCATGACCACTGAATAATTGAATTCAATGCTATTTTTCAATGCCATTTATAATTATCAGATTTTGACTTTGAAAAAAACATTGAAAAGGTTAATTACTTTGTTTATAATTCTTGACGTAAACCTCTACCAAATAGAGAAATTACAAGGCGCTAAAATAAAAAAATTACTGATTCTGCCGGTGGGAACTCTGTTATAGTGTCCTCTTTTACAGATAATATGTTTTTTTATATACCTAAAAAACTTATTTTTCATTTCAAGAAATTGATTTGTTTCATTGTATCCGTTTATAGAAAGATGGATTTCAGGAAAATCTGTACTTCCAGGATATTAAATACATCAATAGTTAACATGAACGATGGTATTTATGGATAACCATATTAATTATAGTTGTTAGTTAACATAAATTCATTGCTCCAAGACTAGCATGGTACTAACGGGTTGAAAAATTTAGTGTCCCAGCACGTCCGTAAGAGCTTTTTGCATAAAATAACCATATACTCGCACATATAAATAAAACATCTAATACATGTTTAATTTTAAATACACCTACTTGAGGCCAGGGAGACAATAATGTGGTCATATACTCTCGCCTCGATAAGGGTGTAGACCGAGATATCCTCTATACTGGCAACTTCAGGACATTTCTTTTAGATCCACTTATAAACATGGACGTAAAATAGACAGAGCAGCTACAGTAACTGTTCAGACTACAGTTTGGTCGATAGCCGCGTGGTTAAGGCACGAGGTGGCAATCGCGATTAATCACACGGGTATCGCGCCACCGGGTTCTAATCCTGGCTCCAGCAATGGCATTGTCGGAGGAAATGGTTGTATGTCCGCGTTTTTTCAATGTGTAACCCCCTTCCGCACAAGTCTCTGGTTTCTAGAATTGGGAGTTGTCTAATTTCTGGTGTTTATTTTATTTTTTTAATTTTTATTACTTAGATAATTTATTATAAAACACACTACGTATAGTAAACACACCACGTATAGTAAAGAACACCCAAATCTAAAGCCAAGGCTGACCGGAAGAGAGTTACACATTTAAAAAAAACGCAGAAAACATCCGTTACCCAGCGACATTGTTAGTGTCGATGCCAGGGATCGAACCCAGAACACAGTAGAATCACACGAAAAAAGCCAAGTTTAAGCATAACGCGCTTTAGCTGACTGATTTAGCGTGCCGTATACACGCTGACATTTAAGTGTCTAGATCGATCGAATTTAGAGCAGTGTCGTTAGGTGGGACGTTCTTTGACACAACACCGCCCTGGCAAGTTAATAGATTGTAGTCTGAACACATTTATTTTAGCGTGTCGAGACACGATCTAGGTATATCAGCAGACTGGAAATTTATTGCTAGAGTAACGGTAGAGAAATATATTAGTTGAGGTAGATAAGTCAACGTTTTTTCTACATTTATTTTATTTAGCATAAAAGAAGTTGAAATAATATTAAAAGTAAAATGGCCCAATCGGCTTACTGGACAAAAGAAAAGAAGAATTCGAAATCAGAAGCACATATTCGAAGAAAATTTTTGTAATATTCTGTGTCTTGCAACCAAGTTCTGACTAGCAATTGCAAATATGCGCCTAACATATTTCTATTTGCAGCCCACTCTTTAACCCGGCACGTCACGGTTTTCTTCTTTTTCGTTCTTCAATAATACACATAATAATCACTACTGCAGAAAGATGATGTCTTCTTCTTGACATGGTTAAAAACTGTGATGTAAAGTGTGTAATGTACACTGCACAACGAATATCGTTTGGATACAATCATACAGAAGTCTAGGAACTCCAGTGTGATGAGTTACTCTAGACTAGTCTAGACATCTCTCGATGTAAAAATTAATTTCACAATGTGAATACACTGTAGAGTAATCTAGACACAAGTGTCGACATTTAAGTTTCTACGTGTATACTCAGCTTTACCTAAACATTTAAGATACAAGGCGTTTCTCCAATAAACCGCCAGCCACTTACACTAAAGCTATTTTCATGTTTCTTTTAATAAAGCTAGCAGATTTACTATCACCAACAGCTACTTTTTAAGTAAATTATTGTTTTTGTATGAAGATCGAAGGGGCGAGCGTAGGTGCGTCTTTACTATGTACATACTTCGGTATGCGATGTAAAGCAACGACAGGCGCAGTTAGTACTTGGATGGGTGACCATTCCAACGGAAACCGCGTTCTCGCCTCACACATCTTCCAGCGGCTTGTATATCAGTGTATGCGCGGAAGCTATACAACCTTAGGCGAGGGTTGTATATGAGATATACCATCTTTCGGAGGGGATGTAAAGCCGTCGGTCCCTTGTCTATTAAATGTTAGGCAAGTAAAAGATCCCTACTCTTCTTAAGGGAAGAGGTTCGGCAAAATTCCTGGTTGGGGGTAGCTCGTCTACAGGCGTCGGTGTTAGGCCTCAGTAGCGGAAATAGGCCGACGTTAAATAAATGTATAAAAAAAAAGTATGAAGATCGAAAGTTTTCCATACGATCCCCCATAAAGAAATTCCCAATAGATTTGAAAACATCGATTTTAGGGATTTTGTGCTAGATGTTTTTAAAAGTTATCTGGAAGAAACAAAATAATGTGTTAAGGCAGATTAATGTATTATGTTACGTGTCCATTTAACAATTTTGTAATTTAACTAGCACTTTTCATTATTTTATTCCTATTTAGCACGATCTGTATAGCATATTGATTTAGTTCTTGTAAGTGATATATTTCAAACTGACAGAATTTCCATTTTATTGTTGTTAAATTTTAATTTAACGCCACCGGGTTCGAATCGGCACTGTCGGGGGAAATGGTTATATGTCTGCGTTTTTTCAACGTGTAACTCCCTTCTGGCTTTTTCTGTCTAATTTCTGTGGTGTTTATTTATTATTATTATTTATTTATTTCTGTTGCATTTTCACACAAAATTATGTACTTTTGTTAAAGCATTTTAGCCCACCAATTGTCTCAATTTATCCACGTTTACGTTTATTTAATTGTCATCTTCATTTTATTAATACTTTCTCCGTATAACAAGTAGTACTTATCTATTACCCTCAGTAATGCCTGGTATCTAATGATCATCATATTAAGTTTGCAAACCTTCCTTATAACAATTTACATTATTTATTCATTAACAATGGACCCAATTAGCGTGACGTCACGTATTACAAATACATTAGAAGTTAAATTTTAATTTAATAAATTGATATTACATATGAATTATTGTATCTTCCAATAAGAATTTTGAATAGAAAAATTTTCATTTAATCTGGTGTTAACTTTAAGTTAGTTTACATTTTGCTCTGTCAATTTTCTTAAAATCTTATAACCTAGTACAGCTAACAGGACAAAACGTTTTGATTTCTAATTTAGTATTTTATGAATAAGTATTTTGGTGTATGTAAGTATACCTAATTAAAATGTCTAAAAAAAACAGTTGTAAGTATGAGTGTAATATTTGGATTCTGCAAAGAAACTAAAATCATATGGAAAAAAGACACTTACGTAGCTTTTTCAATGTGTAACCCCCTTTCCGCGCAAGCCCCTGACTTCTGCAATTGGGGGTTGTCTAATTTCTGTAGTGTTTATTTATTTATTTGTAAAGGGGCCTTCAAAGAGTTAAATATACTTACCGGGCCTTGTGCATATATATTGCAATGCCTCCTGCATATAAAAGAACACGCAGGTAATTACACCACATTAGAAAACATTCATTCTTATTCAACGCGTAATAAAAATAATCTTAACACTGACTTCTTGAAACTAACGAAAACTAAAAATGGAACGGGCTATTACATAATTTTTTTTTTAACGTATGACCTAATGCCGTTCATGAATTTGAAATTAGACGATTTTAAACAGTAATGAAAAATTTCCTGCTGACCAATGTTTTCTACACTTTCAACGAATTCATGTTATATGATTTCTCCCGAATCGTGTAGTATAATTACATATTGTTTTGCTTGCACTCTTATATTTATATTTTATTGTACATTCTTTTATTGTATCTTTTTATTTTCTTACTTCATATGCTTGTTGTATATATTTTACAGACAAATGTTAATATTTATTTTGTATATACTGGACGTGCCAAAACATTATTTGTGTATTATGACCAATAAAATATCTATATATCTATCTAACGAGCATAACAACATCAATAGGACATGTATGGATCATGTAAAAAACACCTACTTTTGAAACTTATTGCGTAATAACTTTTTATTTAGGTGTTTTTAATTTTTCTGTACAAAAAGGAGAGCAATTATCTAAACCTAACATATTTATTCCAATTGTATCTTATACTAATTAATGACGAAATTCAATATCATCATTAGCCTACCAATAATTTTTAATTTAATTAGGTACATATATTAAATTTTACATACTGCGTAATTATTCGTTTTGCTTGAAATTCCTATACGCCTTGGTGAGACTGGAATGTAAGGCATTTTTAGCGCAACGGCGAAAACATACAGAAAATAAATATTTTTACCCTTTTAAATCTTTCGTTTAATGGATTCCACAGTGAATTTCTATTACATGTGTACAAGCGTAGCGGAATTCTCCAGTACTTCAAGTGTGTTTTAAAATAAATTTAATTTTTTGTTGCAGGTAATGAAACGAGGCATGTAAATATTCTAAGCCGTAGGTAATATATTAATAAATGTCTCCGCCGGGAACAAATTCTCCAAATAATGACATCAATGTATCTCCATCAACGTCAGCAGGTAATACTTTAAAATATTTTCATGAAAGGCGATATTAAATCTTTTATTTTCCGTTCGGTTACGGTATCAAGCTTCACAGTCTGTTGGTTTTATGACGTTCTGCAGAATTATTAAATTGTTTTCAATATGGACATGTTTACATGTCATGGAGTCAGCAAATGAAATGTATATTAAATAAATCGGCGGTTCCAGCTAAACTATGGCAATAAGATTTTGATAAATATCTTTGGCCTTTGAAATGTTTGTAAATAACTTTCTGTGGAATAGTTATTTACGTTACTAGATGTGAAGGTTTATTTTTAGGTGCGAGGCGAAGCCGAAACCTTTCTAAAAACACCGGACGCCTAAAAGGGTTTTCACATCGTGTAATGTATTATATTTTTTGTACTACCGAAAGATTATTATGTGATTTAATAATATAAAAGCAATTATTTCATGAAATTATTTGATGTTTTTAACAAATTTTATAGTTTAGGAGGCTGTCTGTGAAAATTGTTTCCATGCCAACGAAACAATTACTATCCGTCATGGAGGTTTATGTTAAACATTTTAATTTCTGGTGGTTTCAAACTAAAATAATCAAATGTGTTTGGTGGCGATGAAAATGGTATACAAGAAGCAGCCAATTATGCGTGTATCTCGCTTTACCCCAAGAAATCCAAAACAAGGAACACTATGGTCAATGGTCAATGCTGAAAATGACAACCTCAGTTCACAAAAACGAATATATTTCCACATTCAACATACTAATTGCTTTTATTAGAAGAAAGAATGACGAATATGAGGCTAAAAAAATCATTTTTACAAACTTTTTACTTGAAGCTCAAAATCAAAGTTACTTGGCAATGATAGTTATAACAATAATAAGAGTAGCTGATGCATGCCCAACAGATGAGATACATAAAATTTGAAAAACGGAAGTGAAATTTAAAGATGATTTAGCGATAATAAACGTGTTACAAACCAAAAACAACGTTAAATGAAGTTTTGTGCTATATAACGATGATAGAGGTAAAGTTTCTTATAAGATTATTACTGGATTACCTACATAAAACTTAGGCCGAAGAATCCTCAAGATGAACGCTTATTTTATCATTACGAATATGGTAGATGTGTGAATCATTTCAAATGTTCCTGAAGATATTGCGATTTTTAAATCTTAAGGGCGTAAATAAATATAATCGACATTCTTTTAGAAGAACGTCAGCTACGCACCTTGCAAATGCTTTAAGCACCGATATTTTGAACTTAAAGTGACATGGAGGCTAGAAGTTCTCAACTGTTGCTAAAGAATATGTTGTTGATTCGTACAGTAATAAAGTAGAAATTTCTAAACAAATTCTGCACGATATCCCTACTGATTCAGCACCTCTATTCTGCAATTATGTGGAGAGTGAGCATTCATCGTGCGAAGCGAGAGCTCTCATCACACGCATCTCACCCGGCAGTCCTAGACTGCATTCCGTACGTGCAGTGAATAGGTGCCGAACGTGAAGTTATTCAATGAAAATAGCCGTATTTACAATCAATTAGGTTGACGCAAAAGAATCAGCTATTTAGTGTTCAGTTGTTGTTTTATTGTAGTTACTTTGGTTTTGGCATCGTTGGCTTTGTTTAGTGTCATCATCTTCGAGCATATAAGTGAAAAGTTATAACGTATCATTAATTAGCTATTAGGCAGCTGAATAGTCCAGTAAATGAATACATTAGCAAAACGGTTCTTTGTGGATCTCGGATTTATTTATTTTAAATTGTAGCATTTTAGGTATATACAGGGTGGGGCAATAGTGCGTCTGACCTCGATATCTCGAGTTCTACGATAGTTAGAATTTTTTGAAAAAATTGCAAGTAAACTAGGTAAAAAGTCTTATAACTGGAAATTATTTTTGAACATACAGAGCGAGCCAAGACGAAATTACAGGATCAAGTGCCTTTTTTTTAATGGAATGCTATGCATATCAGTACATTTTTTGAAGCCTCTTTCTAGACTCTATTCATTCCTATATTGGCATTGAATATCTCCCAACCACTTGGATGTAATGATTTTTTTCTGTTGAAATAATGCAATCTGCAGATGGATATTAAAAAAATCACCACAGTCACAATTATGGGTTTTAAGAAAAACTTATTTGAATACCAGTTACAAGACCTCTAGTTAATGTTTTTGAATCAATTTCATTTCCTAAAAATATACAGGGTGTCCAAACATTATTTTTCAATAAAGAACATTTTAAATTGAATTTTCTCAATTTTTTCAAATGGAACACACAGTATATTCTTCGACGATGTGATGTAGAAATGGAAAACGAACATTTTTGTAAGTACTTCCCTAGGGCTAATTGCAAACAATTTCGTTTTATTGATCCATAATTAAATAATTAGAAATAAACTTAAAAAAGAGGTTTCTTCAAATAAATGTTCCCCATTTTGATTGACACACATCTCTATGAGGTTCCCACTGTTCCTAAAACTGTCGGTGTGATAGATGTAAAGGCAGTTATTATTCTTTTCCTCATATTTTGTACTGTTGTTTGGTGTGTCTCTATAAACAATTTCCTTAACGTATCTCCATAAAAAGAAATCCATATTTGTAAGATCTGGGGATCCAGCAGGCCATTTAGTGGGTATATTTCCTTCAATTCATTGATTAGGGTAGGTATTATTTAAGTGGTCTCTAACTGCATTTAAATAATGTGGTGGAGCACCATCTTGCCGAAACCACATCCTATTTAGAATTCTTTCAGGGAGATTTACCAATAATTGTGGCAGATAGTTTTCCAAAAAATGAAGACAATGGCTCCAGTCAATGTACCATCAAAGAAATGTGGCCCTATTATATGTTCTCCAATAATTCCTCCCCAAACGTTCATAGACCATCTGTGTTGGTTATGAACTTGCGTAAAAGAAGTGAGGATTTTCCGAAGCATAATAATAGAAATCGTGCCTATTAACAAATCTATTTTTATGAAAAGTTGCCTCATCACTGAATAAAACAGTTGCATTTCACCTCTGGCCCAATTACAAAATTGTAGGCGCTTTTGAAAATCGTCATCAGATAATTCCTGGTGCATTTGAATATGATATGCATGCAACTTATTTGTTTTTAAGATTCGACCCACAGACTGTCTATTCTTATTCTTACTAATGGACTCACTTCTCTTTGACTAATATGGGGATTCTCAACCATCGCCAGCACCACAGAAAACTCATTTTCTTCGTTCACAATACGTTTTATTCTTTCACTTCTTTATATTCGACATTTCGAGTTCTACAGAGAGACAGACAGAAATCTATCGAGAAGGTTTTGGAAGCTGTTAACATCAGAAATCTTTCTTTCAGGATAACGTTGGTGATAAATTATATTGGCAAGTAAACAATTTCTGTCTGACTTGCCCAAAACAAAAGTCATATCTACAAGTTCCGCTTTTTTAAAATTCATATTGAAAAATTCCAAATATTTTAAATTCAATACAAATTGTAACGACCGATAAGTGCGATAAATGCTCCTTTGTACACGACAATTTATACCAAACTGAGGTTTTATTGCTTGTCGAATCACGAAAACAGCAAAAAATGTACAAAAGACGTTACAGTAAAGGACCGGTTAAATACTATTTACTCATTTCAATGGATTGGAAGAAATGGTCCTACTAAATGACCTCATTTCAAAATTGCATAAAGACGTGTGTCAATCAAAATGGGCAACACGTCAAACACAAATTATAAATTGTTCTAATGAATTATTTGATCAACCTCTTTTTTAAGTTTATTCTTGAATTTGAAACTTATTTATTTATAAAACGAAAATGGTTGCAATTAGCCATACGCAGTACTTACAAAAAATGTTCTTTTTTCATTTCTACATCACATCGTCGAAAAATATACAGGGTGTTCCATTTGAAAAAAATGGAAAAATTCAATTTAAAATGTTCTTAATTGAAAAATAATTTTTGGCAACCCTGCACATTTTTAGGGAAAGAAAATGATTCAAAAACATTAATTAGATATTTCGTAACTGGTATTCGCATAAATTTTCCTTAAAACCCATAATTGTGACTGTGGTGATTTTTTTAATATCCATCTGCAGATTGCATTATTTCAACAAAAAAATTCATTACATCCAAGTGGTTGGGAGATATTCAATGCTAATATAGAAATGAATAGAGCCTAGAAAGAGGCTTAAAAAAATGTACTGATATACATAGCATTTCATTTTAAAAAAGGCACTTGGTCCTGTAATTTCGTTTTGACTTGCCCTGTATGTTCGAAAATAATTTCCAGTTATAGACTTTTTATGTAGTTTTCTTGGAATTTTTTTTAAATTTCTTGCTATCGTAGAACTCGAGATCGAGGTCCGACGCACTATTGCCCCACCCTGTATAAAAGAAAAAGGATATTTTCTTCGAATGTTTTATTAAAAAATATATTTAAACTACATATTTTGATATAAGGATACGCGAGGCTGAGTAGCTCAAGTGGAGAAACGGTACACCACTGGGTCAATTTGGGAAATTAGATGTTCACTCACAAACAGTAAAACTCAAAATTTTTCAGTAATATCAGTGTATTCAGTTAAACCTACCATATACAAATCTACGGGTTTACTAACTGATTACCTTGACCAAACTTTACATATTCTAAATACCGGGATGAGGGCAAGCGACGCAATGAAAAGGGTAGTACCAAATGATTCAGATGGCAGGGATAGCAAGCTGCAAAATAGTAATACAAAATACGCGGTAAAGCGTTAGCACAGAATAAGCGATGACACAGCAAAGTTATATACAGTACTTGAGTACATCAGTCTACTTACTCTTCCGTAAACCTTCTTCGTGTGGTTACGGTCGGGCACGTCTGCTGGGTGGAGCGCTCTTCAGATCCTTTTCTGAAAATGGATCAACTTACTATCGGAGTGGCAGTAGATGCCAGATGGTTGCGCTGCTGATCGATGTGGTATGGGCTTGGCCAAAAGTCCTGCTATTAGAATAATATATATGGTACTTGGGTTCGGATCTCGGAGTAGATACATCTGCTGTCGATGAATCGCTCTGGCTGACTACCAACATGGGACGAATTCAATATTTCCTTCGAATACTTACAAGAAAGTGTAGGAGCAAGATGGATGGGCGGCTGAACGATGACATAGTATGGACTTTGCAAAAATTCCCCGGCTCAGAATTAATGTATGACAATAACGGTACCTTGGGTTAGAATCTCGGAGTGGACACGTCTGATTCCGATGAGTCGCCCTGGCTGACTGTCAACAGGGAATGAATATAATTACTTCCCTCCAATACTTACATGTGGGAGAAACGGCGGTAACAGATGCGCGATGGATCGACGTGACCTCAAACGGAAAATATTTCGGAATATCTCGCAACTTAGTAAAAATAATTCAAGCACCTGGACTTTGGCAATATTTTCTTCGCAGAACGGAGCAAACAGAAAGTACGTCTATCGCGTTAGATAGCAGTTAGCAAATTGACTATCGGATTTATTCCGATACCGAGAGGATGACGTTACACTGGTGACATCAGATTGACTAGAAATATTTTCATTACCTTGCATTGATACTTAGAATATTTCGCGGTCGGTTTATTCAGGACGGCAGGCACTAACATCTAGCTCGCAAGATTGTTGACAGTCTACTAAGTACAAGTTCCTCACGTCGCTCTCCCTTTACCTGAGGGCCTTTGTACTTTACAACTGGTATGGTTATTGGGTGGTTCTACAAATTAATACTATTATTACTTTTTAAACTAATTCGCTTACAGCGGTACAATATATACAAAATAAATATAAGAGAATAATTCCTATAGAAGGTGTTAAAAATATCCTGTGCATACTTCGCAAATGAAAAACGCTTTGTTACAAACTACACCGCATAAGCTACCGAATCGGAGAAATTGATCTTCAAAATTGATTTATTTTCATACATTTTCAGTATTCTTTATATGTTTTCATATTTTTTAAATGCAACTCCTAGCTAATCCGATTTATACAAAAATTGCAATAACTTTTTGTAGCTAAGATAATACTTTTTCTTTTTATTGTATTTTTGAATTTTTTGCTATGATGAATGTAGTTGAAGTTACAATCAGTTGAATTCAGACGTAAAATTGTTTCAGTGTGTGGTGAATACCAATAGACTATGATACGGCATCAGAAGTTTAAAGGGATTTTTTCCTGTCCATGTGATGCAAGTTTTCAAATGTCCTGAAAAATATAACAATATCGTTTACAGCAATTTTGGTAGTCATGTCTGGCTCCCAGGCCCAACTTCCGGAAATTCCGAAAAAACGAATCCCGATGCATGATAATACGAGATATTGCTTAATCATAGGTTTTGTGAAACTAAGATGCTATTGACAAAAATTTTTGTCTTTGAAAGGAAGCAAAAATGTGTTTTACAAAGTCGTCAAAACAAGCCTATTCCAATAGTGTCCCACCTAAATTACTACATAATTCCACCCTTCTTCTAAATTTTTTGTAATTTCTTCTAATTTCTTCAAGAGATATGGCTCTGATCGCATCAGTAATTTTGTTTTGAGTCTTTCCAAATCATTGTCATAGTTGTCGGTATAAACTTGTTTCAGTTTGCCCCAAGAGTGAAAATCCATAATTATTAAATCCGGACTTCTTAGTGGGTATGGTTGTCCCCCAAATCTACCAATCCATGTTCCCAAAATGTATTGTCCAAATGATTCCTCATCAAAAGAGTTGAGTGTGAGCTGCAACCCTCTTGCTGATAATAATTTTTTTTCTCTTTAGCCAAATTTATTTCATCAAGTTAATTTTATTAGTAATTTAACAATATCTCCAAATACGTATATTGATTTAAATGTCCACAAAATAAGGTCCAATTATCTCATCGTATGAAACGGCATACCAAACATTAGCTTTTTCTGAATACTACCTTCTGCAATTTA
This sequence comes from Leptura quadrifasciata, assembly GCA_963675555.1. NCBI lineage: Eukaryota > Metazoa > Arthropoda > Insecta > Coleoptera > Cerambycidae > Leptura > Leptura quadrifasciata. Next base: position 185,139,782 of record OY776673.1, on the reverse strand, counting down.
TTCTAAAGTTTGGATTTTCATCTGACTAGTACTTACAATTTTGTGAATAAGCAACTCTGTTAGTGGTAAATGACTCTTCGTCAGAAAAAATAATGTTGTTTTCCAAATTCTTTTCGTGAGATTTTTCTCTCCAATCCGTAAACAAAAGTTCAATCGTTTTCTTTCGTCGATGGGTTCCAAAGTGTGACAAAATTTAGGTTTGTAAGGAATTATCATTTATCTTAAATATTCTTCATTGTGTTACATGGCCTATGTCAATTTAACACTTTTATATAATAACTAGTATTTTATTTATATTTAGCATGATCTGTATAGCATTTTGATTCAATTTTTGTAAGTGAAACTGTTTTCAACTATCAGAATTTTCCTTGTATAACTGCTAAATCATTTCACATTGTTTTATATACATATTTCTATATCTTAGGAACTCAGTCATGTTTTCTTTACACTATTATGTATCTCTGTTCTATTACAGCACCTCAGGAAGCAATTGTTGATTTCAAGTCTACAACACATTTATTTACACTCATGTACCTATATTTCAATTTTTATATTTTTGTTTACTATGTAAGTGCATATGGCTATTTTTCTTACCTTTCTCATTAACCTGTTATATAGTATATCCTACAAGATGTAATATATTTGCTAAATTCTTACACAACGGTTTGTATACGATTTACTATTTATTAGGGCAGTTCGTTCTTAGGTTATATTTTTCACTGTCGAGTCAAGCTTGGTATATAAAATTACAGATTCCCTTTATCGATTCTGTAATTTGTTTGAGTAAGGGAATCTTCCTAAGGACGAGCTTGTGCGCTTAACTCATCAATTGACAAATGGCGATACCTGTACCAACCATTTTCTACATTTTACAGATTTCCATTTTATTAGTAAAACCGTCTTTTTTCAAGTTTGTGTATTGATATTATTTTCCAGAAAGTGGGATAAATAAAGTTTACCTCATTAGTAAAATTCACCAAGAAATCATTTGCCTGCAGCTTTTGTACTGATTCAGACCTATACAAACTTAACTGTGTGACATCAGTAATTAATATTACATTTTTATATCTGCGTTAAGAAGTGTTTAACAACCAGATACATTTCATTTATTAGTATTTGAAAATTTCAGTAATTTTCAATATTTGTTTTTAATGTAATTTCAATTTTTCTTAAAATAAATTTAAATTCAAATTCAATTCTTTTTAATTCGATAAGTAATTAAAATGCTATATGTAGATGGTGCCCAATTAACATCAATTTCTCTTTGTCTCCTTTTTTCGAACTAAACAAGAATCTGTCATTTATGCTGTGCATTCCAAAGGGGTAAGTTTCTCCACTCTTAAGAATACTCCGGATCTACGACTCTTTGCTCCGGCTTAAACCGGCTAGTCGTCCGCATATGTTGCCTCAATTCTTTCTCAAAAATATATAATAAGGGAAAGGAGGTAACAATTGAAAATACGATTTGCTCTCTTCAAGCTCTGCTGCCCTACATCTTATTTGCTCTGGCGTCGCCCAAATCCAAATCTGTTCGTACTAAATACCGATTATGTCTTAAGTAAAAAGGACAAGTAATTTTAAAAATTTCGGCACAACTACATGTATTGAGACGGATTGATTTATTAAGCGAATTATACAACCATATAATGTTTTAAGACCGACGCCTCTGGTGTTGCTGTATATACCCGGATGTTAACTGCCTTTATCTAATGCAGACTCCGAGTGTTCGTTTATCAACGGTATTGTCTGTCGCATTCAGCATAATCTTTGGTGTGGCTGTCACCGCAAGCCAGCTTTAATCTGCAAACTTAAAACAAAAGCACTTTACGGTATAATTGCGCGCCAATGGAGCTAGAATCAATTAGGGCTTTTAATTGGACATTAGATTTCTTATCAAAGTTGATTTAGGAAGTAGTTAGACTCTAACATTGAATAAAATGCCGTTTTCTTGTCATTAATTTTGTTGCTAATATATTAGATGTAAAATAAGGTGGTTGTGGCTTACGGTAAACTCACATTAAATCAATACCGATAAATATAAATAAAATATCTGCAGCTAAAATCTTTGTGCGTGTTAAAGTGATTTTTAATTTATTTAGAATATTCTGAATATTTCATATAACCAAACTCATAACATATTGGAAAAAAAACTCATGGACTAAGTTGTACTATTGGATATATATTTATGTTTTTTGTCTTAAATCAACATTGGAAAGACTAAGATTATGTCAACTCCTCATCAAGTGAACCAAATAGACATTACACTTAACGGAAATTCTCTTGAAGTGGTGGATCAGTTCAATTACTTAGGCAACGTTGTTAATGACAAAGCAAACATAGACAGCGAGATTCGCAATAGAATTAACGCTGCATCTAGAGCACTCTGGGGACTTAGAGAGAGAGTATTTGACAACCACGACCTTGCTTTGTCAACGAAAATGGCTGTCTACAGAGCAGTTATCATTCCAACACTGCTATATGGATGTGAAAGCTGGGTCACTTACCGTCGTCATGTGAAAGAATTAGAACGTTTTCAGCAAAGACACCTCAGAAGTATGATGAAAATCCGTTGGTTCCATCACATATCAAACGTGGAAGTACTCAGGAGAGCAAACAGCCTTCCAATTGAGGTGCTTATTTCAAGAGCACGCCTAAGATGGGCAGGTCACGTTCATCGTATGCATGATAACCGCCTTCCTAAATGTACATTTTATGGTGAATTGCTAAGCGGTAGAAGAAGGCGTGGCGGTTAACGAAAGAGGTTCAAAGACGCTCTCCATGAAAATCTAAAATCCTGCGGTATTGCAGACGAGCAATGGGAACAACTTGCAGCGGACAGAACCGAATGGCGAGGGGTTGTGGCCAGCTATCAAGGAAATGTTGCTGCAAGAAGGCCGAATCCAAGACCTAACCAGGTCTATGTTTGTCCTGACTGCGGTCGACATGTGCTCTCCCGAATTGGCCTCTATAGCCATAGTCGTGTGCACCGTAGATGAATGGGAATTACAATAGACTACACCTTTTACTTGTTTTTTATTGTACACAATTTATCGACTGTAACATTTTTATACTCGGACTCGAGTAACGGCTAATAATAATAATAATAATAATAATGTTTTTTGTTATATTGGTAACGATGATATTGTCTAATTTTAATGAACGATAACTTTTCACCTCATTAGTCCCGAGGAAGACAATAAAGATGGTCGAAACGTCCACTCTAAAGAGGAAACAAGGTTTTCTCTTCTTTTATCCAATTACCGATGAAAGACCTGCCGAATAAAAAAAAATTTAAAAACTTGCTTTTCTTGCAGTCGTACATGAAAAATAAGTTTTTACTTTTTAGTACGACTTTGTAAGAAAGAATGGCAAGGTTTTAAAAGTTTTTTATATTTTTTTATTTTCTACTTTTTAGTCATACTTTAATTAAATTATTATCATACATAAATATTGTGACGCCCTCAGTAGAAGTTTCTAATTAGGCGAAAACCTTTTGTATTCTACGTTTTGCCGAAGGCGTCGGTTGGATAGTATATTTAATCAATTTTCATCCCCTTACTTGCGGGTATTTTCAAAAGCAACGGTGGAATACTGTATTGTCATCCGATATTAGTAATTGTGCAAAATTTCATCAATTGGTTATGTCAGGAAGTGTGTTAAATAAAGGATGCAAGATCTGGACAAACACGGAAAACACTACATTGTTAGTTAAAAAAAGCAAGTAAAAATAGGAAATGTAATTATCCTGCATGATATAACCCTGATTTAATAAATAGTGTTAAATTTAGGCTACTATAGAAATAAGTAGAAAAACAGATAACCACATTAATTTAGGGGATTACAAAATGTTACCAGCAATTGATTAAACTTATGAGGTTTTCAATAACCATATTTAAGAAATTGAAGAAACTATTATGAGTGTCTATTTACAAGATGATAGTGGAGTAAAAATAACCCAAAATAAGGTGATAGAGAAAATTTTACATGGAGCAACGCGATATAGAAAAATAAGTTTGTTTTGGTGAAACTAAGAATACCTTGAGTTTTCTGCTTTAAATAGGTGGGGGAAGACAATAAAGGCTTTTAGCGGAAAAGGGGTAAATTAGTCATTTTTAAGGATGGTTTTTCAGGATTAATTTATATTGGACCCTTTAAAGTGCTAGTTAAGGAACGAGAACGGTACCCTTTTATTATTTTTCAAGGAATATTCTGTTCAAATTTCGTGAAAATCAGTTCACCGCCTCCCACGACGTGGTATATATAAATACTGAAGAAATGTAAAAAATTTAATTACGACTAACTTGGCCAAAATTAAACCGAATTTGACGAAAGTAATCTATATAGCCAAGAATTAGCCTACCAAATTTTAGGAAAAAATATTCAAAAGTTTTACCGCAATTCCATTTTTAGTCCAAATTCCACAAAATCTTCAAAACTTTCCCCAATTTGCCCAAATGGTTGAATAAAAATTTTTATTTACCAAAATGAAGGTATTCTTATGTACTTTCACGTGATGTAACTAAAAGATAGAACAAAACATAGAACTGGTTTTATAGGTTGTATTAATATAAATGTTATGTTCATGCCTAATACTATATTGATGGACATTACGTATGAATTCTATTTGGCCTTTTAAGTAATTGATAATTTGACTAATTTTAACTAATAATAATGAATCTAGGTATATAATACTTTATTTAATAATATACCTAACGTAAACATTTTTTCACTACGGAAGACATAAATATATCAATCAATAAATTGAAGAATAAAATGACAGCTGGAAATGACCAAATACCAAGTTATATAATCAAAGGTTGTATTCATTAAACCATTGACTTTGTCATTCAATTAGGTAAGTACTGCATCGGTATCTCCAGCTAATTATATAATTTTGCATAACTTCGCATAATAAATAGCATAATGGAACTCTTAATAATGTGTATAAAAACAATCTATTTTCAATTGGACAATGAGTTCTATCAGCAGGATTTTGGTATGGCTATGGGGTCTGCATTATCACCAATTTTAAGCAACATATTTATGGAGAACTTTAAGAACACACATGTTCAAAATTGTATAAACAAACCGGTTGTCTGGTGGAGATATGTTGACGACATCTTTGCAATTTGGCCTCATGGTGTCGATTTACTAGATAGTTTTTTGGAAAATATAAATAGTAAGGAACCGTCTATTAAATTCACATTAGATGTAGAAAGTAGGAATGAACTACCGTTTTTAGATGTTTTAATTAAAAGGGTAAATAATACAATTGAAACAAGCGTTTATAGAAAACCAACACATACTAATAGATATCTAAATTTTAACTCAAATCAGTCAATAAATGTTAAAAGGGGTTGTTGAAAAATATTTATACGATAGGGCCAAAATAATTTCATCTAATAATGAAATATTAAATAACGAGAAAAAATTTATCAAAGAGGTTCTAGTACAAAATCAATATCCTGAAGCCTTTGTTGATAGAGTTTTCATAAATGTTGAAAATAGGGACAATCAGGTACGACAAAAACCTGAACGTCATTATACAGCAATAATTCCTTATGTATACGGATTATCGGAAAAGCTACGCCGTATAGGTGACAAATTTGATGCTAGGACGATATTTCAAACGCGGAACACTTTAAGATCTATTTTAACAAAAACAAAACCGATAAACAGGGAGCAGAATTCAAAATATTTTTAATATTTACAATATTCCGTGCGAATGTGATAAATGTTATATGGGTGAGTCATCCAGACCTTTCAGTGTGAGGTTGGATGAGCACAAGAATTATATTAGAAAGAATGAAATTCAGAAATCAAAGATTTGTGAACATGCTTGAGAAAACGGACATAGAATAAACTGGGACTCGGCAAAAATTTTAACGAAAGGAACAGATACCAAAAAAAGAAAAATTAAAGAATCCAATAATCTTATTAAATGGAGACAAGTGCGTATCGAATTGTTCCGTATTGTTCTGTAGATATTTGTACAACCTCGCTACGAATGTTAAAAGAAGAACTTAACAAACTCAACATTATCTAAAAGAAAATATCATCAGTTCTATGTTCTGTGTAAATAGTAAGTATCTATGGAAATAACACAAACAGAATCTTAAAGCTGTGTATTTGACATACACAGCAAAATAAGAGTTCTTCCAAAAAAAGCTTTGAAAGCTCCGAAACGTCAGCAAAATACATTATTTCTGTGTTTATTCCGATTTATATTATTTGCAAAACATAACCTCTGACTATTCCTTTGGTGTAAACATCACGAGTGCAGAGCCTTTTTTCCAATAATTCTATTATTTCGTAGATTCGGTGATTTGTTTTTAAAGAGGACAATAATACATGTCGTAGAAAACCCAAATAATAGGAAAGAATATTCGTAGAATGCCACAAATAACTTTCAGACAATATTCCCAAATGTATTTCATATATCTTTATACAACCGCATATCTCCATCCGTAAACAAGTCACTGTTCGTTTATCATTATGACTATATGGAAAAAAGATCAACCGTAATTAACTTAGCATTAATAACACGAGAGGGAAACCATAGATGCACAAAGACAGGTAGATGTGATTCACAGCAATTTCGTAAAAGCCGTTGATACCGTCAGTAGCTCTATTATAATATTAAAACTTGATTTTAGGTTATCCAGCAATTTAATCAGTTTATTTATTTCCTGCTATGTGGCATATAATGGGTTTAGGTCAGAGGTACACAAATATACGGCTACGTCAGGTATCCCTCAAGGATTCATTCTTAGACCACTCTTTTCTCTATTATTCTCTGATGATCTTACAAAACTTATTAACTGTCATAAGCTTCTATTTGCAGATCGTTTGAATATTCATTTCGAAATTAACAGCATAACTGATTGCATATTTCTACAATCTTAAATTAGTTTACTTGAGAAATGGTGTACATTTAAACATAAATTAAATATATTGGAATGCGAGGTAGTCAGTTATTCACGGAAGAAGGAACCAATTATAAATCATTACCTTTTAAGCAATCAATATTAAACAGATAAAAGAGAGTATACTACAAAAGATCTCGGCGACTTATTTGCCAATAAATTATATTTTTCGGAACATATAAGCAATCTAGGCGCAACATGCATAAGAACTTTAGAAACTTAATGGAATTCTAAATTCTGCCACGCAGTATTAAGGGGCTACCTTATTTTATAAATGCATCGTCCTTATTTCATCAACGAAAAGTTAGTTACTGGAACATCTTCGTTTTTCATGTCGTTATTTCGGTACAATTCTGACACTTGCGCACTACGTTTCCTAGACCTAACCTCGCAATATAATAAATAAATCATTTGATATATTTTTCTTCTTATTCTTTTCTATCCTTTGTGCTCTGGTGGAGACTAATGCATGTATTATTACTCATCCAAAGCAGTTCTTGCTCATTGAAGGCAGTAAATAAACCATCGAATATCAAACTTGCGAAATGTCAAAATACGGTAAACTTAATGCATTACAGTTTCTCTTCACAAATAAGGACAAGCACCATCCTTATTAAGGAATCCCTTATTTACGGATCGAATAGCGCAGGCGTAGACGTCAAAATAACGGTGAGTTTAATACTGCTTGTCCTTATTGCATGTCCAATAACTCTCTATTAATAGAAATTGTAAATCTTTTAATAAGAAATTTATATTAAAAACGTTGTATTATTCATTTATACTTTCTAAATGTATGGATCTTTAATTTGATATCCAGTTTATGATAACCATAATAGTTGTGGAATCTGTTTCAAAACAAAGTTTTTAGCATTTCAGAATGATGATGTATACCCTGCTGTGGTTACAATTATGAAATGCTTTTTGCGGTTTAAGAAACTGTCAATTTTTAACTTGTAGTTACAAATTTCATGGATGGCTAAAAGGTTTCTGCCCCACCACCAACTTCAAATCTATATGGAATATAAGAAAAATATCATCAACTCTAGACTTATATAAAATGTAAGATAATGTCACACGTCTCATTTTCTAAAAAGTTAACTACCTAAATTATAAAACTTTAGCAATTAATAATTCTTCATTAATCATATACCGTTAAGTTTTTAATATAAAATGCATTAATCAGATGCTGTTGCCAATATCAATCTATTTATTTTAGCATTATATTATACAAGCTTTCATTGCAAGGCACATTTATATGACTAATATTAATAGCCTTAAAGTCGACCACTTAACGAGAAGTGCATGAGAAAGCTTTATACGTACTGAACTGAATAGAACTTATTTAACATTGATTATACAGCAAAATCTCCCCCGTACCCACTCCGGAGCCAGCCTAACATTCATGGAGTGAAGTTCTATGTTGACTGAAGGGCTGTACGGGACGGTTCGGTTAGGTGAGAAACAAATGTGTGATAAATAAAAATTAATAACATCAAAATTGTCAAAAGAGGATTGAAACAAATAAAACTTAATAACTAATAAAAATAATCAAATACTGAATCAATTTTAGTAGGTAGTACGAGAAAGATACCAATGTAATAACCCGATTTCCAGATATTGTCGAGCTTAGATTGACTGTTCACTCAAAAAAGGCAATAAAAACTTTACGACCTCATTAAAATACCGTTAAACTAGTCGTAAAAGTAATTGCGCTCAGGTACGCACTTGAAATATTTAGATTAGCAACTCAGTCGTTCAATTCTAACAGCGCGTTACAGTTTTGTATTGTTAATATGGACACTCTAATGCATACGAATTTTAAGCACGGCTCTGTACTATTTCGTTTGCAAATTGACTCGTTTACCTTATAGGTTTTCAATGTGAGTCGGCTTGTTTGATGACACCACCATGGCCTAACGACGATAATAATGAGGTCGTAAAGTTTTTGTTGCCGTTTTTGACATCACCGAATATCGCTCGACTATAACACTAGTTGGTTTAATAAACGTTTATACATTATTGGCAGGTACAAATATTATACCTATGTAAGATAGAAGAGATAGAAATGATCAAATAATATAATGAAGAGAAACAGACATAATTTGCGCTGGCGCCATTTTTCTCTTTAGTGAGCGAAACGCTGAACATGATTGCTGAACTGCTGGCATCAATGTTAATATGTCGCTTTCTTTCACCGTGCATTATTTTGCTATTTACATCTCCTTCTATCTTATTATAGGAATTGTAACGTGCCATCTTCCGCCGGTGTCCGCAAGATCATATGTACATAAATTCATCAAAATTTCCTATAGTAGAAATTACCTTTAGCGATAAATGTCACCACGCTAAATATTGGGTGCAAATTACCACAAGCTTTTCTCCAACAGATGGCTCTCCGTAGAGAATATATAAATTTATTAAATAATGGTATATTATTGTGTATATTTTAGGAGAATTTACAATATAGATTATTGCAATAATTAGCGTATAAAAGTTGTTTACAAAGTAATAGAGTAAAGATGGTTAATGATCGAAAGTCCATAAAAATCGATTCAGTATTTTACATTTCACAAGTTGGTACCCTGACTGTCGAACTGTCAGCTGTTGTCATTTCCTTTTGTTTTTGTGAGTGATCAAAGGTTATAAATCTCTGAAATTGCCTAAAACTTCCTCTTTTAAATCAAGAATTTGAACTGAAAACTTCGCTACGGATTTATTTAGTTAAAAGGCACGTGGTTGCTAATCGGTTTAATACCGGATTAATAACTAAATTTAACCTAATATTTCAATTTATATTTTGGTTTGTTAAATTGAATTTTCGAATTATTCGGATAATTAAGCAAGTTATCGTCTAGAAGTAATATTCTAGACGATTTGGGATAGGCCAGATTTTGACCGCAGAACTTGGCTACTGTTCGGTTATTTTTTTGGATTGTTGGATTTTTGGACTTTGGATCATTGCTATTCTTTGGTATACGAATTTTGGTAAACAATTTGGCCCTGCATTTTAATTCATACATTTCGATTAAGAGAAACATCTAACCATTGTGAAGAATTTTATGAACCCTATCAAATTGTGTTGTGAAGACTTCACCTCGACCAACCCCCACGTCTGGAGCGCCAGGAAACTCTCCAATTTTGTGTGTAAAAGTTAAGTAACCCTTATATCTCATACTTATTGTCAATTGTTTCAATTTATTAATCATTTTTTTTTTCATAGCGTTAACCCTAAACCCTAGACTTGTCTGTATTATTTTATCGTAATATTTTATTGTTTAATTTTTTTTGTACTGTTACTAATTCTTTTTATAATAAATTGTATTTGTTTTTACTTGTTCTTTTATTTCGTTGCTCTCACTACAAGGATTAGTAAGATCTGGGACCTCGTATACGTATCCCGACTATAGGTCGTAATAGAATCTACTCAAGTTTGGAACCTGCCAGTACTGCATATAGTACATTTAGTATTCACAAACATAACACGCAAAAGACCTCATAGTAGACAACCCCCGAATCGAAAGACAAAGGCTGTGGGGATGGGGGTTCCATATTTGAAAAATGCAGACAGAATCTATTACACACCGATATTGCTAGCGTCGGGTGCCGGGGATCGAACCCAGAACACAGCAGAGTATGACTAAGTGCGTTTTGCCACTCATTGCGCCTTAGCTGATGTAACCCAATGTAAACGTATGAATAAATAATGTATATGTATATTACATAACGAACACGGAAAGTGAAACTTAACGCTTGAGTGTGTAAGATACTTTTCAGCGAGCTGCGTACAATATTTTTCCCAAGGCAAAAAAATCAATTAGTTTTCCTAACACATGTGTGCGTTAGGAAAATAATGCACACTCATATGACATTGTTAACTTTCATGCTTATTAAGTTAAGTGACTAAGGATGTTTCTTTGGGGGTCGTGGGAAAACGTTTATTTTTAGATTTTTTTATTTAATTATTGTTTTAATTTATATTATAATTAAACTTTAATCTACCAACAAAATTGTCGCATAATATATGTTTATTTTTATGTACAATCTAGTCGCGCACGCCGTTCTTGATTCATACGATTGTTTCGATGTATGATGATCATGGATTCGATCATTATTTCTATTTGCTTTTTATTCTAACGTTATTCAGCTTTGTATTCGGAAATTTTGGAAAGTCACAGACATACAAATTATAGTATTTCGGCGAGAGGCGATATCCTTGGGGACTCTCGCGTGATTGTCGTGTTGCGTTGAGAGATTGTATACGACTAAATGGATAAATTAGTTAATAAAACACAAAATACTTAGTTTCTGGCATCTCTGAAATGCAACCTTAGATATCTTATCAATACTTCTAAAATACATTTTAAAAAATACGTTTCATGTTAACGGGTAAAAGGTAAACTGGATTAGTTTACTAACAGGGTCACTAACTATTCTTTCATCGCAACCTAAATATTAAAAAAGGAAACCGACTTCCACATGTTCTGGGAATTTGTCAGTTTACGTTTTAAATAATACTTTTGAATTGATGGGAAAAATTTTAAAAAGAAAAAATCTATATGGAGGGAAATACCAGGACTCAGGTGTGTACGGATAACTACACAACATTCCCTGCGATATTACCATCTGCCGCAATTGAGACTTGAACTCAGGAGAGGAGACCAACTCAATATGTTGTCTGTTTTGCAACCAGGATCTAGTCCACTGCTTCTGTGTCGATATGTGGAAAATGCTACTAAACATCCATACTCTAGCCTGATTCGCATTCGAGATTCCTTCGTGTCAAGCCTAATTCAGGACACTGAGTTGGTATTTACGTTCCACTTTTGGAGTGTGTACAAAATAATATTGTTCTAGTTGTACTTAGGTAGTCTTATAGCTGACGTGAACTAAGGAAAAACGTAAACATAATTTTTCTGTCGCACTCTATAAAATCCTTATTTTACGATAAGAAACGTAACCAGACTGCAACCAACAGCTACTCTCCAGGCTATGGGCCCCGCCGAGCGCTGAATTATAAGTTACAAGCCAGACGCGTTAAGTGTAATAATCGCATATTAGGGAAAATTCCCTAATACGGTCAGCGAGCACATGCAAAGAGCCCTGCGAATCGTACAGCAATGGTGCAATGACCAGAGTCTTACAGTAAATCCCTTCTAAGGTAGAACTGATAGTTCTTACTGGGAAACGTGTGCTGGACGGTTTTGTGGAGCCCGTTCTCTCGACACTACTCTAAGGATCTCCAGGACGGTGAAGTATCTAGAAGTCATCCTGGATTCTAAACTGTGTTGGAAAGATCAAATAGATCATATACAAAGAGCCACCACTACCCTTTAGGAAAACTTGGAGATTGAACCCCAGAGTAGCAATGTGGTACAACACTGTTATAGTGAGACCCATGATAACGTACGCTTTCGTTGTCTGCTGGCCTGCATTTGCTAGAATACAGATTCAACGGAAGCTAGAGCAACTCCAAAGATTTACCTGTTTAGCGGGTCAAGGGGGCCCTTCTGGATCTTGTGCCCTTCACGTGCTCATCGAGGCCGAGGCTCGGAAAGCTACCTATAGGTTGAAGTGCGGCGGTCAGTGGAAAGAAGAGGGAGAACGGCTAGGGCATACAAGGGACCTATCCGACGCGGTGAGTACTCATTCAGTTCTGGATGCCAGGAGTGACAGTATAGCGCCCACGTTCTCACTTTCCAGTACATTTCAAGGTCATCATTCCGAAAAGGGAGGGGATTAGAACACACTCTGCACACATCTACTGATATCATCTGCTTCACAAAAGGATCTAGATCCGAGGGTAGTTCCGGAGCGGGAATACACGGCGAGAAACCCAAGGTAAAATTTTCCGCCCTGAGTAATTTTTCAATGGTATTCTAGACCGAGATGTTCGCTATTTTGGTCTGCGTACAGCCAAGCGACCCTCAAAGCCCTGGCATCAGTCAATACCAAACCTTTTTTGTTTCAGGACTGTAAGCAGGCACTCTACGAACTTGGCCCGTCCAACTGGGTCAAACTTCTCTGGTTGCCTGGTACAGAATCATTAAGGGTAGCGAGCATGTAAATGCTCTGGCCAGGGAGGGCTCCCAGCAGTCCTTGAGGGGCCCAGAGACAGCCCTGGCTTACTCTATAGCAAATGCCAGAAGGTCAATAGAGGACTGATCTCACTCCCAGTTCATTGACCTCTGGACCTCCCACACAGAACTTCGGCAAGCGAAGCTCCTCATTTAAGGACTCTTGCCGAAGAGGACAGAACAGGCACTGCGTCTAAGCAGAAAGCAAGTTAGAATCGTGATAAGTTTTTTGACTGGACACGGCCCTTTCAGGAAATACCTGCACATCATGAGAGTGGTTAACAACCCCGCCTGCAGGTTCTGTGAAGTAGACCTCCTAGCCTCCTGCCCCAGTCTCATGAATTTAAGGCATAATCGGTATTTATTTTCCTATACCTGAGGGAATAAGGAATGCTCCACTGGGAAGGATTCTGACCTTTGGTGTGGAGTCCGGCCTGGATGCCGGCTTTCACTGACCAGCTAGCAGATGCACAATGAGCCACAAGACCCGAGTGCTGCGATTTATTATCGCACCACTAAGAAGGAGAAGAAGAGCTATGGAGTATAAGCAGCTACCATTACTGTAACTTTCACGACAGAATGTATCTAGTTTTTAAACATACCACATTAGTCTCAGTAATTGAACGCATAAGTGAACATGTTCGTTTTATTTCGACAGACTGCGATAAAACTCACATATTTTCATCACATTTATGTGCCATTTCGATTTATTGGAATATTTCCTTAACTGGAAATCAATAAAAAAAAACAGACGGTATAATATATAATTGCAATATATTTACTGCTCTGCAAACGCAGAATTCAGAATTTTATGAAAACTATTTAAACACCATGAATACAACTTTAATACATTGGATTAAGATTTTATCAGACAACTGGGAATTATTCACACCCAGATTGAAAAATGAAAGTGCAAGTCTCATGCACATTAAAATATTTTTACAAGCTCATAAAACGAACCATGGAAGTTTCCCCGGACAAACCATATATATCAAACTTAGTCCTGGGCTTTCCCACTACAATTTTTCAAATGTCTAAAAGCTGTGGGGTTTTTAGTTGGAAACAAACGCAGTATTAAAGAAAATAAATAAGTTGTTGATTTGATCTAAATAGTTATTGTTCATTTTGTACGCTTAGCGATGCAGATTTATGAAAAAATATAAATTGATGTAGATGTATAGATATCTATATGCCAGAAACAATATTTATAGATTTTAGTTTACAATTTTTTTGAACATAATAACCATTGTAATTCCAGGTCCAAATTTTTATCTACCCTGTGCTCATATGGAACAAGAATTTCGAAACGCCAGTGATTGTAATAAAGTTTTAATAAATTGATTGATTACATGAAATGCGATTCAGAAATATAAAAATGTACTTAAAGTAATAAGTAAAATAAAAGGACGTAAATAAATGTATTAAGTTAATGATAATGTGTATGTACTTATGTACGTCCATACATTCTGTTCCAATATATGCTGAGGGGTATTTTAGAAAGTACATTAACCGTATAATTTGACACTCATTACAATATTTGTCATTATCGAAATGTCTGGGTTGCCCTTGGAGGTACCATTAATTTGCTTATAAAAGTGACCTTGAAAGCAAAAGTAGTTAGTATCAAAACAGGAATTGGTAATTTATATAACAATTTCTAAGGAAAAACTAGTAACGGGTCCGGCAGAATGAAGCATTCATTTCTTCAAAAATCATATTCTTCGAATGTTCACACCAGCATTACGAAGTTGTTTTCAAAATTACGCAACATCTGTTGATAACTTTGTGATGCAACAGTAATCATCAAGTCATTTTCTTCAAAGAACGGCCCAAAAATTTCAAAGTTGGATATTGCACACCACACAGTAATCTTTTTGCTATGAAGCGGTACTTCGTGCAATTGCAGAGGATTTTCTTCGGCCAGTAGCGAAAGTTCTGTTTGTTTACACATCCGGAAAAAAAAGAAAATGAGCTTCATCTGACATTAGCAAGCAATCAACGATATTCACGTTTTCAGCAAATAGACATTCGAAATGTGCCCAAAAATCAACGCGTGTTCCAAAATCTTGAGCCAGAAGTTTTTGTATGACCTGAATTTTGTAGGGATGGAAGTATAAGTCTTTCAGAATGCGACGATAGCTACGGTTCGAAATATTGAGTGCTAATACTTGTCGTTTTGCAGATCGTTTAGAACTTCGTAGCACAGCTGCTCTTACCCTTTCAGCATTTTTAAATGTGCGTAGAGAACGAGTTCTTCCTTTCGGTTTTTCTCTGGAACATAAAGCAGTACTGCGAAACTTGTGTACCCACTTTTTAATTGTTATTCGAGTAGGAACTGGATGTCGTGGATTTAAATGAATATGACGACGAAATAAACGCTGGGTGATTACAATAGAATAGTTATTTTTTAAATAAGCTTCAACAGCAAAAGAATGTTAAGTATTTGACCAACTCTCCATATTCACAGCTAAATTGTCATTTCTCATAAATGCTTTGAAAACTGTCATAAATTTACATTTATCGCGAAAGCATGGCGACTTAATTTGAATTTTTATTCCATTATATTATGACATGAATTAACTTTGAAAATGGATGCTTCATTATTCTCTTTGATTTATAGAGTAGCTAACTGCTTTGGAATATTAGTAAAGAGGCTGATTAAGGTTACATTTATAGTAACATAGTTTGGTGTTTAGGTATTTTGTGATATTCCATTGAACAAATTTCTGATATTAAAATGAGATATTAGTGTCAAATTAGACAATATGCATGTAATTAAGTTGGAGATTTTATATGAAGTTGACTTCTCACAAGGTACTATAAGTCTGAGTTTCTTTTTTTTTGTAATTTTTTACATGGCCACAAATTCTGAGTGATTTTGATTTATAGCAGTGAATTGCTGATCTCTAAATTTATGAATTCACTTATTGCATTTGGTTTGATATCCGTTAATTGATTGTGTCACTATGTAATTGTTCATAAATCAACGGATTGTCTAAAAAAATTAATCATTCTTGTATTATAATCATTCTTATAGATAACTACTATAAACAATTTGATATGATGTAGTGGTTACCGAAGTTAATTTTTGTTTTCTGTGTTGGATTGTGTTATACAATATTCTGTCTTTTGAAAATTGTAAAACAGATATTCCAGTTTGACTATAGTCAATACAAAATCTTGAATTAATCCCAATAATTGTTATAAACGTCTGTAAGATTAACAATTTGTTTATTAGCTTTTTAAATTATGAAGAAAAGTTTAAATAGAAAGTTTAGTTGCAAAATACGGAAAACCTCTTTTCAAAAGAAAAACAATCATATTCAACTAAGTTGTGAAAGCTATTGCAACCATAAATGAAGATCTGACCTGTGCATTAACAATTTAGAAAAAGATTGGAAATGTGTGTACAATAAAGAGGTCTACAAGTAAAATAGTGTTCAAGTTAGTAGAATAAAATGTTATTTTTTTAAGAGATTGCTATGTGCACGCCTACGCCCTCTTACGGAAAGAGAATTAATCCCTAGTAATAAGCAGAGTAAAAGGAAGCCTCCCTAATAGGCATCCAGCAAAACAATAGTTCACCAGTCGACCCAATGTGGCGCTACCTCATAAGATACAATGAAAGTAGTAGAAATGTCTCGAAGGACAGACTGGATTGATCGAGAATGAGCGCCACGGATGCATAAGTATCAGAACCAGCGCGCTGAGGAGTTCAGTACAGTGTTGAGATGAGAAATGATCAGATAAGATAAAGAACAGTAATAAGTTGGGAATTATAGTAGTGAGACTATTATAGTAGTGAGAATGAAAGTTATAACTATTGTGTTATTACAAGTATTAATTATTGTAATTTAGTGGCTAACAAATCAGTGGTTAGCGATAATTCGTGTTGCAATTTATTGAACCCACGTTCGGGATGTATACTGGAGGGTGTAAACCCATAACAAGATTTTTTCTTATTTTGCAACTAAACTATTTAAGTCTTTCTTCATATTTGAAATACTTTGTTAAATAGAATTTTCATCAAAAATGTAAAATAAAGGTAGATTACTTAAAGCCGATTTCATATTTTCTAATTCTTAAAATACCCTGTATACTTTTTACTTTTTTAAGTTTGACAACTGTTTATGACCTTATATGACAAGCAAAACTTTTTATAAAAAATTAATTTTTCTCGGTAAATCAAAAATAACAAAGTAAAAATACCAAGAATGCAGTTCTCATGCGAAAACAGACTGTATTAGTGAAAAATGAATTAAGTCCCTGATTTATTTGAATTGATTTGTTTCTTGAAGTAGTTGAAAAATTCATGCCAACCCTGTTACAGTGACAATTGTTATCTTAAAAGTAAGACTAACTTAGGAGAAATACACTTTTTAGATTTAAAAAAATTACAATTAAATATGAAATTTGTTAAATTTTCTCATGAGAACACACCCAACTGAATATTAAATTTTCATTTCAAGGAACAGGTCCTTCAGTAAGTACACGAGTATTTTTCATTTTGTCTACTTTCTATAGAAACTCTCATGCTGCGTCTAATTGCGTAGCAACCCCGTGGCAATGGTTTTTGCGTGATGGATGGTAAAGGCTTCATGCGGAAGGAAGGAAATCTTGTTAAGAATAACAGATTTATTATAACCAAGCTTGGTAAACTTATTTGCCTTAATACATCGCTTACACTTATTTCTCTAATATAAAATAAAAATGTACAGTGCACACGTATTTGTAATGGTTCACAGCTTCAGGAAAATCTATGTAGAGCTCTAAATACGATTTAAAATTAAGCTATGTAGAATCTTCATGACAAAAGTTACTACTTTTAGTGGAAGAAACATGCATACAATAAAATATGTTTCAATGAAAAATATCCACCCCAAATAAATTTGGATACTAATCTTTGCAAAATTCATTTATTTCAGCGTATTCGTATGATTATAAATAAATATATCAAATTTCTGCGTCTACTTCTACATAGGCAATGGTAAATTGATTATTTCCCTTATTTTTAACAATATGAAGTCATTAGGTTCCTCTGAAGAAGATCTTCATTTTGTGCCACTAATGAATCTCCTTAGATTTGTTTGTTTCTATAATTCCAATAATTTTGTCCTCTTGCTCACGATAAGATACATAGGCCAGCAACATTGAAGAACGAAACTGGAGAAAGATGGGAAGTTAATAAGACAAAAGGACAAAATAAATACAGAATACTAGTCCTTGGACAAGCGACCATAGAAATATCAACTGCTAACGGCTAGAGCTAGAAAAAGTACTATACTTGGATTAGAAATAAACAATCAGTAAATGTGTATGAACGGTACCGCACCTCCACAACCGGAATGAATCATAACCATATAAACACCTCAATTACTCACAAACACAATGGGGAAGGGACCAACAACACGACAGTGTGAACATTAGTAGGAAAACAAGAAACAAATGTATGTAATAAAGAATTAGAGAGCGGCTGAAAGAAAATTTATAAACGAATACCATAATGAAACCATAATATGTTGTGTGCTTTTGGAATAAGACACGGAGAAAAAAAAATACTCAAATGAATAACTCTAAAGCTAACTTAAAATCTTATCACAATAGACATTTAAGTAACAAAAAGTCTTCTTTTAGTTTTAAAAAGCAAACTATAATAAATCATATGATGATTTTTTTTTATTGGCATTAGGACATAGTCCATACAGCCAGATACACAGTTAAATTTAGAAGCGGCTAAAGATCTAACCCTAATTCTAACGTGAATAATAACTAAATGAAAACGATAAGGAATAACAGGGACACACACTTCTCGCCTAGGGGCCTGTCAAGGCATTTAAAAAAAAAACATCACAGGTAAGGCCACGGATCGATTACATGAGGTTAAACAAGGGATTAACAACTCTAAACCTAAATTTTTATGCCACTTTTATATAGGAATGATATTAAGCAATGTAGAATCTCCGTTTTATTTAGGCAGAGCAGAGATAATATATTGAAAGGTGTATCTATATTTAATTTTAACAGGCTGTTATACAATTCATTTGTTGCATCTGTGTGTTTGATACAGTTAAAAAAAATATGATCTAAGTCACTCTCAACGTTACATATCTCTCACTCATTCGTAGGAGAAATTCCAATTCTATATAGATGTGCGGGGTAACAACCATGTCCAAATTTCATGCTATTAATGATGGTAATATATTTTCTAGGTAGGTTAAAATCATCATGCCAGAATTTGGATGGTATTTCCCAGTTTATTTTAGTATATCTTGTGGGATTGGTGAAAACAAATTCATGCCACATGTTTGACCACGATTTTTTCAATACATGTTTACATATATTTATAGTATCATCGTAAGTTAGTTGCTTTGTAGTTTCTAAACCTGTTAAGATGCTTTGCTTAGCCATTGTGTCCACTCTTTCATTATAACGAATACCAATGTGTGCCTTAACCCACATGAATATAATATGGCCCCCATATGATGATCTTTACAATATAAAATGGTCATATTTTTCTAGTCTTGATAACAGAGTATTAAACGTGAAGTATCACGGGTTTCCATCTATTGAATTATTAACTATGCCAGGAGTTCCGCAGGGATATGTTCTGGGTTCATTGTTATTTATAATGGTCATCAATGATATTTGCCGAGATATACAAAAAATGATGTTCTATATGCCTATGATCTTAAATTGTTTGCATCTATTAACTCCGAAGTAGAATGCCACCGATTACATCATGACCCCTCAAAAATAAATTGATGGTATGAAAATAATAGCCTACCTGCCTTTAAATATATCAGAATGTAATCTAATGACCTTTACGAGGAGAAATAATTCGATAAAATTTTCCTACAAAATAGGCAATGAAATGGTTACTAGATAGAGGATATTGGTGTCATTTTTATTCAAAATTAACCTTTGCTAAACAAATATTATATAAATAAACACCACATAAATTAAACAACCCCCAATTTCAGAAGCCAGAGGTTTGTGCTGAAAGGGTTACACATTGATAAATACAGACATAAATCATATCCTCTGAGAGTGCAGGAGCCAGGGCTCGAACCTGGTAACGTGATACCCTTTCGGTTAATCGCGATTGCCACCTCGCGCCTTAACCAATGTGGCTGTCCATATAGATCACATAATTGTTAGTGCTTACAGAATGCTTTTATTATGCGAAACTCAAAGCACTTTAATAATACTTCTACACTTTTTTCCTATTTAATGCTTTTGTACGGTCAAAACTGGAATAGAGTGGTATTGTCTGGAATCCACAAAACAATATTCACATTAAACATCAAATGTCTGTTCAGGATACAGGTCTTGTTTTTCATCTTAAGCGGGAAAATAATAATAGGACTTCAATATAAAACAACACGGCAATTATAGCAAAAATAATTAAATTAAAGAGTTGTCTTGTATATAATAATAATAATAATAACTAGCCCTTCAGCACAAGCTCCTAACCACTAACACACCATATTACGAGTACAACCCGTCAGCAGTGTCAGAGAATGAGGACTGCAAATTATACTGGGATCGATCGGTTATAACTGACCGAGCCATCCTTGCCAACAGACCGGACATCATACTTGTCCTAAAGAAAGAAAAACACACTTTCCTTATAGATATTGCAGTTCCCAACACACATAACCTACAGCAGTCTTATGGCGAGAAACTAAATAAGTATGGTGAACTAGCTGAAGAAATAAAGAAAATGTGGCGACAAGAAAAAATCTCTATACTCCCTGTAATCTTATCAACAACAGGCGTAGTTCCCAAAACTCTCTCCCGAAACCTTCAACTGCTTAATATACACCCTCATACTATCACTCAAATGCAGAAATCCGTCCTCCTAAACACGTGTAACTCAGTCAGAAAATTCCTTAATTTGCCTAAAGATTAAAATAGAAACCGCCATCTTGCTGAAAGCCGATGGTTGGCACAACAAGCCTCCTCCTAAGGAGAGAAACTGACAAATAATAATAATAATAATGTTTATTTGAGATAAGATAATACATACACAATGGGATATCAGTCCACTATATAAATAAACATGGTACTCCACAAAATATCAAAATATTTGTGCGTGGGGTAAATCATAATATATATAATAATAATAGTAATGCTAACAATACTTATTTGAGAGAAAAAGTAACTATTTAACAATATAAATATATCTATAGATACCTATGTCTATATGTGAAAACAAGTGAGCAGCAGCATATAAACGGGGCAAGACCCACAAAAGGTAACCTTGCGAGTGGGTATTTTGCGCTTAATTATATGCATTTGCTATATATATTTCTTGGTAACCTGCGTGCTTAATGAATATGAGTGAGTATATCATATATGATTATTATAATAAAGTTACTGTTATACATGATTAATGTTACATAAAGATATATTTAATTAACAGAGTTTTGTATATTATGTATACAATAATAATATAGTGATGTAATAATATTTTAATAATATAATAATTATAATTATATAATATAGTTATAAATTTCTATTCTATATTCTTATACTATAATACGGGGTTTTTGTGTCTATAAGATTGTGCATTTGTTTTCGTGGTATTTCTAGAATCCACTTTTTTATTTTAGTTCTGAATAGGTTAAATGAATTGATTCTTTTTATTTCAGGTGACAGTAGATTATATATTTTTGGTCCCAAGTAACTGTGGCACCTTTGAGCAATTGTCTTTTCAATCTTAGGTAATCTCGAAGCATTAATTTTATGTCTTGTATCATATTTGTGGATAATTTCAATAAGATTATTTTTGTTTTTGTATTGTTTAAGTAACAGGGTTTGACAAAACAGTTGTCGGAGGTCAAATATGGATGTTTCCTTATAGAGGTTGTCCGTTGGGAAATATCTAGGTTTATTGTATATTACTTTTAATATATAATTTTGTAGCCTCTGTAAATTTCCAAGGAAATTATTTGTCGCGGCTCCCCAGGCAATTATACCGTACGTTAAGTGTGATTCAACCAGGGCGTGGTACAATATTCTTATCTGGTCAGTTTTAAGTATATCTGAGAGATATTTAAATTTATGCAGCATGATTCTTATTTTTTTTATTATGTAATTTATTTGTATCTCCCATTTAAGATGGCTATCGATATATATACCTAGGTATTTTATATTGCTCACGGAAGAAATTTCAAAACTATCGTGCTCATTAATATTTATTTTTAATGTTTTAAATGTTGGTAAGTATCTAGCATAAGATGTGAATGGGATATAATGGGTTTTGTTAAAATTTATTGTCAGCAGCCTATTTCTAAACCAATGACTTATATTTTTAAGGTCGCTCTCTACTTTATTTTTTAAAGTGTTCCATTCTCTATCGCTGTAGAAAATGGCGGTGTCATCTGCAAAACTTATTATATCGCCTTCTGTTTTTATTTTGAAGAGATCATTCAGATATATATTAAATAATACCGGCCCAAGGACTGTACCTTGTGGGACTCCATATTCCACCGTTTGTGTTGAGCTTAATGTATTGTTTATTTTTGTACAATGTTGCCTATTTGTTAGATAACTTTCTATAAGTTTATATGGAGTTCCTCTAAAACCGATGTTGTCTAGAATTTGAAGGAGTTGGGCATGGCTGACCGTGTCAAATGCCTTTGCCAAATCGACAAAGACGCATATAGACGGCTTTTTTATATCAATGGAGTGATTAATTTTACCTGTGAGCTTAGCAATAGCATCACCTGTTGATCTTTTTTCCCTAAATCCGTACTGTTGATCTGATAGAATATTGTATTTAGCTAAGTAATCGTTAATTCGCTTGTATAATATTTTTTCAAAAATTTTTGCGAAGTTTGAGATTAGGGATATAGGTCTGTAGTTGGTCACATCTAATCTATCTCCGTTTTTGTAAATTGGTTTAATGACCGCCATTTTGAACGCCGCTGGACACACACCTTCACTAAATGACCTGTTTATTATGTAATTAAGGGGTGCAGCAATTATATTAGCCAAATCTTTTAATATCTCCGCTTTTATTCCATCAAACTTAAGGAGGTATTTTTAAAATTTACTTACTTTTAGATTTGCAGTAACAAGATAATACTTTAGAAAGTCAGGAATATTATATATTATCGTAATCTAGTAACCAAAAGATCATTTATATATTTTTGTTCTATGAATTGGAGGAGTAAGTGTACCTTTGAATCTGATGTTTAGGTTATGTACATCGTTTTTCTAGTGAATTTTTTTAAAACAAGCTGAATGCAGTAAACGCCTTCTGGATATTTTAAGCCATCCTATATCATTAAGCTTATGAGAAGTATGTGTCTACGTCTAGTTCCAAATATAAGCTGCAAACAGGAATTTTGAATGACTTGAATTCTTCGAATATTTTCTGCATCCAAACAAGGACGGTATATACCATCAAATAAATTAAACTTGGGCAAAACGAGGGCCTCACTAAGAATTGTCTTAATTTTTTTAATAAGATAGTGCCTGTTAATATTAGTCATTTTCAGGATAGCACAGCCCGCGGCGATTTTATATGTAATTTAAATCTCCAGATTGTATCAAGACTTAATCCCAGATCTCTCGCACTTTCGCCAGGAGATAGTTGCTGCCCTCCTACAATTACCTCTAGCTGATTAAAGACTAAAACTGACGTTTTGCTGGCATTTATATTTAACGAGTGGCTTTGTGATTTAGCTACCAGAGCTTCAATGTCCCTGCAGCAGTTGTCTCGGTTATATCCTGAGGAGAGGATGAAAGGTACAACTGAGTGTCGTCTGCGTAAAAGTGTATTTTGCAGTACTTAACATTATGAAATTCTGAAGTATACAAGGTGAATAAAAGTGGACCTAATATGGAGCCCTGTGGTACGCCAAAGAATAAAAAATAAAAAAATAAAATTCTAGAAGCAAAAACACAAAACGATGGCATAAACTCTGTATATCACGATGTAATGTGAAAACGCATCTCACAAATACCTACAATTCGTATCCTCTATTTCTGTACCATTGTGATTCTGTATATTATATGTAACAAAAAATGGTGGCTCATAATGTTAGTTAAGAACTGTCAATATATAGATGAAATTAGTGCATAGGAAGCCAATTAAACTTTTTTCCAAGAACTATCAACTGACCATTTATGACTAAAAGAACTCTTCAGTAAAATCAATTTCGTTTAATTAAATACTGTCGTTCAATAAAAATTTACCCTCAGCCTTTGGCATTAAAGAACAAGTGAACTCTTTTAAACATCTTGTACGTTTCGTCTGAGGATAAAATATGTAATATAAAATAAATCTTTACACAGCGTATTTTGCGCTAAAAGCAACCATTTTAAAGAGCTTTTATTAAATCTTTTTTGAGCGAACGCGCCAACTACATCAATATTCAGATCAGTTAGCAAAGTGCGGTTTCTCTAGAATGGAATCTATTCAATACATGCCGCGGTAATATCTTATTGCTGTTAACGCCTCAATACTAATCCTTGTTCACTTCCCGACTAGCAATTCCATCAAAGGAATGGAATGTTGAATATATTGATAAAATCTTTATAGATTACTGATGTTCGTTTCGAATTCGACAAGAAATGAAATGTGTAATGTATAAATAAAATTACTCAATTTTGATTATAATTTATTCAGATAGGTTTTTTTGGAAATAATAGAAACTTACATTTCATATAATAATTACTTAAGGTGTAATAAATAAAAATATATACTATAAATCAACATATCGTTCACCCTCGCTAAATATCGCTAAATTTAATGCCGACCTTGAAACCTATTTATCAACCAACTACAAATTCCGATATTAATATTTTTATTGGCGATCTTAATATAGACCTCTTAAAAAATACTGAGCAAACATATGAGAATACCTAATACCTACCTTATCTATTTTATTAATATTCCTATACGCATACCAGGAAATACAAACTCTTGTATGGATCACTTGTTTATCAAAACAAATCACGACATAGATGCATTCTACCACTCACTGTTTTAACAAGTTTAACTGATCACTGCTCAATAATAGCACAAATAGTTTTCAATGATAAAACAAAACAGGAAATAACCAAGTTTAACATAATTAAAAATATAAATTACAAAGATCTAAAAAAAGATCTTCAAAACTTAAACTAGGACCCCATCCTTCTCAAATTTGCCAGATATTTAATCATAAATACTCAGAAATTGGTGCCAAACTAGCTTCGAATATTAAAAGAAACAAGAAATATAAAGAAAACTAAAAACAAACCCTAGGTTTATGTTCCTGAGTCCAACCTGTCCAGAAGAAATAATAAAATCCATCCTTCAACTAAAAACTTAAACATTTGTAGGCGTTGACTCAATAAGTTCGGTAACTTTATAACAAATTGCAGTAGAGATATCTAAAGCACTTTGTTACTTGATAAATAAATTCTTTGAAACATCGATATTTCCTAGTGCTCTTGGTGAAGCCATTATAGTTCATATATATAAAAAAAGGAGATAAATTTGATCCTCTAAATTACCGACCGATATCACTAGTAACCAGTATCTAAAAAGTTTTTAAAATTATACTTAAAAACTGTATCTCAAGCTTTGCAACAAACATAATAAGTAAAAATCAGTTTGGATTCCAAAAAGGTATATTTACACAAGCCGAAATCTTACAGGCAAAATTTATTCGGCCGTCGACAGTAAAAAAACCTGCCATTTGTGTATTTTGAGATTTATGTAAATGATACGGTCTCACATCAGCAATTTTTACACTCCCTAGAACATATAGGAATAAGAAATGAGCCACTCAAATTAATAGAAAGCTACTTATCCAACCGTTAACAATGCGTCAAGATTGGCATATTGGGTTCCGTACTTTTTATTTTATATCTCAATAGTTTATTCGATATCGAAACATGTGGATCCATTATTAGCTTCGCAGACGACACAGTTATATTCTATTCTGCTGATTACTGGGCACAACTAAAGATCAAAGCTGAAAGTGACTAGTGAATGTAAAAGAATTGTTCGATCATAACTAATTAACTATTAACTATGAGCAAACTTATTTTATTCCTATCAATCATCCTTGCCAAAATTTAAACATCTGAAAATAGGTGAGACAGACGAGATTGCGATATATTCAAAAATGAAATAACCTACGTATTATTGTCGACCAACACCTTACTTGGAATGAACATGTAAACTTTGTGGTGAATAAATTTAGATCGATTCTTTACCTATTCAAGCAATTAAAGTCATACCTAGACCAAAAGAACTTAAAAATAGCTTACCACGCACTTGTAGAGTCGCACATATTTTATGGCATTATCGGTTGGGGAGGAATTCTAAATGACCATTTGAATAAACTATATAAAATACAAAAAAGATTTCTCAAACTCATGTTAAATAAAGAAACTAATTTCCCTTCGGATCTGCTGTATATAGAAGCATCTCTATTTGACGCTAGACAACTATATTTCTTGGCGCTTTGTAAAAATGATTTTTTAAGAAAAAAGATATAACACAACAACCAAAATAAATCAAAAACCCCTAAAAAAAAGACTATCAGACAGAGATCTCATTTATACTTAACAGCAAAGACCAAATTTCCAAAGGACGTTAGGGACACTAAAAATGTTCATGTAATAAAGTCAAAATGTAAACTATTTATGCGCTATACACCAATAGTAGAAATATATACAATAGTTGATATGAGACAATTAAAAGTAAATAAATCTAAAATGTTAGGTATGCAGGTACTCCTAAGTACGTCAGTATGCCTAAATTCTGAAATTCAGTAGATTGATTGATACTGATCGGTCTCAAGGATAAGAAAAAGAAGAAAAAAAGTTAAATAAGCATATATTATTTACAGAAATAATAAAAGTATAGTAAAGTAAAAATATACCTACTACGACAGTCCAGTATTCCACCATTTCCTATGAAAGGAAATCGATTCATTCAGTGTGTTCCCAAATCAATTGAAAATAGTGTCCTATAACTTGCGACATACTACGTCTTCAAGTATACTACTTACTTTTTGTAATAATTTATCCACTTTGTGTCGGCTCATATATTTTTTTAAATATATACTTAGTCCGAGTTTGTCGCCAACTCAATTGTAATAAATCGTCACCAGATGGAGCTATTCGCAAATTGCGGACACCTCGTGTCTATAATTTGATGACTATAGAAGGCCAGTGAAGTGATGTTGTGCATTTGCCTATGTCGCACTGATGAGAGCTAACAAGCTCGAAACTAGTCTGCGGCTGGTGGTGCACAACAGCACTGCACTGGAAATCCGCCTGCTGGGGTCTTGTTGCAATCAGATTCTATTTTGCGTTTTCCGATTGAAGACGTAGTATGCCGCAAGTTATAGGACATTATTTTCAATTGATTTGGAAACGCATATTGTGCACCTTGATTGGTGGCAATGAATCGAATTCCTTTCATAGGAAATAGTGGAATACTGGACTATCGTAGTAGGTATATTTTTACTTTACTACACTTTTATTATTTTTGTCATAATTTATCCACTTTGTGTTGGCTCATATATTTCGTTAAATATATTACATAGTTGTTACTAGTATTATATTATTTGTACCCTTGTAATTGTAATTGCGAGTTGAGTAATTTATTATTACTGTGTATTATTTTATCTTGTTGTAAGTCCTATACACATACAAGCGTTTTTATGACACTTAAAGTGTGGACCCTGTTTATATAAACCTACATGTTTTAATTGCATTTTAAATATTTTAAATTTTGTAAATATGTAAGGTACTAAATAAACCATTTATCTATCTATATAAGCACACATATATATCACAACAGGAAGGAAACAAGAGACAAAAATATTTTAAAATCAATCGTCATAATATTCACTAAGATTATAATAGATCTTTCACTGCCTCTCTGAATGTCTCTATTTGAGTTATATTACTGAGACAAGGGTATGCGGTTGTATACTTTCATTTCAAATTCTTGTCTGAAATCAAGCATTAAAGATTGATCCTTGCTGATAGCATAGTTTCCAGTGTATATTGCAATTTATGAGACCTATATTTTTATGTATATTACCTTAACTATACGTAGAAGTAATGTCACAACGCCCAGTTTAAAATCACATATATGCTGAACGTGCAGTAGAAAATCTCTATGAAT
Organism: Leptura quadrifasciata; assembly: GCA_963675555.1. Lineage (NCBI taxonomy): Eukaryota > Metazoa > Arthropoda > Insecta > Coleoptera > Cerambycidae > Leptura > Leptura quadrifasciata. Next base: position 185,111,634 of record OY776673.1, on the reverse strand, counting down.
AATTAAATTAATCTGAAACAGTTTCTGCACGCATATCATTTATTTGAGTTATAATCTAGCTTTAATTAAAATTAATTAAATAATTACAAGGGCGTGCCTGCGTGGACACCCTTGCATAAACAAGTTTATCATAGTTTTTTAAAAAATCACCATGCCAACTACATGCGATTATTTAGACTTTCTGCGGAAGGAAATCCTACCCTAGCCATTAGGTACAAACACTATTATCATAGTCCAACGCCCAAATCATATCGCGTGAATATTTGCATAGGGGCGGAAAAGGGTAAAGTACATTTTTTTATAGTAAGCGAACAAACAATACAAAACTATCCATTTGTTCCGTTTAGGTACGGTTTATCAATACAGGGTTAACTCTTAACTAGAAGATAAATATCAAATGAGACAATAGGTATCTATTATTTATAAACCGGATCTTATAGACGGGGCAGTGGGCACTTTGAAATTGTGGGCACGGTAGTACAGTACCTTTAGCCCCGCCCTAAATCTGCCCATACTTCTACATGACAAAAAGTGAATGTGATCTTATAGACTGGCCCAATATAAGCAGCCCAACAAAACGTCCCAGGATAGACGAGCTAAAAGAACGTGTATACGGTTATGACGAAAAAGAAAATGGAGGAGTGCTTGTTGCCTTAAATCCTATTACTAGTGATAGATGAAGGAGATATTTGGCCTTTACCACCACGACATTTTCAGGTCTATTGTCCTAAAATACATTCTTTATAGTACCTTATCCAAATTTGTCCTTTGTACCAGACTCCACAGCTTTAATAAGGGCTATTTTGTGTAGCTGCCCGCCTTTGGTTTTTCTTCCCCGAGTACTTGGAATCTCAGTCTCGTTAGGCCTTGATAATGGCACATTACCTGAACTGGGGCTTCTTCTTCCTCTTGACAGAACCTGCATGTTGCGTCCTCTGCCAGACCCATTAGACTCATGTGTCTATTGGACCGACAGTGCTCAGTTAGAAGGCCTACTATTATTCTGATGGCCTTTCTATTTTAACTTAGTAGATCTTTCGTGAATTTGGCCTATCATTTTGTAATGAATTCTTGGTCCTGTCTCTTCTCTGTCTTGGGAGGTTCCTCCACCTTTCCAGAGATTTATTTTGCAACTGTTATATAGTGGCCGCTCGTATGCATGTTTTACCACGCCACAGAAGGGCTCAGGTCTTATTGGGGCTTACTAGTGGTAAGTTTTCGTCAACTTCACAAACTTCACAACTCAAACTAGTATCAAAATAGGGAAAACTCACTTTTTCTAACAATATTCCTAGATCCCAAAAAGACGTGTCGCCATGTCTAGCACGACTTTGAAATGTAGCAAAGTTTAAAAAATACACTAGAAGATGGCATTGAGTGTGAACTTTTTAGCGTGCTCAAGCGATTTATTATTTACTATTTTACAAATGTATATTGTGTATATGACGTAAATGGAAAATTAAAATTGCAATTGCGTAGATATTAACAAGCACTTAAAATATTCCAAAAAATCTGTATTATCGGTAAAATTATATTGTTATAATGTAAGTTTTAACAATGCAATAAGAACTTTAACATTATCACTAGAGCAACATATTATAGTAATGCAATATTCTTAATTCCATCTTAATTGACAAAAAACAGAAAATTTTTAATGTTAGGTGCAGCTGAAATGCTTAAACTTCATTTAGTTTTTTGTAAATTCAGGCAAATATCTCAATATCAGTTTGTCATTTTAATTTTACTAAATATTATTAAGGTACGGACCTGGAACACTTTTACTGGGGATAACGAGCGTTTGGCATGATCCAGCCACTGAACAATGCCCAACATAATTAAACTCCATACTACATGAAATATGTGATTTCTGAGAGTTCAACTGGCATATGCTATCTGGTGTAAAAATGAAATTTTAGGAATGTGATCGTTCTCGGCATGAAATTGGATGCTTTTACGTAACAAAACTCGCCAAATGAAACGCTTCCTACTCGCATTGTTACTCTTTTCCGCTCTCCCTATCTATCTCTCTTAAAACACTGTAAATAAATGAACTTTTGAATCTACAGAGAAGTAAGTAATATAAGACAAAAAGTAAAAAGAGAGAATAGAGCAAGAATATTACCTTGAGGACTCAACCTTGATTTTTGAAATAAATTAAATATTGCAACTGTAAGTGTTAATTAGGCATGATACAAGGGTCTTGTAGTCATATTTATTTATTATATTTTTAACATTTAAAAGCTCTTATACTTCAATCAAATTAGTTGAAAAATAGCAGAATGGGAGAAAAAAATGATACAGCTTCTAAATTTTGGCAATAATCTCTTAAAAGGGTTGCGAGCAGAGCTTAAAAAAGTACCCACCCCTATCGGGCAAAGCTCCGCATGAAATTGCGCACACAAAAATATAGCTACAGAGCTATTAGTTTTCCTGCAATCGGAGATCAACATTCGGTTATTTTTTTCGTAACACGGAAAAATCAGTGTATATGCTTTTTTACTGCAAATATTTATAAGACAGATGGTTCTATGAGACAAATGATATGAAATTGTAGAGCTGAGTGTTATCTAGAAAATACATGAGCTGTATTTTTTAAAACATCTGAAATTGATTTTCCATAGAAGTTTATTTGTTTATTTTTCAGCTTATGCTTTCTAAATCAATTGTATTAAGGTATTCTAAAACATAAGCCACCATTTTCTTTTACGAAATCTGACACGCATACCCTCTAATTTTTTTCTATTTGATTTTAGTTACATAAATAAAAAGTATTATTGAAATAGGATAACGATAACCCGTGCCGACTTGAGTTTAATCTTGTACTTGAGGACTTGTACTGGGACTACTATGGAATGATTTTAGAATTTATATTTCTTTGGTAATAAGACCCTAATTCATTCAAAACAGATATATATTACTATTTTACATGAAAATAAAGATTATTATGTATATTTTCTTTCCTATATTTGCTATTTTCAGTCAGGATAGATCTTCCTGTGTTCTTGTATGCAACGTAACAAAAACTGTTTTTGTTCCTCGTCAACCGGAATTAAACCGTGAAAGTCCTGCATTAACCTTACCGCTCTTTCAACTGTATCGTGCACTATTTTAAGCATTGATATCGTCTTTTTAGCGTCTGGAAACGAAACATAATTCGTCCATAAAGAAGGACCCTCGTTGAGAAAACTAACTTCAACTTTGAAAAGGGAGAACAATGACTTGGTTCTGACTGATACGAAATCATCGACGTTTTTTTCTGATATAAAGAAACTAGTTAGTAATTGTGTGATGTAAACAAAGAACTAAACAAACAACAATATTAATATATCAAACTAACCATACGATGAACCACAAAGCTTCCCATGGGCGAAAAATTTTCTTTAGCTATATTTGCCACCATTTTTACTTTTGTTTCTTGGTCCACGTCATCATTAAATAGTGACAAGACTACTACTTCATTAATTAGATGGCATAAATAATGAATAAACTTCTGTAAAGCAGCTATCGAGATAATTTCAGGGTGTAATTTTAAATTTCCTTTCTGTATCTGTACCTAAAAATATGAGCTCAATCAACAAAATTTCATCGGTTAGTTCAGCGCGGCAAAATTTAAGCAAATTTTCAATGTCGGAAGCGGTTAGACATGATTCCACTGTTTCTCTATAACACTGTATTTCAAAAGGATCAACGTTTTTCCAATTATCTCTGAACTCTTTAAAGAATGGAATATCAGAGTTTGTTGTCACTTGTCTGATTTTCATTTAGTATACGCCTTTTAACACCAGTTCGTATACGTGATGGCGGTGTTACCTTCTTTCCATTATTATATATTTTGGAAAGAATTGAGGCAACATATGCGGACGACTAGCTGGTTTAAGCAGGAGCAAAGAGTCGCAGATCCAGAGTATTCATAAGAGTTGTGAAACTTACCCTTTTCGAATGTACAGCATAAATGACAGATTTTTGTTTAGTTCGAGAAAAGGATAAATTGATAAAGATAAATTGATGTTAATTGGGCACCATCTGTAGTGAAAATCAGTAGAGTTGTCTCTTTTTCCCAGAATAACCAGTCTCCTAGAGACCACACTGAAATTGTTGATAAGAGAAATAAATAGATAGTGTAAAATGAACGGCAAAATATATTACATGAATAAATAAATAAATTTTATAATGTGAAATATGAGAAGATTTTAAGTTATTTAATAATATCAGCAAACAAAGAATTATTCATACAAAAAAATCAAGAACAAAATTATACCAGTTTCCTAGATTGCTGGATTGAGTATCGTTTACGGTGAAGAGTTCTGGAATGGCAATTCAGACCCACAATTGTCTCTTGCAAAAATGGAATCTAAGGGTTTTCTTAGCAATTTAGTTTACGTTCCTCGAATGAAGTGAAGTTTGAAGATTGTAGAAATATTGTCCAACTATATGATTTTGAAAACTCAATGAACGCAAATGTAGATGCAAATTTACGTAACAAATAACGTGTAAAAGGACTGGTTAAACATTTCAATCTATAGGAATAATATTCATTTAACGTAGAATATAAATTCTGGAGAAACTGTATTTTCAATATAAAAAATATAAAGCTTAAAGCATAAGCATAAAATATATAAAGCTTGAAATATATAAAGCTGAATTTTAAGTTTGAAGAAGCTGATTCGCAAACTATAAATTGCCAAAAAAATTAAAAAGAAAAAATATATTTTATAACCATGCGGCACATATAGTATTTTAATTACTGATTAATTTTTTTTTTCTCCACTTTTGGCTTTACGAACTCGCGTTTTGGCCACGAATTTATCATTAAAGGTTTCCAAATCATAAACGCACACATATATGTATTACATATGTATTATAACAAAAAGTAAAGGCGGTCAGCTATAGGTGAATGTTACACGCCTATATACACACAGCTACCCACCTACATGTATAAAGTATAAGATAAAGGAAGAATGATCGAAAAATTAATAAATATAATCGTAATGACTTTTTTTGTAATTTTTATTCCCTTTCTCCGATATATAATAATAACAGCAACAATAACAACATCGCAAAGTTTTATATAGCAATAATGGCAGCAAATGTACAATAATAACGTATAATATATGCCTATTGTTTATATGCAAGGATAAGGTGTAAGACAAGGGCACACGCTTCTCGCCCAGGGGTGATTAAATTTAAAAGAATTGAATTTGATTTCAATTTACTTTAAAAAAATTGAAATTACCTTAAAGACAAAAATTTAAAATTACTGAAAGTTTTAAATTGCTAATTTTACCTGGTTGTTAAATACTTATTAACGTGGATTCAAAAATTTAATATAAATTACTGGGATCGCACAGTTAAGCTTTTATAGGTTTGAATCAGTCCAAAAACAGCAGGCAAATAATTTCTTGGTGAATTTAATTGATAAGGTAAATTTTTTTGTCCCACTTTCTGCAAAATAGTACAAATACACAAACTTGAAAAATCTACTTTTACTAATTAAATGGAAAGCTGTAAAATGTAGAGAATGGCACAGGTATCGCCATCTGTCAATTGGTGAGTTAAGCGCACAACCTGCAGGTCTCCTTAGATAGATTTCCTTTACTCATAACTAAAATGGTGACAGGTATGTAATCGATAAAGGAATCTACAATTCTATATAAGCGAGTATAGGTAAATAAATACATTTATTGCAAATTTTAACCTACTAACGAACTGTCGTAATAATTAGTACAATGTATACAAAATATTTTGTGACAATTCAGTAAATACATTACATACTGTAAAATACACTACGTAACAGGGTAATTAGAAAACGAGAGAGAGGTAAGGAAGATAACCACATGTACCTACATAGTAAACAAAATATAAAAATTGAAATATAGGTAAATTAATGTAAATAAATGTTTTGTAGAGACATAGAAACGTCCATTTTCACAAAATTTCATTAAAATCAAAACATTTTTGTGGGAGATATAAATAAAAAATGAAAAATTGGTTCTTGACGTTTCCTCAATAGTTTTGTGGTTATGTTGAAAAATAAGAGAAATAATATAGAAATAAAAGTTTTAGATATTTCAATTTTCTACAACTACTGTATTTAACTTTTTTCGAAAGGAGGTCTAGTTTTGCTGGAAATCGTAAAAAAACACGTTTCGCCCCTAAAAGCACACCTTTTTCCACTCCTGCCCTACTTCCGGTACTTTGTTGGAGTCGAATCGAATTTTTAACACTTAAATACCATTAATCATAAATTTTCCCACCATCCATATACTTCTAAGAATTTTTTTTGGACAAAAATTATTGGCACTGGACTATAATACAATAAATCGTTAAAGCATTTTTAATTTTTTATCTCCGGCCATTTCCCGTATTTATTAAATTGAACCAAATACTATTTCCTAACAAAGCTCTCGTTCCCAATATCCATACGCGTTTGATGATTTAAAGTTTCTACCTGTTAATGTCTCTATTTGGCAAAGTAATTATTTTTCAATTTCATACCCTCCACATCCTATCCACCCCTGGCTTTAGTTGCAGGAGGCACAATAGGCATTGTGTCGAGCACTCATCCAAGTATCCATTGTCTTTACCCGTTACCGCTGCTGCTGCCATCTGCGAGCTGCAAACAGTACGGTCAGCACCCTTTGAAGAGGCCATCCAGGCTTTAATCTACGCTCGAGAACCACGTTTCCTTTTGCCCCCTCGGTTGTTGTATTATCGTATTACTCAGTTATTGTTTTTGGCAATCGATGCATGAAGTATAATCGACTGAATAACATGCCAATGAAGTCGTTTCATTTAACATTTTTAGCATGCGTATCAATTTATGGCCTTTATGCTTACTGCTCGAGTTTCTTTATTATAATACGTTTCTAAATTGCTTCGCTCCTGCTAGCATGACAATGATATAAGAACTCTATTTCAGATATTATGTGAGTCGCAACAAGTCTTAGAGTGGTTCAGTTTCTGTTATATATATTTTTTAAATCTGTTGTTATGGAAATATTTAATAGATCTCTAAATAACAGAGAAAGCATTGTGATTGTAATAAATTCGACATATATATTTCGTTTCTAGTTAAATAAAACAATTTCTTTAAGATAATTGTTATGAAATAGCAATTCTATTGATATTGAGGAATATCAAATTAAACATTGTTTAAAAAATGCAATTTAAGTATATTAAAAATTGAATTTGTTCACCATTTTCATGTAAATATTCTAAAATATACTACTCGTACTTCGGCGAGTCTTCGGCGTTTTTTCAGTATTTTGTATTATATTATTTATTTTTATTTTTGTCAAATTTTGGAATAGCAAAGACCTATTATTGTTATTGTTATATCTTCTTCTTCTTATCGATGCGATAATAAATGGCGCCTCTCAGGCCTTGTGCCTATTTTACATCCGCTACCTGGTCAATGAATGTTCCCATCCAGGACCAAAGGCCCGAATCCTTCCCAGCGGGGCATTCCTTATTTCCTCCGGCATAGGGAAACCAATACCGAAGTGTTTATGCCTCAAGTTGTATGAGACTGCTTCAGGAGCTTAGGAGGTGGATGGAAGTTTCCTCTGCTTCTCCACAGACCCAGTCAGGGTTGTTAACCACTCCGATGGTGTGCAGGCGTTTCCTGAAAGACCCGTGTCCAGTCAAAAGACTTACCACGACTTGCTTTCTGCTTAGACGCAGTAATTGGTCTATGATCTTCGCAAGGGTACTGAAATGAGGAACCTCGCTTGCCGATGTTCTGGGTGGAAGGTCCAGAGGTCGACGAACTGGGAGTGAGATCAGTTCCCTTTTGACTTTCTGGCAAGCCAGGGCTGGCTTTTAAGAGCTGTTGAGAGCCCTCCTTGGTCAGAGCATCTGCCTGTTCGTTACTCTCACTGTTACTGTGTCCAGATATCCAGACGAGTTTGACCCAGTTGGACGAGCTAAGTTCACAGAGTGCCGTTTACAATCCTGAGCCAAAGAAATTTTGATAAAAGTGATTCTGAACAGTTTTTCCATGTCTCCAAAATACTCACCGGACCAGCGTCAACCAATTATCTACAATCACTTCCCACATCTCCCAGGGGCAAAGAATATAGATTTCAGAATTTCAGCTGATGTTATCTTCAGTTCTAAGGGCAGTGTAGGTAGACATCATTACATCGATTATCAGGACGACCGTCGTGACCAACGTGATGTTAATTTCAGCAGATGCCAAGAATTAAGTGATATATGCCACCTTGGTCTGGTAGTCGAGTATGTCTAAGTTTGGTTGGATCAGCTTGGCAATTGGGAGCAAATAGTTTCAATAAATTCGGCATTTCTCGTTCTCGACAACGGACTCAATCTCTTCGGGGACATAAGACAGTACTAGTGTGTAGTCTGCATCATGCGAGTGCCGTAGTTGATAATATAACACTCATAAAGCCAATTGTGTCTATAGATGTAGACCGGAGTCATATAAATCGGCCATGCAGGTAGTAAATGCATGAGCTACTCGAGTGCCTGGCGATAGGTCCTGCAGTTGGTGTTATGATTCTCCATACACATAATACGCGTAGACCAAGGTGTTAATAACAACATCTTGGCAGGCCACAATGAATCCCTCGGTCTCCGACTTGAGCCCTGCCGATTTTAAAAAAAGTACGTTGCATGCCATACTCAATACTACTCTGTCGTGTATATATTTCGGGCTTAAAAGTACTCGCCTTTCCACCCAGTTGGTGTGAGAGAAATAGTCGTGGAACGGACGATCTCCAATGGAGGCTTCTATGCAAGCTGCATACCTTCAAGGAATATCTCGTTGTTTCCTCTCATGCGATGGATGACTGCGCACTTGTCCAATCCGAATTCAATGCCAATAACCTGCGTGCACTCTTGGATCACCCTGAGAGAGTTTTGCAGCTTACAAAATTGCCTAGTTAATGGCACCCAGTTTATTTAAATTGATGAGAACGGTTTAAAAAAAAATATCTTCACCTAGAATCAGAATGGTTTTACATTCCAGATGAATTGACTAAAATACGATGTATGAAACCATTACAATTCGACAAACGACTAAGGAAAAATGAATATTAAAATCAGGTTAAATTCTGGACAATTTGATAATTTTGATCGCGACCATTAAGATTCCAAAATTCTAGTAATACTATAGTTAATCTGTCATTTGAGATAAAGGAAATTGCAGGTAAGCTGAATTCGGAAAGGAAAAATCCCAATTTGGCTTATCTCCATCTGTTTCTGAAACGCCACCATCTTGAAAAAATCTTGAAATTTATTTATCTCGTTTCTTGTTTGTCGGAGGAAAAAAGTATAACAATAGACATTGTAGAACTTGAAATCTACATTTTTTATCTAAGGCCGAACCGAACTCTCTATAGTTAGTTCCCCAAAAGATAGAGGGCTCCAAAGTTTCCAAAAATCAGTTTATCCGTATTTGGAATTTTTCATAAAACTTGTAGATCTCGAAAAGACATATTGTTCATAACTTATCTCAACAGTCTCTGAGTTACAGCGACCAAAAATTGCGGTTCCGGTTACGAGTGCTTTAGAGCCGGACATAATTGCTTCATCATTTACAAAAACTGTGACATCAATGCAGAAGTAATCATCGAGTCGGAAAAACAAAATTTGTACGAGGAATTGTGATTGCAAGTCGTAGGGAGATTTATGGAGCAAAGCGCAACAAAATCAATTGCAGAAGAATAACGTAACTTGCAATCAGAAGAAATCATGCTCAAGGGAGAAGATAGTGTTTTTGCAGAGGATATAAATGCATTATATTATCAAAAATTCAGCCCATCCGCATTTTTTTTCGATCTAACCGCTTTTATTACAAAAGATTGTTTGCAGTGTAACCTGAAATTAATTGTGAACTGTTGATATTTAGTATTGACAGGATTACCTCTTTCTGTCATTTGAATTAATTTATTTTTAATTTTGGAATGATTGATATATATATTTTTTAATTTGAAGGTTTTAAACTAGTAACTAATAAATGAAACAATTAAAATAAAGTAGATATTCAATTCACTATATTATATAAACCATCCTTATACATAGTCCTTGTTTTGTCAATCCTATTATTATTCTAGAGCCGGAAAATGGAAAGCCGAAAGTTAGACCTGTCTGCCAAAAAGATGGCCAATGCACATCTTCTGTTAACTCATTTCACTTCCACTCTTGATATTTTGCCTTTAAAAATCGTATTTTCTTGATATTACACTGAGGGCTTTCCTATTTGAGTAATCTGATTTGTTTTTTTTTCAAGTCAGGTGAACTAATTTTGATTCGTTCCTTTTCTTTCGTTCGACCATTCATTTGTTTCTTCGAGGTTATTAATTGAAAAATATAAAGTATAAAAGTTAAAATACATTGATGTAGAAAAATGTATATAAAACAAAAACTTTTAATAATATTATTGTATCCTTGAATAAGATGGAAATAAAAATGATCTAGTCCAGTGAATTAGTAGCTAGGCAATGCGACACATTATCTCTACTCAGTATTACGAACACTACAACGCACAAAACAAAAGTATATGTATATTTTTGCACCAATGTATGGTAACAACCAATCAACATATTAAAATATAAATATTTCTGAACGTTGTTACTGAGAGATGAGGACATTATGATGTACTTGGCCAAAATCTATATTAATCACTTCTATCAGTGGACCATATGTTCACTATGAAATTAACAGTCAGAGTTTTATATTAGGAGAAAATATCAATTTATTTATTTACAAAAACTAAAGTGCTACATATAACATATCAGGACGCCTAATATGACTAAACATATTTTTGTCCTTTAAATTTACGCTTTTAAGCTTAACACAAAGACATACAACTAGTTTATGACAAAAAAAAATAAAAAAAAAAGTATTCTAACGATTTGGTGCATTTAAAAATCAATCAGTAATATTTTAGAAGTCCAAATTTATACTTCAATTTAAAAATCTATATAGTGGTATGGTTATTAGCATCAATTTTATGTCAAGTTCAGTTACAATATGCATCATGCATAATTACGCTAATTAATTTTAACAAATAAATATTTCTCATAGGGCTTGTTACAATCAATGTATTTTGTGTTATAGTCAAGTACACATTTGCTGGGCACTCAAAAAACGCAACAAAAACTTTACGACCTCATTAAAACACCATTACTCTTTGTGCTATCTCGACCGCAAATTGACTCGTTTATCTTTATAGATTTTTAATGTTCGTCGGCTTGTTTGATGACACCATGCCGCATGGGCCAACGGAGATAATAATGAGATCGTAAAGTGTCAGTTGTGTTTATCGAGTGCCGTAAATATGTACTCGACTATACGCATTTTTCAACTAATATTTATGCTCAAATATATTTTGAAATAATATACCATTATTTAAATGTATTCTTATAAACTACAAACAGTAATTGCAACAGTCGAATTATTTTCATTATAAGGAAACTCATGTTCGATGGTAAACAATATAATGTTTTGTATACTGATAAATTTAGGAATAATTTTTCAGCGAATTACGGAGTTGAAAGTTACAAAGTTTCCTGAATAGGCAACAATTAAAAATTAAAATGTAGTTTAAAAGTAAAAGTTAACAATTAAGTTAATTGGGGCTTTTTGAATATGTGAACTGCTTTTAATTTACGGTAGACGTGCTTTTAATTTCTTATATTTAAGGATTTAGATTTCCTTTGTGTTCTCTTTTGATTCGTTATGTAAACAGAATATCCTGCAATGTACTAAAAATATACGCATTGAACGAAGGAAAAGGTAATTAAAAGCCGTAGCTAGGTAAGCATCAATTTCGCTGATTATTTTTCTGAGCAATATTAAATCTCGAGAAATATTAGCTTTGAAATATTCATGTTTTCTTTTAGGAATTAAAAAAAATCTTAGGAACCGCTCGTCACCAATTACATAATTATGTTATAGAGATACTAAATAGTTATAAGTGGTAAATTTTTCATAAGTCTCACCCTATAGATAATTGGAGAAATACAGAAAAAAGTTGAAAAAATTGGAGCTATTGAGGATAATCATAAATATTTTGTTAAATATTCCTTATGTGCCTTAGAGTCCCTAGAGTTATGATGAGTTTTTTGAGAATGATTTCTCAGATTTAACCTAATACTAATAGAGGCACTATATACAGTACAATAAATTATTACTACTCTTTCTTATCCTTTACGTATATGTTTTTATCTGAAGCACCCTGTATATACCCCATGTATTCTCTTATTTATTTACAAAGTCTAGTAATTATTTCAGATAATTCATTTCATTTTTACATCTATTTAGTCATTTAATACTGAACACGGTAATGTTACCAGAATGCATTTTAAAATTACATTCTTTTAAAGCAACGTTAAGCACTACATTTGTACGAAAGAATTTACTTAAAAATCGAGTCTAGTCACAGCATTTGTTTACAATGGACACGATAAGCGTCAAGTACTTTTGTTATTTCCCACAGGGTGAAATCGCCTGTCTTTCTCTATCCTAAGTCATGCAAAAGACGGACTCTGCGAACTACGACGCATGTAGACATTGAAATATATAATGTAAACATTGCCAAGTGTATGACCACAAGCTTTCATGTAATTGTGACGTCATTTTTACCATATAAGAGGAAGACGGCGTTGTATTTAAGAAGAGAAGATAGACGGCATCTGAAGACAGCACCTTTTAAGCTACGTCGCGATATTTTCGCCGAACTTTTATATTTGCCTTATACCTCAAGAGAAACAATGCAGCTACGGACACGTGTTTCGGAGTTATTGCTCCTCATTAGCGTAGCGTAGCTTAACTTGTTTCTTTATTTAATTATTTAGCCTCATAAACCCCCATCATATTTTACTTAGTGTTTGCCAGGTGAAAATAGAGCAGTACACATAGGGCTCCTCGTAGTGACTGCTCTCATTTGAGGCCCTAAATGTGGCACATGATGTATGAAAGTACAAATCGAGTACTGTGGCACTGTACTTTCCGATCTTTGTTGGTTTTGCTCGATTATAAGATATATTCGCTAAGCTACGCTACGCTGATGAGGAGCAATAACTCCGAAACACGTGACCGTAGCTGCATTGTTGTTTCTCTTGAGGTATAAGGCAATAACTTGTTTCTTTATTTAATTATTTAGCCTCATAAACCCCCATCATATTTTATATTTGCCTTTGAAATCCATTCTAAGCTACGTCGCGAGTTTCGCCGAGCTTCATAAATTATTTTGTGGATATTTTCCACTAAATCAGTCGTCTAAACTACTAGCCGAACAATATTATAACTTACATCTTATTTTAACGAATTCTTCTCAACCACCGACATGCTCGACGAGAACGTTCAACATGTAGAACCTGGGGGAGAGCATTTACGGGCGATATAATGCTATACAGAGCGCACAGAAATTCAGCAGGCATAAATTTTTAAATGTGATCGTTTGCTTATTTCGAAACTCTATTTTATTATTTGCAATTAGCAATTGCATTCATATTCTGGTTTCGACGGAGTGTAATAGGGGAAATTAACGCATTTGTGGTACTAAAGGAATATTAGATTTTTTTTTATGAACGATTAGCTTTGATTTTTAATATCATAATATTATATTACCAGTTATTCAGTTATGATTTCATTCACGATTTTAATTCATAAAGTTTCATTTTCTGAATATTTTACTAGGGAAGTTTGCGTTTGCAACATAACTTTATATTCAAGAATTATATATTTTCTGCGTTTATGCAATAACAAGAAACTTGCACTTCCATTATTTTTCATTTGATGTACTTATTAAGGTTACTGTGTACCTAATTTTGGACATGTAAAATATTGTAGTAATGTTTACCTTTCAAATGATTATCTGAGATTTCTCACCAGCGACCTATTTGGTTTTCTATGATTGTTTAATAACGGTCCATCCATTTAATTTCCTTGCGCTCACAGAATGTACAGGCCATCGGTCAGTGCTGGGTTAATTAAAGTCGAGGCAAGAATTCAAGCGATGCACGTCACGAGTGATCTCATTAAAGAAATTTTAATACTACCATAATTTTTAATCATTAATTACGTTGAAAAGAGTAATTCTTGACACCCAGTTATTAAGCTGTTTTCAGAAATAGGTACAGTTTAATGGGGCTTCATGATTCTTAGCAGTATTGTCTTATTTATAGAATCGATCTGTGACGTGCATCGCTTGAATGCTTGCCTCGACTATAGCACGTAAACTTGTTCGTATTAAGAAAGGTTTACTTTTCGTCGAGTACTGAACCGGGACGTCTCGTCTGTTTGATTTACATCTACCAACCTTGTTTTACGTTGTTAGACAGTCATATAAAATTTGGTAGACTGCTTGTTTTAATTATATTCAAAGGATTTTCCCTCAACATTCTACGATCTTTTACATGAGTATTTAATGCTCATTTCTCAACTTAATTTTGATAATGTATAAACATGACATGATTCTTGTCCTCTGTTTTGCATTCGATTCATTACTTGGTTATTACTAACAACTCTGAATATAAATTATTATTACTTAGCAATTGCTAACAACTTTCTTTAATTTAAACCCATTATTACCTGGCGATTGCTAACAGCTTTAATTATAAATTATCATTGTCAGGCCATTGCCACAACCCTAATTACTATTAAAATAACACAGCATACTTTTGTATCTCAGTTCTTGTTATTGCATCAAAACACTAAGTATATTTATAGTATAGTCGTTACTATAGCGACTCATATTTTCCTATTATAATATTTAGACAATTCTCTCAAATATTTAGATTGTTTTTGATTTCATGTATAGCTATTTGCTACATCAATTTATATAAAATAAAATGTTTTTTTTTTTACTATTTTTTCCCATCAATTATTGTCTTTTCTTTCACCTTTACCTTTTTCGTCATATAAGTAATAAACTAAATACATGGTGTTGTTTCAAAGCAAAATAGAAGACAAACTTCAACTATAAATGTACAGTGCAATCTTGAGTAATAAATTATTACATAAATAACATATATAATTAACTAGGTCTCTCAATTAATAGAAAGTGTGTTCAAGTTTACCAGGTATTTCAATTGACAGAGTGATTAATTTTCTAAGGTATATAGTATCAGACAGAAACAAGTAATATTAAACTTTATATAAAAGAACTTGGATAAATTAAAAAGGGTTACTACACACACACATAACGAAATTTAGGTCCTACACTAACAAAACTAGACAATCACGCAAATGGCCAATTTTAGTTGTTTATCCTTCAGATAAATGAATAGTAATGAATTTACTGGTGACATAATTACCAGGATTTTATTTGTAATTAATAGGGGTGGGACGAAGCTATTTCATATCTGTCTTCTATATCTAAAAGATGGTTCAAAATTGTTTCCCGATATTTCTGGGGCTGATTCATAGTACATCCAAAAATAATGGTAGTCTTTTATATAAACTTATTTCCGAACATGAATAATAAGGGAGATATACCCCTTAAAACGGAGATAATAAATTTCAGTTTTTCTGCAATATCAATTCGTAATTTAAAATTAGTCATAGGCCATCCGTACACTAGTTAACATGGTATCCGTCAAACTCTATTTTCTGCTTAAGGTGTAGTTTTAGTGGGTGACTGTCAGTGCTTTCCTCATAACTTTTTAATTCTCTTGATACTTCTACAAATTATTATAAAGGACTAATTTCCATATCATTGGAAATAAAAAAGATATTCTTGTTGCATTTTGATTTTATTAATAAATTCTTTTGCACATAAATAATAATAATAGGCTGTATTGCCCAACAGATTACAAAAATCCAATTACAGGATAAATAGTTTACAACTAAATTGCGAACAAATAATAATAAGTATATGCGATTATAACATAGTTGTACATTTGGAAATTGTGTAGTTGAAAAATTCTAAAAGTTTTTTTTATGTTCGTTAGTATATATCGTATCTCTTAAATTTATGTTGAATATATCACAAAACGTACTTAATATATTTAAGTTACTACATATATTATGCATGGTTGAACAGAGCAGTAAGTTGTTTCCAGCCATTGGTAAATTAAAAATGTCTACTTGTCTAGATGAAAACCTTGGCACTCGAAAATTCAACTCTCTAGGGAGATGCATGCTATATCAATTTTATTATCCAGAAGTTTAAAACCAAAGTTTATACTGACTAAAACATGTCTCAATTGTAGTAATGGCATATCAAAAGTATCAAGTAGTAACTGATTATCGTAACCTCTTTCCTGGTAAGATTCATAAACTTTGAAACGCATACATTTTAAGATTATGTACAATAAAAATGTTTTGAATTTAAACCATTATATGACATAGGCTGAGATCTTTCGTTAATGTGGGCATATCCAAGAGAGAGTGGTCCAATAAGGGAATATTTTTTTAAACACATATCTTGGTAAAAAAAAAGTACAGGATTACCTATGTACTATGTTACCTCCTTTCCCTTATTTTTTATTTTTGAGAAAGAATTGAGGCAAAATATGCGGACGACTGGCTGGTTTAAGTCGGAGCAAAGAGCCGTGGATCCAGAGTATTCGTAAGAGTGGAGAAATGTACAGCATAAATGGCAGAGACAAAGAAAAATTGATGTTAAATCGGGCACCATCTATAGTGAAAATAAGTAGAATTGTCTCTTTTCTCTCTATATATATATATATATATATATATATATATATATATATATATTGTTGTTATACATGATTTGCAGGAAACAAGTACTCAGCGGGCAAATACCCCGACCTGCATTGAATTACACCTTACAAATCATGAAAAATTGGTAGCCAATGTCATTTGTCAACTCCCTGACCAGACATAGACCGGTTTCGAACTTATTAGTTCTCATCAGTATGCCATAGGTCATGGAGCAGACAAATGACAGTGGCCAACTGTTACATGGCCTATGTCCATTTAACAGTTTTATTTAAAAACTAGTGTTTTGTGGATAGTTAGCACGACCTGTATATTTTTTGGATTCAGTTTTTGCAGGTGAAACTGTTTTCAACTAACAGAATTTTACATGTATAACTGATAAACCATGTCACACTGTTTTATGTACTTAATTTCATATCTTAGGAACTTAGTCCTGTTTTTCTATTAACACTATTATGTATCTCATATCCGTTGTAATACAGCATTATTATCCCAGGAAACAATTTGTCTACAAAATTTAGTTACATCAGATATCTATTTTTCAATTTTTATATTTTTGTTTACTATGGAGTACATATGGTTATTTTCCTTACCTTCTCTCATTCTATATATAGTAAATCCTATAACATGTAATATGTTACTGATTTATCAATAATATCAATACGTTTTACTACTTATTTATATCTGTTAATATTTGTTATGTATAAAATAGAAATTGCAAAGGCAAATCAGCTGGCATGGAAAATAAACTGTTATTATAGATTCCTTTTATCGATTATATGCCACTACTTTAGTTGAGTATGGGAATCTACAAGGCAAGTTGGTGCGCTTAAATTAACCACTGACAGATGGCCATACTTGTACGATTTCTATATTTTGATAGCTTTTAATTTAAATAGGGAATTAGATTTCTCACATTTTTTTGGTGGCGTTGTTTTCCAGTAAACAGGACAAAAAAAGTTTACCTTATCAGTAAAACTCACCAGGAAGTCATTTGCTTGCAGCCTTTGTACTGATTCAAACATTATAATTTTTAACTGCGGACTTCAGTAATTTATATTACAATTTTTATATCCCAGTTACAAAGTGTTGAACATACAGGTAATTTCATTTCATTATACTCATTAAAATATTTTAATTAATCTTCAAATTTTGCCTTTGATATAAATTCAATTATTTTTAAAATAAATTTTGAATTCAAAGTCAATTCTTTTTAATTTAATAAGTAGTTAAAATGCTATATGTACCACATGGTTGTAAAAATATTTTTCTCTTTCCTTTTCATTTTTTTGGCAATTTATAGTCTAAGAAATCAGCTTACTCGTGCATAGCTAATAATAATTCGTGCATAGCTAATAATTACACGTGCATAGCTAATAATAATTCGTGCATAGCTAATAATTACTATTGCATAGCTAAAATTACTTTTGTACTGCTAATCAGCTTACTTTTGTATAGCTTAAATTAATTTCCTGCAGTTTTGTATAGCTAGCTTAATGTTTCGTGCAGCTAATTCAAATATATTTTGTACAGCTAACTAGCTTATATTTGCATAGCTAACATTGCTTAAATTTTGCATAAATAACTTGCATAAACTTTGTATGTGCTTATATTTGGTTAAATTTCCTACAATTTTCACCCCATTCATTGAGAGACGTAAATTGCCAAGAAAAATTTAGAATTCTTGCAATAAGAGACAATTGTGGGCCTGGATTGCTGTCCCAGAACCAGCCACCTGACCCATAAACCACCTAGGATACTGGTATCAATTTGTTTTTTATATATATATATTTTTTTCACATTTCAATTTGTCTCAAACCGATTTGTCTAATTTTTTTATGTAATATATTTTGTCATTCATTTTAAACATCTTTTTATTTCTCTTACCAACAATTTCAGTCTGATCTATAGCAGACTGGTTATTCGAGAAAAAGAGACTATTTTGCTTATTTTACTATAGATGGTGCCCAATTTAACATCAATTTTTCTTTGTCTCCTTTTCTCGAAATAAACAGAAATCTGTCGCTTATGCTGTACATGTCAGAAAGGGTAAGTTTCTCCACTCTTACGAATGCTCTGGACCCACGGCTCTCTGCTCCGGCTTAAACCAGCTAGTCGTCCGCACATGTTGCCTCAATTCTTTCTCAAAAATAAATAATAAGAGAAAGGAGGTAACATAATTGGCGACCAACGTGTGGGGCCCGAAACAATATAATTGACGACAAATGTGTAGGGCTCAATTCAATAAACATATTTATATAGTAAGAGTAGTAAGAGAGGCGAAACCCCAATTTTTGAATGTATTGTATATGAGACAAATTTTTAAATTTTTGGTAAGAAAATAATTTTTTCTTAAGTCGAGTCATATTTTTGCTTATATTTCATTTTGTCTAAAAATTTTTATTATATATATTTTTGCATATATTTTTGCTTACAACAATTGAATTCTATGGTATACAGAAAATTTGCGTCCTTAAATATCAAATATTTTACAAGTCCAAATATTTTCTTAAAATATTCTTTATTAGTGAAAGTGAAGTTGTGGAATTATACCTACCTGAAATATTATTTTGCTGCTTAAAGTGTTTAATTTGATTTATTTCTGGAAAGTTAAAATTGAAACAACAGTTTTTTATTTGATAGATAAAATTGTTTGTGTTTTTTATCTCTTGACAACAGATAAATCTACATTCATTTGCTATTTAAAACATACAATTTATTGCCAGTTGGGTTCTTAATAAAAACTTTTAATTTACTTCTTTACATTTCTTGTTAACATGGAACTTCCATTTTGTGTAAGATATTTAACGGAATCTGAGGTAGATTATGAACTACGTATTCGAAATGTTAAGGCATCTAATAAAACTTTAGATACAAAACGGATGATATTAGACAATTTATTAAAAAAGCAAAAACGCGAATTTCAATCATTAAAAGATCCTAGCTTCGATGTTGAAACAGAAAAAACTGAAATCACCAACACTATCGCTGAACTACTTGCTTTAGTTTACGATTTTTCAGCATGCAAAGAGGACACATCCTATTTAATAATTTCAAATCGTTTAATATGCCTAACAAATCGAGTGCATAGATTCGTGGTTCCGGAAGAACCGACAGAGTTAAATATTAACTTGCAGGAGTTTAAAGATGACGCTATCGCATCTTGCGAGGAAATTGATGCAAGGTTAGAAATTAAAATTATTCCTAAATTAGAAAATATTTCACCTATTAATTACCCAATTGACAAGAAATATGTCCCAGTTTATAAATGGGGAATTCAGTTTGACGGAGAGTCAAATTTAAAAGCTTTTCTGGAACGCGTGAAAGAACTTGCTGCCGCTAGGAATGTATCGGAACAACAATTATTTGAGTCTAGTATTGATTTATTTACTGACAAGGCCTTAATTGTTTATCGGTCAATCAGATCTATTGTATCCAATTGGCAAGAGCTTGAAGAACAGCTTAAAATCGCTTTTTTAGTATGCGATTATGATGAAAAATTGTTAGATGAGATAAAATCTCGTAGACAGGGACAGTCAGAGTCCATAAATATTTTTGTTGCTACAATGCAAAATTTATTTAATCGTTTAGATACTGTTTTAAGTGAAGAGGAGAAGTTAAAAATAATTAGACGTAACATTTTGCCTAAATATATTCATGCATTAGCTTTAACAGATATTAAAAATACAGCCGAACTATTAACTTTATGCAAGAAAATAGATTTGGCCACACAAATGAAAAATAATTATTATTCTCCAATTCCTAAAGCATGTGTCCTCGAAACTGACTTGGCATATGTAGAAAATCTTCCATCACCTAAAAATAAAAATAATTTCAATTCTAAAAGCAAAAGTAACAAAAATATTAGTCTAAATAATAATTCGAATCAAGAAAATGCTGTTCCGGGTACATCAAATAATAATAAATTTTCTATTTCTTGTTGGAATTGTCAAAAGAAAGGTCATAGCTTTCACGAGTGTATTTCACTCTAGTATTTCAGTGATAACAAAATAAGGAAATGAATGTTTTTCTTAAAATCGGATCATCAAAACTAGATAAATATAACGATTCACTTAAATACCTATTTTATGTCTCTTGATTTTTTTGAGTGTCTATTTTTGGCAAATTTCTTTAAATTATACAATAAGTATAATAATTTTTTTGGTGCAAAGCCACCAAAAACAATTTTTTTCGTATACCAGTAAGCAAAGCTTACGCAATTTCTTTTTGGTACTAGTACGTACCATCGTTTGTCGATATTTTTTCTTCGTAAATCTCTAACGAAGGGATGTATTGGATTAACTTTCAAGGTTAACTATATCTGTAGACATGGCATGCTACCATTTCTACATACTTCATTTTTTTGAGTGAATTGTTTCACTCATCCGGAAATTAAAAAAATTTCCTCCCGCTCCTCTTTCGAGGATGATTCTCTTGTAAATTTTGTATATAAAATGGCCATTATTTTTTAAGTCCTTTAAGCATTATTAAGTTAAGTCCCCTATCCATTACTCTTTAAGTCCTTGATGCATTATTCATTAAGTCCTTCGTGCATTTTATTCACTAATAATTCATGCACTCCTTAATTTAAGTATCACTGAATTATATCATATATCACATATGTTTATCATTCATTGCTTAAGTACTGTACATATTATTGTTAATATTAGTTTAATTAAGTTGTAAATTAGTAAAAATATTTAGCTATATTTTTCTGGAAATATTTTCTAAAAATATTTCTTCCATTAACAATTTTTTTTGAGATCTGTTTATCAAAAAGATTTCTTTTTCATATCTTACCTATAAGTTATCTTACTTGTGAGATATACTGCTCTAAATTGTTATTATGTAAATATTTTCTTTAACGTTGAGAAAATTTTCTCAAATACTAACCTTTAATAAGTACGTTTCCTCACCATCGCTTGCTAGCCAGACTTTTTCTCCAATGAGAATACGCGAGTCAATCTTTTGCATAACGTACAGTATTCATTATTATCGTACAACGGGAACTTTAGTAAAAAGTTATTTGTCTTTTATGTATTTTCCGGCTGGATCTATAACTTTCTATTTCTACTTTCTTCAGATCCACGAAGGTTCAGGGGTGGGAACAAAATAACATCCGGTAGCTTACGTTACCAGATGATGAGAACCTACAAATGTAAAAATATTATAATTATTTCTTTTTCCTTTGTTCAACTTTCTGAACAGGAGTACTTACCTCTACTTATAATTTTACTTGTGGATTCTCATAACGATAGACAACAACACCGTCTCTTCTCTTCTTTTGTGTTTGTATTTTTCTTCTTTCTTTTTGTGCTTTCTGTGAATACCTATACGATTCTTTACTTCAATTTGGTTTAATCTTTTCCTACCACCTTGGATAAGAAGCCATAACCTCAAAAATTTGACAACTAAAACTTTAAAACCATAAGTTTTATATTTTTACTAGATTATTTTAATCACCTTTCTGAAAACCAGCCTTATGGGTATTCAGTACTTTCCTCTTTCTTTTCTTTCTTGTTTATGTTTCTTCTATTTACCGTAATTAATAAAATTCCCCTACCTAGGTAAATTTAATTTTTTTCTAGCTTCTCTACTTCGCATCACGATTTTAGCTTTGATTTTTGAGAACAATTTTTCTCATTTAACTATAGTACATCTTACATGTACTATCTGATTTGTTTTGAACTATCAGTTTTAGCACTCAACGGCTATACACTTGAATTGTAGGTTAACAATACCACAAGTTTTCACTTCTTGCTAACCTATATTGGCATATAATATTACATTATATGTATCGTGGTATTAGTTTTATAAAACTCTACCAATTTTAGTACTAGCAACGACTAGACAGTTGCTCAGGCGTTATAATGTCTGTAGGATTTCGACATTAAGTCGTCTTCCTTAAAATTAATTTTATCCATTTTTTTGTCAATTTTTAAATTTCACAACACAACTTTTCACATTTTTTTCATTACTTAGTTCCGAAGATTTCTTCAGTTTAGGTCAAACACTTGCTCCCTGTACGTAGAACTTCTGGTAGAGAATGTATTTTGTCACTCATTCTTCGCTCGCTTTCTCAATTTTGTATTTTATGTTCCCTACAAGGAATTAATAATATTAAAGTATTGTTTACTTTCATAATGTGTTTACGACTAAAGCAAAGCAAAAATTTTTATACGTACCTTAAAAAAAAATTTTTTCGCCAGAAGGGAGGCATTCTGTTACATGGCCTATGTCCATTTAACAGTTTTATTTAAAAACTAGTGTTTTGTGGATAGTTAGCACGACCTGTATATTTTTTGGATTCAGTTTTTGCAGGTGAAACTGTTTTCAACTAACAGAATTTTACATGTATAACTGATAAACCATGTCACACTGTTTTATGTACTTAATTTCATATCTTAGGAACTTAGTCCTGTTTTTCTATTAACACTATTATGTATCTCATATCCGTTGTAATACAGCATTATTATCCCAGGAAACAATTTGTCTACAAAATTTAGTTACATCAGATATCTATTTTTCAATTTTTATATTTTTGTTTACTATGGAGTACATATGGTTATTTTCCTTACCTTCTCTCATTCTATATATAGTAAATCCTATAACATGTAATATGTTACTGATTTATCAATAATATCAATACGTTTTACTACTTATTTATATCTGTTAATATTTGTTATGTATAAAATAGAAATTGCAAAGGCAAATCAGCTGGCATGGAAAATAAACTGTTATTATAGATTCCTTTTATCGATTATATGCCACTACTTTAGTTGAGTATGGGAATCTACAAGGCAAGTTGGTGCGCTTAAATTAACCACTGACAGATGGCCATACTTGTACGATTTCTATATTTTGATAGCTTTTAATTTAAATAGGGAATTAGATTTCTCACATTTTTTTGGTGGCGTTGTTTTCCAGTAAACAGGACAAAAAAAGTTTACCTTATCAGTAAAACTCACCAGGAAGTCATTTGCTTGCAGCCTTTGTACTGATTCAAACATTATAATTTTTAACTGCGGACTTCAGTAATTTATATTACAATTTTTATATCCCAGTTACAAAGTGTTGAACATACAGGTAATTTCATTTCATTATACTCATTAAAATATTTTAATTAATCTTCAAATTTTGCCTTTGATATAAATTCAATTATTTTTAAAATAAATTTTGAATTCAAAGTCAATTCTTTTTAATTTAATAAGTAGTTAAAATGCTATATGTACCACATGGTTGTAAAAATATTTTTCTCTTTCCTTTTCATTTTTTTGGCAATTTATAGTCTAAGAAATCAGCTTACTCGTGCATAGCTAATAATAATTCGTGCATAGCTAATAATTACACGTGCATAGCTAATAATAATTCGTGCATAGCTAATAATTACTATTGCATAGCTAAAATTACTTTTGTACTGCTAATCAGCTTACTTTTGTATAGCTTAAATTAATTTCCTGCAGTTTTGTATAGCTAGCTTAATGTTTCGTGCAGCTAATTCAAATATATTTTGTACAGCTAACTAGCTTATATTTGCATAGCTAACATTGCTTAAATTTTGCATAAATAACTTGCATAAACTTTGTATGTGCTTATATTTGGTTAAATTTCCTACAATTTTCACCCCATTCATTGAGAGACGTAAATTGCCAAGAAAAATTTAGAATTCTTGCAATAAGAGACAATTGTGGGCCTGGATTGCTGTCCCAGAACCAGCCACCTGACCCATAAACCACCTAGGATACTGGTATCAATTTGTTTTTTATATATATATATTTTTTTCACATTTCAATTTGTCTCAAACCGATTTGTCTAATTTTTTTATGTAATATATTTTGTCATTCATTTTAAACATCTTTTTATTTCTCTTACCAACAATTTCAGTCTGATCTATAGCAGACTGGTTATTCGAGAAAAAGAGACTATTTTGCTTATTTTACTATAGATGGTGCCCAATTTAACATCAATTTTTCTTTGTCTCCTTTTCTCGAAATAAACAGAAATCTGTCGCTTATGCTGTACATGTCAGAAAGGGTAAGTTTCTCCACTCTTACGAATGCTCTGGACCCACGGCTCTCTGCTCCGGCTTAAACCAGCTAGTCGTCCGCACATGTTGCCTCAATTCTTTCTCAAAAATAAATAATAAGAGAAAGGAGGTAACACAACCTGCTAGTCTTATACAGACTAATGTAAATGGTGTAGTGGTGAGAGGTAAGTGAATTCTCTCATGTGGTCTAATGCTACTATACACCGGACATCATGGATGTCGCCATGGTGCATAGCGACTTGCAATTTTGCAAGTACCGAGAGCGGTGACCTTCAGCCCTTGGTGGACTTAACCCATATACTGTTGTTATACATGATTTGCAGGAAACAAGTACTCAGCGGGCAAATACCCCGACCTGCATTGAATTACACCTTACAAATCATGAAAAATTGGTAGCCTATGTCATTTGTCAACTCCCTGACCAGACATAGACCGGTTTCGAACTTATTAGTTCTCATCAGTATGCCATAGGTCTCTTGTTGCAAGAATGGAGTCTAAAGGTTTCCTTGCCAATTTACGTCTCTTAATGAAATGGAGTGAAAATTGTAGAAAAATTAACCAACTATGTGGTTTTTGAAAAGTTAATGAAATTTTATCTATATGCAGAAAGATGAGCTGTGAAAAAGCTATGCAGAAACGTATACAGAAACGTATAAGTATATAAATGTAGAAATATATAAATATATTTATAAGTACATAAGTACACAAGTATATATTTAGAAATATATAAGTCGATTTCGTAAACTATAAATTGCCAAAAAATGAAAAAGAAAGAAACAAATTTTAAAACCATGTGGTACATATAGTATTTTAACTACTCATTAAATTAAGAAGAATTGACCTTGAATTTAAATTTATTTTAAAAATCATTTAATTTACATCAAAGACTATAATTGAAAATTACTTAAATTTTAAATTAGTAATAAATGCAATTTACCTGGATGTTAAACACTTGTTAACGCGGATATACAAATGTAATATCAATTACTAAAGTCCACAGTTAAGTTTATATATGTTTGAATCAGTACAAAGGCTGCAAGCAAATGATTTTCTGGTGAGATTTACTAATAAGGTAAACTTCTTTTGTCCTACTTACTGCAAAATAATGCTACCAAATAAACTTGAGAAATCTATTTCCCCTAATTAAATTGAAAGCTATAAAATATAGAAATAGTACAGGTATGGCCATCTGTCAATTGTTGAGTTAAGCGCAACAACCTGCCTAATGTAGATTCTCGTACTCAAACAAATTACATAATCGATAAAAGAGATCTATAATACCACAGCTGACTTAAATTTATACATAACCAAAAATATGAACTGCCGTAATAAATAGTAAAACGTATTGTGACTATTGTGAGAACTCAGTAAATATATTACATCTTATAGGATATACTATATATAGTAATGAAAAAGGTAAGGGAAATAACCATATGTATTTAAATAATTAACAATAATATAAAAAATTAAATATAGCTATGTGAGTGTAAATAAATGTTTTGTAGACAACCGTTTCCTGGGATAACAATGTAATAGAACGGAAATACATAATAGTGTAAAAAAATAAGACTGAGTTCCTAAGATATAAAAATATGTACATAAAGCAGCGTGAAATGATTTGGCAGTTAAACAAGTAAAATTCTGCTAATTGAAAACAGTTTCACTGACAAAAACCGAATCAAAATGTTACATAGATCGTACTAAATATAAATAAAATACTAGTTTTTATATATATTTTTTTTTTATACATTTATTTAACGTCGGCCTATTTCCGCTACTGAGGCCTAACACCGACGCCTGTAGACGAGCTACTCCCAACCAGGAATTTTGCCGAACCTCTTCCCTTAAGAAGAGTAGGGATCTTTTACTTGCCTAACATTTAACAGACAAGTGACCGACGGCTTTACATCCCCTCCGAAGGATGGTATATCTCCTATACAACCCTCGCCTAAGGTTGTATAGCTTCCACGTATACACTGATATACAAGCCGCTGGAAGTAGTTTTTATATAAAACTGTTAAATGGACATAGGCCATGTAACAAGTATTATGACAGGTGTAGTGATATGAATTTTCACTCAATAATTTCAGTTGTTCCGTATTTCCTAAATTTAAATCTAACTATTTCCATATGTTTGAAATTATTGAGTGAAAATTTATAACACTACTCTTATTATAGTTCCATTTGGTAGCCTTATAGTTTGTTTGGAATATGTGTTTTAGAATAAGAAGTTATAGTCAAAAACAGTAAAAATTTCCTTATCGGATCTCTCTCTGTCTTGGATATGGCGGTCTTAAGGTATGATGTAAAGAGTATCACTAAATCTGCTGGATTTTAATTTGCTAATAATGATTTCATGGTTTATTCGGTCAAAAGCCTTAGAGAAATCTGTGTATATTACGTCTACTTGACCTTGGTCGTTAATTGCCTCAGATACGTATTGAGAAAATGTTGTCAGGTTTGTAACTGTGGACCGGCTTTCCATAGAACTATGCTGAAGGGGTAAAATTATATTTCCAACACAAGGATAAATTTTATTATACAGAGAGATAGATCTCTAGAACATTTGCAAAATTACATAATACTGGTCTGTAATTAACTAATACAGAAGAATCGTCAGATTTGAGCACAGGACAGATAAAAAATGCATTTAAATATAATTAAACGTAAAAAATAACAATAATTATGATTTTAAAAATTGTTAGAAATCTCCTCCATTTTCCCTTATGCACAATCTGTCTTTCTTTAAGGAACGTTGAATACCCGGTCCAGCGGTCCAGTGTCTGTTGCAATCGAAAAATAAATAGCCCGACTTGGCTTAGCATAGACCGCTGGATGGCGCCTGCTGGCTGTTTTACATCTCGCTATTGTAAAAATACCGGGATGTACTATAGTCAAAGGATTCTCATGTCGGTCGTCGCATACCTACCTTGCACTGACGAGAGCCAACAGCTCGAAACTGCAGTCTGCAAGTGGTGTGTGATGACTGGCAAGGGAGCTCCTTTAAGTAGGATCAGTCTTTCGGCTGGTGTTTGTTGCAATCGAAGCATTAGCGTTTTGATGGTAATATGCAATTATTACACTTAACGCGCCAGATTTGTAACTTTGATTGCAGTCTGGTTACTTTCCTTATAGTAAAATAAGGATTTATAGAGGAGTTTGCGACTAAAAATATTACGTTTAATATGATAAGTTGTTAAAAAGAGAATTCTAATCTCTATTCAACTCTGTGTAACAAATATACAGAGTTCCGTTTAAAATTCTTGACTTAATTTGTTTTTCATGGAAAATGAATGCCTCAATGAGCAATTACACAAACCAAATTTCAAGCTTCTACCGTAAAAGACAATTAAATGGCGCCTTGTAAAACGAATCCGTTATCATCCGGTATGTTAATCTCAAAATATTCCGATGGGTATAAATAACATATTAATATTTACAAAAGTTCAACGTTAGTTCCTATAATCTCGAGTTAGGCTAAATACAAGTTAAAACTCACTACTTGTGCGATTTACATTTAATACGTCCAAACTTGCTGATTTTGCAGTTTCAGCTTGTGCATGAATCAGTAGTATCATGTCTGTGTTATGCATAAAAATGTGCATAGCCATCGATTTATTGCTTCAATAGCTGATGTATCTTCGTCCTTGCGTTTAGTAATAGGTCCACTGTTTTCAGCTTTTTTGTTGTTTTGTGACCATTATTATTATTTCTCTGTAAGAAATTTTTGTTGAATATTTATAATTTGGAGAACTTCCGCTTTGGAAACATTGCGTTATTTATTAGTTCGTATTCGATTTGTGAATAGAGTTGTATCTGATTAAAAAAAAATTGTTTTAGGTCAATTTGGCAACGTACATTACACTACACATATTAGTATGCCTCAAGTACCCCCTAACATTTTTTCCTCATACGAAAATTATTATACTTAATACTGAATTAATTTGTATTCTACTGAATACAAATAAAAATATACTGGGTAGATCAAAATTGTAATTGGTTGTAATGAATCCTATAGTTGAAAAATGGGGTTTTTATATATTTAAAATAATATATGAATATTAGGTAAATATACAGAACTAGGATTGAAAAAATGTTAGTTTTCGGCTGAGATTGAAGTCAGAGAAATAACATTTAATATTTATGTATAAATACACATACACACACATATACATACCACATATACACAATACATGAATTAAAATATAAACACACAAAAGGTAAGTCTGTTTATTTAAAACTTACGATAAATATATGATAATATACATACATAAGACATATATTCAGTTATTGAATAGGGTTCCAGATTTAATAAGTACTGAAATGTTCTCCTTCTAAGCAGATTAAAAATGTTTTCATTTTTCAGTGTATTTGGTAGTTTCTTGAATAATTTGATACAAGAATAACCAGTGCTGCGTTCAGATAGTGTCAGTCTATGGTTTGGCATATTATGACCAATCGATCGGGGATTATGGTGCGGTTCAAACGAATATTTGTTTTTAAACAGATCATGCATGTAGAGAGCAGCAACTGTTAGTATACTCAACTGTTTAAATCTATCTTGACATGTTTCACTATAATCTAAGTTCAGTCAAAGGTGGACTGTTCCTTTTTCAATAACAAATATTCTGTCCACTGAGCTGCTGTTGCCCCAGAATATTATACCAAATCATAAAATTGATTGAAAGTTGGAGAAGTACACCATCCTGAGACACTCAAAATGTATGACCTCCTCAAAACTCTCATTGAGTACAATGATTTATTTAGTTTTGAACTTATATATGTTTTCTCTTCGTACCAACTCAAAACTTGTTGTGAGCTCCGACTTTTCATTATTAATCAAAGCGCAATGTGGCGTTTCAAAACCTGCAAGCCTTGATTTAAATATAATTAAATTAGTCTTTTCTCGATTCAGCACTAATTTGTTTTGTGTACACCAACTTGGTGCTTTGTTGAATGTATTATTTTATTTCTTCAATAAAGTCAACAATCAAGTTACAAATAGTAGGGGCCCAGTTATACTACCCTATACCCTTCCCTTTCCTATACTAATTTTATGGTATTTTGAGTAACAAATATCTCGAAATTAAGCTAAGAAATCAATGTGCCTCTTGATAATCAACTGTCTAATTAGTTATGGATTATAAGGAATGTAGGAAAGCAAAAGTTTATTAGACACATCTGTTGGAACCAATATTTCACTGTTTTAATAATAATATTAATCGTTTATAGTTCATAACAAATTACAGGACAAAGTAAAAGTAAAATGTCTCCTAAATTCTAAAGAATTGGAAGTCTATTTAATAAATACTGGTTGTCACAGCCTCTGTTAGGATACCTCCCATTGTTCCGGTAAATGAGATATTTTAAAAATTTCTTTTGAACATACTCAATGGATTTTATATAGCAGTCATAAATGGGGTTCCAAACAGGAGAGCAGTATTCGAGCTTGGAACGAACATAAGCGGAGAACAGGGTAATGAGAACATCGGTTTCATTAAAATCTTGATCCATTCTAATTATAAATCCCAACATTCTCATGGAGGATGAAACGGTTTGCCCGATATGTGTGAAAAAAACTTAATTTGCAATCAAAATATATTTCTAAATCTCTCACTGCATCGGTGTAAACTAGAGCCTGCGATTCAATTTGATAGTTGCATGCAACTATGTTGACTTTACGGCAGTAAGTCATGACTTTAGATTTGGAGATGTCACCAAATTACAACCTTGTCTAGCTCAGCTTGCCGTAGATTACAGTCGTCAGTTGATTTAATTAATGAAATTATTCTTAAGTCATCTGCGAAAAACAATTTATGAAAATCAATTACATTACTCAGGTCATTAATGAAAAGACAAATGAATATAAGACCAAAAAATTATCGCATGCATTACAAAATATTTGTTTAGTAACAAAGTAATGTAGGTAATTAAAATATTAAAACTCATCTTTGTGTTTTCCGTCCTTTTAATTAATAATTTATTTCACCAAAAGGTCTTTTATCCGCAATAGTTATGTAATTTCTCAGCGTGCAAACAAGATACGTCTATTCGGCTCTACACCCCATAGTAATCACTCATTATTCATAGTAATTTTGTAACAGTTTTCAGCAAATGAATAAACAGTGAATCCTTCATATATTGGAAAATAAGCTAGTTTCAATAAGCCATAACATTTTATCATAATTAATAACTTCGTATAATGATAATCCATGTAATCATACTCATTACGCTTGAAACCGGAACCCTATATACAAAAACTTTAACAAATATTGGTTGTATGTCTGGTGGAGACTGATTTGGTTATCAATGCGTTCAGAGAAATCTGTTTTGAGCATGATGGTGCCAATAACACAAACGAGAACAATGTAAAGAGGGCATGGAAGAGATACCAACATGCTGTGAAAATGAAGCTCTCGGGCTCGCACGCCTTATATTGAACATTCCAACCATTGCAGATACGATGTTGGAATATTGCTTTTAACGGGAAATACAACAGTCGTATTATTACTGCTTGAAATGATTTAATTAAAAATGTTGCGGTAATTGTATTGCTCACCTATGAACTCTATGTTTTTAATTATTTCTAGGTTTTTACGAACAACAAAATTATGGAGCAGGGATATATTATAAAATAATTGTGTTGCTTGATAATAGATAATAAATAAATAAACACCACAGGACTTAGACAACCCCAATTCCAGAAGTCAGGGCTTGTGCGGAAGGGGGTTACATATTGAAAAAACGCGGACATACAACCATTTCCTCAGACAGTGCCAGTATCGGAGGCAGGATTCGAACCCGGTGGTACGATGTCCGTGTGATTAATCACGATTGCCACCTCGCACCAATTAGCAATTAGCAATTAATATAGCTTTATTCTTTTTTTGAGTAACAGAGTTGAAAAGGATATTTCATTTATATCATTCTTGATTTACATTTGAATGAAAGACACCGACCCGTTACAAATATTTGAAATAAATACGAAACGAGCCGGCCGGCTGTTGGAATGCCAATTCAAGATATCTAATTCTCTAATCTAATCCACTAATATTGCTGCTCTCCTGATAATTCAAAAGCTCATTTTCTTTTGTTATCCAGCAAGCTGGTTATGCGGACGATTCTCAATAGACTATTATACTTATTAATGTGTGATCAGAGTTATTTTTATAGGAAAATGAAAGAGAAAAACCTATGTAAAATGTCAAATATATAAAACGAAATGATTTTTATTCTGTGTAAAATTTATGTGTTTTAAGATTTGACTGTCGGCATGGGTTATATGGTGCACTGTGTGGAGGATGTGAAGGGGGTGGTAGACAAGAAAGGGAAGGAGAAGGAGGGAGAGGGAGAGTCATTTATGTTATGTGTTTTGTCAGTTTCGGTGTGGTCAACTGTTTTGTGTGGTAATTTATCGTCACCGTCGCTCTCTGTAGATAGGTAAGTTTTGATGTAACAGTTTATGTGCGTGATGTGGGTCGTTGTGCCGTCGTCTATCTGTAATGCCCTGTGTCATTTCCGGTTGCTGTGTTCTGGTTGCAAAAAACTTTTGCGCCGTTTCATTGATGAAGTCTCTGATTAACATAATTTTGGCATTTTCGTGTAACACAGCAACCGGAGTGTACCTGTCGGCATTCATAAGTAGTCTGAGTAATTTGTTCTGGAGTATCTGAAGTTTTTTGCACTGCGCGTCCGAGATGAGGTTCCAGGACGCGCAGGCATATGTCATAATCGGTCTTAAGATAACCTTATACAAGGTTATCTTATTGTCTGTCGTAAGTTTGCTTCGTCGGTTTACAAGAGGGTACAGTTTGCTTAGCGTCAATACCTCTCAACATTCGATCTAACGGCCGTAAAGGTAGAATGTTTGGTGGCAGGCAAACCAACAAATGTTATTTTGGTATTAGTATGCCTCCCTCAAGACTCGGACACTCCTCCACCAACAAGGGAGATGGAAGACCTGGTAGCACACTGCCGCAATCAAAACTGGGAATTAATCATGGGTTGTGACGCCAACCCACACCATGTGATCTGGGACAGTGAAGACAATAATACAAGGGGTTAAGTCGCTTTATGATTATATTACAGGTAGCAACCTTAGCGTAACTAATAGGGGCTGTACACCGACATTTATTAACTCTAGAAGCCAAACTATAATAGATATAACATTAACAATGTGGCGTATATCCAACCTAGTCCAGAATTAGCATGTGTCTGACTGTGTAAGTGTGTAACACTATCAGACCACCGATGGATAAACTTTGAAATTAATCGTACTAAGGCACCAAAAAAAACCATTCCGAGATCCCGGAGAACTGACAGAGACAAATATCGATGTCAACTCAGGGAGAACTTGGAAGGAATTGCTAAGGGGGTGCCCAGAAGGAGTGGCGAAATAGAGCAATATATTAAAATCTTGCAAATGGCCAGGAAACATTCTGCCCCTTAAGGTCCGCTCAGCAGCCCAATGAGGCCATTAAATGGTCGTGTCAAGAGCTGACTGACCTCAAGAAGAAGGCTAGGATTTCGTTCAACAAAGCAAAACTGACAAGACAGGAATCCGATTGGGAATCATACAAAACCAATCTGAAAGAATTTATGGAACTCAGACAAAGAAAAAGAGATGCGTGGAGAACCTACTGTGAGGAAATCGAAGATTACTCTCAGACTCCTAGGTTATGCAAACTCCTCGCCAAAGACAAAGACCATGACCTCTACCTATTAAAAAAGAGTGATGGTACAAGAACCACCGACTTTCGTGAAAGCCTAGAGTTACTCATGGAGACTCACTTCCCGGGATATATGGTAACAGAACAGAAGGAGTGGCCAAATGAAGTCAACACCCAACGCTCGGATTTGGATTGGCAAATGGCCAACCAAATAGTGAGTAAGGGTAGAATAAGATGGGCAATACAGAGCTTCTCCCCTTTTAAGTCACCAGGCATTGACGATATCTATCACGCCCTACTGCAATGGAGACTGGAAGAATTACTACTGCAACTGGTTGAAGTATTTAGGGCGTGCTTAGCATACCTTTATATTCCAGAGATATGGAGAGAAGTCAAAGTTGTCTTCATCCCAAACGCAGGGCGTGTGAACTATACTACCCCCAAAGCTTGTAGACCTATTGGCTTAACCTCGCTCCTACTCAAGACGATGGAGAAGCTATGTGAACGATATATCAGTGATGTTGTAATGAAAGACAATCTTTTACGTTCTAACCAGCACGCATATACCCTGGGAAGATCCACCGACACCGCCCTCCATGCAGTCGCGAGTCGGACTGAGAGATCCTTGGATAATAAAGAGTTCACCCTAGGTGTCTTCATAGACAGAGAAGGTGCGTTTGACAGGACCACCTTTCTAAAATGTACAGCGGCTCTAGTGGAGAAGATTGTCTCTATCATCATGATAAGTTGGATACCCAACATGATCTCAAAGAGAGCTGTACAAATTAGTGTGGGAGATGCCTCTGTACGAGGAATAATCGCGAGACGCTGTCCGTAGGGAGGTGTAATATCACAATCGCTATGGAACCTAGTTCTTGACTGCCTCTTGTGCCGCCTCAATTCAGAAGGATTCCACACATTTGCCTACGCAGATGAACTAACAATAATGCTTAGCGGAAAATTCGAAGGAGTTCTCTGTGAAATAATGCAGGGGGGCCTAAGTATAATCGAAAAATGGTGGAGAATGCAAACATGCAAAATGCTGTCTGTCAATTCCAGGAAGACGAAGATGGTTCTCTTCACGGGGAAAATGAAACTAGGAGCACTGAGGGTACCTGCCTTCCTGGATACAACACTAAGTTTCGCATCAGAAGTGAAATACCTTGGGGCAACCTTCGATGCCAAACTAACATGGAATCTTGACATAGTTAGAAGATTGAAGAAGGCTTACATTTCTTCTGAGCAGTGCCGCAGGACTGTGGGGAAAGCCTGAGGAATGAAATCCGAAATAGATATGTGGATATACACTGCCATCATAAGACCAATGATGACCTATAGAGTTGTGGTTTGGTGGTCTAAGAGCAAACAGATTACAGCTAAGGTCAAGCTCAGCTAGTGCAGAGAGTTGCCTGCCTAAGCATAACCGGAGCTATGCGAACAGCGCCAACGAGAGCTATGGAGGTAATGCTGTGTCTACAACCACTATATACATATATATATATAATATATATATATATAGGAAAAGTGGCTCTGACAACAAAGGTACGCCTCAAATCCGTTGGCATGCATCCAAAAGTCGCCTGTGGATGAGGCTGCCAGGAAGACGCCTCTTCTACAAGCGTGCACAGATGGCATTTCTCCTCGGTTTGTCCTTGACAGACCCTACATAATACAGATGAATAGTGAGAACGAGGTTACTGGCGAAGGTGTGATCAACATTTTCACAGACGGATCAAAAAGAAGGATGGGGCAGGATATGGAATATACTTCAGAAATTTGCAAATTCAATATCAATATAAATGGGCTATAGATGGGCGAGCCAGCGTAGTCTGGACGGAACTGGTGAGTATTACCATAGCCGCAAAAAAGATTGTCCGTAGGTAAACTACGTCGTATCTCTTTTTTAAAGTTGTTTCACATTTGTAAAAAAGTAAAAAATTTGTCTTATGTCGCAAACCTTAGATTTTAAAAATAGATCAACGCTAAATAGATATTAGTTGTGAGATCTATTATTGCATCTTGTGTGGACACTCCTTCTTTGAAACCATATTGGTTATCAGGCAGAAGGTTAAATTTATTCAGGTATAAGTTTAGTCTGGCTTTAATTACTTTTTCAAATATTTTAGATAGGGTTGTTATTTGGGATATTGGTCTATAATTTTGTATAAGTGATTTGTCTCGAGTTATGTAGTTTGGTAGTATAACCGATTCCTTGAAAGCAGTCGGTCATTCACTTCCAAACATTTATTTATTGTATACATTAGTGGGTCAGTGATATAAAGTGAGACAGCTTTTAGAGTTTCCACTTTTATATGATCTACTCCGATAGATATATTATTTTTTAATTCACAAATAAAGTTTTTGATTTCACTTTTATCTGTTGGGGGCCAATATAATTACTGGTTGCTTTGGGACCTTTGAGGTGAAAATGTTGGGTCTTTTTTTAATACTGTTTGCCAATATTTTCCCCATTTCTGAAAGAGTCTTTACAAATTCGTTTCTATCTGTTTAGTTTCAGTTAATATTTCCCCATCTCTATTTTATATTGATTCGATGGGTGCTTTTTTTATTTACTTTTTGCTACATCCTGTACTACTTTTCAATGTTTTTATTATTCAACTAAATATATCTTCAACATATTTTAGGCATTTATTAATATTCCGTGTTGTAATTTCGCCTTCATGATCCAACTTTATTTAATAAATGAAAAAAACTATCACTTTCATACCCAAGTCTTATAATACTAAAATTAATTGAGTGCGAAATGAGCAGGGTCTCACATGTACTGTCGTCCCTCTCAGCGGTTAACCAGCACCTCCACCATTTAAGGAAGTTTGCTGCTGAATCGTATATCACATCGAAAGAGGGTAAGTGGTGCGGTTATTGGAACACTAACTTTGAACTATAAAATCATACGTAATGTAATTTTAGCAAAAATAACATCAATGTATTATTTATACGTAAAAAGTGAATTCGAATATTCAATTATTATATTATCTAAATTATATATATAAATAAAATGTGTTAAAATAGTAATCTTTTTCGTGAAACCGTGTTGATATGCTGCAGGGAATTCAATCGGAAGTAACTTATTTCAGATTTTACTACATCCATAGTACTTTAATTATTTTCAGTTCTTATTACAGGGGTATATTTTACCAACTGACAAGTATTTTTATATGTACTATGTTTTAAATATTTTATAGCAGACAGGTGTATTTTTTTCTCAAATAGTTTAACGAAATCCTGTTCATAATCTTGATTTAAAAATTATTATTTCGTGTTTTAATGTCTTTTATGGTCCGCGGAACCATAATTTTTAAGATACCCTTTAGTGGAGTAGATCTGGGGGAAAAAAGGGAGTCAAATGCAAGTGTTTTTATAAAAAAAAATTTTCCCCATCTTATGGAGGACGACTTCCCCCACTTCTCTGACACTTTCACATCGTCCAGGTAGGTGGTGGAGGGGGGGGGGGGCAGGGGGGTGTAGTTGAACATATGGAAAATCGGTTTTTTCAAGTTTGCGTGCGATCGGGGAACCGTACAAAAAATGTTGAACAAAAAAGAATGGTTTCCTGGAGGCGCGTAAACTGGTTTCTGGTTTTTTTAGATCGGTCAATTAGGGTCGGAGATATGGCCGTTGAAGAGGTTGAGGTTCAGGGTAACAAAAGGGATCGGACAGGGGTGTTTAAGAGATAAGGGATGGGGTTAGGAGGTTTTTTCTGTTGTGGGTGGTCATAGGAAGTGGTCAAGGCCGTGGGGGGTATTTTCTAGGGCAATTACGAAAGGGATGGGACGGGGGAACGTGCAAAACGAGAAAACGACCCATATATCCGGATCTGATCGTGCGATTTAAAAAAATCAAAACGGGATTTCTTTATCTTTACGGCAGCTACAACTTCCATTCGGTCCGAATTGATTTTTGAGAAAAATTCAAAAATAGGAAGCAAAAGAAAAAATTAAATTTATTTCAAATTCGTTTTTTTCACTGAAGGGGGGAGAAGAGGGGATGAAATGCTCCTCAAAAACGAGGATTTTCATCCCTTTGAAAAAATAATTTTTCAAATTCCTTCATTAGGAGGACGTCAAATTTTAGTTTAAATTCTGTAGAAGGGCAAGGGAAAATCTTACGCCCTTCTGTCGGGCTCATTTTCAAGAGAATAAATTTCTCTTACTGGCAATACGCGAGTAGCGGGAGCTCGATTCAGAACTTCCAGAAAAAAGAGCTGGTTTCCAATGAAGTTTGGAGCCGAAGACGCTAACATTGTATTGTATGACTTTTGTAAACAAGCATGTTACCACCAACAGCTTTGCTGCGTAAAAGAAAATCATTAAAAACGGTTGAGAATTGAGGGAGTTTAAATATTTGACAACGTCGCGTGCGACGGCTCACACGGACACAAAGAATTTCTCTTTGTGTGAGTGAGAGCGGCGAGAGAGTAGAGACGGTAGAGGCTACGCCTACTCTCGCGCTGATTGAACTACAGCTGCTGATTGAAAAGAAATAAATTTATAAATGTATCTCGCGCGCGTAGCGCAAGTTACCGTCCGATCTAATTAATTTTTTTTAACAAAAAGAGAAATTTGTTCTCTTGGAAATAAGCCTTGACAGAAGGGCGTAGGACTTTCCATTGACCTTCTACAGGGCTTAAACTAAAAGTTGATGCCCTGGCGCTCCTAATGAAGAAATTTAAAAAATTATTTTTGAATTTTCGCCAAAAATCAATTCTGACCAAATAGAAGTTGTAGCTGCTATAAAGACAAAGAAATCCCATTTTGATTTTTTAAATCGCACGAGCAGATCCGAGATATGGCCGTTTTCCCATTTTGCACGTTCGCCCTTCCCATCCCTTCCGTAATTTCTACCCTGAAACTCAATTCCTTCAAACGGCCATATATCCGGCCCTAATTGGTCATTTTAAAAAACAAAAACCGGTTTACGCGCCATGAGGAGAACTGTCTATTTTTTTATTCGAAACATTTTTTTGCCCGGTTCCCGATCGCACGCAAACTGGAAAAACCGATTTTCCATATGTTTAACTGTGAAGTGGTGGAAGTTCTCCTCTATAAGATAGGAAAAAAAATTTTTTTAGAAAAAACACTTGCATTTCAAATGCCAGATCTACACCACTACTTTATTTATTTTAAAAAAATATGTACCAGTTTTCTGAATACAAACAAAACGTTTAGGTTTATAAAAGTACAAACGGGTAAAGAAATTATTAGTACTTAATTAATTGTGGTAAACTAAATCCAAATTATTTTTTTTTCCTTTCCTTGCTCTCCAGAGCACTCAGCTATATATCTTTTTGAATATAATCGGATTTGCGCTGAAAATAAATTACTATTTAATTTTTAATGCAGGCAGATTAACAAGTATTTTCCTTTTTACGGGAGTTTTCACTTTTTCCATGCTCATAACATATATTAATAAAGTGCTCGAAAGTATAATTACTAAAATATAAAATTCGGTAAATACTTAATATGCATATGAATCATGAATATACTAAATCATAGAGAACGGAAACTTAGTATAACTAGCGGCAATAATTATTATATTCGGAATTCCTGGCGGAAACTGTGCTTTTCTAGATTGCGCCCTACATAATATGGAAATATATATCTGGAATAAAATTGTTAACCATCTTATCTAATTGACTTATTACTTATTTCAATCACAAGTTTTAATAAACGCTTTGCTCCAAAACAATTGTAAACACATCGAATACTTTTTGTTATTGAATTATATTTCATAGGGAAGGTTTACTACACCAAAAAGGCGCTGCGCCTGTAAAATCATTGGGGAAGATACCAATTCTCTCCGACTCTGAAAGCAGGTTTTGAAGATAGGCTTTAGAGGAATTAGATTAAATAATTCTGTAAAAGCGTGTTTCTCCAAATTTGAATGATATCGTGTTTGAATACTTAATGGAAAAAGGATGAAAATACACGCAATATAAACTTGTAAGAAAACAAAAGAAATTCTAATTCACAATATGTATGTATTTGCCAACTGAAACCATTTGATTTGCCAGCGATCATATATATTGAGTTTCGTGGTGCATTCCTTTTAATCTTTCTGCTTCATGATTTAGGCTTTGCTCATAAAATTCATAAATAACATATTTTCAAATAAAAATGAATATTGTTTAGAGTCCCTTATTGGAGATATCGTTTAAACTAAATAATTCTAATACTTGTATGTTTTTTCTAAACATTTGAATAAAATATTGTCTGAAAGTTATTTGTGGCATTCTACGAATATTCTTTCCTATTATTTGGGTTTTCTACCAAATGTATTATTGTCCTCTTCAAAAACAAATCACCGAATCTACAAAATAATAGCATTATTGGAAAAAAGCCTCTGCGCCCGTGACGTTTACGCCAAAGGAGTAGTCAGAGGTTATGTTTTGCACATAATATAAATCGGAATAAACACAGAAATAATGTATTTTGCTGACGTTTTGGAAAGTAATCTCTTTCCGTTTTCAAAGCTTTTTTTGGACATACACAGCAAAATAAGAGTTCTTCCAAAACATAACCTCTGACTGTTCCTTTAGCGTAAACGTCACGGGCGCAGAGGCTTTTTTCCAATAATTCTATTATCGTGTAGATTCGGTGATTTGTTTTTGAAGAGGACAATAATACATGTGGTAGGAAACCCAAATAATAGGAAAGAATATTTGAATAAAATCTTTTCAAAATAGGCGTCAGTATTTGACACCTACCTTTTTTATTTCTTACAAATTTCTAAAAATTCTTTTGAAAAAATAGGTTTACTATTGTCAGAAATTAATATTGGGTTTTTCCAAATGCAATAACATTTCGATAAATTCCCTTTTCAAGCTCTTCAAGTTTGTTCTCCATATCAACTTCTTGCACTTCGTCTAGATCTTCTA
The DNA here is from genome assembly GCA_963675555.1 of Leptura quadrifasciata. Classification (NCBI taxonomy): domain Eukaryota; kingdom Metazoa; phylum Arthropoda; class Insecta; order Coleoptera; family Cerambycidae; genus Leptura; species Leptura quadrifasciata. The sequence goes on along the minus strand of OY776673.1, from coordinate 185,071,367 downwards.
GGTCGCATTGTTGGTTAATACAAGTATCATTACAATCTGTATAAATAATGGAACACTTACAGCCAGCCTTTCTGCCTCCAGATGCCCTCCATCCATTTGACATAAGTAGACCAGACGAACTAGGGTTTTAGGTTCCTGGTATATCCAGAAAGTTTAGGACCTTCACTTTCCGGTTATATAAGTAATATTATGAATATTACTAAATTCGATTTACTGTATTCAAATTTGCGCCGTTTTCGAATTATTATTAATTAAAGTCGCATAATCTATGTTTTCCGGTAAACGCTGCTAGGTAGAGGCTAGATAGAGAAAAAATACTCAGGACCTTCTTTACTTATATTTAGTACGATCTGCATATGCATTTTGACCTACATGTGAGCTACTTCAAACTAACAGAATTTTCTCTGTATAGCTGCTAAATTTCTTAACTTTGTATATATAGTTATTTTTGTATCTTAGGAACACTAAATTATGTATCTCTATTACAGCACTTCAGGGCCAATTGTCTACTATGCCTGCAAAACTTTTACATTCATTTAAATGTTCATTTGTTCACTCTATATAATATGTAGTTATTTTCCTAACCTCTAAAATTTCTTCCAGGCGCACCTGTTTATATAATGTAACATAATTACTGGATCATCACAATACAGTTTGATAACAATTTGCGGAATGTCAACACTTCATAAGTAGTTATTTGGTTATGCATGCAACTTATTTGTTTGACAACTTATATACTGATTAAAGATTTCTATATCGATTGTGAAATCCTCGAGTAATTACTATTACATTCATAGTACACATTTCTTTGTTTTGAACATCATACAGGTAAATAATATTTATTAATTATTTCAATTTCAATTATTTTATTAATGTGCGTTCACTTTTTAAATAAATTAAATTCAATGTCATTAATTTTATGTAACAAAAATTCTACATGTGACCACATGGTAATAAAATATTTTTTTTAATTTCAACTGGCAATTTAGTTCCAAATCAGCAACTTCCACGAGAATTTAGCAAATTTTGTAATTATTATCAACCTTTGGTAATTATTATCAACTTTGAGAGTAATTTTCATAATTAGTTCAAATGTGCTTTTAGAGGGCGGAATATTAAAACATAATATTTTTAGTCGCAAACTCCTCTATAAAATCGTTATTTTACTATAAGGAACGTAACCAGACTGCAACCAACAGCTACTCTCTGGACTATGTGCCCCGCCGAGCGCTGAATTACAAGTTATAAGCCTGGCGCGTTAAGTGTAATAATTGCACATTACCATCAAAACGCTAATGCTTCGATTGCAACAAACACCAGCCGAAAGACTGATTCTACTTAAAGGAGCTCTCGTGCCGTCGTCACACACCACTTGCAGACTGCAGTTTCGAGCTGTTGGCTCTCGTCAGTGTAAGGTAGGCATGTGACGACCGACACGAGGATCACTTGACTATTTAGTACATTTCGGTATCTTCGGGATAGCAACATGTAAAATAGTCAGCAGGCACTATCTCGCGGTCCAGTGTCTGTTGAAATCGAAAAATAAATAGCCTGACTGGGCTTAGCATAGTTCAAATGTGCTTTTAGAGTGCGGAATATTAAAACATAATATTTTTAGTCGCAAACTCCTCTATAAAATCCTTATTTTACTATAAGGAACGTAACCAGCTAGCTGTTGGTTGCAGTTTGGTTACGTTCCTTATAGTAAAATAAGGATTTTATAGAGGAGTTTGTGACTAAAAATATTATGTTTTAATTTTCATAATTATTTGGAAACTTTTGTAATAATATTAAATATATTACTTAATCAAACCATTAGCTTTGATATTACTTTTTAGCTTATGCTAAAACGCTCAAGTCTTTAGTTTCTTTTATTAATTATTATTAATTAATACCTGATGGTTAACGAAATAGACATTAATACACTAGAAGCTATTGTACAATCTTTCAATCCTAATTTATCCTTTGGAATCAGATGCTGCACGTTTAGATTTGCTGCTGAGATAATTGGAATCTGAACTGCTATATCAGGACGTTCTAGCTTCACACAGATCATAGGACATTGGTATTATATCTTCAATTATTATTTTTTTGTATTAACCTCCTTTTCTTTGCACAATTTTTTAACAATTATTTCTTTTCTTATTCTTACCAATAAATTTCAGCCTTATTTATAGGGGGCTGGTTTTAAGGGAAAAAGATACAAATCTACTCATTTTTTTCACTATAGATAGTGCCCACTTTATATCAATATTACATTGTCTCTTTTCCCCAAACAAAAATTTGTCATATATGTCATACATACCTCGCTTCTATTGAAAGTTCTCTGAACCTACGACTCTTTGCTCCGGCTTAAATCAGCTACTCGTTCGCATTTGTTGATTCGTTTATTTGCCACTCTCACAAAAATGGAAATAACAGGTAATATTGTACAGGTATTGTTTAGTTGTAAAAGTGTCAGTATTTTCGTCTTCTATATCGTCCTCGACTGAAACATTATAGGTGATATATGAACTGGAAAAACTTTCGGCGAAGTCATGTATAACTGTTTTTTGTCTACAGCATGTTTGCCGTTGTAATAATATATATCCGTTTGTCCTCTGAAAATAATTTTCAATATATATTCACCAATTTTAACCACTCAAACAGTATACTTCCACATAATTTCTAAAATTTTACTTAAGACGTTTACTAAACAGAATTGTTAAAATTATAGACATATGTCACCAGCGACTAAGCTTAATGACAGTTGTTACGGACCTCTAGCGTATGCGACCCACCATACGCTTTAGCGTTTTGTGGGCCGCATTATAACAACTGCTACACGTCCGTAACACATTTCGCTATTCTCCATGGGAGGGCGACACATTTGTGACACGTGATCAACGGAAGCAGACATTTTTGGTTGGCTTGGCTTGGCTTGTTGGTTAGTTGTTATTCTGTGAATCTTGATTTTATTCAAGGCATCCGCATGGATTTTAGAATAACCAACTCAAGAAAATTTCCTCAATCCGTTGTTGTTCCGTTTAGCGGAATATTTTGTGTTTGTGAGTAAATTTTATCTGCGGAAGCAGGATATTAAATTACACAAGGTAAGCTAACCTCTTCACGCCATCTTGCCCGTTCTCTACCCACGTGTTTCGCAAATTTGCAGGCTTTCCTGTGGAAATACAGTGTCAACTTTAAAAGGCGACTCAACCCCATTTATCCGACTGTGGCTTCCAGGAGTTTTGGTGGATTGTTCCCTCATCAGTGAGGTAAATTATGTTTCATTTGTAGGTTATGTCAGAATTTCTCACATTAAGCACGCTTCACGTGCATTTCTGACTGTGAATTAAATTGTGATATCTTTAGGGTTCCACGGACGGGGCTTCTACACACGTCAGTGAGAGTTCCACGGACGGGGCATCCACACACAGTGGAAGGCTCCAGGGCTGGTGAGGCTACCATCAACCCCATCCTTGGGTCCATGTCTTGTGTCCCGAAGACATCTACGTAGGGCTACAGTTCCTCCACGTCCGGACTCGGTATCGTACCACCCTGAATAAGTGTGTTTGGTGTTGTGTTTATTTTTACTTACCGGGTACCACCTTCAGTGGTTCCGCTGGACATCAATTCATACCTTTGGCATTTTAACCTGTATATATTAGAGATTTTATGCATATATTTACATATACTTAAGGAGGTTCTTTAAATCAAACCTTTGTGGCAGAATCTATGACAATTTTATGATCAAATTGTAAACCGATGTGTAGCTACACGAGGCATTTTATGAATGTGTTATAACTTTTTAAGCGTGAAATTTGTCACACCTTGTGAACATCACCAGGTTACATGCTAAAGAACTAATTTTGTAAATTGTTCAATATAGTGCATTTCATTTTTAAAGAAAGTGTCATTATTTCGTCTGCGACCACTACATATGGAAAAACTCAGTGATTTGTTAAGTAAGTAAACTAATAATTTATCATAGTTTGTGTAAGCTTGGGCTTAACGCCCTGAGATAGTCTGAGCTAGAGAAATTTTATCGTAGGCACGTACATCACTTTCCGGGTAAGTCAGTGCCTACGGTATCTGCTACGCCACGGTAGCCCAAGTGATTTCGTTACGTAATTATCTGATAATCATTAAGATCCAACGTATCTATTTGTTTATGTACGTTCAACTCATAGCAGTGGCGCCCAACTTAAATAGTACAGTTATCTCAAGGCGATAGCAGTGGCGCCCAACTTAAATAGTACAGTTATCTCAAGGGGATAGTAGTATCGCCCCTAATTAAGTTTTTTTTTGGTGATAAATTGAGTTCCATTTGTTGGTGGTTTGCATATGAAATAATAGTCAGATACATAGTAATGTTACGTGACACACATCAAAAGGGGGTTACTTTGCCTTAGCGTAATCGCTTCGCTTTTTTTTTGGTAGGGGGGTGATTTCGTTTTTTTTGTCTTACTATTTCATGAGCGGATTAGTAAACAATAGTTGTTGCGTATAAACCATTGGAAAGATTCCTAAGTGCAGCCAACAGTTTTTTTTGTTGTTGATACGTACCGACGCCCAGCGTCGTTTTGCTAATTTACCTGATATTGTCATTTTTACACATTACTAGGTACTTACTAGTGTTAGTAAACTTTTTCTGCGTCCATACAGTTGCCGACGCCCAGCGTCGTTTTGCTAATTTTCTAGATTTTGTCGTTTTTATACATTATTAAGTGCTTATTAGTGTTTGTAAACTTTTTTTACGTACCGACGCCCAGCGTCGTTTTGTTAATTTACCTGATTTTGTCGTTTTTACTCATTACTAAGTACTTGTTAGTGTTGGTAAGTTTTTTTTGTGTCTATATACGTACCGACGCCCAGCGTCGTTTTGCCAATTTACTCGATTTTGTCGTTATTACACATTGCTAAGTACTTATTAGTGTTGGTAAGCTTTTTTTGCGTCTAAATACGTACCGACGTCCAGCGTCGTTTTGTTAATTTACCTGATTTTGTCGTTCTTTCGTGTGTTGGATTGAAAATTCAGTATGGCTAGTTCACAAATTAAGTTAGATATCAATAGGTTAGTTAGGGATGAGCTTGTTTATGAATTACAAGTACGTGGCTTAGGAGATGGTAGTGATCTTACTGTGGCAGAGTTGCGTACCGTTTTAAGAGAAGCCATACATTTAGAGAAAACTACTTTGGCTATTAAAAGTCCTCCATACCCATACCAATTCACTGTCGATTCTGAAGCTCTAACGGCATCCCTAGCTGCTATTCAAAAACATATTGATGAATTTGTGGGTAGCGAGCATGATAGTAAATATAAGGGGATTGTTTCCAAGATAGCTCATGCGTTGGGTCGTGTTAACAGATCCATGCCAACTAATGACGAGCAAAGAGGTGTGAAGTCCAGTACTCGGCTTAAATTATTGTTAGCTTTTGATAAACTTAAGGATAAGGCCCGCGGGGATCGTAAGCTTAAAGAGTCAGCCATCCTCGATATGTCGGTATTGCATAATGCCATGGCTCAGGTTCAGCCTGATGCGCATAGCTCTGCAATAGCTGCTGATTTTAGTTCAGATGAGGAGGAGGCTGCGAAACCTAAACCCGTACCGGTTAGAGACTGGGGCTTGAAATTTACTGGCCGAAAGGGCGACATGTCTTTTTCAACTTTTTTAGAACGCGTCGAGGAGAAACGGAGGTCTCGTGGTATTTCACGCGCACGGTTATTTAAAGATGCAGTAGACTTATTCGAGGGAGATGCCTACAATTGGTATAATCTGGTGAAAGACTGGGCCACCGATTGGCCATCCTTAGTGGAGGCAATGAGGGAACAGTTCATGCCAGAGTCTTTTGACCGCGACTTGTTTGAGGAGATTAAGCGACGTACTCAAGGTAGTCGGGAAAGTATAGGATTATACATCGCTAGTATGATTGGGTTGTTCAAGAAGATGCACACTCCAATACCTATGGGAACCCAACTCGAAATCATTTTGGAGCGCATAGATCCATATTATCATCCTTTTCTTGCTTTTGAGAATATAACTTCTGTCACGCAACTCCTGCAATGTTGTCGTATGCTTGACTCCAAACGACAATTGGCTAAGTCGTATGTTCCTCCTCCACCTAAGAGTAAATCTCTTATACCAGAGTTGGCTTATGCATCTACTAGCTCTACTACTTCTCGTTCAACCTCTCGTTCTAGTCTCGTCGTGGATGAAGTCCAACACTCTGAAATCATATGTTTTAATTGTGGTCAAGTAGGTCATGGGCATCGGGATTGTCAGGCTCCTAGGAAGAAATTCTGCTATAAATGTGGTAAAGCAGAGGTTACGATTAGGTCCTGTCCCAAGTGTTCGCGTTCGGAAAACTGTCCAGGGAGACGCTAATTGGTCGAACAGTTTCTCCCGGTGTATGTGAGTCGACCAGCAATATTGTTGACTTAAAACAACAAATTTTTCTCGATTATGTAATTTCTCATGTGGTTGGTGATCAGCGTCCTTACTTACAACTTTCGGTGTTAGGTTTTCCTATGATGGGTTTGTTGGATTCAGGTGCTACCAGGACAATGGTAGGATCATCCGGTTTTGAGGTCTTCCAGCAGATTGGTTTAAGTTTGAAGCCTTCTGTCAATGAGTGCAGAGTGGCTAATGGGCAAGTCTGTTCCGTTATAGGTTATGTATCTGTTCCTTTCTGCTTGGGTGACAAAGTTCATGTAATAGATGTCCTAGTAGTTCCGGAAATACCGCATAAGTTAATTCTAGGGATAGATTTTTGGGTGGCGATGAATATTATACCAGATTTACGACAAGATGTTTGGCATTTTTCTGAGCAGGAACCACTCGTTGAGGTTAACAGTGTCCTTGACGAAACTTCTTTAAGTGTATCACAGAAACTAGCTCTGGATAGTTTGGTGGATGAAAACCGGAAACTGATGGGTACTTCCCTTGGTCGTACACATCTCGTTTCTCATGAGATCGAGTTACTCCCAGATACCAAACCTATCAAACAGAGATACTATCCTGTTTCGCCTGCCAGACAAAAACTGATTGATGATGAAATTAAGAAAATGCTGGAGTTAAATATCATCGAACCGTGTAAAAGTCCTTGGTCTTCTCCAATATGTTTAGTTCAGAAAAAGGATCAAACTCTGCGTTTTTGTGTAGATTACCGGCGCCTTAACGCTGTTACTAAAAAGGATGCCTATCCTCTGCCGCTGATTTCCTCCATATTAGATCAGTTGAGGGATGCCAAATATTTAAGTTCATTAGATATTAAGAGTGCATATTGGCAAGTTCCTATTGCTGAATCGTCCAAAGACTATACCGCTTTCACTGTCCCTAATGGCTTGTATAGGTTTCGTGTTATGCCTTTTGGGTTGTCAAATGCGCCTGCGACTTGGCAGCGTCTTATTGATACCGTGCTTGGAGCTGATTTGCAGCCTTCGGTTTTGGTTTATTTGGATGACATCGTGGTAGTGTCGAAGGATTTCGAATCTCACCTAGAGACGTTGCAGAAGGTTTTTGATCGCTTGCATTCTGCTGGGCTGATAGTTAGTTTTGACAAGTGTCAATTTTGCCGTCCTGAGCTTAAGTACTTGGGATATGTTGTTGATAAGTATGGTTTACGTCCTGACCCAGCGAAAGTAGAGTCGATTTTGAGTGTACCTTCTCCGAAAAATGTTAGGGAAATTCGTAGATTTATAGGCACAGCATCTTGGTATCGAAGGTTTGTACCGCAGTTTTCTACAATAGTGGCTCCTTTGTCGAACCTCACAAAGAAGAATGTTAGTTGGTGTTGGTCTCTTGAGTGCGAAAAATCTTTTAAACTTCTTAAGGAGTGTTTGGTTACTGCGCCTATTTTGACCTGCCCTGATTTTGAGCGTACCTTTTATGTGCAGACAGATTCGTCGGCATTCGGTGTTGGTGCCGTGCTCACGCAGCAATTTGATGATGGCGAAAAGGTAATTTGCTATTTGTCCCGTTCTTTGACTAGCCAGGAGCGCAAATATAGCTCGGTCGAAAGAGAATGCATTGGCGTAATTTGGGCAGTGGAGAAGCTACGTCATTATCTTGAAGGTTTCCACTTCAAAATCATAACGGATTGTCATTCTTTGCTATGGTTGCAGCAGCTGAAAGATCCCCAAGGTCGATTGGCCAGATGGGCACTTCGTCTGCAACCTTATGATTTTGAACTGATTCATCGCAAGGGCTCTGAACATACCGTCCCTGATTTTCTGTCTCGTTCAGTACCAGTAACGGTGGAATCCATCGAAGTATTGTCGGTCACGGACCATGCTGATTTTCCCACCGATAAATGGTATTTGAGAATGTTGGAGCGAGTCGAAAGGTCTCCTATGCGTTATCCCTTATGGCGTATACAGAATGGCCAGTTGTACAAGTATGTACGTTTGCGTTATCCCGAGTTAGCAGATCCTGCCGACACTTGGAGACTGGTTTTACCGAAAGAGAAACGCCTAGAAGTAATTAGGTCGTTGCATTGTGATGCGAGTTGTGGACACGCAGGGGTCCATAAGACTGTGGCTCGAGTGGGAAATAGGTATTATTGGCCGAAATTAAAGGCCGATGTGGCCAAGTTCGTTAGGCAATGTGAAATTTGCATAAGTACTAAACCCGAACAGAAGTCACTTATGGGAAATTTGTTGAGTAAGACACCTACTGTTGGAAAACCTTGGCAACTAGTTAGTGCCGATCTGATGGGTCCATTACCCAGGACAGCTAAGGGTTATCAGTTTATTCTTGTCGTGTGTGACAATTTTAGTAAGTTTGCCATGGTGTTTCCGTTGAGGTCAGCTACCGCTAATAGCATATCGCAGGTCATCGAGGATAATGTAATTCTCTTATTTGGCGCTCCGAAGACTATAGTGGTAGACAATGGTCGTCAGTTTCAGAGTAACCGTTTCCAAAATCTTGCAAAAACTTACAACATCGAAATAGCGTACACCGCAAATTACCACCCTCAATGCAACCTGACTGAAAGGGTAAATCGTGTTGTTAAGACTATGTTATCTGCGTATGTAAAGGATAATCATAGGGCTTGGGATCAATTTTTGCCGAAAATAGGTTTCGCCATTAGATCGTCGAAACATGAGGTTACAGGCCTAACGCCTAATTTTGTCAATTTTGGTCGTGAAATTTCGTTAGATGGTAACAGTGATAAGTACGTACCTTCTGAGTCTGAGTATCCAGTTGTAAATCCTGAAAACCGTAAACTTGCCTTCGCTAAGATTTATAAGGATGTTCAGAGTAGAATATTAAAGGCCCATAAATCCAGTAAGAAACATTATAACCTAAGACGCCGACCCGATAAGTTTGTTTTGAAGCAAAAGGTCTGGAGACGTTCTCACGCCCAGTCTGATGCTTCTAAATATTTCACGGCAAAGTTAGCACCTAAATTTGTGGGTCCCTTCACGATTAGAAAAATTCTCTCACCATGGACTTATGAGCTTGAAGGTTCTGACGGTAAACGTTCGGTGTGGCACATAAAAGATCTGAAAGCACACCCTCCCGATGACAACTAGTTGTGGTCCGTTAGTTCCGTTGACGTACTTAGGCATCCGAATAGGCAATGACGAATTCGTTTTTTTTTTTTGTTGGTCTTAGTAACATGGTTTTAGGTCACTTCTGTCGTTAATTTGGTAGTAACATTTGTTTTTCTGGTTCATTGGTCTTGCTCAGGTGGCTGAAACCCACTGAGTAAGTTTTCACCTCTTTCCGCCTCACGGGAGGAAGTGTCTTTGGTTGGATCTCTGTGATGGGGGATGCACGAATACCATCACCGTGGTTATACCTGCGAGGGGTAAAAGTCCCCAAAAATGGCCTTGTGTGGCGCTTGCGTCTTGAGGGACTCCGTCTCGTTGGGGGCGCTCACATTGCTGGCAGCTGCCTTTAAAGGTATCCGTTGGAGGGGCTCGAGCTTGGGAGGTGCTGCTTGGAGGTAGCCTGGTCTAGGTCTGGTTATCATTACCCGGGTAGGCACTACTGGGCTTCAGACTAACCTCGTTGTCTAGCAAGGGTGGTCGTCGTGGTGTGACGGGGAACACTCCCGTACCTCATTGTTTTGCTGGTGGAGTAGCCTTGGGGCGAGCTACTTCCTAGCTGTTAAGTCCTTATGCGTTTTTTTGTCTTTTTTTTTCCCTTCTTTTTTTTCTCTATGTATTTTTTTTTTATTTGTGTTGTTATGCCTGATGGTAACTTGGGAGACGAGTTAGCCATCCCCGTGCATTTAAGTCTCCTTATTTTTGACATTATTTTTGTTGTTATGCCTGATGATAACTTAGGAGACGAGTTAGTCATCCTCGTGCATTTAAGTCTCATTATTTTCATTGTTATGCCTGATGGTAACTTGGGAGGCGGGTTAGCCATCCCCGTGCATATTAAGTCTCCCCACCAATTATCCATCCTCTGGTGAGAAGCTAGTAAGAAAAAAAAATCTTCGATTTTTTTTTCCTGCGAGTAAAGGGGGAGTTGTTACGGACCTCTAGCGTATGCGACCCACCATACGCTTTAGCGTTTTGTGGGCCGCATTATAACAACTGCTACACGTCCGTAACACATTTCGCTATTCTCCATGGGAGGGCGACACATTTGTGACACGTGATCAACGGAAGCAGACATTTTTGGTTGGCTTGGCTTGGCTTGTTGGTTAGTTGTTATTCTGTGAATCTTGATTTTATTCAAGGCATCCGCATGGATTTTAGAATAACCAACTCAAGAAAATTTCCTCAATCCGTTGTTGTTCCGTTTAGCGGAATATTTTGTGTTTGTGAGTAAATTTTATCTGCGGAAGCAGGATATTAAATTACACAAGGTAAGCTAACCTCTTCACGCCATCTTGCCCGTTCTCTACCCACGTGTTTCGCAAATTTGCAGGCTTTCCTGTGGAAATACAGTGTCAACTTTAAAAGGCGACTCAACCCCATTTATCCGACTGTGGCTTCCAGGAGTTTTGGTGGATTGTTCCCTCATCAGTGAGGTAAATTATGTTTCATTTGTAGGTTATGTCAGAATTTCTCACATTAAGCACGCTTCACGTGCATTTCTGACTGTGAATTAAATTGTGATATCTTTAGGGTTCCACGGACGGGGCTTCTACACACGTCAGTGAGAGTTCCACGGACGGGGCATCCACACACAGTGGAAGGCTCCAGGGCTGGTGAGGCTACCATCAACCCCATCCTTGGGTCCATGTCTTGTGTCCCGAAGACATCTACGTAGGGCTACAGTTCCTCCACGTCCGGACTCGGTATCGTACCACCCTGAATAAGTGTGTTTGGTGTTGTGTTTATTTTTACTTACCGGGTACCACCTTCAGTGGTTCCGCTGGACATCAATTCATACCTTTGGCATTTTAACCTGTATATATTAGAGATTTTATGCATATATTTACATATACTTAAGGAGGTTCTTTAAATCAAACCTTTGTGGCAGAATCTATGACAATTTTATGATCAAATTGTAAACCGATGTGTAGCTACACGAGGCATTTTATGAATGTGTTATAACTTTTTAAGCGTGAAATTTGTCACACCTTGTGAACATCACCAGGTTACATGCTAAAGAACTAATTTTGTAAATTGTTCAATATAGTGCATTTCATTTTTAAAGAAAGTGTCATTATTTCGTCTGCGACCACTACATATGGAAAAACTCAGTGATTTGTTAAGTAAGTAAACTAATAATTTATCATAGTTTGTGTAAGCTTGGGCTTAACGCCCTGAGATAGTCTGAGCTAGAGAAATTTTATCGTAGGCACGTACATCACTTTCCGGGTAAGTCAGTGCCTACGGTATCTGCTACGCCACGGTAGCCCAAGTGATTTCGTTACGTAATTATCTGATAATCATTAAGATCCAACGTATCTATTTGTTTATGTACGTTCAACTCGTAGCACACTCGGGACATAAACCCTCGATTACTCACATGCAACTTATTTCAATATCTTATTTACTGGAATTTGCAAAAGAAAAATGTAGGAAATTAAAAGGTTTGATACAGTAAATTGCGTCATCTAACCATTCAAACTGCACATTAACGGCTTCATTAGATTTACGTTAAAGTTAAAAGCAAAAAGACCTGAACGAACTAAAATCAGTTGAAGGCAACATGAAAGTTAAACTTTCCAGCGTAGCAGCGATGTCATCTGAACCGAGTTATGACATCGCAAATCGGGAGGTGGTTGTCAGTGAATTTCTAGCGGAAATTACAGCCAGAAAGGTGGAAGTGACTTGGGGCGTTCGGGAGGATCGGGGACCGGGAGAGGACAGCGGCCCATCTCCCTAAGATGCAGGCGCGAAGATTGCGAACGACACGAGACACGGTAGCGGTGTTACATGCCAAACTGATTGCGCCTTTTGTGTCAGCAACTCGAGAAACTCGAGATCCGGATCTGATGCAGACTTGGAGCTTGTTTACATGAAGTTAGCACGTGTAGCAGAGATTCACTCTTCCATCGGATTCCGAAAAAGTTGACTGCCGCGCTGGGTCAAGCATTGCGATATTGAATTTGTTGGATCTCTCTGAAGGAAATTCCAATTGCTGTTTGTCTCGATGGGTTTTAGGTCTATATAAGCGCGACGCAGGGTGCGATATCATGTAGAATGATTTACTCTGGGATGACTGAATTACATCAAATCAAATGGTATTTTATTTTTAGGTTTTTCAACTTTATTTCGTATGAAACTCCCGTACGAATTCAATTTCAATAAAAGATATTCGAGTAGCACCAATATAATAATGTATTATATTTTTGTGACATATAAAGAATACAGTGATTCTTTTTAAATAAACACCATTGTGAGTGGTACCCCTACTCATTTCAATCTAAGACTAAAGTTAAAATATTGTTCTTTCATTAGATTTAATTAACTACAAACAATTTAATTTGATCTTCTGTTCTGTTAGAATGAAAAAGCAATATATACAATATATTCTTGTTCAAGTTGACATTCTACGTAAGGTGTAATTATTGTTGAGATAAATACATTTAAATAAATGTTTTAACTGCTTTCCAGATCAATTGAATGACCCTCTTAAGCCTAGACTTGTTTGAGTAAAGAAGACGAGGCCCTTGAGTTTATAGTGGGATCCGAATCACTTTTTAGGGCGTAATTTATAATTGAAAATTACTTTTCAGTAGATGGTGCTCGAACCCACTTCACTAGGTACGCTCAGAGAGAAAGACAAACGCGCTAACCATTGTGCTACCGCCCCCTATTAATCGCAGGAGAATTAGACTCCTAATACTGCATTGATTATAAAATTGATATATGCCTACATACTAATTGGTTGCCGGTAACGCAGCGCCATCTCTGAACCAACTGACGAACCGCCATGAACACCCAGAAACTTGTAGAAATTTCGAGGCTATTCGAGACAGGTTCTGGAAGGAGATGGAAAATTCAAGTATATTCGACGCGTATATATTAAGAGTGAATTCAAGCAGGGAGTTCAGAGATATATATTAAATGACAAGTGATCAGATGAAATAGAGAACAGTAACATGTTGTGATTTAAGGTAGTGAATTTATGTGGGGTTAAAGTTATTATTAGTTGTATTATTTTTAACGATAAATTATTGTAATTTAAGCGATTAATAAGTCAGTGGTTTGTGAAGATCCTTGTTACAATTTATTAAACCTACGTGCAGGGTCTTTACTGAAGGGTATAAGCACGTAACAAAATATTATTTTGTATTGTTTCCGATATAATTATTGAAGCATATAATAACAATTATAACATTACATCCATCATTTTAAAATACTAGATCTCGGGCGGCTCTACATTCATGAATGTAGATGATAATCTGAATTACTTCTACAAAAGGATTTTAAAAACCTGTAATACGAAACTTACTACAGTCATACTGTGATGATTCAAACACAGATACCGACTAACTTTGACACCACTGGATTGAGGCTGGTTAAAATCAGTATTTGACGCGAGAAAGTCGGATACCATAATTACGTTTACGTTCTACGTTCGGCAAACTATATGAATCTCTTTTCTGAAAACTCTCCTCCATATCTGACAACAATAAACACACTCTATTTAATGTTCTGAATAGTATCCTGGTCACGGCACTATCCCTTATTGTTTATTTTTGGGAAACAAATGAGGCAACATATTCGAACGACTAGCTGGTTTTAGCCGGAGCAAAGAGTCGCGGATTCGGAGCACTTATAAGAGATATGAAACTTACCCTCTTTTGATGTATGACATAAAAGACAAATTTTTGTTTTGTTCCACAAAAAGAGACAATGAACAAAATTGGTATTGTGTGGGCACCATCTATAATAGATATTTAGTTGAGTTGTCTCTTTTTCTCGTAAATCCAGTCTTCTATAGACGAGACCGAAATTATTGGTAAGGGAAAAAAAATATGAATAATATTAATGATAAAATATATTACATAAATAAATAAATCTTATAACATGAAGTTATTTGAAATATAGTTTTAGGTGAAAGGTGTGTTAATAAAATTGTATTAGCGAAAAAGAATAATTTAATAGCAGAAAATAATAGTGAATATGATACCAATCTCCTAGATTTCCAGACTGAGTATAGTTGAGGGTGGAAAGCTCTGGTACTGCAGTTCAGGCCCCAATTGTCTCGTGGAGCATTCAATCTAGATATCTTTCGCAATTTATTCTTGCAACATGGTGTTTTTTTCAAAGGAAGTTTAGGTGTAAAGATTGTAGAATAATTTATAATTATTTGATTATTGTAATTGATACAAAATCAGAGGCGAAAGCGCCTTAATAAAAACAAAGAAATATTATCTAACCATGCGGCTTGGAAAAAGTAATAATCTCAAACGTAAATGCAAAATTGCATAAAATTAAACGTAAATGCTAAAAGGCTGCTAAATAAATCTGCTTAATACGTAAAAGTAATTAATATGTAAGCATACATAAAAGTAAATGTATATGTAAATCTAGATTTATAAGTAAATTTAGAGTTAATGTAGAATTAAATTTAAATTTAATGTAGAAGCTGATTTGCAAACTATAAATTGCCAAAAATCAGACAGAAAAGAATATTTTATTACCATGTGGTAGTATATTAATTACTGATTGAATTAAAAAAAAATTAATTTAATTTATTTAAAAAAATTGAAATTGCATTCACAAAATTGAAAATTATTGAAATTTAAATTAGTAATAAATAAAATTTACCTGATAGTGTTAAACACAACGAAGCGAGGATATAAATGTAATATAAATTACTGAGGATCGCACAGTTAAAGTTTGTAGATTCAATCATGTCAAATTCGGCACGCAAACAATCACTTCGTGATTTTAACTGACAAGGTAAACTATTTTATGTTACAATCATAATGTTAACGGTACCAATATACAAACTTGAAAACCCTACTTTTACTAATTAAAGTGAAAGATATAAAATGGTTTAAGTGTTGCCTTTTGTTGATGGGCGACTTAAGCGCACAACCGGTTAGTTAGGTTTTCTACGAACAATTAAAAATAGTGACAGGTATACAATCAATAAAAGGAATCTTTAATCAATAACAATTTGACATTAGTTGCATACCCCAGATTAGATAGTTACTTTGCAATTTGTATACATAACTAAAAATACGAACTGTCGTAATAAAGTAAATCGTTTACAAACTGTTTTGTGAGAATTCAGTAAATACATTACATCATATAGAATATACTATATAACAGAATAATGAGCATTTTTCAAAGGTAAAGAAAATAACCACATGTACATAGTAAACAAAGTATAAAATTAAATATAAATGAATGTAAATGTTTTTTAAGCTTGTAGACAATTGGTTCTGAAGTGCTGTAACAGAGATATATAATTTAGTGTTAAAAACATGACTGAGTTCCTAAGATACAAAAATAAGTACATCAAACAATGTGAAATAATTTAGCAGTTATACAGCGATAGTTGAAACTGAATCAAAATGCAATACAGATCGTGCTAAATATAAGTAAAATACCAGTGACTATATAAAATTGTTAAATGAACATAAGCCATGTAACATGTGATGATTCAAACACAGATACCGACTAACTTTGACACCACTGGATTGAGGCTGGTTAAAATCAGTATTTGATGCGAGAAAATCGGATACCATAATTACGTCTATGTTCTACGTTCGGCAAATTATGTGAATCTCTTTTCTGGAAAACCTCCTCCATATCTGACAGCAATAAACTCACTCTATGTAATGTTCTGAATAGTAAAATCACTGTTACTGTCGTGAATTCAAACTTTGTTCTAATGAAACAACACGAAATAATCCTAACGCACTTCACAGATGATCTGGCGCCTGCCGAGCTAGCAAGCATGTGACGTCAAACCAATGAAAACGCGTTTATCTGACTGAAATAACGCAAGCAATATTTACGGCCAATATTGTTGTTATTAGGTCAAAATCTTTATTTTTCAGTACTTTTAATATATTTAATTGTTTTGTGGATAGACTTATTGTTTAAATTCTAACCTGAACAAAGAATTGTTGAATTTGAATCTGATCATCCAAACAATTCAGGTTCAAATCCTATCCGGTTCTTTTTTTTTGAAAATTTCTCTTTTCATTGCCAATTAATCTTTTTGTTTACGTAATTAAATCTTTTTGATTAAATGATCAAGTATTCCTGTTAATATTAAAAAACTTATTAGTTTTTAAAAAATCACCACGTCTTTTGATGACAAATTTTTTTCATCTTTATTTTTGATAATTTAATGTATTGTAAAAAATTAATAAAAAATGTAATACTTATTAAAAATTATTTGAAAAATAATTATTTAAAAATTGCACAAAAACTCTTTAAAGAATTAAACAACGCAGGATGTTATAGTATATTCCCCAAGCGGAAGCCAGAAAAAATGGCAAACGTCGCAAAATTTGTCAAAAAACCAATTATTTCCTCTAAACTTGACAAACTATGATAAAAAGTCCTTAAGACACTTAAATTAACAAAAAACTACAATTTACTAAGAAAAAATCCAGAAAAATTTGCATAGTCTCGATAATTCACAGATAAGCTATACTCGTCAAAATCACCATTCAAACCTTCATGTCAGTCATTTTAGAGCAAAAAAGTTACACACGATAGACCTAAGAAATACAGCCCCCTCACTAACTCGATTAATACCACCTTGACTTTTCATACCCCAAACCGCAAGATTATATTTCACTCCTATCAAATTTTATAAAACATTTTTCTCTCAATTTCAACGTTCCATTCAAATTTTCATGTACACTTCAAAATACCTCTCATTCATTTTCCTGGTATGTCAGCTAATTAATCATCTTATTTTCTTTCCATTTCACGCGTTCCCGTCGACGGCAAAATTATCCCCATTTTATTTATTCCGCTAGCTTTCTCACAAATTTCAATACTACTTTCATACCCCCCTGTTCACTATTTGACTTCAATCAAACAAACTTTTTATAAATTACTGTTCTTTCAAATTTCACCGTTCTTTCGTTTTCATATTCAAATTATTCACATACAATCGATCCGCATTCAAATTATTTAAATAAAGTACCGTTACTCTCGTCCCCATCAATATCAAAACTCACTTCCGAAACATAAGATATGTATCAGATCAAACTGAATCCACATCATTCCATTTACCGGGTGCGTATCAGCACACTTTCATATCATTTCAACTTTCCATGAACAGACCTTCGGGACAAATCTGCGGGGTCATTCCAATTTTCGTAAATATTTTCAACAGATTTTCGTTAATAACTCCTTAATTCGAATTGATTCAGACTTCATTCGCATATAAAAAAATTCCGCTACGGTGATATAATTAAATTAAGTGTTATAATAAGCTCCCTGTTCGAATCAAGAATATTAGTAATATTAAAATATTTAGGATCGAAGTACGAAAGTTGCTGTTGGAGCATATTTTGTACGGTGTAAAAGAGTTTTTAGGAACCATTTTTTAGTTCTCTAGATCCACTAAATATCGAGTTTTATTTTAGATTATACAGTAATTATTAAGTTTTATTGTTTGTAATCTCATAGTAAGTACAATAATTGTGCAAGTTTTGTTAATTATAAATGTGTAATGTGTTGAATGATGTAATTTTGGAGTTAAGTTTTATGCTAATAATAACAGCCTTTTTTATTTTGACGAGTCCGATACATTTGTAATCATATTGGTCGTATGTACAATAAAGATATTATTATAACTTCCCGAATTTCACGTTTTTTGATTTCTAATGCAATATTGAGAAATGTTGTGCAATATTGCGCAATCGAAACCCACACGGAATGGGCGGGGACGCATACAGATCTTTCCAGGTCTCTGCTCGTCGAGTACCCGACGAAGTGTATAAAAAGCCGTGCACAATGAGCTCGGGCAAGTCAAGTTCGTCACGTACGGCGCGATACAAGCCGCTACAGCTTTTTCCTTGTTAAGTCTCAACTAAAAAAGCGTTCCATTCCAAATTTAAAAGTGAATTATTCAATCATTATAAAACCATCGTGTTAATACATTTTTAATCTTAAACAACGGAATTTCAGTGTCGACAGTAATAATTTTAAACCAGTGTAGAAAAAATATTTTAATTTAAATCGTTTTAAAACTTTGTTCAGTTATAAATAATAAACTTATTTCTTGTTCATTTAAACCGAGGGTTTTACTTCAAGAAGCACATACAGGGTGAAGTTTTGGCCCTGACAAAGACAATAAACTTAATTAAAGTGAATAATAGACTATTCTAAGTGAACCAACCTACTCCAGGGTTACAGCTTGTAACACTTGACCCTATCCAACGTTTTACATGTGACTCACCCACTCTTCAGAAATTCAAAAATTAAGTGCATGCAAAGCCCCAGGGTCTCTCTCAAGCTCTAAGGCTCCAAGCTCTGCTGAAACGTCCGCTGCGTGTTCAAGGACCAACCATTCTTTATAAAAATCTATTTAAAATAGTTATTTCAAGGCCACAAAATGACCTCGCAATAGCAGTTTTAAATCAATCTGAAAGGAAATATCTAAATTTGTATACACAACGTTTAAAATTCCCTCGACCTTGCTACGAGTTAAACGTACATAAACAAATAGATACGTTGGATCTTAATGATTATCAGACATTACGTAACGAAATCACTTGGGCTACTGTAGCGTAGCAGATACCGTAGGCAAACTTGACCCGGAAAGCGATGTACGTGCCTACGATAAAATTTCTCTAGCTCAGACTATCTCAGGGCGTCAAGCCCAAGCTTACATAAACTATGCAAAATTATTAGTTTACTTACTTAACAAATCACTGAGTTTTTTCCATATGTAGTGGTCGCAGACGAAATAATGACACTTTCTTTAAAAATGAAATGCACTATATTGAACACTTTACAAAATTGGTTCTTTATTAGCATGTAACCTGGTGATGTTCACAAGGTGTGGCAAATTTCACGCTTAAAAAGTTATAACACATTCATAAAATGCCTCGTGTAGCTACACATCGGTTTACAATATGATCATGAATGGTCATAAATTCTGCCACAAAGGTTTGATTTAAAGAACCTCCTTAAATATATGTAAATATATGCATAAAATATTTAAATATGTACAGGTTAAAATGCCAAAAGTATGAATAGATGTCCAGCGGAACCACTGAAGGTGGTCCCCGGTAAGTAAAAATAATAAACACACACTTATTTAGGGTGGTACGATACCGACTCCGGTGGAAGAACTGAAGCCCTGCAGAGATGCCTTCGGGACACAAGAAATGGACCCAAGGATGGGGTTGATCGTAGCCCCACCAGCCCTGGAACCTTCCACTGTTTGTGGATGCCCCGTCCGTGGAACTCTCACTGACGTGTGTAGAAGCCCCGTCCGTAGAACCCTAAAGATATCACGATTTAATTCACAGTCAGAAATGCACGTGAAGCGTGCTTAATATGAGTAATTCTGACATAACCTAAAAATGAAAAATAGTTTACCTCACTGATGAGGGAACAATCCACCAAAACTCCTGGAAGCCACAGTCGGATAAATGGGGTTGAGTCGCCTTTTAAAGTTGACACTGTATTTCCACAGGAAAGCCTGCAAATTTGCGAAACACGTGGGTAGAGAACGGGCAAGATGGCGTGAAGAGGTTAGCTTACCTTGTGTAATTTAATATCCTGCTTCCGCAGATAAAATTTACTCACAAACACAAAATATTCCGCTAAACGGAACAACAACAGATTGAGGAAATTTTCTTGAGTTGGTTATTCTAAAATCCGCCCGGATGACTTGAATAAAATCAAGATTCACAGAATAACAACTAACCAACAAGCCAAGCCAAGCCAACCAAAAATGGTTCCCTTTCGTTTTCCCTGTTGATCACGTGTCACAAATGTGTCGCCCTCCCATGGAGAATAGCGAAATGTGTTACGGACGTGTAGCAGTTGTTATAATGCGGCCCACAAAACGCTAAAGCGTATGGTGGGTCGCATACGCCAGAGGTCCGCAACAACCTTAAAACTACGGCGCGCAACTCCTGCGAATCTTGCCGAGACTCATTGATGAACGCAACTATTCCATTATCTGTAGGATAGAGTTCCGCATAGAAATAAATTACATTAAATAGAATCAAAAAGTTAGAATTTCGACTCGAAACTAAAAGATAGGTACAAAACAGATCAGTAAAATAACGTATATTCCACATTCTATTCAAACACAAAAATGAGTAGTTTTCTATATGCGTTTGAGTTATATTCTATGTAGTCATAAAGTCGGTCTTGTAACGATGGTTCGATATTTCTAATTGCATTTTTAATACTGCTGTGCTATTAATTTTGAGCGCAATATGTACATGACTCGGAAATTAAAACATGCCCTGTTTCATATATTCCCATAAAACGGAATAAAACACGTCATTGTGCTATCGCACGTCCATATTCTCATAATAAACAAAACATATTATCAGTGCTGTATTTGTTGTTTGCATATCCTGCATCTGGCGTGAAAACGGGAAGCGACCGCGTATGAATGGGTCTTTCTAACCCACGAAATATCTGAAGTTTTTTATGTAGGTCGTTGAAATTAGTTGGTATTTCCTTTGAAATAGCATCATTTGTATGTGGTTTATAAAGTTCTAAAGTTCCCAAACCGTCCGATGTCGATATAAACGACCAATTAAATTTAACTGGTTGACAATAAAATCTGAACATAATATGGGCAATAATATTCTAGATGTTCGATTGACGTTTTCGTGCTATAAATTAATATCTGTTTTGAACGACAAATTGTCTGTTTTTGTATACCGGGTATCAATGGAATCATTACATTAGATACAGAGTTGAGGTACTCAGTACTAAAATGTACTCCAATTAAAGTAATCAGTACATTTTTACTTTAAGTATTTTACTGTAAGTACTTTGAAAATCCATGTACTGCTACTTGTACTCCCAGCAAAATATACTGAGTACGGTCTGGTCCGATCTGGTCCGATCTGGTCCGATCTGGTCCGGTCTGGTCCGATACGTTCTGTTCCGTTCCGCTCTGTTTTTATTTCGTGATTTATACATCTTATCTGCAATCACTTTTTTTCTTATAGAATTGGTAACCAATGCATGCTTTGATGTCTTCTGCAAATGATAGATAAAATTTTACTCCATGTTGCAGTTTTCCTTTTAAAATAGAATGAGTGCATTTTTCTACAAATAACATTTTTGATTTGTTTATTAATGACTATTTTAGACCTTCCTGGAGAGGATTTTGGGAGAATCATTTGAAAAATTTGCCTTTTCAGTCAGATAAGCCATAGTTTCCATAGTTTTCAAGTCTTAAACTTGGCAGGGCTAATATACCGGGTACCATAAAGTATTGGCGCACTCCTATAACTTTTTTATTTTTGAATATATCGAAATGAAACTAGGGGTCTAGAGCCATTCAGAATACTGCATTTTTTGACATATGAAGTAATTTGATACTTTCCCGATTTCGCCAAAACTAACACTAACTTTTGAAATAGAACACCCGATATATTATTATATTTTTGGATTCAGGACGAATTTTTTAATGTGTAGTGATTTTTATAAATTTCTGACCAGTTGTTATTTTTTTTTATAGCAATTATAAATTTTGATCTAGGCAGCTATGAAATAAAAAAATATATACTTTGTCATTTTAGTTTCTAAGGAAAAAGTATTTATACATAGTTGGTTAATAATAGTAATTATTAACCATTTTGCAGGCGTTTGAATGAAAGTAATTTAGTTTTTTTGAAATAATTCGTTTTTTTACCTTCGCATTTTAAAAGAGAAATAAAATAATAGAAATGACAGTTCTCTAATTGATACTTTCAGTTAAGTATTGTTACAACGGTGTATACAAATAATGAGAAAGTTGGCATGCGAAATATTCCCGGAAGGAATTTATTCTTTAAGAAGCTGGAAAGGAGAATGCGGCGCGTGAACAACGCACAGTAAACTATGATCCAAATGCTTGTACGAGACAAATCGCAGGGGAATTGGGTTCAAATAAGAAAACTATAAGAGGCATATTAAAAAAACAAAATTATTATTCTTTTAAATACAATTTTTAACCAGCATTCTTACGAAGGTGCTAAAGATTGAACGGTACAATACTGTGAGTAGTTACTTAATAAATGTGAACAAATTAACAGATTATTAGAAAATGTGTTATTCTCAGATGAATTTAGATTAATCGACAGCACACTAGTTATTGGTCTCAAGAAAATCACCGATTAGTCAGAACCAACAATTTTCAAGAACGTTTTGGCATAAATGTGTGGACATTGCCTAGTAGTTGGGCATATTTTGTTTCAAGGAACATTAACGAAAGGTCGAACATCGAATTTCTACAAAATGAGATATGGGACGAAGTTGCGGAGTTACTTTTAGCTCAATTTAGAAACTTATGCTTTCAACAAAATGATGCTCTCCCGCACAATAGCAGAATTGTTTTAAATCGTCTCACCTAGACGTATTGTGAACAACTGATAGAAATTCATGGTTCCATAAGGTGGCCTTCTAGGTCTTGTGATTTTACTGTTGATAAAAATTACTTGATTATAGAAAAATTGAAAAAAATCTAAAATGCCCATACCGGTTCTCTAAATGAGCTATATTTCGAGCGGTATTATAAAATGGAGCCCCATCTTGCTGAAAATATATTTGCTCTGAAACCGTAAGTCGTAAGTCCATCAACAGAAAAGTAGGTCCAATAAGTCTTGTTCCAAGATCCAATACATTATCTTAAATTATATTGTGAACTAGATTATTGCTTGGGCAGCCTACATGCTAATTTTTGTAGGTAAATCTAGTTTTAGGTTCTCTCATAAGAATAAGGTGATTTTATTTGTCTATGCGATGGTAAATTCTTGTTTGCATATACAGAATGGACTTTTAATCAAATCTATATTATGGCAAATATATTAGTAGTGGCTGTTGCTATATTACCAAAAAATTTCTTGTGACTGAGAAGATGATTATGAGTTAACTCATTCCATTTATTGAAACATGTTACTTGTCTCAAAAGAATTAGCAGTATTAAACACTAGTAAATTTTATTGAATTACATTTTTAACTAAATTATTGCTTGTTGGGAAGTCCACATGCTACTTTTTGTGGGTAAACCTAGTTTTATTTCTTCTGATATGTGAATAGAGATAATAGTATTATCCAAACTGTTTTTTGTCTGTATGTAGCTTATTGTTTGCGTTATATAAAATAACATTGACAAACTTTTAGCATCTTCGTATGTTTTATCTGAGAATGAGCACTACCATAATATGAAATTTTGGGTGAATTTTTAATTCATACTCAATTTTAAATTGATGTACATTTATTTTCGGGATAGCCTTCGGTAGATGAAAATTAGTGTTTGATAATGCTGAAAGTTTATATCCCGCCCCAGCCCACATACCTACTTCATATCTTTCCTGAAAATTGCCTTGCCTCATTAAATGTTGATGTTCCTGCGCCCAATACTTATCGATTTGTTTGTAGCACAATCCTCTGTTGGTAAATCTCGCCAGAAACAATATGAAAGAAATAAAATTCGGGTTAGCGGTATCGTTCTGAAGTGACCAGT
This sequence comes from Leptura quadrifasciata, assembly GCA_963675555.1. Lineage (NCBI taxonomy): Eukaryota > Metazoa > Arthropoda > Insecta > Coleoptera > Cerambycidae > Leptura > Leptura quadrifasciata. Next base: position 185,047,332 of record OY776673.1, on the reverse strand, counting down.
CACAATAAGCTAATCTTTGGCTACTATCATCTTCGCACAAATGCTGGTGCAATTGATATTTCAACGAACGGTGAACCTTTCTTGCTCTGTCATGACTAATTTGCACTTTGTGGCCAATTTCTGTAGTAGAAGCAGAAGCAAAATTGGAAAATGTTGAAAATATGGATGTCTGTTTGGATACTTTTGGGAAAACAATTGTGGCGTTTTTGGAATTTTTGTGGCATTCTTCAAAAATGAATAACATTCATTTTCCATCCATTGTATAAATGTTAAACAATAACAAAAATTAAAAAACAACAACAAATTTAACAATATAGAGCAAACTTATTAAATTAACAATGTATACGTATTATTATTTGTTAAATTTCTTTTTGTTTACAATGCATACTTTTTTAATTTTGTTTTTTGGCAACATGCATGCTTAGAATCTAGTTTCATCCATTTTCCATGGCACATCTTACTCAATTTTCTAAATATTATTCAACAAAGAACTTGTGTATTTGCGTTTATATCGAACCAATTTTCGATTTGAAGGTATTAATGGGTTTGTCGTAAAAATTAATACTTAACTACTTGGTGTCTAATAGATGTTGCAATTTGAAATAGTTGACATAATTACAAATTAGTAGTTTTGGAAATTTTGGTAAAAAAAATTATCTTTTTTGCGACCTTTTTTATGATATAGTCAGTATTATATTTGAAGGTCAAAGATTCATCTATTATAAACCCAAGGTATTTTTTCTCCTGGACTTTTTCTAAGTTTTTATTATTTAATACAATACTTTTCCCAACTTGTTGACGATTTAGTGTATGTTTTTGCCGAGAACCATATATTTACATTTATCGGTGTTTACTTTTAAGCTCGCATAACCAAAGAAATACATATTTTAAACTTTGATTGATAACATTAACATCATTTACATGTTCTCCATAAAAATAAATTAACGTGCTATCTGCAAATAAATGTACCTTACAATTTTTCATTGATTTCACTATATCATTTATAAATAGCACAAATAATAAAGGTGCTAACACTGATCCTTGTGGTACTCTAAAGTCATTGCCTATTACATTAGATGGACTATTTACATAACAAAGTATTGGCAGCTTTTGGTACATATTACTCCTGCCAAGTTTGACTCCAATTCCTTGAAAACTCTAAAAACAGTGGCTTGTCTAATGATTTGGTTGACACCCGGTATAGGGATATAGTCAAGAAGCAAATGGTTTCCTTTGAGAACTACGTAATAGTTTGCATAGAAAGACTTTTTCCAGTTCCATAACTAGTATAAAGGATGGGAATTCAATTTGGCCACCTGAACAAGTTAAAATACATAAAATAGCTCTAACCAGACAATTCACATTTCGTATTTTTCAAGTCCTAATTTGACTCCACTATTAAAAATTGAAACAATAAACCGTTGTTAAGTTCTTCATATTTGAAAACAATATCAACTAAATACTTGGAAAATAATCGTATATTAATTAACATCCTAAAAAGCCTACCAGCGATTTTGCCGTATATACCTAAGTGCTAAAGGGGCATTACAATTTCATTGTTAGGCTAATATGCTTTTAGATGTCCTTTAATAAGGGGCATACATGATACATAACGTTGGCTTTGTTTAACAAAGTAATGTGGCAGCTTGCGAAACTTCCTGCAGTACATTTATCAAGAATGTATTATGAAACTTATAATAATGAATTCTGAAAGTTTCCTGAACCTCGTTGAATAACCATTTTAACTTAGACCCTCACGAAATCATGGAGTTCGGTATATAAAGGATGAGGTGATGATATAAATTTTAAATTGGTTTTTGCAAAAAGTTTATTCAATAATTTCCATTATTACTCAAGAGAGTAAATCTTAAATTACATTCTGTTAATTTACAAACAGAACTGGGCAAGCAATTATGAGTCAACTGAAAAGTGTTTATTTGTTCTTTTCTTTCATAATATGGAGGTTACCTTATTGTTGGTATAGTCTGAGTGAACTAAAGTTGTGGGCATTTGTTGTTCTGCGTAGATGAGATAGACAACTACATTTATAGTCATATTCGTTTATTCAAAATGGTTTTCATAATTTCGAACAAGATGGTAGAATGCAAACGTTACGAAAATCAGTCAATTCATTAGGTCGTGAATCTTTAACAAATGGAAATTTAGTTTTAACACTGTGGGTTGCAATAATTATTCAATAAATATCTATTTAATAAGTGCGTTATAAGGAATATAATTTTGGAACAACAGCATTAGATATGAATAAACCCAGAGCTATGGTTGTTAATTTTGTTGGAAATGCTAAGTACGAAGTACTTGGTGCTGGAGAACTTCTTAAAGGCTAATGTCTGCCAAGAAAAAATATGGTAATCAAAAAGTCTGGTTTGCAGGTGGCAAAATATATGCATGGAACGGTTGTGATAATAAGAAGTTTATTATCGATAAATGTGTCTGATTTATAATTTTAAATTAATCTATTAATGTTTTCTTTTGATGTATTGTATATCATAATGTATTAAGTATTAAATATATTATTATTTTTTGATACTTAAATAAAAATATAAAGCATCATTTTATCGATATGGTAGAGATACCCTTATTTGATAGTTATACATTTTATCTATCATTAGCAAAAAAAACCAAAATATTACCTGAACATTTTTATTTAGTCTTTCTTAAATGTGTTTGTAATTCTTTAAATAAGTTCATTCGTGTTCACTAAATTCGTATTATATTCATTTGATAAATAATATTTACTATATTTAATGAAAAACAACTATTTCTAAAATAATCATTACTGTTCATTATACTATTATCTATCTTTAGGAATGGGCTCATATAACGAATTTCGATTTTTTTAACATTTTGTGAGCTATGGAGATGCTTTTGATGTTTTGATTCGGCATTATCTATGTCTTTAAACTAATTCGTCGTGATCACCAGGGGTGGTGGGGTTGGTTTCTATGTAAGTTCAAAGTTTTTGAACTATACGGGCTACCCACTAGCCTCTTCTAATATCTCAGGATTTCTTTAAAGATTTCAAGTAAAAAGGTTTGCTTGGAAGCTATATGAAGATCTCCTAATACTAACTTGCATATCTTGAAGAGTTATAAAGTTATATAACGTGTTATTTAACTGAATATGATTATGTAATTTTGGGAGGAGATTTTAATGTAGATCTTTTGAATCTTAATAGCTCGAATTCCAAACAAATTATCTCATTTTTAAGTTAATATAATCTTAATAAAATAATCTCTAGTCTTACGCGCGTGACCAATAATGCCATCACCATTATTGATTTTATCGTCACATCTAATAATGACATAATACTCAAAGTAGACGTCGTAAATATGGAAGATAGCTCCGAATATGTCCTTGTTAGATGCAAATTCAATATTAAAAAAGAAGTAAGGAAAGCAAGAATGGTAACTTATATATACTATAGGTTCTTTAATTATGAAAACTTTCATAACGATCTAAATTCTATCAAATGGGATAATATTTTTAATATGGCCGATGACAATGATATGTTACAGTTCTGGAATCACAATATAAATAAATTATTTGATCTTTACGCACCATATAAAACAGTTAGAGTTACGAAACCTCCTGCTCCATGGCTAACTGAAAACTTGAAATTATTGATGAGGATTAGATCTTAAATATAAGAAATATAAAACTAATCAACTTTGGAGTGAATATAAAGATATTAGGAATTTAGTGAATCGTTCTGTAAAATTTGAAAAAAGCATATTTTAACCATACATTAAAAACTAACCCCCGTTACTTCTGGCAATCTTTACGTCAGTTAAATGTTAGCAACTCTAAGCGTCAAATAACCTCCGATCTGACAAATGTTGACGGGGTAAATGACTTTTTTATTAATCAAGCAACTCAATTAACGGCAAATCTGAACTGAATTAATAGCAAACATCCGAATATTGATGTAGAGTTTGTATTCAGTGAAGTTACTACGGAGGAAATAAATCGTATTGTCTGTCATTTGAAGTCGAATGTTATTGGTTCTGATAATATTAATTTAAAAATGCTAAACTTGGTTTTCCCTCATCTAACTATATTCTTTATTTACATTATAAATAAATGTTTAATTAATGGTATTTTTCCAGAAGTTTGGAAAAGAGCCAACGTCTTGCCTATTCCTAAAGGCTTTCTCAGTTCAGACCTATTAGCATTCTGCATACTTTCTCGAAGGTGCTTGAAATAATAGTTGCAGACCAGTTAAACAAATATTTAATACGTAAAAGTTTGCTACCATCTATTTAATCAGGTTGTAGAGCTTATTATAGTAGAACCACTGCATTAGCCCATATGGCGGACGTCATTTCTAGAGCCAACGATAGAAAATGTAGTACTTGTTTAATCTTTTTAGACTGTAGTAAAGCATTTGATACCTTAAATAATCAGACCTTGTGTAAAAAGCTTAAATATTTTGGCATAAGTGGCAACGCTTTACTATTCTTTCAAAACCACTTAAACTCTTCTTCTTCTTAAATTCTTTATATAATAATATATTTATTTTTAATACTAGTATATCCAAAATGCGAAATGTTGTTCCGAATTCTGCACAACAACTGTAGTTTCTAAAATATACTTTTAGGACTATACTAATCATAGATTTATTTCGTTAATTTTTATTATCATTTAATTGTTTAATTTTAGTTAAGTTATTTAGTTTTAGTTATTATTTAGTTTTCTTTTTATGTTTTGTAAAATTTCTGCCCTATAATTGTATTTCTGTCTGGGCAGTCGTAACCAAAATAAAAATAAAAAAAAATAAAATTGTTGATGCTGGTGTTCCACAAGGCAGTATTTTGGGCCCACTTCTATTTTCTATCTATGCCTCCGATTTCAGCAATATTCTCGAAACATGTCCATCAATATGCTGACGATACTCAAATGTATCTTTCATTCGATTTTATGGAAATTGGCACTGCAGTAAATAATATTAATTTCGATCTTAACATTATTACTGATGTAGAGCTCATAGTTTGGTTCTGAACGAAAAAAAAAACGAGTTATTAGTGTTTTGTACTTAAAATATTTTAATAAAAAAGTTAACTCCCAAACAAGAATGTAAAAACTTAGGTATTTGTTTTGATGTGCAGGTCAGATTTACAAATCATGTAAACTACTTAATTAAAAAATCCTATGGTAAGCTTAAAATTTCTTATATGCATAAAGATGTATTAGACCTTAGGATAAAACTCAAGCTTTGTGAATCCTTGATCCTGTCGCCTATTTCCTACTATGACGTACTCTATTGGCCAACACTAATTCAGAGAGATCGATTAAGCCTACAAAATATTCAGAATTCCCGTATTCGTTACTGTTACAGCCTTTGGACGTTTAATCACATCTCCGCAAAAATTGTAGAATCAGGTTGGCTCATATTACAAGAAAGGTTCTTACTTCACTTATCGTGCTTAACATTCAAAATTTTTCATACCACATATGACAACTTATGTATGTTATGGTAATTGGAAATGTTCATTCTATCTTTAGGCAAGTGTTTTCTGTTTATACCTTTAATATTACAACACGCAAATTCTAATTGGCAATATTTTTATCCAACATATCATGCTTACTTAATTGATATACGTATTGCACGTCTATGGACATTACGAGTATTTTCGAATAATTGTTGCCCTAATGTGCATCTTCTATAGGACAATACAACGGCGAAAACTTGTTGCGTATTGTTCAATCCAAGTTAATTGAGTTTTCTGGTAGCTTGCTGAGTCTCTGGTGTAATACATTGCTGCCTTGAACATATTAAATATCGATTTAAGGTAATTAGCAAAGAAAATTGAGTCACGTGTCTCGACTAATAGTCGAGAGGATTTTCAACTGATATAACGAACGCTGCAGTGATGCTGTAGAAGCTGGAACCCGTCCAATGTTAAACTAATGTCGTTTAAATGAGAACGTTTATCTTCCATATGCCTCGCGCCTTGCGTACGCTTGTAAAAGATTTGCCTCATTTTAATGTAGCCAGTTCGTCTGCTTTGTGTCCTGAAATCTACACAAGATTTATCTTTGGTATTTTTTTTCTTGTAATAAAAATGCACCTATAATTAAAATAATACCTTTAATGGATTTTTATCACGTTTTAATTACATTCAATAATTATATAAATCACAAGCATGCAGAGGAATATACAGGGTGTCTCACCGGGAACTGAATCGATCGATATAGAGAAAAGTACGCATCAGAAAATTTTCAAAATTTAATTCATTACTAATGTCGGTGTGGACAATCCAACTAAAATAATTACAAGCAGGTGGCACTTCCGCTTATACCGGAAGACGATACCAATTTGCTTATTTCAAGTGGAACACCGTATATATTTTAGAGTTTTCGAAAAGAGCATAAAATTGTGAGTCGAAAATCCTATACCTAAACCTAGCCGTTTCAGAGATATTTGACATTTTATAGAAAATTTGACAGGTGCAACGGTTTGCAAGAACTGTTATAACTTTCTTCGTGTAAATTATCCTCATTTGCTTCTTGTCACGTAAAAAGAACACAAGGTGAACTACGTTCTACAACTAAAATAAATTCAATAATATCATACCAAGTGTTCCGTTTTTCGCGTTACATTTTGTCAACTTCAAACCGAGAAAACTTGTTTAGGTCAAATGGAACACTCTATATTTTTTTACGTCAAATTGTGTAAAATTGAATTCCCTTTTTTGTGATATGCATTGTTAGGGTTAAAGTTACAACTTTTTGAAATATTTGCGATTTTATTAGAAATTCATGAATTGTTGTAATCATTTCATCAAAATAGCCATGATTAGAAATAATCAGTCATTACCTTATGTCAAAAAATGCCAGCACGTTTAAATTATACCAACGAAAACTTTTTAAATTTGTTTATTATTTATGGAAAATGTGATAAAGTAATATCAAGAACTTGCAGCACATTTGCTACTCGACATCCACAAAAACGCAAAATAACACTAACACTGTAACATGCGTATTAATAGAATTGAAGATATGGCATGAACTAAAATAGCAGAGATAAGATCAATTTAAAATACGATTTTATTTTAATTTAATAATTGATCAAAATTCCGCCCTCGAACCTCGACACATTTTTCTCACCTTAGGATTAGTTCCTCATAGGTAGCTTTTCTAATTGAAGGTCCACTATTGGCAATCCATTGATCATAAAAAGTTTCTTGTAAATAATTATTAATTAAATATGCGTTATGTGGGGGAGCACCGCCGCACTGATAAAAAATGTTTCCATGTTCGGCGAGAGGTAAATTTTCTAAATAGTTATTATTCAAATTTTGTAAGATATTCAGATATCTTTCACCTAAAAAAAAAAAACAAAAATTTACCTATATATATTAGCAGAAGAGAAAATTTAATTTACCGTTTAAATTTTCCTGATGAAATTGTAATGCCACCCCTCTATCGTTTCTTATGGCACAGTAAACATTGAACTGCCAACTTTCCTGAAAGTTTCGCTCCTCTGAACATATGAGGATTTGAGTCACTCCAATAATGCGATTTTTGTCTATTAAAAAGTCCATTTTTAGTAAATTTTGCTTCGTCTGTCCATATAATATTTCCCAAATAAGAATCGTGACCCTCACACCTTATTAGAATAAACTCACAAAAATTCTATCTTCTTAGGAAATTTGTTTCTTTTAATCCTTGAACTTTATAGAATGAAAACGGGTGAAACTTATGTTTTAATAAGATCTGTGAATTCAATCCTTGCATAGTCCCGATTCTAGAGCAGCTTGTCTTAATGGCATACTTGGAAATGCATGAAAATATCCCAGAGTGACTATTTCAATGTTTTCGTCATCAACAATAGGCTTTCTTCTTTGCATTTTTGCCTTGACAGAGTCATAATTTTTAAAATTTTCCAGTATGCATTTTACAGTGTTTGGTGACGGTTTCCGTTTTTCTGGATATCGAGTAGCAAATGTGCTACAAGTTCTTGATATTACTTTATCACATTCTCCATAAATAATAAACAAATTTAAAAAGTCTTCGTAGGTGTAACTTAAACGCGCTGGCATTTTTTGACATAAGATAATGACTGATTGCTTCTAATGATGGCTATTTTGATGAAATGATTACAACAATTCATGAACTTCTAATAAAATCACAAATATTTCAAAAAGTTGTAACTTTAACCCCCACAATACTAATATCAGAAAAAAGGGAATTCAATTTTACACAACCTGATGTAAGGAAATACAGAGTGTTCCATTTGACCTAAACTAGTTTTCGCGGTTTGAAGTTGACAAAATGTAACGCGAAAAACGGAACATTTGGTATGATATTACTGAATTTATTTTAGTTGTAGAACGTAGTTCTCCTTGTGTTCATTTTACGTGACAAGAAGCAAATGAGGATCTTTTACACGAAGACAGTTATAACGGTTCTTGCAAACCGTTGCACCTGTCAAATTTCCTATAAAATGTCATATATCTCTGAAACGGCTAGGTTTAGGTATAGGATATGTACTTAGAATTTTATGCTCTTTTCGAAAACCCTAAAATATATAGGGTATTCCGTTTGAAATAAGCAAGTTGGTATCGACTTCCGGTATAAGCGGAAGTGCCAGCTGCTTGTAATTGTTTTTGTTGGATTGGCCACATCGACATTAGTAGTTATTTAAATTTTAAAAATTTTCTGATGCGTACTTTTCTCTATATCGATATATTCAGTTCCCGATGTAATAATAATGGCAATATATTCATATGTAATATTCGATTACACGTAAATCTGTCTTCATATTGTTTTATGTAAATTCCTAATAAACGACATTACTAAATCTGTCAATTTAACATTGATGGTGTTAATTTACCAATCAATGAAGTAGTGAAAGCTAGTGAGACATGGGACTTTACGACCTCTATTTTGTTTACAATTAAGAGGACGAACATTATCGTTTTGACATATTTTGATATAGCTGTATTTACCTGCGAACTAAATGTCAGAATAATTTAGAGGCTGGAAGAGAACATTAAATACTGCCTAGATCTAGATGCAAATCTAGATGCTTTTGGGCAAAATGTAAAAAATCCAAAATGGCGAATAATTCTCACATTTTTCAAAAGTCAATGTAACTAGAAAAATATTATGAACATGGAAAAAATACAGAGAAGCAATTTTTAGAGCATTTAGAGTGTGAAGTGTGTGAAGTAAAGGTAGAACGAAAAACAGGAGTTTCCAATTTTTTTGAGAGTCATTACCACTAGTTATCAAAAGATTCATTATTAATAACTGTACAAAAATTGGAAAAGGCACTTCGTCAATTTCAAGTTCCTTAATGGGTTAAAAATATTAGAAAAGACCTTTATTACATTACTTACTTATTTTTTATCAATATATCCTGTTCTTTGGATAATGGTAATGTCATACTTGCCAAAAAGTACCTTAATACACTACAAATCTGTGTGTAAAATTTGAAAACTATATTTGGGTAACTTCAGGTTTTCGAGAGTCAAGCGTTCATCAGCAATTTATTCTAAAAATATATTTTTTTATATAGTTTTATTTATTACTTCCTCTCTACAATCAACTGCAGAAAGATGAACATTAAATAAACTCGAACAATTTATTTAAAAAAGAAAACATAAATACATATGGAAAAAAATAAAAAATAGGTCAGTTTAATATTAGATGCATATTTTAGTTACTATCTACTTTTAAAGTAACCTGATTTCGTTTCTAATAATGGCAATATATTCCTTGATTTTATAACGACTTGAAAAAATCTAGTCTGGTTTTCTTGGCTACAGACAGCTAGTGATGCTTTAGTTACAAGACGGACACATCGTTCAGCAGCTTGGGTACTGCGAGGAAAGTCCGGAAAATCAGGGAAATTTACGTCTGAAATTAAGCACATTTTCATATTCACGGTCATATTATGTGGCCTTATGTTCCTTGAATATTTATTTTTCATTCGTAAACTAAGAAATAAATACATAAAAAAACCATTGCACTGAATTACTGGATAAATAATTTTTTGAACTTTTTTTGAAAAAAGTTGGCAAACTCCTATTATACTGAATAAATAAATGCCTTGCCTCGTCAACACACGAAACCAAAATAGGCCGTAAACTTTCATTAAGTAATCTACTAAAATGCAAAGAGACGAAGGGGTTATCACTTGCAACGAAAAGCCCTGTATTGACCGTATAGTCCATTTAACGAGGTCCCGAACATCAAAAGTTTGCAGGATCTTTTGTAATACATTTCCCTCTCAGTTTTCGACGGTGAGAAAAATGATGGTGATGGTTTCGAGTTCTGAAATCCTTGCGTACTACCCCTATCAAGGAAAAACCACCCCTATTTCCGGCTTCTCGATCTTGGGCTTGCGAGGCATCGTCGGATCGTGTTTTTTTGGGGAAATAATAATAAATTCAGTTAAATTACATTAAACTACCTCGAAGCGACCTCCGAGGGTTGAACTTACCTCCAACCGAAATAGCATTGTCCCAAAAAATAAGAAAATACGGACTCGACACGGTTTTCTATGGGTTTTCGAAGGCAGGCACTATGATGGGGGTGCTCTTTTCACCCTACCCTCTCGCAACTACCCTCAACGTATAAAACTACCCCTCTTCCATACTGTCGGTCCAAGGCATGCGGTGATTCGTCAGATCGGGATTTTATGGGAATAACAGGGAAACTAACCTTAATTAAACCATAGTTGACCTAAGCAGCCTCCGGGGATTGAAACTATCCTGCTCGCAAAACCGAAATCACTGGAAAAACGGACTTCTCATGGATTTTCAAAGGTGGTAATCATGACAGTGGTATCCCCTGAAGGTTGAAACTACCCTGCTCGCAACACCGAAGTCTCTCACGGGTTTTCGAGAGCGGGAATCACGATGTTGGTGTTGTTTTTCACCCTATCTCCCGCAGCTACTACCAATGTATAAATATATCACTTTTTATATAAACTATATGTGTAACCTCCGGGAGTTGCTTAGGTCAACTGTCGTTGAGTAATGGTTAGTTTCGCTGATATTCCCATAAAAACTTCGGGCCGACGAATCCACACATGCCTAGGACCGACAACATTGAAGAGGAAGTAGTTTTTATACGTAGGGCGTAGTTTCGAGAGGGTAGAGTGAAAAAAGTATCATGATTGTGATTACCGCACTCGAAAACCCGTGAGAAATCTGATTTGGGTTTTGCGAGCAGGTAGTTTCAACCCCCAGAGGCTGCTTAGGTCAACAGTGATTTAGTAATAATTAGTTGCCCTGATATTCCCATAAAACCGCAATCCGACGAATCCCCGCATGCCTAGGACCGACAGTATAAAGAAAGGAGTGGTTTTATACGTTGGGTTTAGTTGCAGGAGGGTAGGGTGAAAAATAACATCTCCATCATGATCCCTGCCCTCCAAAACCCATGAAAAACCTTGTCGAGCCCGTATTTTATTATTTTTTGGGATATTGGGGTAGGTTCAACCAGCGGAGGTCACTACAGTGTACTCTAATGTAGATTAATTGAATTTATTATTATTTCCCAAAAAAAACCCGATCCGATGATCCCTCGCAAACTCAAGACCGGGTAGCCGGAAATAGGGGTGTTTTTTCCTTGGTAAAGGTAATACGCAAGGGTTTCAAAACTCGAAACCAACGCCATTGTTTTTCTCACCCTCGAAGACAGGGTAGGACATATATTGTAAAAGTTCTTACAAGAGACAGAAACTTTACCTGATTCATTTCTAAAAGTTATATTTGATCTGTGTTTAGATGTAGCCTTCGCTATTGATTTCTGGAAGATTGCTTTTTGTTGTACGTATCAAGCTTTAGGCAAGATAATCTTCCACCGTGCTTCAGTTTCTGCCCAATATCACCTTTGAGTCTGCGGTGCGGTGGTCCGAAGTTTCACTATCTAGTTCATTTATTAGGTACCGTAATGGAAATTCATTAAAATAGAATAAATCAATTAGAAAATGCAATGGATGCTGTAACTCCACTTCCAATAAAAGAAAAACAAACATAAAATTAAGAAAGTTTTATAGATAAACAATAGTTATGCCATTGTATGCTTGTTATGGTTTTGTGGAGTAATTTACCTTTATATGCATATATTGTTTTAGGGCCTAGTCAGATTTTAATATCAGTTTAATACTACTCGAAATATCTATCGGCGGGAGTATGTATTTACTACCCTATCCCGTTTAAATTGAAAATCTATCAATATCGACAAACGACCCATCGGAGCAAATCATAGGTAAAGAGAGACGATAGATCATGGTTTTTGGGCATTCAAAAAAGTAGCTAGCTAAGTTGTGTGACTGTAAGTAAAATATGGTTATTACGTGATTTATATGGATATTTCTCTTTATAATTAGCAAAATAAGACGTCGCTTATTTTATTTGATATTGTTACTGGGTTGGAACCGTCTTAAAGCAATTTTTTCTGGTAACCAATTACAAATCTTTTTTTACGTCTCCTTTGTTAGAGAATTCGGCATTGGCGATAAGCACACAGTTAATTGTATATAAATTTATGGTCCATACACTTATAAATAGAGGTTAGTTAATGCTGGTGTTATATTTTTAGGCGCTTTTTTTGTGTGTACGTTACATAAGCTATATCATTTTCTGGACGATACCTGTGTACCCCAAATTCTTTAAAATTAGTAATTTTGTACTCATACTGGATACTAAGATGTCGGTGCCGTAGAGTAAGGACTTCGTGGTTTGATTCAAATTGAAAATCACCGATTTTCTAGAAGGAAGCCAAAAGGGGTGACACGCATGCGAATCCTTCCTCAAGACTCGGGGTTATTCACGCTAAGTATAGACAAAATATTATTCAAATGTGCTTTTGCATTCTGTTGGTAATATGCAATTATTACACTCAACGCGCCAGGCTTGTAACTTGTAATTCAGTGCAAGGCGGGGCACATAGCCCGGAGAGTAGCTGTTGGTTTCAGTCTGGTTACGTTCCTTATAGTAAAATAAGGATTTTATACAGGAGTTTGCTACTAAAAATATTATGTTTTAATATTCCGCCCTCTAAAAGCATTTGAACTATGCTAAGCTCAGTCAGGCTATTCATTTTTCGATTGCAACAGACACTGAACCGCTAGATGGCGTCTGCTGATTATTTTGAATGTCGCTATCCTAAGGATACTGAGATGTACCAAATAGTCCAAGGATTTTCGCGTCGGTCGTCACATGCCCACTTTGCACTGACGAGAGCCAACAGCTCGAAACTGCAGTCTGCAAGTGTGGGACTTCTGGCACGAGAGCTCCTTTAAGCAGGATCAGTTTTTCGGTTGGGGTTTGTTGCAATCGAAACATTAGCGCTCTGTTGGTAATATGCAATTATTACACTTAACGCGCCAGGCTTGTAACTTGTAATTCAGCGCTCGGTGGGACACATAGCCCGGAGAGTAGCTGTTGGTTGCAGTCTGGTTACGTTCCTTATAGTAAAATAAGGATTTTATAGAGGAGTTAGCCACTAAAAATATCATGTTTTAAGTCAAAATATTATTTTTGCCTTGATTTGTAGGCTATCACACCATTTTGTTATTTAGTCTTCTGTTCTGTGCCAAAAATATTGCATTTTAAGATTTACCTAAATGTTAATCGTTTTTTTATTATTAAATTTATAGTGAGACTTAATGATTTCATTCACCATTACCGCTTCCTATTTTTGACTTTAGGGTCAACATGAATTGGAAAAAGAAACCATTTGGCGCTCCCTGCATGCATAACTAGTTGAGTAACGTCCCACGCTCCCACTGAGGATCTAACTAGCCAAGAAGTATTGTAAAAACTGATAGTATGATGAGGTAGATATATATAATTATATTGAACAAGGGTCACATACAACAGCATATATTATTTTGTATATGTTTTATTCTAGTTCAAGTAACAAAGGATTTGCAAATTTAATATGTATCCTGAAGGGACCTTGGCATAAGTGTAGTAAAATATTAAATAATAGATACCGCATCTTCCTACGCACATGTGTCTTTCGTTATATGTTTTGAAAATGTACTGCATGGTCGCTATGAAAAATATTTTCTCTGGAAATTTCATTAAAGCTTAATGTCACGCATGAGATTCCTCATTCCTATCTATCTTGTGCGTGACTGTCAAATTAAATTTACGTCGAGTTTTCTTCATTAAAACATCTCGTATACTAGTTACAGGAATGTTAGAAGAGTTCTGAAAAAAAAAAGTTTATTTCAGCCAAAAGTTTGCTGTGTAAAATCTTTTAACTCCTATGTATTTCTACATAAAAAACAACATATAGCTAAATGCTTCTTAATTATACAATCTGTTGTAAATGAAACAAAAGATACTACTAATTAAGCCACATTTAAATATAGACCTTTTATTTCATACACTTAAAAATGCGTTTTTAATCTTTAAAATGGAATTCATTTTGAAAATTATTCAACTACTCAAAATACCTAATTAATTTCTAAGAGCCCCCCAAGAACAATAACAGAGCTCAATAAATCCGATATTTTCAATAAATTTGGGTAAGTACAGAAACTGAACTGTTTAATAATTTTTTACTTTCCCATATACGTAGTATGTGAGGAAGGTATGTTGATCGTGCAAAAATCGAGTTTGAGTTTTTGATGGATTTACACGTTATCAAGTCCCCTGAACCCAAAAAAGTGGTTTTAAAAAAATATCTGTCTGCCGTCTGTGGTCGCACCTAGAGCCCAAACTACTGGATTGGTTTTGTTTAAATTTTACATGTGTATTCAAGACGGCTACACCTCGAGGCAAAATAGCTTAGCTGAAACGTGGAAGGAGTAACTCCCAAAAACAGGGAAAAAAATAGAAAAATTTTTTTTCTCTAAAACGGCTCTAACGGTTTTGATTAAATTTGACACATAAATACTCCCTTGGTACCAGCATAAGAGACATAACTAGTTACTCCCAGAGAATCCAGGGAGGCGTGCTACAGGGGGTGAGCATTAAAGAATTTAATGTTACCATTCCCACAACAACGGAAAATGATCAGTTTTTGAGTTATGAGATTTTAAAGTTGATACTTTTCACTTCCCGTCGTACGCTGTATTGAATCGAATTTATCATATAAAATCGTGTTATCTGTGAATTCTGCTCAAAATCGCGTATTTTGTAGTTGGCGAGATACCGACTGAAGATATCGCCCTGTCAGACACAAAACATAATTCTGGTGGGGGGAGACTTTAAAGTCGCCGCTTTTTACTCGAAACAATACGCTCCTTTTCAGCCGATTCAAGCACGCATTAAAGATCATGTGGGACCTTGTGATCACATGTTGGCCAAATAAATATGCGTATGTATAGTCGATTACAATTTTACTGTGCAAATAAAAACGCAACAAAAACTTTACGACCTCATTAAAATACCACTATCTCGGCTATCTCGACCGCAAATTGAATGACTTATCTTTACAGATTTTTAATACGTCGGTTTGTGTGATGACTTGCTCATAAAGTTTTTGTTGCGTTTCTTATTTGCACAGTAAAATTGTACTCGACTATACATAAACATTCGGTTAGTTATTTATTTATTTAAATAAATAAATGTACGTACGCATGTACAGCAAAAACCTAAAATCACATGCACGTGTGTAAAGTGGCCTCCTTCTCTTAGCCTCTCCTAGATAGACATTGATGTGATGGGAAGGTGATCCAGATATGTGTGTGTGTGTGTGTGTGTATGGGTGCGCGCGAGTGTGTAGGCGCGTGCATGTGTGTTAATATTTTTTTATATTTTTTAAATTCTCATGTTCGTAGTCTTTTTTAATTTTCTTAGTATTTATTATTTTTTTCGTGTATCTATATTGTTTTAGCGCTTATCGGTTGGTTGTTATTATTCAGATAACACACATACACGCACACACACCGAGATTACTCTCCTGTCACATCAACATCTATCCAGGATCAGGATAAGGGAGTGAGACCATTTTACACACGTGTATGTGCGCCTACGCTCATGCCGTACATGCATACGTATATGGAGGCAAACACTTACTCAAAAGGTCGCACATGATCTTGAATGCTTGCTTAAATTGGCTGAAAAAGAGCGTATTGTTTCGACTAAAAAGCGGCGACTTTAAAGTCTCCCCCTCCAGAACTCTTTATTTTTTGTATCTGGCCGAGCGATACCTTGAATCGGTATCTTACCAACTACAAAGTACGTGATTTTGAGCGGAATTCACAGATAACCCGATTTTATATGACTATTTCGATTCAATATAGCGTATGACGAGAAATAGAAAGTATCAACTTTAAGATCTCATAACTCAAAAACTGTCCATTTGCGCCAATTTTATCTAGATCTATGACATAAGTCAAGCCCGGTTAAATTCACTGGGAACATTTTCCCTTAAGATTGGTGCCGGGTCGCAATATTGCAATTTTTAAACGCAGCGATAACTAATTGCAGAGGTTGCTACTCTTTTTTTATGACATAGTTTTAAATTGTCGCAATCTACCTAACGATAAAATTATTAAATTTGTATACATCATCATCATTGGTTCTACGGCCCTAGTTGAGTCTTGACTTTCCTAAGTCTATTCCGCCAGTCGTCTCTATCTCTTGCTAGCCGTTGCCAGTTTGCAGCTCCGATTTTTCTGGCATCTTCATTCACGCCATCCTTCCATTTCAGTTTTGGCCTACCTCTACGTCTATTTCCTCCCGGTTGCGACATAAATATTTGTCTTGGGCTACGATTTTCGTTCGCTCTTGCCACGTGTCCTGCCTATCTCAGTCTACCTATCCTTATAAATGATACGACATCTCTTCCCTCTGAGATCTGTTTGTATATTTGTTATAAAGTTCAAAGTTGTATCGTCTTCTCCACATACCATTCTCGCAGATAGCGCCTAGTATTCTTCTTAGGATCTTACTCTCAAAGATTAGCAGCAGGTTTTCGTCTGCCTTAGAGATGGTCCATGTTTCGGATCCATATATTAGGACTGGTAGTATAAGGGTCTTATAGATGGTGAGTTTTGTTTTTTGGCTTAAGTTTCGGTTCCTCAATTGTTTACTTAAGCCAAAGTAACATTTGTTCGCCAGGACAATCCTTCTTTGATTTCTTCAGAGGTAGAGTTGTCGTGGGTAACCAGCGAACCAAGGTATGTAAAATTAAAGATGTCGACGTAGAAGTTTTGCCCCATGTTTCTGGCTATGTTGTTAGGTGTTGATACTATAAGTTCAGTTTTGTCTTCGTTGATTTGGAGGCCCATATTTTCAGCAGCACTTGAGAACGTTGCATACATCTCTTTAGCTTTGCGAGGAGTGCGTGCCACCAGGTCCAGATCATCTGCGTGTCCCAAGATTTGTGAGGATCTGTTAAAGATGGTTCCTCTGTTTTCTGGTCCAGCGTCTCTTACGGATTTTTCCAGCGCTCTGTTAAAGAAAAGACACGCCAGCGCATCTCCTTGTCTCAGTCCTACATTGGTTTCAAAGTTTTCCGATAGGTCGGACTGTATTTTAACTTTGCACACCACTTTGGACATTGTAACTTTGACTAATCTGATTAATTCGTTAGGGATGTTAAAGTCACTCATTTCTGCGTAGAATTTGTGTCTCAACACACTAAAATCTACTAAAAGATGGTAAGTGTCTACGTTGAATTCATTAGATTTCTCTAGTATCTGGCGCAGTATATAAATCTGGTCTGTTGTTGATAGGCCAGTTCTAAATCCGCACTGGTATTCGCCAAGAAGTACCTCAGAGTACTCACTTAATCGGTTATATAGAACACTGGAAAATATTTTGTAGATGGTGTTAAGAAGAGTTATCCCTCCGTAGTTTTTACATTCAAGTTGGTCTCCTTTCTTGTGTAGAGGACAAATAGTTCCACACCATTCATCCGGCATTTGTTCATCCGTCCAGGCTCCAATTATTATTTTATATATGGTGTCTGTAAGTTTTTCACCTCCATATTTAAGGAGTTCTGCGGGGATGCCATCACTTCCCGGAGATCTGTTGTTTTTGAAGTGTTTAATAGCGTCCTCTATCTCCTGCTTCGAGAGTGGTGTGCATTGTTTCTGGTCAGTGGGGAAGGTGTATTTTGTTCAGCATTTTCACGACATAGCAATTGTCTAAAATGCTCCATCCATGTTTGTAGGACATCTGAAGAGATTTTAAGACATTTTAAGACCTTTGTCCTTGCATATGATCACTCCTGGTTTAAACTCCTTTCTTGAGAAGTTAAGGGTTTTGTACAGTTTTCTTGCTTCATTTTGTCCTCTGAGTGCTTCGAGATCTTCAAGAATATGGTTTTCATAGGACCGTTTTTGCCTCCGATGTACACGTTTTCCTTCTCTTCTAAGACTTTTAATATCACTCCTTTCTTTCCTGGGTTCTCTTCTGTTGCATAAGTTTATATGCATCGTTTTTTTTTTGTTGAGTGACCTCTTTGCATTCGGCATCGAACCAGTCGTTGCTCGAGGGTGGGTCAGAGTGTCCAAGAATGTTACTTGTAGCGTCTAAAATTATTTTTTTGCAGATTTCCCATTGCTCACCATTTGTTAGACTTTCATCTGTTTGGCCTACGTTTTCGAGGTAATTTTGGAACCTGTCTAATATATGCGGGTCCCTTAAGACGGGTATTGTATCGGGTTTGCCTGCTGCCTTTTCCTTTCTTCACGTTTGAGATTCTTGCACGTATTTTTGCGCCAACTAGGTAGTGGCCCGAGTCGATATTTGCACCTCGATAGCTACGTACGTCCATAAGATTGGAAAAGTGCTTCGAATCAATTAGCACGTGGTCGATCTGATTTTGGGCTGTTCCATCTGGTGAATTTCAAGTTACTTTTTGTATGTTTTTGTGTGGGAAGTATGTGCTTCTCATAACCATATTTCTGGAAGCTGCAAAACTTATGGCTCTTATGCCATTGTTATTGGTGATGTCATGTGTACTATGCTTTCCAGTGTGCGGGTGATATATTTCCACTTTTCTATTTTAGGGTTTAGATCACCTATCACAATTTTGTCATTATTTCTAGGGCACCCAGCACCCATCATATGCCCTTTCCAGTTCATCGTAGAACTGGTCCTTGGTATCATCGACTTTCTTTTTGGTTGGTGCGTGTATGTTTATTAGGCTGATGTTGAAGAATTTACCCCTCAGTCTTAAGCAAATCATTCTTGGGTCTATCGGTTTATAGTTCATAACCAGATGTTTTACCTTTTTATTGACTATGAAGGTGGTGCCAAACTCGTGTCTACTTTTGTGGCAACTGTAATATACATGGAACTGCTTTTTCTGGATGACTCCTTGTCCTGTGCATCTTATCTCCTGAATAGCTATCATTTAAGCTTAACTGTGCAATTGTATCGCTTAATTATCGCAGGTTTCCAGCTTCGTAAAGTGTGCGAATGTTTCAGGTGTATATTCCTAAATCGTCGTCCTTTGTTCGTTGCTTTGGTCGTCTTCGATATTTGCGTCCGGTTTTTTCAACTTTGGATTTCGTAACAATGATTTTTTACATGTAGGTTTGTTAGCCCACACAAACCCCCTTTTCGGAGGACCATTTCACCCACTATCGTCTGTCCCTGACCCACCTTTCCATCCGGGTTGGTTACCGGATCTCCTAGTGGGTTGTTCAGGTTAACAGAGGTCGCAAACTGTAGGTGAGAGTTATATTTGAGTAGGAGAGGCTGAGCAATGTCCCCTTTTACATATACATACATCATAAAATGCGAAAAATTATCTATTTTTAAACGGAACAACAGAAATGTGTGCCTCTTGCACCTTTGCGGACGCGATAAAATTGTTTATGATACCTTTTTTAAAAACAGATTTAAAGCGCTCTCAACTGATAAAGAAATGGCAGAGATTGCTTTGGACTATATATTTTACTAAGAATTTTACTATTGTCAACCTCTATCATCAAGATTCCCCAGTTGACATGTTTCATAACTAACAGTCGTTCCAACTTTAACACCGAGTGAATATGGGTTTAATTTAACAACTGGACTTCTATGCAAAGAATTAAACTAACCACATTTACTGTCAGTTCGAAAATTTATTGTTCCAACGAGAGCGTGCAATGATTAATAAGATGTATTTTTAAAATGAATCGAGTCCCTTAAGTTTTCCTTTAAATTTTTTTCCGAATTTTTTTAACCACTTACTTCTAATATTCCGAAACTGTTTTGCCATTTCTGATCCAACTCTTTTCTTTATGGATATGATTTTTTTTTAATCTACCGCGACGTTCGATTAACCATGATCACACAGTGAGACATTTTCGTCCTTGAATTTTGCACAGTAGTTTATCTACAAAGTGAATTAACAATAGTATATATTTAAAATCACGAATGTTGTCGTTCACGTCATCAATTTATGTACATTATATATCTTTGCAAATATAAAGCGCATAGGATATGAATAACAGAAAGTTAAGTTTGCGAGGCTACGAATCGTTTTGTAAATGAACATTACAAGTGTTAGTCGTAACCGTAACCAACGTTGAGCATTCTGTCAGTTCTCTGTCAACTCAGTAGCGTGCGGTGGATAAAAGACTAAACGCAGCAGCCACTAACATGGTGGTGATATTAAACGAGTGTTTTAATCAGGAAAAACGTAACGGCTGTTACCTTTTACCATTGCAAGAAATCCATGAGGTGAATTGTGACATTAAATGCGGCAACGGATGTTCAAATTCATGCAGTATCCCATGCTATTATTGCCCAGGTATTTTTATCACAAAATACTTTTCTTTTGCATACGTTGATACGCCCATGCATGCGACTCCGTGTGACCTTGATATGATTTGATCCGGCAATTAAAGGATGATGACGTGAACGGCAACATTCATGATTTGAACTGTATATATATATTAAATTCGCCTCGCTAAAGTAGGTAAATTTTTGCCTCGTGTACATTTTTTCCTTCCATTACCACTAAATAATTTTATCTCGGCTGAGATCCAAGTATTACAACAGTAACAAATAATATTTAGTCGTAAATTGAAAAATAAAAGGAAACGAAAACTCTCATGTTTTCCATTATCAGATTTTCTTATTATCACATTCATTCCGGTTTCTAAATGTAAACGAGAAGATGCCAAATGGATATATTTTCACAGTATTCTAAATTGCTTTAAATGAGGTTCAGTTCCTATCCAGAATTTTGCTTGTCAAATAAACTGACGCATAAGTACAATTATTATATATGTTTATACAGTAATAGCCATTAATTATGTTTGTTTTCTGTTTCAGGTCAGTATAGTCATCATATACAGTATAAAATATGCCACACTAGAACCGTTCTTGAAGAAGGTCAGGTAAATAACTTATTTTTAGTATCTTTTATTCTGACTGTGAGCAGTTGTGTTTTTAATCATAATTATTGGAATTTGATTAGCTATAATCTCTAAGTGTCTAAAGAACTCACATAGGTAAGTTAAAAAATTATACTTTAATTAAATAGGTGAATGTTTATTTCTAATGTTTAATATAGCATTACCATCGACTGCCTTTGCACCAATTATTATAGACCTTAGTTCCTTTACTTACACAAGTCTAAGCTTAAGAGGATCGTTGAAGTGATCTGAGAGGCGGTTAAAACATTTTTAAACATCATTTATAAAAAAAGATATTAAATTATATTAGATATCGATATTACTAGTTTTCTTTTCTGTTCTGATAATATTATTAGAACATTGAAAGTTTAATATTAATAAGTAATGAAAAAATCCGTATTATTGTTATACTGTGAGTGTATTTCATTTAATTCTATATAATTTAATTCTATTTAATTCAATTCTAAACAAATAATACAACCATTCCGCATACTAGGTATCATAATAATCAATATATTGATGACCCTTAGATGATAGTAAAACGTTTTTTGCGCATTTTGTCTCAGATGCATTTGTTACTTCAGATAACTGTACAGATTACCAATATATTCAACAGCCACAATGTCTTAAGTTTAATATGAGGATATTTGACACTGATAATGTATTTGTAATAAAAAAAAATTAAATAAAAACAATATGTGGGTTTTTTACCATACCTGGAAACTGTGTATAATTACCTTAAACCGTGGTGGAGTCGATATTTTTTTCAACGTTTTTTCTATTTTTAGAACTGTAAATATACCTGCCGATAAAATTTTGTATAAATTAATTAAGAAAATTTGACGTCTTTTCAATAATTTTCTTGTATTAACTAAAGCGTAATTAATCGGAACCGTTTTCGGTACGAAACGAGAGATAGCAGTTAATTAAATTTATTATAAGGCATGAGTGATCGAAATCGCTCCACCCGATCGACTTCACCCCGGTTTACGGTATGCCTGTTAACAAAAAAGGTGCTAAAAATGATTTCGCTAATTATAGGCCCATAACCATTTTATCATTTTTGTAAGATATTTGAGATTATCTGGCATTTCTACATTTCGACCTATATCTTCAATATAATTATACCAGTACCAGGGTTTATACAAGGTCATTTTATAGTATCTAATCATGTGTGTGATATCTTTGAAATGGAAGAAACTCCCTAAATTTTGCACAAACAGGATTTCCAGTTAAGACCCCAGATGGATCCCAAAAACGAAAATATATTGAAACGGCATAACAAGATTCTATTGAATGCGCAAATCCTAAAGTCTATACACTTTGAACCAGTAATTTAGCAATTATAGTCAAAGGAGACGAAAAACCGAAAGCATAAATAGTTCGAGCCAACCTTGATAAAACTGTAAAGTCGGGTTTGTTATTTGAATTAATTACGGTACGGTTTAGGTCAGGCGCCTGTTCCAGTTTAAAGCGTTGGAACAACACTACTCGCGAGCCGGATATGCGAGGCTAAGTAGTTCAAATGGAAAAATAGTACTCCAGTGGGTCAATCAGGAAAATTAGACTTACATACACGGAGCAGTAGAACTGACAATTGGATAAATAACATCCATATAAGTTACTAAACAACAATTAACTAGTTTTAACGGAGGCAGGCGGTGATAAAATGATATCAGATATGATATAAATGACAAGCTGAGATTAACAAGTGGGAGTTGCTACGGCAGGTGCTGATTAAAACGGTTTCAACGGAATACGGTAGTTAATGGAGATCGATGATAAACGGAGCAGACGGTAAAGTGGTAAATCGTATGTAGACAAAGCACGGATACCAGGTATGAGAAGCAAGACCACAGATAAATATACAGCACAAAATTATAGAGAAGATATCAACACAACTTGGCTAGTGCACGGAGCTCTAATGCAAGTGGCTAAGGGTCCGAAAAAGAGAATGATTAGTAAACCTGAAAAGTAAAATCTGATTAGTAAAGTGATTTATAACTTTTCAGTGTCTCAGGAACCCCGAAGGTTCTACGAAGATACCTCCAAGCTATAAGTCACGGGAACGGGACTGAAAAGAGTAAAATCAGTTTAGTAAAGTAATTTATAACTTTTCAGTGTCTCAAGAACTCCGAGGGTACTACCAAAACACCTCCAAGTTATAAGTCCACCTGAACGGAGCTGAAAAGAGTAAAAGAACAATTAGTCCTCCGAGACAGAAGTTGCTGTACTCTGGTAGGCGGGCTGAACTCTCGTAGATGGAGTGGCCTGACAGTCGGTCTTGTGGAAGATATCGACGGTTTTTGCACTAGCCAAGCTCAACTATCAGTTTACCTACTTCTCTATGAACTTGCTCCCTCCCTGGGCTTACAGTAATTCTCTGCTACTGAATTGAGTCGGTGGGCCACGTCTGCTGCGGTGGAGCAGTCGGAATGGAATGAACTTAAACGGGTTTCCGGTTCTTTCCTAAAATCAAATTTTCATTATAGGATAGGGAGTAGGCGCCAGGATGCGCTGCTGGTCAATGACGTAGTACGAACTTTTCCAAAATTTTGTAGTTCGCAAATAATATATGGCAATAACGGTAATTTGGTTCGATTTGGATCTCAAAAGCGGATACTTCTGCTATCGGTGAGTGGCTCTGGCTAACTGAAATGCTGGACGGCTTCAACTGTTCCCTTCACTATTGCAAAAGTGAGAGAACCGTGCTAAATGGATGCGCTATGAATCGTAATGACGTCAAAATAATATCAGTTTAGGGAAAATAATTTTAACACCTCTATTTTGAGAGAATATTTTTCTGCTGATCGAAACAGGTAGCGGGAAGGCATGTCTAACTCTTGAAATGGCAGCCAGCGAACTGTATTTTCCTAGCTCAGTGGTTAACACTTTTGATTAGTATTTGCGATATCCCCCTTGCGGTCGCCTCTTGCCATCTGAGTACATCTGCACTAGCGCATATTTATTTATTTGACGGTAATAATTACATGCATAAGAATAATTATGGCCTATTAATACGGATTGATTTAATGCGGTAACAAATATAGGATGTTTTTTGCAATAACTGAACAGCCTCTTGACGGATCTTCACCAAATTTGCTAGAGGGACTTTTTTATTCTAAAAAACAATAATTTATATGTTACATCACGGTAGATCATAGAGGGCGTCGCAGGACCTGTATCTGATGTTGATTTTTTTTTCATATTTTTTTGACGAAACGTTGTGGTACTTATAACCAGAAAATCTGATGAGGGTGTCATTTTCACGTATAAAAGGTACACTTGGTAGAACTTGATAACTCCAACCGTTTTCGAGGAAAGTGCCGTTAAACATTTCAATAATTTTTTGAAAGACAAATTCAAATTTAATGAAACAAAGTGTATTTATTGAAAAGTGTGCTTTGGTTACGTTTTAGTTCTGTCAGTTGTCATTTAATCATTTTATTGTGTTCTTGTGTTCCTCGAGCTAATTTCTTTAACTTCTTTATTTACAATGCCTAGATATAATAATTTTTCAAATAGGGATATGATATGTATTTACGCACAAAATAATTTTGGCGGACGTGCTGTAGCGAGTAGATACTCATTGCAATATGCAAATAGAATACAGCCAAACCATAAGATTTTCAAAGATCTGTTTCGTCGTTTGGGAGAAACGGGTTCATTTCACCATAAAAACGATGTAGGAAGACCGAAACGTATTACTTCAGATCCAAAACTAGAAATTTTAGTTCGTGTGGATGAAGATCCTCAAGTCAGCTCAAGTCGTTTCGCAGCGGCAACAGGGGTGAGTAAGGGTTTTATGTAAAGAACACTTGTACCCATATCATCTCACTCCTGTACAAAACTTACTTCGAAGGGATTTTCCACAAAGGCTACAATTTTGCAATTTATTCTAAATAAACACAACAGGGACCGAAATTTTGTTAAGACCATTTTATTTACCGACGAAGCAACTTTTACTTGCCGAGGCGTTTTAAACTGGAGAAATACCCATTACTGGGAAGTAGAAAATACTCATGCCATTAAAGAAAGACATTTTCAGCAAGAATTTAAGATTAACGTTTGGTGTGGTATCATCGGCGATCAACTATTGGGACCATTTATCCTTCCTCCAAATTTAAATGGATGTTTTTTCTACAAAATACTCTTGCTGATATATTACATATATATATATATATATATATATATATATATATATATATATATATATATATATATATATATCTGTACTACGGGAACCTTTTCTTACATTAACACTTAATATCAGCTCTGACATTATTTTAAAATAAACCAACGTTTTTTAAGAATATGGTTGAGTTGATAAAGGACATTTTTATCTCTAATTAGTTACAAGTGCGCTCTTGTATATGTTGTTTAATTAAATTCCTGAAACATATGAATCCCCGAAGCGACTAAATAATATGATTAAAATATTTTATCATTGACTTAGTAATACTCATTTAACAAAAATACACGTTTTTTTTTTTTAGAAATGTTGAATATAAACGTACAAAGCGTACATACTGTTCAGGAAACATCTTTGTCTTTTTAAAAAAGGAAATTTTTGTTTAAACGGAGAACTCTCTGATAAAATAATCGACTTTGTATTGAATTTAAATGTTTTTTAGCTAAGAGCTCTTTTAAGAAACGCTTTTAAAACTTTATGTTTATTGTGTAAAATAAAAATGGGCGTAAAGTGAGATTATATGCACCATTTTATCTCGTCCGAATGACTCGCTGGGGGAGGAAATGGTTTAGTAATTTAATGTATATAGGATAATTCTTAACTGCTCAAATTTATATTCCTTTTATAACTGGTGTCTCTTCCCAGTCCATTTATATAACTTTTTAAAGAAGTTTAATGCTAGAGATACATTATATTTATTTATTAAAACTTGTATTATTTTTACGTTAATATTATTACAGTATTACCATTTTTCATTAATTTGGTGGTTTATTTTCAACTCCAGGAAGGAAAATCAACGTTAGTGTGTATGGCATGTACAGCTATCGAAAATAGGTGCAATGCTACGCTAATACTTGATTTGCAAAATTTTTTCACGTTTTTGTGAAACTCGTTGTAAACCTTATATGCATTGTATATAAATTGAAACTAATTTGTTCTTATGGGTAGCTGTAAATCAAAAATAAATACGATTTGTTTGGATCAAAATCCATAGCATATATTAAAAGTAATAACGTTGTAGATCTTAAAGCCAAACAAGTTAATTATGGCAACAGCTACCAAGATAGACAGCTAATACCCAAGACAGTGCATAGTACTTCAAAGCGCCTGTATAAAAATCTAATGTTCACTGCAAACAATGTGCAATTAGAAGTAGAACAACTTACATTCAGTTTTAAAAAGAATATTTAAACGGAGGTCCTATGGAAAACTTCTTAATTGGACCGAGCTATTTTTTTATTAATCAATGATTCATAAACTTACATTTTTCCCCAATTAATAATTATTTTTTCGAGGATATCCTTTGTAATAATAAAAATTAAACAAGAAATAATTTTAATAAAATGTATCAACCATAAATAAGAATAAATAAAATAACAAAATTATTTGAAACCTAAATTACAGGGTGGGGCCATAGCAACCAATTTCGTTTTATTGAGCAATAATTACAAAATTCAAAAATAAACTTAAAAAAGAGGTTTCTTCAAATAACTCAGTGAAAAAAATTATAATAAATGTTCCACATGTTGCCCATTGATTGAAACAGATCTCTATGCGCTTTTAAAATGAGGTTCCCACTGTTCCTAAAACTGCCGGTGTGATGGATGTAAAGGCAGTTATTATTCTTTCCTTCATATTTTGTACTGTTGATGGCGTGTCTCTATAAACAATGTCCTTTACGTATCCCTATAAAAACAAATCCATTTTTGTAAGATCTGGTGATCTAGCAGACCATTCAGTGGGTTCAGTTCTTCCAATCCATTGATTAGGGTAGGAATTATTTAAGTGGCCTCTAACTGCATTTAAATAATGCATTGGAGCACCATCTTGCTAAAGCCACATCCTATTTTGAATTCTTTCAGGGAGATTTACCAATAATTGTGGCAGATAATTTTCCAAAAAATGAGGATAAATAGCTCCAGTCAATGTAAGATCAGAAATGTGGCCCTACTACATGGTCTCCAATAATTCCTCCCCAAATGTTTATGGATCATCTGTCTTGGTTATCAACGCATAAAAAAGTGAGGATTTTCCGAAGCATAATAATGGAAATTGTGCCTATTAACAAATCCATTTTTATGAAGAAATGCCTCATCACTGTATAAAACAGTATTGAAGAAGTTGACATCATGTTGCATTTCACTGGCCCAATTACAAAATTGTAGGCGCTTTTGAAAATCGTCACCAGATAATTCCTGGAGCATTTGAATATGATATGCATGCAACTTATTTGTTTTTACGATTCGACCCACAGACCGTCTACTTATTCCTACTAATGAGCTCACTTCTCTTTCATTAACATAGGGATTCTCAACCGTTGCCAGCACTACAGAAAACTCATTTCCTTCGTTCACAACACGCTTTATTCTTTCACTTCTTTTATATTCAACATTTCCAGTTTCCAGAAATCTATCAAGAGGATTTTGGAAGCTGCTAACATTAGGAATCATTCTTTCAGGATAATGTTGGTGATAAATTCTATTGGCACGTAAACAATTTCTGTCTGACTCGCCCAAAATAAAAGTCATGTCTACATTATTAAAATTCATATTGTAAAATTTCAAATATTTTAAATTCAATACAAACTGTAACGACCGATAAGTGTGATAAATGCTCCTTCATACACGACAATTTATACCAAACTGAGGTTTTATTGCTTGTCGAATAACGAAAACAGCAAAAAAATGACAAAAAAAACATTACAGTAAAGGACCGGTTAAATACTATATTTACTCATTTGAATAGATTGGAAGAAATGGTCCCACTAAATGGCCTCACTTCAAAATTTCATAAAGACGTGTGTCAATCAATATGGGCAACACGTCGAACACCTATTATAAATTTTTCGAATGAATTATTTGAGGGAACCACTTTTTCTAAGTTTATTATTGAATTTGACACATTTATTTATACGAAAATGGTTGCAATTAGCCATAAAGAAGTACTTACAAAAAATGTTCGTTTTTCATTCTACATCACATCATATACAGGGTGTTCCATTTGAAAAAATTGAGAAAATTCAATTTAAAATTATATTAATTGAAAAATAATTTTTGACCACTCTGTACATTTTTAGGAAATGAAAATGATTCAAAAACTTTAACTAGATCTCTTGTAACTGATATTTACATAAGTTTTTCTTAAAACCCATAATTGTGTCTGTGGTGATTTTTTTTAATATCCATCTGCAGATTGCAGTATTTGAACAAAAAAATTTATTACATCCAAGTGGTTGGGAGATATTCAATGCTAATATAGGAATGAATAGAGCCTAGAAAGAGGCTTCAAAAAATGTATTGATATACATAGCATTCCATTTTAAAAAAAGGCACTTGCTGTAATTTCGTCTTAGCTTGCCTTGTATGTTCGAAAATAATTTTCAGTTATAGATTTTGTTATTTAGTTTGCTTGCAAATTTTTTAAAAAATTTCTAGCTATCGTAGAACTCGATATATCGAGGTCCGACGCACTATTGCCCCACCCTGTATAATAAATTATTATAAAAACAGTTCACACTGTTCACTGTTTTGATTAATACACAGAGTATGGCTCCTTATTGTTGCACGTGTAACATTCTGTAGCTGTTGAAGTGTTGTTTGTGCAATTTGATGTCGAATTCTCTCTGCCAAGTGAAGCAATCACGTAGACTCCATTTTTTAAGTCAAGAGACCTTGTAGGCCATCTGACTGAACCATTTGTCCCAATCCAGCAATCTGAAATCAATTCGTTTAGGTAGTCCCTAACGATAATAGCATTGTGTGGTCTAGCCCCGCCTTGTTGCAATTAAACCTCGTCAATATTGGTATTGGAAATACCAACAATATGTGGAATTATTATATTTGGGAGAAATTCTAGACATCTTAGACCGATTAGATTTTCAAAAATTATTGGTGCTATAATATGGTCCAGTATGTCTAACCAAACATAAGCCAAACCGCTTCTGAAACTGCCCCTGTCCTTTAATGTGAGGGTGTGAGGCCCAATATCGAGTACTGTTCCAATTAAATAACCCAAGGTTTATGAATCTCGATTCCTCAGACAACAAAATGCTTTTAATAAAATTTTCATTTCTTAGTTGGCGAAACTGTAACCAGTTACAGAGAGTTATTCTTTCTTTCTAACCATTTTCATAGAAAAATAATGCAATTGACATTTGTAAAAACGATAGTCATGTTTCTTTAAAAGTCTCCTGGCTGATCTATACTGGTAATTCGTATTAAATTCTTCTTATGTAGCTGTCTAGCAGATAGCCGCATTGGATAGGGCGCGAGGTGGCAATTGCGATTAATCGAACAGGTATCGCGCTACCGAGTTCGAGCCCCGGCTCCGGAACTGGCACTGTCGGAGGATATGGTTGTATGTCCGCGTTTTCCAATGTGTAACTCCCCTCGACACAAGCCTCTGGCTTCTAGAATTGGGGGTTTTCTAGTTTATGTGGTGTTTATTTATTTACTTATTATCGAAATAGTTGGGCCAATATGCACTAAACATAATACACTAATTTCCGGTTCTTCATCTACAATAATTCTTTCTTCAGTTTCTATATTAGGTTCAGTTCTAAATTAATGCTTCAACCGGGCAAAATAGTTTTTCAGAAGTCCTTGCTGGATATATCTATCCATATAGAGTTTGTGCTCTAGTTACATTAACTCTCTCAACAGTTCTACCTATCAATAATTTATATAACTTTTTCTTCTTTGCAGACAATCCCATAACCTTACTGATAATTTCCTATTTAGCAATTTTTTTTACATCACTTTCATCTGACGCAGCTATTTCAAAAGTTAAAAATTGTACATAACTTAGTTATTTTTTGAATTATTTAAATCAGACAATATTAAGGCACTTAGAATTAAATTGCCTGATAAGAAACCATAAAAAAATATGACATAAGAAAAAAAGTTGATATCAATCGAGGTTCAACCGGAAGTTATATTATCGTTTCTAAAATTATTTAATTAAAAAATAACCCTAAAATTGGAGACACATTGACTCGTGGCTACCCGGCATAGCATTTAAATTTAAAATATTTCAAAAATAGTAAATCTGATGTTTAAAGTGCATATGAAAATTGAAGTAGAATTAAAATTAAAAAATATGTGTGGAGTTTTCTTATATGTACAATATTATCAATACGTCTTTGTGTGATTTCTAAAACATTTATTTTAAAGAATATAACATTAAATTAAAGCGGAAATTCGTGATTTTACTATAAAATTTCATTTTTTACCAATAATTCAAAGACTATTAAATGAAAAAATTATGCGATGAAAAAATTAAGCTTATGACGCAGTAAATAATTTTCTTTATTTCTGTAGGATTAATAGTTTTGGAAGTATGACAGTTCAAATATAGCGCTGACCAAAAACATATTTAAATCTCAAATATCTCATAAGTGCTCATAATAAAAATGAATGCTTTTAAATTTTTTATTTATGTTTATTTAGAATAATATGTCAACAGTTTGTGTATGTTAAGTGTTTACGGATATAACATAAACAGAATCTTAAGTCTATATTTGATATACACAGAAAATAAGAGTACTTTATGAAAAGCTTTAAGAAAGGAAACAGATTTCGCTTTCGAAAGAAAAATATATTATTCTTGTTTTTGTTCCGATATATATTGTTCGGAAAAAAGAAAACACCATCTACCTAAATGTTTCTTTGATGTAAATGTTACAGAAGTAAAGCTTATTTTCCAGTATTAAACTACATAATTCTGTGATTTTGTATAATCCGTAGTTATTTTTAGAACAGGATAGTATGTCCCGAAAGAGACGCATAAAGTTCATAACTTTTTAATATTTTGCATTCGCAGAAATACAAAATCAGTACGATTAATAGTATCAGATTGCTCTATATGAATGCAATAATAGCTATTTTCGATACAGGTTGCAAAATAGTGGTAATTTAGGTAAAAATAAAGATATCCCGACACTTATCATCCTTAAGTACATATAATTGTCCTAATTTTTAACTAAATTACCCTTAATTGTCCTTATTTTTTACATAAACTAACATTGGTTATGCTTAAAATTCGGCCATGGGGACTTGGGAGACTGACATGACTTTTTTTTTTATACATTTATTTAACGTCGGCTTATTTCCGCTACTGAGGCCTAACACCGACGCCTGTAGACGAGCTACCCCCAACCAGGATTTTTGCCGAACCTCTTCCCTTAAGAAGAGTAGGGATCTTTTACTTGCCTAACATTTAATAGACAAGGGACCGACGGCTTTACATCCCCTCCGAAGGATGGTATATCTCCTATACAACCCTCGCCTAAGGTTGTATAGCTTCCGCGCATACACTGATATACAAGCCGCTGGAAGATGTGTGAGGCGAGAACGCGGTTTCCGTTGGAATGGTCACCATCCAAGTACTAACTGCGCCTGTCGTTGCTTTACATCGCATACCGAAGTATGTACATAGTAAAGACGCACCTACGCTCGCCCCCTGACATGACTTGGGAAACATAAATACGAGTAGAAAAATACAAAGATAATATAATTGTGCAGTAGGACAATATCCATGACTTCAGAATATGATAGACAAAACATCCTCTTGGTTTGTTGTGTATTATTTATTTGTTTACATTGCTTTAAAAATAAATACTGGTATTCAGCAGTCTATTGGCTAAAGACACGTGGGTATATGCGCACGCAGTTCCTCTCAACACATTTTGTTTACAATCCAGTTGCAGCGTGTGCCGCCATTAAAGTGTTTGTGATAAACCGAAGTTAAACGTTGTAATTACAGTGGTTTTGTAGTGTTTTTGAAGACAGAATTTGTTATTGTGAATAAACAATGGGAAAATATTGTGTTGTATGTAGATGTCTCTTTAAAATTGGAGTTAATCGA
Organism: Leptura quadrifasciata; assembly: GCA_963675555.1. Taxonomy (NCBI): domain Eukaryota; kingdom Metazoa; phylum Arthropoda; class Insecta; order Coleoptera; family Cerambycidae; genus Leptura; species Leptura quadrifasciata. The sequence continues at coordinate 185,014,975 of OY776673.1, read as the reverse complement.
TCTTTTCACAGGTAGGTGAAATTATCTCATAAGTGTAACCTCAAGTGTAACGGCAAATAAGCAAAATTGTAAATGTTCAGTGCAATAATATTGGAAGTATAGAAAATGTTTTTATGTTTTAATTGAGTAATATAGTTAAATGAAAATAAAGTTGAACGGCAAAATGGAAAGATATTATTTAAAAGTGCAATATTATATTATTTGTAGAATTCCAAGGAATATTAAACGCTGAAAAATATGGGTCTGTCGCATTTTGAAACATTTGGGAAATGAAAATATATGAAGATAGTGTTGTGCGCTCAGATCACTTCTGATCAGATGATTTCACAAGTCCCAGTGGCCGAATTGTTCTTAAAGAATTTGCAGTACCTGACTTACCAAGTTCATCTATGGAAAATGTACAAATTGGGTAAGTTATCATTTAAAAAAAGTAATACATGATGGGAATAATTATAACATATTCTTATTTTTTGGGTTAGTAATGCAGTAAAAGGAAAACTGTATTGATCATTTTGTTTATGTGACATATCTATACCAATTTATAAGTGTAAATTTAATATTTAAATAAATCATTTAATAAAAAAGCAATGTTATTCATATTATTTTGAAGTCAAACTAGAAGAGAAATTAATATATTAATTATACGAAATAATCACCCCCATAACATATACGCCACTGGCAACGAGTTCCAAAACATAAACAAAACTATCTTCATTCTTTTTTAATAATAGAATGTATGAGATAGTAGGGAAACACAACAACTCATGTGTTAATGTATAGGACATGCTTTGTCTATCTTATTCTGAAGTCATTGGACAATATCTAACAATAAATATAACACAATGTCTGTATCACTATCATAGAACTGGTCGAGTTGCTAGTTTCTTGGTAGATACTTCATAATCTTTTTCAGTGCGTCCAACTTCTTCAACACCGTAGCAGACATTTGTATCATAAACTAATGAATAATCAAGTCACTTAGTTCACAAGGTAACCTTTCAATGGTCGAACCACCGTTGACACCTACCGTTAAGATGCAATTTGAAGCACGAAAGACGAAGTTCCCCGGGCAAACATGAATATATGCACTTATGCTTCACGATGTTTATTTAACGTACAGCGCATTGAAGTCTATTCTGTAAGGCAAAAGTTATAATTTACCAGGGCGTTAAATTTATGTTTTTGACCTTCTTTCATATTCTACAACTTCAAATTTAACCCGACCATCAAAATATACAATTTAGGGGAAACCTCTAAAATAGTCGTGCATATCCGTATAAGTAGGCGTAATAGACCCAGCTGTAGTTGCAAATGCACTCAAATCGCCGAGAGTAAGTTTAAAATCATTTCAGCAGCCGCCAATTGTCAATGAGTTATTGTCATCTTGTGGTCGTTTTTTTATTTGTCTTTTGTGTTTTGTGATGCAAAATACGAGTCAAAAATCGTGGGACCCAAGGGTGACAAAAGTACAAAAAAAAATATATATAGAAAAACAAGTTTTTTTAAATAAAGATAAACTAACACCGCCAAGTATGAAGTTTGTTGTTGCTTTTTGGCGGACAAGCTAAATAGGCTTGAGGGTGCCAGCAAACGCGCAAAACAGTGGAGAGAGGTAAGTGCGGACGTAATCATTTTTGGAATTGAACGTAATTACCTAACTCGACACAAATTTGTTTAAAAGATAAAATAGTTTGCAATGATTTGCAGACTTTTAATGAATTATTGACCAACATTCGAAAGAAGGCCACAGTACTGCACTACTACGAAGTGTCACAGGTGGGGGCCCAACATAGATATGTAAATATCTCACGGCCCTAGAAGAGCGAATTGTAGTAGTGTCTGCGAAAATAGTAATTGAAGGTATTTCTGAACCAGAAGCCGGAATTCATGAACACGAAGATTCATTTTGAAGTTTTGGAACCAGTTGGCAAAGAAAATTTACAGACGTCATCCAGATAGCCGTATCATTCACAGAATATCTAATAATTTGAGTATTAATGCCATAAAAATTCTTCCGGCAATAGTAAGGTTGTCCAGGATTTATTGGATGATTTGCACTTGGTGCTATTATTCGTATTTATGTACCGTCTACTACACCAATAAGGTGAGAGAATGATGCAGTTATTTCCGCTAATCCCCGTTTTGCTGCTTGTCTGGCTTCAGTTGAACTTGGAAATTTTATCCAAGTAATAAGAAGGCGTTTGGTTATAACATCAGAAACTTCAGCTATGCACCTACTGACAGCTGGTTGACTCTGGGCAATTGAATATCCATGACCAGTAGCTATCTGGTAACTCCCTTGATAAAAAAGTACAATCCCGCCAAAATTCGCAGATGTGTTTGTATTCTTGTTTGGCTATGTAGTTGATTCATATAGGGTCCTATACTGTTTATCAGTTCTTGGTAGCAATATTTATCGAGTCTGAACAGTTTACGGAACATCTCTTTTGTGTTATTAAAGGGATTACTCATGTCTCGTAATTCTCATTGCCGGATTCGAAATTCTCTACTGTAAAATAATATTAATAAAAATATCTTCGTTATATGCCCATAAGAAAAATATAGATTTAGATATAGATGTATATGTGTTTATATATATTTTTTTGAAAGCAGTCGCAAAGTGAGGTTATGTTCTCATATACTATAAAAACCTTTGTCTATTACTGAAATATTTATTAGAAATGGGATATATGTATTTACTTGACTTACCTTTGTAATTCATTTTCTGCGCTGTCAACTATTAAAAGATGTAATATACCATCAAAATTAAATTTTAAGGGGTACTGTTCACCCACCGCTTTAAATAACGTTTTAACTGCTGAATTTACTGGAGCAGGTTACAGATTTCAACAGAAAAATGTTTTACAGAATACCAAACCACAATCAGCGTGGTTAAAATTTTAACACCCCGTTAAATTTTAACTTTCTCTGTTGCAGAATACCAAACCACATTTAGAATGGTTAAAATTTTAAAGTTCCTTTAAATTTTAACTTTTGCCTTACAGAATAAACCTTATATTGGTTGGTTCAGTCCAGAACGGTTTTGTTGGTAGCGTTGGTGCTAAGTAAAATATTATAACATGGTTCATACATCTCCTACTTTGATCATTGACTTACAAGGTTTTCAATATAAGGATAATGGGTTTATAGTGAAAAAATGGGCTGCTGTCTGCTGTAACACTGAACAACAAACACATTATATTTTCAAACCATCATATCCATTTTCATCATTAACAAATGGTGGAAAGGCGCAATATCAATGGTGGGAGAAGAATTATCATTATGTCCCGCCCCCTAATTACCTACCTCCACTCTCATTACCCCCCACCTCTAATCTGATCACTGATCATGCTCATGCTCCAGCTCTGAACCGAGGTCCTGTCATTTCCATACTATTTGTGTCGAGCTGTAAAATGAATTGCTAAATATATTAATTCATTTTATAGTGCAAAATGTGTGATTATAAGGTAGACTCTAATAATTCTGATATAGAAAATGAAAGCAGAAGCTGTGATCACACAGAAGTCGAATAAATTGAAGAGACCATTGAAGATGCCACGTCGTCTATTAAAATTACCATTCCCAATACAAAAACCAATGTTGCCACCTGGCAAACTTTATGAAAAAAGTCAATCAGACACCATTCACATCGAAAAACCACAGTTGAACTCAAAAATATCTGAGAAAATTCGCCGACGCTCGATAATTCATAAATAACTTAAATTCTGAATTCCAACCTCAAACATTCATTTACACTCATTCATAACCAATTCATTACGAAAAACGTTACTTAAAAATACAGCCCCCGTATATCCATCGACATAGTCAAAATCACCATCCAATACGTCCATTTTCTATAAGCAATTCCCTTTTCAAAAATTTAAAACTTCTTGACCATCCCTCGTATACGTAACTACGTTCAAAATTAACCTTCGAGCCCGTTTCCCAACTTTCTTACAACCATTTCGCATTTTTCCCTTCTTACTGTTCGATCACCCCCTGTATACTTTAAATCACGTTCCGTGCCTCGAGTCTTAAAAGTCCAAATGTCAATTCGTCAAATTTCCGCAATCCGATTGCTATTCTAAATTTCACCCATTTTTGATCACCCCTCGTATAATAGCATACAATATCTCTGTTCAACTCGATTCGTACCCGTTAGGAACATTTTTAATATCTTATCTTCATGCACTACGCACCTATCGGGAACAGTTTAACGACGTTACAGCTTTTAACATCGGACCTCTGTTGATACCTTACGGGGTCGAGTCAGATTTTACCGATATAACTTCAAATAACTTCTAAACCAAAATAGATCCGACTTTCATTCTAATTTTAATAAATTCCCCTTTGCATTGCCGATTTTTCTATATAAATTTCATCTTCAAATTCAAAAAATTTCCAGTATTGCGCAACATGTCGTTATCTATGACTCATCCTTGCCCGCACGGAGCGATTTCACGCCTTTCCAGCTCTTTATAACGGGATGCGAGACTCGACGGGGCGAGAAAAACGAAACTTTCTTGAAACAGTATAAATACCGGCGTGCAACGAGCCGAAGTTAAGTTCAGTTTCGGCAGTGACTCCTATGTTTAGTATTCGCGACGTGATACAGTGGAACAAGTTTCATAAAAGTGATTTTAGTGTAATAAGCTTATGTGCTAGTGCTTCCGGTCCGGTTACTATTTAACTAAAGCTGTAGATAACCACCGTCTAGTTAGGCTTTCTTAACCAACTATCCTAGCAACTTCTCGTGACTAGCTGTCTCGATCTAGCTTCCCAGGCCGAAACCTGGTTAAAAAGAGTAGTTTTAAGTAATCGCCTTTAGTGCCCCTATTTTCTTTCCATTTTTTAATATTTATATTTCGTCCTAAGTGACAATTTTATTCTCGCCGTTACGGCCAAGTTGAATCCTACACCAAGTGAATTTTTTCAGATAAAATAAAATAATTGAATATTTCAATAAATAATTTCGCTAAATTCTACTGACAGAATTTATGCTGTCGAATAGTTTCAATCATAAAAAAGAAACTTTGTAAAATAAGAAATCTACAATATACTTTTCCAAACTCTGTTCAAGAAAAGTTTAAATAAATAATTGTTCGTTCGTTTTAAAACAAAGTGTTATTTTTTCAAAAACATTATATACAGGGTGCAGTCATTGACCTTTGTAAAAGACTCAAAAACTATACAGTGTTAAACAACAAGAAGGTTGACACCACAGTGCTTCAGCTGATCCAGATTACCATTATACCAGGGTGTAGCATTTTACCCTAACCATCACCACAGAAATAAAACCAGAAGACTTCTCACAAAAAAATAAAGCCCTCCAGGGTCTCAGCTCTAAACTCCCACAGCTCCAATTTTTTATTTCACCGAACGGAGGGCCCTTTTTGTGTTCACAACGAAGACCGCGTTCTCGCCTCACACATCTTCCAGCGGCTTGTATATCAGTGTATGCGCAGAAGCTATACAACCTTAGGCGAGGGTTGTATAGGAGATATACCATCCATCGGAGGGGATGTAAAGCCGTCGGTCCCTTATCTATTAAATGTTAGGCAAGTAAAAGATCCCTACTCTTCTTAAGGGAAGAGGTTCGGCAAAATTCTTGGTTGGGGGTAGCTCGCCTACAGTCGTCGGTGTTAGGCTTCAGTAGCGGAAATAGGCCGATGTTAAATAAATGTATAAAAAAAAATATTTAAAATTCAATTTGTACTAATTTATTTTCTTTTTAAGCACGTGTGCGCGAAAATGTAAATTTTAATCGCACATATGTAAAAGACTGTCATTTCAATACCGAAATCACAATCGAAATGTCACTATTATTTGACGATTATCAAATAAAACATTTTTGATACTTTTTACATATCTGCGAATCAGTGACATAAGATTTCCTTTGCAACGCGATATATGTACAATATTAAACAAAATCTGCAAGAACTTCATTTTTTATTACAATAAATATTCAAAATGTACAATGTTAACAAATTGATAATGACCAATACGATGTGTGAAATTATTAATTACATTTTTAATTGTCTGGTTTATGATTTGGTCTATTTACGTACGCTTTGCTTTTAAGATAACTCCACAAGAATCATCATTGAATACACTAAAAACACTTACTCTCAGATATATTTACAGAAAAAATTCCCCTTTTCAAACCTCTAAGATAATTTTTGCCCTCAATTATTGAAATACTGTAATCGGTTCTTGAAAGCGTCAGTTAAAATGGACATCTAGGCAAAGTTTCATTACTCCTAATATTGTTCTTTTTACGTCATTTATAGTATTCATTAACAGTACGTACTAATAAAACAAATTAAACCATAGTGCCAGTTTATGCTTTACCTTATTTATTTAACTAAATAAAATTAAACAGATAATTAATTATGCTGAAATGTAGGTGTACGTATATCTCTTTTTTGCAATTCTGACTAGATATACATGTAAAAAATTCAATACTAATTTGCGCTCGTAACCAAGTAATTACGTCTGTGGTCCAGTCACTGGAAATAATGCCACTATGTCCGATCAGCTTTTGTGAACCGGATATTACATCGTACATCGTCGTTTTACTTCCGGTGCTCGCGTCCCTCCTATAATATTACAGCTAATGAGGCAATTAGCGCCCTTGGCAGTTGCTTCTTGCTCAAACTAGGAATAGGATAGCGCGGGCTTCTGATGCCTTGCTATCAAATTATGCGGGTAATTGGAGTTCAAATTTAAATATATCATAAAACACTTTAACTAGGTGAATTCGTTCAGAAAATACGGGTATATCTATTGTTCCACTTGTATGTTTTCTTTCTTTAAGGGCCGGTTTAACAATACAAGGTAAGGTTAACTTATAACCAGAGGATAAATGTTCAGCGAAACCATGGACATTATATTCTACAGGGTGGGGCAATAGTGCGTCGAATCTCGATATCTCGAGTTCTACGATAGCTAGAAAATTTTTAAAAAATTGCAAGTAAACTAGATAAAAAAGTCTATAACTGGAAATTATTTTCGAACATACAGGGCGAGCCAAGACGAAATTAGAGGACCAAGTGCCTTTTTTAAATAGAATGGTATGTATATCAGTACATCTTTTGAAGCCTCTTTCTAGGCTCTATACACTCCTATATTAGCATTGAATATCTCCCAACCACTTGGATGTAATTAATTTTTTGTTGAAATCATGCAATCTGCAGATGGATATTCAAAAAATCACCACAGTCACAATTATGGGTTTTACGAAACACTTATGTGTATACCAGTTACGAGACATCTAATTAATGTTTTTCATTTCCTAAAAATGTACAGGGTGGCCAAAAATTATTTTTCAATTAAGAATATTTTAAATTGAATTCTCTCAATTTTTGCAAATAGAACACTCTGTATATTTTTCAACGGTGTGATGTAGAAATGAAAAGTTCTTCCCTAGCCCTAATTGCAACCGTTTTATTCAAGAATAAACTTAAAAAAAGAGGTTTCCTTAAATAATTCATTAGATTTAGAAATTTATAATAGGTGTTCGATGTGTTATCCATTTTGATTGACACACATCTTTATGCAATTTTGAAATGAAGCCATTTAGTGAGACCATTTCTTCTAATCCATTGAAATGAGTAAATAGTATTTAACCGGTCCTTTACAGTAATGCTTTTTTGTACATTTTTTTGCAATTTTCGTTATTCAACAAGCAATAAAACCTCAGTTTGGTATAAATTGTCGTGTACAAAGGAGCATTTATCACACGTATTGGTCGTTACAGTTTGTATTGAATTTAAAATATTTGGAATTTTACAGTATGAATTTTAATAAAGCAGAACTTGTAGACATGACTTTTTTGGGTGAGTCAGACAGAAATTGTTTACTTGCCAATAGAATTTATCACCAACGTTATCCTGAAAGAAGGATTCCTAATGTTAGGAGCTTTCAAGACCTTCTCGATAGATTTTTGGAAACGTCGAATATAAAAATAGTGAAAGAATAAAACGTGTTGTGAAAGAAGAAAATAAGTTTTCTGTGGTACTAGCAAAGTTGAGAATCCCCATGTTAGTCAAAGAGAACTGAGCTCATTAGTAGGAATAAGTAGACGGTCTGTGGGTCGAATCTTAAAAACAAACAAGTTGCATGAATATCATATTCAAATGCACCAGGAATTATCTGATGACTATTTTCAAAAGCGCCCACAATTTTGTAATTGGGCCAGAGGTGAAATGCAACATATTGTCAACTTCTTCAATACTGTTTTATTCAGTGAGGCAACTTTTCATAAAAATGGATTTGTTAATAGGCACAATTTCCATTATTATTATGAAAATTCTCACTTTTTTATGCAAGTTGATGGTCTATAAACGTTTGGGGAGGAATTATTGGAGAACATGTAATAGAGTCACATTTTTTTGATGGTATATTGACTCGAAATAGGATGTGGTTTCAGCAAGATGGTACTCCACTGCATTATTTAACTGCAATTGGAGACCACTTAAATAATACCTACCCTAATAATGGATTGTAAGAAATGGACCCACTAAATGGTCTGCTAGATCCCCAGCTCTTACAAAAATGGTTTTTTTTATGGGGATACGTGAAGGAAATTCTTTATAAGTGCAAACCAACAACATTACAAAATATGAAGGAAAGAATAATAACTGCCTTTACATCTATCACACCGGCAGATTTAGGAACAGTGGGAACCTCATTTCAAAAGCGCATGGAGATGTGTGTCAATCAAAATGGGTAACATGTGGAACATTTATTATAATTTTTTCTACCGAGTTATTTGAGGAAACTTCTTTCTTTAAGTTTATTTTTGAATTTTGTAATTATTGCTCAATAAAACGAAATTGGTTACAATTAGCCCTAGGGAAGTACTTACAAAAAATGTTAGTTTTTCATTTTCTCATCACATCGTCGAAAAATATAAGGGTGTTCCATTTGAAAAAAATTGAGAAAATTCAATTTAAAGTGTTCTCAACTGAAAAATAATTATTGGTCACCCTTTACATTTTTAGGAAAAGAAAATGATTCAAAAACATTAATTAGGTGTCTTGTAACTAGTATTATTATAATTTTTTTTAAAACCCATAATTGTGACTATGGTGATTTTTTTAATATCCATCTGCAGATTGCATTATGTCAACAAATAAATTCATTACATCCAAGTGGTTGGGAGATATTCAATGCTAATATAAGAATGAATAGAGCTCAGAAAGAAGCTTCTACTGATATACATAGCATTCCATTAAAAAGAAAGCACTGTGATTTCCTCTTGGCTCGCCCTCTATGTTCGAAAATAATTTCCAGTTATAGACTTTTGCCCCACCCTGTAGTTAGTATTAACCCTGTATTGATAAACTGGTCCTAAATGTGCTATGTTTATAAATTGATTTATTACATTTTATTGTATAAATTATAATTTATATTTATTTATTTTGTAAATAATTTTAAACTTCTGCGTGGAACAGTTAGTTCACATTATTGGTACAAATTTTGTCAAAAGCAGCTATATTAAACTGTTACTTTTCAACACTTCCCCGACACCTCAGTACAGAAATATAAAACATATAATATGACATACATAAAACACCTTATATATCACCTTGGACTATAAAAGTCCAAATTAAGGTTGATTAAAGCATTCTACAGGTCACTGTCACTTGAGATACTATCTCAAGAACATAGGCAACGCAATATTGTAATACTGCAAGTGAGACTACGGAACACACTTTGTGAATGCAAAGTATTAATCCACATTAGGCTGTACCTGGAACAGGCGGAATTAACCCCTGAAGACATAGGGAAACTAGCTCCCAGGGAAATCACATGATTTATCAAAATCTTGGAATCCTGGGTAACAATTAATTTTAGGGCAATTCTACAAGCTAATATGGCGTAGACCTTTAACTGGTTTAACTTTTTTCTGTAGAAATATTCGAACAAAAACAAATCAAGAAATCCGGTCGGGTTTCGCAGCTAATTTTCTCTCTCTCCTATGCGAATGAGAAACGAAACCGGGGTTCGTATACAGCAAGATGTTGCTTTCTATGCCATATGGATATTTCTTTTCTTTTATATAAAAAACATAATTATTTAACATTGATAATTCCATGCGAAATGAGTTGTTTATCGTTTCATCTTTGAAATAAATACTTGTCTTATCTTTTATCTTATTACGGCATTGCTATTGATGTTTAAATTAATCACATTTGTGCAGTTTTGATTTCGGATTTTTTGCTCAATCCAACACCAAAATACGAATTGTGTTAACTTTAAAAATATCCAAAATGACAAATTTGTAATAATCTGATGTTGGTGTGAAATAGACATCAAATGGCGTCATTTCCCACCCATTTCAAAATAATTTTTTTAACAGCCTGAAGAGTAAATCTCAAAATACAGCGGTTTTGAAAAAATTAGATAAAACCTCTTGAAACACTCTGTTTTACAAAAAAATTTCGCCTTAGAATTTTTCTCGTATCTCTTCAAATAACGGAGATATTTGGCCTAGACGTTTTCCGCATTTTCGATATTTTGCGCCATAACTCTTAAAGTAGGCCATGGATTTCAAATGTCTTTAAACTATTTTTTAGGTTATATAAATCGGCACAATTTTCGAAAAAAATAATTTTTTTTGTAACGACCGATATTAAGTGAGATATACTCGAGGGCTTTGATAAAATGGACAGCCAGTATGTTAAACAAGGGTATATGGCTTGTGTTGACTATATTTTTAATAAACAACAATAAAATAGCATTCATTCGTCGTTACCTGTGGTGTATTTATTATTATTTGTTCAATTTACTCCTAAAATAATGCAGTATTCTTTAGCCGCAGTGACTATACAAATCTTAATCTCCTATAAATTGTAGAATACTCTCAAAATCTTGATTTCATTCAATAGGCCCGTCATCTATAAAATCAGTATTATTGGTTTATTTCAAGCTGAAAGAATGCGTAAAGAAGCATTTAGTAAGTTTATAACAGAATTCATTACAATGTAATTCGCGACAACTGTTTCTGAGAATTTTTCAATAAAAAAAAAAATGTCAGAATATATGAATATTTTAAAGCTATAATTTGGTAATGTTAAAGTATACTTAGAAAGGAATCTCTAAAATCAAGCAAATGGATGCACATTAGCCATCTTCACCCGGCTACGGCTATTTGGTTTAGTACCTGTCCTTTGTAATTGTGAAATAAATCTTCCAAAACACTAGCCCGTAAAAACAAAAACTGAACAGAAACATAACTAATCAGATCTAGGAAACCAAGGAAGATTAAATATTTAGAACTTTCAATTTTCGTGGTAAAGTTGCAAAAGAGGATGAAATTAACTTTTTTATGTGTATTGTTTAATGCAAATATTATGTTATAGTTATCAATATCTTGAATAGAATCATGCATGTACTGCAAACTGAATATACAATAGTTGAATGTCGAATGGCAGAATAGTGTTTTATGACGAATTAAGGACTAAGGAGGCTTTAAAATTTAATTTTTCGTTCTACAATAAACAATTTTCTAAATAAATTATTTCGGACAATTCTTTACTCATCAGTAAGCACTTGCAGCAGAATAAAGTTATTTTAATTCATTTTAATATAATACTTCTGCGAGTTCATGTGATATATGTATAATGCTAATAGAAGGATTGTGTTCAGGATTAGGATTACAAGGAGAGGCAAATATGGAAAACGGTATTAAGGCATTTAATACCTGCTTGCCGCGTGAATTAAATTTATACATTGGCGCCGCTATTTCATACCTTAATAATAAATAATTTTATCTTAGGTAATGATATTAACGAAATGTACGAGTTTCCTTGATACATTACCGATACATACTAGAGGGTAGACTTTTAAAAATATACTTTCTAATTATTTAAAGAGAAATTTACAGACCTTCCATCTTATGCAAGTTTCTTAGTCGTATTGAATATTGTTAGTTTTTTATTTTTAAACTTATACATGTTTTAGAAACCTTAAATTGTTATTAAAATTGTCAGGAAGTATAATGTGACATTTAAAATATAATTTGTTGTATATTTTACGGTTATATATTATTATGTAACTATAGTGCTGGACTACAAACTATATGAAGATTCGCATAAAGAATATAAAATTGCCATAAACAAAATAAAAAGTCGCCTATAATCAGTACATCGAAAATTCTGATAATAGAACTAGACATGCCTGGAGATTGATAAATTATGAACGAAATAATAAATATTTACCTAAAATTGATAAAAATCTGTCGGTGAACAATTTAATGAATATTTTAGTGCTGCAGTTCATAATATTCTTGCTTCATTGCCAAATAATGTTTTGGATTAAGTAGAAAAATAATTAAGGAGATTATCAATATAATTCTTATTCCATTCACCACGGTAATAATAGCCCAGTTGCCAGGAGTTTTAACTCGGAATTAATTGTTACCTCGCAAATTTTTTCATGAAAGGCTAGTTTTTGCTAGTAGAAAGTGACTCAAAAAAGTTGACCAAAAACTACCCCCGCGAACCCTTATATACAACACTCTGAAACGGAAAAATTCAATTTTTTGCTGATATCTCGAAAAATAATAGTAGTAAATAAAAACGGATAGCACCACGCGGAAGAGCGGGAAATTTTACATAAAAATAGTATAAAAGTAATAAATACAATTTGTACCCATTAAAAACGAAAAAAAGGCATCATTTTAAAGAGGAAGAAGTCAGCTTTCCAACGGTATACTTACTTTATTTCCTATAAGTTGCATGTGAAAATTAAGTTTTATCATTTTTTTCCACTATATATTAAAACATAAATATTAAATAAAATACTAATTTAAAAAAAACCTCGTAGATATAGCTTGTTTATACCTTAAACTTCAATCTAAGATTAATTTTTATGCTCTAAAATATCCAGGGTAAAAAAAATTAAGTTTTAAGTAATTTTAGGGTTAGGAAATTTTCACTTGAAAACTTGTCTAAAACGGTCAAAAAAGGGTTGTGGGTAAAAAAAGGTAGGTTGTCTACTAGCAAAAAACTAGCCTATCATGAAAAAATTAGCGAGGTAACAATTAATTCTAACTTTTCATCAAAATTAGTCTCTGACAACTGGGCTATAAATAGATGCTTTAGCGAAGGAATTTTTCCGGACTCATTTAAAATCACGAAAGTTATTCCGCTTTTCAAAAAGGGTGACATAGCAGCATTAGATAACTATCGCCCTATTTTAATTATACCTGTTTTTGGTAAATTAATAGACATTTTATTAAAATGGTCGCTGACCAAGTTTCTTGAGCAAAATAAGATAGCTTCAACTTTTCAATTTAGTTTCCGATCTAAATTTTCAACCGTACAAGCTGTCCAACAGGTGGGGGGTAATACAGTGGAGAATATGGAGGACGGGAAACATACTGGCCTAGCTTTACGTGACCTCTCCAAAGCCTTCGAGTGTGTTCCTCACGAACTGTTGTTGATAAAGTTATTTTATTATGGTATAAGAAGTGTACTACCTCTAGCTTTATTTGAGTAAATAATAGACAACAATGTGTTAGTATAAATAATAATAATTCCACTCTTAATAATGTTAAAAATGGCGTACCACAAGGATCTGTTTTGGGACCGTTGTTGTTCGTGTTATTTATAAATGATATAAAATACTTTCTACATCCATCTAAGTGTATCCTTTTTGCAGATGATACAACTATAATTGCTTCCAATGCTAATTACTCAAGTTTGCTAAGTAGCCTAGATCGAATTGAAAAAGACGCTAATAAATAGTTCATCACTAATAAACTCAAACTAAACAGTGATAAGCCTCAGGAACTTGTATCATCCAACAACATTATCAATAAGAGTGAAAGAGTAAAACTGCTAGAAGTGATATTGAATTGGCTTGGTCACGTTGATTTTTTGATAAAATCACTCCCGAGAACAATTTATTTATTACGTCAACTGAGACAAATTATACGTCGAAACACTCTACGCTCGGCATATTTTGCCCCTTTTCAATCCAAAAATCTCATACGTTGTAATTTTATGGGGTAACATATTACACGCCCAAAAAATTTTTCGGCATTAAAAGAGAGCTATCAGAGTACTTGTTGGAGTTAGTGATAACATGGTGCATTGTAAACCTCTTTTTATAAAATTTGGTTTGCTGACTTTACCATCTTTATATTTTTATTATTCCTTATTAGAAATACATAAAAATATTAGAAATTTCTCCACTCACACTGATTTTCATAACTATGATACGAGATCGGTGAATTTATTAAGAACACCCCATTTTAGATTAAAGAAACCAAAAAATAACTCTTTAAATCTAAATTTGTATAATAAGTTGCCAAACAATGTAAGGGAATTAAATATACATCCATTTTAAAATGTCAATTTTAACTAAAAATGTTGTTATTCTGTGGACGACTTTATAGTAAATCCTGTTGAATTAAATTAATTAATAATCAAGTACATTTGTGTTGATAAGGAGCAGACATTACGCTTTTAACTATTTTGTTTGGAATGTTGTTTTTTAATTGTCATCTGTGCTTTTTCTACTGTGTTTTTGTCCTGACAAAACATATTTATTGTCTTATACACTTATACATACGTTTTTTTCATTTATATTTATAGTTATCTCTATACAGTGACTTATTTACTATATGTTTTATATATTTTTTTAAAGCTTTTCTCATGACAAACATACCTGTGTATATAATATGGTTAAATAAACATCTATCTAGTAGATAATACATTTAAATTAATACATCAGAACATTAGAAGTATATGTAAAAACGACGAGTTTAAAATATACCTAGACCAGTTTGATGAAGCGGCTGAATATATTGTTATGTCAGAAAGTTGGAAATTGTGACTTTATACAGATGAAAAATTATGATTTTGTTTATAATGAAGGATGTCTAAATCAAAACGATGGCCTAGTAGTTTATTTAAGAAAAGCATTAATCTACTCTTAGATAATTGTGCAAATAAGTGAATGTCAAGTTATAGAGATCAAAATAAATGCAAACAATAAAATTATACTAATAACAGCTATCTATAGATTACCTCTACTAGTGCAAAGAGATTTGTAAGCAGTCTAAGAAACTACTTGTCAGAAATAGCAAACTTGAATGTAGACATCCATGTACTTAACCAATTTAAATTAATTCAATTTTATTTCCACAATTAACAAACACACAAGACTTGGAGAAACAGGAGGTTCATGTATAGATCATATTTTCCTAAACAGCAAAGAATATATAATAAACAAAAGTATTTCATCTATTATAAAATCAAATATTACCGATCATTTTATGGCAATTATTAATTTACCCCTAGAAATTGATTATGAATTAATTAAACCTGACAAATTCTTAAAATTTATTAATTATGATGACCTAAAATCCAATTTAAAAAATTACGATTGGACACAAGTAAGAACGATGCACTAGAATTAACAACTCTTTTTATCAATACATTAAGTGAACAGATTAATAAATGAACAAAAACAATTAAACCGAAAAGGAATAAATTTAAAAGAAAATGCTGGATAACAAAAGGATTAGTAAATTTAATAAATACAAGAGATAAACTTTATAAACATCATAAGAAAACATCCAACCAATACAAAATTTAAAAATGAGTATATAATTTACAGAAATCATCTAAATGTATTAATTAAAAACACAAAAATAAAATATTATAAAGACCAAATAGAAAAAAATTCAAACCGTGTAAAAAATTTGTGGACTACAGTAAAGAATATTAATTCAATAAAGAGAGAAAATAGCATTAAGGATATATTGAATGAAACTGAGCAATGTATAACTGAAGAAATCGAAATTGCCAATGTTTTTAACGAGTATTATGAAAACGTAGGAAAAAATTTAGCAGAAAAAATTCGTAACCCTCAATTCCCTCCTTCCAATATGCCCTCAACACAGTTTTTAATCTTTATGGAACCTACAAATGAAAGAAAAATCATAAACACAATACACTCGTTAAAAGTGAACAAGGCCTCAGGGCTGGACCTAATCAAATCTGATACCCTTAAAGAGATATTGGAAGAAATAGCATCGCCTTTGACTCACTTAATCAACATAATTATGAAAAACGGAGTTTGCTCATCTGAACTTAAAAATGCAGTTATAAAACCATTATTTAAAAGCGGAGACGAAAAACTGGTATCAAATTGCCGTCCCATATCCCTAATTACGAACTTACAAAATACTTAAACAAATATAAATTGATATCAGAAAATCAATTTGGTTTCAGAGAGGGTAAATGCACCCAAGATGATATGTCCCTCCTCACCGGTAAAATTTACGAATCTCTAGACAAAAGCAATGCTTCGCTTTGGGTGTTCTTAGATCTTGCCAAGGCCTTCGATACTGTCAGTCATGTACAGTTATTGGAGACGTTGGAACATTTTGGAGTAAGGGGAATAGTGCATAAGTTGTTTACCAGTTATTTAAGCGACAGAAAACACCAAGGAACCATATTAGGACCGGTTCTACTTACAATGTACATAAACCACTTATTGACTATCCGCAGCACTAGAAAAATAATTAGTTTTCCCGACGATACGGCAATTTTTTATGAAGCATCATCTTGGGCAGATCTAAAAATAAAAGAATGATTTAAAAAATTTAATAAACCGGTTTGATCATAAGCTATTGACCATTAACTATTAAATAATCACCTACGCCCCTTTGAGTTGCTACACAAACAATTTACCGAACTATAATAAACTTGAAATACATTTTCCTGATGACTTGATTGAAATAAAGAGTTCAAATTTTACTAGATATTTAGGTGTCTATATTGACAAACATCTAAGATGGGATATACATATTAATACTGTCATTAAAACACTCAGAAGTTTGTTATATAAATTAAAATTTTTAAATAAAATATTGGACATGAAACAAATGAAAATCATATACTACGCATTAGTAAAGTCGAGACTATCATATGGAATTCTGGCATGGAGCGCGGTGCTTTAAATACTCATCTGAAAATATTAGAAATAGTACAAAAAGGGTTTTTAAAAATAATGCCAAATAAAACAACTTATTCGAGTGATTTACTGTTCGCAGAATTCAGGCTGTTTGATATTAGACAAATATTTTGTTTTTCAAATCGTTATTAACCAATATAAAAATAAAAATACTTTGGAGTTACCCATTCACAGATACACAACAAGAAATAAATCAAACTTATCAGCAAAAATTCCCACGCCTGCTAAAACTGTAGGCCAAAGAAGCTACATCTTTCTTTCACCTCGCGTTTATAATATTTTGCCTTTTAACATAAGACAATCTAAATCATTACAACAATTTAAATCTAAATGCAAAGTGTATATTCTAAACTCAAACAGATGTTTCATACATTCCTTAATCAACATAAAAAAATAGAAATAGTTATATTTTAAATAGATTACATATTAATGTTGATCTAAGTAATACATAAAAAGAGAGTACATGACGCCATTGTCAATGAACATGTACCCGCGTACAAATTAATTTTTGTGGGTTATCTGTTTATCTATTATTTTCCTAATAAATGATTTTTTTGTATGTATATTCATATTGTATATTTATGTAGGTATACAGGCTGTCCATTTTATCAGGGCTCTCGAGAATACCTCACTTAATATCGGTCGTACAAAAAAAATATTTTTGCGAAAATTGTGCCGATTTATATAACCTACAAAATGGTTCAAAGACATTTGAAATCCATTGCCTACTTTAAGAGTTATGGCGGAAAATATCGAAAATGCGGAAAAACGAAAAAATTCTAAGGCGAAAATTTTTTGCCAAACAGAGTGTTTAAACGAGGTTTTATCTAGTTTTTTTCAAAACCGCTGTATTTTGAGATTTACTCTTCAGGCTGTTAAAAAAAATATTTTGAAACGGGCGGGAAATTGCGCCACTAAATAGAGTATTTTCCTTCCTTGTCAATGATATATCGTTAGTAATTATAAAAACATATTTTTAAAACCAATAAATTTTTTTTTAACAAGCATTATACTTGCCGTGGAGAAGTATGATTAAATAAAACGATAAAATAATTCAATAAGTTGTTCAAATCTCTTCTATAATAAAACATTAACACAATTAAGAAGAAGAAAGTAAATTCAGGTAACAAAAACAAATTAACGGACCAAAGTATTTTACTACATATTAATGGATCGGCACGCTCCTTGTCCAACAGCCACCGTCCTCCTTGGTTTGTCCCCCGCTTGTAACTTTTTTGGCTTCATAACACCGGTAACCATTTTTATTTAAAATTTTTCTAGCACTTGTTTTATTTATATGAAAAGCAATTTGAATTTCTTTTAATGACGTTTCCAAATTTTCTGTATTTTTATTTCTTACATAATTAATAACTCGGTTTACCTTATTTACATTATCAGTAACACTGTTCAACCTTGTCTTCTTCTTTAAAAATGAACCATTATTTTTCAGTTTCGTAGCTAATTTTCTTCTTCTTCTTCTTCTTCTTCTTCTTTATTCGGCTGTAGTGCTTGTGGAAATCTGTTTCTATATTCTACTTGAGCTAATCCAGAGTTAAAATTGCATTGGCAATATGTAACGAACATATTATAACGATCAATGTGAGTGAAAATCATTTTTGAAAATTCTAAAAAACTATTTTAAAATAATTGAAATAATAGTGAAATCATTAAATACAAACAAATGGATATTATATTGTAAAGATATTTTAACTTTCTGAGCAAGGAGTGACGCTTATATGGAGGACCTCTATACATTGGCATAACTGCGAATACTCTTTCCATAATTGCTCCATGTTGCTTTCTTGATTATTATTTTGTTTTTGTTGCCTGAATTTACTTTATTCTTCTTAATTGTGTTAATGTTTTATTATAGCAAAGATTTGAACAATTTATTGAATTATTTTATCGTTTTATTTAATCACGGCAAATATAATGCTTGTTAAAAAAGATTTATTGGTTTTAAAAAAATGTTTTTATAATTATTAACGTAGTACCAATGAATAAATATGGCATGTGATATATTGTTGAAAAAAAATAATAAAACCTCGTTGAAACAGTCTGTTTTGCAAAAAATTTTCGCCTTAGAATTTTTCGTATTTTCGATATTTTCCGCCATAATTCTTAAAGTAGGCCATGGATTTCAAATGTCTTTAAACCATTTTGTAGGTTATATAAATCGGCACAATTTTCGTAAAAATATTTTTTTTTTGTACGACCGATATTAAGTGAGGTATTCTCGAGGGCCCTGATAAAATGGACAGCCTGTATACCTACATAAATATACAATATGAATATACATACAAGAGAATCATTTATTAGTAAAATAATAGATAAACAGATAACCCACAAAAGTTAATTTGTACGCGGGTACATGTTCATTGACAATGGCGTCATGTACTCTCTTATTATGTATTACTTAGATCAACATTAATATGTAATCTATTTAAAATATAACTATTTTTATTTTTTTATGGTGATTAAGGAATGTATGAAACATCTGTTTGAGTTTAGAATATACACTTTGCATTTAGATTTAAATTGTTGTAATGATTTAGATTGTCTTATGTCAATAGGCAAAATATTATAAACGCGAGGTGAAAGAAAGATGTAGCTTCTTTGGCCTATAGATTTAGCAGACGTGGGAATTTTTGCTTGTCCTGATAAAATGGACAGCCTGCATATAATCATTTGTAATTTATAACTCAGAAATGTATCCTGATGAATTATAAATAAACATTATTATCATTATTATCTATTTATCAAATTGTGTAAAGTCGCTAAAAAAAAATGATAACTCTTATAATATAATTGTTAAGATGTTGTAGTTCCCTTGAAGGCATTGGCACTATAGGGAAAATATTTATCGTTTTTTTTGTAGTTATAATTTAATTTAGTTCAAATCTGCTATTAGAGGGCGGAATATTAAACATAATATTTTTAGTCGCAAACTCCTCTATAAAATCCTTATTTTACTATAAGGAACGTAACCAGACTGCAACCAACAGATACGCTCCGGGCTATGTGCCCCGCCGAGCGCTGAATTACAAGTTACATGTTCTGCTTCGATTGCAACAAACACCAGCCGAGAGACTGATCCTACTTAAAGGAGCTCTCTTGCCAGCCGTCACATACCACTTGCAGACTGCAGTTTCGAGCTGTTGGCTCTCGTCAGTGTAAGGTAGGCATGTGACGACCGGCACGAGGATCCTTTGACTATTTGGTACATCCCGGTATTTTTACAATAGCGACATGTAAAATAGTCATCAGGCGCCATCTAGCGGTCCAGTGTCTATTGCAATCGAAAAATAAATAGCCTGACTGGGCTTAGCATAGTTCAAATGTGCTTTTAGAGGGCGGAATATTAAACATAATATTTTTAGTCGCAAACTCCTCTATAAAATTCTTAATTTACTATAAGGAATGTAACCAGACTGCAACAACAGGCAGACTTGTAACAGCCAGACTTGTAACTTGTAATTCAGCGCTCGGCGGGGCACATAGCCCGGAGAGCAGCTGTTGGTTGCAGTCTGGTTACGTTCCTTATAGTAAAATAAGGATTTTATAGAGGAGTTTGCGACTAAAAATATTATGCATAATTTAATTTGTTTACAAGTTGCTAAGTTTTAAACCGTGAAAATATCTTGCATATTTTCCGGATCTATAAGAAGTGTCGTCATTACGGTATTAAATAACGTTAAATTATATGAATATTTTTTTCAGTTAAATAATTACTAAACCAGGAGCAATTTTTATCTTAATTACGGTAATTGCCGTGGAGTTTTGAAACATTGCTCTCAACAGACTAATATATAACATCAGAGAATTCTGTGAATCGCTCGACGAAAAGCAGTAAACAATAATTGGCTTGGGGCAGATAAAGAAGTCAGGCGTAGAAACTTTTCAAATACACATGAAACAAATATACGGATTCCTTTTACTATTTTATTTTTCATTTGAAGTGAAATGTTTTAATTTACAGCCAGTAATGAGTGAAAAATGTTGCAGTCCCGGCCCCTATTTTTACCGTTTCCAACCTTCGTTTTAAATCGACGTGTACAACTATTGATTTTTTAGATGCTTGACATGGTTTCTAAAAAATATCACTGGTTGTATCGGCACGTTCGCTAAATGAGAATTACTATTAACCTCAGAAATTTGTAAAGAAATTTGAGTAAAATTTTGTACACTCATAGTTTGGTCGGAAATGCAAACGTTGCGTTTTACTAGGAGTGTTATATGTAAAGCTTTCAATCTAACTTAATCGGTGGAGTCAATCTATCCTAATTTTTGCCGTGTATGGAATTATCTGGAAAGGTTAATTTTGTTTATGTAATGAACAATTCCAATAAGTAAAGGTTCTGGAATAATCTTTTATCCAATGCTGTCCCTGCAGAACATGTTCTTTTTAAACTATTAGTTTTTGAACCCGTTTTCCCTCATTTTTGTTCAATATCTGACGTTGTATTTGTCATATCAAGAAGGCAAAAATATGGACATCTTCATAATTAAACTTCTGGCACAAATTAACCAGTAATAGTTGTTTCTGTTAATTTGTTAGTTTATAAAGAAATAAAAACTAAGAAGCTTATATTTTAACAATGTTATATTTTAAATTGTTACAAGCCTACATTCATTACATCCAGTGAAAACAGGCCCCTTACAAAATCAAAATATCGTGCCAAATTTGAGGTTAAAATATTTGCTTAATTGACCATTCCAGAAAGATGTCATTGACAGTTCGGCCATGTTTGCTGGGTGGCATACAAATCCATTTGGGTATGTAAACAATGCGAATATTTCATCATTAAATTGTTTCCTGGTCTAATTGATAGACAATGCCACATTTTTGTATTGCTGTTAAATGTTCAATTCGTGCTGAAAGAGATAATGCATCGTTTTTCCGATTTCACGCTATTTCAACCAATAGGGGGATCATCTTCATGCATTGTCTATAGAAAGAAGAAATGCTCGGATTAAGGCTTTGGGACGGGGGCCACTAAGTAAAAGCCACCTAAAACACGATCGTATTTGTTCAGAACATTTTATAACTGGTAAGTACTTAATTTTTGTACAAAAACTCTTTCTAGATTTTATAAGGTTAGAATTAAATGATGTGTGTGATTTTAGGAAAACTAGCTGTTTTAGAGGATAAAACTACATCCTATAGATTTGGAAAACACACGAAACATTGTAACTGTACGGGTTCATGTAGAAAGAACTATATAGGTTTGCTAAAAAAAAAAAATTAAGATTTTTCATGAAACAATACTCATAAGCATGTTGTCAAAACGAGGAAATTGAGTACATTGTGTGCAATCATAAACATGTGGCTTCTCAAATCCTAAATAATGTAAATAATAAATTATCTATATGTGTGTTTATTAATAAAAAATCATATTCATTTTATATACCTATTTATTTTAATACATTTCACATCAGTAATATATATTTTTGATCCACAGTAAAACAAATGTTATTTAATATTCACTTTATTCTTTTAAAATAATCAAGTTCAGGTTGCAAAGCCAAAAAAAAGCATAAATTATATACGGACATAAATAGGCGTAAGTTCGTAAGGAGGATGTTCGTGAGACAAACCTCTTGTTTCTACTTTTTTGGCCAATCCATATATCGTATTCGCAACATTTCATGGAAGGTACTGGCCAAACGGAAAGTTTTTCAATGGAAGTTGGACAAGAACCACTCTCTTCGATGGTATTTGGACGATCATGCAGGTAAAACAGAATGGCTATATAAATAATACACCATAGGTAATGACGACCCCCTTTATCCCGGAAGGATCTAGACGACCCTTGTGTGGGAGGGGCTACACATTTAGAGACAAGGGACACACACCCAATATCCATGTATAGTGGAAAAATACCTCACAGTATTTTCCACTGCCACGACCGGGGATCGAACCCGGAACTTTTGGGTGAGAGGCAAGTGCGCTCACCTCTTGACCATCAGTCATACATATATGCTATATGACTGCATAATTCTGATAAACCAGCCATACATGTACAGTGAGCACTGGAAATGCTGGTGCCCTTTAAAATAATAATTTTAACTTGCAGTAACTTTTCCCTCTTTCGTTGAGAGTTTAACCTACAACAAAGATTTTAAAAATGTTCATCAAGTTCAATACCTCTGATGCATATCACAATTATACACATTAACATATAAAATCTAATTGTAATGTAAAATTACGCATTAACCTCTTCTTCCCTTCTTCTTCCCTTCTTCTGATTTCTTACCTTCCCAATGACAACAAATGCCTCATCACTTATTTGTTTTGCCAGATTCGTAAAACTTAAAGGCTTGCAAGCTTTTATAAGGGTTTAATTTTGATCAGTATAATAACTATGAGTTAGTATTAAATAATTCGCGAAGTCCATCATGGTAATATTATAAACTTCAAGCCTATTCTCTTCAGGAGGAGTTGCATAGGGGTCAATATTGTCGATAATCTCGATTTTTTTATCATATCTGCACTTAATATCACCTCTAAGGGTTACATAATATTCACTTCGAGACATCTTAGTGAAAAAATTTGCAAAAAATCAAATAAACTCAATTCACAGGTCTAAAAATGAAAGTAAACACACGGAAAATAATCGCTTTGTGTGCCACCTAGACAAAATGACGGATCTACCAAAGTCACGTGTTCTGGAATGGTCTATAGCCTTATAACAAAATAGTCAGTCCATCGAATGAGTCGGACGAACTAGCAAATGTTTTACCCTGGGACTAGGCAATGTCCCTTCCAAGTTTTCGAGGACGTTGAATCGATTTCCGAGGTCACACCAATTTTTCCACCTCTGAAACCTCCTCAAATTGGCCAAAAACCACCACCAAAGTCCCTTTTTTCGTGAACTCGTTTACTTTCCACAATTTTTTGACTAATTGTTGACGACAGCCCATCCCAGACTTTCACCCCTGTAGAGGGTTGAAAAATTGATATTTTTTTGTGAGAAAAAAATTTAAATTTTACAGTAGGCGTTTTTTTTAATAACGTAGTAGGTGACCGGGGTTGTGTAGCCACCCCCGGGGGTTGTTTTCACCCTTCAAAGGAGTGGACATTTTTTTGGGGGGGAAATTAATATTTTGTAGCAGGCGTCTCTTTGAGGAAGGTGGTAGGTGACCAGGATTGTGTAACCAACCACGGGGGTTGGTTTCACCCTTTAAGGGGGTGGAAATTTTTTTCCATCTACAATTGAATAGTATAAAAAATATTACAAAAATAATAAAAGTGCAGTAAAGTAAAAATATACCTACTACGACAGTCCACTATTCCACTATTTCCTATAAAAGAAAATCGATTCATTGCCACCAATCAAGGTGCACAGTGTGTGTATAAAAAATATGTTCATTATATTATTTTTATAAATTTTGTACATAGGGGCATTGTTGTATGAATACATGTGTAAATACATATGTGTATAGATACTTATATCTTGAGTCGTTGTGTAGTCTCATGTGCAAACATTTGGTAATTTCGTCATAAATCCTGACTCTTTAAATGGGCTAAAATAAAAATTTGAAAATTCGATGTCACTGCTGTAGGTGGGTTTGACAGTAGAGATATTTTATTGGTGTCACATCATAGGTATAATTTTTCGATTATAAATAAGTTAACATTACTCATTGACTTTTTTGCTCATATTAAAAGCAAAAACATTGCTTAGTAGTACTCTAAGAGACCTGCAATCTAAAAGAAAAGAGATATACAAAATATTAATTTGGAACCAAAATAGGGAATTTTTAAATATTATTTGCTTATGAATAAACAAATTAATATCTTAATCTAAAATTGTAATAGCTTACTTCATAGACCTCGTATTAATATAAAGGTCATAAATAAATATACTGTTCCCTTTTAGTACTCATTTACATGATACAAAGTTGAACTTTTTGTAGAATTCTTTTTAATATTGCATAATATTTAAAAAATTCAGTAATTTCTTCGAATTGAGTCAGTTTAATGATATTTCGAATCATTATGTCAGATTAATAGATTTAGCTTATAGTAACAGAGAATATGTCCCTTAGCAACCCGCACTACAGATTGAGTTTAAGTTTATTAAACAAAAAATAATAAAATGTTTGAAATAAAACTTTTTGCATTTTCTTTAGCTTTCCAAAAGGGTATATCACTATATTTACATATCATCCCTGTGGTTAAAATTTTCCTATTTGCTTCACTCCTCTCCACATTTCCCCCATTCAACTATTGAGTATATAATTGTATAAACTGTTAGAAATGTACTGTCATATAGTAAGTAATAGCTTTTATTGATTGTACCCAAATCTTTAGATACTTTTTTAAATCAGTGTTGCTCTCTCCCAGAGTAATAAGAGCTGCCAAGATTTTGTCATCAGCTTCATAGAAGGCCTTCAGGAATAAATTTTCCTAAAAAATTTAGTATATGATTTTTATGCAAACGATTTTTTTCTGTTTTGGGTTTATCGCAGTTCAAATAAAGCAATTGCAATTCCTCTTTGGCGAGTTGTTTGGTTTTGTTATCGAACCTTATTTTGGTTCGTTCGTTGTAGATTGATTATCGATGTGTTTTTTCTTTAATATTTCTATTTTATTATTGTGTCACATTGTTGTAGCAGGTAGAGTGCTACCCAGGGTGATTATTTTCAAAAGCGTGGATACTTATTTGGTTACAAAAGACAGTGAGACGTTGGAAATGTGGATTTTCTAGGTCTAAGTGAATTTTCATACACTTCACCAAACGACCATATTTAGACGTATTCCTTACCAGTTTTCCTTCGCTCTTAGTCTGGCAAACAACATAATTTGTAAAATTCAGCAATCATTTTAACATGTAATTAAAGTCCAATACAAACACTGGATATAAACACAAAAGCATCGCGTTGACATCTTAAGGAGTGGGAGAGATCCTATACCATACTCATATACCTTTCTGAAAAGCTGAGAAACTGAAATAAAAATTTTGTATGCAGTAATTTTGTATTTTCTTGGTTTTTCACAAAAAAAAAAAATAAAATAAAAATTAGTTTAAAAAAAGTATAGTTTTCCACGTTTAATGGCCAGTTTCTGAAACGTTAGATAGAGTTAATTATTCGTTTACTGTCATAGTTACAATTGTGGCAACAATTGTTACTATGACATTTATTAATAGATAACTTTATTTTACGTTTCAGAAACTGGCCATAGATCGTTTAGTTTTTGAAATATGGAAGAAAGCAATATAGCATTTTTTAGCGTTTGATGTCTTCTAGACAACGATGAAAGACTTTTTTGTACGTGTTTCCGTTGCTCAGATATGACCCATAGAATTTGTTTTTATAAAAAAGGTGGTGGGGGTAAACGACACGGGGGTGGGGGTGGCAAGATGGGTTTTCGTGAACAGAAAGTCACTCTTATTAACCCCATATAGGTTGTCAATCATCGGCACTTTATGTACAAGCGAACCCATTTTTTTCGTCCTAGGGCCTCCTACTATATGTAAAATCAATTTTATTTATTCTACATTACTTTATTTGTAAAATAAGTACTACACAAAAACATACCATGACACAATAATTTCTACCAGTATTAAATTAATTTGGAACAATTTCAAAATCAAATCAAGATCTTGACTGACTCCACTATTATTGGTTTAATTTTTTTTACAATTAAGGATTTACTTGTTAGAATCAACAAATATATTATGAGATATACATTGTTGAAAAAGGGTGGCAATAATCTCTTTAATGCATCATGTCCTCCTGTCTATTTGAAAAACTTGAAAGAGTAAATCTCAAAATCTAACGATTTCTAAAAATTAGAAAAGGCCTTGTTGAAAAGATCTATTTCACAACAAATTTTCCTCATAGCAATTTTTTCGTATCCCTTCAAGTAGCAGAGATATCTGGCTTAGATATATTCCACATATTCGAGATTTCTTTCCATAACTTTGAAAGTAGGCCATGGATATCAAACGCTTTTGAATCATTTTGTAGCTTATAAAAATCGACAAAATTTTCATAAAAGCAATTTTGATTGATATTAAGAGATATCCTCGAGGGTCCTGTGGAGATCCTGTATAATAAATATTATATCTAAGTGAAAAATGTGTTTTGTTAGCCACATTATTGTTGAAGATAATTAAGTTACCTTGTTAAATTTTATGAACATTTTTTTCAGATGAGTAATTACTAGGCCAGGAGCAATTTTTATCTTAATTACCGTAATTATCGTGGAATTTTGAAACATTGCTCTCAACAGACTGATATATAACATCACAGAATTCTGTGAATTATTCGACGTAAAGCAGCAAACAATAATTGGCTCGAGGCAGATAAAGAAGTCAGACGTAGAAACTTTTCCAATACACGTGAAACAAATATGCAGCATTTCTTTCACCATTTTATTTTTCATTTCAACTGAAATATTTTAATTTACATTCAGTAACAAGCGAAAAATATTAAAGTCAGGGTTTCTACCTTTACCTTTCGTAACAACATTCTGAATCGATATATACGAGGAGTGAACGATGTGACAAAATGCAACTTCTCCGTTGTTATGAACGATAGGAACTATTATTTTATAAAAAACTCTGCTAGCAAATGTTCGTTTTCTGTACAAATGTATTTATATATAAAATTGGAATAAAAGTCTCAACATTTTTCAATCAAATGTTAAGTTAAAAAAGTTTACGAACTCTGTTTAAATATCATAAATAAATACTTTTATTTCATTTTAAACTAAAGTGTTCTTATTTCAAGGAAGACATATACAGGGTGTAGCTTTCAATCCTGACAAAGACATAAAAACAATTAAGTGTTAATTAAAATCATACAATTAAATAAAGTGCATACCAAGTTCCAGGAAATACATATACAGGGTGTAGCAATCGACCCTTAAAATAATATTCAAAAAAACCAAAAGTATTTGCGGTTTCTCTAACTACAATAAGTGCTCTAGGACAAGTGCTCTAATAGTCTCTATCCACGCTCTCAATTATTATTTTTTCAATCACCGTAGTAACAAAGAAGACCGCGTGCTCGCCTCACATCTTCCAACGGCTTGTATATACCATCCTTCGGAAGAGATGTAAAATCATCCGTCCCTTGTCTATTAAATATTAGGCAAGTAAGAGATCCCTACTCTTCGAAAGAGAAGAGGTTCGGCAAAATTCCTAGTTGGGGGTAGCTCGTTTACAGGCGTCGGTGTTAGGCCTCAGTAGCGGAAATAGGCCGATGTTAAATATTTAAAAAAATATAACAAAATTATTTTCTGTTATTTCCTATACCGAAAGATTACTATGATGCAAATAAAACTGCATTATTTCTATGATATTTCATGATGTAAGCAGTGTTACCATATTCGATATAATGTTTATTTATTTATTTTTAAAAAATCACTAAGCCAAGCATGTAAATCGAGGAACATCTCAATATCTCGTGAATTTGAAATACAAATTTGGAATATTTTACACCAGTTTGAAGCTTTTCAGTGCTCTATAAATTTTATTTCAAACTTTTCCTATATTTTGAAAAACATTTCAAGCAAAAAGAAAATAGTATTACACCAGAAAAAAATACGAAAAACTATAAAAATCAAAGAACGCATTGCCTGTAGAGGAAAGCTTAATTGAACATTATTTTCAGAACGTGAAAATACGAGCATTTGAAAAAAAATCATATTGCTTGATCTGCTTTCCAACTACGAGTCAATAATCATTTGTAAGCACTAAGTCCTTCCACTTTCTCTCCCTCCTTCCCTCATTCTTTTTTTTTTTTTTTTGGGTACCTGGCTCTTTTGTATTCCCTAAGGTGTATATAGTCAAAATATCTTAGATGTCAAAATGTTATATGATTTGCTGATATAATTTCCGAAATATTTCTTAGAATCTTTTACAGACTTTCCCAAAATTTTCTGAAATTCAAAAACAGAAAGGTTTAAGTCACAGTTTCGTAAGAAATCGACTCAAATTAAATGCCTCTACTATCTGATACAGTTTGGCACAGTCAGTCTAAGTCACTATGTACATTAATTTTAATTACTAATTTTATAAGGATTATTATTATACTTATTATAAATAATCGATATGTTATATAAAGTGAACATTTCTGTTAACTTGTATTAAAAATTTTAGTCTTTAAATTCATTTCTAAAAGATTTAAACCATTCTTTTATATTAATTTTGTTATGCTTTCAGAATTAGATAAGACTGTTGAGGGCAAAACTCAGTCGACAAATCTATTTGATAAATCTTCTTTTTCAAATTCATCAGAGGTAATTTCTATATCTCACAAGCAGATAACAAATTCTGAAATCGCAAGAAAGTCCTGTTATGATGATAAAAGTAGATCTTAATGTCAGCAAATCATTTCTAGCTGTTTTATTACACGACTTTTCAGCAAAGACTACCTTTTTAAGCTGATTTATATAATTCTTACAATACAGTTGTCAGTAAGAATAAAAATCAAGAAACTACATATATAGAATATAAAATAACTGTAGGAAGTTAAAATAATATATTTTATACTATAATAACCAACCTGAGATACGAAGTTGTTGAAATAGTATTATCATTATATTGCTATGTGTATAGAGAGTAGGCATTTTTGTGGTCCAGTTGTATTTTAATTATTTTAGTGTAAATAGGCCAAATAGGGTGAATATTTTAATTATTTTGTCTAAAAATAAACCGTAGAACTGCCACTAAACAACTAGTATAAATACGAGACTAATAGAATAATAAAAAGCTGATTATTTAGTATTAATTATTATTAAATAAGAGATTCACTGAGCGACAAAAAGCTATATTCAAAAGCTTATCAAAAGAAATAATAAAATAATGTCTAGGTGATAAGGATTTTTTGGATCTGTTCTCTGAAAAATTTATTAATAGTGCAGTAATAAATATTAATCCAAAAATATTTGAAAATGGATGTAGCTGATAGAAGCGATATTTTTCAAGTCAATACTCGGATCTCATGAGTTACGTAAGTGCTATTCATTGTGGTTGGAAGTCTATGAAAAATAGCCGCCGTGCTTGGTTTTAAATATCTGCGGTTCTATTGGTCCTACCAGAGCGAGTAAGGTTTCAAAATGTTTGATTTTAAAAGAGCACCAAAACTAGAGGGGTTAGAAAGCTCAAAAGCTTAACATAATCTCAAAAAACCAACAAACATGCGTCAACTGGTCATTTTTCAACATTCTTGTATTACTCGGGTTTTAGTAGACCGATTTTGTTGGAGAAAAGGCATCAGTACAAAAAGGTACCTAACACTTCAAAGTCGTATATGTCAAGGAACATAACCTTGAAGTAACCTTAAAGGTACTAAGAGCATGTAACTTTGACAGACTGTTATAGATGAGATATCGACAATTTTCTTTAAGTTTATCTTTTTATCTTCTTTCAAATGAGATCAATAAAACCCTCTAATGCTAGTCTTTCGCCTTCCGACCACCAGGAATAGCATTTTCGTAACCCATGGAGCCTGACTAATAACTAGCTTCTATCAACTACTTCCATTTTCAAAAATGTATGGCTTCACTATGATATAGTAGCACAAAACATATCGGATCGCCTTGGTGTAATGAAGAATAATATAGACTTAGAGGAACAAATTAACCATATACAGTCTAACCGATAGCCGCGTTGGTTAAGGTGTGAGGTGGTAATCGCGATTAATTGAACAGGTATCGCGCTACGGGGTTCGAACCCCGGCTCCGGCACTATTGGAGGATATGGTTGTATGTCCGCGTTTTTCAATGTATAACCCCCTTCTGCACAAGCCTCTGGCTTATGGAATTGGGGGTTGTCTAATTTCTGTGGTGTTATTTATATATATTTATATGAAAATGAAGAATTTTAAATAAAAATTGATTATATGGAACAACAAACAATATGAAACCAATACGAATTTTTGAAATTGATGAGAACACATAGGAAAATCCAGATGAAAATTCTAAGTTTTAATGAAAAATTATTGAACATATTTTAAATCAATTTAAATATAAAGAACTGTCAACTAGAATACTGTTATCGTCCTGGTTCACTAGAAAAAAGTTACATAAATAAACATAGGCTAATTTTAATCAAACTTACTAACCCTAGACAGTGAAAAGATGTCTTCAATAATAAGAGGAAATTAAAAGAAAGCAGGATTATAACAAATGAAGAACTTGGCCGGTCAGAGTCCGTTGTCCTACTCAGATTATGTGTTTTGTAATACTCTAAAATTAAAGATTTTTTAATCCATCAAGAATCATTGCAAAACCAATGGTAAATAATTACGTTGTGTCACAACAGATTTCGCCTAAAATTGATCAGTACATCTAAAATCCAATAGCTACAGCATCCACCAAGAGATGGCAATAACCTTATTTCGAGAAAATATTGAAATTAGTTGGATAAATATGTATACTGTAAATTGTGATAAATATAAGTTATAGTTAAATAAATGCATAAGAGTTGTAATGATCGAAAGTTCATAATATCGACTTGACTTTAAAACTAAATATTGGTAACACTGTTCTATGTCTGTCAAACAGTAAAGTCTACTCATCACTGATTATTTTTTGTGAAATTGAAGGGCATAAAAATGCTTAAATTATGAGCCTTTTTCTCTTTTTTGAATCAAGAACTCGAGATATACACTCGCTACGTTAACTTGGTAAACGGCATATTTTGCCTAGTCGGTATAGGTTACCGACCGAAACAATGGGAGCGCTGCGGACTGTGGAAATTACAGGGGTATAGCTCTCCTGGCTGTTGGAGGGAAGATACTCACTAAAGCGATGGCAAATAGGCTAACACCTGTTATGGAAAAGTTACTTCCTGAAACACAGAGTGGCTTTAGACCAAACCGAGGCACATCGGACCTAATCTTCACACTTAAACAGCTTCAAGAAAAAGCACTCGAACATCAAGGAGAAATTCACATGGCCTTCATTGATTTAACCAAGGCGTTTGACTCGGTGGACAGGGAAGTGCTCTGGAAAATTATGCTCCGCTTAGGTATCCCTAGAAAATTTGTGGAAATATGTCGCAGTCTACATACAAACAACAACGCCCAGGTTATGTATAATAATGAGGCAACCGAACCTTTCCAAACCCTCACTGGAGTTAGGCAGGGATGTGTCCTGGCACCCCTACTCTTTAATTTGTTTACCACTGCTCTAACAATTATTGTTGACAACAAACTGACAGTCAGAGGAATAGGCCTCAGATACCGTTTTGATGGCGGTCTCTTTAACATAGGGCGCTTTAGAGCTTTCACGAAGACACGCACATGATTCATTTGTGATCTCCAGTATGCGGATGACTGTGCACTTTTAGCCTCTACGCTGGAAGAGCTTCAAGAACTTTTAGATGTGTATGCCCAGAGCTATGATTCCTTGGGACTTAAAATCAACATTGGAAAGACTAAGATTATGTCAACTCCTCATCAAGTGAACCAAATAGACATTACACTTAATGGAAATTCTCTTGAAGTGGTGGATCAGTTCATTTACTTAGGCAACGTTGTTAATGACAAAGCAAACATGGACAGCGAGATTCGCAATAGAATTAACGCTGCATCTAGAGCACTCTGGGGACTTAGAGAGAGAGGGTATTTGACAACCACGACCTTGCTTTGTCAACGAAAATGGCTGTCTACGGAGCAGTTGTCATTCCAACACTCCTATATGGATGTGAAAGCTGGGTCACTTACCGTCGTCATGTGAAAGAATTGGAACGTTTTCAGCAAAGACACCTCAGAAGTATGATGAAAATCCGTTGGTTCCATCACATATCAAACGTGGAAGTACTCAGGAGAGCAAACAGCCTTCCAATTGAGGTGCTTATTTCAAGAGCACGCCTAAGATGGGCAGGTCACGTTCATCGTATGCATGATAACCGCCTTCCTAAATGTACACTTTATGGTGAATTGCTAAACGGTAAAAGAAGGCGTGGCGGTCAACGAAAGAGGTTCAAAGACGCTCTCCATGAAAATCTAAAATCTTGCGGTATTGCAGACGAGCAATGGGAACAACTTGCAGCGGACAGAATCGAATGGCGAGGGGTTGTGGCCAGCTATCAAGGAAATGTTGCTGCAAGAAGGCCGAATCCAAGACCTAACCAGGTCTATGTCTGTCCTGACTGCGGTCGACATGTGCTCTTCCGAATTGGCCTCTATAGCCATGGCCGTGTGCACCGTAGATGAATGGGAATTACAATAGACTACACCTTTTACTTGTTTTTTATTGTACACAATTTATCGACTGTAACATTTTTATACTCGGCCTCGAGTAACGGCTAATAAATAAATATGTTACCGCATTTTGGATCAAGTTTAACACAAAATTCAATTAACACTTTATTTATTTAATTGAATATCGGATATCGGATTTATTTAGCAAGTTATCGTCCAAGAGAAAATTGGGTAAGACTTATATTGTATATATCTTTTTATAATGTTGGTATACAATTTTGATTTAACGATATTGCCCTGACGATTCCATATATTCTTGATTATTTCAGAAAATTCCTATTGCTATTTTGACCACTGTGATTTGAAAGACTTGGAATTGGCTGGGAGGGTGGTCAATGAAAATTATTGAACCACAGCACTTAGAACAGGCCCTTTGTACTTTAGGCAGACCCTTGCCTAGGCTTCCAACCAACCCAATCTTGCGGAATAGGTGGTGATGATGCCTAGGAGCATCTACCCTTACATCAGCCAAAGTAGGCCAACGTTCTCCCAAAACGGATTCTCTAATTCATGAGACGGCAGAACGGTCACAGAGTACATGTTAAACTATCTCATTTTCGGCTGGTGTTTGTTGTAATCGAAGCATTAGCGTTTTGATGGTAATATTCAATTATTACACTTAACGCGCCAGGCTTGCAACTTGTAATTCAGCGCTCGACGGGGCACATAGCGCGGAGAGTAGCTGTTGGTTGCAGTCTGGTTACGCTCCTTATAGTAAAATAAGGATTTTATAGAGGAGTTTGCGACTAAAAATATTGTATTTTAATATTCCGCCCTCTAAAAGCACATTTAAACTATCTCATCTTCTTATTCACAACCTCTACAGAGAGGTGTTTCGCTTAATCTCATGTTGTGTAGATGTGTCCAGTCTGGATTCCCGTTATAAAATGTAGATTCCTTCTGGACATTACCAGGTAGCCCATTGATGTAGTCTTGTTGGGATATTTTAGTAGTTCCGTAGCAAGCCGACAGCTATTTGTTTCATCCCACAGCTTCTTGAATTCATTGTAAATGTTCTCTTTAATTATCTGTGTTATGGCCGTGATCGGTAACAGACTGGCCGGGCCTGGTCCAAAGGTACTTAGGCCTGATGTCTTCTTGGCCATTTTGTCGGCTACTTTGTTGCCATTACACCGTGCATGTCCTCTCAACAAACCTATATGTTATTTATGCTGGAGGCACCCACAAGTGCTTGGTGACATTCCCATACTGCTTTTGTGGTAATTTTATAACTTCTCAAGGCTACTAATGATTGTCTACAATCTGTGTAGATCCTGATTGTTTTGCCTGTAGTTTGCCTGCGGACAATCTCTTTTGCAGCTATGGTTATGCCCGCCAGTTCCGTCTGTACTACGCTGGCTCCTTTTTTGATCCGTCTTTGAAGATGTTTATCACACCTTCGCCAGCAGCCTCGTTCTCACTATTAGTCTGTATTATTAGGGTATGTCAAAGACAAACCGGGGAGAAATGCCATCTATACACGTCTGTCGAAGAGGCGTCTTCCTGACAGCCTCATGCCACAGGCGACTTCTTGCCATTCCACAGCCTACATTTGGTTGTATGCCAACGAATTTAAGGCGTACCATTATTGTCAGAGCCACTTCTCTTAGATATATATCTAATGGTGGCAGACACAACATTACCTCCATAGCTCTCGTTGGCGTCGTTCGCATAGCTTCGGGTATACTTAGGCAGGCAACTCTCTTCACTTGGCTGAGCTTGATTTTAGCTATAGTCTGTTTGCTCTGAGTCCACCAAACCGCAGCTCAATAGGTTATCATTAGTCTTATGACAGCGGTATATATCCATATGACCACTTTCGGTTTTATTCCTCAGGTTTTCCTCACGGTCCTGCGATACTGCTCATAAGAAATGTAAGCCTTCTTTAATCTTCCATCTATGTGAAAATTCCATGTTAGTAGTCATCGAAGGTTACCCCAAGGTATTTCAATTCTGATGCGAAACTTAGTGTTGTATCCAGGAGAGCAAGTGCCTTCAGTGCTCCTAGTTTCCTTTTCCTTGTGAAAAAAACTATCTTCGTATTCCTGGGATTGATAGACAAGGAGTGTTCTCTGTACAATTTTTCGATTATTCTTAGGAACCCCTGCATTCTTTCACAAAGGACTCCTTCGTATTTTCCGCTAAGCATTATTGTCAAATCATCTGAATTGTGTGGAATCCTTCTGAATTGAGGCGGCATAAGAGACTATCAAGAGCGAGCTTCCCATGATCGTAGGTACATTCTTCTTCACTAGGGACGCTGTAATTTTTGATAATGTAGTTCTGCCAAACACGCCTTTTATGTCTATGAAGACTTCTAGGGTGGACTCTTTATTGTCCAAGGATCTCTCAATCTGACTTACGACTGCATGGAGGGCGGTGTTGGTGGATCTTCCTAGGGTGTATGCGTGCTGGTTAGAATGTAAAATGTTGTCTTTTACTACAACATCCCTTATGTATCGTTCATATAGCTTCTCCGTAGTCTTGAGCAGGAACGAGTTTAAGCTAATAGGTCTATACGCCTTGGGGGTGGTATAGTCCATCCGCCCTGCCTTTGGGATAAACACAACTTTCAGTTCTCCCATCTCTGGAATGCGAAGGTGTGTTAAGCACGCCCTATGTTCTCGAATCAGGTGCGACAGTGCGGAAATACTTGTAAAGATTTTAATTGTCCAGAAATCTCTCTAATTAGGAGAACGTTCAAGTATTGATTTTCATATTATTATTTTGCTTCAAATAATTCTTCTTACTGTATAATTATTTTTAAATTGTTAATAATGCTTTTCCTAGCACAACACCCTTGACGATAGCCTAATGCATATTTTAAATAATTATTTGTCTGTAAATTTATTATATCTTTAGACCATTCAATATGCCACTACCCCCTAATGGACTGTCATTATATCAGTGAAAACTATTCTTATGTTATTGATATATTATTATTTTAGTCGGAAATAGCATATCTTGGTAATATTTGGGAGTCCTAACACGTTGCCGAATTTAGACGCAAACTCAGTATGGTGAAACTAAAAGAACTAATATCGTGTGCTTCGTCGATATTTTGGAGTATTCTCGGCACATTGGAAGGTGTACGAAATAATGGTTCATAAGAGCGTAAGCGTAAGTTGTTAAGGTAGGTCCTTTAAATTAATATTTACTTGGACTGTTCGATAAACATCTGCCATTAAAGACCGTTGGGATAACCAAGAGTAAGGCGCCATGGCTAACGGATAACATTAGATTTCTTATGTCTCTAAGAGACATAGGCAAACTAAATCTCGGGTGCACTGGTAACACTATAAAGGGCCAGCGAAAAAAGGCTTATTTTAACATGTATCTAAAAATAATAATTCTAAAACTCTTCGGAAGGGACTAAAATCTTTAAACGTAAATAATACTACAGCAAGTCATATTCCCGCAAATCTACAAAATGCAAATCTGATTAATAATCACTTAATAAACAGTATTCCAAATGATTTAAACGACAATATTTTAAACACACTGAACTACTACCAGCAAAATAAAATTTATCAGGTTAATTTTACCTTTAACCTTTCCTCATAAGATCACGTAGTGAATGGTTCTTAAAACATTGAAGAATGTCTCTCCTGAATCTGATAATATAAGTATAAGTTTAATTAAATTGTGTTACCCTTGGATTCTAAAATGTTTAGCACATATAGTAATATAGTAGTTCAGTGCAATTATCCATCGAGTTAGACGAATGCCTTGGTAACCGATTTCCAAAAAAACGAGGTTTTAACATATTTAGATCTAAGACCCATAAGTATTCTACCTTTCAAAGTTAATCAGCCTTGTTAACCGTAATTGATGATATTATTCAAGCGTATGACGATGGAAAAAGTGCGGCTCTGATATTACTCGATTTCAGAAAAGCTTTCGGCACCATTAATCATGATATCTTACTGGCTATTTTACAATCTTGTGGTGTTGATGTCGAGGGTGTTATGCTATTTAGGTTATACCTAGAGGGTCACAGTCAAATAATTAAATTGCATGGAACTATGTCTGATGTAAGATATTTAACAAGGGGTTTTGCGTAAGGTTCTATCCTTGGGCCCTTGCTGTTCTCGGTCTATACCAGCCAATTTCCTAAATTTGTGGACGTCAGTGCAGTTCATATGTATGCCGATGACACACAAGTGCTCTACTCATTTTATCCCACTGAATATCATAATGCTCTAACAGCAATTAATAATGACTCGGAACATTCACTAGCATTAAATCCGCCAAAATCAGGTGTTATCTTGTTTAGTAAAAGAACATACCATGTTAACCTTCGACAAGTTAAAATCATGTTAAAATCAATGATATA
This sequence comes from Leptura quadrifasciata, assembly GCA_963675555.1. Taxonomy (NCBI): domain Eukaryota; kingdom Metazoa; phylum Arthropoda; class Insecta; order Coleoptera; family Cerambycidae; genus Leptura; species Leptura quadrifasciata. The sequence continues at coordinate 184,977,414 of OY776673.1, read as the reverse complement.
CAAATTAAAATAACTGACAGCGCAAGAAACCTCGGTTTAACTCTAGATAAGTCTCTTAGATTTCGAAAGCATGTTACTAAAAATATTCAAAGGGCATATGCAGCTCTTCGTTTATTGTATCCACAGAGATTGTTTTTAAATTGTGAGACAAAAAAGATGTTATGTGATACATTGGTACTATCTCATTTACGTGTTGTGCTCCTGTCTATGGACCCGGTTTAGACCAAGATTGTACAAATAGAATATAGCGTGTTCAAAACACGTGCATACGTTTTATATATGGCATTAGAAAATTTGACAATGTGTCGCGTAAGTAATTTTAATTAAAATGGCTCAACATGAAAAATCGATTTCGCGTATACGCTCTGTTCTTGTACTATAAAATCATTACAACAAAAGTACCGTCATATTTATTTAACAAAATATCATACCGCACTGACGTTCACAATATAATGAACGAATTAGAGGACTGATAACACCACCTTCTCATAAAAGTGCATTTTTTGAGAGAAGCTTTAAACTCACGCTATTATATAAGTTGTATAACTCTATTCTTACGGATTTTAAGACTTTTAGCGACTATAACTTCAAAAAATTTATTAGGAACTTTTCACGGATAAACAAAATCTGGAGTATTTATTATATTATGTTTAAATCTATTACGATATAATGGTTTTAATAATAATTTTAATCTCTTACACAATTTCTTACTGTGTTAATTCTGTTTTGTTTTCTGTTGTCCTGTGTTATTTATCGTTTGTTTATTCATCCACAAGGGTTAAGTGGTAGAGACACATTTGAGTGAAATTTCCCTTGTTTCCCATTTAGTATTGTGAAGTATTATATGTATTTCTTTTATTGTTGTTTTTAGGAAATAAAGACATTTATCATTATTAAGATATACAACTGATAAATCAGTGAATATTTTTTTTTCAGCCGCAATAGTAAAACATTCAATTATGAAATACACGAGTGAGGCAGATTTAATAGCAGATTATTATGTCACACAATGTATGTTACTTAGATTGACGTTGTAGCACGATCTGTTTCCCCTTGTTTAATTACCTAAATGGACACTTTTAAGCAAATTAGATTATTATATAAAGTTTTTACTATATCACATTTAAATTCTAAGAAGAAAGATCATCCATCAAATTCTTTATAATATTTATTAACAATACTAAAATATTAATGTTCACTACGTTTTGTACGCCGATGAACTTAAAATATATTGTAGAATTTCTACAGTCTCTGATTGTGAGAACCTTCAGAGGAATATTACTACACTCAATAATTACAATTATTGCAATTGGTGTCATAAAAACAAACTACCGCTGAAGACAAACATGTGCAAAGTTATGTCTCTGTCATAAAATATTAGCACTTTTGTTTTATTATTTACTTGACGATCCAGTTCTCCAGAGGCCTGGCTACATTAAAGATTTAGAAGCTCTCTTTGACTCAGCTCAGTTTTCACATCACATGAACGTTCGGCTGGTGCGTATAATAGTCTTGATTTTATTTTACGTAATTCTAAAGATTTCAAAAAAGTGAGTTAGCAGCTTATTACTTTTTTAAAATCAAGGCTTGAGTATGGTGTCCTAGATAATAATAACAATATTATTTATTTTCCTTAGTGAGAAATAGTCTACATTTTTCTTAGTACTAGGAAAACCAATTTTTATAGAATTAACCTAAAATTTAATAACAATAAGAATTATATATATATATATATATATATATATATATATATATATATATATATGGCGGGTGTTAAATGAAGTGACTCCTTCAGTAGTCACGGTTGTCTAAACGACGTTTCGGTAGAATCTTATCTGCCACCTTCAGGTTCTCACTGAAAGCTGCTTACTGCTGCTCCCCGTTGCTCGAACTCAACTGAACCTGAAGACGGCAGATAAGATTCTGTCGAAACGTCGTTTAGAAAACCGTGACTGCTGGAGGAGTCGACCATCGACGCGGGAGAGCACCCGGAAGTACAATAACACTATATATATATATATATATATATACTGCATAATTTAGAGACACAAAGGGAGTCGGATAATGAACAAAAACATTTATCAAGTGAAAATTCCTTAAATAACCTTTCGTTCCTGATATATTTTACCTTATCCGGCCACAAATTAAATAATTTTAGCCCTAAACAATAAGGTGAATTAAAAGTTATTTTCAATATAGCAACAATATGAAAATTATGTTTTTGTCTCGTATTGATGTTGTTGACGTTGGCTATTTCTTGATTTTTAAAAACACTGTAGGTGCTATTTTATTTATTATCTCTTATTTAACTTCGGCAGGGTCTATATATCTAAATCTCGTGGGTGAATGGACTATGTCCAAAGTCAATAATTTTCAAAAAAAAAAACATTGTTGGTACGCACATTTCAACAATATACAGATTTAACAAAGTTAAAATTTAAAAAAATGTCCTTGCATGAATGAATATTGAAACTTTAGCAATACACCTTGAGACTCGTTTTTGTTCTATAAAAACATGAGATCCAAAAGTGGAATTTCCCCAGAAGCAAACATCATATTATCCTAAACGGGACGGTGTAATATAATGCAAGCAGTTGTTCTGTACACAGAATGTTTCTTATATTTATAAATAATTAGGTGACTGAGGCAAGCTTCGAAATAATAGTTTCTTATTGAGCTTTCCAATTAAGATTTTTATCTGGCTTCAAACCTAAAAATTTAACCATTTCTATTTTAGTACATAAAGAAGTATTGCTTATATTAAAATTTAACAACTTACACTGTTTTGACCATTGTGAAATTTTAACATCTGGGTTTTTCGGCGTTGAAACATAATGAGTTCTAGAAAAACCATTTATTTAGCTTATTAAATCAAGTATGATAGCAGAGTTCCAAACTATAGCAAAAAGAGCACAGGATCCAAAATAGAACCCTGTGGAACTCCTAACGTTAAGTATGACCATTCAGAGCTAACCTTATGAAAGCTCTTATTATATACCCATTATATTTGGTTCTTATTTTCAAGAAAAACTTTAACCCAATTTAGTGCTTTTCCTCTTATTTCGTAATCATTTAGTTTGGTCACTAATCGAATGTTCTGCTGAGAACGCAAAAAATTCCAACAGGGCACTCGCCAGCTTCAAGGATATTTAATAGTTTCTCGCAAAAATAGAGTACAGCTGTAATGGTTGTCTTTCCACTGTGAAATCCGTGCTGACTTTTAGTTAATATTTTATACTTTTCCAGACATTTAGACAATATTATATCCATAGAACGAAACTCAAGTAATTTAGAAAAACCTAAAGGCATCGTAATTATAGTAACTAACTATAGGCCTATTTCTATAATTTCTCTAGTTTTGCGAAAGTTTTCGAGATGTCTATATACAGTCACATATATCGTTCAATAAGAAACTGCATATCTGTGTCACAACATGGATTTAAGAGCAAAAAACCTACTATGACTAATTTCCTCGTTATCACTCAACTGAGATTTAGCTACAATGTCTTCTTCAGTATCATACTTAAAATCTCAAACACACATATGTATAATATTCAGTTTTAAGTTATTTACCTAGTTGTCTAGACTTAGTTATTGGTTTAGTTTTATATTCGTATGACCTATTCATACTTATAATTACTTATTTTGTATTCTTGTAGTTGTATTGTGTTTGTATTTTCAGTTTATATTTATATAGTGTTGCCTTGTAAATGGTTTCTCTGTTCGGTAATGTAATAAAATTTAATTCAATTTAATTTAAAGAAAACATCATTGCAGATACATTGTCACGCGTAAATGAACTTTCAGAATTAATAGGCACACCAAAACTCCCGTTTCAGATTTTGATGTGCCCAAGGGTAGTTTCGAAGACATTCACATAGACCTCTTGGATCGTTACCACCTTCCAACGGGTATCGTTATATCCTCACTATGGTTGAACGATTCACACGCTGGCCAGAAGCATACATCCTTATAAGGCATTTCTTCTGAAACCGTTGCCAAAATTTATTTCTAAATTTTATCTGTAATTTTGGCGTTCCGTTAACTATCACTACAGATCAAGGTGTCCAGTTCGAATCAAATTTACTTCGCGAATTTTCCTATTGTTTAGGGTTCCATCGGATTTACACAACAGATCATCCTCAAAGCAATGGTATGGTTGAGAGATTCCATAGAACCCTGAAGACTACATTGTTAGCCAGGGCTAATGTAATTTACTGATATGATGAACTGTCAATTATTTTATTGGGTTTACGCGCCATGCCCAAAGAGGACTTACGTTGTTCATCTGTGGAGCTTATTTCCGGACAAACCTTGCGTCTCCTTGGCGACTATTTTGTCCAGTCACATACCGATACTCAGGTCTCGCTTTTCATTACTCAATTACAAACCTATTTCGATAATTTACATTTTAGATCCCCTAAACATAATTTCACTCGCAAGACTTTCGTCAGTCCTGACATCACTCTTTTGTAAATACATCTTCATTCGTCAGGACAGACTGAAGTCATCTTTCGTCCCTTTGTACGAAGGATTGTTTTGTTTTTTCAAAGTTTTTCGTACAAACAAAACTATTACGGTCCTTAAACGTGGGAAGCACTTCACTGTCAGTCTTGATAGGGTTTAATCTGTGTAATTGTTAGATGGTGTTCTCCTCTCCTATTAAACCTGTCTTAAAAAAAAAGTACCTACGTTTCAATATTGATTTTTAGCAGTTTGATTTTTCTATTGCAGGGGGAATATCTGTGGCGTGAAGGCCAATTAAAAATTATATATATATATATATTTTCGGTAACCAAGGAAAATAATAACAACAAAATAGTACATTAAGGGAGAGAAACGTCTTATTTTTCCTGAGGTGTAATTTGAGGCTTGAGGCCCGAGGGAAAAATGGCGGTCTCTCCCGAGGTGTATATACTATTTTTTCCACGATCGGGAGTAGAAACATTTATTTCATAAATAAAGAATTATAATAAATTGGAGCGAAATTGTGACAGAAGTAAAGCATTTACTCCCTAGGGACGAAATAAGACAATAATTTCCCTAGGGGAGTTTTTATTTCATGCCCAATAGTTGTGAGAATGTAACATTTACTATCAATGTTAATAAATAAAAATTACATTTTGTTTAACTATTAACTTATATAAGTAAATATGCAATGTCTTATTAATTAATAAATAAGAATTACATTTTGTTTAACTATTGGGCATGAAATAAAAACTCCCCTAGGGAAATTATTGTCGTATTTCGTCCCTAGGGAGTAAATGCTTTACTTCTGTCACAATTTTGATGCCATAGAAATCGATTTCTACTCCCGGTCGTGGAGAAAATTAATTACTACTATTTTCTGAATTACTGAATTTGATACATAGATTTAATAAAATCAATTATTATCTATTTATCTTTTATTTTATAGCACAACAACTATAGCTTACTTTAGTTTTAATTATGTCTCGACAATGCTAACATTCTTATCAAAACGCGCGACAAGTGGTGCATTTGAATGTAGTGTTTTATTCCTCTGTTAATTATCTAATATCATAATTTATTCGTACAAGAACTAGTTATAGTGTGAATATCCACAACTATTGTAAATTGTATTTTGTTTATGATTGAGTACGTTGACGTACAGAGGCATTTAGAAAATACCACAGCAAATTCTAATTTGAAAAAAATATATTAAATAACATGTCACCGACTAGTTTTTCTTTATAAAACTTTACTGCAAGCGTACTTTGATATCCTTAATAAACAATAAAGAGCCCAATATCCGGCCAAGAAAATTCTAGAACAAGAGACGCCTTGGGTCTGCCGTATATATTTTGTTATTGACGTTAGTAAAAGTTTGCGTATTATCCCTTCTTTCCTTTACACGAATTTAGGCACAGCTTAAAAGCTGTACCTAATTTTCTCTCTGGGAGTTACGTAATAATGAAATGTTTTTAGAAAATTCCCAAACCAAATGATCGCTGAATCTGTTTCCACGGTTAATTCGAAATAAAAAGAGCATCATTGAGAAGGGAACTTACTGGTAGGGCCTGTGGGAAATCTAAGACATCTCTGTGCGCTGTTTCTAAAGGAATTTCCTAAAACAAAACTGTGTGTAAAGATTTTATTAGTATCTTACAGTCTCTAGAGGCAGCAGCATTATCAGCAAAACACGCGAAAAGCTTTTTGGAGCATTCTGAGCCTACAGAGTGTTCATAATAAAAAGAACTTTGCGATATCAGCAGTTTATCCTGTGTAATAAAACAGTGTACCGGTATACTGTGGGGTTACATTTTATTTACTAGTATTTTTGTACAGCACCTTGGAAATTTCAGTTAATTTCGAGTTCTAAATTTGATCAAATAGAATTGGCATGTATATTATTAATTGTCTATTCTTCCACATTTTAAGAAATAATAATAATAACATTTTTTTCGCCATTTGTACTGATACACATACATATTATGTGTATATACGGCAAGTCGCAAAAGTAAAAGAATTATAAGTAAAAAGATGCAGAATAGTAATAAATAAGTAAAAATACATAGCCATCGACTACATAGCAACTAATATTCCAAAAAATCTTACTAAATGTGAGATTAAGGAGCCAGGTATCTCAGATCATGTTGCACTGTTCTTAAATATTATATAAATTTTACCACAAAATAATGTACCACCAAGAAAAAGTGAAATAAAAATTATTAACGAAGAAACTTTAGAACAACTGTTACATCAGTTGTAAATTGACTGGTACAATATAATTTGCACCACTGATGTACACGAGGCCTATTCACATTTCTTCACACGAGCATGACATGCATTGAATATACTTGTCCAACTGTTACAGCTACCAACAGAAAAACAATCAGTTATAAAAAATGGCTTAACCTAACCATTAAAGAAAAAAGTGAAGAATTGAAAAACATGAACTCTCTTCTAAAAAATTCATCTAGCCATGAACTAAAAAATAATATAAAATTAAAAAACTGAGTACAAGAAACTACTGTTAGCTACCAAAAATAGAATACATTAAAAACCGCTGCTCAAGGAATCACTAATTACACATCTATATTTTGTATCCAAGTCTTATACACACTAAATCCCAATGTAATATTGTACGCCTTTTAATAATAGAATGGGGGTGGCAATGGGTAGCTAACGCCAAAAAACCTTTTTTAGACGTTTCGTTTTTATATATACCTACAGTACATCACATTTTAATTTTTTTTACTCCCTTTCATAATAGTGTAGGGGTGGTATTGGTACTTGCTTGTTTTGCCTATTTATACTTATTTACCCCATTTACCCCCGAACCCTTCAACGGAATTAGATCAAAATATAATCTAGTTCCAGATCTCGTTACTATACATAAGTGTACCAAATTTCACAAACGGTTCCAGAGTAAACGTGCGCAAAAAAAAAGTTACAGGCAGACCGGAAATTTTCTTTCGCTCAAATTTAAAATCTCCACGTTTCATGACATTTTAAGCCTATTTCAATAATAAAAAAAAAATTGCTTTACTATACTTCCACTGGACGTGGATGTTAAATGAAATACAAAAAAATATGGCAATTGGTAAACGATAAACTTGGTAGAAATAAAAACAAAGACGATAACATCAATACAAAAAACAGAACTATGTACCACTGATCCTAAAACCGTTGCAAATACATTTGCAGAATATTTCTCCACAAACGCCACTATACGACTAAATTCAGTTTATGGTAACACAAGTATTAACAGCATTTAAAAGATACACAATAACTCACTACCGAACGCCTTAATAATGGCTCCTATTGACGAGGACGAAATTAAAAGTGCCATTAGAGAATTAAAAAACAAAAAATCGACTATTAAGACATTATATTTTTAGTCGCAAACTCCTCTATAAAATCCTTATTTTACTATAAGGAACGTAACCAGACTGCAGCCAACAGCTACTCTCCGGGCTATGTGCCCCGCCGAGCGCTGAATTACAAGTTACAAGCCTGGCGCGTTAAGTGTAATAATTGCATATTACCATCAAAATGCTAATGCTTCGATTGCAACAAACACCAGCCGAAAGACTGATCCTATAAAAGGAGCTCTCGTGCCAGTCGTCACACACCACTTGCAGACCGCAGTTTCGAGCTGTTGGCTCTCGTCAGTGCAAGGTAGATATGTGACGACCGGTACGAGGATCACTTGACCATTTAGTACATTTCGGTATCTTTGGGATAGCGACATGTAAAATAGTCAGCAGGCGCCATCTAGCGGTCCAGTGTCTATTGCAATCGAAAAATAAATAGCCTGACTGGGCTTAGCATAGTTCAAAGGTGCTTTTAGAGGGCGGAATATTAAGACATTATATTTTTAGTCGCAAACTCCTCTATAAAAGGAGTTTGCGACTAAAAATATAATGTCTTAATATTCCGCCCTCTAAAAGCACCTTTGAACTAAAAAATCGACTGGTTGTAATGAAGTATCTGCGCATATTGTAAAACATATAACCGATGCTCTTTTAATCCCACTAGTGTATTTTCTTAATCTATCTATAAACAAAGGCACATTTCCAGACACACTAAAAGTTGCAAATATTATTTCTGTATATAAGCGTAACGACTCAGTTAACATTGAGAACTACCAACCTATAGCAATGCTGAGTGTATTTTCCAAAGTATTCGAAAAAATTATTAGCAAACGGATATTAAAATTCTCAAATAAATATAATATTATAACAAGTGCTCAGCACGGTTTTATGTCGGAGAAATCTACTGAGTCAACTTGCATTGAGTGCTTAGGCTTTATTTACGAAGAAATTGATAAAGTGGGACTACTTTTTGGCTTATGCATTTGACAGCGTAGACCCAAATTTACTCTGCCAAGCTTTTGAGGAAGCTGGTATCAGGGGCAACGTATCGCGTCTGATATTATCATACTTTTCTAACAGAAAAATTGTAGTTAGTCCAAATGGCTCAAAATCAGGCCTGTATAACATCTATCTTATAATTGTACAGGGCTAAATTTTAAGGCCGCTGCTGCTCTTACTTCTTATAAACAATCTTCCGAACAATATCACTTGGTGCCAAATTATAATGTTTGCTGATGATACGGCAATATTGGTATCTGCACCGGACCCTGTACAATTACAACAACAAATTAATATTATTATAATGATTTTATAGCCCGATGTCAATGTAAAAAGCTCTTACTAAATGCCGAAAAAACTGTAAATTTTTATAACAGACGTCCTATAGAGAATATACCGGTAAAAGTGGGTGGATCGAAACTGCTGGGTTAATAGAAACAAAAGTGGGGAACGTAATTTAAAAATTTCCTGGGAGTTCAAATTTAAAATTTGCGGTTTTAGTTTTCTGTTAAATTATCTATCAGTAGGTTCCTTACCTATACCTAGTAAATTTCAGCATTTTATATTGGCAGTGTTGTCAGTAAACAGCTGTTATATATCTTATATTTTTCAAAACAGATAAGTAACTTCGTATCTTGCTGAAAAAATACCTTAACCAGTCCTATTAATATAATTATTAACAAAAGTGAAAAATTCTGTACAGTTCATGAAATTTTTTTTTGTTTTAACATTACTTTTGTCAGAATTTTGGGGTCAATAGAAATAGCCGTTTATAAGTTTATTTATGTTTTATAGCATAGTATAAGAACGCGAGAAGTCATTTTTTATTTTTTTAAATATGCATTATAAGTTTTCCTGGTGATATTGTGAACGATCCATCTTTACAGGTTTGAAGGACTTTTATTACACTTTTCAAAATGGATTATAAACGTTCACAAAGAAGGGTTCAAGGCGATTGTTTCAGATGGAGAATAATACAAAATCTATACTTACTGTTCGTTTTTGTTTAACTGCTTCACTGATGGTACCAACTGAACGTCGTAACACTATAAATCTAACAAAGTAAATACTAGCACTTTCTTAAATTTAAACCTGAAAAGGAATTTTGAAACACAAGAAAAAGACAATATAAATTTCAAAAATATATATATTAAATCTTTTAAAAAATTATGTTTTTACAAAACGTTCAAGAAAAATGTATTAACAAACTATAGTCTGGCCCATGTACAACACATAGTGAGGAACGGAACGACTCATAATGTACCAACTACCATCCAATATGCGGTTTATAGCTAACGATTATACAAAAAGACTCAGGAAATGTTCAATGTTTATAATTTTGGTAGGCTTTTGCTTGCCTATATATTGACGTATTATCAGTTCAATATTAATTTAGTTCGCTCCTCGGAGCTAAAAAATGATTGAATCGCAACGACTTTGAATTATATTCTGCAATTATAGATTCATACGTTCAGGCAAGGCGGTCCCATGCACGTTCTGAGTGCATGGTAACTATATTTTTCTGACACCGATTCACTGAGGAACCGGTTTAGGGCAAATACGCTGAGTTGTCTCCTGCAAATCATATATTACAACAGTAGGTTAAGTCCACCTAGGACTGAAAGGTCGCTGCTCTCAGGTACTTGCAGAATCGTAAGTCGCTATACGCCCATGGAGACATCTATGGCGTATAATAGCAATTGACCATATGAGAGGATTCACTTACCTCTTACCACTACTCAATTTACTATAGTTTGTATAAAACTAGCAGGTTGGCCACTATCATTTGTCTGCTCCATGACCTATGGCATACTGATGATACCGAATAAGTTCAAAACCGGTCTATGTCTAGTCAGGGGGTTAACAAATGATATTGGCTACCACTCTTTCATGATTTGTAAGGTGTAATTCAATGCAGGTCGGGGTATTTGCCCGCTGAGTAGTTGTTTCCTGCAAATCATATATTATAACAGTAGGTTAAGTCCAACTAGGACTGAAAGGTCGCCGCTCTCAGGTACTTGCAGAATCGCAAGTCGCTATACGTCCATGGAGACATCTATGGCGTATAGTAGCAATTGACCATATGAGAGGATTCACTTTACCTCTCACCACTACTCAATTTACTATAGTTTGTATAAAACTAGCAGGTTGGCCACTATCATTTGTCTGTTCCATGACCTATGGCATACTGATGAGAACTAATAAGTTCGAAACCGGTCTATGTCTGGTCAGGGGGTTAACAAATGATATTGGCTAGCACTCTTTCATGATTTGTAAGGTGTAATTCAATGCAGGTCGGGATATTTGCCCGCTGAGTAGTTGTTTCCTGCAAATCATATATTCTAACAGTAGGTTAAGTCCATCTAGGACTGAAAGGTCACCGCTCTCAGGTACTTGCAGAATCGCAAGTCGCTATACGTCCATGGAGACATCTATGACGTATAGTAGCAATTGACCATATGAGAGGATTCACTTACCTCTCACCACTACTCAATATATATATAAAAAAATATAGCCACCCTTTCAACCTTTTCTGAAGTACCTACTTACTCTGGAATTGTACTATACACAAATTAACTAATACTGGCAACTTCAATACCTTTAAATTAAAAGTAAAACTCTTCTGACATTCTTGTAGCAAAACTGTTTTTATACCGTACAGGAGAATTTAAATTGTGTCACCTAGTCAATTACTGTATTCAGTATAAAATCATTGTGGGGCTATAATCAATAAATGTACATTAATTTTAACCCATAAAAATATTTTTGAACAGTTTGAATCATTTTAATTATCTAGTAAAACCGTACTTCTTAGGATGCCCGGAAAAATGGCCAGTATCTTGGAAAATATGCATTTGTACGAATGGAAAAATTTGTATTTGATCTTGAGATAGAAGTCCAAATTTTTGCAGATTTTTAAAATGCTTATCTTCCAATGTTCTCCATTTCTATGAAATTCCTGATTTTTCATGTTATTTTTGAAATTTTTGAAAATAATCATTTTAGTGAAAAGCTGCAAAGGAAAAAGTCTTACATTTTTAAAAGAAATTAACCTGTAAATTTTCAGATCGATCGGACAGACTTTTCGTTTCACCTACTCCATTTCTCTAGAATTTGAATCCACAATAAGTAAGTAAAAAGGTCTTATATTGTCCCCAAAAACCTAAATTAACCTTTCTTCTTCAAATTTACACCATTTTTCCTTAGTTAACAAATCGTAACAATTTTATTGTTTATTTAACACATTAGAAGATCTCACACTTTCTGACCATATAAATTCTGATCCTTGAACAATTCTGAACACGATGGATATTCCGATACCTCTTTCAAAAATGTTCTTAATGACATCCTTAAATGACTAGACTAATGCCATATTTCTTGAGATATCTCCCGGCAAATTGTACATCTACGAGCCTGTAAGAAAATAAACCAAGATATTGGTTAACCATTTTACGAACCAAATCCATTAGAGGTGAGCTTTATGAAAAGAGACGGAGAAATTTGCATTTAATGTACTAGCTATAACATTTTAATGCGCTCTGTGCCAGTAATACCTATTTAAGTGTTAAAATTGCTCTGAATATATTTCAACTTATGTTCAGGAAAGGCATAACAAGTATATTAGAGTAGTGCATGAGTACTTCTGTAATAATTTAATTTTTATGGTTTCACTTAGACATATTTGATGTAGTGTAGAGACATATTTAATGTAATATTGCATTTCAATGATTAATATATTTTTTCTACTTCCATCTTTAAAATGGCGTTTATCGTATACGTTTCCATGACGCTAAATAATCCTTTAAACACGCTTTCGACAAACCGTGACTTCGTGCATTTTAGTCACGGACTGAACTTAGCAACGAGATATTAGTCACGGCTGAGGTTAATTCTAGATATTTTAATGGCAACAATCAAGTTAGTTTTCCGTAATTCTTGTCATCAATCTGTCAAAATAAATCGACGCGTTGTGACAAGAGACAATTAATTTTGTATTTTTTTGGAAAAAAATGAGCCTAAACGACAGTGAAAGTGAAGAAGATGTTTTCATTTGTACTCCGCCCGAAATTACTCAAGCAGCGGCATCGGCAACTGCTAGTTTGCTGCCAGAAAAATCTAAAAGTCAATACGAACGTGCATATAAACTTTTCCAAGATTGGCGTCAAGAAAACCAAACAAATTCATTTTCTAAGAATGTATTACTTGCTTATTTCCAAAATTTGTCGAAAAAGATGAAACCGTCCTCTTTGTGGGCAATCTATTCAATGCTGCGGACGACAATTAATCTAAAAAACAATGTTGATATTAGCAAGTACCCCAAATTGTGCGCATTTCTGAAGCGTAAATCAGACGGTTACAGACCTAAAAAGTCGAAAATATTGACACCCCAGCAAATTAGAGAATTCTTATCATCTGCTCCAGACGAAGAATACCTATTTACAAAGGTAATAGTATAAAACCAAATTAAATAAAAATAAACAACATTATAAATATTTTAGGTAGGGTTACTTTTTGGAATAATGGGAGCTTGTCGGCGGGAAGAATTGACGAAAATTCAAACAAGTGATGTTGAAGACCTTAACACGGCCCTTTTAGTTCACATTCCTGACACGAAAACAAAAACAGAACGCCAGTTTGTTATTGGAGGTAATTTCTATCATACATGCAAGAAATACATGGAACTTCGACCTCCAAACCTGACAAGTACTACCCGATTTTTCTTAAAGTACCAGCGAGGAAAATGTAGAAAACAGTCAATTGGAATTAATAAATTTGGCAGCCTCTCTAGCGTAGTAGCAAAATTCTTAAAATTACCTGACCCTGCTGCTTATACTGATCATTGCCTAAGAAGGTCTTCAGCGACGATTTTGGTGGACTCGGGTGCGGACATCACAGCATTAAAGCGTCATGGAGGGTGGCGATCCACAGCTGTTGCAGAGAGTTATATTGACCACTCGTTAAACAATAAAATTGAGACCGCTACTAAAATCATGAACACTGTTCAAAATAATGCAATGCAAAAAAATAAAGAGAATATTGATATTGAAATTGCTCAAAGTTCAAGCATTGATAAAAATGAAAGTGGACCAAGTATTAGCTTCAATTCAAATCATGAAGCAAATTTAACACAGTTCGATGGAACGCATTTAGGAAAATCACTTAGTTTTTTTAGCAATTGCCAAAATGTTTCCAATGTTACTGTTACCATGTTATTGATACGTTAATAAATGAAATATTAAAATAACTTCCAAATTTTTTATTTAGATATTTGCTGTCGTAGAAAAAGTATAATATGCAACACGTTTTATAAACTTGTTAGTCACTCATTTTATTAAACACTCGCTCCGCTACGCGTCGCTCGCGATTAATAAAACTCGTGACTAAAATGACGTTTATAAAACTTGTTACATAATATACTATAAATAAATTAAATTATTAGTAATACTTTATGTCATTAAAATCGTTATTTATTTACTTTTTATCAAATATCATGTATATTTTGTCCTAGCGATAAAATGAAAATGTCAATCCTTTAGGTTTTTTATGTTGATTCTGTAACAGGAGCATGTGATATTAATAACGTTTACCATATATATGGGTTTAGGTCATTATTCATTATTGGACAGATAATCAATAGCAGATTTAATTATTTTTGAACTGAATTTCTGATTTATTACAAAGATGAGCAAAACGTCGCTTGAAAGAGAATGTTTAAATAAAGTTGATCAAATTCTGAACTGTCTTGATTATGTTATAATTATATCGTAAACTCCAATCAGGGGATAGAGCTCTTTTAAAATTTTAATAACTCGCCCAGATAGTCTGTAGTCTGCATTAACGGCTTTTGGCACACAAAGGCTTTGGATTAAAGAGTCTAATTTAAAATATCCCCGCGAGCACAGTCGGACGAGTAGATGATAATGAGTCCTTTTGTTGGTGTTTGGGAATTTTCCTTGTCGTCTTGGAAAAATACGAAATATTCCCCGAAGATATTATTTATATTCAGTTAGGCAGGTAAAGTTTTCAGTTGACTTACAACAATACTATTACAGCAAATTTTGTTCACAATGTGTTAACGCATATGATTAAAATAAAAAAAAGAAATATTGTCCAAACATTAAATGTGGTGTTCTGTTCATATTCATATAACTTCTGATCACAAATTCTACAAAAATAACGAAATAAATCAGTATGTTGGAAAAATAACCTATACGCCTGTGATGTTTATGTGGAAGGATCAGTCAGAGGCTATTTTTTTTACCAACTAATACAGTTTATAACAAAAGTAAGCATGCAGGAAACAAACGAGTGAGCACAGGTCGTAGGAGCACAGTCACTACTAATTAATTACACACAATGCCAAGTGGAATCAACAGCGGCTCCAGTGGAACCTCATCAGGTGACCGCAACCTAAGATCAAGCCAGAAAGAGGGAATTAACGATGTAACCATGAGTAATATTAATTATATTATACAACAAGTTTCTACCCAAGTTTCTGCTAATATTTCTGCAGATATTAGTAAACGGTTTGATGAGATAGAAAATAGTTTAAAAACATTTAATGTCTCCATTAAAGAAAGTAAGACATCTATTATACAGCTCGACCACAGGGTTGATTCTCTAGAACAGTATGCAAAGCGTTGTAACCTGCGCATACATGGTCTTAAACGACAAGACAGCGAAAATACTAATCAAATTATAAGTAATTTTATCAGTGATAAACTAAGAATTAATGCTAGAGAAACCGATATAGAACATAGTTATCGAATTAATGATAATGTGCTTCTAGTCAAATTTAAAACACATGAGATAAAACAAAGAGTATACAATTCCAAGGCGAAGCTTAAACAGACAGAATATATAATCAGGGAAGATCTCACAATATTTCGAATCAGAGCTATTAGAGCTGCAGTTGCAAAATATGGAGCTAAGAATGTGTGGACCATTGATGGTAAAATACGACTGAAAATCAACAACGCCGTTATGAAACCAACTGTACATGAATTAGAGAAAATTATCGCAGAAACGCCTATTAATAACGACAAATGACTCACTGTTGTGAAGAGGCACACATATTTAATTTATTTTTAGGGCAAAATGTTAATGTACAATGATGAATATATATTATTTTTTTTCTTCTCAAAAATGTTATAATATTTATCTTGCTTTGATAATGTGGTAAAATTTTTATTTCTTTCCTTCATTATATATACGATTGCAAAAAATGCGTAAATAAATGTCACATATCTGTTTACTTTTCTTTTGGTAAGGCAATGCGTGTTCTCATATTTATTTTCCGATTCTAATATAGATTTATTATAGCTGTTTTATTCTCGTTTTTGTATGATATAGTTATAATGTTTTTCCTAAGGATGTATTTTTTGAATCACTTTATACAAGTTACACAAAATATGTTTGTTTTTAGTTTTTATTGGGATTTTTAAGTATGTATAAGGTATATCATTTTATAGACATGAGATATGTATATATATTTTTTGTAATCAACGAAACAGTATGATTATTAAATTAAAGATACCACTATACTTTTTTCTCAGTTCAATATTCAAACATGTCGAACAGTTTATATAATTTTTTTAACATTAATATTCTTGTTTTTTTGCCGTAGGATATAGGTTATCATGCAATTCAAAGTTGCCACCCTTAATGTAAGATCACTGTTCACAGGATTTAATGAGTTAAGATCTATTGCTGAAAATTATAAATTCGATATTTTTATTATCACAGAAACCTGGCTGTCGCCGCTAATTTCATCTAACCAAATATTAATCGATGGTTATCAAATTATAAGGAAAGATCGTCAAGGGAGAGGTGGAGGTATTGCAATATATTATAGAAATCACATATCAGTGGAAAAAATAAATATCGATAATATCAATTCATCACCACTTGAACAATTATGGGTAAGTCTTAAAATTAATCAAAGCAATATTGGTATTGGTGGAGTATATAGACCTCCAAATTCATCGGTTGCAGACTGCATTAATGATCTTGAAAATACAATTCCTCAAATTCTACCAACAGTGGACGAAATTTTAATAGTAGGAGACATTAATATTAACTTAATAAATACGGTTAATGCAAGCAGTATTAAATTTTTTTCATTTTTAGAAGCATATGGACTATCAGTAATAAATAAAGAACCCACTAGGGTAAATAATTTTAGCAGTAGCCTGATTGACATAATAGCTGTCAGTAACAACGATTTAGTCGTTAATACAAACACTGTGGTAAACCATACAATTTCTGACCACTGCCTGGTTTACTGTGAATTGGTTTATGAAACGGTTAAACCTAAACAATTTTTCAGGACATTTAGGGACTTTAAATATTTTAATTATGATGATTTTTATAATGATCTAATTAGTATACCGTGGTACGATTTATACTCTCTAAATGACGTAGATATTATTATGGAAAGTTTTAACGAGTATTTAACGACTTTATTTGATATTCATGCACCACTTCGCAAAGTTAGAATTAGTAAACCAAAAGCACCCTGGTTAACAGACACAATAAAGCTAATGATAAAAACGCGAAATAAAGCACGTGCTAAGTTTAAAAGAACGAAAAATTTAAATGATTGGGAAAATTACAAAAACTTACGTAACATGGTCACCACTGCTATAGATAACGAAAAAAGGGGCTATTTGAACTATATTCAAGAACAACATAATACTAAAAAAACGTGGGATACCCTAGACTTGTTCAACATTATTTCAAAAAAACAAAAATCAAATATTCCAGATCATCTATGCGATAGTAATAAACTTAATGAATATTTTATTGAATCAGTTTCTAAAATGATCACTTCCCCTCCTCAAGCATGTGTTGATTTTTATAACTCAAATAAACATAATCCCGACATTACCTTTCAACTTACACATATAAGCCAAGAAGACGTTGAAAATGCTATTAACAAAATTAAATCTAATGCAGTTGGTAATGATAAAATAAGCATAAAAATGTTAAAGTTATGTATTCCTTATCTGACACCTATTATTACATATATTGTTAATACAGCCATAGCTACCGGGAAATACCCACAAGTCTGGAAAAAATCACTGATTTTTCCAATTAACAAAATTAATAAACCCACGGACTACTCCGATTTAAGACCAATAAATATCCTGCCGGTTTTATCGAAAGTTCTAGAAAGGCTGATCTATAACCAAATATATGAATACATACAAATAAATTCAATCATACCTACCACCCAATCCGGCTTTCGTGAGAACCATAGCACAACTAGCGCTCTTCTAAAAATAACTGATGACATTATTGGAGGTTTGGATAAAGGAAAGGTTACTATACTTCTCTCGCTTGATTATAGCAAAGCATTTGATACTATGAACCATAAATTGTTATGTTCTAAACTTAAATATTACGGATTTGATGAAACTGCATCACATTTTATAAAATCATTCCTCAGTGATAGAAAACAGTGTGTGGTTATAAATGACAATGTATCAAATGATAAAACTGTTTTATATGGTGCACCTCAAGGGTCAATTTTGGCTCCGTTGTTGTTTATAATTTACACGTCTGATTTTTACCGCTATTTAGAACATTTTACACCACACTTCTATGCAGATGACACACAATTATATTGTACCTCTGACATTCAACATCTCGAAAATAGTGTCGACCTGTTCAACGAAGAAATCAATGCTTTAGTCCTTATTTCAAAAAATCACTGCCTTTCTATAAATCCTAGTAAATCATCAGTTATAGTATTCGGTGCAGACAAAGATCGTCAGAGGGCCATAAATGGCATATCTTTATTAGTAGATGGACACAAGCTAGAATATAAAGAAGAAATAAAATGTTTAGGTTTAAATATAGATGTCCATCTTCGGTTTGTCAGTCACGTAAATTCTTTGGTCAGAAAATCATATTGTTTATTAAAAAATCTTTACGCTAATAGACATTGTCTCAATAAAAAATCAAAAATCATGTTATGTGACTCAATTATACTTTCAATGTTTAATTACTGCGATGTCGTTTATGGCCCATGCTTAGATTTAAACACTTCCTCGCGAATACAACAAATTCAAAATTCGTGCATTAGATTTATTTTTGGTTTACGTCGCAGAGATCATGTGTCCAGATATGTGTCAGAAATTGGATGGTTAAAAATGCAACATCGTAGAACTCTCCATATTGCTTGCTTTACCCACAACCTAATAAAAATTAAACACCCAAAATACTTATTGCATAAACTTGTACCAAGATATAATATACATCAGAGAGAATTAAGACATACAGATGAACTCACTATTCCTCGACATTATACAGCCAGGTTTCAAAGATGTTTCTCTTATCAAGCGGTAATTAATTATAATTCTATTCCAAATAATTTTAAAATATTGTCTAAGTTATCCTTCAAAAAAAATTTAAAGAAATTACTTCTTGCTGACCAGTGATCTTTCATACGTAAATTGAGATTGTTTTGTATGTATATTTATTTTGTTTATAATGAAAGTTAATTATTATATATGTCTTATGTTAAAATTAATAATATGTTGCTGTTTCTAATATGTAAATTGTTTTGGTTAAGTGGAAGAACAGCTTGCTGAACTTCGCCAAGACATAAATATAAATAAAGACGATTTATTATTATTATTATTATGTAGTATTGTTATATGTACACTAAAGTGGATTGGTAAACACTTCTTTTAAATTTGATAACGGCCGAGGTGGAAGAATTTGTTACAAGTATAAATAATTCAAATGTGCTTTTAGAGGGCGGAATATTAAAACATAATATTTTTAGTCACAAACTCCTGTATAAAATCCTTATTTTACCATAAGGAACGTAACCAGACTGCAACCAACAGCTATTCTCCGGGCTATGTGCCCCGCCGAGCGCTGGATTACAAGTTACAAGCCTGGCGCGTTAAGTGTAATAATTGCTTATTATCATCAAAACGCTAATGCCTCGATTGTAACAAACACCAGTAGGATTAAGTAGGATCAGTCTTTCGGCTGGTGTTTGTTGCAATCGAAGCAGTAAAGTTTTGATGGTAATATGCAATTATTACACTTAACGCGCCAGACTTGTAACTTGTAATTCAGCGCTCGGCGGGGCACATAGCCCAGAGAGTAGCTGTTGGTTGCAGTCTGGTTACGCTTCTTATAGTAAAATAAGGATTTTGCAGAGGAGTCTGCGACGAAAAATATTATGTTTTATTTAATTTTTGAACAATTACTTCAGGTCCCCACCACCTCAAGTTTTTGTATTTATTTTTTAAATTATTTGACCCTAAGTGCAAGTTATTTTCTATGTCTAGAAAGTACATATCTAAAATTTGAAGGCCGTCGGATTATTTTTGGAGGTGTCCCAAGTAAGTTAAAAAAGTGTATATTTTTTAATTAATTCAACATGGTTAATGGTTTTGTAAACATGTTTAATAAAGTTTTTGAATAATATTACTTTCTTTTCTTATATCATGTCTATTGCTAATTTTATATTATAAAAATATCTTTTATTACAGCTACAACAAGACAAAATTAATTCGAAAATTCCAAGAAGAAAAACTTCCCTCTGTCCTATATTCGGAAATCCCTCCGAGACGTCTCAGTTGGTACTACCTACAAATGCATACGTAGTTCGACACTTTCTTTACTGCAAAAACGCAAAGGGCAAAAGGTCTAATGGCAAACAAAACCCACCCGGCTTCATTGATTGCAATACAGGTAGCCAATGCTTTGAAGTTGACATGGAAAAAATCATTCATTCCCATAATTTCATTTTAAAAGATTGTTGAAAAAATAAAAAAGCCTAATAGCTATCTGCAAATGCGACAATTCAAACTTAGTAGTTCAGAAAAAGAAAAATTCAGTCTAAAGAAGCATTATTCTCTAACAGATCAGCGAACAACTAGAAATTTGATTATAGATTCAATCTACCAAAGAACTTCAAGGTAGTTAGAAAAAAGGCATGAAAGGAATATTAAACAAATGAATAAGGAGCAAGATTCAGAAGTATTAAAAAAACAGAATTACAGCCAAGTAGTTCTAAAGACATGAATGAGCGGAAAGTTTGTTCATCTCTTTAGAACTACTTGGCTGTAATTCTATTTCTTTATTACTTCTGAACTTTGTTCCTTATTCAATTGTTTAATATTCCTTTCATGCCTTTTTTCTAACTGCCTTGATGTTTTTTGGTCGATTGGTCCTCTAATCGTATTTCTAGTTGTTCGCTGATCTTTTAAAAATAATGTTTCTTTGGACGGGATTTTTCTTTCTTTTGAACAACCACATAAGCTTGAATTGGTGCATTTGCAGGTAGTAATGTCAAAGAGAGTTTGCTCCCATTTACATTTTAGATCATTCAGCTTTTCTTGATAACTCTCAGTGTCTTTTCTACTTTTGTATGGTTTAAGGACTATCCTGTAATCGCTATTAAGTTTTTTATTTCTTCAACAATTTTTTTTAATGAAGTTATGGGAATGGATGATTTTTTACATATTAACTTCAACGCATTGGCGATCTGTATTACAATCAATGAAAAACCGTTGGGTCTTTGTTTACCATTAGATCTATTGTCTCATTTTTGCAGTAAAGAAAGAGTCAAACTACGTAGAAAATTTGCAGGAAGTACAATTTGAGACATCTCGGAGGGATTTCCAAATATAGAACAGAGAGAAATTTTCTCGTTGAAATTTTCGAATTCATTTTGTCTTGTTGTAACAAATGATATTTTTATAATACAAAATTAGCAATAGACATGATATAAGAAAGGGAAGAAACATTATTCAAAAACTTTATTAAACATTTAGAAAATCCATTAAATTAATAAAATATACACTTTTTTTAACTTACCTGGGGCACCCCCAAAAATAATCCGACGGACTTCAAATTTTATATACTTGCTTTCTAGACATGGCAGAATAGCGTCCACTTAGAGCCGAATAATTTAAAAAATAAATAAATAAAAAAATTGCGGCGGTGGGGCATCTGAAGGAATTGTTCAAAAAATTTTAATTTTTGTGGAAATATTTATTTACACATGTGACTTTTGCCACCTCGGCCGTTATCAAATTCAAAAAAAGTGTTTTTCAATCCACCTTAATGTACATCCACGCCCTCTTATGAAGATGGGTTATTCCCTAGTAGCATAGTAAAAGGAGTCCTGTCTAATTAGATGCCAGTAAAATGGCGCCATCTCTGTTCCAACGGCGAACTACCATCACCATGGATGGAAACATACGAAATGATAGATTAGAAGGATCGAAGAAGTTGTCCGGAACGGTCTGGAGGAAAGTGGACAATTCGGCAATAAGCACCACAGATATATAAGGCGGATCCAACGAACGGAGCCAGTTATGTATTAGATGAGCAAGTGATTAGATAAGATAACGAACAGTAACAAGCTGTGAGTTAAAGTAGTGAATCTATAGTAGGTTAACGTTATAATAAGTGTATTATTATAAGGACTAATTATTGTAACTTAATGATTAATATATAAGTGGTTAGTGATAGTTTTTATTGCAATGTATTGAACTTACGTTCAGGGTGTTTGTTGGAGGTTGTAAATACATAACAGTATTTATCTGACGCTTCAGAAAATAAATTTGTTTCTTTCTTCAAAATTGAATGCAATTCTTATATGCTGTCTTTATTAAATATACAGTTTTGTGTGTTTACGTCGTATCTATAGGTGCTTACTACTTACTGTTGATATTCTAAACGATGTTGTGTTTGTTACGTTCTTCTTTTAAGATTAGTAACCATGCCATGCAAAAATCTTCATTCATTTATCCTCATTTAATAATATTATCGCGAATTTTTGATTTTTCTTTTTGTCTTCTGCGTCTTTTATTAAAATTTTTGCCGAGTCTCACTTTCTGTGCCCGTTTCCCAAGAGTGTTCATTTTTTCTCAGCTCAGTTCGAGCAACGAGGAGTAGCAGTAGACAGTTTTCGGCGAGAGCCTGAAGATAGCAGATGCAATTCTGCTGAAACATCGTTTAGACAACCGTGGCTGCAAGAGGTCGACAATGATAATGTTTTGTAAGATCTGCAACAATGAAATTTATTTGTTCTATTCAATAGTTGAAGTATCAGTTTAATTCCATAAATTTTAATTTAAATCATTTCAGAAAGTACACATTTTTCAATCCTTCTCTTTAAATGCTGTCTTACTAAACAATGTACTCTAGTTATAATTCGATGGGAGACATCGTCCTTAAAAAAAATTAAAGCTGTTTTGTTTCGAAAACTTAATAATCTGTATTTTCAGAACAGTTCCAAATTAACATATATTATGGTTAGAAATAGCCGGATCTAACATAGTAAGTACAAAGTATCGTGGAGGGGGTGCTGTGAGGACATTGAAGGAACTCCAAAATGTGCCTGACTGCACAAAATATTGTCTAAGCATCCTCAAAACTCAATATACTCTCAAAACAAGGGTGGAACATACATCACAATGGGAAAGAAAGCCATAAGGGAACTCCTTAGGATACACTTTACTGAATCTAACATTATCAACCTCTCACCGGAGAAATGGTAAAATACAGATCTGGAACCCCCAACATGGACATCCAGAGAGAACCTGGCAGGTAGCAAAGACGATGATAAACGTTGACAAAATAAAATTGGCCATAAACTCGTTTGAACCATATAAGTGACAGACCTTCTATTACACAGGTTATGTACGATACTCTATATATAAATCTGGAAAAATGGGACAGAAAAGTTTCTAAGACCAATGAGTCTAATGTCGTTTGTGTTAAAGACTCTAGAAAAACTGTTGGATGGACATATCAGGGATGATATACTGGCAATCAGGCTTCTACACCAAGACCAATATGCCTATAGGGCAGGGATGTCAACAGAAACAGCTTATATAAGCTTGGTAACAAAGCTGAATTTGCTTTTGAAAACAAAGAGGTACTATTATGTGCCTTTTCGGACATTGAGAGAGCATTTGACAACACTTCCCTAAGACCTATCAAAACATCGAAGGAGAGAGAAATTGATGAAATCAGCTGCAGATGGACAGACTCTATGCTTAAAGATAGATTAGTATATGCGGCCGTAATGGGGGAGACACTGTGTAATGAAGTATACAATACTACAGGAATACTGTGTACTTTCATTCCAGTTGAACTTATTTTAATTATGCATGGATCAAGTAGTTCAGTTTTAGATTAGTTCAATACCTGATTAGTTCTTTTTTTAACTTTTATTTCTGACTTCACCAGGCCGCAGCTTGCGTGCCGTGTGCATTGCGTGCCATGTGCAAACCACGTGACCGTGATTTTTGGGTATAAAATAGCTAGCCAGAAACCAGTAAATTCAAAGCTTGGCTTTCACCTTTCTCGAGTGTATTGAACTGGGATAACCGGAAGATCAAGCTTCTCCGGCGCCGTGGCAGCCGCTGGCCAAGTATCTGTTAGGGAGGATTCGAGTGCGTTGAACTGGACCTCCTCTCAGATTGATTCAAGTGTATTGAACTGGATCTCTCCTGAAACAGATTTCTTTGTCGCGTCTGTTATGTCCTGGAACTTTGATTAGAGAATTGGGGTTACGACGACGTACATAGAGGAAATATGTTACACACTCTCTCTCTCTCCGATTACTATGATGTACTTATGTAATAACAAGATTGTCGCAACCTAAGCCATAAAAGATACGGCCACACTGTACATATAATTATTAGGAGAATAAATGTCTTATTTTGGATCTGGATTTTAATTAATATTAACATTGAACCCTGGAATAATCTCCAAACCAGCTACCCGAGCAAAACAAGCATCACAACTGGTGGCTCAGGTTGGATGAGAATATTCGCAGGAGGTATTTTATCGTCCCTTCTGTGGAGTCTAGTCATGGACGAGCTACTAAAGTTACTGGACAGAGGCGGGCACAAAATCCTGGATTACGGAGATGACCTAGTCATACTAGCTCAGCACAAATTCAACAACACAGTAAAGGAGCGTATGCAGCGGGCTTTAAATGTTGTAACAAAATGAACAGATGAGAAGGGACTAAATACAAGTCCTTCCAAGTCGACAATAATAGCATTCACCAGAAGGAAAAACTAGAGGGGCTTGGATCACTAATGCTCAAAAGTGAACAAACAACTACCTGAAGAGGTAAAATATCTAGGAGCAATACTACATTCTAGACTTATCCGGAACCAACAGCTCCATAGAACCAAAAAGAGAGCGGAAACAACGCTTATGTTGGCTAGACGCACTCATGGAAATACATCGTGGTTAACGAAAGCCAAGCATGAATTACTGGATGCACCCCATGATGGTCAGACTTATGATCACATATGCATCTTTGGTATGATGGACAAAGATGCTACAGCGCACCACTGTTGCTGAACTAAATAAGATACAAAGACTTGCTCATTTAAGGATAACGGGAGCTTTGAAAACACTACCATGAGCAGCAATGGAGGTCCTGCTGGACCTCCCTCCTCTTCACTTTGTGATAATTGGGAGGCAAGAATAGGATACTTCAGACTTCAAAAAGAGCTAAGTAGCATTTATGTAGGATTGGGGCAAAACCAAATTAGAAAACGAGTGTGGGTTAGCACATCTGTTATCAGAACGGACCACACATCAGTACACTTTCAACCGGAATTCTGAAGTCAAAATTGTGGATCCAAGTGAATGGAAAGAGCACGACTATAGCAAAAAGCTTGTGGAACTTACCTGGTTTACAGACAGGTCAAGGACTGAACAATGCACTGGAGCTGTCATATATATTGATATGATAAACTAACAATTTAGTATGTCACTTGAACAATAATATACTTCTGTTTTTCAGACAGAGATATATGCGATATTGTGCAAGAGAAAATAATCTGAGGGCCTATAGACATAGGCGGATCAACATATTTATAGACAGTCAAGGACCTCTAAGAGCACTATCAAACCCGAAAGTGACATCTAAACTGGTTTGGGAATACCGAGGAGAACTAATAGTCCTGGAAGACCACAACAAGGTAACTCTAATGTGGGACTAGCTAGCAAGGAAAGGATCATCAACTCCATAGGTTGACCCAGAACTGGAGCTGGGAGTACCTAAAATCACTATACGGGTCCAAATAAGGGAATGGTTCAAAAACCGACGCAAAGAACACTGGGATAAAATAACCGAGCACCAATATTGGAAAACCTTTATCAAAGGACCAACGCGAAAGAAGACTGAAGAACTGCTGCTACTGAGCAGGAATTAGTTACGCACAATCACAGGTCTCCTGACAGGGCATTGTACCCTGAAAGGACATCTGTACAGAATAGGCACGTACAATGGAGACCTAAAATGCAGACAATGCAATGAGTAAGCAGATACAGCTTATCACATCCTGACTCACAGGCTATAGATCACAGGAGACAAGCCCTATATGGACAACCAAGATTATGTCCCAAAGAATATGAAACTCAACGAATTCTGGGCGTATACAAATTGGTACAAGGGACTAGAATATTGGAATGGGTGTCGTAAAGAAATTGGGAGATTAACACAATAAGCCCAAGAGGCTACAGTGTTTCCGGAAACATAGTTAGATTGCTCCCTTAAAAAAAAGCACAAAGTAATTGATGACCCTTATTACTCAACTAAGCAATAATTAGGTAGCTTGTTAAGGCTAATAAGAGCCAATAAGAGTACAGAAAATGAACATATCTAGAAATATGTAAATATTAAGCGGAAATTTCAAGTTGCTGACAATTTTCAATTAGTAAGTGGAAATTTCCAGATACTGATTGTAAATCTTCAAATAGTTAAATAAGTAGTTTTTTTATCGTGTTGGCCCTCCGTTCCATCGTAGAAAGGACTGCGTTGAGGTATTTGCAATTTATGTTTACCCAACATATTAGCATCTCTGTGGCGTTGTTTTTATTGAATAAATAAATAGGGCATTTGTAATTTACTACTTTGCAGTATGAATAAGCAGAGTGGAGGTACTTGCATTTTCTCGTATTCAATCAATTAATTAATTTCCCTCAGCTTTGAAAAAATGTGATAATATCGCGACAAATTAAAAATCAGCTTACTATAAAAATTTTATAATTTTTTGAGATGACTGACATTCATTTTTGTAAGACAGAAAACGTACAAAACATCTGCATTATTTGAGTGACAAAACTAGTTCTTCTGATAGAACAATATTACGTTATTTATTTAAAGTTAAGAAATTCAATATTACTGAAAGATTTACTGATCGTATGGATACACGCTAAGTGAATTGTAAATTGTAGTCTATATGGGATTCCAAATTTTTTGTGTGATCGACAATCCATAATTCAATATTTTCGACCTCAATTTTTAAATATTCTAATGCCACTTTCTTATTTTTAGAGCCAAATGATAAAATACCAGATGTGTTCGGATTAATTTTTAAGTAATGTTTATGTGATGATTGCACTCAACTTTTGATGTACTGTCATAATTTTAGATTCATGCAATTTTATTTCAACAACTTTTAAATAATAATAAATTTTGGTGTAGTCAACGTATTAGTGAGGTGAACAATAATGATGATGATAGATGGCATATGAGAGAGATATAAAATACTGCGTCAAAATGTACTAGAAAATGATGGATTTATTTCTAGAACTCTGGACATTACCATTAAATTAATTTATTAAACTGGCACTGAGTATCCCTTCAATTTAATTTTGGTTATTTCGTTTTGAATAGTGAATATCGTTAAACTTTTGTAAGTGACGTAGAAATTATTTAGATGAAAATAAATTGTTGCGTACAAATTAATTACGTAACGTCATAGGATAGAGTTTGTAACCGCTATGCCGTGGTCAAGACTAGTAACCCTAATAGTTTTTTGGTCAAATTTTGTAAGTTTAAAAACTGTTCAATGGGTGTAATTTTTCCATTAATCAAAAACTCATCAGTTTGTATGTATGAAGATACAATAATATAGGTCAGTTGTTTATTTAGGATAACAATTAAATTAAACCAACATTACAAAATGAAGAACTTAAATGAAACATGCTAGAATTAGGCTGACTGTTTGGATTCTGAAATTTTATATTACTAAAAAATTAGATTTTCAAAAAGTATATTATACCTTTCCTCGCCTTTTGTAGTATAAAACCTTATTCGCTATCCATAAGCATGACTTGATAATAAAATGTACCTTTATATTACGTTTCATATACTAGTAAGAAATGCTGGTATTGAAAATCAATAATATTCCTTTACGACTCAGAAGGTGTAGAGCTGTGTTGCCGTCACACTGGAAATCTGAAGAGGTAACGATAGCTTAAATATTGACATAGGACCGGTCGCTGCTCTCAATCTCTATAGGAAAAACAATTCAACGTTCGGAGATTTCACAGTGTCGTACTTTAGGAGGAAATAATGCGAAACCGATAGAAAATATTTCGTTAGGTGTGTTTACGGTAAACATGAGGTGGAAAATATTACAACTTTTAAAATACCTCACCATCTCTATAGTTCCAGGGGAATAGAAGCCCATCTTCTATCTGTTTAGCTAGTATAGTTTAAAATTTTAGTTGAAATTGCAATTCGAGCAAATACACGGAAAGTATGAAACTTTCATCTTTGATAATATAAGTTGTATAAACTATTTTGCATCCAATTAACTATTATAGAGAGTTTACTCAGATAAACCTATCCAAATTTAGAGTAATACTCAACATTGCTGTTTCCAGTACCATTGCATAAATGTTTAAGGTCTATCATATTATAAATAAATTAGTCTTATTGTTCTGAAAGCATAATTATTAACCTTAAATCATAGTTATTGTCCATAGATTAGAGACAGTAATTAGCACATAGAAAATAGAACAAATATTTCAAAATGGGCTGATATTGGTATAGTGTCAAATCGATAAATATTAAAAATATAATATTTTATTGGGACTAAACTAAATAAAGATAAATTGATTTTTTCATTAATTCCATGATACTATTTTTCTTGCATGATTTTCAATTTCTTATCAAAACGATTCATTCTTGGATTATACATTATTTCAGATAAGATTTATTTTTCTGCCTATACTAAGCTTTACTACTATTATCAATTTGTTCGAGAGAGAATTTTGTTTTTTTTACGTTTTTAGTGCTAGTTCCTTTTGTCTAGATAATTTCTTCAATTCATTTACATGTTTCCCCTTCTGGATTTTTGTGGTTTTTCATTTGAGTTTTTATCTTTTATCTATGTCCACGTACTAGAAGTAGTCACGTAGAGAATTCTCTCCAAGTATTTGGTCCTTTCCGATGAGGAGTACCAAGACAAAGTAAGTGATCTACAATTTTATTATCATTAATCTTTAATCTATCTAATCTAATAATATGGATCTCATTATTTACTGGATTCAAACCTATATTTTCCTGTAAAGTTATAACATAATCATAATTTCAATTTCTAATTTCAATTTATGATTAGCTATTTCAGGTTCATCATTATTTTCTAAAAGAGCTGGAAGATTTTTATACAGATTTAGTTTTTTCTATCAGATTTTTACTAGTATAACTTATATCTTACTCAGTATTTATTTGATTTTCTTCTGTTTCCTGAATATTAATTAACACGCCAACGTTCATATATTTATTATTTTCTTCTTTATATCTTCTTTGAAAAATATGCTAAGAATGTATATATTGTCGTAACTTCTCATTTGCATATACAAGAACAT
Source organism: Leptura quadrifasciata (assembly GCA_963675555.1). Classification (NCBI taxonomy): domain Eukaryota; kingdom Metazoa; phylum Arthropoda; class Insecta; order Coleoptera; family Cerambycidae; genus Leptura; species Leptura quadrifasciata. The sequence continues at coordinate 184,947,907 of OY776673.1, read as the reverse complement.
CCCCTAACAATATCGTAATGTCATTTTACTTTACATTTACTTATTTATGATAAGGGAGTCGAAACTACTTCAATTATTCTGATGGCCAACTCAGGATGTCTCTATATGAATGCCCTGTATGGATGGAAAACTGTTTTCAAAAGAACTTTCTCGTGGTTTATTATCCATAAACTATTTTTCAAATATTTGAACATATTTGCGGCATGTGTGTCATTTCTTGACCCAGTGAGCTAACATCATCATCATTAACACATAATATTTGCCAAATAATCTAAATTGGAATGTAGCTCTTACACATGTTTCTCTATTTTTGCTCTTTTGGCCATTCTATTTCGTATATTGTCCAGCAGAACATTTTTCAAATATTTCTCTTTGTACTCTTTAGTTGGGGATACTAAAAAAATATCTTATGCGTAGTAAAACATTTAGAAGAGTAACCATTAAGCATTATAAAAAAATACTTTATATAATAGTTATTGATCGTCTAACGTCATAGATATTGGTCACGACCAACAAGTACATAGTAATAAAATTTTATGAATTTAAGAGAAATATTTGTCTACCAATGCTATTTATGCTCAAAACAACAATGTTAGCCAAAACTTTCAAATGAAAGTATTAAAAGTTATTGGCGTATGGCCAGTTACTATAGGTATGTATCAGTATCCAGCAATTGGTCCTTGAAATTTTTTATTTTGTCAGTAAAATTTTGAGGTTATTTATTTAGTATGGAGCCTAAATTTTTTTTAGGGGGAGGTATCAAAGCTCTGTGAGTTCCTGGTGTTTATCCTTTATGGTTGTATTTCCATAATTATTCCGTCGTTAATTGCCCTCAGTTGAAATAAATAAAATAAACTTCTTAGGGTCGTTAGCAAGGAAAAAATATTGGGATACATTTGAGTCGGATCCGCGGGTTTTGCCGCTAAACCACCGAATTTTCATGTTGAAGACCGAAAATTAAAGAATTACTTATTCGAATTCGGAATGATGCGGAGCTGTCAGATATGAGTCGAAAAGTTTAATGACTTTCTTTTCTAATATGTACCGTTCTTATGTAAAAAAAATAAAACTTACGTTGAAGTCTCCAATCAAGCCACGAACCTCGAGCGTCATTCAAGATTTTGCCGGAGGTTCCGGTTGGAATTATTTAGTGGCCTAAATAAGTGGGAACCTTGCATTTTACTTTCACCAATGCGCGTAGTCATCATAACACCCTAAGCAAGTTACAACAATTATTTCTCTCTCACATTCATTTGCCCAACTTATACACCATGTTGCGCTTACTAGGTGGTTGTGTTGTGTTATGCCTGTTCAGTTACCTCCAATCCACACAAACAAAATTGCTTTTTGAAATAAAATTTAGGCTCAGACGACAGTCGTTGTTGATTTGATGTACCATCACTGAGACTTCTCTTCATATCAACTTCTTATTTGCACATTGTTTACGACAGTTACCATGAACTGCGATACACATCTCCCCTTTCAACGCAATTCCCTTCCCGTCTTTTCTTTTTAAACTGGAAATGATTCTATACTTCTCTGTTTCAGTGTAGCCACTAAACTTCCGTCTTCCAAAGCACTATCACAAATAAAATGCATATCCACGACGCACGTCTTTTTACATTAATAGTAAGAAACTATCTTTTACCATAGTGCAATGTTTCCTAAAATACTTAGACTTTCTGCCAAATATGAAATATATATATTAAAAGGTATCAAAATATTGGGCAAAAATACTTTTTAAAGTAGGGATGAAGTACGATCACCGGTTTAATTTGTGACGCTCTTTGTCTCATACAGTGCGAGAACTAAGGCTGTCACTTTGACACTCGAGCTTTCTTACTTGTTATTCGGGCGCCAGTTCAAGTCCGAAGTGGTTGAACAACACTACCCAAAAGTCGATAAGCGAGACTGAGCAACTCAGTGAAGATGTTAAAGAACGCTATAACCCCGATATACTTTTCGACGTTGTAACAAAATCCGACTTAAGAAATACTTCGTACGAAAAGCGTGCTTCACGTAAAAACGCCGTGGAAGAGGTTTTTAATACTTGTAAACATATTTTCGCTCTTCGGAGCGTTTTTTATGCAAAATTTTCGCTAACTCTTCAAGGAGTGTTAATTTAGAAAGTGTAGCAAATGTCGCTGCACAGGGACGTAATGTCGCCCCGACCACCTAATTTTAGAAAGTGTACTAAAATTAGACTTTAACTTCGAAATTTTCAAGATTAAAAACCCTTTTACGAATCCACGCTGTCAAGCACTGCAACTCTTACGAGGTACTGAATATGAGGACAAGTTAGTCCAACGGCTATTCAAAGTATGTCGGAAGTTATAGCGAAAATAGCCCTTAGCGACATGGGACCCCCATCATTTCCTAGCAGTCGGATTTGACGGGGTTTGCCCTAAACCGGTTCCTCAGTGATTCGGAGTCAAAAAAGTATCTATACCATGTACTCACACATGCATGGGATCCGCCTTGCCTGAACGTAAAAATTTGTTATTGTAGAATACAATCGAAGTAGAGACGCTTCAAGCAATTTTAAGCTCCGAGGAGCGACCAAAATTCATGTGAATTTAATAATACGTTTATAAGACAGGCAAGCAAAAGCCCACCAAAATTTCAGTTATATTGAACTTTTCTTGAATCTTTTTGTGCATCGTTAGCTTATTAAACCGCATATTGGATGGTAGTTGGTACATTATGAATCGTCGTTCCGTTCCTCACCATGTGTTGTACACGGGCCAGACTAGTGTTTGTTAACATTTTCTCTTGAAAAAAATTGTTGTAAAAACATAATTTTTTAAAGATTTAATATATATATTTTGAACTTTATATTATCTTTTAGTTGTGTTTTCTAACAAAATTCCTTTTCAGGTTTAATTTTAAGAGAGTGTGGTACAGACAGTGTTAGGTTTATAGTGTTACGACGTCCAATTGATACCATCAGAGCAGCAGTTAAGCAACAGTAAGTATGATTTTTACATTATTCTCCGTCTGAAACAGTCGTGTTGAACCCTAAAAATTTTGTGAACGTAAAATTTATTTATTTAGAGTTAAGAAAAGGTTTAGGAAAGAGCACATTAATTTTTTCTTTTTCCTATTTTTTTTTAATTTTTCTAAGTTTTTAAAAGCAGAAAAGACGTCCTTCAGACTAATAAAACATGGATCGTTCACAAAGACACAGTCAATTACAGTGGGTCAATAAGGGAACTTAGACTTTCACAAACACAACAGTAAAACGCAGAAATTTGATAATATTTAGGTATATTACAGTAATCCTATGGTTAACAGTCCTAAATAAAACAGAAAATAAAAATTAACACAAATTTATATACATAGGTTTAAGCAGTAGAGGGAGAGTAGCAAGTAATAAAGCAATATTAGCGGCAAAAGCATATAAGCGGCGAATTTTAGCAAGTTTATAAAAAAAACGGCATTAAGCATTGTACGGATACCAGAAAATGCGAAGCAAACAGAATTATTTACAGTATTACAACAGGTTCTAAAACAGACCGGAAATTTGGCTAGTGCTTGGTATCGAAAAATAAACAAGCTAAGTGTAAAAATTTCAGTCAGTAAGTATAAAATAAAATAAATACTAATAATATTCAAACAGTGTGAAGAAAAAGAAATAATATTAGACAGACCTGAAACTTGGCTAGTATTTCTAGATGTTAAATGCGACAGTAAGCTAAGTATTAAGTAATGGGCAGTTATTGAGAATTTAATCTAGATAGTTTTACTCCCGGGTTCAATGAAATTACTAGCCCTTAACGAACAGTGTTGTAACTAAAGGTAACTTGGATTGAGAAGGATACACCAGCCGAACTATTAAAGTACTTGATCAGGTGTAAAGGAGTGACACCAGCCGACTTTTAAAGTACTTGATCAGGTGCCTGGGGGAAGGCACTAGCCGACTTTTAAAGTTCTTGATCAGGTGTCGGAGCGGAAGGAAGCCACAATATAAACAAGTTATTATAAGTATCTAATTTTAGTTAAATATCAGAAAATGGGCAATCAGTTTAAGAGAAAATAAAATTTAATAAAAGTAATCTATGATTGTACTAGCCAACTAACAATGTCTCAATTCAAACAGTTAAGTATAAAAATTTCAATGAGAAAATATGAAATAATAGAAATAATTATGAAGAATATTCAAACAGTGTAAAAATTTCAATCAGAATAAAGGCAGTAAAATTTCGGTAACTAAGTAGAAAATTATCAATTAGTAAGTATGAAATAAATACCAAGAATATTCAGAGAGGATAAAAATTTCAATCAGTAAAATACGGAATAATAAATGCACTAGCCAAATATATATATCAAAGTTTTCTTACTCTTTACAATCGCGGCGGTGGACCCTGGGCAGATGGTAGACGTCTGGTAGCTTCGAGAATTGGAACAAATTCTGATTTTACAGGTCTTTACGGTCAGTTTTATAGCCAGATTCCCACTCAGGGTATCGCGAGGAACCCCATGTGCTTTAGAATAGCGCATGGCCCAATACATTGAATACAAGACAGAGAGGACGGCTGTATTAACTTATTAAACTACTGGTAAATTATTATTGCGTGCGTTGGTTAGTATAAATAAAGTATTCTGACTTTTGTAATGTATGGAATCGGTTTCAAATCGGAAAAATACAAGTTTCAGTTCACCCATGTCACAATATTAATAAAGTCAGTTGAACCACCTAAAAACCACAAAAATGAGTGGCTCAACGCTAACGTCTTAGGCTTGCAACCAAGGAGTCCGGGTTCGAATCCTGGCTAGGGTATGGACGTTTAATGGTGTTTTTCATGTGTTACAGACTTGGTGGCAGGGGGGGCTTGACGAGGTTGTGTGAGTGACAACACGGCTAGTTGCTGTACCACTCGTGAGTTCGAGTCTCAGCAACGGTAAACGGCAATGTCGTAGGGAATGGCCGTTGTATAATAATTGTCTATGTGTATGTGCACTGGTTGAGAGGTGGAATAGCTAATGCTAAACTCCGCCAGGTCGTTAAGCTAAATAAGGCGATAAAAAAACTTCAAAACAGTTTCGATAAATACCTAAAATCATGATTTTCCAAAAGATACATACAAATTATAAATTAAGTTCATAAATGTTCATCTTTAGTTTATCAATATCAGAGCTTTTCAAATCACAAATAACACATTCACGCTTAACGTTTTTTCCAAATTATAAATTTTTCAGCTTTTATTGCTCACATAATATATTAAACACCAACAGTTTAAAGTCAAACGCCCCAGAGCTTTCCATTAAGCTAATTGAACTTTGCTAAAAAGCTGGTCTTATTGTAATTCTAACAGTGCATATCGGAAGCCTTAATGTCAAAGCTCCGGGTTCTCTAGTCTAGTGCCCAATTCAATTCAAAACTTCAATTCAACTTCATTTTTAATAATAAAATTACCTTTACAAAAGTACCTCTACAGAATCCATCCCGGGGACCGATAGCGCAACCACCGCGTTGGTCGCGCTGACGGATTGCAGTATCGGGCGGGGTAGGCCTGGTTCGATTAAAACGACAATTATAAACTAAACCTAAACTCCATCTACGAAAAATAGATAAAAAACCGCTGCCCAAGGAATCACTACTTCTACATCCAGATTTTGTATCCAAGTCTTATACACACTAAATCCCAATGTAATATTTTATTCCCTTTAATGATAGGGTGAGGATGGCAATGGGGGTGGTAGAGGGTGTGGCTAATGCCAAAATAAATTTTAAAGACCCTTGGTTCTCGTACACATATTAAATCCCTATTTAATTTTTTACTCCCTTTAATAATAGGGTGGTGGTGGGAATTGGGTGGTAGAGGGTATAGCTAATGCCAAAATTTTTTTGAGACGTTTCGTTTTTTTATACACACTAAATCACATTTTAATTTGTTTCACTCCCTTCATAATAGTGTGGGGGTGGTATTGGGGGTGAGTGGAGAGTGGTTGATGCCAAAAAAGTTTTGAGGCCTTGACTTTTCGTACTTGCCCTAAATTGCAATTTTATGGACTCTTACATGCTTGCTTTGACTATTTACCCTTTTTACCCCATTTACCCCAAACCCTTCAATGGAATTAATTCAAAATATAATCTAGTTCCAGATCTCGTTATAATACATGTGTACCAAATTTTAAGTCAATATCATAAACGGTTCCAGAGTAAACGTGCGCACAAAAAAAGTTACAGACACACCGACGGACCTAACATTTTTTTCGCTCAAATTTAAAATCTCGACGTTTGATGACGTTGAAACCTATTTCAACAAATAAAATAAAATAATTTTTTTTTGCATTACTATACTTCCACTGGGAGTGGTAGTAAAAGGTAATACAATCTGACTATATCTAAGAACAGATTAAACCAAACTTAAAATTATATAGTTTAGTGCCCGGTCCATCCTGTTTGTACTAGGTAGATTTTACAAACGCATTAATAACTTTTTAAAACAGCAAAATTAATCAAAGCAATATAATATATCAATAAATACTGCATTCAGTTCTCTACAATTTCCAATAAGAAATTTCATGATTTCAATAAGTAAATTACAAATTTTAGTGAATCGTAGCCGAGTGATTGGATGAGGCACATATACCGAGATAATTAACGTCTCGGAGGGATCTTAGACCCCTCAAACGAAACGTTTGTGACTCGACCTTTTTTGTTTTTAAGTTGTAAAATCGTTATAAATCATTTTTTCGGAATTAAAACAAGAAGCGAAGTCAATTTTTTCGTTAAACTAAAAAGATTTTAATGAATTTTATTTTTTCTAACCTAAACCAAAAACATATTAATTTTTAACTAAAAAACTGAACGAATTTCTAACGCCGGCGCCGTGTAATTGAATTAAAAATAAAATATCTTAATTATTTCTAATCAATTTTCGTTTAAACAAGTGTAAATAGTGCTTTTTAAGTTTTACTTTTAATCTTGAGTTATTATTTGCAACGATCAAGAAAATTTCATATACAGGGTGATTCAAAAATCCGGACCATCTACAAAAATTTATCCAATCCGATTTGTGCACTAGTTGGTTCTCGGGAGTATCAAGCTACGAAATTTTTTTTATTTGTTTAACAAGAGAGTCTAACTTCTTTGCATCTCATTTCACCGTCCTGGTGGAGTGGTAGAGTAACTGCAACTAAACTTCGCCAGGACGTTAATATGAAAAGAAACTAAAACTGTATCTGTGTTTTATGTTAAATTTCCATATTTTGGGCCAACGATTCTGCAGTTTGATTACACAGCCACACACAAAAAAATGTTTTTCTGATTTGGGAGCCTAACTATGTTTACGACATGTTTTTAGGGTCGCTGAATCCGAATCCGAGGTCTATTTAACCCCATAAAATCAAGATTTTGCCATAACCTCAAAAACCCATAATTTCAACTATTAAACGCATATAACCCTAAGATGAAGTTCTAATCTAAAAACCCAAGCTCTTGAACCCCATAACTAAAAATCCATCAACTCCAATAACCACATATGTCAGACATTTAACTTGATATTTTAATAACCGCATAGCTCTGATCATTGCACCTTTTCTCGCACAATTCTTGTTTTGTCTCAAGCACCCGTAACATACTGTTGTGTACTAAAAACACCTTCACTCTAAAACAGGGTTAGTATGTTTAAAACATTTTGTTTTAAACACGATACACGATGCGATGTTTTAAACAACTGTTTAAAACGCAGTGCAATGTTTTAAACAAATGTACTATTTTAAAGTTTGTGGTGAAGTGTCGATGATGATCTCATAATGGTATACCGTTTAAAGACGCCATCTATCACCAAGTAGTAGTAGCGGATACGGTAACTTGGTATCATTTAATTTTAGTTGAAGAGACTTTTAAATACTTTAAACCTGTTTTAAACCTGTTTTAAACATGCCATTTAAAACATTGAAAAAAAACCGTTTCAAACAAAAGAAACTGTTAAAATAAAAAAAATGTTTTTTCCAACCCTGCTCTAAAAGTCTGTATGTTTACGTTTATTCAACTAATGTTAGTATTTCAAATCATTGTACCATCGGCATTGGCGTTATGGCGTTACCCGATGTACACCGCGGGTAGGTTGTACGATCGGATTTTGTACATCATTGCTCTGAATAGAACCTGAGCATTGAATTCTCTGAAAGAAAATATTTTCTAGGACCACGTACCAAAATACGTAGATTTATCACTGATATTTTTCATTGACATACAAAGACTCATGCATGGATGAATGTGCATAGAATTAATGCATTTTTGGAGACCTGACAGATACGTTAAATGTCTGACATACGTGGTTATTTTAGTTGATAGATTTATGGGGTTTAAAGGCTTGGGTTTTCAGATTACAATTTCATTCCGAGGGTTATATGTATGCGTTTAATAGCTGAAATTATGGGTTTTTTGAGGTTAGAGCAAAATCCTGATATGATAGGGTTACATAGACCTCAGATTCGGATTCAGTGGCCCCAAAAACATGTAGTAAACATAGCGAGACCGCCAGATCAGAATTTTTTCTTTTTCGTGTGGCTAATGAAACATCCAGTATAGTAGGTAACATCTAATCAATCTGGAAATTCAGCAGAAAAATCAGTGACAATCATGTGATGTTATTATTGCCTAAGAAAGAATCCTAACGTAAATAAAAACTGAATATATTCTAGGTAACAAATAATCACTAAAATCAAGAACAAATTTTTTAATTTTTTAAAATCAGAAAATATGTACTTCCGAATGATCCATAATGATAAATAATGAGCTTTTCAGATTACAGTCGATCGCTAGTAAGCATCTTAACTTTGCCGTCTTGAAGAATTTTCTCATGAATTGACGATTTATTGGAAAATCAGGACACGTTAGTTTACATTGCTTTCACTTTGAAAAGAAACGTGTCTCGCTCTTGAAACTGAATTCCATTTTGTAGATTTACTCAGAAATAAATTATTTTCACTTCAAAAGGCTTTGTTTTATTACATATACTCTTACTGTATATTAAACCAGTTATAGAAAAATAAAAAGTTATATCCTATTTCCCTTACCAAACGACACGACACGCCGTTACCGAGTTCGATGAAGTGAAAATAGAAAAGGCTTGACTTCCATATTATTCCAAAGAAATGAAAATACGTTAGGTTTGTGACAGCTCAATATATTTGATATGAAGTTTACACTAATAAGAAAACGTTTCTGTCAGATCATCCAATCGAAGTGTAATGTAAATAAATTCTTTGTATGTAGCATATTGAAGTTAATAAAATTGGCTACAATCTTGGACAGTTAGATAGCGAAAGCGATAGCGGTAGCAAAATGAAGTCAAGGTAAACACGGACGTTCAGTACCTTTTAGAAGAAATAGAAATTAAAGTGAGTTAGAAGTTATATATAATTTAATATGCAATGAGTTTATTAAACTTATAAATTGGCGTAGTAAGGTATTACCGCTTTTAAGTGTTATTCTCTGTCGGAATTACATAAAGGACTAGGCATATAAGGGGGTAAGGAATTTGCTGAAATTTTCGCATGCTACACCTAAGGTGTATTAGATTAATAATTGTATTCTACGCGACAAGGATAACGATTGCCTTAGTTAATATACCGGATGTAATTGAAACTATTAAATACATCAATTGAAACATTTTTATCGCTTCCGGTTCGATTGAAAATGTTCTATAAAAAGACAGTAGTAGATATGAATCCTACAGTGTGAGTTACCGTACGTGTTAAAGTTTGCCCTTTGCTCAAAAAGGACTAGAAATAAAAATAAGATGAAGGCCCGGGGATCCCTTTTGAAAAACCCCCAAAGTTAAATTTTTTTAGTTTTTGCCAATTTTCTCAGAAACTATTACTTTTTCGGAAAAATGTTAAGTGTCCTAATTTAAAGAGAATGAAATTTCCTATAGATTGGTATATAATATGTTTATTTTAATTTTGATCTCTGCTTCTTCGTGATCACAATTTTCAAACATCTCTGTTCCTGGGCCAAAATGTCGAACAATATTTTCATAAGTAATGTAGAAATCACACTGGGGTCTTAATTTAAGTTTTGAACAAGCATCAGTCGTTACATATAGAAAAAGAACAGCTTTATTCTCTGAGTTCCGGAGAAAATTAGGCTATTTCTTAGGTATTTTCGTCGTAGAGCTGATTCTGAGCCTGGCACTGGTACCGCGATTTTCTCTTGTGTCCGATTTAATGGACATTTTCCAGTAACTATCCGACGCTATGTGCGATTGGGACGTGTTTTTGAGCTCTAAAGATATGTATATCAAGAAACATCTATTTACATAATCTTTGAAAGTGATCGTGTCTGAAGTGGGATTTAAAAGATGTATTAGAGCACCACCATCGATTACTACAGTATCAAAGTATTGAGGGATTCCGATTTCTGCTGTTTCAGCTTATCTAAGTTTTCTGCTTCGCTCAATATACAGCGTAAAATGTCGGGTTTTTTAGACTGATACATTTTGTCGACACTATCTCCAAAGGCAGGCGGAAAGTTTTGAACTTCATGAGCGAACAAAGCATCGATATGTCCATTTCATGACTGTACAGATATATACAAATTAGCAAGTACGGACATGTTACTCTTTACTCAAGCTATCTTTCTTTGGAATACGCGTTTCTTTTTTGGAGCTTTAAGTAAATGAAAGTAATTTTTCTCTATTGGCTCGTCAAAAGCTTTTGTTTTATCAAGAAGAACTTGTTGTACATATTCATGGTATTGTTTATGGTCAGTAGCCTCAATGATATGAATTGAACGTTTGTCTTCAGAAATTTCTCCATTCAAATTAACCAAGTCATCTCCAACGTCACTAAACAGATTTCCTTTCATTTTAATAACATCTCATAAAGAGCTTAAGTCGTTCAAGAAATCATTCTGCGGCTTCTTGCCTTCATCATGGTGAAAAAATCAGATTCACAAGGCGGAACTAAGTTTGTGATGTACTGAAGAGTCTCAATGTATTCGCTTAATTCAGGACTATATATTGTCCAATTCAATAATAACGCAGGATCTTGGGTAAGTCCAATTATACCTCCGGTATTTTTTAAATTTTTATTCATTTGTTCGTGACTTTGGTCAATCGCAACTGAAGAAAATTTTTTATGTGATCGATTGATTACGAATCTCCCCTTGAAGAACTCGTTCAGGATTGATTTAGGCAATCTTTTCATATCTTCGACATGAAAATCTAAACGAAGATAATAACTGAGTATAATATTGGGGTCATTCAACCTATTACGTTTACTGCGGTGCGGCTGGAAATTAAAAACAGTGTTGCCTTGCCGTACAGCGGGCAAAATTAATTTTCAAAATAACTGAAATAACTCAAAACAACTACATATCTTCATAATAAATAGATAAATAGAAGTTTAGTTTCTAATTTTATTAAATATAGGTAGTATTAGTCTAGCTCGTCACATTTTTTAATTTTTACCCTATATTTACTTCTTTTTTTTGGACTATTTATTAATTGATTACAGACAAGATATATATAGCGATAGGAAATTTTATTTTCTTTAAATTAGGGCTCTTGACATTTTCCCGAAAAATTAATAGTTTTCGAGAAAATTGGGAAAAACTAACAAAATGTATTTTGGGGGTGGTTTTTCTGGGAGGATCCCGGGACTTCATCCTATCTTTTTTCTAACCCCCCAATATATCCATTTCCAGTAAAGGCCAAACATTAACATGCATGGTAACTCACAACCCATTTTTATATGGAAGTTAATACCTACTAAGATATAACTTTATATTTTTTCAGTCTACGTATAATAAACCTCAACATTACCTTTGAATTTTCTATAATCCTAAATATTAACTATCATTTGCTACCTAATTCAGCACATCGAAGATCGCCATAGTGAAACAAAATTTTTATACTTTAAATAAATAAATAAATGAACGAACGAATGAACAAACAAACGGGTGAATGAATTAATGCACGGATTAAAGAACAAATAAACAAATAAATAAACCAATAATCCAACAAACAAACGAACAAGCAAACAAACAAACAAAAAAATAAACACTTTATTTTTCGAACATGCAAAATTGTGTACAATACTATAAACATAGATTATTATTTGTTAGAAAAATGATATAAAGAAACTTACAATATAGTAAAATTCTATAACATAAGATTTAAAATATAAGCAAGTAGAAAGCAAAAAGCAAAACATATCTACATTTACACATTAATTATATGTTTATATACATATACATACATATAATTCTTAATAATAGGAATATTTATTTGTTAAAAACTAGTCATGCACAATTCCTTTTGGGACATTTAAATTTATTTATGTTATTGTAGTAATTACACATAAAGTATATGGGTGATTTTAACACCACATTTGTGTTAGCCCGTTCAAACATATTATTTGGAACCTTGGAACGTGAATATTTATCTGGACATGCATTTCCGCCGAGTCAATTTTGTTATACATGATTTTATATAAGAATACCAGAAAATAGCAAATTCTTCTAAATTCAAGATTCTCGAAATTATGCTTAATAAATTGGTGTTATTTAAACCTCCTTCTGGATACTGTCCTGTTGATTTGATGTTATAAACTTTAAAAACTTTCTGCGTATACGTTCTTTACTGCTTTTGTGAGTTTGTTAATGTGGATTCCAAATTATTGTTCCACATTCAAGTTTGGACCTTACATATGAATAGTACAATAATTGGTAATAATTCGTTACACTTATAGCTCAGTCGAATTAAACAAATCGGTGGAAAAAATTCCTAGAGAGATGGAATTTTTTAAAACCTTTTCTTTATAAGTGGGTAGACATATATCAAAAGCTCCCGAGGTTGCGAGGTGAGCTCAAGGAGGGGGCAGGTTTAAAGGTACCATTTTTCAGTTTTTTGCATATATCTCAGAAACGATTACTCCTATTGGTTTTTACCTTCTTACTAAAATTAAAACTGATAAAATTTACTACAAAAATGGTTCTATGCATTTTTGCCGTTGGACTAACTGTAAGCGAGTTATAGGCCTGACAAAGAAACATAATTTTAAAACATGTGCTTTGCCCACATTTAGTACAGAATTAGTCTTGTGATTTGGAAAAAATGCCATTAAATTGAATTTATTGATTCAAACACTTCATTAGAGGAAGGGGGTGAGTCACGGGGGTCCATGTCCATGGGGGTCTTTCGAGTCGTCCTCACATGCTACATTTTCGTCTTCAACCTAAACATTGAAAACCGAATTACAGTATAGATGATTTGAATGAAACTTACAGTAAATTGAATGTATTGGGTCCAACAGTTCATTAAAGGGTGTTACGGGGTCTATCAAGTCTTCCGGGTCATCCTCATATGCTAAATTGTCGTCTTCAACTGGAGGGCCTTTAGTACACGCGCCCTCATAGTTATCGCATATTGATGAGCAATGAATACCTGCCTTGCGGCATCCACAACGTACACCACAGCCTTTGGTGCAGCTGCAGAATATTGTTGAAAGAATGGCAGCTGGGGTAGGTTGATCTAAGGTTGTCAAGGATTGAAGATCTCCATCTGCTCCTTTAATCCAACCCCAATCAGTAGGTTCCAGTTTGTTGCCCAGCCATTCTTCAGCTTGTAAATAGGCTCTGTATAAGTGTTGCAGTGCAGAGCCTTTGGTTGGTGGAAGTGAAGGGAGGTCTGGCTTCACCCTTGTATGGATTTTAGGAATGCTGTGTAGCGCTATTTGTCCAGATCTCTAGCGTTGTATATTGCTAGTAACATCTATTCCCCGGCGTTTGCAACTTCTTCAGGTATTGAAGACTTTGCGTAAAGTAGGTACGTTGGAAATTAAATGTAGGGTGCTGTCCCTCATGAGTAATTTAGCAATTATTGACTTGCCTTTTCGGAAAATTGCAGCCGGTAAAAGTCAAGTTTCTGCAATTCCTTGGAGGAATAACTTTTGCTTTCCTCATTCCTCTTCTCAGGTTTGAAAGTCTTTATTTCTCGTTCCCTTGGAGCTAAAGCGATCAACAGCACCAGCAGATCCACATTCTCGCCGATGACAGTTGAACAGCCACATTCTGCTTTCTATAAGACGCACTTTACAATAGCTGTGTCTGTATCAGCATTAGCTTGTCTAACTTCTATCCCCTCTACAATCATTTTCCAAGACAGCATACTGATCAATCTGTTCTTATTTTTTTCATTACCTAAAAAGTGTTGTTGCTGAGTCGTCGCTAACATATCTTCGGTGAAATTAATGTCGACTGATGCGGTGGTGGTGCGACGTTTCTGTTCTGCACGTTTTGTGCTATTGGCAGTATCAAGTAGCCATCAAAAGTAACTGTACAGCATTCACCATAGTATTTGTTTTATGTAAGTCTCATATTGATTGAATATCACTAACAAGGTTGATCCTATACCCCACGTGACTCCCCTCGCTTACGGTTAGTTCTACGACAAAAATTCGTAGAACAATTTTTGTAGTAAATTTTGTCGGCTTTAATTTTAGTAAGAAGGTACAAACCGATAGGACTCATCGTTTCCGAGATATAAGCGAAAAACTGAAAAATGGTACCTTTAAACCCGCCACTCTCGGAGACTTTTGATATACCTTTTATCTACCCAAGTGTAAAGGAAGCGTTAAAAAAATTCAAACTCTCTAGGAATTTTTTCCACCGATCGCCCTATGTTTGTCTAATTTGGCTGGGGTATTAATTCTTATATGTTCTCCAAAACTCGTCTCAGGATCAAAGTAAATATCAAAGTTTTTAATCATTATATCGTGGTGTAGTATCATTCCCTTTATTGAATAGTTCTGAAATCTGTTCTTCTTTTTCGTATACGATACAACTTTACTTTTGCCGACATTCAGATCTAGCTTACTTAGTGAACACCACCGACTGATTTTGTCTTTATTTGCATTATTTGGCAACTGTTGTTCCTAGTCGAGTATATGAGAGTTATAAAGTGTCTACAGTATTTTGAAAAATTACCATTTAAATAGGATAATGGTAAATTGTTATATTTGTAACACGAGGAATCGTGTTTTTCAAAGGATAAATGGTATGGATTTTGAAGATCAGCCGCAGATGAAATGAGCTTGGCTCATCCTTCCTTCTGGCCGCATAACTCCCAAGGCCATGTGGTTATTGGTAGTCTTCTAAATTTCCGGGTTTATAAGGATATACAGTTATCGTGCAAAATATTGAAACCCTCAACTTTAGAGATACGTAGTCTTTTAGTGATTACGAAAACCTAATTAATACTCTCTCCAAGTATTATTTTGCCCCTCCCCCAAATTACACCAAAATGTTGGCTGGCACACGGACTAATAATATCGAAACTTCATTCACCGCGACAATTTTGATACGCTTAGATTATTGTTACTTGATTGCTATTGAGGACCATTAATATATTAGTTCTAAATTTTTTCAATGTAAAATTATAGACGTGACATAAAACATATACTAAAAAAATAAATCTGGCATACTGGAGTTAACTATTTCACACTGTATTTTATTTTTCATCTGACTGAGCCCGCTGCTGTTGGTAAAAAAAATACAATGCTTTGTCTACTAGTGCCATGCTTTTTGTGAATGTAATTATTTCAATGGAAGAGTAAGCTCGAAGTTTAAATACATTTTATTTTAAAATGCTTAAAACCTCGCAGCACAAAGTGAATATGTATTGGTCTGATGGAAACAATGTGTTCAGTTGGTCGCTGAAAAATTTACAACTACCACTCATACTGGACATAATAGCAAACAAAGCCTTGGGAAAGTGAAGCTTGTAACACATTATAATCGTATAGCCACCCAGATGTAACTAGAAAATAATTTCAAATAATTGAAAATTTATATCTCGTATATGTGGCTACTTGGCTGAGAGGTAAGCGTGATTACCTTTTCGAAACGTGCAAAATCTATCTGCGCAAGATTACTTTATGGCTAGAGTATTTTCTGTATTACCTTTGGTGCATGATAACCTGAGTAAACATATATATATAAAAGGGGTTGCAACGTTTGTCAATATATAAAAAAACAAAAATACTGCATATTAATAATAATCACTGTAATAATATTGTAACGTATAACTTACTATTAACGACTACTCGAAGTTGAGTCACATATAAACCAGCTGTAGTGGTGTCAGCGGGTATGTTCCGACTAGACAACAGAGGAGACGGGTGGAGTTCCTTTCAAAGGTTGACAATTTTAAATATATTGGTCGCATTCAGCGGACATAACATAAAACGCTCTGCTACCGCTACTGTGACGGACCGTTATAACATTCTCTGAAATAACAATTTTTGTGCTGTAGTCAAATGTCAGAATATATGTGTTTATTTTTCACCATTTAAAATTTTACAACTTTAAGGAAGTCTCTTATGGTAAGCTATACCTTTTTACTGAACCTTATAATTCTTTTGGTAAAACGACTTTCAGTATTTTATATTAGATATATGTGAGCAGAAGCTATTTCATCAAAAGTATCAGTCTCCTCAACTTCCAAAAGCTGGTCATCATGAATATAATAAATTGTATTGGTGTTCATTTTGTTTATTTTTTAAATTTTCCTCGCAACGGCTCGCCGCTCACAACTTATAACACAAATGCTTTGCGCTACCAAAAATGGCGACCGCTACTTAACATGTGGAGAAAATGGCGTATCCCTCAGAGTACGTTTGCGCTACAGTTACACAACTGTTACATCCGCTGAATGAGACCATTATACGGGTGTCCCACCGGGAACT
Organism: Leptura quadrifasciata; assembly: GCA_963675555.1. Taxonomy (NCBI): domain Eukaryota; kingdom Metazoa; phylum Arthropoda; class Insecta; order Coleoptera; family Cerambycidae; genus Leptura; species Leptura quadrifasciata. The sequence goes on along the minus strand of OY776673.1, from coordinate 184,931,203 downwards.
GATTCGATCGATATAGAGAAAAGTACCCATCAGAAAATTTTGAAAATTTAGTTAATTACTAATGTCGGTGTGGTCAATCCAACTAAAATAATTATAAGCAGCTGGCACTTCCGCTTATACCGGAAGTCGATACCAACTGGCTTATTTCAAATGGAACACCCTATATATTTTAGGGTTTTCGAAAAGAGCATAAAATTCTGAGTCGAAAATATGTAGCATATCCTATACTTAAACCTATCCGTTTCAGAGATATTTGACATATTATAGAAAATTTTACAGGTGCAACGGTTTGAAAGAACCGTTATAACTTTCTTCGTGTAAAAGATTCTCATTTGCTCCTTGTCACGTAAAAAGAACACAAGGAGAACTATGTTCTACAATTGAAATAAATTCAATAATATCATACCAAGTGTTCCGTTTCTCGCGTTACATTTTGTCAACTTCAAACCCCGAGAACTTGTTTAGGTCAAATAGAACATCCTGTATTTTTTTACGTCAAGTTGTGTAAAATTGAATTCCATTTTTTTTGATATTAGCATTGTGGGGGTTAAAGTTACAACTTTTTGAAATATTTGCGATTTTATTAGAAATTCATGAATTATTGTAATCATTTCATCAAAATAGCCATGATTAGAAACAATCAGTCATTATCTTATATCAAAAATTGCCAGCACGTTTAAAGTATACCAATGAAAACTTTTTAAATTTGTTTATTATTTATGGAGAATGTGATAAAGTAATATCAAGAACTTGCAGTACATTTGCTACTCGATATCCACAAAAACGCAAAATAACACTAACACTGTAACATGCGTATTAATCGAATTGAAGATATGCCATGAACTAAAATAGCAGAGATAAGATCAATTTAAAATATGATTTCATTTTAATTTAATAATTGCACAAAATTCCGCCCTCGAACCTCGATACATGTTTCGCACCTTCGGATTAGTTCCTCATGGGTAGCTCTTCTAATTGAATCCTGTGATATGTTTTGAAATGCATTTCTTAATCTTTGCATACAATCTTCAATGGTTGTTAATGGGCTCTCATAAACTTTATTTTTAATAGTTCCCCAAATGAAATAATCCAGAACTGATAAATCGGGCGAGCGAGGAGGCCATAAGAAAGGTCCATTATTGGAAATCCATTGATCATAAAAAGTTTCTTGTAAATAATTATTAATTAAATATGCGTTATGTGGGGGAGCACCGTCGTGCTGATAAAAAATGTTTATATGTTCGGCGAGAGGTAAATTTTCTAAATAGTTATTATTCAAATTTTGTAAGATATTCAGATCTTTCACAAAAAAAAAACAAAAATTTACCTATACATATTAGAAGAAGAGAAAATTTAATTCACCGTTTAAATTTTCCTGCTAAAATTGTAATGCCACCACTCTATCGTTTCTTATGGCACAGTAAACATTGAACTGCCAACTTTCCTGAAAGTTTCACTCTCTGAACATATGAGGATTTGAGTCACTCCAATAATGCGAATTGTGTCTATTAAAAAGTCCATTTTTGGTAAATGTTGCGTCATCTGTCCATATAACATTTGCCAAATAAGAATCGTGACTCTCAGAGCTTATTAGAATAAACTCACAAAAATTCTGTCTTCTCAAGAAATCTCTTTCTTTTAATCCTTGAACCATATGGAATGAAAACGGGTGAAACTTATGTTTTAATAAGATTCTGTGAATTGAATCCTTGCATAGTCCCGATTCCAGAGCAGCTTGTCTTAATGACATCCTTGGAAATGCATGAAAATATCCCAGAATGATTATTTCAATAATTTTGTCATCAACAATAGGCTTTCTTCTTTGCATTTTTGCCTTGACAGAGCCATCCATAATTTTTAAAATTTTCCAGTATGCGTTTTACAGTGTTTGGTGACGGTTTCCATTTTTCTGGATATCGAGTAGCAAATGTGCTACAAGTTCTTGATATTATTTTATCACATTCTCCATAAATAATAAACAAATTTAAAAAGTCTTCGTGGGTGTAATTTAAACGTGCTGGTATTTTTTGACATAACATAATTACTAATTGTTTCTAATCATGGTTATTTTGATGAAATGATTACAACAATTCATGAATTTCTAATAAAATCGCAAATATTTCAAAAAGTTGTAACTTTAACTCCCACAATGCTAATATCAAAAAAAAAGGGAATTCAATTTTACACAACTTGACGTAAAAAAATACAGGGTGTTCCAGTTGACCTAAACAAGTTTTCGCGGTTTGAATTTGACAAAATGTAACGCGAAAAACGGAACACTTGATATGATATTATTGAATTTATTTCAGTTGTAGAACGTAGTTCTCTTTGTGTTTTCTTTATGTGACAAGAAGCAAATGAGAATCTTTTACAAGAAGAAAGTTATAACGGTTCTTGCAAACCGTTGCACCTGTCAAATTTTCCATAAAATGTCAGATATCTCTGAAACGGCTAGGTTTAGGTATAGGATATGTTACATATTTTCGACTCAGAATTTTATGCTCTTTTCGAAAACCCTAAAATGTATAGGGTGTTCTATTTAAAATAAGCAAGTTGGTATCGACTTCCGGTATAAGCGGATGTGCCAGCTGCTTGTAATTATTTTAGTTGGATTGGCCACACCGACATTAGTAATTATCTAAATTTTCAAAATTTTCTGATGCGTACTTTTCTCTATATCGATCGATTCAGTCCCCGGTGAGACACCCTGCATAAGCTCTACTGACATATATATTTGGGCGCGAAGTAAATTTAAAAAAAATCAAATGCACAACATCCGAACTATCTGAGAATGTAACCTCCAAATTTACCAAATGACAATTACAATAAAACGACAGCCAATCTAAATACATTAATTTATTCTACTTTTGTCTGACCATGAGCAATAGTACTAATAATAAGAATATTTATAAACGGATTATCGGGCCATACCTGAAGGGTATAGTTAGCGGCATACATAAAACTATATGCAATATTTGCAAAAAAAATTGATATGTTCACCGGCATGGATCCCAAATCATAAGCGCATAAATAATAAGGAAGGCGTATACTATAAATAAGCTGATAATAAACAACGTGGCGCAGCTTAAGGTTAAGCGCAACTTCCCTTGTCTGTAAAGAAAATATTCTGACTGTGGTAAAAAGAAATGTTATGTCTTATGTCGCTTACTTATTGTTCCACCCTATAGATGCATACGATATAATTGAATATGTAACTAAAATAATCTATACAATGCTATATGTTAGGAAATCTGATAAGCAACAACACAAGAAATAATATCTTGATTCGACGGCTCAGATTTCAAAAAAATATCTAGGAATGCATTTTATTTCTGGTATTCGTCAGAATTGGATTTTTAGTTTTCATTAATTTAGAAGTGATCTTTATTTTAACTATTATGTGCATAGGTGGTGATTTTCTTTGTAATAGTCTAATTGCGTTCTGATTTAATCCCAGAATATTTTTGCAAAACCCAATAATTCAAAGGTAGAAGTTAAATAAGAAAAGAGAAAAACTATTCTAGTCAAACTTGAAACTCCTGGTCTCCTCAGAGTAATGATGATTAAAATCCGGCTGGTATGTTCCTGTGAACCAGCGTGGTGGGCTAAGTAAACCACGGCTACACACATCGGATTCCCTCGTTGACAACCCAACTCGTGACCGCCTCAATTTTACATGCCAGATCTAAACTTCCACTAAGCAGGGTTAAAATTATTCCAAAATAACGACTCCAAAAAAATATATATAACTCTCCGGAAGAACCCTATAATATAATATAAAAATTATAAATTACTGTCTCGCTACACCACAAACAGATGTACTATTATTAACGTACGCATACCTTCCTTCATTTTGATAATGAAATCCATAACTATGACGACAATGTTGTTGGGTGTACTGAAACAAATCATCCTGAAGAAGAATGGTTACAGTCAAAGCAATATACAACGAATAGTAAATAACCAGAGGAGAACAACAGAAGAACAGCAACAACTAACAACGTATGCATGCCTACCCTACGTTGTGGGAGTCACTGATAGGCTGAAGATTTTATTCAAAAAGAAAGTAGGTGTACGGTTTCGAACAGTGAAGAATATACAGAAGATGCTTCCCTCAATCAAGACCCTGTCCCCAAACTGTTATCATAAGGTGTTTACCAGTTGAAATGCACATGAGCTACATCGGATAAACAGGACGGAGCATCCAGTGTAGAATCAAAGAACACCAGAGGAATACCAGAGCATGTCCATAATAACGAGAACCATAAAGTCTACTACGAGGACGTCAATATATTAAACAGGAATACGCGCTATTATCCGCGAGTCACTGGAAATTATGAAAAACTTGAACAACTGTAACAGAGAGGATGAGTATCGACTTAGTAACACGTGGAGACTGGTATTGCCAAGTACCAGCACCGTAGTAAGTCATGGTCAACCAAACACGACGAATGAGCAGCGAAGCGAACCAAGCACGGCGAAGCGAAGCGGCGCCTAGGTATATAACGAGGAGTGTATCACAAAAAATTCAGTCTTTAGAATCCCTCTGAAGAAGCTGACAGGATGATCAGCGAAACATCAAGTCAAGTTCGACGACCACGGTAAGACCCGGAAGAAAGTACTTCATTCAATGACAATTATTGTGAAAGACAGAAAGAAACATTTACTACTTGTATTGAGAGAGGTAAGTAAAAAAGAAACACAGCACCCCCGTTATTCCATCTAAACAATTCCTCGAGAAATGTCCAATTACTGTAAACAATTTACAATAATTAACGTATCTATTTCTTTTAGATATTCCAAAGCTGTATGGGGTTTATGCAGAGCGAATAAATGAGTCCATGATCCTACAAAGTGTGAGGTATATTGTACAATACTATAAACATTCCATTCATGTGAAATTTGTATCTAATTTGAAATAAAAGGGTAAAGTTTATGCACTCACACAATCTTATTAAAAATCATGTTGGGCATTAAGTAGAACGATCCCGAGCAAAACTAATCGCCAAGTATGTTGCTGAGGAAGGGAGACTAAGGAAATCAACTTTATCGAGGAGCTACGTAGTATACAGAGTGATAGATATCAAACTCTAGTGATTAACCCCTCAACTTCTAGGTATGTGAACACATTACAACAAAAAAAACCTATATACAATATTACCCTAGACTAACCGATAGTATTGTTTTAAGTTCAGCTACAAATAGGAGTCTGCCGTGTTGACCAAAACCAACGGTACATTACCTCATCATGTCAGCCACAAATTAAGCCCCTTTTGTACAATATTTTTAGGGGAAATTTATACCGTTATAATATTTACAAAAATAAATGTGTAATAAAATACATACTACGATAGACCAAAATTCCACTATTTTCTATAAAAGGAACTAAATTCGTTGCCATCTACAACATCTCTTGCAATTGCCGGAGCAGATTGAGCATCAAACGCCATGGCGCAAGGCGGTTAGAAGTCTACGACTGTTGCAGGAACGTAGATAGAGGAATCAGGAATCATTAATGAATAATATTAGCACTGCGGAGACGATTCTTGAACGGGAAATGGTTGTAATACATAACATGGAACAGTAAAGTATGCATCAAGTTACTACCAATCAAGTGAATTACCAGGCATAAATATTGAAGAATGCAGTAACTATACTATCAACTTAAACCTGAACCCAAATGAAAGTAATATTATTTATTGGACATAATATGTGTTTTTTAAGCTGTTAAATTTTTAAAATGATTTAATAGTCATGAAATATTGCGATGCAATATATTATAGACACTATTTCGATATAGTGTAATAAAATGGTTGGGTAGAAGGGTCGGTAGTCATGTAACTACTGAATTATCTAAACTATAATTATTAAGTTTGATGCACTGTTCTCTGTTAATAAATGTTAGAACTTCTCATTTCCTTTTATTTAACTGTAATATAGAGATATTCCTAATAAAAGGCTAACAGATATATGCTAAGTATTTTTACAACTTCAAAATTTCTAGTGATAACAAAGATAATGTAAAAATAAATTTGAATACCGCAGATCAATATTTCACTTCTAAGTATATATTTCCTGATACGGGTATTTATCTATTAAATAGATGTTCTTAATAAAGCAGCTAATACAGTATCTTTTCACATTTAATCAATTAAATTTTTGTTCGGTTAGAGTACCATTATTCAGTCAAATATGTATAATATGCCTGTTTACCTGAAACACATTCATTCGCGTTTTTTTTCCCACGGGTTTAGAGCTTCCACACTCGACATTTATCTAAAAATCCTGCGCTACGGTTGCTCTAAAGATGTTTACATAAATATTAAATGTAATGTATCGGAAAATCACAGAAATATTCAGCCAATTTTCTAGCGTGAAAGTTTACGCAGTATATGAATCTTTCTCTAAAGCAGTGCCGGGAGCAATTTTTGATTTAAATATCCTTTACGTGCAGAAAGGGACTTTGTAACTGTAAACATATATGATCAGCTTTAGAAAATACAGTATACTGATACAAGTGTAGAACAAATTCAATAAAATTCCAGCATAGAAGATTTTTCAACCCTGTTTTATTTTACTTTTTTGTTTTTTAGTCATTTTGAAATTTCTGGACCATAGTTCTTGCTAAATGGTATCTTTTATTTTATTATTTTTACATAATAAGTATTTTTTGCGTCAAATTTATTATTTTAGTTATAGAAATTGCAATATTAGTTTACAAAAAAATATATAACTACTGCTCTTTTAAATTTAACATGCATTTTTTCCTTTTGACTGATATTATTTATTTTTATACTATATAGTAGAACCCCATCAATTGAGAAGAAATAGTCAATATTAAACTTATAGATAATGATACCGCTGCAAAAACGTTAAAAAAAAGTTATTTTGCTGCCTATTTACGAATAGGTACAGAGGGACGAGGGGAAGTATAGGTGATAGCTGGAGGCGATCGGAGCGGTCATGTATCTTTTTTTTAGCATTTATTTAACGTCTATTTCCGCTACTGAGGCCCATCACCGACGCCTGTACCCCCAACCAGGAATTTTGCCGAACCTCTTCCCTTAAGAAGAGTAGGGATCTTTTACTTGCCTAACATTTAATAGGCAAGGGACCGACGGCTTTACATCCCCTCCAAAGGATAGTATATCACCTACACAACCCCCGTCCAGTTATGTATCTTAATAAATTCGAATTGAAATTTAACATTGGAGGTTTAAACTGTTTTTTGCTATTGATACATGTTTTCAGATGTCCTGAAAATTCCAGCAATACCAATGACAGAAATTTTGGTGGCTATGTCTAGGTTCCAGGTCGATCTTCAGTAAATTCTGAAAAAACGGGTTCCAGAGTCATGATGGTACGAGAAGCTTTTTGTCAAAAATCGAGATAATGCTTAACCGTCGCTTTATGAAGCTAAGATGCCATTGATAGCAAGTTGTTCTTTGCAGAGGGTGTAGTGTCAGAACCAATAGTCTAAATAAGATTATTTGTACTGTCGCCGCCTCTCCGTCCCCAGTTTCTAAATTTTTCTTTCATAACAGGTATCCTCGTCTAGATCTCTTGCCCTTATAACTTTATCTACGTCGTCCCTTCATTTTATTCTAGGTCTTCCTCTTTTCCTTCCCTCGGGTGGCACCCATTCTAAGATTTTTCTGGGCAATCTATTTTCCGGCATCCTTTTTATATGATCAAATCAAATCAGTTGTTTCCGTTCAACTTGGATTGCAATATCTCACTATGTATTCAAATTCTCTCTAATGACCACATTCCGGATTTTCTCAAGTCTCGATGTTCTACAGCTCCATCTTAAGTAATCCACCTTCGTAGCCAGAAGTTTTCTCTTGTTGGACTTACTTAGATACCAAACGTCCTCACCATATATAGTGACGCTTTGGATCATGGTCTTGTAAAGGGCCCCGATAACTTTCCTTCCTTTACTTATTCTTTCCTTGATCTCGTCATTACTTGTTCCCTGTTTGTTTAAGATGACCCCTAAATATTTGCATTTTCCAAGCCTTCAATATTCCCATTTTCCAAAGTAAGGTCACTACATACATCATGGCCTACTATCAGGTATTTACAGTTCTTCAGATTCATTGTGAGACTAGCGCGTTCGTATTCCTCATTGAGTTTTCTAATCATGTAGCTCAAGTCTTGCTCATCTTCCGCTACCACAACTTGGTCATCTGCAGAAACTAGGCTGTATAGTGTCTCGTCTTCTACTTGCAGTCTCATGTTTTGATATTTACGAACCCACTCTGTCAACACTTGTTCGAAGTATATCTTAAACAAGGTTGGAGGTAAGCAACATCTTTGCCTTCTCAAGGGTTCCGTGAGTGGATTTCTGATTTTTACTCTAGCATTGTTGTCTTTGTAGTATTGCTGAGTAGCTTGGATTATATCTTCTTCGATAAGGTTTCTTATAATCCTCGAATGTATCCTTCCTATGGTTGCTATTACTGATGTATCGAGATAATTTTTTGGGTCATCTTTAAGAGCTTTTTTGTAGATGGCTGACACATATGAAGTTCTAGACTCGATGGGGGACTCTTCTTCATTAATGCATCTTTCATATAGAATTCTTAGTATCTCAATAAGTTTTTCCAGTACATACTTCATGAATTCAGGATATATTTCTCCGGGTCCTGGAGATTTCCTTAACTTCGTTGAGACTACCGCTTTCTTTATTTGATCAGTTTGAAAATGAATATGAGTCACGTTGGGCTCGTGTTGATGTTTACCTTCCATGAACATCGGGCGTCTTTCATCCAAAAGAGATTTAAAATATAATACTCAATCTTTATTTGCTACAACATGTTTGCTAGATGTTGTTATTGATTTAATCCGGCTATGTATTGATCAATTTGGTCGCACTTTTTAACCAAGGAATCATTCTTTACTACTTCTGCTCCTGTTCGCACTTCTATATTCATCTTTTGAATCTACATCATTCGTTTGAAGAAATTTTAAATAATATAACTGTTTCTTTTCCTTTATTTGTTGTTCTATCTCTTTATCCCACCAGTAAGGTTTCCTTTTTCTTTGATAGATGCCTAAGGATACATAAGCGGCCTCTAGAATACATGATTTTATGTGCTCGTATTTTGCTTCTGTTGTTCATTCGTCTTGTGTTAATTTGTGTTCTAGTCTCTTGCAGAAGAGGCTTTATTTCTATACATAAATCGCATCGTCAGGTCCATGGATTCACGTAGAAGAGTCTCGTGTACCAGAGATTTCGCAAAACTCCATAGGAAAAAGTCATTCTTGTCATGGGTACAGAAGTCTCGAATACCGAAAATTTCACAAAACCCCAAGGGAATCAAATCGGAAAATCGCACAGGCTAATCTATAAAACTCTCTCTTTCAAACGGTGATCCATCTGGCGCATTGTTAAACTGAATCTTTGCGGTGCCCCGTCATACCGAAAACACATGTTTTCCATTATATCCAAAGCCAACTTATATTAATTTATAATAATTATATATCGTAACTAAATAAATACGAAAGGTTTCGTTTAAATATCCCGGGCCAGGAGTTTCTTAGAACTAACGGCAGCGGCAGAGGACCTGTCGTCCAGCATAGCTAAGGTTGATTCAAACAATACGTGTTATTAACCGTTAAAAAGAAAACATTTGGGCTTATTTCACAATGATAATCTCTAAATTTACTTAAACTTATTCAAGCTAATAACCTAAAAATAATAATCAGTCACATTGATTTAGAAACCTTGAACATATTTGTTCCACAAATAATATTAATAACCATATTCCCCTGGTAACCTAGAGCAATTCAGTGTTTTCGCTATATTCAAATTTCCTTTTCTGATATCATTAAAACAAAGTACTCACTATAGTAAAGCACTTCCCAACATTTAACCATCACTTTATTATGTAGTAAATTCAAATTTCAACTAATAAATAACATAAAATTTGAATAATAAAAGGGGTAGATAGAACGCCCTGTGATTGGTGTGATGTCATCGTTTGGACTAATGGCGGAAATAACCACTTATCTACATATAGCCTAGGGTCGATTCAGTCAAACGATGAACAAATTAGAGACAAGCTGACATTTGGTATATAAGTTTGTATTGGGGTCCTTAAAATACCACCTAACCCCACCGGTAATCTGCCGTGCCTGTCGCCCCTAAATAACCCCCGAAAGGGGCGAATATCCGACTTTTTTAAAGTTTTTCAAAAGCAATATCAAAAACAAATCTATATATAAAAACTATGAACATAGAAAAATAATTACATTACATTAATATATTTTACGTCTATTATACCAAAATACATTAAAAGTATAATAATACATAAAATATGAGTCTTTTATGTAGTAAGTAGCAGAGTTGCTTTTTCTTAAATAAACTAAAATACTTACAGGTTACGTTTAAGGAAATTAATGTCGTCATCCGCCTATAAATCCTCAACTGCCCTATTAAAACAAGTAATACCATTACACTGTCCACATGCCAAGGTATACTTTAGGCCCACTTTACGACATGAGCATCCATTTTTGCAACCACCTGATGAACAGTTGCAAAAAATTTATTTAAGGATCCATTGGGGGGCTATATCTTGATCCATCTGGACTAGAGAGATTCCGGAATCACTGGAAATCCATTCCCAGTCCTGGAGTGGTAAGCTATTATTCAACCATGCTTGAACCTAAAAGTTAATTATACGTGTAAACAAGATATGTATGTAGGGTTGCTGGACTTACCTGATGATACGTCCGAAATGCATGGTATTGAGCTGCATTTATGGTCGGTGGAAATGAAACAAGATTAAAATATTTATTTAAAACTTGTCTTGCTTCATACTGCTGGTAGATAATGTATCTGACGTTATTGAAATCAGTGCTTGTTCTATTTTTGTCATATACGGAAATAAAAAATGTCGAAATTAAGGTCCTCAATCTGTCTTTGAATATATTTGGATTGTAAAATTCTTCAAGACGATCAAACAACTTCTTTTTCACAGTATTGACCAAATTAAGTTTTCCCCTGTTAAACAGGCCAGATGTAGTATCACATCCGGAAATAGCGTGCATGGCAAGAAGAATGTTTTTAAAGATCCCAACTTATGCGGCAACTTTGAAATATTAGTAATTTTATTTGGTTTTGAACTTCTTCCTGGGCGTAGCATATACAAAATTTGTTTAGCGTAGTGGATCAATAAAACCATTACATCAGTATCTTCACTTACTACAAACACGGCCCCTTCACGCGTCTCACTAAGTGCTGTAGCAGTTGTTGCTATAAGCGTATCCGCATCATCATCTAAATATATAAATTTAATTCTCTTTTATGATAATGACTTTCCAAGTTGTTTAATAATACATTACTTATAGTCTAGTATACTTTAACTTGGCGTGTGTATGTATGAGTTAATATTTCCGTACGATTTCATTTTCTCCTATATTGTACACAAAGTTAAAGCAATAGTCCAGAAACATTGTCTACGTGGACAATATTTCTGGATCTTTGTGTACAAGAGAAAATGAAATCGTACGGAAATATTAACTCATACATACACACGTCAAGTTAGAGTATACTAGACTATATTTATTGTGTTGGACAACAAATCTTCTTGTGAAAATTTGACAACTGATGAATTAAATATTTCTACAGTTAGTGCCGTTTTTCTACCCATGGATCTACGATTTTGTTCTATTGTTTTTGTACTTAATTGCTGGTACCCAGCAAATACTACAATTACACTATGGCCATAATTATAAGTAATATAGCTGTAGTATTGAGAAAAGATATTCAAATAAGTTGCTGGTTTTTGCCATATAACTTTATGTAGTAGATGATCTCCATCAATCACGTAGTATAATACGGATTCTGTAAAATGCTCTAGGGTTGGGCACAGTTCATCAAATATTTTGAGTAAAGAAGATTTAGTTGTCTTTCCCAATGATCCGTTGTCAAACAAAGAAGGAGGGTTTACATTTATGACTTCATTTCTTAAATTTATGGATGTAGCTCCAAAAGATAGTGATTTGACTCGGTCTGTACGTTTAAGACGAATTTCACTGTACTTAGTACCAATTATCTTATTTACAAGTTCTTTTTCAATATTTGATGATTCATCACAGTTTACATCCTTTTGTTGCAACAATTCCTGTACATTTAATAGGCATGTAAATTGTTAAAGTTCTATTAGCTAATACAAAATAATGTATGAAATTAGAAATATAGTACTCCACTGGTATGTTTTTTATTTCCGATTTATTGACGTTAGAATGTGTTAAACGCATTTGCCGAAATATCCATATACACTGTTATATATATTCAATGTCAAAATCCAATAAGTAATGGCTAGAGTATTTTTGCAAAATACTCAGTTATTAAAAATATCATAACTCCGCCACTGGTAAAGCAAAATATAATTACTAAACGTGATTCTATAGGAAATTTTATGCTCTTCTATCTTCATATTTTTTCGTATATAGCTTTGTTTTTAGGATATTGCCAATAAACTAAAAAAATCCGTTTTCACCCCTTTCGAGGATTGTTTAGGAGTAACAGACACTGCGGATTACCGGTGGGGTTTGGTGGTATTTTAAGAACCCCAATACAAACTTATATACCAAATTTCAGCTTGTTCATGGTTTCCTATATAAAGCTTCAATTCGACCCTGGGCTAAAGTAGTAAACACAACATTATTTACGTTTTACGTACGATTAAATGGCTAATACGGAATTTGTAAAAGCTACTTCGAGGAATCTAAAAGTTGTGGAACATATTTTTGAAAAAGAAAGACCATTTCAACATAGCCGAGGTGAGGGGATCTAAAGCTGGAACGTAAGTACCTACCTATTTAACATTATTTGCATTACTATATTATCATTTTAAGGCAGGAAGTTAATCCCTATATTATGTACCTATATTGTATATAATTACGTTTGTAAGAACTTGAAGTGTCTAATATTTATTATAGTTTGTCAAAATAACCTACAAATGTGGCTCATAGACGTGTAATGTAAACAAAAAATTGTCGGGAAAATACACATTCGATTTAAACAGTATCTTTTTTCTACACATCAAGTGTATGTAGGTATGTAAATAACTCACTTTAAAATGATCTTCACAACAGTTAAACTTTGATGTTGTTGTAGGTGGATCACGTCTGGCAGTTTTAAACCACTTTATATTATGTTGCTTTTGTTTTGGTATTGTCACAAAAACTTTCCTAGGTGTGTTCTTGAATATATTTTTGCATCCTGGCACAACACACCACTTGTTTTCCATTATAAAACATTAACACATTGCAAATTAATGTTCATTTATAAAATAATCAAAGGAGTTTGTTTACCAAGCAAGACTGATGATGTCACAGCGTGCGCGCTAACGTAACGTTCATGTTTTTAGAGGTTAAATTACAATTCAAATTTCAAAATGCTTATTTAAGGGTATTAATTGACTGGTAGTATACATTCAAGTATTTTTAACTATAATTAAGGGTTATCTTCCCATTCAAAAAGATGTTAAAATATGGGAAAACACCGAATTGTGAATAACGGGTGAAGTAATTGACAAGTGAACCAACAGATGGCGCAACGTAGGTAAATTGACGTATTTGATATGTTAAAAGATTCCTATTAGAAATGATAGGTAACAGTGCAAATAAATATATCGTACGCAGAGAAAGCTAGATTGAGTTCAGCGACATGTCCAAGGTGAAATAAAATCTTATCTCTTGTATTTTTCCCACCCAGTAATTGGCTTTTGCTTTGTACCAAAGTAATTAAATGAATAACCATATCTTTTATGACTCCTCATAAGCTTTTTGGAAATGAACTAAGTTTATTGTTTAATAAGAATAGTTAAAGGTAGTATTTTTGCTTGAAAAAATGATTGGGCCATCTAGTGTTTGCCTAACACCTTCTCCTAATAGATCAAGATTTACTCAAGAAGGTTTCATCAAAATAGTTTCTTTAGCCAAGTAATTAAATAATTACTTTTAGTTCGGCCACTGTTTTCTAGAAAATGGCGGAGGATCCGGTGATAAAAGTAGTTTTAATATTGTCATACCTTTTCCCTGCCTGTGACGTACAATCTTTCGCAAGTTAATAATAGTAGATCAATTCACCTATCTATAGTGATAAATTACACTTTCACCGACAGGTGGCACCACGCTCTAATTCCCTATCCAAATTACCACCTAAATTTTAAGCTTTCCAATAACATATGGCTCTCATGGAAAGTATAACAATTTGCTGAATACATGGGTATATCATAAAATATTAAATATAGCTATTATTATAATTAGGGCATAAAATTGTATTATAAAATAATAGTGTAAAGATAGTAGTAATGATCGGAAAGTCCTTATCAACCGATTTAGTTTATTTTTTAAAATTCATCAAGTTAGTACTCTGACAGCCGAATTGCCGAACTGTCAGTTTAAGTCATCAGTTCCTCTTATTTTTGTGAGTTGCAATGGTTATAAATATTACCCAAGCACCTTAAAACATCCTTTTTGGATCAAGAAATTGGGCTGAAAATTTTACTAAATGATTAATTTAATTTAAAAAGCACATGGTTGCTACTCGGTTTGGTACCGAATCAAAAACTAGATTTTACACATATTTTTAATTAATATTTTGGATTATTTTAATTGAAATTTTGATTTATTCGGATTTAATTAGTGAGTATCGTTCAGAAGTATTTTTCTGGACTATATCGGTACAGCAAAATTTCAATGTTGGTAAGGCCAGATTTCGATTTGGCACAGCTAGATTTTGAGTACAGAACACTTACCAACTAATCTGTTTTTGATTATTGGGTTTTGACTTTTGGATCATTTGCTATTCTTTGGTACACGAATTTTGGTATACGAATTTGCCTTGATTTATACTTTACTATTGAGGAAAACTCCCATCCAATCCTTGCGAGGATTTCTACAACCAGTAAGGACCTCGATCAATAACCTTCAAGTCTGGAGCGCCTTGAAGCCTTCCAAATTTTTGTAAAAAGTAAGTAATTACTCTATATACAACATTTTCATTGTTAAATTGTTTAAATTAGTAATTCTTTTTCCTAGCGTAAGCTGCGAAAAATCCTAGACGTTGCTATATTCCTGATATTTATTTTATTTTTAGATATTTACCTTTCAATTTTGTACTGTACTTTGCTGATTTTTATAATAAATTTCATTCTTTTGACTTGACTTATTGTTCGCTCTCACTGCAAGGATTCATAAGATCTGGGACCTCGTTTGCTTATCCTGACTTTAGGTCGTAATAAACACTAAACTTTCTAGTCATGATAATATAGCCTATTGTATTTCCTAGCTTGCATCCTACACATTTGTGAAAACAGCGTTAAAATCAGACCAGAAGTTTTGGAGTTTAGAGTCCAGGCAAGGAGAAACACTAATAAACACAAAACTTCCTCTTGAAGTAGTCGGCTAATATATATTGTTAGAATAATTACGAATGTCTCGCTTTTGTAGAAATTGAAACAATCTGTAAAATAAGAGGCAATATTTTCACTACTCTCTACTACTTATTATTTTCAGTTCATAGATTTATTTCATATAGGAACAGTTTTAAGACGCTCTAAATAACTACAAAATAAACAATTTTGTTTCGCTATATTTTTTTTTGGCTATTGATACAAAAAAATTGCAAATTGATTTTTGTAATATTTATTCTTGTAGGCTGTAGTTATACAAATATAAAAACATTCAAATTAAAATAAAACAAACAAATAAACAATATATACATACTGACATGTATTTTGATTGTTCATAAGATAACTAAATGAATAAAATATAAATTAAAAAAATTAAATGTATACTCTTAAAGTAAAAAAAGAGTTATTACGCAATGTTAGACAAAATAAGCTCACATACGGATGTACAAGACTCAACTTGGTATCGCAAATCAGGGAAAGCAGTTGAAGTAGGAAAATAAATTAGTTTAGTTAATAGTTGTTAAATATTTGTTAATAGTTTAAGATTTATTTTTTTGAAAAGAATGAAAAGAGACATTTCTACTTACAATAAGCTATAACCATACAATAAAGTGTATTAAGTTCTTCAATATAAAACTGTAATAAACTTCTTCAAGGTGGCACAACAGTGTTTCAAAAAGAAAATTATAATAATCAAGTAGAAAAGAGATAAAACTGTCCAATACCCAAGTAGCAAGCGAATATATCTGGTATTTATAAATAATATATTATGAACATATATTGAAGAAGTTTATATAAATATTCGATTTATAATTAAAAAATATATATTTTATATATATATTCAAAATATTTTGAAGGAACGGTTAAAGAGAATTCTATAAATATATTCAATACCTATTATCAATATATTATATTTATATAATATATATATTTCAAATATATCGAAAAATTTCATGGTTTCTATACATAAAATATATATTATATATTCGTATAATGTATTTACTATATGTTTTATTTATTATAAAATACATATTTTGTAAATTTTGGTAAATAAATTCCAGAAATTTATTATATACTTATTATCAGTATGTTATATTTGTATAATATATTTATTTTAAATATATTGAATAATTTAATGGATTCTATACATAAAATATATATTATATATTCGTATAATATATTTAGTATATATTTGATTTATTATAAAAACACTTTGTAAATTTTGATAAATAAATTCTAGAAATCTATTACATACTTATTATCAATATATTATATTTGTATAATATATATTTTTTAATATATTAATGCATTTTATACATAAAATATATATTATATATTCGTATAATATATATAATACATGTTTTATTTATTGCAAAAATATATTTGTAAGTTTTGGTAAATGAATTCTAGAAATATATTATATACTTATTATTAATATTTTATATTTGTATAGTATAAAATATATGATATTTTTTATAGATTCTATACGTAAAATATATATTATATAGTATATTTACTATATGTTTTATTCATTACTAATCATATGTTGTAAATTTTGGTAAATAAATTCTAGAAATCTATTACATACTTATTATCAATATATTATATTTATATAATATATATTTTTAATATTAATGCATTTTATACATAAAATGTATATTATATATACGTATAATATATATATAATACATGTTTTATTTATTGCAAAAATATATTTAGTAAGTTTTGGTAATAAATTCTAGAAATATATTATATACATATTATTAATATATTATATCTGTATAATATATATATATATATATATATATATATATATATATATATATATATATATATATGTTCTAATTTCTGTGGTGTTTATTTATTTATTAATATATTAATGCATTCTATACATAAAATATATATTATATATTCGTGTAATATATTTACTACATATTTTATTTATTGCAAAAACATATTTTGTAAGTTTTGGTAAATGAATTCTGGAAATATATTATATACTTATTATTAATATATTATATTTGTATAGTATACATATTTAAAATATATGAAAATTTCTATACATTCTATACATAAAATATTTATTATATATTCGTATAATATATTGAGTATGTTTTATTTATTACAAAAACATATTTTGTAAATTTTGGTAAATAAATTCTAGGAGTCTATTACATACTTATTCTCTTCTTATTATATTTGTATAAAATATATTTTTAATATATTAATGCATTTTATATATAAAGTATATATTATATATTCGTATAATATATATATATATATATATATATATATATATATATATTACATGTTTTATTTATTGCAAAAACATATTTTGTAAGTTTTGATAAATGAATCCTATAAAAATATTATATACTTATTATCAATAAATATATTTGTATAATACATATATTTTAAATATGATGAAATATTTTATAGTTTCTATACATAAAATATATATCATACATTTGTATAATATATTTACTATATATTTTATTTACTACAAAAACATATTTTGTAAGTTTTGGTAAATTAATTTTAGAAATATATTATAAACTTATTAACAATATGTTATATTTGTATATATATCTATATATTTCAAATATTATATAGAAAAATTTACTGAATTCTACAGACAAAATATATGTTATATATCCGTATAATATTATTATTCATTATATAAACATATCTTGTAAATTTTGGTAAATAATTTCTAGAAATATAATTTATAATTAAAAAATAAACCACATAAATTAGACAACCCCCAATTCCAGAAGCCAGAGACTTGTGCGGAAGGGGGTTACACAATTACACATTGAAAAACGTGGACATACAGCCATATCCTCCGACAGTGCCAGTACTGGAGCCGGGGCTCGAAACCGGTAGCATGATACCCATTCGATTAATCGCTATTGCCACCTCGTGCCTTAACCAACGCGGCTATGGGCTAGACTAGAATTATAGTACATTTCCTGGATATTTACTAAATATATATCTAAACAATTCAATTAGTTGTATATGAAAGATATATATTTATTAGTAATATACATCTAACGCCTATATTATAGTTACGCAAAAATATGTCTATGAATTAAATTTCCTGAAAATAGCAAGAAATGGATGTCATCTATTTCATCGAGTCATTTTGTTAACTGTCCAGTTGTTTGTTTATTTTACAATTTACGGTATAAATTATCATTTATCAATTAATTAATTATTTGTATTTGGTGTTTGCGTCGTTTTCCTTCTAAACAAAACATAAAGGCACGTTATGCGCATGCGCAACACATTTTCGCCATGTCGCCTGACGGGTAAAGCCATGATCATGGAGTAAATAAGCTGCATATTCATTAACATTTGTTCCGCATGAGCACTAAATGAGCAAGTGAACGGACAGTGTGGACGCCGAGTTTGAGCTATTCACATTTGTTCATTCCGCGCTCGTTTAGTGCTCATGCCATGCGGAACAAGTGCCCTAATGAATACGCAGCTTTAAACTATTGCACTACTCTGTGAAACTTACACCTGCTTGTGGCCGCGGTAATTTTTTTAACAGCCCAACATATTAATATATACCGTATTCATGAATGATTTAACCCAACGCTAGAATGAAAGTGGACTGCGCCTGGGCGACTATCGTGAACGCGTCTCTGAAGCTCATTTTCGAACACACTCAATACTCATACGCTGTCAACTGTGAACCACAGCGTCTGTGAACTTCGTACGCCGTTACTTGTTGCTTCATGTTGTTCTCGAATTTCGATGTCCACTGTTTTGTGCTTCTACAAGTGTAACGTGTAACGATGGCAAGTTATTTGAATATAAAAGAGGTAAGTAAGCAATTCTTTCCAATTTGTATTTTCATACATTATTTGCAATGGTTTAACGTACCATCCATTTCTCGTCTGATCTGGCCTTGTTCTGAACGATTGCATGAGTGATTGGGAAAGTTGGAGGTTTAATGGCTTGGTTTATTGGCCTTGCTTTATATACCTAGTTCAAATTAAGAGGATTAAAAGCTAAAAAGTTTTCTGAAAGCCCAGTCCCATATTTCCCACCAGTGCATGCATGAAAATATTTTTTTCTCGAAACTTTGTAGGTACATTTTAGGTTTTATTCATATTTTATTATCTAAAATTTATTTATATTATTTTATTTCATGATAATACGAGACCTTAACAACATGTTTTTAAATATGTTAACATCTGGTGGACAACTTTTGCTCAAAATCTAATCAGATCTAAGTTAAATGTCGGTAAACAGAATTTAAAAAACCGCCTGTTGTAAGTTGTTCCTTTGTGTTATCTACGATATCGAAGGAGAAAATCTGACCACATATATATATATATATATATATATATATATATATATATATATATATATATATACACACACACACACACACACACACACACACACAGAGAAATCAATGTGAAAATAGGCTCAAATGATTTTTAGGGTAAAAGAACGAGAAATTTGATTAAAATTTAAAAAACAAATTCGGATAATCCAATACTTCTCTACTAGATGGGACGTAAAAATAAGCTAAGGATTAATCAATTGTAGCCCATCTAGTTCAATTAAAATTTTGCAAAATGTATAGAAAATTCCTAAACTCAAATTTGTTTTTCCCCAGACCTTTTTATACCATCTCTCACCACTCGATTTCATATGTTGTGATTTTTCTCCTGGTTTCAATTTGATCTGTAAATTCCCTAATCATTTCGGCGAGATGGTATGAGGTTTTGGTAAGCATAATTATTTGTTTGTTTATGAGTTTATGCTGCTGTGTGTTATGCAAGGTTTCTAAACAGAAATTACACATACCTACAAAATGGCAAGTTTTATTTTATATCCACTATAAATTCCATTAAATTGTCAATTGATAACAAAATTTCACAATTTATTATTTAACCATCACATTGAACTAGGTATATAAAATAAATACATAGTTTAAAAAATATATCATAATTATAGGAAAATCAGAAATTAAAAAAAGTAAAAGAAATTGAAAAATGCTCATATGTGTTGGAGATTTTTAAAAAACCTGAAAAAGACAATTTTACCTGCATTTTTTATTTCGTTTTTTTGTCATCTTTTGACCTTCCAAAATCAATGTGTACCACACTTATAATAGACTCCTTATAATTAATGTAAATATTCAGGTCTGTATTTATAGAAATTAAGTTCAAAAGGATTCCAAAACAATGAAACGTTGGATTTAAAATTTAACATTTTACATATTATTGTTTTTAAACTCGTTTTTAAATCTTTTTAAGTAGAGCTAGAAAAAAATATGGAATCGCGACAGTTTTTAATTTTTTTCTGGTTGGATTTGATATTTTATAAAAGTAATTTTACATTATTAGGGTAACTTTTTATCCCCTATAAGAAGATAAAGTTAAAATAAAAATTCAACATTTCGTTCTTTTTTGAATCCTCTTGAACTTAATTTTTTTAAATACAGACCTACATTGTTACATCATTAATTAATGAATGTATTACAGCATGACTTTGGGAGGTAGAGATTTTGTAGAGAAGAAAAAGTGGTAATGATGAAGTGACATTTTTTCAAAAATCTCAAAAACAAATGAACATTTTTCAAAATTTTATGTTTGAACACCTTTTCTGATGAAACACTGATGATGGTGTTACTCTTTTAATTAATTTTCGGCTTTGAAAATTTTTGAATTTTTCAAAATTGTGAAACATTTTTTGACACCCATGTAAATCTTATTTTATTGGACAGAAAATTTTAGATTTTGGATTTTAGAGTCCTAACTGCCACTTGACTCGCCTGGCTATATGACGTCACACTAATTGACCATATTTTAGATAAGTACTATTTGATTGTAGGTGCAGGTTTCAATAAGGCTATAATAATTTTATTATGATACCATTTCATCTTTTGTCGAAGTCTGGAAAACGTAAACGCTTAGAGCCACTTAAGCAACATAGCACAGAGAAGACAAATAATGACACCGAGGAGACTGATGATAACCAACGATGTAAAGTTTTCCGCAACTCAACTGATTTGCTATATAATGAAAATCTCCAACACCCTTGTTCTTCAAGTGATTCATCTAGCTTTCAAGACACTGGTTACAATGGAGTAGGCCAAAATATTCCTGTCACAAATAGTACAACAGTTCATATATTTTCTGCTGTTAATCCTTGTCATGAGTCTGAAACAGTTTCCACTAATTCAATTCAAGGAGAAAATTTTCCCACTTTTTATGGGTCGAGTGATGAATCATCATCAGACGAGGAGGTGTTATCTGAGGATCAGTCTCTTGAATGTAATAGTGTGTCGGTACAAATAAAACAATTTCTACGTGAATGGTCCCTAGAAAATAATATTACTCATTCAGCATTAGGTTTTTTGTGCAAAGGTTTAAAAGCAATTTTTCCTCATGACTTAGATAAACTGCCTCTAGATCCAAGGACAATTTTAGGAACACCCACATCAAACATTAATACGCTAACCATTGGAAATGGTCACTATATTCACATTGGTTTAAAAATTCAGTTGAACTTTATTGCTTCTCTTGTCAAAGATCCATTATCTACTTTATCATTAATTTTTAACGTTGACGGTCTCCCATTGTTTAACAATAGTACTACAGGTGAACTGTGGCCTATCTTAATGGCTGCGCCATGTATTGAGTATTTAAACCACAAAGTTTTTCCAATTGGATTTTATTTTGGCGTCGGTAAGCCTGCAGATCTTGAACTTTACTTTTCTGAATTTTTAACTGAGCTCCAAGATATTTTGACAAATGGTTTTGTTATTAATAACAGGAAAATTAATGTGAAGGTTCTGGGATTTTGTTGTGATGTTCCAGCTAGAAGTTACATCATGGGAACAATTAGTCACACAGGTTTTTTTTCTTGCACTAGATGCACTATTAAAGGCAAAACTGTGGAGCGTAGAAGAGTTTTTACTCAGTTAAACTGTCCTTTGCGAACCGATGAAGATTTTAGAAACCGTAGAGATAAACGTTTTCAGCCTATCGATCGGACCACTCCATTAATAAATTTAAGGCCGAAATTAAATTTTTTGTCGGACTTTATTTTGGAGCCTATGCATCTTGTTGATTTAGGAGTAATGAAAACTCTTTTACAAGTATGGAACTCTGGTGGTATACCTTTACAGTTGTCAGCAAGTCAGAGGTCATTAATTTCTGAACACTTGTTAAGCTTGCGACAATCTATACCTCTGGAATTTGCTAGGACACCTAGAGAATTTAAAATTGTGGGCAGGTGGAAAGCAACGGAATGTAGAATGTTTTTGCTCTATTTGGGGATTGTCGTTTTAAAGGACAGGTTAACTGAAAACAAGTATAAACACTTCATTTCGTTACATCTAGCCATATCCATTTTATCACAGCCGGCTTTATGCTCTTTAAAAGTAAATCGTGAATATGCTAGGCAGCTATTAATTTATTTTGTGTCAAAAGTTCCTGAACTTTATGCTGAATATTTATTAACTCACAATTTTCATTCTCTTATCCATCTTGTAGATGATATGAACCATTTTGTTAATCTTATCCCTAATTTTTCGTTATCAGATATTTCAAGCTATCGTTTTGAAAATTTTCTGTACAGTTGTAAGAAGTTAGTAAGGGGCAAATCAAAACCACTTGCCCAAATAGGACGCAGAATTGGTGAGTTATTCCAAAGTTCAGTTCTTCAAAAGAAATACGTTTCCACAAAGTCTGCTGGCATACGTCTAGTTTCTCCTCACAATAACGGTCCTTTACTTGCTTTTACTTGTGGCCCTGAATATGGTGCTGTTCATATGTCTAATTTTAAACTTACAATTAATTATCCTAACAATTGTTGTGGGATGACAAATGGAGACATCATCTTGATTGAAAATATTGCATACTCATTAGAGTTAAGACAGCAAGTTATTATTGGCAAAAAATTTGTGAGAGTAAGTGACTTTTATTCTTTGGGCGAATGTAAAAGCTCTTTCTTAGGCATTTATAAAGTGAAAAAGTTGTCTGAAAGAGTAATGAGACGTCTCTCAGAAGTAAAGATGAAGTTTGTTTGCTTGCCTTACAACGATAGTTATGTTGTGATTCCTCTTTTGCATTCTGAATTGTTGGTTTCAAAATTTGATTTTTAAAATTTCAGTGTATTTATTACATAAGTTTTTTAAGTTAAGTACTATCTTGCTTAAAATAGAGGCACATTATAATATACCTACGTTTCAATTCTTTATTACCATATTGTTGATCAGTTATATTCAGACTCAAGGCACATTTTTTTTAACATCTTTCAAGTCCCGTGGCTCTCAGAAATATATGTGGACCGTAATTAAGAAAATTAGAGACCAAGAGTATGATGTTGTTCCTAACAATTGGCTCTGCTCTGAAAAAAATTGTTACTTTCCAACTTATATTAATAATCTATCCCAATTAAAGAGAATGGTTAAAACCTGTGCGCCATTTGAATCATCCTGGGAAGTCATAGAAATGGAGATAAAAAAACGAAACTATGGTAAGTTTGTTTTCCAATTATTAGTTTACAGTAAATTCTACAATCTTATTCATAGATGCATTGCCCGCAAGATTTTGCTTCTGTAAACCTTAAAGACTTTTAATCCTTTGCCTTGTTCAGTAATAAATCCGCCAATCCTTATTGAGTGATTATACAAGGTGGGCACTGTTTTTCTGGAATGTAGGAAAATATGCAAAATATAAATGGCTGACTGATTTGTGTATTTTTACTATCCAGGTTAATTGTTATATTTTATTAACCATTGCTTTTAAGAAATGTAAGAAATTCATTTCCAAAATGAAAACAAAGGGTGTCCCAAAGTGAATGCACATATTAATTTGTTAAGTAAACACATTTATTTTTTGAAAAGTGCTGATATTGTACTATTAGTTCAAAGTATTTTCACGATTAAGTGTGAAACATATCGGATAAATGCCCACCGCGTCTTTCCTGGTACATTCCTGGTCTTTTGTTGAACATTTGTCACATTTTCTCGAATCCCATTTTTCAAGTCCGGAATTATTGTAGGGTTGTTAATTTGTTTCAGTTGTACATTTAAATTAATAACTTTAAATACCTAACCAATTATTCATCATTTTTAGAGTCCTATGAACGTGCAATGACTGATACAATACGCTTTTCAAGAGATAAAAAGTCCATTTCTTCTTCTGAAAATGAGGCAAAACAAAAAAGAAATCCAAAGAAACTGGCTCCGTCTGATAATGAAGTAGATGTAGATGAAAGTTTTGATGACCCAGGAACTACCTCAGAATCTGGAGACGATGATATACCTCTTACACATAATAACAATATAGTAATTCCTGATCCACCAAAAAAATCATGTCTAAATACACCTGCTAATGCCATCACTCAAATAACTAATGTCGTGCCAAGCATCGAAAAATGCAAACTTGCCAAAGGCAAGAACCATTGCTGCGCTTGTGAGAAGTCTGTCACACTTCAGTCTTTGGCTCACAGTCTATGTGCTATTTCACGTAAGTATCAAATAATCTATCTGATGCAGTTTTCTTCTAAATTTAAATGGCATGATATCAATTAAAATATTTCCTTTTAGGCCAAGTAGAACGATTGATGGTCCAAAACAAAAAAGCAAATCTGGAAATGATTAGTCAAGTATCCGACTTAAAATCAGTTGATGGGGAGAAAAATAATACACCTGTTCTGCAAGATTCTGACGAAGAAGCAGAGGCAAACAAACTTCTTCAAAATATGCCTTCCGAAGAAATCGAGGCTCTCAAAGATTTTGATATGAAACTAAAAAGTGATAAAGATTACTATCATAGCACGGTAATATTTTACTTTATTTTTATCATTAAGTATTTATTTTTTATTTAAATGAATCAGATTTAATGTGTCCGAGAGTAGTTGAGGCATCAGGCTTTCAAAATATTTTTTTCTCGTAGTTTGAGGTCTTCTTTATTTTTTATCCATATTAAATATGTATTTTTCTTTTTTATCTTGTCAGTTATCTTTTTTAACTCTTCCTTATGACGGGCATTCGCATTGGAAGCAGTTGGAAGGAAGAATTTTTTAGGTTTTCAAATATTAGAGGCATGAAGTGCATCTCATATGAAATGATTTGTCTAGGTAAACTTGAAGATTTTAAGATTATTTTTGATTATGCATAGTATTCAGGAGAGAAGGAAGAGTTTTTATCAAAAGTATATTCATTTTTAACGAAACAACCTGTATTTATTGCATATTTTAATTCTGTCATAAATTAAATTGATTGGCGTTACATTTATAGTGAGATTTCAAAAATTATCTTGGTCAAAGGTGGTCATGATCTGATCAGGAAATTAAAAACGGCCGTCTTTGATTGTATGATTTGATGTCAGTATGACATTTAACTTGACAAATTTTTCCATTTTATGACTACTTCATGACCACCTTTGACCAAGATAATTTTTGATATCTCTGTATGATAGCCATGTTATTTAGGTATTTAAGGTATAATTATTTTATTTAAGTATATGTACTAAAGACCCTTAATAGGATTTAAAATTCATTTAAGTCGCCTTCAGATTAATTACGGCAATAAAATAAAGATAAGTAAGAGGGGCCTATGTTACTAAAAAAAAATTTGACACCTTTGTAATGATAAAACAATGCCTGACAGACTAACCCTTTTTTCCAAATACAATAAATGATAATACTAAATACAATAAATGATAATACTATTATAATATTAAGCTGAGAAGCAACACTTTAATTTTGACCTACAATTCTAAAAACTATTAAGAAGTGTAGGGTGTGTTAATTATTTTTAAATATGCATCTTCGATATTGGAATTGTTTTAAACATAAATACAAACATATGATCCAAAATAATTTTGAATTGTAATCATTTTAGAAAATTCACTCATAGACAAAAATATTGCATAATTCAAAGTATGTTTTGAGGTTGAAATAAAAAATATTTTTACTTTTAATATAGGGGTAACAATAACACATAAAAGAAAATTAGGTAGGTAGGTGTGGGAAAGGGGTAAAATAAAAAACGTACCAAAAACGAAAATGTTAAGAAAAGACGAAGCTACAATTTGATCTAAACTGGATTTTAATTTTGATGCAGGTAATTCATTCAGGATGTTTTCAATTTTTGAACAAAAAAAAATGAGCCCTGTATTTAAGCAAGAAATAATTTTTACTTAAAATCGGCTTTGCTCTCTTTTCAAGTAGAGCTAATATACAAAACAAAAATCAATAAAACCGAATGAACGGTTTAGGAAAAAAAATCAACCCAAGACATACCTTGAATTATACGATATTTTTGTCTGTGAGTAACATATTCCGATATCAATTAATAATGTCCACATGTTATCGTTTACCTTAAACAAAGCGTCTCAAATGAGGTGGATCACCTTGTATACTAAGCAACCCCTTTTATAATAGGAAATAATACAAATTCAACTACTTCCTCTCGTAGGTTTCTGCTCTCCAAATCCGGGCAAATCGAAAATCTTCGGTGAAAGCCGCTAGGAGTATTATTGGTCTGATAATTCACCCCAAACTTTGCTCCAAGTTGTCTTGGAAGGGAGTGCAAAGGAAAGACCAAGCAGACAAGAAGGAGGCATTTAAGGAATTGCAAACTTGCCGTTTGATTTTCCGTAAGTCTTATGCATAAAACAATTAACGATTAATATCAAATCAGAAAAAAGGAAATTAAGGATACATAATTTATTAAATATAAGGGTCATCAGTCTGTTTCACTTCTTTTTCTTTGTGTATGCAGGGATCACAAGAAATCTTTTTCCGAATTTAAGACCCGATGAAATGTCCAAAATAGAAACAAGCCTCTCAAATTGGCTAGCCCAAACTGGTTGTTCCGTCAAATCCACAGCGGGCTGCGAAGCATGAACATTGACATTTTGGCCCACACTCTATTTACAAATAACATATATATATGAAAAATACTTGACTCTTGGGTTGGATCGCGTCTGAAATTATTAATGCCTCGGCGTTTCAGCTCCCATTTTGAAGCCATTTTCAAGATAATAATCTCAGACACGGTTCAACCAGAGAACCAAGTACTTTTTCAACTATATATATACTGTTATGTATTTTAAACTAAATGAAATAAAATTTTTGTTACTTACTTTTTGTTATTTGTTACTGTGTTAATACATTTTATAATTTTAACTGAACAACATGAGTTAGCGCAGAATACTCAGGGGTCAGTTCACGAATTTATTATATGTATATACAATTTTTATAATACTAAAAAATACATTTTTTGTTTGATAACTTGAAGGAAAATTTATAACAAAGAAAAATGCAACTTGTCAAAATAACAAAATTATAGTGTATTATCCTCTTCTATAGATGTACATCTGACTTGTCTCCAGTAAACAATGTCTAGCCTCTCGTTATTATTAAATTTAATAAAATTGAAGGTAAGTGCAACTTCTCCCCAATTGGGATAAATACCTTATCATCTCATTCACTGAAATACTTTGATGTCTGTGTCACAAACAAATTATTAACTTGGTTTCTTTCAACTTACATACGAAATCTGTTTTTCTTTTGAATCTTCTATATGACTCCTCCTTTTAATATACTTCATATACATATATTTTTTTAATTTTTTTCAATATTCAACATTCATTCGATAACTATTATACTAAACATTTTTATTTTGTTAATATATCAAAATTGCTTCTTGTAAATCAAATATTTAGTTGAATTGAATCTGCGGTAGGTTCTTGATGAAACATGTTCAATAGAGTAATTACAATACACACTTGGTTTACTGTTTCATGAGTTTTATTCAGTTTTACCTGACATGTTTCGGTCTTGTGATCAAAGAGTCAAAATGTTTAAGACTGATAATGGTCGCAAGACTGAAACATGCCAGGTAAAACTGAATAAAACTCGTGAAAGAGTACACCAAGTGTGTATTATAATTCCTCTATCAAATATTTAGCATCATAAACATATATTATAAGTGACTTATAAATATACCAAAAGTGGTTACCTTTTATATATTTTATATATTTTTTCTAAGATATAAATATAATATATTATAACATATTTTTATTTTATTAATACTTGAAAATTGCTACTTATATTAAATATATTAAATAATTTATTTAATACCATACATATATATTATAAATAACTTATAAATATACTGAAAGTGGTTATCTTATATAAATTTTATATATATTTTCTAAAATATAAATATAATATATTATAACATATTTTTTCCATCAAAATTGCTACATATATTGAATATATTAAATAAATTATTTAATATCAAAAATATATTATAAATGACTTATAAATATCCTAAAAGTGGTTTCCTTTTATATATTTTATATATATTTTCTAAGATATAAATATAATATATTATAACATATTTTTATTTTATTAGTACATCAAAATTGCTACTTATATGGAATATATTAATAACTTATTTATAAGATATTTAATACCATAGGATATATATTATAAATGACTTATAAATATACTGAAAGTGGTTACCTTTTATATATTATATATATATTTTCTTAGATATAAATATAGTATTTTATAACATTTTTTTTTATTATTTATATGTCAAAATTGCTACTTGGGTAGTGAGAAAACTCCAAAATATGACCTAATAAAGTAAATATTAATAATTTATAAGTCTAAATGTAGCAAAAGTGAATTTAGAATCATAAAAGAAGCTAATTATAACTTAAGGAACAATTTAAGTGCAAAATAGGAAATGAAAATATCAAAGTAGTGAAAATTGTAAAAAGTAAGAACGGCTACCGTTAGCAAAGAACACTAAATTTAAAATAATCACAAAACTTTAACGTAATGATAAAAGTAGTGAATAACAGTTAAAATACTTACACAATAAAGACACAACTAGAGTAATCATAATATCACGTATAGAAAAAGGACTAAAATTGCTTGAATGGTGGTATAAGTGTCACAGCTGACAGCTGGTATTCTATGCACAGAACTTTTATAAAATCTTTTAGTGTAGTGTAAATTCATTCCATGACAAAACTATAGGTCATGAGGAATAATTAGTGATAGATTTAAACTACGTCAGCTCTTCAGTAAAGTCTGGAAATACCAATATTCAGGAAGTGCCACCACCTGAAAAATAGAAAAAATGTATAATTATAAATTTATAGTTGAAAGCTGAAAGCAAAGTTATATTATACTTAGTATTAAGTGTTCAGGAAAATATTTAAATAGTAAAATAAATAGAAAATAGCTAAAGAAATTTGTAAATTTGTCTCGGATAATTTGACGGCCAGAAAAGTATTTAAAAGCCTAACAAATAGCATATCAAATAGTAGATATAGAAAAAAATACATTGGAAAATTTATTTTCAAAAAAATCAATAATAGCTGCAAAAAAGGAAAAATGAAGAAAAATTAATTGTAAAAATTTCATATCAAGCAGTCTGATTTGCTTAGAAGATCAAATTTAGACGATTTTAGAGATAGATCGGTAATTTTATTGAGTATTTGGCCGTGAGCCGAGCAATATGCTACAAATTTGAAATTAAAAATCATACTAGGAATTAATGAAATTGAACATAACCTGAAAGAGAAAAAATTTTAAAAGAAAAAAGTAAATGTTAAGTTAACAAAACAATATGAATTTAATCAAATAATAAAAAAATACGTAATTAGGGATAAAATAAATAATAATTATTCAGAAATAAATATAAATCGTTGGTCACACAAGACGGTGAACGCTTGCATAGATTAATATTGTGCTAGAATTGTAAATAAATGAGAAATTTAACCCATCTGTACATAAACGGATGGTTATGAAAGATATACCTTTTCACATGAGCTCTTTAATAAAGAAATTTGTATATATAAAAACATTCATTCATTTTGTTAACCGATAAAGATAAAATTCAAATTAATATTAAGTTTCTTTATTGTTCTTTGTGTTATTCTTACCTCAAAAAAACCATTTAAATCTTGAACATAATCATTTGTTACCTCAATTTGTGAGTCTTATTGAGAGCTAGCTGAAGCAAAACCTACTAACTACCTGGGTGAGAGACAGTTTTGCACACAAGTATGTGTAAAACAACATATTCAAACCATTCATCATGCACAAAATCTATTACAATACATGTAAATTGGAAATAGAGTGTAAAAGACAGACTTACATTTTAAAGTATACCAATATGCAAAATAAATAATGCATTAAGTGTAATTTGATATGGGTCAAATTTCAAATAAGCATGAATTTGGAAAATAAATACACTAATATATTACACATATTCAAGGGATGCAGATAGAAATTTGTCCGTACTATAGAAACATCCATTAACCAGCATGAATTTAACGTATTTTTTAAATCTGTTACAACTTGCTACATGCTCAAATTTAGTGGATAATGTATTAAACCAGCACACCATATACCCACTTCACATTTACCTAAACTATGTGGTTTAATTTACGTTAACGCAAGAAACCCCAGCCAACTTAAATGCGATGTACAAAACTCTAACAAACTTCCTTTTCATTCCTTGACTGCTAATTGAAAAGAATCTTACAATAATACCCACATCGGTATTGCTCCAGTAAAAATAACAGAGTTGCAAAGTGATTTCAAACGGCCGCTGGAAGTCGAGTTAGTGCCTGTTAACTTCCATTTTCCACCAATTCCTAGGATTATTGCAGACCACACCAAAATCCAATTTCAATCTCATCCACAGCAACTCATTTTTATTTTCAATTTTCAGCTAGTATGCGGGGTCGGCCTTATAAGCCGTTTTAAGAACGGCTATCGCAAAATTGCAGACCATTTCAGAAATAAATAAGATACTTAGCAGTGGAAAATATACGGATAATAAAAACATTTTTTTGTGTTAAGTTAAATTTATTGGCTGGCGTCTTCTCATTATCCGTTTGGAAGAAGTGCTCAGGAGCATTATTTTTGTTAAAAATGCTTTCTTAAATTAAGTGTATTAAACTCACTTTATTATTCACAGAAAATATGATGCTAAAATTGTATGTCACAAATGTTTCATATTAAATATAGTTTTAGTAGAATTACAACAGACAATGCAAACAAATAGTTTGAAATATAAATGCCTCGGGATGTGTAAACTGATCGTTGGAAATTTGAGATAAAAAGGTTGGTTAATTTATAAGTAAGAATAATTTTTTCTACTAACATTGTTTACACGGTATAAGAATGGCCAAAGTTATAAGGTTTGAAAAAGTAGTCGAATATATATTAAATATTATACAAGATTAGGACTGTAAGCCTTTCCGAAACTAAAAGATTACGCCTTACCTTCGAAATTAACTTAGTTAAGTACGGAATTACAGCCTCATATAGACCTCCTCTACAAATGTTTAAAAGTATATTTCTAATATAAGCAACTATTTAATAGATTTAAGAAATGAACAAATAGAAATATTTATTGGGAGATATAAATATAAGTATAAACCACAATATTGATGTAAATAACTTTGCAGAAAAGAATTTCTTTCATATGTTAATAAACCTACTAGAATGGGAGATAAAAAAACCTCAGAATATTTTAACCATTACGCCTTTCATTCTTTCATTTAACGGATCATTACACTATTCTACTGTCTGTATACAGGGTGTGGCAATAGTGCGTCAGACCTCGATATCTCGACTTCTACGATAGCTAGAAATTTTTTAAAAAATTAGATAAACTAGATAAAGTCTATAACTAGAAATTATTTTCGAGCATACTGGGCGAGCCAAGACTAAATTATGTTGCCCATTTTGTTTGACACATATCTCTATGTGCTTTTGAAATGAGGTTCCCACTGTTCCTAAAACTGCCAATGTGAAAGATGTAAAGACAGTTATTATTCTTTCCTTCATATTTTGTACTGTTGTTGGTGTGTCTCTATAAACAATTTCCTTCACGTATCCCCATAAAAAGAAATCCATTTTTGTAAGATCTGGAGATCTAACAAGCCATTTAGTGGGTCCATTTCTTCCAATCCATTGATGAGAGGGTGGGATTTATTTAAGTGTTCTCTAACTGCATTTAAATAATGTGGTGTAGTACCATCTTGCTGATACCACATCTGATTTCGAATTCTTTCAGGGAGACTTACCAATAATTGTGGAAGATATTTTTCCACAAAATGAAGATAAATAGCTCCAGTCAATGTACCATCGAAGAAATGTGGCCCTATTACATGTTCTTCAATAATTCCTCCCCAAATGTTTATAGACCATCTGTGTTGGTTATCAAGTTGCATAAAAAAGTGAGGATTTTCCGAAGCATAATAATGAAAATTGTGCCTATTAACAAATCCATATTTATGAAAAGTTGCCTCATCACTGAAAAAAACAGTATTGAAGAATTTGACATCATGTTGCATCTTACCTCTGGCCCAATTACAAAATTGTAGATGCTTTTAAAAATCGTCATCAAATAATTCCTGGTGCATTTGAATATGATATGCATGCAACTTATTTGTTTTTAAGATTCGACCCACAGATCGTCTACTTATTTCTATTAATGAGCTCACTTCTCTTTGACTAACATGGGGATTCTCAACCGTTGCCAGCACCACAGAAAACTCATTTTCATCATTCATAACACGTTTTATTCTTTCACTTTTTTTATATTCGACGTTTCCAGTTTTCAGAAATGAATAGAAGCCCAAAAAGAGGCTTCAAAAAATGTACCGATATACATAGCATTCTATTTAAAAGAAAGACACTTGGTCCTGTAATTTCATCTTAGATCTAGTAAGAAAGTTACTAAATATATATAATAAATTGCCTGAAAATATTAAATCATTGAATACAGCTGTTTCAAACGCAAAATGAAATATCTTATCTTAAGAAACTGTTTTTATTCCGTGGCTGACTATTTAAATGCAACCCTGGCCTTTTCTTAATTAACCTTTTTTATTATGACATTTATATTGGTGTGGAAAACATTTATCTGTATTTGCATATCTTTTTGTATTCTTGTAGTTTTATAGACTGTATTGTTGTTTTAATCTGTATTTGACTCTAATTATAAGTTTTGGTTTCTTGTTTTTTATAAACTTTTTATATATTCCTCATTATCTACCATGATTTTACTATGATTTGCTATAAATGTACCTGACATATATGTAACGAAATCAAATAAAATAAGTATAAGTATAACAAATACTGGGAAACAACAGAATAGTGACATAAGCGATGTATATGACTACCATAATAATATTATAACAGATAATAATTTAAAGCTACTTTGTTTAATGATTATTTCATAAATGTAGGTAAAAACCTATCAAGTAACATTGATAATAGTTCAAACATAACAGAGACATATAACTTAAAACTAAAAGGCACCTTTCATTTAGACCCTACAGCAGATAATAAAATAATAATACATATATCACAACTAAATCACCATTGTGAACCTGGACCTGATGAAATTCTAGTAGAATTTATAAAAAATATCATACATATTTAGTGAAACTTGCCAGGGGCGTGGAAAAAGGCTATAATTACTCCTGTTCAAAAATCAGGTGAAAAAAATCTATTAATATATTACAGAACCATTTCGCTCATCAACAAATTTATAAATATTTTCGAAAAGTGCCTAAAAAATTGTTTAAAATAATTATCTAGACAAAAGGTCCCAAGGTATAACATTAATAAGAAATTTCAGACTGTAATACCAGACAGGGAAGACTGGAAAAACGGTCCTCCCATAACAACACAAACAGTCTGGTACACTGACGGCTCCAAGACAGAACAAGGTGTCGGAGTCGGGATTTACGGAACAAGGTCAAAAGCCAGTATCCCGATAAGTCTAGGAAAATACGCAACGGTGTTTCAGGCTGAAGTAATCGCCATACACTGTTCCGCAAGTGAGATAATAGGACAAGGTATTGTTAACTAATCGATTGCCATTTTTTTTCTGATGGCCAAGCGGCAATAAAAGCAGTCAGCTCCATGCTAATGAGCTCAAGATTGGTGTGGGACTGCTTGACGGTCCTTATAGAGCTGGGAAATCAGAACAGAGTGACCTTGGCATGGGTACCAGGACACGAGAAACACAGAGGAAACGAAAAGGCTGATAAACTGACTAAGGATGGCGTACTCAAAGCCCCAATAGGAACCGAGCCCTTTTGTGGCGTGGCAAAGCCATAAGCAGCCATTAAGGAGAGAGTGCAAAATAAATCTCTGGAATGTTGGAGTAATCTCCCAAGCCAGAGACAGACCAACGAATTCATTAAAGAACGTTCGGCCAAATTCACGGAAGATCTATCTACTAAGTCAGAATAGGAATGCGATCAGAGTAATAGTAGGCCTTCTAACTGGGCACTGCAGCCTCAACAGACACATGAGTCTAATGGGCCTGGCAGAGGACGCAACATGCCGGTTCTGACAAGAGGATGAAGAAACATCAGTTCACGTATTGTGCCACTGTGAAGGCCTGGCGAAATTCTCGGAGAAGGAAAACCAAAGATGAACAGCTATACAAAAGGGTCTTTATCAAAGCTGTGGAGTCTAGTACAAAGGAGAAAGCTGGATGAGGTACTATAAGGAATGTATTCTAGGAGCACCACAATAGATCTGAAAAGGTCGCGGCGGTAAAGGCTAAATAACCAGCTCTTCTGTTTATCTATCTATCTATCTAGACAAAAACAAAATATTGACAATAGGCAATTTGGATTTAGACCTAATTTAAGTACAGAAGATTGTGTTGTAGTTCATAAAATAAATGTTATGCGGTATGGACGACGATAAAAACTCTTTTGCTATATTCCTGGCTTTGGCTAAAGCGTTTGATACGATTGATCATGAGATTCTAATAGGAATCAGGGAGCATGGGCACGAGATATTTGAAGATTACATAGCAAGTAGGAAACAAAAGTAATGATAAATGGAACACTCAGCGATTTTTAAATCATAAACACTGGCGTGTCCCAACAACGAACTATATTAGGGTCTACTCTATTTTTATTATATATTAACAGCATGTCAGATATGATAGGACCTGATAACGATGTTTTTCCTATGCTGGTGAAATAGCACTGCTATTTCAGAGAAAATTTTGGGAAGAAGTATACGCGAGTGCTGAGATCAATCAGATCTTCCGCATGGGCGGAAAAATATATTCTTATAATTTAATTTAGACCAAATTTGAAACTTTGAAACTAACTGTAAAACTTCTAGAGTTAGTTGAAAAATTTATATATAATTTACGTAATTTGACTGAGCTAAAAGAGAACTGTATATATATTAGTCTTAGGGTATCATAAGTAAAAAAATAAGCGTAGTTGCTTTTAACTAATTCTTATCAATCATCCAGATTTGGTATATAATAAAGAATTAAATACACTATATTATTATTTTTTTTATACATTTATTTAACGTCGGCCTATTTCCGCTACTGAGGCCTAACACCGATGCCTGTAGACGAGCTACCCCCAACCAGGAATTTTGCCGAACCTCTTCCCTTAAGAAGAGTAGGGATCTTTTACTTGCCTAACATTTAATAGACAAGGGACCGATGGCTTTACATCCCCTCCGAAGGATGGTATATCTCCTATACAACCCTCGCCTAAGGTTGTATAGCTTCCGCGCATACACTGATATACAAGCCGCTGAAAGATGTGTGAGGCGAGAACGCGGTTTCCGTTGGAATGGTCACCAATCCAAGTACTAACCGCATACCGAAGTATGTACATAGTAAAGACGCACCTACGCTCGCCCCCCTATATTATTATATTACGAAGAAAATATTTTCTGGGTTTTAAAAATAAATACGTACCTGTTCAGTCTTACAAATTTATCCCTTTTTTCGTACAAATAAGTTCTGCATATGAATATCTTCTTTCTAAAATCCTCTTTTCTGTTGAGCCTCTCTTTGTAAGTGGAATTTATTGAAAGTCTCAATGCGTAGGTGCTTTACTTAATGGTCTCCTTTGTTTTACTAAAAGCGCATTAATGTGGTTAACTCACGTAAATAGAAAAATAATCAAATGAAGGGTATCAGGGATATCGAAATCTAGTGAAGACAACCATGAGCCATGAGTATAATAAGGACATCTAATATCTAATCTTGCAAATTATTTATTAGATAAATATAGCCTTCCAATATTTTATTTCGCAAAATAAAATTTCTTTTTACTTTATCTTCCAAGATAATTTGGACGTTGGTATTTGTAAGAAAGTTATATGAGTTTAGCTAAAGTTCAATATTCTAATAAGGATAATTCATGTTTCAAATAAATAAACGTAAAGGTAGATATGTAAGTATGCAAAATTAAAGGATGTGGCTATTTATACATACTGTCCAGGCAATTCACGCCGCACATGCGCGATGACGTTCAAACATATTGATATAGTAAGAATTATAAGGTTAACCATCAGCAGTCTGTGGTGTAATACTTAGTGTTCCCGATTCTCACACGTGAGGTCGACGGTTCGAATCCGCTTGCTACAGTTTTTTTTTTACCACATTTTGTTAACTAAAATACGTAATACGAATATTTCTTTAGGTTAGTTCGTTGGGTTAAATATGTTAATATTTTTTGATGTAGTATAGTTGTTTATGATAGATAATGTCCCTTGCCCTCGACGGCTATACTGTATGTATAAATAGCCAATTTCTTATACATACTGTATGTATAAATAGCCAATTGCGTATACATACTGTATGTATAAATAGCCAATTGCGTATACATACAGTATGTATAAATAGCCACATCCAAAATTAAAACAAACTGTTTTATTCTCCTACTATTAATATACCTATTAAATAAAATACTAGCATGTAACTAACATAAAAAAGTCTTATCTTTTTATTGTGATAATACATCTTTTTATAATCTTTTTGAAACTTATTTTATTATTCATTTTTATATCAGTATTTAAACTGTGCTAATCTATTTTTCATATATGCATATGTATTATAATTGTAGGTAATATGGTTTGCAAAATTGCTCATATTAATGCACGATCCTTATTTACTTAATTCGATAAGTTAAAGAATATTGAAGTGGTTTCTTCCGGGTCTTGGCATGGTCGTCGAACTTGACTTGACATTTCGCTAATCATCCTGTCAGCTGCTTCAGAAGGATTCTAAAGACTGAATTTGTTGTGTTACGTTCCTCGTTGTATACCTAGGCGCCGCTTCGCCTCGCTGGTCATTCGTCGCGCTTGGTTCGCTTCGCTGCTCATTCGTCGTGTTTGGTTGATCGTGACTTACTACGGTGCTGGTACTTGGCAATACCAGTCTCCATGTGTTACTAAGTCGATACCCATCCTCTCTGTTAAAGTTGTTTCTGTGTTTCATAATTTCCAGTGATTTCCTAATGATACGCGGATAATAGCGCGTATTCCTGTCTAATATAGTGATGTTCTTGTAGTCGATTTTATGGTTCTCGTTATTGTGTACATGCTCTGCTATCGCTGACCTATCCGTGTATCCAAATCTAGTATTCCTCTGATGTTCTTTGATTCTGCACTGGATACTCTGTCCTGTCTGGCCGATGTGCCACATGTGTTCTACTAAAGGATATTATTTTAAAAAATTCCTTTTTTGCCTGTGGAATTACTGAAACATGGTTGTCGAGTGATATACCGTCAGAAGTACTTAATATACCTAATTACAGGTTTTTCAGATATGATAGGCCAAGTAGAGGTGGTGGAGTAGGCATCTATATTCACTCTAGTATAAAGGTAGCTGAGGTAATATTTTCACAATATAACCTTAATTTAGAACAAATTTGGATTAAAATAAAACACTCTAAAAAAACGATTGCTCTTGGTATTGTTTATAGACAGCCCAGGGCTAATATTTCGGATTCTATCAATATCATTGAAGAAACTATTTCAAATATACTGCC
Source organism: Leptura quadrifasciata (assembly GCA_963675555.1). Lineage (NCBI taxonomy): Eukaryota > Metazoa > Arthropoda > Insecta > Coleoptera > Cerambycidae > Leptura > Leptura quadrifasciata. The sequence goes on along the minus strand of OY776673.1, from coordinate 184,892,910 downwards.
CGTCGCAGATTAGGTCATTTGCATGTAAGATTTTAATTTACATTTTTTTTAATGATACGGAATCATCTGTTGATTATATGTGCAGGACAATGGACTCTTTTGGATTAAGTCAGATTATCAATGAACCTAAAGTGTAAACGAACTTAATTGAAACCGTATAAAAACTAAAAGCCGGCAAACACAGTCGGCATCTCTTTATTGTACATGGGCGGAGGTAAATAGAAATTGCTTATCATAAGAAAATAATAAGATTTTCGGGTGTTATTATATTATCCTCTGTTTCAAATGGTCTCCAGAAAGCCATGGTAAATTAGTAAATAATTAAAATATTTTACTTTTTATATAGTAGTAAATATTTATAAATATGAACAATAACTAACTAAACTCCTACACTTGATATTATAACAGGTATTTACGCACTGCACTGGCACATTAACAGCACAAGTCCACCGTTGACTATTGAGAAACGATTTACGAATTTTTTTATGCTAGTAGGTCTGTCCGTTTTATTATCTTTAAACCAGTGCAGTCGTAGATGGTTCACTCAGGCTGATTACATTGCCAGTCTCGGACTCGCCTGCACAGTTTCAACTACCATTCGAATCTCGATACCATTGTTAAGTATATATGACAAAATATCAAGTTCAGTGCGCACGGTCCTGTGCTTTAACACTGACCAGTTTCAATTATCCTCGTATAAAGTATACTAGAATTTCTAATAATAGTATTGCCCTGCCTGATCAAATTTTTGTAACGTGAAAATTTGGTATTAACATTGGGCACTATAAATACAGAGGGAATTTCAGACCACATGGTAATTTACATATCTCTTAACATTGAGAATACTAAAAGAATTTAAAAATTCTTAGCTTTTCGTGACTTCAAATATTTTGATCAAGATAAATGTACTCTTGATCTTCTTTCTGTAGACTGGCACGAGATATATCAAATTCAGTCTATTGATGTCAAAGTAGATTTTTTAACAGACAATATTGTTAACATCTTCGCCAGACAAGTACCTTTAAAAACTGTTCGTATAACTAAACCCAAGGCATCCTGGCTGGCGGATGTAATCTGCCTCTCTAAGTAAATATAAAAAACGAATCCTCCTGATGATCATAATAATTATAAGCAATTGAGAAACTTTGTCCTTTCATCTATTGGAAGAGAAAAGAGAGTGTATATTAATTTTTTAACAAATAATTGCAACAACATGAATTCCAAAAAGGTTTGGAGAACTCTTAGAGATTTTAATGTGTCCCCCAATGAAAGTATTGAAACTCCTTAACGATTATTTTCTGACCGCTGCAGGATGAGGATGAGGACTGCTCCCAACTGACATAGCATTATCGTAAGCAAACGTATAACAATTCTCAAGTATATGCATATGTTAATAATAATTCAATTTTACCACGCTATCAATCAGGTTTTAGAAAAGTGTACAGTATGGCCACTACCCTTCTGGAGGTTGGGGGTGAAATTTTTAAGGCATGGGATAATAAAAAGGTTACAGCTCCTGTACTGCTTGATTTTACAAATGCATTTGATACTATTAATCATAAATTACTAATTTCTATATTAAAATATTACGGATTTAAGTGTATCTTTTGTCAACCATTTTTTACATGTCGTAAACAAAGAATAGTAGTTCTTAACTTCTCACTGTATCGTGTTCTAACTAAAAGTGTCCCCCAAGAGTCAATATTGGGACCATTACCTTTTATTTTATATACGCCACATATATGTCACTCCATTCGTCACTGTAATTATCATTTTTATGCTGATGATTCTTAACTATTTAAAAGTTCTTGTCCTGAAGAAGCTGACCATGCTAACAATGTAATTGATTCGGATTTAATAAACATTATATCTCAATCTAAAAAACATAATCTACATATCAACCCTGTAAAAACTAAATTACTACTATTTGGTAACACTTATAGTAAACTTCAGGTATCAGCACGTCTTAATATAAAAATAGGAGATCATACCTTGCTTATTACAGATTCTGCTAAGAACTTTGGTTTGTATGTGGAACATCTCATATCACCAACTGTCTTCAAAAGGCCTTTTACTTTTAAGATTTTATGTAGTAATAAATCCATTTTCAGCAGGTATATGAGACAGTGTCTTTGTGAACATCTGATACTCTCACACTTTAATTACTGCGACGTCATGTACGGACCTTGTATTAATTCTTTCGATTCCCTTAGGATACAAAGATGCAAAATAATTGTTTTATTTTCGGTTTGAGAAAATTTGATCGAGTATCTAAATAAACTGCAGTTAAGTGATTAAATATGGCAAATAGACGTCTACTTTATCTCTAAACACTTATTTTCAAAACTGTTAAATTTAAGTCTCCCCCATATTTATCCCAAATCTTTACTTTACTTAATATACCTCAACATTCGACAACTAAATTTCAGTCAAAATTTTTAATGGTAGTAATGAAAGTAAAGTAAGTAAACAATGATTATACTGACTTTTTTACATATAAATACATACATTGAAATATATGATTTGCAGGAAACAACTACTCAGCGGGAAAATACCGCGACCTGCATTGAATTATATGGATGTGAAAGCTGGGTCACTTACCGTCGTCATGTGAAAGAATTAGAACGTTTTCAGCAAAGACACCTCAGAAGTATGATGAAAATCCGTTGGTTCCATCACATATCAAACGTGGAAGTACTCAGGAGAGCAAACAGCCTTCCAATTGAGGTGCTTATTTCAAGAGCACGCCTAAGATGGGCAGGTCACGTTCATCGTATGCATGATAACCGCCTTCCTAAATGTACACTTTATGGTGAATTGCTAAGCGGTAGAAGAAGGCGTGGCGGTCAACGAAAGAGGTTCAAAGACGCTCTCCATGAAAATATAAAATCCTGCGGTATTGCAGACGAGCAATGCGAACAACTTGCAGCGGACAGAACCGAATGGCGAGGAGTTGTGGCCAGCTATCAAGGAAATGTTGCTGCAAGAAGGCCGAATCCAAGACCCAAGGCCTCTATAGCCATAGTCGTGTGCACCGTAGATGAATGGGAATTACAATGGACTACACCTTTTACTTGTTTTTTTATTGTACACAATTTATCGACTGTAACATTTTTATACTCGGACTCGAGTAACGGCTAATAATATATGATTTGCAGGAAACAACTACTCAGCGGGCAAATACCCCGACCTGCATTGAATTATACCTTACAAATCATGAAAGATTGGTAGTCAATGTCATTGGTCAATTCTCTGACAAATTGACAAATGACTTGTTGGATCTTTGTTTAGTTTCGAGTAGGATCCCTTATTTACAAGAGTCGTGATTTTTGTGTCATATATATCTTTATCTATAATGATTGTGGCATTATCTTTCTCTGCCGGCAATGTTTTTATACTTCCATCGTGTCTTCAAGGAATCCATCTATAGTTTTTCTTCTGGGGAAAAAAAAGAAAAATTAAAGAATCAGCAATAATCTTATTAGATGACGATAAATGCGTATCGAATTGTTCTGTAGATATTTGTACAACTTGGCTTAAAAGAAGAACTTAACAAACTCTACATTATCTAAAAGAAAATATCATCAGTTTTGTGGTATAGTAAGTATCTATGGAAATAACAGAAAGAGAATCTTAAAGTTGTGTATTCAACATACACAGCAAATAAGGGAAGAGAGAGAAAAGCTTTGAAAGTGAAAAGAGACTAATTTCCGAAACGTCAGCAAAATACATTATTTTTGTGTTTATTCCGATTTATATTTTTTGTAAAAAATAATCTCTGACGATTCCTTTGATGTAAACGTCACAGGCGCAAGCGCTTTTTTCCAATAATTCTATTATTTTGTAGATTCGGTGATTTGTTTTTGAAGAGGATAATACATGAAAATCCAAATAAAAGGAAATAATATTCTGCATAAGCCTGTTCTATATCATAAAATTATTATCTCTGAAACACCATCTTACCTATATTTTAAAATTGTACTAGATAATTATTTGCTTTCTCTCAACATTCGACATTGCAGCAGAATTTTTGTACATAAGCATTCTACTGCAATTTGTAAAAGTTCATTTTCTTATTCGATATAGTCGGACTCAGATTTACGGTGCACTCAAAAAAGGCAATAAAAATTTTACAACCACATTAAAATATAGTTACTCTCTGTACTATTCCGCCGGCAAATTGAATCACTTACCTTTATAGGTTTTTAAGTGTACGTCAGCTTGTTTGATGACACCGTACTGATTAGTTCGCCGGCCTTAATAATTACCACGTAAAGTTTTTATTATATTTTGTATTTGCAGTGAAGCTGACTACTATACCTGACAATTTTATTCTAGGACTATGTCAATTTAGTATAGTTATATTAAATTATTTATATTTTAATTTTTTGAATTTTCGGGTTAAGTGGAAGACATCTCGTACAACCGAATTTATGTAACAAGTGAATTTCATATTTTGTCATACACAAATATAAAATAAAACCGTTTTAAGTAGGTAATAAAAGGCCCTTTTATTTTAACTTTTCGCATAAATATGTCTTCCGTTATGGATTACTTGTTCAGCGAAATAAGCTGAAAGGCACAGGTAAATAGATAATACGTGTTTCATCTTCGGAATAAAAATTCATAGTCATGTCATGTTAAAAATAACCCGATGTACTGTATCATATTTGGTGCGCTTGGTATTGATAAGGCTGGTAATTGACACACGTCAGGTGGTGTAGCGACGGCAGATCCGCTCCCGAGGGAAATCAGACGCCTTCGTCGCCGACGTCGATTCACTCTGAACTCCGTTTCACCAGCTAACGAGCTGCTGGAAGCACGGACCAAGGGGTACAAGTCATATCTCGTCAATACCACATTGATTATAGGGATTCATTTACTGGGAAGGACCCAATAACGTGAAGTAATATTATCTTCTTGGCTTTTATAACAAAAGGCGAATATAATAAAAACTTCGGTACGGAAATAAGGGGAATTTTTTGCAGGGGACAAAACCAATATTTTAAAGCAACAGTTATTTATCGTCATTTATGATTGATAGTGTATTGATTACGAAAATGCAGGGGATCTGACATAATATTTTAAAATGAAAGAATGTCAGTAAAAATATTTTGTTTCACATTTTACGCATAGAATTTCTATAAAATTTTATACACAGTATTTAAGTACCAGACCAAGAGCACAGAATTTTTCAATGGGTGTCTGAGAACGCCCTTTAACTTTTATGGAGCATAGTCCTGGTTATGATGGCAACCCTACGCTGAATCCGGGCAATAGTATGGAAATGAGGCTCGGCGTGCAGTTCGATATACGGTTCGGTTCATGTTCAGATGAGGGGTGGGGGATAATTCGAGTGGTGGGAGGTAATTAGGGCATATCCCGGCACTTAGTATCCTTAAATAACCTTAACTATTCTTATTTTTATCTTAATTACCCTTAATTATCCATAGTTTGCGTCAATTGCCTTTAATTAATTCTATTTTTACTTTAATTTTCTTTATCTTTTACATAAATTACCATTGGTTATCTTTAAACTTCGGCCATGGGGATTTGGGAGACTGACGTGACTTGGGAAACATAAATAAAAACTACAATGATACGATAATTGTACAGTAGGACTATATCTAATAAAAAATACAACATAATGTCTGTATCACTATCATCGGATTGGTCGAGTTTATATATTTCAATAAGTTACTTAGGTAGGTACTTCATCATTTTTATCAGTGCATCCAACTTCTTCAACATCGTAACAGACATTTGTAGCATAAACTAATAAATGATTAAGTCCCTTAGTTCACAAGACAACCTTTCAATGGTCAATCCACCGTTTATACCCACCGTTGAGCTGCAATTAGAAACATGAAAGACGAAGTTCCCCGAGCAAACACGAGTATATGCGCTTATACTCCACGATGCTTATTTAACCTACAGCGCATTGAATGGTTCAGTCCTTCCTCAAACTACCCTCGACGTCGTACTACCCTTTGTAAACACCCTAGACCAAACCACCCTTACGACTGTCGATGAACCGATTTTTTACTCGCCCTCCGAAATCAGGAGGGCACTAAATTCCTTGGAGAGTAAAAAAGCTCCTGGACCCGATGACATCCCTACCTTCGCCCTTAAGCACATCCCTATCCCGGTTTATTTATATTTGACCAAACTCTACAACTCGTGCATGCGCTGCTTGCACTACCCTGGCGCATGGTGAGAGGTAAGAGTGGTCAATATACTAAAGCCAAACAAACCACCAAATCTCCCCTCCTCTTATAGACCCATCAGCCTCATATCATCCCTCGCGAAAATTCTCAACATCCTGCTCCTTAGTCGGGTCCAGCAGAGCCTGGATGCCACTGGAGTCTTAAACAACTGCCAGTTTGGTTTCAGAACCAGTCATTCCACCACCCAGCAGCTTTACCGAGTTGGCGAAATTGTCACAACCAACTTTAATCGAGGTCAATATACAGGGTTTGTCGCCCTAGACCTCGAAAAAGCCTTCGACAAAGTCTGGCATCCTGGAGTTTTATATCAACTCCACGTCGCGAAAATCCCGATTCGCATCATTAAGATGATGCAATCATACACTTCTAATCGTACCTTTCGAGTTAAAGTCAACAAGGATTGCTCTCCACTCACTCCCATATTATCTGGCATCCCCCAGGGGTCATCCCTTGGTCCCGTCCTTTTCAACCTTTATATAAATAACTTACACCGCCCCCTTGATCACCGAACTACCCTCTGCCTCTATGCAGATGATACCGCCATCCTTTCCACTTCCGTAAGCCCTGCCATCATGACAAACCTATTACAAAGACAAACTGACCTTACAATACAGTACTTTAACGACTGGGGACTCCACACTAACCTGACAAAGACACAGGCTATATATTTTACAAAAGAGAAAACCATAGTAACCACATCCCTAACAACACATGGCCACGTACTCCCCTGGTCTGAGCACATTTCCTATCTCGGCGTTATTCTGGACCGCAAACTATATCTCCAGAAACATATCTCGAATGTTACTGGCAAATGCTGGCGGCGCACCTCATCCCTTTTCCCTATCCTTAAGAATTCCCCTCCTCATATAGTGTCCCTCTTGTATAAATCCTACCTACGCCCTATCCTTACCTACGCATCCCCGATCTGGTACCCCCTCACTGCCCCCTACCTTCAGTCAAAACTTCAAACTGTTCAAAACAAAATTTTCAAAGTATTTCTCCATCTCCCTTTAACCACTCGCTGTATAGACCTACATCAACTCACAGGCACCCCTTTATTATCCGATTTTGTTTTAAAAAAACTTCTGCCCGGCTTTGCACAAACTCTTGTAGATTCCCTAAATCCCACCCTTCTTGATCCCCTCACTCCCAAATTCTATAACGCCCCTAAATACCCTTCCCTCAACTATATTTTCACTCCTTAATATTTGTAAACATTGTTGTTTGAAAAAAATCTAAAAAAAAAGAAAAATCCAAAAAAATAAATTAAAATTAAAATATTTAAAAAAACCATATAATTATACACTTGGTATAATTATATATTAAAAAAGATCGTACCAATAAAACCAAAAGAAAACAATAAAACATAATATATATATAAAATACAAAAAAAATACAAAATACTACTTAACATCGTCCCTCAGACCAACTAAAAGAGCCATTATTTCGTTTACACTAAAAGATGCCACCTACAAGCACTAACTCCATTAATCCCACATAATAAAACACGCTAACATAACATATCCTATTACACACATGCCACCACAGTCAACATCACAGCGTGCTAGTATTAGACAGCTTAAAGCACGTTAAAACATTAACAATCCAACCTGCGGCAAGCACCTTTAGGGTGGATCGCTGACGTACCCCTAGAGGGGACATATACTTACAATGGATGGTTCAGTCCAGAGCGGCTTTGTTGATGCTAAGTGAAAGATGGTGCATACATTTCCTACTTTGATCATCGACTTGCAAGGTTTTCAATATAAGGATAATGAGTCTATAGCGAAAGAATTGGCTGCTCTCTGCTGTAACACTAAAATACAAACTCATTATATTTTCTAACTACATATCCATTCTCATCATTAACAAATGGTGAAAAGGTACAATATTAATGATTGGAGAAGAATTATCACAGCTTAAAGTGGAGTCAGGGATATATTCAACTGAAAGAATTGCCACTAATCTTTGAGAAAATTTGTCAGAACGCTGTTAACAACTATCAACATAATTTACCATTAAAGTATGTTATAACACTATGCAAACGTTGATCTACTTTGGCAAATGTAAGGGAGATGCCCCTAGGCAGCATCACCACCTATTTCGCAAAATTAGGTTGGTTGCAGACCTAGGTCTGCCTACAGGGAGGATGTACAAGGGACCCAATGGGGCCTAAGTGCTGTGGTTCAATAATTTTTATTGACCACCATCCCAACCAATTCCAGATTCCAATTTCAGAACACTATGCAAAGGTGTGATGAAGAATAATTTCCTACTATAATATCTACAGTGGAATAAATCTTAGATCTTGGCTGTTCACCGCTTCTACCTAGCCTTAAATCATTGACTATACCAGAATACCTGGAACATTACCAGTATAATAATTGTCATTCTGCTCTCGTAAATGTTAATTTTCTATACAAATGTATTGTAGATTTGAATATAAATGTCTTCAGTTATGTAATCGAGAATAGGTAACAAAATTAATATATTATACTAATTTATATCTTTAAAGAGAGTACGTTCAAGCCAAAAGAGACTTTGCAGTAGATAAAAATGTACTACTGAAATGTACTGCAATATTTCACTAAAAAATAACTATGTAAATGTCTCCTTTCATAAAGTAAAAACCATAGAAATCTCGGAAGACAAGACGGACAGGTAAAATAATTATTATCGCAAATGTTCATCTCATAAGTCAGCATAAAGATAACCCGGCAGGCAAATTTAACTTTAGGCATATAATCAAAAGTAGGTAATAAAATGAATGTTTGTTATTTCTCGTAATAAAAAATACACAAATAATATAATTGTGCAATAGGACGATATTTAATAGTAAATACAACATGGAAAGAATTATTTAACTGCCTGTATACCAACGGATAGACGAACAGGTAGTCATACGGATGGACATAGAGTCAGACGGGCGGACAGACTGATGGACCATAATTGCCTTAATTACCCTAATTTGTACCTAAAATACCCTTAATTAATGTATAATTGCCTCCCACCACTTGTCCCCGTGACCTCTGCCTCCGTCATACTAATTGCCTCCTACCACGGTAATTACCCCACCACTAAAATTTCCCCCTACCACTCTAATTACCTCCCACCACTTCAATTATCTCCCACCACTCAAATTACCCCCTACCCCTAATCTGAACATGAGCCGAACCGTGTACCAAACCGCGCGCCGAACGTCTCCCATTTCATATGAGGGCTATGAGATGGAGAGCAACTAATATTGCTATTATTATTACTATTAATCGTTTCCTAGAGTTATTACTGCAAATATTTAAAATAATTCGCATATGTTACAGATTATGTGTTTATTTAAACATCCTGTCCTGGCTAACTATTTAGCTCACGTATATATAAAATTGTGTCGTCAGCAAAAAGGAGTACTTTACAACTTTCTGAGCCAATTAAGAACTTGTCATTTGTGAACATAGTAACGCCTCAACGGCCTCAATACACTACTTTAGGATGCTCCATTTATAACTTTATGTTTTTACAAACGAGAACTGTAGGTATTCTGAGGTAAATAAAAGTATAAAAATGCACTAATTTGATCATAACTTATGGTTCATCGAAATCCCAAAAAGTACAAGTTGCAATGTTTAATGAATTTTGTTCGCTTCTATTGTAAGTAATTTCTTAAATATATTTATCTACGATAGTGTAAAAAGTAAAATTTTTTTACATTATTTCCAGTGTAAAAAGTGGCCTTTTATAAGAAACTCTGCAATAAAAAAATTTATTGCACGCTTTTATTGCATGATTTCTAAAAAATGTAAAAACTACGCCAGTTTATTTATAATATCGTTTCCTTATATAGGTACTATCATCACAGATTTTCAGTCACTACCACGAAGTAACATAATTAAAATGGAGACTGCAACTACAACTCGAATAATACTAACCGTCAAAGTGACATTCGCAAAAAATTGATACAGTTTTACAAATATTGATGAAAAATTGCCCATTTCGTACAATAATTGGAACGATCAAAGATAAAACATTGTAAGGTACACTTGTAAAAGCCTCATGACTTTTAAAAACACTCGCTTCGCTCGTATTTTTAATCTAGCCATTCGTTCAATAAAGAATGGCTTTTACACTTGTATCTTAGATAACTATAAACTTGATTCCTTTTTATAAATAATTTTGACTTATTTACTGTTCACTTAGCCGTTTGTTTAATATGGTTGTTTTTATTGTTTCAGGTAAGACATTCATCAATAAATTTTACAGAGTAAGTACGTACGTTTGTACACAATAATTAAGCAGTATACTTATATCCAGTGCTACATATCCTTAACCAACAATTTTTTCTCTGGCATTCAGTATGCAATCAGTAATAAATTTCATTATAGATAATACATTGTATAATTACAGGTAACAGTTTTGATAGTTGGTACGAAACAGTACAAAAAATTTTAACTTACCCATGTTTCATTTACTAAACTGTGAAATATTGCTGTAGGCATAATACAAATGTATCTTTCGTATTTAATTCTATTTCTATACTCTTGTTTTGCCGGTGATATGAACGAATACAATAAAATATGAACTGATAACGACGCTTTTGATCAGAGATCGAAATAATGCATACTTTATATGCAAATTTAAATAATAAAGTCGAGGCAAGAATTCAAGCGATGCACGTCACGAGTGATCTCATTAAAGGGATTTTAATACTAACATAATTTTTAGTCTTTTAGGTTTCATGACTCTTAGCAGTATTGTCTTATTTATAGAATCGATCTGTGTCGTGCATCGCTTGAATTCTTGCCTCGACTATAGTTTAATTTAACAACATGTCGCTGATGGGCGTTTTTTATTTTGCATGATCCTTTTTATTATAATACTCGTATATTACAGACATTACCAGAGATTTTCCTAAAAAATAATTAATCTTGGCTGCCTTCCTTTTATGGGTTTGCCTTTGTAAGGTGTTTTGTGATATTCTAGCTCTAAAAGACCTTTTCCGTTACAGGATTTTAAGACGGCCAGCGCTATTATAATATCTTTAGGCTCTCGCTGTATTTCTGTGATGTTCTGGTATAGTCTGAGCAGAAATTTTTTAACAAAATATAAGGCGAACGCAAAGTGGAGATTAATTATTATAAAAATAAATACGTAGTAAAATACTACGATAGACCAAAAATGCCACTATTTCCTATAAAAGGAACTAAATTCATTGCCACCCATCAAGGTGCACAATGAGCGTTTCCAAAACAATTAAAAATAATGCATACTACGTCTTCAATCGGAAAACGAAAACAAAAATCTGATTTCAATAAGCCTCCAGCAGGCAGATTAATCCTAAAAAAAGACTACAGTACAGGGCTGTTGTGAGTCAACAGTATTACTAGCCGCAGACCAGTTTTGAGCTTGTTAGCTCTCATCAGTACGGCATAGGTGAATACATAACAACCCTACACTGTTCCTCCAGTCTATCAAATTACAAACGAAAGGCGTCTGCAATTGTCGAATGGCAGTGTAATTAACGTAGGTTAGAATTAAACAAATCGAATTCATTTGTGTCCTACTTTAGGAACTAAGTACTCGTTTGACCTGTTCTATATCATATGTGTGATCTCTTAGACTAATAAATACACTGCCAATTCTGCTAATTTCACATATAGCTGCCTTGTGCATAAAATATCTTAGCTAGGTATATTATTAACTATGAACTAAATAGAGACAAAATAAGTAAGCACACAATTAATAAATACCACATACAATATAATCAAGCGGGATAAAATTAGTAGAACGAGTTGGCCACTGAATTGCTCCACGTCCATCGATCTACTTATTGTGAAAAACTTGATTGAGACAGAATCTTACTTCGAATACAAAGTGTGGTTTAGTTTCATCTTACTGATACCACATGTTTCTACTAATTTCAATTTAGTCTCCTTAACTTTAGAATTAAGACATTGTACAAGAAATGCATATTTTTTCGTAGCATGCAGGGCTGTGTACCGAGGTCGGTTCCAGTTGGCACTGCAGCCAGAATTGGCTTATTGTGCCTCCCCCTGTTTCTAAATTCTGCCGGTGATTCCTGTATTGCTAATTAGCCGGAACAGTTTTATCACTGGCAGATGTTCTAGTTCTCATGGGTCTCATGGGTCCACTTTTGTAAAATATTTTGTCTCCTATGATTCAGCGCCTCGCATTGACGGAGTATGGTTTAATATCTCAGGTACCTCTCCGCAGAGTCTGCAGTTTAGGTTGCCCTCATACAGTCCCATTTTACGCAGGTGTTCCTTCGCGGGTGCATGCCCTGTGAGTAACCCTGTTATTATCCTCAGCTAAGCAATTGCTGAGTTCGTTTTGTACACGGTTTAGACATGAAAACCTTACCGTGTCTGAGTCCTGGCATCTTCTGCCAGTATCTGATATGCTCTTTCTTGGCCCAGTACTGCGAGGGCCGGTTCTGGGCCAAGAAATTCCGTAGCCAATCCTTGTTCGGCAAGTTTGTCGGCTTTTTCATTGCCTAAGACCCCAGTATGTCCTGGCACCCAGATCAGTTTTACTAAATTCTGCTTTGCCAGTATCTTGAGTTCTTCTAGGCATTCCCAGATCAATCTCGACGTCACTTTGTGGCTCATTAGTGCTTTCACTGCCGCCTGTCTGACTAAAATAATGTGGATCTGCTTATTTACGTATGCTCTCCCTGTAATTTCATGAATGCATTCGAGTATTGCGTGAATTTCTGAGTGAAATACAGTACTGTATTTCCTAAGCTGAGACCTGTTCTTAGGTTTTCTCCATATATTCCAGATCCTATTCCTGTTTCAGTTCTGGACCCGTCTGTGTACCAGGTCAGTTCCTTAAGCAGGAATTCTGGGGTCCCTGCCTTCCATTGCTCTCGATCCAGTATAACCAGCTCTAGAGGATTATGGAGGGAGTATCTTTGTGTGGTCTGACGCCATCTCAAGGATGGGGGCCACTATTTGTTTTATTCTCTCGTGGCCTAAGCGGGGGCTGTGGTGTGTTAGTTCCCCAGTGTAGCAGAATTTCCATTGCTGCAGTGGGAGTCGACCTCATTCCCCCCAGCCTTTTTATCTGGCTTAGCTTGTGCAAGGCTGTTGTCTGCAGCACTTTTGGTCACAACACCAAGGCTGCATAAGTAATCGAGGGTCTTATAACCAAGGTATAGGGCCACTGCACCATGTCACCATGGTAGGTGTGAAATACATATAATGCACGCCAATTATGGTGCGGTCAAAGAAATGTGGTCCGAAAATTTGATTATTTATATTTCCAGCCTAAACGTTCACTTTGTTAGGGTATTGAGTATTGGTATACATCATCCGATGTGGAATTTATGTGCTTTGACAAGTTGATGCCACTGTATAAAATTGCCAGTACATAAAAATAAATTTTTACTCCTCTCAGACATTTCAGCTAACTCTTATTTTTGCACTTACTACATGTTTTATCTTAACTGATATTAACAATCATTTGTGATGCACTGTTTTTCATGTATTTTCATATTTTTCGCAATAACTTGGCAACAAAAATTTGTAACGAAAAATTTTACGTTGAATTCAATGATGTAAAAATATATAGCGCATATTACAAAAAAATTAGTCTTTTAAGGTGCACCGCTTTAAGGAACACCCTGCTTATTTCAAAACATTGTATTAACTGGCAATAATAAATGCCCTATAACTGTTATTTCAGACATTATCTCGTATTTCTTATAATAACCCAGATAGCGGTCTTCCTCGAACTAATGGGCGACCCCGTATAAACTTCCTTTCATAAATGCCATGTCATTTTTTAAATAAATATTTCATATTACCCAATGTACTATTATTGACTTTATATTGACACTAAATTTTATTTCCATTAATTTTATTCAGTTGTCATTATCAATTTTATGTTTTTTAATGAGATTAGATCAACGACAGTACTTTATTTTACTTTGCAGTTGTAGTAATACATAGATAAAATCTGGGACTGTACTTTTAATGATGCAAAGAAATATCGACACCCTCATAAAAGCAAGATGTGCCGGAATTAAACCAAGATACCGGTCATTTGAGCTTTATGTTTGAAAGGAAGCGCAGATAAGAGACTATATTCCAGTACACATGCTGAAAGAGCCTTGCTGCAACTTTCATCTTCGCTCCAATGATGAATATCCTAAAGGATGTTCGTAACTTTTCTGTACGAAATCATCCAACTGGCAAATGTTTTACACTTTACAGATATTGGAGATATAGCAGATAGCAATCGCGCTGGGATACGGTCCAGCAGATTGGAAAATCATTGAAAGAGCAGGGTGGATAGCTTTTTTTAATTATAAAAACTGGTATTTAAATAAAAGGGTCTGATCAGAAAGAAAGCTCATTTCAGCCTCATCTTTGTTAGCGCAAGGAATCCATCATTTATAAAGTACTTCAGGAGCCTCTTAAGAGTACGGGTTAGCGTAGGGGAAATTTAAGAGTTTTAATATAAAATTAAACGTATTCACAAATATTTAGAAAACCTTTAGTACAGTAACTTTAGGCCGAAAAATTGCAATCTTAGAAGAAAATTATAGCGTTAATTTGAAAAAAATTGCTTAATTCCATCATTCTGAACAACATCTGTAAAGTCCTCATTGATTTCGCTCCGGCGCGGCGTTACAAGATATTAAAGGCAAAATGTTTAAACTTCAGGATTTTATAAATATCTCGCCAATTTAAATTATCATAAAAGTTGTAGATTCTGGCAAAACAGATATTGAAGAGACATTACTGATATAGCTAACAAAGTCTGGGGGGCTTGCCAAAACCCTGTCATATCTCAAGTTAATCAGCAATCTCAAATCTAAATTCATCAACTAATCTAAAAGATGTATTAACTCGCTTAAACTCATTACAAATGAATTTTCACTATACTTTTAATCAAATTTTCGAAATCAAGCAAGCTTTGAAAATGCATGTTTCTATGATTAAGACCAATTCAGTACCTAGTAAAAAATTTTTTTAATCATTTATCAACTTCAACCAATGTTGAAAAAGTACATCATTGTACAAATTGTCAAAATCGATCTCGATGCCGAAATTTCTCTCCTAATCGCTCCTATTATAATCCTTCAAATTCAAAAGTTTGTTATTTTCATCAAATATTTAAAGAGAAAGCACGAAAATGCAGTGGGTCATATAATTCCAATTTAACTAAAGAAAGCATTCCAAATCAATTAGATCAGTCAAACAACCAATAAACACTAGCGTTTCACCAGCAAACGTTAGTATTCTCAATAGATCTTGTCTTTTTGTCTATGAAAAATTATGTTTCTTGGTAGACTGGTGCCGATATACCAGTTATTCCAACAAACGATTCTACTTATTTGAAAAAGAACCCTAGTCTTACCTTAACAGAAGTTAATGGATCAAAAATTTCTGCATATGGTAAAAAATTACTGGTAGTTTAACTTACGTTTACGCCGTAATTTAACCTTTGTTTTTAACATTGCTGATATTCAAATACCCATTTTAAGCACTGACTTTTTAAATATTTTGGATTAATGGTAGATTTAAAAAATAAACGTTTAATTGATAACAAAACTTCTTCAGCTATTAATTATGTTATTGATTATACAAGTACTCCGGCTATTATTCCCAAATTGTTTTCAATAACCAACCAATACATTAATTTATTACTTCAATTTCTAAGTTTAACCAGTTCTCCAAATTATTCTTTACCAGTCCAACGTACAGTTAAACAACATATCATAACAGAATTAATGCCCAATTAAAAGATTGTGAAAGTACTTCTTTAATTAGTAATCAATCTAATTCAGATAAACAATCAAAATACAATTTACAAAAATTTTAATTCCCAACTCTGATGACGAAATATGGTGTGACATTTTTAATTCTAAATGTCGACCATACGTTCCATGTTTTTTACGATGTCCAGTTTTTGATGCCTTTAATAATTTAACTCATCCAGGAATCCGTGCCACTAAAAATTGTATTACATTCAATTATTTCTGGCCTAAAAAGAATTCAAACTGTATTTTATGGGCTAAAATTTGTCTAATTGTCAAATTTCGAAGATAAATAAATACACTAAAACTCCAATATCAGATTTCTTAGTTCCCAAAGCTCGTTTGAAACATATACTTATAGATTTAATTGGTCCATTTCCAGTTTCAAATGGGTGTTCTTATTTTCTTACAGTTATCGAACGATTCTTTCGTTGGCTAGAAGCCTATCCTTTAAATAATATTTCTGCAGAAATCGTCACTAGAACATTATTTGCAATATACACTGGACCACTAGATGGTGGTGCTTGCTAACTGTTTTGCATGTCGCTATCCTAAATAGACCGAGATGTACCAAATAGTCAAAGGATCCTCGTGTTGGTCGTCACATGCCTATCTTACACTGACGAGAGCCAACAGCTCGAAACTGCAGTCTGCAAGTGGTGTAGCTCGGACTCACTTTGAACATCGACCAACGCCTAATTGGTCCATTCATATTGCTAAATCAGATGAATGGTCAGCAATATCTGCAATTTCTCCGTAATGATCTCCCAGGTCTTCTTGAAGATGTGTCCTTGGAGGTCCAAAGTCGAATGTGGTTTTTACATGATGGTGCGCCCCCAAATTATCTTTTAGTAGTCCGAGATTACTTGACCTAATTAAACGGAATACGTTGGATCGGACCCGTAGCTTGCCTTCCGCGGTCCCCGGATCTAAATCCTCTTGACTTCCTTTTGCGGGATATTTAAAAATGAAGTCTACCAAACCCAAATTGACAATATTGATGTATTACGTGAACGTATCACAACATATGTCCATAATCTGCGTCTTCGGGAACAGCAGGAAGGGAGAACACTTCAGCTAGTGTGACAAAATTGGATTAGATGGGTTCAGGCGTGCTTTAATGTCAATGGACAGAACTTTGAACAGTTCAGTTTTTATAGAAATAATACGTTATTTTAACATTTCCATTAATTTGTAATTTTAACAATTTTTATCTTTTTCTGTGTTGGACTTTTATTAAAAATTTTTTTAAGAAATCGACTTCTTATTTAAAGGTGCATGTATGGTTAAAATTTTTCGGGTAAGTTGCGTTACACCCTGTATAGGAAAAAACATGTTTGTGGAAAATTAAAGACAGTTCGCACGTAAATTAAAATATCGCTTACGGCGATTTGATTAATTTTTTGAAAGACTTGATCTGGCATTCATAAATAATGTTTGTATATCATCCTGCTGACTCGTCCTTAGTTCTCGGATTAAACGCATATGTTTATATTTTTCTTTCTCCTGGATCCACATTTTCATCCACTTTGTTCGGATTTTCTTCTTTTCATGTTCACAAATTTGCCAGATTCATAGACTTATAAGTGCAATTTTTCTTCTTATTTTAACTCTGTTCATCTTTACTGACACAACAAATCCCTTCTAGATCTTAAGCACCCCTAAAATATCTGAAAACTCGTTCAGTCCCCTCGGGGGCATCGGAATTTAAAGAGGATTTGTCACTAACTGAACTGCCCGTCCCTTCAACGGCTTTAAATTTGACAAAAATAAACGATGCGATCTTTAAGTGTGTGTAGACCAAAATATTTATACCCTTAGAGTCGGCAGATGCGATCTGGTAGATCTGGACAGCGGGACAAATCGTTTAAAATTCTTTTCCGTGCATGGGGGGCTAATAACGTATTTAGTTAACATATCGATTAATGAATGTGTTTTGCTGATGTTATAAAGATTGCGATAGTTATTCTTCTACATAAATAGGGAACCAGAAATGAGGTGGATAATTATAGGCCTATTTCCTTATTATCTACTTTGTCCAAAATAACGGAAATAAACGGAAAAGATTACTTTCAATAGAATTACTAACTTTCTTTTAATATTCAACATGATTTCACCTTGTCAATTTAGTTTTTAAAAAGGTAAAACTACAAAATTGGTAATACTTAATTTTTTAATATCTGTTCATGAAAGTGTGAATAATAAAAATAAATTTATCGGTATATTTTTAGAGATCTGAGTAAAGCGTTTGACTTTGTTCATTATGAACTAATTTTACTAGAGTATATATGACATAATTTTTATTAACGTACCTCGAAATTGGTCATAGATATTAGAATACATAAACCGCTAGGCGTCAGAAAACCTAAAGCGAGAAAATAATTTTGCTAGTATAGGTAGAGTAGTATAGTAAAATTCAAGCTTAGAAAATAAAGATATATGACCTAGTTTTATATCAGTTACATTTATGTTATTTTTGTAGGCAGAATTGTGTAGGATAGAAGGTTCTATTTTGAATATGTTTACAATGAAATTAATTTAGTTCAACATTGTGAAATAGAATCAGAATCCAGCTCTGTGCTTGGTCATTTATTGATGTAACGCAGTGATACCGCAATTGCTCGCATATTGCTTACGGCTCTTTGTCAGTGAGATATGAATGCTCTCATTCAAAAGATATATTTCAAAAAGGGAAAAGTTGAAAGCAAATATCTCCCTCTGATTCAGCTTTATAACACATGATACAGTCTATAAAGGTAATAAAAAGAGAAGGCATATTATATCAATTTATTTCTGTAGTTTATTATTGAATTTTCTTCTCTCTCAGTAGTTACAGACAAAATGCATGTAAGTATTTAGTTCACATAGTATTCTATAGTGGAATATGGAATATTATTTCATGTAGAAATTTCGTTTGAAATCATATTATCGGATTCGATTTTACGCTTACGCTTCATCAATGCGTAGTATAATTGTCCGAAATCCAAAATAAACGGTATGAATAAATTCCGACTAAAATATTCTATTAAATCGAATATAGATTTATTTGCTACTGCACTGAATATCAGGTGTGTTCTTAATTTCTCATTAACTCAGAAATTATTATATCTAGGATTGAAAATAAAAATAAAAATCCTTTACTATATTACAAGAAATTAAACATAGCAAACTGTATCGATGAAATTGTTGAGTAGAATGTAATACATATTACTTTTTGATGGTTGGCCAACGATTGTGCGTTCTGGAATATACATAAGAAAAATATAACAATTATTAAAGAAAATATTAAGACTATATAAATCAAAGAAAAAAGATTTAAAATTTAATCCAAGTATATTGCCACTGATATTCCATTACTTTTATTTACTCTGACATACTTAAATGAATATGTACTCAACTTTATGAAAAACTTGTCTCTTTTGCGAAAACTGACCAATTTTTTTTATTTAAGCCCTAAACTTCCTTGGATAATATCGTCATATCTAATGGACTCAATATAAAGAAAAAGCAACAATCTGTAGCATTGTTCCTCAAAATCTTCAATGCATTTTTTTACTTTAATGGTTCTTAACAGAAATTCATCGATTTTGTCGTAGGTGTAGAAAAATAAAAACGTTTACCACAGAAATTTATCTTTCATTACAAGGTTACGTGGTATAGTTATGGGGTTATCTGAGACCGGCTCCATTTCCCAAAATGTGGCCCATAGTGTTCCGCCTGGCTCCCTTTTCAGGCTCATAGCGGGCCCACGTAAGGCACCGCGCTCCTACTGCCAAGAATGAGTCCCGTTAGTACTATCTGAGACTGCTGCAAAAAGTGCAAATCCGTTAAAGCAGGCCTCGCGTAGAATAGGGCCCTATCATATAAACTTACTTAGTACTCTGTATCTTAGACTGCGCCTCGAGTCCCGTTGACACCTCTTTCGACTCTAGAGTATACGTTTCAAGATTTCCGCTTTGTCCTGTGATCTCGTTTAAGTGTAGTACATAACCTCACTTTTATAAAGTCGGCGTTCCAAAACAACAAAAGAATAAATTTTAAAATTTGGGCACCCAAACATAAGTTAGATAGACTTCTTTTCTCTTTCTTCTTCTTAAACACTAAAAGATAATGAGTTTTACTTTAAAACTTATCTGGTAACGTATCATCTAATTTCTTAACGGTACACATTAAACAATGTTACGAAATAATATCAGATACTCACCTGATCTGAAAATTACCAATAGTGTCCGCGTTATTATAAACTGTAACCAGTTGGCTAGTATCTAAAATAGTCTATTCCGACATATTGATAAAACGAGATTATTCAGTATACAGGTAACAATTAATTTATTGTATACAAGCATTAAGCTTACATATAAATCCATACGATCGTATCTTACATCTAATAAAAAATGATAATTCAGCTGTTATAACTATATCTACATGGACATCCCTAAAGGTTTATTTACTAGAAATGTTAATTCAAATGCTGAGGCTCGGTAATTTGTATATTACATATTCTGACACACTTCAGGCCATAATGACATGACACGTTAATAATAGAAGAAGCATTAAGCATAGAATATCATCCCATATACACCTATCTCTAGACCGATATTATACATTATGTAACTTCGTACTTGCTTTTGCATATATAGGCAGGATATATCTGGTAGGGTTTTAAATAAATGTGTGTGTTTGTTTTATTCTAGACAGACTAAAGAAATGCAGGGTATTGTTGTTGCTAGAGGAAGTTTTGTAGGCGTTTCCGAAAATTACACAAAGATTTTTATGCCGAATCCGAACGACTCTTCTCTTCGTATTGTTACAGGTGCTGAAACAGCATATTTTATATGTCTATGAATAGATATACAATAATGCAAAGCTAAGTCAGTAATAAACAATGCACTCACTTATATGATAATTTAAGTTGCGCTCGTAGGAATCATATGCTAAATGAAAATACATTAATGATTAATAAATTTAACAAATTTATGTAGAGTAATTCATAAGTGATGAGCAGTGGACTCAATTAGAGTGACGACATGTATTAGGCAAACCAACACACGACTATCATAACGTTAACGGCGCAAAATGAATGTACTGGAATTTGACTCTTAATGCTCTAGTCAATAAAGACTATTATCAAGAGTGTTAAAATATAGCTTAGAATTTCATTGGGTTCCTACCTCACAGAAAATATTTAAGAACTTTCAGTAATTAAATACGACAGATCTCACAATAAATAAACATATCTATTAAACACATAAGATTTAAATACGCATTATAGTAAGTAGTTGTGCAAAATATATTAAATTTCTGCGCACTAAAATAAGATTTTTTAGCATTACTATTCGTGAACTAAAATAGTGATTAGATATTATTAAGTATATTAATTATTTCACTATCTCATATACATTATCTATGTAATAAATAAAATATCAAAGCGTACTTTTACCCTAAAAATATGTAATGGGTCCATAACTAATTAGAGGCAAAACCTATACCGGGTGGTCACGAGTCAATGTACGCCCCAATATTTTGGTTGTTTTTGTATTTAAAAATTTGGTTATTGGTACACATGAATTAGACAATAACGGACTACTTTTAGACTAAAAGGAATGAAAATATCTGGTTCAACCGAAAGTGACATCAACTTTTTTTCTTAAATGGAATGACTATATTTCTTTATGGTTTCTCATTAAGCATA
The DNA here is from genome assembly GCA_963675555.1 of Leptura quadrifasciata. Lineage (NCBI taxonomy): Eukaryota > Metazoa > Arthropoda > Insecta > Coleoptera > Cerambycidae > Leptura > Leptura quadrifasciata. Next base: position 184,871,213 of record OY776673.1, on the reverse strand, counting down.
AATTTCTAAATGCAACAGTTTTTTTAGGTGTAAAAAATTCCAAAAAATAAGTGAGATACGAATAATTTTTTAATATTTTCAGATGAATGCGATGTAAGAAAATTACTAAGTAGGCTATGGCAATTATTAGTAAGGTTGTAGACTTGTCTGTAAAGAAGAAAATAGTTGTTTGAATTATTGATAGGTACTAGTATTTTTGTTTTTTTTTTTTTCAAAAAACGGAATTTAATTTTCATTTTCATTTCCGTAGTGGTCCTATGGAATTTTTTTTAATGGAACTGCGTGATATTTTTTTTATTCATCAGGAATAATGATTCATAAACTATAATTTTTTCACCATTAATCATTTCTTAACGATATCCTTCGTAAAAATAGAAGTATTTTTAAAAATAAGCGCCAACAAGTCATTTTAATAAGGTACCTATCAACATTTAAGTCCTAAGTTGCAGATAGCCATGAAAATGACAGCCATCCGCAACAATTGAATTATTCTTGACTTACTCACTAATTTTCTGAAGCAAGTGTATCGAAGTTGTTATAAAAAAGAAAATTAACATAAAATGGCTGAAAAATATTCAAGAGATGAAAAAGTTGACATGTTCATTATTTATGGAGAGACTCGACGTAATGCAACTAGAACACAAACTCTGTATGGACTGTATGTATATCCAGAAGAGATTTTGTAACCGTTGACTCACGATCTATGCAACAATAATTTTACAAAAATGATACAGGCCCCTGATTAGGGGTCCAAAGGGTGTTTTGCTGTTACCCCTTTTTTTTTAGGCTACAAAAATTTTTTTTAAAGTGCCCTCCTGACGATGCGTGGGAGCTGACACTGCCTGGCTGGTCGTATAGCAAATAGTCGTGGGTTGCAACAATGGGGTTTTAAAGAAAAATGTGACTACTTAATAGTATAAAATTTAATGTGAAACAAACAATATCTAAATGTCTATTTACGTATGCAACAAACAATATAGCAAGAGTTTAAAACGAATGTGACTATAACAAATTTAACTAACTAGTAGTCAATGGTAATCGATAAACATATATCATAAAATATAAACACTACTCAAGTACATTAATAGGAACAAAACATATGTATACATATATATAACCAAATTGTTTACAATAAACAAAGAGGTAAGTAAGGCGTGCTCGTTAGGTACTCAATATAAAAACTAAATAGCGGTTTGCTCAAAATTTGCCAGCGACAACCCAGTCCACTGGTTCCATAATGTTGGCACAGACACATACACAACACATACCTTTCTGGGCGGATGTTACTTGCCCTAGCCAAGAAGACGCGGCAGGTTCCGAAGGCTGAGGCACGAATGAAGTCCCAGGCCACAGAAGTCGAGGACACTTTACCCAGCTACAAGAAGTCTCACCATCCACAGCTCTTCACAGCCACAGGATAAGGATTGGCCAATGTTGTGGAATGCTCTTGAAAAAAACGAGTGGTGGGCAAAAAATGTTCTACAAAAACTCTTGCGAGAAACTTCTGTATTAGAGAAACTTCGGCATAAAAAGTTTCGGAGGTAAAAAAAAACCCTAAAACAATACATCATCATGAGCAACTACTCACCCAAGAAAATAGCCAAATGTAACATAAGCGAACATAACCTTACCTCTTGCCAGAGGGTTTCTTTCCCAAATTATAAAAATAGCCTCAGGTCTTTCTAAACTTGCTGCTAAATGGCCTTCGATTACTGAAGTGCGGAGAGACTGAATAATAAAGAAAACTAGGTCATACTTTGAAATGAAAACGTTCGAAAACGTGCTACTTACAGGAAAAAAACGGCGACTCGGCGTCCCAACTATATCCCCTCAAGTGTTCAAGTTTCCATAAAAATACGTATACCATTCAAGAATTCCAATGTTTCACAACAGAAAAACTCGATTTGTTGATGGAAAACACTTAAATCCACCCGGATGATGAATAAAATAAAATTATTTTCCAATGGAACCTTAGACGACCATCTTCCTTTCCCGTTACCTTCAGACTCTCTCGCCTGGCCTCTGCCCTCAACAACCATAAACTCCCACCTTACCTACCGACAGAAATTCATCCAGCTACGGTTCGCACTTTCGCTAGATGGTCCGCCAGGGGCGGACCAACCTAAATTTCTATTTAGTATTCACATTAATAGCGGATTATTTAAAAGCCCGTTACATGACCCGAAAGTGACATGTAACAGAAGACAACCTCCGAGAAACTATTTCGCCCGGTTGGAGCATCAATTTAGAACTGAACTTAATATAGAAATTGAAGAAAGATTTATTGGGGATGAAGAAACGGAAATTAATGTATTAACTTTAGTGCATGTTGACCCATTCGGTAAGACAAATTGAACATAAATTACCAGTTTACAAAGAATCAGCCAGGAACATTTTAAAGAAACACGGCTATCGTTCTTATAAATATCAATTGCATCAATTTTTGTATGAGAATGATTACCAACGAAGAAAATGACAAAAAGGTTTTTTGTAATTGGTTACAGTTACGCCAATTAAGAAATGAGAATTTTATCAAAACATTTTTTTCACTGATGAATCGAGATTTACAAACCTTGGGTTATTTAATCGAAACAACATTCGATATTGGGCAATTGAAAATCCTCACACTCTGAGACAGGGGCGGCTTCAGGAGCGGTTTGGCTTCAATGTTTGGTTAGGCGTACTGGGCAACCATATCATAGGTCCAATAATTTTTGACAGAACTCTAACTGGACTAAGATATCCAGAATTTCTCCAAAATATAATAGTTGCACAGATTAATCAAATTCTCAATACCAGTATTGACGAGGTTTTCTTGCAACAAGACATAGCTGTACCACACAATACTATTATCATTAGAGATTACTTAAATCAATAATTTCAAGATCGTTGGATTTTTGACCCATGGTAAAGTCAGATGGCCTGCAAGGTCGCCTGACTTAACCCGATTTTTTTATTCGGGCGCATTTGAAAAATAGAGTCTACATGACTGCTCCAACCACAAGGCAAAATCTTTAAATTGCACAAATAACACCTCAACAATTACAGAATGTTAGACGTGCAATCATAAGTCGCACTACTCTGTGTATTAATGTGAACAGTTTGAACAATTTTTATAATGGTTTATTATTATTTAGGTTTTAAATAGTTTTATTATTCTATTTATTCATGGTTGTAACATTTTATTAAAATTATTTCTTGTTTAATTTGTGTTTACTTTTTAAAAATACTTCTATTATTATGGAGGATATAACGATATAATATAAGAAATAATTAATGATGATGATAAAATGACTAATGAAGAAAAAATTATAGGTCATGAATTATTATTATTTCTGATGAATAAAAAAAATAGCACAGTTCCATTAAAAAAATTTCCATAGGACCCCTATGGAAATGAAAATGAAAATTAAATTCCGCGGCCATTTTGAAAAAATTAAAAAATTATTCTTATCTCACTTACTTTTTGGATTTTTTTACATCTGAAAAAACTGTTGCACTTAGAAATTTATGCTTAATGAGAAACCATAAAAAAAATATAGTATTTAAGAAAAAAAAGTTGATGTCACTTCCGGCTGAACCGGATATTTTCATTCCTGTTAGTCTAAAACAATGACCGATGACAATTTGACAACTTTGTCCTAATGTCCCACCGCGATAAAATAAAATAGACTAATTTTGTCGAAATTTTGGCGGAGGCGCCGCTGTTAATAATATCTAACTAATAATAAAAGCGTGTTAATTTAATGATTTTTAGTAAGTTTAAAAAATTATATTTAAAAAAAAACTAAAAAAAAAACACGCTTTAAAAGCCAAACTAAAAAGTAAAAAATAATAATGTTAAAATATTAAGATTTTGTTCAACAGCAATAGATTGTAAAAAGCGTGGGGTGAATATCAATAATTGTTATAAATATTTTATTGATAGCTATTGATAAGAGTAGAATTTTAAAAATATAGTAAATAAAAAGAACTTCACGCGTTTTACAATCTATTGCTGTTAAACAAAATGTTAATATTTAGATATTATTATTTTTTACTTTTTAGTTCGGTTTTTAAAGCGTGTTTTTTTAGCTTTTTTAAACTATAATTTTTTTTAGTAGGCTTTCTTTACATATTGTTGATCTAGCCTTGTTGTTTAATTAATACTATAAAAGGCCGTTAAGTGGTACTTTTGTTAATCTGATGAGAATGTCGAACCTAAAACAAAAATTATATTCATTTTTAACCCATTTTAATAATATTGTAATGCTTGAAAAACAGTAATTTGTCATTACACATTATAGACATAAGTAATATAGGAACTTCGATAATAAACTTTAAAATTCAAATAGATCTACACTTACTTTACAAACAATGAGATTTTTTTGACCCAGAGATTCTATCCATTTACAGGCAAGCTGAGCAAAGACATCTAAATTTTTACATGCTCTAATTTCATCTGTGGTCATAGAGCTCGTTAGAAATAATAAATAGTCCATCACCACACTTTTCAAAATCTTTGAATATAATTTGGTGACTCCTAAAATAAAGTGTATAGCTCAAATTTCAACGAAATTAACAATCCTAATTGCTAAAAAATAATTTATCATTTCTAAAATAAACAACTTTTGACATGACGCAAAAAAACACGTCGGTTAAAAAACTCAAATAATACACAAAATTAAAGTCGGTTCAACAAATCACCAAACGTATTGGTAAAAGGAAGTACTAATAATTACTTTTAAACAAAATAAGTTTTTAGAGAAGCTCTAGAACTCCTTAAAACTTGGGATAATTAAATGACCGTAAATTCCACAAAAACTTTTAACGCTTACCGATTTGAAGTTGCAGGTGGTTGTGACGTCAGCTGCTAGTACTCCATTATAGTATCATCCAATAGGAATTGAGAATACAGACATACGTCATTTAGTTTGCTGCTAACTTCAAGTTAGTTTGCAGATTGCTCTGTCAGTTCTCTAAAAAGTTTATAGCCTCGTACAGCTAACAGGTATATGTGAATATGTAAAAACTTTTCACTAACACTATTTTGGAAAGTACACATTTCACAACTAAAAATTATGTTGGAATAAATGTCATTCCAGCACACTGTGTTTGAATGCCATTCCAGCACACTGTGTTGGAATAAAACTATTGTCTGAATAAGCAACTTTTTTTGTAAGATTTCAAAAATCTTGTTAGAAAAAATATAGTCTAAAACACGTTTGGAATGGCATAATCCACGCTCGCAAACTTTTCGTTCGTGTGGAATATAGGCCATTCCAGAACTATTTCTGTTGCCATCTTTAAAGTGGCAAGAACAGATCAATGAAAATTTATTAGATTTCCTATCGCCTCATATGAAAATAAAACAAATAAAATTAACTAGGTAGACAGTTTATAATAAATCTTGAATAGAATGAATGTAAATAGTAAAATTAATAATTTTTTGTATGAAAATCGGCACTGGAATAATATTGCAAAAAGGAAATTGTTTCATAAACTTTAATAACTTATACTGCTGTGTTGTTAACTGTAAATCAACATTTTACTATTAGAAAATTATAGTAAAGTAAAATATAAATAACCATAACCTACCTAATAATTACCTCCCACTTTCCTTTTAAAATTTACACCCACTTTTATTAGTATGATCACATTCAGGAGTAAACCATAAACAAACAATTTAAAAAGAATACAATGAAAGACAATGAAAATTTATTAGATTTCCTATCGCCTCATATGAAAATAAAACAAATAAAATTGACTCGGTAGACAGTTTATAATAAATCTTGAATAGAATGAATGTAAATACTAAAATTAATAATTTTTTGTATGAAAATCGGCACTGGAATAATATAACAAAAAGGAAATTGTTTCATAAACTTTAATAACTTGTACTGCTGCGTTGTTAACTGTAAATCAACATTTTACTATTAGCAAACTATAGTAAAGTAAAATATAAATAACTATAACCTACCTAATAATTACCTCCCATTTTCCTTTTAAAATTTACACCCACTTTTATTAGTATGATCATATTCAGGAGTAAACCATAAACAAACAATTTAAAAAGAATACAAAATTTTATTAGAGGGAGAAAGATTAGGTTATGAACTGCAAATGAGAAATCAAACAAGATTATTCAAGTTAATTGGAGTTGCATTGCTTTCCGCCTAATTAATTTTAATTTTCATATTATTCATTCCCATTGGAGGAAACCGTTGCTGTTTTACATTAAATAAAGTTAAGGGTTTATTAAATCTTATATAAATACATATATTTTAACATATCTTGTGTACGAGATTGGCACTGTAAGTTCTTAAATATATCTTTCAATCGAGAAATTTAATAAAATGTATAACAATATTTTAGCATCATATTTTATAGTCTCTATGAACAAGGTAATAAGGTGCAAATTCCAATATTATTCGACTGAATCAAAATTTCTATGACAATAGTATCTTTTGTTGCATAGGATGTCGTGGTTAAATAGTCGCGGCGGACTAAATAATGATAGGTTAAGTCGCTAGGGTTGAACGAGCGGGTTAGACTGTTCGAACTTCACTTTTTGTTAAATGCGCGATGGCAAAACGGTTTAGGGCTTTTTTACTTGGTAGAGACAAGGAAGCAGCTGCAGTGGTATGATTATAGAGATAACATTCGTGGCGCACCTATCGAACTGGATCCTCTTTTTTACTTCACTCCCTTTGAGCGCACTGTGCTGGGCCTTTTATGTGTTTCGTCGGGAACTTAAGCTCGCACAGGTCTGGAAAGGTCTGGAAAAGGTCCTGGCATTCATCTCAGCTCGATTTCGCAATAGTGCATCAGAAAATGTGAAAATTTGGAAATGAAAATTATATGGCTGTTTCGGCCTTAAAATGATGAATGTTGATGTATGAACGAAGTTTGAATCGATTTGATTTTTGAAATTATTGACGATAATTGTCTGAATAAATTAATTCATTTTGAAACCACCCCGTAAAGTCGTCCCGAAGGTTCTATATGTAAAGTTGATGTGATATGAGAATGTTCCGATAGGTCCGCGGTGAACGAAATGGAAATAAGTTTTGATGCTAATGGGTAACGAAAGTATCGGTACTCTATTGGAACATTAAGAATGGAGATTGATTGTATTTTGATATCTAAGACGCGAAATTGAATGAACTGTGTAATCAAAAGGAAAGATAATTTACAAAAAATTTGTGAGTGAAATAAAATGTTTTGACTGCGGATATGGAAAGTAGTTTTGGTGTATTTTAAGCTGTGCATGTGGAGATGGTATTTTTTGGCCGTTATTTGATAATGTATGAGCTGCAGAATGATTGGTTTGAATGTTTGAGTGATGTTATTGATGGTTTTGGATTATTTGAGAATTATCGACGATTCGTGAACGTTTTCTATATTCAAAATAATTGATGTTTGTTGACAACCTCAAACATAAAATCTAAGGTAGTTAAATCAGGTGACCTTAGAGGCCACCTGGCAGGACGCTTTGTCGAAATGCCGTTTCCTCCGAATCTCTGTTGAAGGTAATCAGTTACTATTCTTGAATTACGGGAAGGAGAGCCATCTTATTAGAAATACATGTTCTGCCCTAAATCCAAATGTACTTCATCCAGAATGTCCTCAATATCATTTTGCAGGAGTTTCGATACAAGTATCTGGCACCAGTCAAATATTATTGGACCAATGACAATGGATTATTCAAAGTCAAATACTGAAACGGGTCGATCTTGATAATTATTGTCTCTTAAGTAATTTTGATTTTCTTGTATAATTTTATCGGTTAAATAACCTCAAGTTTATTAATATTTTAATTTCCACTTCAATTTTTGTTATCGATCCATCAAGGGATGAAAATTTCCGTTCCAGCGACGTTTCTGTCGCTATAAAATAAATAGCGGCATAAAAGATAATATGTAAGTATTTAACGTAAAATAAAACAAAACCACCTCTTAAATCAGTTACCACTGAGTGGAATTTTACGATTCTGTTTTTCATTTACAGTCTAATTACTTTCTCGGCAATTTAAGTTTCCTTCTTTGTGTATACACTAAAAGAGTAAAACACCTTCAATTTGTATACATTGTAATTAGATTTACAAAGGAATGGTTTTCGTGATCTGCAATTAACTTATTAGTAATAAAATGTAATCAATTTAAAGGTTTAATTAATTTTGCTATATCCTTTATTGGACGGCTTAGTTTATTTATGTTGTCTACAATTATATAGTGTTTTAATGTGTAATGTGGAGGTCATGGACATTATTAATCATTTTATTCTTTAATTTTTTGCTTCATGATGTTAGACTTGAAAATTTTAAAGTTACTTCGAACGTTAATGTACTCTTCTTTGTTATCGCTGATGCACTGTTTTGAAAAAAAATTGATCTGAACTTTTCGTGTTTCCATGCGTAAATTCCCCAATGATTACTACCAATGAAATGTTGGTTCTGGAAATTAACATACAACAAGTAATAACAAATGTATGAATGTCACACATTTCTTAATTTTATTTACAATTTTTGCAAAAAAAATAAAAAATATATGATCCAAAATGTCCGTTGTCCCGTCCTCCCTCTGTGACGCGTTTTTCTCCACCTCGCATATTGACGTGGAGAAAAGGCGCGGCCACTCTTTGACACATGAGCTTCGGCAACGAATTTGAATTACTCGGGCGCCAGTCCTAGTTTAAGTGATAGGACATACTACCCTCAAGCCGAGTATGCGAGGCTGAGCAGCTCAAGTGGAGAAAGTTTCATCCAGTGGGTCAATGTATGGGAAATTAGACGTTCACACATAGACAGTAAAACTCAGAGTATTTATTACCATAAACCTATATGTACAAAGCTACTTTAACTACTAAAATCTATAAGCTACTTAGTACCGGGAGGAGCAAGCAAAGTTGTAGTACCAAATGTCCCAGGTGGCAGGGACAGCGAGCACAAAACTACTATTAAACTATTAGCATCAAGCAGCAATGCGTTAGCACAAAGTGAGCGAAGTCACGTGGGCAATTATTAAAGCGATAACAAAGTGCAGACTAGATACAGATACCAGGCGAATGAAGCAAGACCACAATTCTATACAGTATTAAAATAGGAAAAAAAACTACAGTGCAACAGTTTATAGAATACTTGGCTAGTGTTATAATTAATGTGTCCTGAAAAGAGAAGGCATGATTACTACAGTTATACTTCAACTTTTTAGTACTCTGAGAACCCCAGCGGGTGGTATCGAGAGCACCTACAAGATGCAGTTCCTCCTGGCAGTAGCTGAAAAGATAAGGTGTGGTTATTAAACACAAATGCAACTTTTCAATACTATGAAAACCTCAGCGGGTGGTATTGAGAGTACCTACAAGATGCAATTCCTCGTGGCAGCGGCTGAAAAGACAAGATATGATTAATAAACACAAAAGCAACTTTTCAATACTCTGAGAACCCCAGCGGGTAGTATCGAGAGTAGCTACGAGAAGCAATTCCTCGTGGCAGCGGCTGAAAAGACAAGGTATGATTAGTAAATACGAATGCAAATTTTCAGTACTCTGAGAACCCCAGCGGGTGGTATCGAGAGTATCTACGAGATGCAATTCCTCGTGGCACTTGCTGAAAAGCAAGATATGATTAATAAACACAAATGTAACTTTTCAGTACTCTGAGAACCCCAGCAGGTAGTATCGGGAGTACCTACAAGATGCGAAACGGCTGAAAAGGTAAAGTATGATTAGTATACAATGTTTGCACTAGCCAAGTTTTTCTGCTCCGTTGACTCTTTTCTCTTTGGTCTTACTTACTTCTTGGTCTGGACTCAGGCACGTCTGCTTGCGGGAACGGTCAGAGCGGACTGACACACTTGCTTGGTGTACCAAGACTTTTCTTACTCTGCTACCACAGGACGGAGAGCTCTGCACATCTAACGTGTTCGGTCGCTGGGAAGGCACTGCTCCTTGCAGTCCTCGCGTGGTTTGGCTTGTCTAAAATATAGACACTCTTCTCGTCACTTCCCCACCTGAGTTCATACAGTACTTTACAATCCGGTCTACCTACGCGGTGTTTTTAGAGATTAATTAATTTTAAACTAATTCGCCTACGGCGTTACAGTATATTTACAAATATAAATATAACAGAAGTTACTATAAAATATTTTCAATAAAATAATGATATTTTATACAAATTTCGGTAACAAAAAACACTTCGTTACACCTCCAAAATGAAACACTTACGATGGCAAAAGAATAATCATGATTACAGCAAACGACGAGTCATTTTTAGGCTAACAAATGTACCAAGTTTTATCCTCTCAGATTTTGAAGATATTTCAAAAAAAATCGATGACAAGGTTCAATCTACAAAGGACTGTAGCTGCGTTAGGGTTTAGTTTTGAACAATGTTAATTATGCGAGTATTTACATCAAATCGACATAAATTTATCATCGAACTGAGCATTATGGCATTATGACTTTAAGGGCCCACCGCGCCGCCCGCCTAGGATCAAGGCAGATGATTCCATCAGATCAACCAACAAACCAAATGACAATAATAATCAAATAGGTAGTTCTTGGAAATTCTTATTTTTAAAGACATACATTTTAATGTAAAAAGTTCCGTTTAATTATAATTGAAGCTAATAATCATCTTTTTCTTTAAAAGAGGAGAAATTTCAGCTATTGTCAATAACTTGTTCGTAATAGCTGCCTGCTATCCTCGTCATCCTGAATAAGATTCGATTCTGTGTTCAAGCAGTCCTTGTCTCAGTAGAGCGTAGATTTTCCACGCTGAGGCACATTAAGACGTTCTTAATGTGCTTCAGCGTGGAAAATCTTCTCTGGCAAGTTACTTGCGTAAGCGAGATTGTGGGAATTACAAAATAAGCGACGTATAAGTTGGAGTAAATACTGATGTGCTTGTTATATTGGGGCAAAAGTTTATATGCACATGGTATGCAACTTCGGCAGGCATCCGAACCTATTCGAGACAAACAAACAACGTTCTTTGCTGTTTGATCTCAGCCATCTTCGTCGATCTCTTCCTCGATGTTCTCCGTAACGGCAACGTGATCTGTATTTCAACATTGATGTTTTTGTGATGCAAACAAACTCGCAGCACTGAAAAGTCATCAAAATGATCTAGTTGTTTCCCCAAATTGTTCTCCAAAATATTAATAAGTTCCCAAACTTTAAGGTAGTCTAGTGTAGATGTTTGGAGGTATTGGCTTACCGGGATTGATTTAACATTTTCTTGAATGCGAAGACTGTCAAAATAGTTTCAAATTTCAAAAAGGTATCCATTAATGCCTTTGCTTTAAATGAAACTATTGGCTAGAACACTTAGTGTCTTTAAGTCACAACGTATCGAGTTTTCTCCATGACGGTGGTCAAGACTTTGACTTTCGCCTCCCATCTCGTTTTTCCGATATTCTGAAATCGTCCAAACTTGTCTCTACCAGTTGTTATTCCTGTGATTTTGTCCACACACACAGAGGTGCGCTTGAATGATTCGTGAATAAATACACTTGCAGATTCCAAGAGGCCGAATAAATTCATTGCTTCAGTACAGCTTGAGGTGGCGCCTCCCAGCACTAAATTCAAAACATGCACGTAACAATGCGTGAAAATTAATTTTGGAAACTCTTCCCGTATGACGTTACATTAAATAAAAAAATTGATTACAATTTTTTTTTGTAACAATATAAGATTTTATTGAAGAATTTCTTAAACATCACCATGAAGTGACGCTGTGGTAACGAGCTAAACTTTGAATCACGCACACCAGGAACATGACATAGGTTAGATACTCTCCGATAGTCAAGTTTTGTCGTGCTCGTGAATTGACTCAAGGGAAAAATAATGGTATGGGATAGTCAATTTTACTGTTTAGCATTAGAATTTTTGTTGGGTAGATGTGAATTTTTCATATACTGCCATCTTGAGATGATATTACCATACAGAACAGTAATTTTTCATAGACTGGCTTTATAATTTTTATGATTCATTTCTCTGCGGGTATGAACTATTTTTATTTTGCGTGTAGCTAATAAGCTTGGGGGGCCGCACAAGCTAGGGCCCGGGTAGAAAACGCCACTCTCGCCCTGTGGCCAGTCCGACACTGCATAAATAATAATTGTCATGTATGTAGCATTTCTAGTTGAAAAGTTACATGGTGATGACAGACGAACGGACGGATGCTGGATCGGGAGTAACAGGGTCCTACTAAACCCTAAACGTAATGATCACTGAAACGAGTGATATGTGTTTAATCGTGATTAGTTTCGAAGTTTTGATCATTACTCTGAAATTCGTAGCATGTGCAGCATAAGAGGAGACGCCTCGCCTAGTAAATGTCACTGCATAATTTTACCTTATTGTAACAATTAAATATGGATCTGCGAGCTCACTTCCGACATTTGAGACCAATCATCGGCCTAATTAAAAATTAAAGCCGCATATTGAAACAAAGGAGTGTCTAAACTTAAGCTATTATTTGTAAATTACAAAGACGGCGGTTTCGGTACTCGCTGAATGACTGATGCAGTCCAAAATTTTATTTACTCCTGCAGTCGCTGTAAGTCGTATGCCAATATCATTTATAAGAAGACTTTCCGTCTTATAGCCATAAAAGTTTTATATAAAAAGACTCGTAAAATTTAAATTGTTTTACTCATTTATTATTAAGACATAAAAATGAAGAATACGGAATCGTAAATAGACCATTAAATTTATTGAAAGGGTCAATAGATAATTTACGAGGCTTAGTATATGATCGTAAAAGTTTATTAAAATCATTATTGGTATCAGAATTTATAGAGCCTGAATAAATAATAATAATATGATTGTAATTGACGCACCTAATATTAATTCAGCACTAGTTTTCCAACGCTATGAATTTATTGTTTTATTATTGTCATCAAATTATTTAGTAACTAGGATTTTCTTAAAATATAGCGCAAGACATCATTGTAGTTCATTATAATTTCCTCATCATTTTCTAAATAGACCAAAATTTCACTATTTTTCTGGCTCTCAGATTGGATTTTGATAAACATCAAAAAGTAAAAATATTGTTGCCTTACCACTTTTTTAGTGCATCTGCCTTCAAGAATGGGTCGGACTACCTGGTACTGGCATTCACAAATAATTATATGTATATTTTGCTGTTGTAAATAATTGCTTTTAAAATTTGTATGCCTTTGATCAAAATCGTTAGAACCGTTTTCAGTAATATCAAATATATGGCAATCATATACTCAAAATACTCATTCTCTTGCTCATAATTTCATTATTTCAAAATACCATTTCAAATATTTTATCTTTGTCATATTTAACGTCACATTTACTATTCCTGAGATATTGGAATATGACATGAATTTATAAACGTCCGGGCTCCATTGTTAAGCTGTCATACTTTTGGAACTCTTCTTCATACTGATATGTTTTTTCAATTTTCAAGAAAAAATGTACAGTTATTTATTTTTTTAACCTTATTTTATCAAATTCAATAGTTACTTTTTTCACCTCTCCTAGGAGGGATGGGAATCATGTCCAGTACAGTCATTTAAAGTAGGCAAGAAAGAAACAAATGATTAGAAAAGCTGGGTTACTTCAGGAATTATTTAAGATGGAATTGAGCTAAGAGATTTATATTATTATTTATTGTTTATATAGTCAATAACTTAAATTGCCAAAACATCAAACTGTTATATAACAATAAAAAACAATTATATAAGAAAAATGTTAAGGAAGCAAAAATTAATTTCTACCAAAATAGGATTGAACATTCAATTAATAAAATTAGAGAAATGCGGTAAATTATAAATTACAAGTTGGGCAGGAAAAACAAATCTCATAATAAAATTTAAAAAATCTCTGCCCAAAGAATCACTACTTCCACATCCAGATTTTGTCGCTAACGCCAAAAAAATTTTTGAGACGTTTCGTTCTTGTATACACACTAAATCACATTTTAATTTTTTTTTACCCTCTTTAATAATAGGGTGGGGATGGCAATGGGGTGGCAAAGGGGATAGCTAAAAACATTTTTTTATACATTTCGTTTTTGTATACACACTAGATCACATTTTAATTTTTTTACCCCTTTAATAATAGGGTGAGGGTGGCAATGGGGGTGGTAGAGGGGATAGCTAACGCCAAAAAAAATTTTTCAGACGTTTCGTTTTTCTATATACACTAAATCACATTTTAATTTTTTTACTCCCTTTCATAATAGTGCAGGGGTGGTACCTTAATTTTTCCTACATGCCCTAAACTGCAATTTTATGGACCCTTACTTGCTTGTTTTGCCTATTTACCTTTATTTACCCCATTTATCCCCGAACCCTTCAACAGAATTATATCAAAATATAATTTGTTTCCAGATCTCGTTACAATACATAAAAGTCAATGTCACAAACGGTTCCAGGGTAAACGTGCGCATAAAAAAAGTTACAGACAGACAGGAAGTTTTTTCGCTCAAATTTAAAATCTCGACGTTTCATGACATTTTAAGCCTATTTCAACAAAAGATATATATTCTTTTGCGTTACTATATTTCCACTAGACGTGGAAGTAATTATCGTGCGACAACGTAGTTATTATAGATCTAAGTAAACTTGATACATTTGGCTCATAGTTCTCTATAATAGTACATAATAAAGTACATAACCACTTTGGACAAAATATCTTCCTGCCACGTACACTTCCTGTCATGATCCCACATACCCTTTTTTTGTCCGGTAACCGAATTTGATTTGGAAAAGTATTTAACAAACTTAAAAATAAAAATTGTGCTGGAAACGACGGACATAGTTTCAGATTATTACTCGAATAAATTAAAAACTTTATTCTTCGGCCGTTCACATATCTAATAAATGATTAAATCAAAGAGGTTCTTTCCCAAACATTTTAAGAATTTCACACGTAGTTCCTTTATTAAAAACTGGTGAGTCTCTTGACATTGAAAATCATAGACTAATAACATTAGTCAGTTCTCTTTCTAAAATTATGGAAACGGTTATTTATGATCAGCTGTCAATATTCATAGAGACATACAAGATTTTGACACCATGCCAGCATAGCTTTAGGGAAGGTAAATCAGTAGAATCTGCTAGCATCTTACTGGATACAGTTTACACCGATATTGACAAGGGTAAATACGTAACAGTCTTGCAAATAGACCTAAGTTATTTGATAGCATGGATATTGATTATATAGTATCTAAAATGTTTAACCTTGGTATACGTGGTAATATCCTGGAATGGATTCACTCTTACCTGTTAAATAGAAAAATAATTGTACGGATTGGCACCCACTTCTTTAATCAATATAATGCATACCTAAGACTTCCTCAGGGTTCTGTACTTGAGTCTCTACTATTCATATTGTATGCCAATGATCTACCAAATCATATAAAAAGTGGTATAGTAACCATGAGGCCGACGACAGTACTATAATAGTGTCAAGTATGATCATAAACTAATTTTAAATACATCCAAAACAACCTTTATCAACTTTCACAATGGAAAACCCTGTCCTCAGCAAGACTTCATCTTTAGTGTTCAAAGTAAATTTCTAGTAGTTGTTTTGGATGCAGACTTGTCCTGGAAATCTCAAATCGACCTTGTATGTAAGAAGTCAAGTTAAGCCTATTTCACCATTATACAAATGAAAAATGTTTGTGGGAAAAACGGTAATTAAATGTTTATTAGTTGCTAGCATATTCACACATAAGTTATAGCGTCATATGCTGTGATGGAGCTACGGAAAGGGACAGAGTTTGTATTTGTCAAAAAAAGCTCATTCGCCTAATTTTCAATTTAAAACCAGGAGATAAGTGTGTTGAAATTTTTAAAAGTAACAAATTTCTTACAACGCCCTCAATATATATTTATAAAACTTCTTATCACAATTATAGCACAAGAAGGAATGACCTCGGAGTACTACCACATAATTCCTCTCTGAACAAGAAATCGCCATACTACTCAAGTATTAAACTTTACAATTCTTTGCCTGAGCAATTAAGAAGCGTGAAAAATTTTAATTCGTTTAAAATTAAATTAAGAAATTTTTTAATAGTGGGTACTTTTTACAACATCGATGCATTTTTATATAGATAAAGTTTTATATATCTTTATATTCTACATTATATTGATTTATGTATTTTGTGTCTAGTATATTTCTATCTTTAAACACTTATTTTAACAAATTTTTATTGTATTTTAGGAAATTAGTATAATGTATATTTTATATTTATATTTTGATTTATCCTATATCATGTTTAATGATCTAAAGGACAAGGAAAGTATTGTTATTATTAAGTGAAGCTGAATGCCAAGGTTTTTTTATTTTTCAGTTTAACGATACTCTACCAATTTTATTATTATGAAATTTCGTAATTTATAATAAAAGTAAAATACGCGAAACGACCCCATTATTGTACACCATGTTTTGTTTCAGAATAGAAGGACATATTAGCCACAAAAATCGATTCCGAATTGCTCATTAAATTCAATTCAATTTGAATTCAATGCGCGTAACAAAAAACACAGATTGTATTTAACTCAGTTACTGTTTCTCTGTTTGCGTAAGTAGTGTCTTAATGAGAGGGGTTCGGTTCAGGAGCAGGAGCAGTGATCAGTGATCAGTGATCAGATTAGGGGTGGGGGGCAATTAGTGTGGTGGGGGTAAATATGGCGGTGGGGGGCAATTAGTGTGGTGGGGGTAATTAGAATGGTGGGGGGTAATTAGATTAGTGAGAAGTAATTAGAGTGATGGAATATAAGTATGGTGGTGAGAGGTAATTAGACTAATATGATGTAATTAGAGTGGTGGGAGGTAATTAAGGGGCGGGGCTTAGGGGATGGGACGTTAGAGGGCGGGGCCTATGAAAGGTGGTAGTGGTGGGGGGCAATTAGGATGGTAATTAGATTAGTGAGAAGTAATTAAAGTGGCGTGATGTAATTGTGGTGGTGGGGGGGCAATTAGATTAGTAAGAAGTAATTAAAGTGGTGTGATGTAATTGTAGTGGTGGGAGGTAATTAGTGGAATGATGGGTAATTAGAGTGGTGGGAGGTAATTAGAATGGTGTGATGTAATTGTAGTGGTGGGGGGTAACTAGAGTGGCCTGATGTAATTGTAGTGGTGGGGGGCAATTAGTGGAATGATCTGTAATTAGAGTAATTGCATGATGGATAATTATTGTGGTGGGAGGTAATTAGAGTGATGTGATGTAATTGTGGTGGTGGGGGGCAATTAGATTAGTGAGAAGTAATTAAAGTGGCGTGATGTAATTGTGGTGGTGGGGGACAATTAGATTAATAAGAAGTAATTGTAGTGGTGGGGGGCAATTAAAGTGGTGGGAGGTAATTAAAGTCGTGTGGTGTTATTGTAGTGGTGGGGGGCAATTAGATTAGTGAGAAGTAATTAAAGTGGTGTGATGTAATTGTAGTGGTGGGGGGCAATTAAAGTGGTGGGTGGTAATTAAAGTTGTGTGGTGTAATTGTAGTGGTGGGGGGTAATTGGAGTGGTATGGTAATTAGAGTGGTGGGTGGCAATTATAGTGGTGGGAGGTAATTAAAGTCGTGTGATGTAATTGTAGTGGTGGGGGGTAATTGGAGTGGTGTTGTAATTAGAGTGATGGGATGCAATTAGAGTGGTGGGAGGTAATTAAAGTACTGTGGTAATTAGAGGACAATTACAGGTAATTTAAGTAAAAATAAAGGTAATTGCAGTAAAAATAATGGTGATTAAAGCAATTATGGTCAATCCATCCGTCTAGCCGTTCGTATGCAGACAGTTAAATAATTCTCTATTATGTTGTATTGTCTTATTGCACTTTGTATTTTTTTTACGATGAGATAACAAACATTCATTCTTGATTATATACCACTTTATTTACCTGCCTTATCCTTATGCTGATAAACAATTGCGACCTATCTGTCTTATCTTTATGTCGATTTTTACCTGTCTTATCTTTAGGGACATCTGTCTTATCCTATGCTGATTTATGAGATGTACATTTACGACCTGCCTGTCTTATCCACCGAGATTTTTATCAGTGAATTTGTGAAAGGGGACATTTGCATTGTTATTTCAGTACATGCAGCGTACCCTCTTTATGGCTTTTGTGTACTTAACATCTTGACATCACAAGTGAGGAGAACGTGTAGCTGTTTATTTTAGTTTTTATTTTTTTGAATTGAAACACATGATTTACATTTTCTTATATTATTTATTACCTATTCTGTCACATTACTATTTTCATACTATTTATTACCTATTCTACTACATTACTAACTAATTGTCTTTTTATTTTATCTTGCACCAAAAAATCCACCTTGAACTGATCCATCCAATGCATTATAGGTCAAGTAGGCATCGTGAAGTATAAGTTCAGGGAACTTTGCTTTTCGTATCTCAAACTCTGTTATTATGTCAACTCTATAGTGTGGTAATAATTAGAATGGTGGGAGGTAATTGTATTCTTCTGATCATGAGTGGTGAGAGTGACTACTAATATAAATAGAATGCTTCTGCATCACACAATTAAAACCTATCGTCGATAAGTCAAGAGCTAGCAAGTGAATGTTGTGCAACCATCCGACAGTAAACAATAATAAACTGACAATATATTTTCATCATCACATTTTGTGTAAGTTGATAAAAAAAAATTATCCTTTCTGAATATGTATGATTAATATGTTTGTTTTATTTTATTTATTTTTTTATTTTAGTCCAACTGACAATGTGGATGCAATATTCAGCTCAACGGTGGGTACGGGCAGAAGACATTAAAGGTTGTCTTGTGAACTGAGTGACTTAATCAAGGATTCGCAGCATTCATTAGTTTATGATACAAATGTCTTCTACGATATTGAAGAAACTGAACGCATTGAAAAAGATTGCAGGACGTATGCTGCTGGTGCAAATCTATGTTACAAATATTCACGAGGCTTTTTAAATTTGGACGAATTTTGTGAGCATATGATTAGAATAGAATTAAGACACTTTCTATATGACTTAGTGAAGTACCTGCCTAAGGAACTTATTGAAAAATATCAACTGGACCAGTCTGATGGTGATACGGGCAGTTAAATAATTCTTTATGTTGTATTAATTGTTAGATATAAATAATTATTATATTGTCATATTGCACAATTATAGTATCTTAAAAAAATTTCTTTGTATTTTCATATATTATGGTGAGATTAGAAATAAAACAAATATTAAAATAATGCATGTATTTTATTACCTGTCTTGATTACATAACTAAGAGATATACCTTAATAAACCTAAAGAGTTTTTAATCCAATCTTACATTTAAATCTACGATATATTTTGTAAAGAAAATGAACATTGCAAGAGCATAATGACAATAATTATTATTAAGAAGCCAGTATACAGTACCGAACACGGTAGCTCGGGTAATACCATCACCATCTATTAGACCCTACAATAGTGTACCTAAAGTGTGTTTACTTTAAGCAGAAATCCGCCTTACTTTAAATTTACTTCATATTATGTAGATTCAAAACCTCATGAGCTTTACCTTCATATGCAAAAATACATAACTTCGGCCATCGCGTCGGTCGGCTCAATTACATGAAAAACATTAGATTTATTGTGTATCCCGAGCTCTCGCAGAATACTGATCTCCGGTTATGTGTTGTTTTAAATACAGTTTAAAGACTATACGCATACTACTGTATTAGTATTAATCACTATAATTGAAACATATAAGTAATTTATTTTGTCAAACTTATGTAACGAGGTATATGGTAGATAACTGAGTAAATGTTTTCAAAATGTACTCATAACGGGCGCATTTCATGGGAGTTTTGAAAGCACTCTACTACATCACTAAATAAATCACGTTCAAACAAAGTTACGAATTAGAAAAGAATATATTTGTGCCATTTTGTTTGACACCTGGTAGACGATGCATAAAGTGATAATAGTATGTGGTGTATAGTTTTCAATACGTAGGGTTAGAATTACTATCCCGTAGAAGTCTAGAAAATAAATTATTAAAGGTTTTAAGTATCAACTAAATTCGTGTACATCAAGGCAATTTGATTAGTATTGAGAGCTCGTTACATTGGTACGTGTTTATTGATGCCTACGCACGCCTGTGTTATTTTACACCACCACGTACATTACTCCTTAAAATCGGAGACATTAGAAATTTAGATTGTTGAAATGGCGAACAAAATAATGGGGTCCCATAAGCCCCTCCTATCTATTGAAAACAAAGAAAACGTATATGTTTACAAATAATTTATTTAAAAATAATGAAGTTATCTTCAACGAAGTCGCGAACGGCGTTATCGGTAAAGAGAATAATAGTTTTTTTTACTTAGCATTTACTAACATAATTTTGTACGTGGTCATTATTGTGCTCTAACATGGGTAACAATGGGTAAAACATTGTATAAGCGTAAACAATCACTAAACGTACGCTTTTTTTATAATTTTCAATAGATCCCACTGGATAATTGTGCAATTTAGCTCTTAACTAAGAAAGGTGATTAAGATAGGTGTACTCGATTTTTTGTCTATTTTATACATTAAAACGCTAGCAAAACTTTACTGATATGCTTGTGACAAATAACAAAATAAATGAAAATTACTAAACTAGAATACAAACGTGCATAAATTTAAGTACCTCTGCTGTACTTTAGGCTAGAATTAGAAGGACAACAACCATAACAAACAATAATTACAAGGCGGCTCTCTTTACGGTCTGTAAAAAAGTTTGCATTTAACGAGTAAAGAGAATTTACTCAATAACTCCAAATCTAAAATGTTATACTTCACTTAACACCCATTTACAATTTGATTTTGTATGTACTTCTTTATATTTACTATTTAAATCCATAATTAGAGGGCAATAAGTATATATCTAACTCGCCAACAGAGGTACCTCATATTAATGGCATTTCAAAGCCGTCCATGACTATTGGTTCACTGCTGTCAATCTTAAGTATTTTTAATTTGTTAATGTATTGCATTGTACTATATTTTTATCCTTTTACCTTCGTAAAGATATGGTAGTACTTTATACCACGAAACCAGTAGCCGCCTATTATAGAGTTTGTGAGGTAAAAGACCTTTAAATTTTTCTAATTTCGAACCTATAAAAAATTGTACCTACCCGTAATTTCGTTTTAAGTTGCATTTAAAATCGCATATAATGACAGGTAACACTGTAATAGTTGGGATTCTCTGTTGTTAAATCCTAACATATGAGATCTGCTTACTGCCAGGCAGTGCCAGGCGATAGATAGAATATCCTTGAAATCAAATAACAATGTTTACGTATCTGTTTGCGGTCAAAAATTTACTATAACAAATAATCTACGTCGACATTAGAGATTTAGCTGTAATGTAAATTCGCAACAAAACGTTACATTTATGTCAAATTTATGTAATAATACGAAAAATAAGTTAAGTAAAAATTTGTTGCTCCGCATAAACGACAGCCACTTACAAAAAGCTATGTACTATGTGATAGAGTCGACGTGATCGCGCAAAACAAATAAAAATATATATCATTTACAAAACACCTTATATGCACGACTATGTTGGTAGGCAGAGTGAACTGAGAAAGACATAAGACGTCTGATATACTTATAATATATGAATTGAAATGGGAAAGAAAAAAAAATGGCTTTATATATCCCATCCTATCTACGGAAACCATAGAAAACGCAAGTGTTTAGAAATAATTTATTTAAAAAAATGAAGTTCTACAACAAATGAAGTATGAAGTCCTAAAAAGCGTGTGTTATAATTTTAGATTAGAATAGATTTTTTATTTAGCATAAGCTATTCACAATAGTAATATAATTTTGTACCTAGTCATTATTGTGTTGTAACATCTATTGTATATAGTTTTGTAAAACGTACGAGCGTAAACAATCACTAAAAGTTGACAATTTTTATAGTTTTCAGCTGATCTCACCGGATAATTGTGCAATTTAGCTAGGTAGACACTAGATTTTTGTCAATTCTATATATTAAAACGTTAGCGCATCAGTTTCAGGAAATTTTATAGATGAATTCCTGGCAGATTTAATAAAAAGTTATTATAGCCGCTAATTAATACTAAGTCAATTAATTTAATATTTTAATTACTTTTACACAATTAATATCGATATAATATGCTAATTTATCGCTCAATTAAATCCATTATTGTATATTGCATTAAAAATAGCTTCTCTTTTTGTTCTATGTACTTTCAAAATTTTTAACTGTATCGAGACTGCCAATATAGAGGTCGATGTAAGTACTATTTATAATAGGTATATGAAAGACATAGTGTCTACACTAATAGATCTTGAAAGATAAGACTCTCATGCTATCTATATAAGTAACGAATCTTGGAAATAAATAAATAACATAGAAATTAGACAACCCCCAATTCCAGAAGCCAGAGCTAGTGCGGTTGCCCTATCGACCAGACCAGACAAATACATTTATATATAGAACAACGTTGATTGTGCGGCATATAAACTAATGTTAGTATTATTAGAAAAGCAATCTAAGACGAGACAAATATAAACTTAGTATATACCTACATAAATCTTTTTACACAAAAAGTTTACTAAAATGGGTCAGCAAAAGGTAGTTTATAACAAACCAATTTATGTGGGTTTTTGCATCTTGGAATTGTCAAAGACGGTATTGTACAACGCGATCAAAGAGAGTTTGGGGATAAGATGTCTCTTTTATACTGTGATACTGATAGTTTGATTCTAAAAATAATGACAGAAAATTTGTATGACTTTATACTAGATAACCGGGACAAATTCGATACTTCAAATTATCAAGAAGGAAATATATTTGATATCCCGAAGGATCCATCAATTTCAGGAAATTTTAAAGATGAATTCCCGGCAGATCCAATAATACGTTTTATGGTACCGGAGCAAAAGCATATCACGTACGATCTGTAGGTAAAGAACTAAAGAAAGCCAAAGGCGTGAAAAGATTAGTTATTCAAAAAGAGCTATCGGCACATGATTATAGACAAATTGTTGAAAAAGGTGGTGTAGTATTTAGAAAAATGAACACGTTTCGCAGCGTTTTGCATGATATTCATACAGGAATGAAGAACAAAGTAGCTTTGTCTTACCACGACGATAAACGTTTTCTTATTCCCATTACAACAAAGGCTTTACCGTGGGGTCGCTCTGATATACAATTTTTTTAAAACCGAATCAGAACAAAACATGCGGCGGTTAATGGCTGCCATAAATGACGTTGAGCATAGTTCTGTGGAAAACGATAAGTTAGATGTATTACTCGCAGCAATGGCGGAGTTAAATCCTAAAGACCTAGTAAATAAAATAATA
Source organism: Leptura quadrifasciata (assembly GCA_963675555.1). Taxonomy (NCBI): domain Eukaryota; kingdom Metazoa; phylum Arthropoda; class Insecta; order Coleoptera; family Cerambycidae; genus Leptura; species Leptura quadrifasciata. The sequence goes on along the minus strand of OY776673.1, from coordinate 184,847,883 downwards.
TTTATACAGATATGTCTTAAACAGAAGGACAATTTATTGAGTTAGATATAATAGAAGAGAAAAAATTCTTGTAAATATTGTTATTTATCACAATTAGATAATAATTTATTAGTGTCAGTATTACAAGCAGCAAATGACGTAATTTCCCCCGAATTCTTTGTTCATGGGTGGAATCAATATTTTTATTAATCTGTATATTCACGTAATCAAAAAGTCATGAGTACTTCACCTCTTTTTTTAATGTCCTCTTGGAGCCATAAGTTAAAAAGTTCTTCTATGGTAAAACGATACATGTCTATAAAAAAATGTGTATCTAAATTACAGATTAGCATCTAAGGATTTACTAAAAATGACACCATTGTACTTTTAAATGGATGAGCCCGGTTGTCAAAGGTAGACAATTAAAGAATTTTATGGCATAAAAATTTATGACTACGTGATTTTAGAAGTCGTAAACATTAAACAAGCAATGGTAATGGCCAAATTCGAACTTATTGTCCTTGAATACAAAAAACAAAATATATCACTTTTTCGTCGAATACAATGGGTCAAACCAATATAAATATCACATAGCATGACTGCAACAACATATTAATTTGTAATTGCGGCAAATTTATAGAGATAACAGACCAAATGAAGTATTTAGGTATCCACTTCCATCAGTTTTTAAAGTGACATCAACACATAGATTTCTGAATAACAAATTATGCAAATTATTACATAAATTTTATTAGATCCGAAACATCTTTAATACAAAAAACCACAATTAACGTTTTCAAGGCATTGATTGAATCAATAATAAAAATGGAATAGTCATTTGGGGGATCGACCTATGATACGACTGTAGATAAATTAAAACATAATTCAAAAGCGCTTTATTAAAATTATTCTCAACCAACCGAAACAATATAGTACAAAATTACTATTTGAAGAGTCAGTTAGACATTGATACCACATATAATCTTATCTTTGAACTATAAAAAAATTGCGAAATGTCCATCCACATTGAAATATCTATATATCTGTTTGAGAAAATATCGTAAAATTTAAAACTATTATAAATAAAACATTCATATTATGTCTACCTCCAGATTCAAAATTTAAGTTGTAAAACCAATCTTTTTTTCTTTTATTTACGACTATTTTACCTTTTACGTCTTTACGTCTTGGCATTTTTGACATAACAGAATAACTGACATTAATTATTGTTTTTTCACAAGTTCCCAGCGGCTCGTTTTTATATCCGTCCTATACAAAACAATTGGACTACATCACAAAGCTTACGCGTTCGCCGAAAAAAACAGCAAAACACATATTTGTATTCAAATGTAGGTCTACAAAAGCATGCTTTATTCCGAATTTTATCTATTTTCTTACAAAAGGACTTAAATTCTGTACCACCGCTTTGAAAATTAACCATTGTTTGTTTAATGTTTACGACTTCTAAAATCACGTAGTCATAAATTTTTATGCCATAAAATTCTTTAATTGTCTACCTTTGACAACCGGGCTCATCCATTTAAAAGTACAATGGTGTCATTTTTAGTAAATCCTTAGATGCTAATCTGTAATTTAGATACACATTTTTTTATAGACATGTATCGTTTTACCATAGAAGAACTTTTTAACTTATGGCTCCAAGAGGACATTAAAAAAAGAGGTGAAGTACTCATGACTTTTTGATTACGTGAATATACAGATTAATAAAAATATTGATTCCACCCATGAACAAAGAATTCGGGGGAAATTACGTCATTTGCTGCTTGTAATACTGACACTAATAAATTATTATCTAATTGTGATAAATAACAATATTTACAAGAATTTTTTCTCTTCTATTATATCTAACTCAATAAATTGTCCTTCTGTTTAAGACATATCTGTATAAATATTATTTTATTTACTAGGTCTTTAGGATTTAACTCCGCCGTTGCTGCGAGTAATACATCTAACTTATCGTTTTCCACAGAACTATGCTCAACGTCATTTATGGCAGCCATTAACCGCCGCATGTTTTGTTCTGATTCGGTTTTAAAAAAATTGTATATCAGAGCGACCCCACGGTAAAGCCTTTGTTGTAATGGGAATAAGAAAACGTTTATCGTCGTGGTAAGACAAAGCTACTTTGTTCTTCATTCCTGTATGAATATCATGCAAAACGCTGCGAAACGTGTTCATTTTTCTAAATACTACACCACCTTTTTCAACAATTTGTCTATAATCATGTGCCGATAGCTCTTTTTGAATAACTAATCTTTTCACGCCTTTGGCTTTCTTTAGTTCTTTACCTACAGATCGTACGTGATATGCTTTTGCTCCGGTACCATAAAACGTATTATTGGATCTGCCGGGAATTCATCTTTAAAATTTCCTGAAATTGATGGATCCTTCGGGATATCAAATATATTTCCTTCTTGATAATTTGACGTATCGAATTTGTCCCGGTTATCTAGTATAAAGTCATACAAATTTTCTGTCATTATTTTTAGAATCAAACTATCAGTATCACAGTATAAAAGAGACATCTTATCCCCAAACTCTCTTTGATCGCGTTGTACAATACCGTCTTTGACAATTCCAAGATGCAAAAACCCACATAAATTGGTTTGTTATAAACTACCTTTTGCTGACCCATTTTAGTAAACTTTTTGTGTAAAAAGATTTATGTAGGTATATACTAAGTTTATATTTGTCTCGTCTTAGATTGCTTTTCTAATAATACTAACATTAGTTTATATGCCGCACAATCAACGTTGTTCTATATATAAATGTATTTGTCTGGTCTGGTCGATAGGGCAACCGCACTAGCTCTGGCTTCTGGAATTGGGGGTTGTCTAATTTCTATGTTATTTATTTATTTCCAAGATTCGTTACTTATATAGATAGCATGAGAGTCTTATCTTTCAAGATCTATTAGTGTAGACACTATGTCTTTCATATACCTATTATAAATAGTACTTACATCGACCTCTATATTGGCAGTCTCGATACAGTTAAAAATTTTGAAAGTACATAGAACAAAAAGAGAAGCTATTTTTAATGCAATATACAATAATGGATTTAATTGAGCGATAAATTAGCATATTATATCGATATTAATTGTGTAAAAGTAATTAAAATATTAAATTAATTGACTTAGTATTAATTAGCGGCTATAATAACTTTTTATTAAATCTGCCAGGAATTCATCTATAAAATTTCCTGAAACTGATGCGCTAACGTTTTAATATATAGAATTGACAAAAATCTAGTGTCTACCTAGCTAAATTGCACAATTATCCGGTGAGATCAGCTGAAAACTATAAAAATTGTCAACTTTTAGTGATTGTTTACGCTCGTACGTTTTACAAAACTATATACAATAGATGTTACAACACAATAATGACTAGGTACAAAATTATATTACTATTGTGAATAGCTTATGCTAAATAAAAAATCTATTCTAATCTAAAATTATAACACACGCTTTTTAGGACTTCATACTTCATTTGTTGTAGAACTTCATTTTTTTAAATAAATTATTTCTAAACACTTGCGTTTTCTATGGTTTTCGTAGATAGGATGGGATATATAAAGCCATTTTTTTTTCTTTCCCATTTCAATTCATATATTATAAGTATATCAGACGTCTTATGTCTTTCTCAGTTCACTCTGCCTACCAACATAGTCGTGCATATAAGGTGTTTTGTAAATGATATATATTTTTATTTGTTTTGCGCGATCATGTCGACTCTATCACATAGTACATAGCTTTTTGTAAGTGGCTGTCGTTTATGCGGAGCAACAAATTTTTACTTAACTTATTTTTCGTATTATTACATAAATTTGACATAAATGTAACGTTTTGTTGCGAATTTACATTACAGCTAAATCTCTAATGTCGACGTAGATTATTTGTTATAGTAAATTTTTGACCGCAAACAGATACGTAAACATTGTTATTTGATTTCAAGGATATTCTATCTATCGCCTGGCACTGCCTGGCAGTAAGCAGATCTCATATGTTAGGATTTAACAACAGAGAATCCCAACTGTTACAGTGTTACCTGTCATTATATGCGATTTTAAATGCAACTTAAAACGAAATTACGGGTAGGTACAATTTTTTATAGGTTCGAAATTAGAAAAATTTAAAGGTCTTTTACCTCACAAACTCTATAATAGACGGCTACTGGTTTCGTGGTATAAAGTACTACCATATCTTTACGAAGGTAAAAGGATAAAAATATAGTACAATGCAATACATTAACAAATTAAAAATACTTAAGATTGACAGCAGTGAACCAATAGTCATGGACGGCTTTGAAATGCCATTAATATGAGGTACCTCTGTTGGCGAGTTAGATATATACTTATTGCCCTCTAATTATGGATTTAAATAGTAAATATAAAGAAGTACATACAAAATCAAATTGTAAATGGGTGTTAAGTGAAGTATAACATTTTAGATTTGGAGTTATTGAGTAAATTCTCTTTACTCGTTAAATGCAAACTTTTTTACAGACCGTAAAGAGAGCCGCCTTGTAATTATTGTTTGTTATGGTTGTTGTCCTTCTAATTCTAGCCTAAAGTACAGCAGAGGTACTTAAATTTATGCACGTTTGTATTCTAGTTTAGTAATTTTCATTTATTTTGTTATTTGTCACAAGCATATCAGTAAAGTTTTGCTAGCGTTTTAATGTATAAAATAGACAAAAAATCGAGTACACCTATCTTAATCACCTTTCTTAGTTAAGAGCTAAATTGCACAATTATCCAGTGGGATCTATTGAAAATTATAAAAAAAGCGTACGTTTAGTGATTGTTTACGCTTATACAATGTTTTACCCATTGTTACCCATGTTAGAGCACAATAATGACCACGTACAAAATTATGTTAGTAAATGCTAAGTAAAAAAACTATTATTCTCTTTACCGATAACGCCGTTCGCGACTTCGTTGAAGATAACTTCATTATTTTTAAATAAATTATTTGTAAACATATACGTTTTCTTTGTTTTCAATAGATAGGAGGGGCTTATGGGACCCCATTATTTTGTTCGCCATTTCAACAATCTAAATTTCTAATGTCTCCGATTTTAAGGAGTAATGTACGTGGTGGTGTAAAATAACACAGGCGTGCGTAGGCATCAATAAACACGTACCAATGTAACGAGCTCTCAATACTAATCAAATTGCCTTGATGTACACGAATTTAGTTGATACTTAAAACCTTTAATAATTTATTTTCTAGACTTCTACGGGATAGTAATTCTAACCCTACGTATTGAAAACTATACACCACATACTATTATCACTTTATGCATCGTCTACCAGGTGTCAAACAAAATGGCACAAATATATTCTTTTCTAATTCGTAACTTTGTTTGAACGTGATTTATTTAGTGATGTAGTAGAGTGCTTTCAAAACTCCCATGAAATGCGCCCGTTATGAGTACATTTTGAAAACATTTACTCAGTTATCTACCATATACCTCGTTACATAAGTTTGACAAAATAAATTACTTATATGTTTCAATTATAGTGATTAATACTAATACAGTAGTATGCGTATAGTCTTTAAACTGTATTTAAAACAACACATAACCGGAGATCAGTATTCTGCGAGAGCTCGGGATACACAATAAATCTAATGTTTTTCATGTAATTGAGCCGACCGACGCGATGGCCGAAGTTATGTATCTTTGCATATGAAGGTAAAGCTCATGAGGTTTTGAATCTACATAAGATGAAGTAAATTTAAAGTAAGGCGGATTTCTGCTTAAAGTAAACACACTTTAGGTACACTATTGTAGGGTCTAATAGATGGTGATGGTATTACCCGAGCTACCGTGTTCGGTACTGTATACTGGCTTCTTAATAATAATTATTGTCATTATGCTCTTGCAATGTTCATTTTCTTTACAAAATATATCGTAGATTTAAATGTAAGATTGGATTAAAAACTCTTTAGGTTTATTAAGGTATATCTCTTAGTTATGTAATCAAGACAGGTAATAAAATACATGCATTATTTTAATATTTGTTTTATTTCTAATCTCACCATAATATATGAAAATACAAAGAAATTTTTTTAAGATACTATAATTGTGCAATATGACAATATAATAATTATTTATATCTAACAATTAATACAACATAAAGAATTATTTAACTGCCCGTATCACCATCAGACTGGTCCAGTTGATATTTTTCAATAAGTTCCTTAGGCAGGTACTTCACTAAGTCATATAGAAAGTGTCTTAATTCTATTCTAATCATATGCTCACAAAATTCGTCCAAATTTAAAAAGCCTCGTGAATATTTGTAACATAGATTTGCACCAGCAGCATACGTCCTGCAATCTTTTTCAATGCGTTCAGTTTCTTCAATATCGTAGAAGACATTTGTATCATAAACTAATGAATGCTGCGAATCCTTGATTAAGTCACTCAGTTCACAAGACAACCTTTAATGTCTTCTGCCCGTACCCACCGTTGAGCTGAATATTGCATCCACATTGTCAGTTGGACTAAAATAAAAAAATAAATAAAATAAAACAAACATATTAATCATACATATTCAGAAAGGATAATTTTTTTTTATCAACTTACACAAAATGTGATGATGAAAATATATTGTCAGTTTATTATTGTTTACTGTCGGATGGTTGCACAACATTCACTTGCTAGCTCTTGACTTATCGACGATAGGTTTTAATTGTGTGATGCAGAAGCATTCTATTTATATTAGTAGTCACTCTCACCACTCATGATCAGAAGAATACAATTACCTCCCACCATTCTAATTATTACCACACTATAGAGTTGACATAATAACAGAGTTTGAGATACGAAAAGCAAAGTTCCCTGAACTTATACTTCACGATGCCTACTTGACCTATAATGCATTGGATGGATCAGTTCAAGGTGGATTTTTTGGTGCAAGATAAAATAAAAAGACAATTAGTTAGTAATGTAGTAGAATAGGTAATAAATAGTATGAAAATAGTAATGTGACAGAATAGGTAATAAATAATATAAGAAAATGTAAATCATGTGTTTCAATTCAAAAAAATAAAAACTAAAATAAACAGCTACACGTTCTCCTCACTTGTGATGTCAAGATGTTAAGTACACAAAAGCCATAAAGAGGGTACGCTGCATGTACTGAAATAACAATGCAAATGTCCCCTTTCACAAATTCACTGATAAAAATCTCGGTGGATAAGACAGGCAGGTCGTAAATGTACATCTCATAAATCAGCATAGGATAAGACAGATGTCCCTAAAGATAAGACAGGTAAAAATCGACATAAAGATAAGACAGATAGGTCGCAATTGTTTATCAGCATAAGGATAAGGCAGGTAAATAAAGTGGTATATAATCAAGAATGAATGTTTGTTATCTCATCGTAAAAAAAATACAAAGTGCAATAAGACAATACAACATAATAGAGAATTATTTAACTGTCTGCATACGAACGGCTAGACGGATGGATTGACCATAATTGCTTTAATCACCATTATTTTTACTGCAATTACCTTTATTTTTACTTAAATTACCTGTAATTGTCCTCTAATTACCACAGTACTTTAATTACCTCCCACCACTCTAATTGCATCCCATCACTCTAATTACAATACCACTCCAATTACCCCCCACCACTACAATTACATCACACGACTTTAATTACCTCCCACCACTATAATTGCCACCCACCACTCTAATTACCATACCACTCCAATTACCCCCCACCACTACAATTACACCACACAACTTTAATTACCACCCACCACTTTAATTGCCCCCCACCACTACAATTACATCACACCACTTTAATTACTTCTCACTAATCTAATTGCCCCCCACCACTACAATAACACCACACGACTTTAATTACCTCCCACCACTTTAATTGCCCCCCACCACTACAATTACTTCTTATTAATCTAATTGTCCCCCACCACCACAATTACATCACGCCACTTTAATTACTTCTCACTAATCTAATTGCCCCCCACCACCACAATTACATCACATCACTCTAATTACCTCCCACCACAATAATTATCCATCATGCAATTACTCTAATTACAGATCATTCCACTAATTGCCCCCCACCACTACAATTACATCAGGCCACTCTAGTTACCCCCCACCACTACAATTACATCACACCATTCTAATTACCTCCCACCACTCTAATTACCCATCATTCCACTAATTACCTCCCACCACTACAATTACATCACACCACTTTAATTACTTCTTACTAATCTAATTGCCCCCCCACCACCACAATTACATCACGCCACTTTAATTACTTCTCACTAATCTAATTACCATCCTAATTGCCCCCCACCACTACCACCTTTCATAGGCCCCGCCCTCTAACGTCCCATCCCCTAAGCCCCGCCCCTTAATTACCTCCCACCACTCTAATTACATCATATTAGTCTAATTACCTCCCACCACCATACTTATATTCCATCACTCTAATTACTTCTCACTAATCTAATTACCCCCCACCATTCTAATTACCCCCACCACACTAATTGCCCCCCACCCCTAATCTGATCACTGATCACTGATCACTGCTCCTGCTCCTGAACCGAACCCCTCTCATTAAGACACTACTTGCGTACACCAAGAAGAGGTCATTGTAATAAAACAATGAGAAGACCCCAACGGCATTCTGATTCTTCCGCTTGGCGTCCTGGGTACTATATATTCTCATCATTTGAAACATACTGGCAGTGCCTAAGAGTTTTCCCTATGTTATTACCAGGGACGTAATCGAAAGGAAGTCAGAATCACTGCAGTATTTTTCGTAACCAAGGGTAATAAAAAAATAAATATTGATGTTTCAGCTAGGGACTGTAATTTTTTATATTTGTTTTAATATTACTCATCTAGTGAAAGGTTTAAGCTTTATTAATACATATAGTAAAATTCATTAAAAACTTCCACATGATAATAACTGCTTAAAGTGGATGCGCATATATGTTAATCTCAATTCCCTCAATTGCCGAAATCTTGTTTATAATGTGGGATTGAGATAAATCATTTATAATAGGCGAAATATTTTCACGTTTCGCAAATAGAGCATAAAATAATAGGTAGATCAAGATTTGAGTAGTCGATTATTAAACATGTCCCAATAAATTTTCTTGTATGATATTTGAACAGGGGTGAGCGTAGGTGCGTCTTTACTATGTATATATTTCGATATGCGACGTAAAGCAATGTCAGGTGCGGTTAGTACTTAAATGGGTGACCGTTTCAAGTGTTATAGTATATTTCATAAATGGCAGACAGCGAAAAATTGCAAAAGTCTCAAATTTTGCCAATAAATCAACTCTTTCACCTCACACAGTCAAACTGTAATAAAAAAGTCCTTCAGATACATAATTTTACTAAAAACTACAATTTTTTACGAGAAAATCTGAAAAATTTCACAAACCAACGATAATTTTCGGCCAACCCAAATTCATCAATAGAAATACTCAATCTTTCAAATCAATCATTTTACAGCTAAAAAATTACAAATTAACGTCCTAAAAAATACCGCCCCCACATGAGATTAAAACACATCAAAACTACCGTCAAAATATATTTCACTCACAAAATTTTTTCAGAAATTAACCTTCCTTTCGATTTCGAAATACAATCAATCTTTATTCATAATATTCCAATAAAGTACGCCGGTACTTTCGTTCCTCATTGTCATCAAAACTTATTTCCATTTAATTTACCGCGAACCTATCGGAACATTCTCATCATTTCAACTTTACGTGCAGAACCTTCGGGAAGACTTCACGGGGTCCTTTCAAAATTGAGTAGTAACTTATTCAGATAATTATCGCCAATAACTTCAAAAATCAAATCAATTCAAATTTCATTTATACATCAAACGATTCCTTAATCTAACAATGATAAAAGTGGTAGATTTTCCGTCAATATGTGGGCTTGGATATCGGCACGTGGTCTTGGTGTTTAGTGGCATATTAAGGAACGATTTAATAGTGAAACATATATTAGAATTTTAGACAATATTATGCTCCCTTCTGTGTCACAATTATTTCCTAATAGTGAGTTCATATTTCAACAAGACAATTGTTCCGTTCATACTGCTCATACCGTAACTAACTGGTTTCAACATAACAACATCAATGTTCCAGTCATAGTCCAGATCTTAACCCTGTGGAAGAGGTATGGGGACTACTCGTAAGAAGTATCCAAAAACGAAATGTGAGATCACGGAATGCCGAAGAATTACTGGAGTTAGTAAATAATGCATGGGAAAATATTATTACTAATGATTATTGTATAACGTTATTTAATTCTATGCCAAACAGACTTATAGAAGTTATAAAGAGAAAGGTGCAATAACGAAATATTAATAGTTAGTTTCTTGTTAAGTAGAATATTCTTTGTCCTTTGATCCAGGAATTCTACTAATCGTACCGTTTATTCTCCACTTTCTTAAAATGTTACACACCAAATTTTTATTAATGTTATAACGCAGTGCAATTTGTCCCATTAACCATCCATCATTTACTATAATATAATATATAATAACTACAGCATTATAATAAAAAATAAATTAAAAGTGATATTAAGTATAAAGTTTTATTTCGGCTACTCATTACATATTCAAATAGAGACATTAGAAAAAAAAAAGTTGTCCTATTATTTTCTGCTCGCGACAGTACAAATGAACCAACCAACTACAGGGTGTAACATCCGACCCTATCCGACGATTTACGAGTGATCCCCCACAAACTTCCCCAACTCAATATTAAGTGCACAAAGGGCTCTCAGGGACTCTATCAAGTTCTAGCCCTCAATACTCTATTCAAACTTTTTTATTTTTCCAATCTTGGAAGCTTTTCGTGTTCACAAGGAAGGCATCCTCGCCTCACATCTTCTACCGGCTTGTGTATCAGTTTATGCGCGGAAGCTATGCAATCTTAAACGAGGATTGTGTAGGGATATACTATCCTTCGGAGGGGATATAAAGCCGTCGGTCCATTGTCTATTAAATGTTAGGCAAGTAAAAGACCCCTACTCTTCGAAAGAGAAGAGGTTCGGCAAAATTCCTGGTTGGGGGTAGCTCGTCTACAGGCGTCGGTGTTAAGCCTCAATAACGGAAATATGTCGATGTTTAAAAAAAAGATACAACTTGAAAAAAATTTGGATTTAGCATAAAACCGTACCGCAATCTCGTCAAATATTAAATGAATACCATTAAATCTGGTCGATAGCCGTGTGGGTTAAGGCGCGAGGTGGCAATCGCGATTAATCACACGGACATCGCACCACCGGGTTCGAATCCTGGCTCCGGCACTGACACTGTCGGAGGAAATGGTTGTATGTCCGCGTTTTTTCAATGTGTAACCCCCTTCCGCACAAGCCTCTGGCTTCTGGAATTGGGGGGGTTGTCTAATTTCTGTGGTGTTTATTTAAAAATGGGTAATAAAAAACTGTAACACTCTAAAATTAAAGTTACTCTGTTCATCAACAGGTGTCACGAGTTAAGAAGATTTATAGTAAAACACATAGTCACACTTTCCGCCAATAGATGACAGTAATCTAGCTACAAGAAATTTTGGAATTATTTAAATAAAAATGTGTACTGTGTAAAGAAAGATAAATATAAATTATTGCTAAGAAATTAACGTGTAAAGATTTGATGTGGTATTCTAGCAAATAAGCAGCTTTATATTTCACAAGTTTGATCAAAATATGCTGAATATCTTCGGAAATCGTTAATACAGTTAAAATCGCCACGTTTCGAAAATTCTACTTATTTTTAAAATAACTAACAATCCGATTGGTTTTCTGAATAGATACCTTTGAAATATTATAGAAACAAATTTCTATTATTGCAATTTTATGATTCGACCACTATAAACAGGAGTAATTACAAAATACCGCAATAAATGGTAATTCACAAAAAACATGTTCCCGACCTACTTGATTCCACAAAACTTAAGAGTAAACGTACCTTGACGTCCTGAATGAAGAAAATTAGACTTGTCGAAGACAGTTCCTTGCTAGCAAGAACAGGATCATCAGCTCCATACATTAGCACAGAACTGGCCCTGGGAATGCCTAAAACCACTATATGCGGCTGGAATGGCTCAAAAGCCATTACAAAAATTACTGGGGTAAAATAACGGGGGACCAACATGGGAAAACCTTTATCAAATGAGCATCTCGAAAGAAGACTGAAGCACTGCTGTTACTGAGCAGGAATCAGTTAGGCATAATCACAGGTCTCTTGACAAGGCATTGTGCCCTGAATGGACATCTGTATGGAATAGGCACTTACAATGGAGACCTAAAATGCAGACAATGAAATGGGTCAACAGAGACAGCTTATCACATCCTGACTGAATGTGAGGCTATGGATCACAGGAGACAGGCTCTGTATGAACAATCAAAATTATGGGTGTCGTAAAAAAATTGGGAGATTAGTACAATGAGCCCAAGAGACTGCAGTGTTTCCGGAATCATAGTTAGACGACTCTCACCAAATAAAGGCAGCTCCTTTTCCGATGTCTTCGTGTATGCATATGACTGATGGTCGGAAGGTAAGGCACTTGCCTCTCACCCAAAAGTCCCGGGTTCGATCCCCGGCCGTGGCAGTGGGAAATAATGTGAGAGGATTTTTCCCTATACATGGTTATTGGGTGTGTGTCCTTTGTCTCTAAATGTATAGCCCCCTTCCAGACAAGGCTGTTCTAGAGCCTTTCGGGAATAAAGCAGGTCGTAATTACCTGTGGTGTTATTATTATACTATAATGTTTTGCTTCCCGTGCATGCTATTACATTTATTAAGGACAATAAACGTAATTCTACAAAAAAATACGATGATGACTGTTATCCCATTATTGACTAGATCAAGTAGGTATAAAACTAACAGCATATAATATTTTAATATGCATGAAATAATTTTATTCAGGAATATATTCTGTTTTTACTGGATTTTTTAACTATTCAGTGAACAGAATCCCTCGCGACTTGCGAGGAAGACTGCTGAGAATTACAATCCTTGTTTGCCATCAACTACTGAATCTTGCAGTAGTTTTTGAAGTGCCATACTCTTTGAAACTCTGCTATTCTACCCAGACGGTTTTTTATCCAAAAGACAAAGCCTTCTGCTAGAAATATAAAATGTATTCATAATTCCTTCGTGTGTCTGTAAATACGGAATGGCTGATTAAAAATAATATATATTTTTCTTACAATACGTATTATATTCAATATGCCTTAGGTAATGAAACACACTGAAATAAACATCTACACAATTGAAATTGATATTGTCTTGGACTACAATGTTTTTGGAGCGGGATTATCTTCACGCAATATTTTGTGACCTTTGATAAAACTCATTGAGTATCGATCATTGTAAATAGATTTTTAAATTATGGCTATTTCTTTTATCTACAGGGTGATTAGCCAGATGCTTATATTGTTTCTGAAAGTCATCTTTCTTCAAAAAAATATACTGTATTTTTTGTAGAACTTGTTAATTATGATTTATAAACAATACAACCGAAATGGTTTCGGAATTTTTTAACTTATTAAGCGAAATATAACATTCTTGTAAAATATACAATAATTGTGAGAATTACAACTAAAAATTCATCAAATTCAATCAAAATGTCTATGGCAGTCTGAGACAATATATCGGTAGGAATATATTAACACCGAGCTGGAAAGTCAAGAGAAGAATGCTCAAGAAAATGGTTAAAGAAGCAGAGAAACTATCAGAATGGGTCTGAGTTTTTAGGACTCAGACTTATCCTGACGGTTTTTTGATAATTTCTTTCTTGGCCAACTTTCTCTTGGCTTTCTCTGTTCTCTTGAAAATGCCTCTAAAACCCCGTCACAATTCGAGAACAAGCATTCTTCATACCAGCAACCACAAGAATCCTTTGGAACTTTTCCTCGACAACTAAAAAATATCAAAGTTTGCTTCCAGGTCACTCCCAAGTAACACATGTTATCCTCTTATTACGCTTAAAGCGTTATAAATAATACATTATGACAACTTATATAGAAAATTTATTATATTGAAGCTTTATTCACCACTAAACTGCTTATAAAGTAACTCGGCGGAATAAGATTGCTGGTAAAATGCTTTCACAGCATAAATATAAAGCTTGTTTATTAAAGCATCTTATACAGTTTTTTTATTTAAAAGAGGCTTAGTAAGATTTGTCATACAGATACACACCATGCACATTTATAACAAGTATATAAACCTCTATATAACATTTATACATCTGTTCTACAGTTTAGAAATTTCTCTATAATGGCTTTATAACATTGACTTTTAAAGGTTTAAAGCAAAAGTTTACAGCAATGTAGTTATTTAAGCCAAATGACATTTACATCAGTCCTAATACAGATTATTTATAAATCATTTTTACGTATAGTAGAAGATTTTAAAGCATTATTCAACTGAAATTCTGTGTTAGAGCTATGTAGTTACAATAATAATGTATTTTGTGTTTATTCCGATTTTTATTATTTGCAAAACATAACCTCTGACTTTTCCTTTGGCGTAAACGTCACGGGCGCAGAGGCTTTTTTTCCAATAATTATATTATTTTGTAGATTCGGTGATTTGTTTTGAAGAGGATAATAGTACATGTGGTAGAAAAACCCAAATAATAGGAAAGAATATTCGTAGAATGCCACAAATAACTTTCAGACAATAGGTATATAGATACTTTATTAATACTGGACTAACTCTTAATTATAAATTATTTTATAAAGAAACAAGTTATTGCCTTATACCTCAAGAGCAACAACAATGCAGTTACGGACACGTGTTTCGAAGTTATTGCTCTTCATCAGCGTAGCGTAGCTTAGCGAATATATCTTATAATCGAGCAAAACCAACAAAGGTCGGAAAGTACAGTGCACAGTACTCGATTTGTGCTTTCATACTTCATGTGCCATATTTAGGGCCTCAAATGAGAGCAATCAGTACGAGGAGCTCTATGTAGTTGAGGCCCTAAATGTGGCACATGAAGTATGAAAGTACAAATCGAGTACTGTGCACTGTACTTTCCGACTTTTGTTGGTTTTGCTCGATTATAAGATATATTCGCTAAGCTACGCTACGCTGATGAGGAGCAATAACTCCGAAACACGTGTCCGTAGCTGCATTGTTGTTTCTCTTGAGGTATAAGGCAATAACTTGTTTCTTTATTTAATTATTTAGCCTCATAAACCCCCATTATATTTTACTTAGTGTGTGCCAGGTGAAAATAGAGCAGTATACATAGAGCTCGTCGTACTGATTGCTCTGATTGCTCTCATTTGAGGCCCCAAATGTGGCACATGAAGCATGAAAGTACAAATCGAGTACTGTGCACTGCACTTTCCGACTTTTGTTGGTTTTGCTCGATTATAAGATATATTCGCTAAGCTACGCTACGCTGATGAGGAGCAATAACTCCGAAACACGTGTCCGTAGCTGCATTGTTGTTTCTCTTGAGGTATAAGGCAATAACTTGTTTCTTTATTTAATTATTTAGCCTCATAAACCCCCATTATATTTTACTTAGTGTTTGCCAGGTGGAAATAGAGCAGTATACATAGAGTTCGTCGTACTGATTGCTCTCATTTGAGGCCCCAAATGTGGCGCATGAAGCATAAGAGCACAAATCGAGTACTTTGCACTGTACTTTCCGACCTTTGTTGGTTTTGCTCGATTATAAGACATATTCGCTACGCTGATGAGGAGCAATAACTCCGAAACACGTGTCCGTAACTGCATTGTTGTTTCTCTTGAGGTATAAGGCAATAACTTGTTTCTTTATTTAATTATTTAACTTCATAAACCCCCATCGTATAAAGTATTATACTTTACAGAAAGGTGGAGTAGATATTTATAGAGTTTTTAAAAAGTAATTTGTGCTACTTGGGCTCCCGCGTAATTAATAGGCTCCTGGCGGATCCTGGTTGTCTAAACGACGTTTTGACAGAATCGCATCTGTCATCTTCAGGTTCTCGCTAGTGGCTGCTTACTGCTACGTCTCGTTGCTTAAACTGAAGAGTTTAAAACAGTTAATTTAATTGTATAGGACAGTGAAACAGAGGAGAAGGGAAGTGGTTTTGATAGTGTTGTTACTGGTTGTGATCGAGGTTGTGATGACAATGATGAAGATAATGAAATTTAGATGTTATCTCTTGTCACAGTAGATTTATTTTATAAGATTTAAGGCAAAAGAAAACATTTGTAAAAAGTTGTTCAACCTAATAAGGTGTTTTCTAATATTTCTTATTCTTAGAAAATCTTAAAATGATCGAAGGACATGAGAAAGGAAAAAAGAAGAGTGATATTGACATTGTTGGTAGTGGTTCCCATGAAGAGTATGAGGACAATCAATGAAATTTATGGGTTAATCTATCTAACAAAACATATTTTTTATTTTAGAAGATTTATTGCTGAAGTTTTTGAAAACATTATTTAAAAAACTTTTAAGCTAATGAATTGTCTTCATACTTATTCAGCTCAAAATTTAGTAAATAAGACCTGAACTATGAAATTGGAGATAAACTTGCTATGTGTATATCAGATCCAGAAATATTGTCAAACCCAAGATCTCATTCACATCTTAGTATATTATTGTAAAAATGGAATCAAATCAGGATTAAACTTTATATTATTTTAATCATTTTCTGAAATTATTATTTTTCAATAGTATCGATATATTTATATACAGGGTGTCCCAGCTCTATTTAGACAAGCATTATTTCGTAAACGGTTCGACATAAAAAGAAATGTTTAATAGAAAAGTTATTCTATTTAAAAAGATTCATTTAACGATTTTATTCTCAAATGTACAAGGCGCCTTAAAAAGACGACAGGTTATGCAAGTTTACTTTTTCAAGTAGAACACCCTGTATATTTTTGTATTTTTTAATTCTCCTTCTATTTCCGAACAAATTTTATTAACCATGTCCTCTACCTATCATTAACAGTTTACGATATATCAACGGTTTAATCTTGATTTAGTCATGTTCCATATTTTTAAACTAATAAGGCAGGCCTTGATTACATACAAAAACAAAAAGTATTGACTGTCATTCTGTGGTAGTTTCACTGATAGTTGTTTATTTTAAGACTTATTGTTTCATTTTCAAATCAGTAGTATACCGTAATTGTTTACGTCTAATGACTATTTTGATATGTTACTTATTTATGGCGAGTTTGGAAAAAAGTCACGAGCCACATAACAAAAGTATAGAGAAAGATTTCCTAATAGACGTGTACTATCTCGTCAGACATTTAGGAATGTGGGAAAAAATGCGTACTGGTTCCTTTCCAAGTCCCAAAGAAGTTTAGTATACCCGTCCAGCAAGACAGGAATAAAATGTCGTTAATATTCTTGCGTTTATATTAATTGGTATAATACGGTATAGAGATTGGTATAAGTAAATCTTCGGTACACAGAATTCTAGTAGATAATGGACAAAATCTGCTTAGCTCAAGATTTAAGACCTAATGATTACAATGACATGGAATTCATTCATTACCAACTTTATAGTATAGTTACACGATGTTCCTCTGTTTGTCAATAAAATTATGTGGACTGATGAATCACGATTTTACAATAATGGTACGGTTAATCGACATAACAGTCATTATTGATCAGTGGAAAATCCTTGCTGGGTAAGAGAAACCCATTTTCAAACTATTTGCGGAATTAACGTTTGGTGCGGCTTGATCAATTGGACCATACTTTTATGAAAGTATCCTGAATGGTGACAGATATTTGAGGTTTTTAAGAAATATTATCCCTAGTCTTGTGGAAGAAATTTCAATAAATGTGCATATACGCTGAGAAACCAAATATATAAACACCACCACACCACCACAGAAATTAGACAACCCCCAATTCCAGAAGCCAGGGGCTTGTGCGGAAGGCGGTTATACATTGAAAAGACAGGGACATACAACCATTTTCTCTGACTGTGCCAGTGCGGGAGCCAGGATTCGAACCCGGTGGTGCGATGTCCGTGTGATTAATCGCGATTGCCACCTCGCGCCTTAACCCACTCTGCTATCGACCAGACAAAATAACAAATGAATGACAGACAAATAATCTTAATGATTTAAAAAATAGGATAACTCATGCTTGCCGCCAAATAACCCCAGATGTCATAAGGAGTTCTATACACGAAAACTCTTAAGGAGATATGAGTTGTGTAAAATAGAATATGGGCGACAATTTGAGCATCTTATATAATAATTATAATATTTACTGTTTTTTGTATTGTAGTATTCCTTTTAATTATCACTATTATCATTATTTATCTCAAAAATTTAACTGTAAATATCTTAACACTGGTTAATGATAGGTATAGGACATGGTTAATAATATTTATTCGGAAATAAAAGGAGAATCCTAAAATGCAAAAATATACGGGGTGTTCCATTTGAAAAAGTAATGTTGCATAACCTGCCGTCTTTTTGAGGCGCCTTGTACATTTGAAAATAAAATAGTTAAATGCATCTTTAAACAGAATAACTTGTCTATTAAACATTTCTTTCTATGTCTAACCGTTTCCGAGATAATGCTTGTCTAAATAGAGCTGGGTTAGCCTGTATACTGTGTGTACATAATGTGGCAATATAAACACACCACCAAAATACTTTGGACATGCTTGCAATTACAAATTGCTGATGCCATCACATACCTCAAATATTTAGACAATAAGGGGGGCGTATTGCCAGTGTCTGTTCAGACATCGGAAATGTCGCCCGCGTCATTCATGACTGGAAAGTCTTCCAAAGAGCCTTATTCTTGTGATACATTTCTTATTTAGATTAACGTCCTGATAGAGTTTCCATCACAATCAGGAATCATAAATACACTCAGACAATTACACAACGACCATTTCCTATGACATTGCCATCTGCCGCAGCTGAGACTCGAACTCAGCAGTGGTACAGCTACTGGCTGTATTGCTTCTCACACAACGTCGTCTAGTCTACTGCTAACAAATAGAAAACGTCACTAAACATCTATGCCCTAGCCAGGATTTGAACCGGTGACTCCTTGATTGTAAGCCTAACACGTGAGTATTGAGCCAATGAGCCGGTACGTGTTTTGTATATTTTTTATTGTTATAGGTCTTTTATCTGTTGTGTTGTTTAGTTAAATACATTTGTACTTTTGTGGCAATATTTAGGATAGATACTTTTGAAATTAAAGTCCTGTATGATGGGTAAATTGTCAAATTATATAATCTTGGAAAAGGGTAGGATAAGATAGTATCACTCATAAACTTCTAAACGATGGAGTTGAACAATATTATTATACATTTTCTTAATCTGTACCAAAATACGTAACTTTTTTGTTCGTTAGTATTTTTTAAAAAGCTGTACAGATTTTCAGTAAATTAAGTTTAAAATTCACCGTCTAAAATGGAAAAAGTGATTTTATGTGCTCAAATGAAATTGTCACATGAAGGAGTCAAAAGCTACGCGTATCCCTGTATAACTATTGACATCCAAATAAATACAAAATAACCTATTGCTGTAAGCGGAGATTGAAAAATAGCAAGAAACAGGTTACGTCTAAAAAGCTAAACAAAAAATGGTAATGGAAAAATCTTTATATAATATTTCACTTTGCAGTGCGACAAAACAGTAAATAGCTTTTTTATATGTATAGTCTGCGTCTGCACTTTTATTCAATTTTCTTTAACGTTCGATACATCTAGCCAATATTATTTGAATGGCATTGGAAGAACTGAACATTAGGAATCAATTTAAAAATAATAAGAAGTCCATAAAGCTCTTTGTATCATGTGCTATAAAATTTTTGTTTTCCAGATACAGCCATATTAAATTTCCAATATAGTTTGTCCCATTTGTTATAAGCTTTCAAAAGTATTTCCTTGCATAGGTGGAAGAGAGAATATTCTTTAAATTAAAGCGACAAAACTAGAGATAAAACAATTTCCTTTTCAGGGTAGCTTCTTTAGGAAAGAGTTTGTATGTAAAAATAGACGCTAGAGTATCATTATCGAATGTAATTTGCAGAATACGGTATCAAATTGATACTGCATGGAGATTTAACGAAGTACTCGTAACCTTTTCAAATTTCTCTCGGAAATATTTTCAGTATTATTTTATACAGTAATTAAGTTGATTTTTAAGATTAGGATCATAAAGTGAGCTAAAATTATTTGCAGAAATGTCAGTAGACATGATAAAAAGATTCATGAACTATCACAGGGAACTATTCGTTAACATAATTATTAGTTACTTATTTCTAAAATATTACTAAAATACAATAGGTGGAGTTTATCTAATCTCAGTAGGCGTGCCGTCCATTGGCGTGCGTAACTTACTTTTTAAGGCAATGCATGCCTACAATATTTTAAAAATCGTTTATTATACATGTAACCTGTTTTCCAGATTTATTAACTAATAAATTATAAAAATTACTGAAATGATGTATATGAGTATATCGTATGTTCATTTGTATAAAAGATTATAATATAATAATAATAATAATAATAACTTTATTTGTAACCCAATTTTACAATATTATTTTTACAGTAGTTATTCTTTATTGTATAAATGCACCTGATTTCACAAAGAAATCGTTTTGTGTCTTAATATTTCACTAAGATATTATTATTAACAATATCAATGTACATATAGTATTCGTTACTAACTAACAACTAAAAACTAAAACTAACAAATAAAAGACTAATAATGAATTATTAATAATTATTATAAAATTATGGAGATTAAGTGCAATAATTGAATTAGAAGTTATGAAAATATATGTTCAAATAAATGTAAATTATGCATGATAAATGTTAACGACTTTTTACAGAATAATTTGTAATTATTTATTGCTTTTATGTATTCGGGAATAATATTATATATCTTTGGACCCGTGACGCCAAGAGATTTTTTGTACAAATTAGAATTTGGTCTAGGTGTAAAAAGCGCATTGCGTTCATTTTGCCTTGTATTGTGTATGTGGTCTGTCGATACTCTTAGTTCCCTATTTCTGTAGATAAATTTTGCTACATTAAGGATATATAATCCATTTAAATCGAAAACATTACTATCTAGAAAAAGTTGTTCTGTGGAATATCTTCGATTTTTCCACAGCATTGCTTTAAGTGTCCATTTTTGAGTTATTTTTATATTTTTCAATTGGTTGTTATATGTCCCACCCCATATTATAATGCCGTAGGTAGGTATGGGTTCTACCAACGATTTATATGTCATTTTTAAAATATTGGAAGAATGTTGCGAAGCTTATAGAATACATGGACAAGTTTTCTTAGTATTGTATAAAGATATTCGGTATGGCCATTCCATCTTATTGTCTCATTTATTATAAGACCCAGATATTAATGTTTGTAGTATTCTCAATTACAATATCGCACGTGCAGTTTATTAAGTTCGTGGAATTTTAAATTGTCAATTTTCGGTTGTAGTCTTGAACTATTGCTGAAAGTAATGAACTTTGTCTTTGCATGATTGAGACTTAACAAATTATTGTCCATCCAGCATTTAATTTTATACAGTCCCTTTTCGCTTTTTTTGGCGACCTCAGACCAGTCTGTACCGTGAAATGTTAGAGCAGTATCATCAACATATGCGATGATATCTCCACATATTTAATTTCAGCATGTCATTTGTGTAAAAAAGGAATAATTGCGGACCTAAAACTGTTTCTTGTGGAACACCATATGTCACATTTTCTGGACTACTTAATGTTTTATTAATTTTTACTAAGGCTTTCCTATTTGATAAATAGCTTTTTAACCAATCTAATGCTACTCCTCTAATTCCGTATTTCTCCATTTTTTCCAACAATAGTTCTTGTGATATACTATCGAAAGCTTTAGCTAGATCTAAAAATATGGCAATATTTTTTTTCATTTTTGTTAAGATGTTCATGTATTTTGTTTGTAAAACGAAATAAGGCATTTTCCGTGGAGCAATTTTGTCCAAATCAGAATTGCTTTGGCAATATTATGTTGTGAGACAGTGAGTGGCTATGAAGTCGAGATACCATGCATTTTTCAAATATTTTGGCTATGTTGCAACATTAGAAAAGTATTTAATAATAATTTCAGATACTAGTTTTGCGCTTGTTTCAACTTTATTATTTTTATCATATATTTGCTAATTACTATTGCTATTATTTTCTGTCACTGAATATTTTATTATTTGCCAGACTTTCTTTGTGTTTTTGTTTGCTTCATTTAGTTTTTTATGTAATAGTCTTTTCTGGACTTTTGTAATAATTTAGTTACCGTGTTTCTGTAGTTTTTGTATTGGTTCCATAACTGTTCATTATTCTTTTCTCTCAAACATTGTTTTTTCATTTTGTCCCTGTTTTAATTGATGTTATTAGTGCATTTGTGATCCATGGTTTAATTTTCTTGTGTGTTTTAATGTTTTTATATCGAGTACATTTATTTATGTGATATTTTAACTGTTTAATGAAGTTATTATAAGCTACATCTATATTTTCTTCCGCATATATATTATGCCACGTTTCCTCTTGTATGATGTTATTTAGTTTAATATAATCAATATTAGCAAGTTGCACAAAATCTTCCTGTTTTTGGTTGTTGGTCTTTGTATTATGTTCACTTATATTAAGTATCACACTATAGTGATCGGTAATGGTAGTTTCGTAGGTAATTAAGGTGAAATTTTGTGCAACTATACGGTCAGTTCTTTTTTTTATAAATATGTGATCTAAGCAACTTTCACAGTTTTTTGTCACTCTAATGTTTGAGTTTATATAAGATATATAACCTGGAGAGTTTAATGTGTTTAAATAGGAGTTTACTGTTACGTTAGGTATTTTTATATTAATATTGATATCCCCTACCGTGATATTAATGTCGGCTGTACTATTAATATTTAAATAACTGTCTAGTTCATGATGAAGTTTAATGTCTTAGATGTTGGCGTCCTGTAGATAGCAAATATATTATAATGTACGTTTTTTAAGGAAGATTTTCTATATTCCATGTCTCAGTCAGTATTATAATGTCACAAGTAAAAGCTAAGGAATCTAAAAGTACTACAAATTCCTTAAAGATTTTGCGAATGTTCGTATGAATAATGTTTATTCCTGTTTTCATGTTTTTTTTTTTTTTTACATTTATTTAACGTCGGCCTATTTCCGCTACTGAGGCCTAACACCGACGCCTGTAGACGAGCTACCCCCAACCAGGAATTTTTGCCGAACCTCTTCCCTTAAGAAGAGTAGGGATCTTTTACTTGCCTAACATTTAATAGACAAGGGACCGACGGCTTTACATCCCCTCCGAAGGATGGTATATCCCCTATACAACCCTCGCCTAAGGTTGTATAGCTTCCGCGCATACACTGATATACAAGCCGCTGGAAGATGTGTGAGGCGAGGACGCGGTCTTCGTTGGAACGGTCACCCATTCCAAGTACTAACCGCGCCTTACGTTGCTTTACATCGCATATCGAAGTATGTACATAGTAAAGACGCACCCACGCTCGCCCCTGTTTTCATGTTATATAGTATTAAGTTATTTAATTCGGTTTCATTATTTATTACAAATTCATTTATCTGGTTATAATTTTCTGATTCATTAGTGTAATCATTAAGATTGTCCATAATTTTCTTTTTATTAATAATATTATATGCCTACCTATCTAACTATTATAAGGAGTATTGAGTGTTTTAAAATATTAAGTGTATTTCTAATTTGCAGAGTCGATAAGAAATATAAAATCGTTAAGTTAAGTTTATGTATATATATACAATTATTTACGAGCAATATGTTATTACCGTTTATAAGGAGGAGGAGGAGAGAGAGAGCTTATCTAATCTAATACATCTTCGACTTTTTTGAATTCCCTTTTGACTCCATTCGCAATACCAAATATTTTTCCATTTTGGGACCATACATTCTTAAAACCATATTTTATGGAGGCACTTGTCAGGATTTCCTGTCTCGCATTAATTAAATCTTGTTTGATATTAATTTTTGTACCCTTTAGTTTTTTCCTGTTGGATATCACTCCTAGTTTGTCCTCGTAGCTGTCAAATTTTATAAATATTGGACGTGGTTTATTATTAGTAGGTTTTACTTTGCCTATTCTATAGCATTCGGTCATTTTTTCCTTCCAATGTTTAGTTTTTCCATTACGTCATATACTTGTTCTTCAGTTCATACTACTGAATTCTCTTTAACACCATAAATTCGTATATTCTTACTTCTAGAATGTTGTTCCATTGTTTCGATTTTCTCTTCTAGTTTTTTAATTTTTTTCTCATATTCAGTTTTTTGTTCTTGCAATTTTTTGTCAATAATATTTTTTAAACTTTCTATTAGGATTGATTTAAATTCATTATCGTTAATAATTTCAGTTATGGAAGTTTTTATTATAGTTTTTATTTTTTGCACTTGGTCTCTTGTTAATGGCATTATTGGTTTTTTTGGTTTTTGGCTTTTTAAATATAGACCCTGAATGTTTATTTTATTATACCGAGCTCTGCAAATTTCTTCTAGTTTCGGCTAATGTCCATCTGGAACATTTTCATACCTGATGTTGATTTATTACACTACCTAGTTAGTCCCATTTAGAAATTTGTCACTTGTCTTCACAACGTCCGAGTTTTTAAGTTTAATTTTAAGAACACAACACTATTATATAGTTATAATATTATTTAAATATATTATAGCGGTTGACACGTACTGTTTAGCGCGGTTTTTTTTACACAACATTTTAGTCCATCTTTATTTTTTTAATTGTTGTTTTATCCGGCTTAACCTTAGGCTTTCTGTGGAGCGTCTTACCGCACGTGTTTACTGTTTGAACCGAATATTTAATAATAATACCTATATACTTTTATATAAACTAACAACAAACTTTACTCACTTAGTCAATGACATTTTCTACAGAACGTAAAAATTTCATTGATTCTTAATGCAGGTAACTAGAAAAACTTGATATTATATAAAATGTCACCGTCCAGCAAAAACCAATGGGGAGGTGTGAGTAGTTTTTGCCAGGATGGGAAGGGAAGAGGTATATAATGTTAGTAAGGTAGGACATTAGAATAAACTTTACAAACCTGATAACAGTGATAATATTAATAACATAATTATAATATTCGAGTCTTATTAAAAACGATACAAATAAAATAAAACATAATTCCCATTTAAACGCCGTCGTTTCTCAAACAAAACAGAATTAGTTATATTATTTTTACTTCAATTAAAATAAAACTCCTATTAAAGTAAAAAAGTTGAAATAATAATAAAAGAAATTCTCCTAGTTTCGAGAAAAAAATGTGCACGTGGTAACGGAGTCATCAGTAAGCGCACTATTAGAATCATTCCCTATCTGAAGAATAATAGGCTCTACGGACGGCAAAATGGAGAAAAGAAAATAGCGAGTGCTACACATGTTGCCTATTTTAATTGACACACATCTAAAGGTTTTAGAGGTCTCCTTGTATAATAAAATTTATCATTGTGTTAGAAATGTAATGTCACCCCTTCCGCACGGTTTTATGGAAAACCGAACCTGGTAACATTTTCTCAATACGCATCTGAAGCAATTACCGATAAAGGTCAAGTAGACGTAATATACACAGATTTCTCTAAGGCTGTTGACCGAACACACCATGGAATCGTTCTTAGTAAATTAAAAGCCAGCGAATTTAGTGATACTACGTCACACCTTAACGAAAGATCTTAGTTTGTGTCATATAATAGTTCTAATTCAAAACGTTTTTATTATATATATGGAGTACCTCAGGGATCCAATCTTGGACCCTTGTTATTTTTAGTATTTATCAACGACATTACAAATGTCATTCACTGTAACTTGATTTTATTTGCTGATGATTTAAAAATGAACGATATTGAGGATTGTGAGTTTATTCAGCGTCAAATAGAAAATCTTGAAATTTGGTGCCAAGCGAATAGATTACAGTTAAATATTAAGAAATGTAGAACTATGAGCTTTACTTTAAAAAAAAAACAACCAATCGAATTTACATATAAAATAAACTCAACAGATTTGAATCGATGTGAAGTCATAAAAGACCTTGGCGTAATTTTTGCCACCAAACATACATTTAATGATCACATTAATCAATCTGTATCATCCTCATTATGCAGGGCTCTATTATTAGAAACTGTTGGAATTTTCATAATATGCAAGCACTAAAAGTTCTTTATTACTCAATTGTACGATCTAAATCAGAATATGCTTCGCTTATTTGGTATCCATACTATAATAACCAAAAATCTGCTATTGAAAATGTACAAAGAAAATTCTTAAAACATATGAATTTCAAAGTTTACGGTTTTTATCCCGTACGAGGTTACGATAATCAGTTACTACTTGATACTTTTGATATGTCATCACTACAATTGAGGCGTGTTTTAGTCAGTATAAACTTTGGTTTTAAACTTCTGGACAATAAAATTGATAGCATGCATCTTCTTGGAGAGTTGAATTTTCCAGTGCCAAAGTTCTCATCTAGACAAGTAGACATTTTTAATTTACAAATGGTTAGAATCAGCTTACTGCTCCGTTCATCCATGTATATTATAGGTAGTAATTTAAATAAGCTAAGCACGTTTCGTGACATATTCAACATAAACTTAAAAGGTTGCGTAGTATTACTATGGAATATAAACGCAATTTTTAGAATTTTTTGCTGTTTTCCGTACAGTATGTAGAATGGATAAGTGGGCCATTCCAGTTAACTGAACGGATATATTTCATATACGTTCTAGAATGGATATGAAATCTACCAATCACAGTTCGTGTATTAAGTACATAGGCAACTATTCGTTTTAAAAAATTCAAAGCTGTCAAAGTAATTGTCAGTAGTTGTCAGTGTGTGTATTCGTGCAGTTTGGGCTAGAAAATAATTTAAAATGAGTGATTCCAGTGAAAAATCGATAAACGGTATACCACCTAAAATTTTATTGAAATTATTATATACAGACAAAATTTTAGAGGTATATTATGACAAAAAAAAAAGTAGCTATATGGGGGGATTGAACCTATGATGTCTTGCTTTTCGAAGCGTAGATATAACCACTAGGCTACTGCCGCTTTTATAAAATGTTTTCACCTAGAGTATAAGATTAAGCAGTAGCTAAGTTTGTATATTAAAATTTGATTAAAACTATTATTTGTAGTTTTTTCTTAATCCGATCGTAGAAAAAGTATACTGTACAACTCGAGTGGATTTATCCATATCGCACTCGAAGGATTGAGGCACTCCGCCTACGGCGTCGTGCTCAATTTTCTTTCTCGTGCGATATGGCTATCATATCCACTCTTGTTGCACAAACTACTATTCCAATCACACAATTTCCAAATGTACTATGTTATAATCTCATATACTTATTGTTATTTTTTCACAATTTAGTTATAAACTATTTGTTCTGTACTTGGTTTCTTATAATCTGTTGGGCAATACCTAAAGACTATTATTATTATTATGATCTCTATGCCTCTTTAAAATGAAGTTTCTACTATTTTTAAAATTGCCTCTGTGATCGATCGAATAGCCATTATTAGTCTTTCTTTCATATTTTGGATTGTACGGGGGTATACAAATTTCGGTTAGATTTGAAACTGTTTGAAGGTATTTTGGCTTTTGGGGGGTGTGGTTGCAACCCTTGCCATCGGACGGGGTGGCTTGTGGCCGGTAATTGCTCAATTTATTGAAATTGAGCAAAAAATCCTGCTTCGACAAGCTCTTGCATGCCCAGACCCGAATAACTGGAAAAGGTGGTGGTTTCTTGCATAATGGGGTGGCTTAACTCTAAATTGGCGTGTAAACCATTCATCATCATCATCAATCAACCCATTATTGGCCACTGCTGGACATAGGTCTCCCGTAAATTTTGCCAATTCTCTCTATCTTGAGCCACTTGCATCCAGTTGGTTTCGATACGTTTTAGGTCGTCCGTCTATCTTGTCGGTGGTCGGCCTCTACTTCTTATTGCCTCGTGTCTTGTCTCTATTTCAGGATTTTTCTCAACCATCTGCCGTCTGTTAGACTGGCAACATGACCAGCCCAAGTCCACTTGAGCCCTTTCTTCTAAATATTTCGCATGTCTGATTATCTCTGTTTTTTTTTAATTTCATGTCCTAAGTATTTGTATGAAGCCACTTACTTGTTCGATTGCATTTGTTCCTATGTAGATATTTTCACTCAAAACGAAGTTGTTCATGACACTGAGCAGGGATTTAGTACTGTTACATCTCGAACTATTTCTTTTCTGCTAGACATTATAAAATCTATTTAATTTTTTGTTTTAACGTCAGGGCTTTTCCAAATCCATTTTCTGTTATTGCTCTTCTTAAAGAAGAAGGTCATAGCATAGAACCTATGGTGAAGTAGGAAATCCATTACCATGTTACCTATGATTTTCTTGTCCATATCCATGATGTCCCATGGCTGCTTCAGACTCCTCGTTTTTGTGGCCTAGCTTGGCATTAAAATAGCCCGTTAAAATCGTGTAGTATGTTGTGTCTTCCTCTATAGCTTTAGAGACATCATCGTAGAAAACGATTGTCACCATCGTATTCCTGTCTTTTGCTGCGTTCTCAGTGCTTTAGCGTATTTCGCCTTTTTATATAGTTCCACAGGGGACTAAATAGTGAAATATTTGGTGAGAGTGACTCTCAGGCAATCCACAGATATCACAAACCTAACCCGTCTAAAATAATGAACCAGCAATGAGTATTTCCTAAAAATGAGGAACGAGGTTAATCGTACTGGGACTATCACTTTAGAATCATATAGTCTATAAAGTGATAAGTGACTTTGGGTGTATTGTGCCTATGGCACCACCTTGAGGTCGAAAATTACATATGTAGATTAAATAAGATAACTGCACTATATTAACAACTTTATAAATTATTTAGGCACTAAGAAGACAATTATTCAAGAACTGTCGTCGACTGATATTTAATAAAGCACAAAGTGCCGGTTTTAACAGGAAGTGATTTAACATGATAAATTGTGTCAAATTTTAATGACAAATATGCTTTATTGCAAATCCAAAAGTTTCCGGCGCTGTGTTATTTCCTGAGACGTAATCTTCTTCATTTCTTACTACTGCATTCTTAGTAGTATAGACAAATGTTATAATGTAAATTAATATAAATCGCACCTTCCAGATAAAGTTTACCCGTACATTTTCAGGTGTAAGTGGAAGCAAGTTTGTATTAATAAATGGACCCTTCTTAACTTTCCAGTATCCACGTTAAGTGATGGAGGGAATGAATAATCGAATTATCAAGAATCATATATCACAGTTGAAGTTTAGCATACTTTGACTCCTGCATAATATATCAACGGTGACATTGTTGTCCAGGGCAGTACAGTAAATAGGTCAATGTGCTTTGCATAATGCGCAGGATTCAATCCCAGTTCTCTACATTGATCCTATTAACAGACATTGGACGATTGTGCTGTGCGTATTGAACAGCCAGTTACACTCGCATTGTGAGGGTCCAAGTGGCCGAATAATCTCCTCACCTCCTCCACTTTGGATCACGTCAATAGCGGCTACCCCCTGCACTGCCACCAGCAAACAAAAGCCTCAAGCCTGCTTTGATTTAGAGCCGGTGACCATGATTAAATATATTTCCGAACCTCTCATTGAAATTCGTATTATCCTGAAATACTGTAGGGGTATAGAGTTTAAGTTATGAAGCTGTAATATCCTGTTCAGCGAAACAATTACACAGCGAATTTTGGCGCTCATTCAAGTTGTAAACTAGATTTGCAATACATTATTGATGAAATAAATTTAATAACACTTATTGCGCAGTAATTCTGATGCCAATATATTTATGAGATATTAAAGAATAATTAATTGAGAGATTATTCTTTAATATTTTTAATTAGTTTGGTATTCGCTTATTTGCAGAAAAATTGACCTTTGATTTAAAGAGGAGTCATTTTTCTAATTTTCGATTTCAAATGGTACAACCTGTATATTATTACATTTTTAGACCCAGGATGAGTTTTGGAATATGTGTAGTGATTTTTATAAAGTCCTGACCAGTTGTTATTTTTTTGTAGCAACCTGTAGACGTGTCGGTCTCGTCATTATTACTAATGTCGGTTAATTTATCTGGTAAGTAGTCACTATCGTACCAATGTGGAATGTACCTACTTTCTTCTAAACACCAACCATTCTCAAGAGGACTCGATGTTAGTCGATGTCAGGAGGAATCGGGATTTTTGGGGTTTTTGTTTTTTTTGCCAGAGCGCCAATCTAGAGACCCCCCGTTTTCGAGGTCGCTGAACAGGATGGTGGGGGTCCTGCAATAATTTTTCCTCGGCAACCCCTTCAAATTGGCCAAAAACACCCACAAATTGCCCTTTTCCGTGAAGCCGTTTATTTCTCCCAGTTTTCGACTAACTGTTATTCCCCCGAGTAGAACAGAAAGTCCCTCGAGGGATTTAATCTCAGCCACCCCTACACCAGGCTCCCACCCCTCTAGGGGGTTGAAAAAATTTAATTTTATTTGTGTAAAAAAAATTGATATTTTACAGGAGGTGTTTCTGGGAGGAAGGACCACGATTGTGTAACCATCTACGGGGGTGTTGTCACCCTTCAAAGGGGTAGAAAATTTTTTTTTTTTTTTTTTTTGGGAAAAAAATTATATTTTGTAGGAGGCGTTCCTTTGAAGAAGGTGGTAGGTGACCAGAATTGTGTAACCACGACCGGGGGTTATTTTCATCCTTCAAAAGGGTGGATATTTGATTTTTTTTGTTTGGAAAAGAAATTATTATTTCGTAGGAGGGGTTTTTTTTAACGAAGGTGGCGGGTGACCAGGGTTGTTTTTATCCTTCGAAGGGATGGGGAAAAAATTATATTTTGTAGTAGGCGTACCACCTTTCTCAATGAAACGCCTCCTACAAAATATAATTTTTTTCACAAAAAAAATATTTTTTTCCACCCCTTTGAAGGGTAAAAACAACCCCCTGGGATGGTTACACAACTCTGGTCACCTGCCACCTTCCTCACAGAAACACCTCCTGTAAAAATAATTTTTTTTCTCCACAAAAAAAAATATCAATTTTCCAACCCCCTAGAGGTGTGGAAGTCTGGTGTAGGGATAGCTGAGGTCAAATCCCTCGAGGGACCTTGTGTTCTACTTGAGGGAACAACATTTAGTCGAAAAACTAGGGAAAATAAACGGCTTCACGGAAAAAGGCGATTTGGGGATGGCTGTTGGCCAATTTGAAGAGGTTGCCGTGGAAAAAAATTGTATATTGGGGGTCTGTATATTGGCGTTCTGACAAAAAAGGTACCCCTTCCGACTCCTGGACCTCGACTATGTTGGAGAAGCTTTAAATGCATTAGTACATACATTTGCAATATATCGAGCTCCTAGAATTTACTGATACAATTCTGATTTACAAGGTGGTAGGTTGGATGATTTCAAATTTTTTATAGATTTGGAGAACGACTTATTTCCTTTATTGTCTCTGTAGGTTTTGCAAAATATTTTTATTTGTATTTTTATGAATATTAAGTTATTATAAAATAATAAGCTTTTATTACTCAACAAATACCTGCATATAAGTTCATCCGCTATCAAAAATTGTATATTAAAACAATTTACAATTACATACAAAGGGCGGTAAAAATTATTTTTGCCCAGAGCGGCAGAAGACCTAGATCGAGTCCTGGAAGACTCGCCCATGCACTATATGGTGCTTGTGTTCTGTCGTTCTCTTTATTTCGTTTAGAAAATTTTTACTATTGCAGTCAAATTATTATTATTAGCCGTTACTCGAGTCCGAGTCTAAAAATGTTACAGTCGATAAATTGTGTACAATAAAAAACAAGTAAAAGTTGTAGTCTATTGTAATTCCCATTCATCTACGGTGCACACGACTATGGCTATAGAGGCCAATTCGAGAGAACACATGACCGCAGTCAGGACAAACATAGACCTGGTTAGGTCTTGGATTCGGCCTTCTTGCAGCAACATTTCCTTGATAGCTGGCCACAACCCCTCGCCATTCGGTTCTGTCCGCTGCAAGTTGTTCCCATTGCTCGTCTGCAATACCGCAGGATTTTAGATTTTCATGGAGAGCGTCTTTGAACCTCTTTCGTTGACCGCCACGTCTTCTTCTACCGCTTAGCAATTCACCATAAAGTGTACATTTAGGAAGGCGGTTATCATGCATACGATGAACGTGACCTGCCCATCTTAGGCGTGCTCTTGAAATAAGCACCTCAATTGGAAGGCTGTTTGCTCTCCTGAGTACTTCCACGTTTGATATGTGATGGAACCAACGGATTTTCATCATACTTCATCATCAAATATGTAATGAGTAGCAAACAAGTTTGTAATTATATCAACTAATATGTAAATTAATGGACAAATTCTCAATAAACCTAGTTTTCCTAGTTTCTGGTGAATTGTTATAGCTTGTATTATTTAATAACAACCATAAAAGGTTTTGATAAACAGAGATACTTCTCATAGTAAATAGATAGGCAGCTTTCTTTCTCCGATGGTTTTTCAATTCACGCGTATGTTCATTCATTCTAATTTTTTGTCCCACTTAGCAACTTTGAAGCGGTCAGTTTTGAAAACGCAGCAGCTGCGCTACAGCAAATCGACGGAATTCACATTAGTGGCCTATACTCTGTCTACCATACAAATTTCAGCCGTATGTTTATTCAGCCAAAATCATATCCCAACCATCAACTTTGCCAGGCGCTGGTACACAAACGCAGCAGCGTTGCTCTGGCAGACCAGAACCATTCGGATTGCCTGGCCCACCTCTACATATGATGCAAATTTCAGCCGTATGTTATTTCGGTCATGAAATTAGTCGCGGCTTCCTATACTATTATTCTACGGCTCTCAGAAAATTTCGCATTAAGCTACCTTTGCATTTTAAATGAGAAACAAAATAATCGAAATGACAGTTCTCTAATTGAAACTTTCAGTTAATTATTGTTACAACGGTGTATACAAATAATGGGAAAGTTGATATTTATTTAGGGGAATATCGTAAAAATTTAAAGCGTGCACACGAAATTATAGTAAAAGATATCCGGAAAGAATACATCCATCCCGACATTATTTTAAGAAGCTTAAAAGGAAAATGCGGCGAGAATCGAGGGTACGCAACCCAACGTTCGTAGTAAGTGAGTAAATGGAAACTAATGTGCTAGGAATAGTAAACTATGATCCAACTGCTTCTACGAGACAAATCACAGGAGAATTGGGTTCAAATAAAGATACTGTAAAACGCATATTAAAAAACCACAATAATAATTCTTTTAAATACACCTTACACCAGCATCTTTATGAAGGTGATAATGATCGAAGAGTACAATACTGTGAGAGATTACTTAATGAATATGAACAAGATAATAGACTTTATGTATTATTCTCAGATGAATCTAGATTCACGAATAATGGAATGTTTATCGACAAAACAGTAGATATTGGTCCCAAGAAAATCACCGATTAGTCAGAACCAATAATATTCAAGGACATTTTGGCATTAATGTATGGGCTGAAATTTATAAACACCGTATAGTTGGGCCTATTTTGTTTCAAGAAACATTACCTCGAGTCGAGATGGTGCCCCTCCAAATAATAGCAGAATTGATTTAAATCATCTCACTGAGATGCATGGTGAACAAGTGATAGCAGCTCATATTCTCATAAGGCGGCCTGTCAGGTCCCCTGACTTTGCCTGTTGAGATTTTAATTTATGGGGATATCTCTACGATAAAGTGTACGGGACATCAGTTTTGACATTAGCAAACCTAGAAAATAGAATAAGAGCTGCATTTAATACTATAACACGTGAAATGCTGGAAAAAGGCATTCGACAGACATAACATCGAGCAAGACAGTCTATAGTTCATTTGAGAGGCCACTTTGAACAATGTAATTTTCATTAATTGTAAAATTTTAATTTCAATTTAATTTTGTTTCGATTTAGAATTTCATATAATAATACGTACTTTCTCTCTTTAAAATGCAAAGGTAAGTTGATACGAAATTTTTTTGATAGCCGTGTAACTGTAGATCGGGTTTCGCAGCTAATTCTCTCTCTCTCTGTCATTCAAACCGATAGGATTCATATACAGCTGCTCCAGATGTTGCTTTCTGCGCCATCTGGATATTTCTTTTCTTTTTTAAAAAAAACCTAATCATTTAACATTGGTAATTACATGCGACATGAGTTATTTATAGTTTTATCTTTCAAATAAATATCTGTCTTTAACTTGTCATCTTATTACGGCATTGCTATTGATATTTAAATTTTGAGATCTGTCATTCTGGATATATTTGTGTACTAGAAGTATAGTTCAGTTTATTTATTCCCTGCACCTAAAAAACGCAACAGAAACTTTACGACATTAATTATTATCGCCCCTTTGCCAAGCGGCATAGTGTCATCAAACAAACCGACGCATAAAACCTATAAAGGTAAGCGAGTCAATTTGTCGGCAGAGTAGTACAGACAGTAATGGTATTTTAATGAGGTTCTAAAGTTTTTGTTGCATTTTTTTAGCGCAGGAAATAAATTATCTGAACTATACGTCTTCAAAAGCGGAAGTACGACGTCGACGGATACGGAAGTCACTTAACTTAATCTTGTGACAGTGACATTTATACATAACGTGAATATAGACACAAGTAAACTAGTATAAACATAACCTAATTTTTTTTAAATACATAGTGAAGTTAGGCGCGAGTGGGTTCTCTAACCTAAAAATCTAACATTTAAGTAGGAAACGGTCGGAGGTACATAACGGTCGAAACGGTCGGAGGTACATAACCTCAAAGAGGTTTGGAACAATTTTTAGAGAAAGACAGTCAGTGTCCTCCGAGTACAGGCCGGAACATTATCTACGGCGACCCGAAGGCGTACAAGGTCGGGTGAGGTAGCATTTTTGACTATACCGACCACGGAGAATCGACTACAATGGTTATTGAATCGATTTAATCACTCCCGAGGGCGTTATTCATGGTTTTATCAACGACTTGGGGAATTAAAAAACCGAACCAAGTTTCAGGGGAATTCACACGTGTGGAAGCTAGGATTTTAAGCAAAAATCCCAACTTCACACGAACACCTCCGAAGTTTCCCGAAGACACACGAGGGCGCGGAAGGTATCGTTATCGACTAAGTCGACCACAAGGAATTGATTCCGACCATTACTGAATCGATCCGACCAACGGTTCCGGGAAAAAATGTGCTGTGGCCAAACTAAAGGTCAGATACAAATAAAACGCTACTGGAGGACAACTAGGACCTCGATACCCCTTTTGCACCAGTTTTAACCAACCGCCCATATTTTGACCGGGATACTTAGTGAAAAAGGAGTTAAAGGCAATGCGACCCATCGTTTTCGAGTGACTTGAAATCATGGAATAGATTGCCACCAGTTGCAGTTCGATCTGACCAACCATTCCAGGAAAAAGTGTGCTGTTATCAAGCTAAAGGTCAGAAATAAGTAAAGCGTTACTGAAGGATAACTAGGACTTCGATACACCTTTTTCACCACTTTTGATCGACGACCCAAATTTTAACCAGCATACTTAGTGACTGGGAAAAGGTAACGCGACTTGGGAGGTCAACATGTGCTATGATTGAAATCAGTAAGTTCCTAGATGCCATCGAGAACAGTAGTAAGACACTCTGAAAGACATGACTGATTGTCCTAAGTCTGCAAATGGGAAGGGAATGTTGTTTCTTCTTATCTGATGGAACTAGTGAAGATGAAGAATATTGTTTGAAGCAGATGGTAGAAGTATACTATGGCATTGTACTTTACTACTACTTGCAGTGATTTTCTTCTTCCTCTATTAGAAATAAATTAATAAGTATGTTTATATTCAAATTTCACGGTTCTTTTACGTAATCTATCTTAATAACTAATTGTGAAACCACGTACTGTTTCTGAAGAAATAAATGAAATCCCCCTCACAACAGTTCCAATGTATAATAAATACTACAAGTTAATTTTCTATGTGGCTTCCCCGCATTTTGATTATATACTTCACGATGAGCAACATAACCTTTGCTTAAACCAAACTGGAAGACAATAACAAAAAGTGCTTTACCGTTATGGTAGTCCCCTGCAACTTCTGACCATCCTTACTTTCTGATACAGATTAAAAATTCATGAAATTCTGAAAGCTCATTTCTATCCTTATTTATTTTATTTTAACAGACTAAAATTTTTTCTATTAATGTGCATTGATGGTAGAGAATAAAATATGACAAAAATTGCTTTACTGTTCCCATAACAAAATACAGATTAGAACTTTGTGAAATCATGTACGGCTGATTATTAAACTTATTCAGTTTAACATACTAAGTTTTTTTCTATTAATATACACTGATAGATGGTAAGGAATAAAATATTACTGATCAGAAATTTTAAAAATCGTGTAGAGCTTATTTTAAACCTGATTTATCGAAAAATGCACTTTATCAATACATAATGAGCAAAATATTGCAGGTTATAAATTGTTGAAATTATGTACAGTTAATGTAACATTGTTTCCATAACGATACAACAAAAAGTCTGAAGCTGGATTTCATAGTTGGAATCTAACATGGGACTTATTGTAGAAAAACTTTATTTTCCAAACGTAGGTAAATAATTGAGTACTTTACTTACTTTACTTGTATAAGCTGTTTTTACAGTTTTTTAAAGTAAATGTCTATAAGAACCCAAGCATAGCGTATCAATTGATTCGTAAAAAAGGTCAATTTAATGGACACAAGAAGCCACCACCGGCCCAGTTGCAAAAACGAGTTAATTCAAAAAAACTGAATTGCTTGAATTAAAGCGGATACAAAATGGTTAACAACAGTAACTATGTATAAATATTATTTCCGTAGAAACTAAAATGACAGTACGTATTTTTTATTTCATAGCAATTTAGATCAAAATTTATAATTGCTATAAGAAAATAACAACTAGTTAGAAATTTATAAAAATCACGATACATATTCAAAAATTCATTCTGAATCCAAAAATGCAATAATATACAGGGTGTTCCATTTGAAAATCAAACGTTAGGGTCATTTTCGACGTAACCAGAAGTAGTATCAAATGACTTCATACGTCAAAAAATGCAGTTTTCTGAATGGCTCTAAATCCCCTAGTTTCATTTCGATATGTTCAAAAATAAACAAGTTATAGTTGTGAACCAATACCTTGTGGCACCTGGTATATACAGGGTGTTTCAGTTAACATTCCCACAGCTGATATCTCGGAAACTAAAAAATATCTTACGGTAATATATTTCTCTAGTTAATGCCTTCTTCAAGTACAATTTAATATTATAACATTATCACCAGAGATGGCGCTGCAGTTTAAAAATATTTATCGATCAAGAAAGGCTTGAAACATGCCATTCGATTAAGAATTAAATTTTAAGCAAAATTGTTCTTATTCCAAAAAGTCAGAACTGCAGTAGTTTTTGAGTTTTTTAATTTTGAGCAATTTAAATTAAAATGATTGAAAAATACTGATTTGTTGGCAATAAAATTCTTAAGATATGTACGCTATACGAAGTTTATACTTATTTAGTTAAATAGGCAAACAATATAGAGATTATAAAATTTAAAGGCATTTAAAATAAAATTAATGAATACAATATCTTAAATATTACTATTTCCGGTTATGATAGTACATACATGACCTATTTTTTTTTAATAATAATATTGTGTATGCAAGAGGGTTCCTTATAAACCTGCTACTAAATAGATGAGGTGAACAATATTTTAAAAACTCCCGACAAATTGTATTTTAGTATTAATATTTATACGGGTTTTTATCAGTGCATCCAGTTGGTAACTGAAATAGCTCGCCTGTAAATATATTTCAGTGGATGTTCATGACGCGAACTAGAAAGTTAAAACAGAGTAAATTAGATAATGGTAGGTAGGACGTTCCGTTGTGATGTGAAGGCCCAAATGATGAGTAATAGTGACGCTAACAAATCCCTCTGCTGGGTTCATATTTCTGAATTTAACGGGAAGCCTGAAAAGCCCTTCAGCTTCCGTACATGCATGACGTTTATTAGTTTGTAATTAATCCAGCGTCGTATTTCTAGTTATTGTAAGTCGAGAATTCATTAAAAATGTGTCATTAGTAGTAGTGCAGCTGAAGCCTTGTGTACACGTAACTAGACGTAGAATAGTAAATATGAGGTTGGTAGTTATTTTTTACAATATTACATACATGCAACTATTTTTTAAGGAATTATTTAGAATATAATATTGTTATTTACAGATAATAGATATACAGAGCATATAATAAGTATATAAGTTTTTATAGGACTATCAATTGCGTCACAAATAAGCATGGTCGGTCTGAGGCCAAAAATAAAGTTTTTTCGTTTAGCCTATTCGGTTCCTTAAAATTCCTGCAAATATGACTTCTTACACCTGACTCTCGAATTTCATTTTAATTCTAATATGTTTTCTTTTACACGTAGTTTTAACCAATTCAATCCAATTCAAATAGTCTTTATTAATATTAACACTACAAACCGATCGTGCAACCACCATGCTGACGTGGTAGCGGATTGCAGGTTTGGGCGGAACAAGCCTGGGTGGGCGGAAACAACAATACAATAAACTTAACCTAAACTCCTTTTTACAAAAATAAAATTAACTTTTAACAAAAATGTTTGAAAAACAAACTTAACGGAACTTATAACTAGACTAATTTTTATAAAACTCGCGTACAAAAACACAGTTCAATTTTTGTATCTGAACGCAGGCGTCACAAATTAAACAAGATGCCTTCCGCGAGACACTCCAATGTAGGGCTGCGCAGGGCTGGCCTAAACTTTGATTTTAAAAATTTTGATTTTGAAAGGCTTTGATTTTTTTAAAAGGTTAATGATGTGAAATGGATTTAGAAACAAACATGTACAAAAAGTAACGAGGAAAAAACAAACGCAACAAAAATACACAAATAGAAAGGAAGAGGGGGACAGGAAAGGTTTAAAGATGAGTGAAAGGTATGAAATGCTAGTGAAAGATGGATAGGGTTAGTGAAGTAGCTTTAACCAGTGAGTGATTAAAATACGTATGTCTAAATTATTCTGCAAACTTGACTCCTTGCTCTCTTTGATTCAAATGAAGATAATAAAATTCATTTTACGAAATTTCAACGCCTTGTGAAGGGATGAGTGATTGAACATAACAATTTTGTTTCTTACTATCTCATAAGATATGTTAGATAGTCTAAAATACGAGAACATACCATGCATGTAAAATAAGCACCTTTTTAGGCTTGAAAAACATTTTTTGGAGACTTTGGATTTGTTGCTTTCCATCATAGTATGATGGGGTACCAATGAACAACCAAAGAATCGAGAATCTTTGGAGTTCACTGTTAAATTCATCTCAAAGAAAAATGCGTATTTTTCTCGTGTTTCTTAGAAATTGGCATAGCAGCTGCACAGAAAACTGTACCCAAATGTAGCATTTTACAAAGGTGAACTAAAAAGATTGAAATCGTGATTTTACTCCTAAATTTCTAATTTTTGTCTCATTTTCGATCCGATCGATTCGCTTGACTTCCTCAAATATTATTGACATTGAAAAGAATGGTAAAGAGTTACCTATTTAAAGTTCTCAAACTTACATCTTGATCATTTTGACGCTAGGCGTCGCGACGTCTAAATTTTATTTTTCGTATGAAAGTTTTATGTACTTGGGAGGGCGCAGTGGCGGCTCGCGGGTATCAAAGTAGTAGGGTCAATAAACAAAAGCACCGCAGGCGAAACATTTTTGAGATTCTAATTAAACCATTAAAAAGTTCGCATATATAAATTAAAGCGATTAATTAAGTACTTAACAATAACTTTTTCATTAAAATTTGGTATTTCTCGTACCATTGGCTTTTCAATTGAAAGCATTGCAAGTGATGTTAGTCTGTCTTCACTCATAGTATTTCTTACATACGTCTTAATTAATTTTAAGATGTCGATGTCGTCATCGGAATAGTAACTAAAATTTTCAAAACTTTAACAACTTCCCCGAAAACAACGTCTAAACCTAAAGATATGAATTTCCTTATCTATCATAGGGTATGCTTCACAAAATTGGTTGATATCTTCCAAAGGTGGTATTTTTTCATATTCCTTATACTTCTCCTTTAAAAATAATTTTGCACCACATAAATGATTTTTAAAATAAAACCGAATTCTCACTTCTGAAGTAATTATATCACATGCCTCTCTTACAGATATGTTACCATTTTCTTCAATGTAACCAAAATAAAAATAAATCATGTTCTAGCCATTTAATAAATCCAGCTGCTTGAGTCACTGTTTCAGAGTTGTATTGTTTTGGAATTCTTGACATTATATTTTCAAAGCATTCAGTAAGGTTGTCTTTATTGTTGTACACACTCTATACAATACGAGAGTTAAAATTCCATCGTGTTTGAGAAGTTCTTGGAATGCGTTTGTCACAAACACGTTGCAAACCTGCCATTCTGTCTGGCGATTGAGAAAAAAAAGTTGATATGCCATTCAAATTTGAAAAAATATTCATACACTACTGATGCTTGAAACTGCTTGTTCTTGTACTTTATTAAACTGATGACGAATTTTTACGTTAACACCACCTAAATGACCACGTGTAACAGCAGCTCCATCATATGTTTGACAAATTAGTTTTTCTGGGCAATCTGGCAAAATCAGCAAAATCTATTCTAAAATGCATTGAGACAGTCCATCTGCATCTTGACTTTTCGGATTTGCCAACCCCCAAAACCACTCAAATATTTTTCCATTTAGTTCATAACATAATACAACTACAGTTTGAGTTTGAGTTGACACATCTGTAGTGTCATCAACCATAAGTGCGAGATACGCAGATTCTTGAATTTTTCCAAGAATATGTCCACGACAAACCTCGAACATACATTGCAAAATTTCATTCTGAATGGATGTGTGCCCTTGAACACTGTTGCTTCTTGAATATGGCTATTAAAGGCACTATCCGAGTTTGGTAAAAAATCAACCAATTCTAGAAATAC
Organism: Leptura quadrifasciata; assembly: GCA_963675555.1. Taxonomy (NCBI): domain Eukaryota; kingdom Metazoa; phylum Arthropoda; class Insecta; order Coleoptera; family Cerambycidae; genus Leptura; species Leptura quadrifasciata. The sequence continues at coordinate 184,806,774 of OY776673.1, read as the reverse complement.
CCCTCTATTTGAAGAGACTTTTTTCTCGTCGTGACCGCGAAGGGCAAGATACACGTTCCGCACAGTTTTAATATGTCTATTATTTTTGAGAGTACATGTCGATTTTTGATCACAGTCTCATTACGCTTACGAATTTGATCCGCATAAGCCGTACTTAGAAATGTAGCAATATTAGTCTTTCCTAAAAGTTGAAAACTGACAACATTATCTAGATGTTTCGTACTATTTTCGTGTTTTTTAAATTTTTTTAGAAATGTGCTTTAAATCGTTTACCCCATTTTTTGTCTACTTATCATCGCCCCCAAAAAGCAGACATACAAAACAAAAGAACGAATTTGTTTCCTCGCAACCACAAATCCAAATCTTTTTGTCAAACTTACGCATAAAAGCATTTTTATTTTGCACTGTCGCTGATCTTACCCTATATTTAAACCGTTTTGTTTTACTTAAAGTTTTTCATTTAAGCTCAAGCGGCTAAATATAAGTTTTTTAATTTCACTCACTTTCATAATTAATTATGTATTTTGCGCTTTTGCCGTCTAGTCTAATGTTTAATAAAAGTAAAGAAAATCTGTAATGTAAATTACATTACATTATATATGAAACAAGTCGATAGACTTTTTAAAAATGCGCGATAACCTCAAAACAATTTCATATGTAAAAAAGCAAAGAAAACAGAAACGATGAAACAATTAACTCCTACACAGCCGCGGGGGACTGGCCAGAGCCACAATAGATAAATAAACCATGCGTAACCCCCTCCCATTCTTTCACTTGTTGTCATGACGACCGCCGTACATATTTTAGGCGAAATATCTAGAGCCATTTCAGCGTTTTTACATGCAATTCGGAAGTTAAATTAAATTGATCGCAAGTGAGGAGAGTATGCCGTTTGTTTTTTATTATTTTTAAAAAATAGTCGTAAAGCAGGCTATCGGGAGATAGGTTATTGACTATTGTTATTGTTATTTATTGTTTTAAATTTGGCAGGGCATCCCCGCCTCACACATCTTCCAGCGGCTTGTATATCAGTGTATGCGCGGAAGCTATACAACCTTAGGCGAGGGTTGTATAGGAGATATACCATCCTTCGGAGGGGATGTAAAGCCGTCGGTCCCTTGTCTATTAAATGTTAGGCAAGTAAAAGATCCCTACGCTTCTTAAGGGAAGAGGTTCGGCAATATTCCTGGTTGGGGGTAGCTCGTCTACAGGCGTCGGTGTTAGGCCTCAGTAGCGGAAATAGGCCGACGTTAAATAAATGTATATATAAAAAAAAATTTGGCAGGGAGCGCGGTGCCCCAGAGCCTTCCCGCACCGGCCGCCACTGAATTGGTGGCATCTTGCTTAATTAAAACGGCAAAAATTTCATTCTTGAAACATTGATGTTGGATGTCGCGACACCAATCTTTTGTTTTCTTGTGGACGCCTATCCTTTTTCAAGGTAGTTGAATTAATAGAATTTGAGTAATACAAAGCAGTAAAACTATCATCTTTAGCACATTCGTTCTGGCCATCGGGAAGGTAAGTCTTAACCATCTGTGAGCTAAAACTGAAACTTCTACCATTTAACAGAGGATGGGCATCTACAAGAAAAACAAAAGTTAAGCGTCGCGAAGCCTAGCGTCGAAATAATATATATGTGAATTTGATTCTTAAATAGTTTTAACGGAAAATTTACAACTTTTCTATAATTCAACCGACTTTCTATATTATACGGTTTAGACGTTACTAATACAATCCTATTCAAATAGTGGACACCCAGTATACATAGTAGCATTTAATTTGCTTCATTCCGTCACAGCAAAATGAATGAAACTCTAACACGATATAGCTTATACAAACGAAAATTGTTACAATCAGCCATAGGGAAGTACTTACAAAAAATGTTCGTTTTTCATTTCTACATCACATCGTCGAAAAATACACAGGGTGTTCCATTTGAAAAAATTGAGAAAATTCAATTTAAAATGTTCTTAATTGAAAAATAATTTTTGGCCACCCTGTACATTTGTAGGAAATAAAAATGATTCAAAAACATTAACTATATGTCTCGTAACTGATATTCACATAAGTTCTTTTTAAAACCCATAATTGGGACTGTGGTGATTTTTTAAATATCCATCTGCAGATTGCATTATTTCAACAAAAAAATTCATTACATCCAAGTGGTTAGGAGATAATCAATGCTAATATAGGAATAAATGGAGCCTAGAAAAAAGCTTCAAAAAATGTACTGATATACATAGCATTCTATTTTTAAAAAAGCACTTGGTCCTGTATTTTCGTCTTGGCTCACCCTGTATGTTCGAAAATAATTTCCAGTTATAGACTTTTTAAATCTAGTTTTCTTGCAATTTTTTAAAAGATTTCTAGCTATCGTAGAACTCGAGATATCGAGGTCCGACGCACTATTGCCCCGCCCTGTGTCAATGAGAAAACAGATAAATGTAAATATATAGTGTCACCTGTTCATACCTGGCAACCCAGTAATAGGGACCAAAAAAAGATAGATAACCTAACTTTTCTTGTTCCTTATGCTTTATACTCTCAATCAGTATTGAATTTTAGTAAACGAATGAGTGCAGAAATTTTAAAAAACACTAATTAAGTACATTAATTTTAATTAAGGATAGCCTTGACCTAATTTCATTAGACAACCCATTCGCGATATGTTTGTTTATATATTATGATTGCTAAAAAATACTTTTCATTCGGTAGACAGATGGGTGAAGGTCGTTCTTATTGGGAATCTTGTACTATTAGATCATAAGTAATAACATTTGTTTTACAGGAATGATATAAACCGTATACTTTCGGCGCCGGCGAGACGGATCTACATCAGTGCCTTGGGGTGGTACAGGAGTTCACGCAGTATATCGGTATAGAATTCGAGTTGGACAAATGTGCACTGCTCCATCTCAAGAGAGGATGATCTGGCGAAAACTAAGAGAATGGGCAGGTTGGGAACAGAAATATCTTAGATCACCTAGATGTCGGAAAATCGGTCGACTACTTGTGCGTCGAAAAATGGTCTATCCAAGACGTAAGTGTAATGGCAAATGCTGTGCACGCAAAGTTTCACCACCGATTCTGAGAGATCTTGTCTTAAGAATGGCGGGGAAGAACATGGTGTCTACGACCAACATGCTTGCTCTTCCGATTCTGATATAGTGCTTTAGTAAAATAGATTCGAGTGAAGCTGCGACAATTCAAAGTAGGAATCTGTAAAATGATGTAGCTCGATAGAAATTTATATACTAAATTGTTTGTTCCCCGATTACATATCCCGCTACATCTAGGAAATTATGGATTCTTGAGCTTGCAGAGTTTCCATAAAAGAATGATACTGGATGGAGTTTATAAGAAAATAAGACTTCGAATAAACAATCTTTCTGTTTAATACAGCACGAAGGGAAGCCCATTAACATAGTTTCTTTTTCGACACCAACCAGGTAAATCTCGACTCTATCACCAAGTTGAAACTTGCTCGGCGAGAAGCCCAAATGAAAGCTGTAGACCACAGTTTCTGCAGCTTCTTACGTATAAGCCATTATATAAAAATAGAGAAGTCCTTGACTTACTCGCAAAGCTATCCTTTGCCCTGACAGGAATTTGGCGGGCCGAAGAGATTACAGGTCGATAGACTATTTAAACGCAATATGTTCACAATCAAGCGACTAGGTCGGTTTACTAAAGGACGTGCAAGCAATATGGGTCAAAGATAGAGGTGTCGCTGACTACAAGGAAAACATGATGTATTGCACTTTTTTGTTAAATTTTGTGTATACTTCACTTCAGTCTAGACTATGTATCCATTATTCGTATAGGAAACCAATAAATTTACGGACCATATTTTCTTCAGTTATCGAATCTAGGAAATTTTAATAAGGCATTGTGTTAAGGTCTTTACCCACTTCTCAAATACTATTTAAATTGGAACAACATGCGTGTCTGATAAAAGTTACACATAATTATTCACGGTTGCACGTGATGTTCCAATTATTGAACACAAAACTCAGTACCTTCGATTACAGAAAAGTAATAAAAAAAATGGAATAAAATTTTCATAAATGATAAGTTGTCGAAGCGTAATTACATAGTTCTAAGTAACCTTTCTATCTTTGACATCTAGGGATTTAATTACCGTATCCGGCCGTAAGTGATACTTGCAAATCCAGGAAAAATCAAGTGCACGACCACTCGTTAAAAAGAGAAAATGAATACGAAAGCGTGCCTTCTCTCCTTGTTTCTGGCGAGGAGAACTGAGAAATTTGTAATTTGCACATAAATTAACGCAAGGTATGAATAGTTTAATTTTCTTTTATCTCTTTATTCGTGATATTCCCAGAGTTTGTTGCAATGGTTATGTGACTGAAAATAAAAATTTCAAATGTGCGGTAATTAATAATGTCGTGCAAAAATTACACCCTGGAAAGAGCTGTAAAATATATAATACTTTTAATATATAGCGTACAATAATAATCATTTTATTATCCAATTAATTATAACATACCAGAGTTAACTGATGAGTTAATATTAAAAGCATGCAAAGTTATTTAGGGAAACAACTCAGTAAAATACTGTTAACTTATTTCAGTGTATAGAACGGTAAACTGTCAGAAGCTTACTTATTACTATTTCCTTTCATTGGAATTTTCCTTAAAAAAACTTAAATATAGGTTCCTCACAAATTAGTGATTTGATCACTAAGTATGAAGTATATTTTATTTTATAAGCTTAAGTTTTATCAATAGAATACTAATAAAATGTTGAATACAAAATTATGAACTATCGTATACAGGGTGTGCCAATAAAAATTCCCTGGTTGAATATTTCGGAAACTACTAGAAATATTTTAGTTCTGTAAAAGCCCATAGAACTTCCAGATCTCTTAAATGTACCAAATGATATAAATGATCATTTTCTGCAACATGGTATAAATAACTTTGTTCCATCTAGTACACTTTTATAATGCCAATTTAAAGACTAATTTTTATATGTTGTTCACACTCTGATATTAAGACAGATATTGGCACCTCCTCATAAAACCGCCATTTACCGTAGATCTTTCTCATACAATATTACTTACTTATATAACAGGTTACCTCCAATCTATAAACATGTCTACTGCTAGCTTTAAAATACGAATAAAAACATGTCTCTTAACTATTTAGTAACTAATACTAATTAATAAGGATTTGAACAACTAACTATTTATAGCCAGGGCCTGTCACACATATGCAATTTCTTGCTCTTTAACAATTAATTTAATTATTATGTATGTATATCTATGTTAATTACATGTTAGTCAGACCTATCGTACGTATATTATAGTATTTAAATAAGGCTATAACTAAGATAAGATTTTTGTAGGATATGTATTAACTGTTGTAAACTGTGTCCCTTTTGTAAAATTATTGTAAACACATAATATCTGCAAATAAACTTTATTATTATTATTATTTTCTCTCGGTTGCCCGATGCTGGACAGGACTGCCGTGGCCTCCGATTCCACACGGAAGTCGCACCAGGGATTAATTACAGCCACTCCCCACGATTCGCGGGGTTAGTTACTGTAAGTACCCAAATCATGTGCCCTTAGTAGTCGGAGGGAGCCCAGAATGACCGCCTTCTGCATCTGGCCTGCCAACCATTCGGCTGACTTCTGGCAGACCGGTACGGCTTTTAATTCAGAGAGCAGTGTAGGCCCCATCCCACCGAGAACACCAATAATCAGGACGACAGAGTAGTCAGGGTACAGCGCATGAAGCTCATACCGGAGATCTCGGTATTTAGTCCGTTTTTCCTCCTCCTCTAAGATGATGTTTGTCTCGGCAGGCGCCGAGAACTCGATGACATACACCACTTTGGTTTGGTAGTCGAGGAGTACTATGTCAGGCTTGTTGGCTTGAATTATCCTGACGGTCGGAAACGAGAAGTTCCAATAAATTCGGCATTTCTCGTTCTCGACAACGAACTCGATCTCTCCGGGGACATAAGACAGCACTGGTGTTTGGTCTACCTCAAAGACCGGCTCTACCGACCTCAAAGTCTTAGCATGCAAGATACGGATAAATATCTTGTAACAGGAATTGAGGCAAGTAGCTGCCTATAGTTATTAGTATTATTATCTAGAAAAAAATCGAAATTCCAAACGTTTTCGAGAAATTCGGGTTTAAAATATTTAATATTTATAAAACTAAAATCGCAGTAACTTTCTTACATTAAATGAAACCACATAGTATCTAATTGAACTGGTAAATTATTCAGTAGCACAGGTAAATCATTTTGTATAAAGTGTAAATATTGTTCACCATTTAAATTTTCATGATAAAGATATGGACCAACAATGTATTTATTTACAATGCCGCACCAAACATTTACCCCAAATCTTGTCTGGAATCAGGTGTATCTCATCCATTTAGGATTTTCTTAGTGTCGACAGCTATGTCTGGTTATTACTTCGTTGTTGTGGAATCTAGATTCATCACTGCAAATAATTTGATTTGGCAAATTAGGATTTTCTTCTAAGATAATGCCAAAAAATCTATTTCCCGGTCTTAAGTGGTGCACCAAATAAATTTTATATGTATAAAGTTAATTATTTCTTAGAGTCCTTCTACACGAAGTTACAGAAATATTAGTTTGCTCATTTAATTTACGTGATGACGTGTGGGGGTTATTTTCTTTTGTTTCTTACACTAACGCTATATTTTCAAAGTGTTTTTGTTTTTTAAACTTCCATAATTATCTAAATTAGCACATAAACTTGCAAACGTTTTCCGATCAGGCCTTGGTCTTGGAAAAACTAAATATTTGACAATAATAAATGTAATTTTTGGTTTAACTGGAAGATGTAAAAAAGTTTTATTGCCATATTATTCACATTTCCTCTCAAAGAAGAAAGTTTCAAACGAATTATCGTCTAAAATTTAATGGATATAACTGCTGCACTTATATTTTCTGATGTTGAGGCTGCACCAAGAACGATATCTACATCAGCATCCTCATCTACGTTGTGTACAGTACATCTCTGCCTTGTCAATAGATTGCTTATAATGGAAATAATTCCATAATTGTTGTTTTCATTAGCCAAGAATTGTTCTTTCTTACCAACTAACTTCATATATGGATGAAACTTATATTCCTACTGTTGTTGATGTAGCGTCTTATGTGGGTCATGGCCCTGATCGTAGTTGACCCACTCTAATCTTCAAAAATAATATTCATCATTTGTTTGTGTTGTTCACTACTTCTCACCGAAACTCTAGTGTATTCCTATACAAAGTTAGAAGTAGAAGACAGGGGTACAGAAGATAGCAACTGTATCCTCTGAATTTCTGTAAATCTGCATCCTCGTGTCAGTCCCACTGCTTTTCAGGGAACGCTTTTCAGGATACTTCTATAACTACTATTATTATTATCAGGTCTGACCCAAGCTCGGCTCATAATCTGTCACTTCCTTTTATGACAGATTTACCTTTCAATATCGTTTTATGAACGGTGAGATTTTAGACGACATATGAAGCATTTTCTGTAAGTACAGGTATAGTGACCTGAGATAATTGTGATGTTCTGCTGGTATAAATACGATGAAAATCTCCAGCACAGTTTGAAAGTGCGATTCCCGCGAGCCTCTTCTTTCAGCTGTTATACAAATACGCGCGAAACATTTATTATTCTCTAATGTAAGTTCTTTTCTCCTCCAAAGCAGTTCCAATCTGGGATAATACAATAGACAATTCCACATCCTCAGCTTGCTTCAGCATGTCATCATCGAGCAGTTTACTAGCTTCCTTAACTCCTTAATGAGGTTATGAGGGGATACATATTCATTTCTGAAACTAGTAAGGCACTAAGAGCTGCCTCTAGTACGGGCCGGAGCCAAGAGAGCGGCACGGCAAAGACGTTTCCTTAAATGACAGGAAAGATGGATACCGATACGACAAGCCGATGGACGCATGGGCTTATTCTAGACTTGAAGAAATGGTGTAGCCGGAAACATGGTCAGATGGAGTATCACCTGACCCAGGCGCTAACCGGCCATGGTTGCTTCGACGAATACCTGACCAGGTTCGGAAAGACACAAAACGCTTCATGCCTTCATTGTGGCAAAGTCCCGGATAAAGTCCGTCACACCATGTTCGAATGCGGAAAAAGAGGAGCTCGAAAGGACCCTCAGAGTGCGTATATGCGAGGAAAACCTCATCAGGTACAGGTTGCTCAGCGGTGTCCACGTATTTCATTGCGACGATGAAACACAAGCGACCTAGGTCGAGAGGAACAACGTGCAAGAAAATCACCCATGAACCCCTAATGTCATAGAGAATGGGAGAAGTAGGGAAATTGCGACCATAGAAGGCGGAGTCCAATCGGGCGTATACGGGCACTATGTAACGGTTTCATATCGCACAATGAGGATATTAATTATTCGAACTTAAAGGTAACAATTAGGTTCTAAATTAGATTGTCAAAAGTAACTAGTCGGTATTTTATGGGATGCCTAGCTAGTTAGATTCAATGGGTGACGATATCAATCCTTCAAATGCTACATAGTCCTACGGGCAAATTTCGCTAAGATCTGCAATACAGAACTCGCTCATAGGCGCCGTGCAGTAAACTGTAATTTCTAAATTAATCTACCGCGATATCACGGCTTCCCGAATAAAATCTATGATTGCCCCTTTTTGGGAATAGATCGATCTTTTGTTTCTAAATAACTTTTCAATTTTATATACCTCTACTTTCCGCACGCTGTTTCGATAATTTCGCTACCAAATCTCGACACCAGCAATCCACGTTCATAAATAGTAACTTTCAAATCTCATTTTACGGTATGGTATGCCTGTCTGTTCCCTCCAATATATATTTTTTTTGAATAAAACTAGGTAATAAAAAAGGGGACAGATATACGTGAGACTGCTGTGGAGACATATTGGTGAAAAGACTGTTGTGGAATGTTTTTTTACCTTTTTGGGATTTTAGTCACTTTTCACGCAAATATATTTCGACTGTCCTTTCTCGAGTTCCTATTTAGTGTTGAAACTAAGTGTTATGTAAAGTCGTGCCTTTCTGGGATTAGCACGTCTTCACGAATGTTTTCTTGGCCACGTGAAAACGTCTCACTGTAGTTGCATTCGTCAAATTTGAATAAAAAAACCTTCAGTATATAAATTAAAATTCTTTTATGTCCACTCTCGTTTTCGAGAGATTTAATTCATTTTCCCGAAGATTATTGATTAGCTTTCACCCTGATACCTGGTTATATGGAGAAATATTTAACCACTCATTTGGAATGGAGCAAATCCATCCAAATTCATCCAAATCCACCCTCGATCCACGACTATCATTTGGACATTCATTTCACCCTGCGGTTACCCGTAAGAAGACCGGAATATTGCAGATAAGTTTTATGTTTTGTCCGTTTTATAACTCATTGCAAACACATAAACCAACAACCAATACAATGTAATTAATTTATGGTGTAATGCTCTAGTTTAATTGACAAGAAAGGAATAGGTCACTGGTATTGTACCAAACGTAAATTAATTTTTTTTAATGACTTGAGAATTTAGTGCATATTTTGTTTATATATTCCTGTTTTGTAAATATTAAAAGATTTATTAAAACCACGCGAAATTCATTTGGCAACCAAAATTTATAACCTTGGGCCGTACTGTCTGTCAATTGTACATAATAAAAAAATAAGGTCCTTATGAAATATACTTTTTTGGGAATATTTTGTATAGAAAGTCTGTCAAAATAAACCTTTTGTATTCGTGTTCATATATTTTATGTTCTATTTTAAAGGTAAGCATACTATTTATATCAGAAAACTATTTACCCCCTTTCCTAAAGCAATTAACATTTTTTTTTTGGTTTGCAATCTAGCATTATTTAAAACCTCTATAGGTAGTTCTTTTCGTGGTTCTGGAGTACTTGTTATATTTTTGTTAGCAATATACAGGGCACCTAAACTAAAGCACGCGGCGTCCAAAATAAATCAAAATCTAAACAATTTTGCCATACGGCGTTACGGCCATAGATCCTTGTATATATAGGAGGGTTGAGCTAGTAGGAAATAAAAATATATTAAGATAAGCCGACAGAGCTTGCCTAAGTAATTTATGCCACCTGGTACTTGTGAATTATTGGAAAATTATTAAGTTTGAAATAAATGATCCTGAGAAACGTGGCAACCATCCCGAAGAAATGCAAAACCCGGCCCAAGCTATCGCGCCGGATGCCAGGAGGCCCCATTGTGGGTAGATTACTACCTCTAAGCCCCGGGAAAAAGTACCATATGAATTTGTACCACTATATAAACAGTTTTTGTTGACATCATATGTAGTACCGCATTTGATCCAAAATTTGTAGAAGTACATTGGACAATCATAAACCATTCATCAGAGTGTTTTTTGTTTCTTTATTTCAAGATATTTTTACCTGAAAATTTTCCGACATGAAAGGTGAATGCTTATTCCAGTGGCATATCATTCATTTCATGTGGATAAAGGCGCATACAGGATTAGTTTATCCCGAGCAGATGGACCTTCTCGCTAAAAGAGCCTCTACAGATTATAATAAAAAAATAAATGAAATCCCGGTTACAGATTGTTTTCCAATTTTTAAAAGGGAACTAATGACTAACTGGATTATGCTGTACAACAACGCTTACAAAGAAAAGCCAACTAATTATGCTCTTATACACCTAGTTATATCCCGTCATCAATGGTATCATAATGTAACGGTCCCAAGAAAAATATATATCTTAAAATTTAATCATGGGCGTTTCCCGTACCACCTCAACAAAATAAAGATTGTAAACAATAATTTATGGTCATGTGGAAGAGTAGGGGATATAAATCATATATTTTTTTAATGTACTGTTTTCCCTGTAGAACGATCTGAGCTCATAAATAAGCTCCTTAAGCAAAATTTCCAATTATCAATAAATAGAGATAATACATAAATAAAAGAAAAAGTTAAAGAAAATGAAAAAAATAGTTAAAAAAACACAGGTATTTTAATATTAAGTTTGCTACATTTATACTTGTTAAATAATTTGTTTGGTATGTTTTTTTATGCTATAAACATTAATGTTCTAACCGGGAATGCTATAGTTATGCAATAGAGCTAGAATTTTAAAAAAAATGGTACATTAGAGGTCGGTCTTAATTGAATGACATTGGTTAATGGTAAATCCAAGGCCATTAAAAAAAGAATCTGCAACAACATGGTTTCCACAACTACCGCTGGCCTCATTTACATCATCTGCTTCTTTTTGCGATGAAAACATAAATTTTGATGCACTTAAAAATTATTCACAAACAATTCAGAAGAGCCAGTGTCCAATTTTGAAATCTGTTTTTGAAGAGGTTCCCGTTGATCGTTTGTCAGATAATGTTTATGTTATTTAGTAACGCTTCCTGTCCTAAAACCGGGCGAAAAAGCTTCTGAACCAATTTTGCCCATGTTAAAGGCATAAATGTTCAGTTTGCTTGGACTATTCTGTAATTATTCTGTATTATTTATTGTCCGTAAATATTAATTTAATAGGATTAAAAATAGCCATCCATTTCTGGATTAAACACGCTCAATTGAAAACCTAATTAATTCATATTTCCCGGCAATAAATAATATAGAATTATCAGATATCTGTAAATACATATGGATGGCATATTTATTGTTTACAATAACAGTAAATTCCTTACATGTATTTATAAATAATAATTGAGGCAATTTTCCCTTCTCTTTGATATGATAGAAGCATTTCATAAAAGTATTACGTTGAATTTTACACAAGCAGTTTTATTTTTAGATAAATATGCCGCAAAATTGTATAAACGCTTTTTATCTCTCGAAAAAGGCAGACAAAAATATTATTTAATCTCTAGCAGCAATCTGTAAACAAATCATTTTAATAGGTACAAATATATCATTTGAATTCTAAAGAAAAAAGTTTGCAGGGCATAAATTTTAAATATCTTCTTTATGCCCACGCGGCTAGTAGATGTGAATCCGCTTTTTGCCGAGATCCAACCGCAAGGGCAATAAAACCACATAAGAAACAAAGGGTCATATATTTCCGCCTTTTATCCAGATTTAATCATTTATTTATATACTAAAGGAAATATCGATTTGACTCTTCGTCTTGGACCAAAATTTCAATTTTCTGTAGATACAAATCCATATGCCATTAATCTCAGTAAAATACAATGTAAAAAATTGCACCGTAATTTTTTTTAAACTCAAGTTACACGGTAAAATGCTGCGGTTACTCAGTTTGCAAGGTCGTGGATTTTTTAATGTTTAGTGATATATTTTCTATATCAGTGAAAATAAATTTACTTAGGGTAGTTACTTAAATAGAAGGCACCAATGAACCGAAAGAATTTAAACAAGTATAATTAATCAATTGATAACTTCAACTATAAGTTACATATCTGACGTTTATAATAAAGAAGGTAGACGAAATATTTTTCAAGTTTATATTAACAAAATGGGCGAATACGAACATACAAACAGTAAAAATGAGAGATACACTTGCATAGCAATCGATACTTATTTGATAATAATAAAAATAATAATAGTTTCATTGATCCAACAGACGTAAGTCCACATAAACAATATACTATACAAACAAGTGTGAAAAGTGATAATAAACATTACCATCGGTGGCAAATATAAACAAAACAGAAAGTATTAACAAATATACATTTCAAATGTGCTTTTAGAGGGCGGAATATTAAAACATAATATTTTTAGTCGCAAACTTCTCTATAAAATACTTATTTTACTATAAGGAACGTAACCAGACTGCCACCAAGAGCTACTCTCCGGGCTATGTGCCCCACCGAGCGCTGAATTACAAGTTACACGCCTGGCGCGTTAAGTGTAATAATTGCATATTACCATCAAAACGCTAATGCTTCGTCTTTTGGCTGGTGTTTGTCGCAATCGAAGCATTAGCGTTTTGATAATAATATGCAATTATTACACTTAACGCGCCAGGCTTGTAACTTGTAATTCAGCGCCCGGCGGGGCACATAGCCCGGAGAGTAGTTGTTGGTTGCAGTCTGGTTACGTTCCTTATAGTAAAATAAGGATTTTATAGAGGAGTTTGCGACTAAAAATATTATGTTTTAATATTCCGGCCTCTAAAAGCACATTTGAACTATGCTAAGCCCAGTCAGGCTATTTATTTCACGATTGCAACAGACACTGGACCGCTAGAGGGAGCCTACTGACTATTTTACATATCGCTATTCCAAAGATACCGAAATGTACTAAATGGTCAAGTGATCCTCCTGTCGGTCGTCACATGCCTAACTTGCACTGACGAGAGCTAACAGCTCGAAACTGCAGTCTGCAAGTGGTATGTGACGACTGGCACGAGAGCTCCTTTAAGTAGGATTAGTCTTTCGGCTGGTATTTGTTGTAATCGAAGCATTAGCGTTTTGATGGTAATATGCAATTATTACACTTAACGCGCTAGGCTTGTAACTTGTAATTCAGCGCTCGGCGGGGCACATAACCCGGAGAGTAGTTGTTGGTTACAGTCTGGATACGGTCCTTATAGTAAAATAAGGATTTTATAGAGGAGTTTGCGACTAAAAATATTATGGTTTAATATTCCGCCCTCTAAAAGCACATTTGAACTATGCTAAGCCCAGTCAGGCTATTTATTTCACGATTTCAACAGAGACTGGACCGCTAGAGGGCACCTGCTGACTATTTTACATGTCGCTATTCCAAAGATACCGAAATATACTAAATGATCAAGTGATCCTCCTGTCGGTCGTCACATGCCTAACTTGCACTGACGAGAGCCAACAGCTCGAAACTGCAGTCTGCAAATGGTATGTGACGACTGGCACGATAGCTCCTTTAAGTAGGATTAGTCTTTCGGCTGGTATTTGTTGTAATCGAAGCATTAGCGTTTTGATGGTAATATGCAATTATTACACTTAACGCGCCAGGCTTGTAACTTGTAATTCAGCGCTCGGCGGGGCACAAAGTCCGGAGAATAGCTGTTGGTTGCAGTCTTGTTACGTTTCTTATAGTAAAATAAGGATTTTATAGAGGACTAAAAATATTATGTTTTAAATATATATTTACGAAATATTTCTTAAGGTCTAACAAAACTATTAAAAATATCAATATTATATTGAATGTAGTTATAAGCGCGACACAGAAATAAGTGGAGGAAACAGGTGCTGATTAGTACCAGGCACTTTATATGACAATTTCTAGTAGAAAATCTTGGCACATGAAATTTTACCTGAGAAAGGAAATATATTCATCTATCTGGCCATGTAATACTTTGTAAAGATAAGTGACCTGGTAATTTCTCATTTCCGTGTTAATGAGGCCAAATAACCTAAGCATTTCACAGTATGAAACGTCTCTACCAGGGTGCAAACCAAATTCGGTATAATACAATGTACAAAATTAGCGTTATATACGTTCGAGAGACTGGATGTGAGTATTGGAATATGGAGCCCATACGACACAAGGATACTCTACCTTACTGTGCACATAAGTATAATTAATATACCTACTATTTTCCAAGTTTTAATGTTATGAAAGTCCTTGATGCTTCTAATTACAAAACCTAATATCATCATCACCTCACTAGAAACCTGTTCTATGCGGGGAATAAAAGATAACTTTGATCAAATATAACACCCAAATCCTTAATCACAGTTACTCTGGTTATCGTTTTGGCCATTAATTTGATAGTCAAATTCAGTAAGGGTTAATTTGCAAGAAAAAGTAATTACTGTACATTTTCCTATGTTGATTTTCAGGTTATTGTTAGCATACCACATAACTACTTCATTAAGATCATTTTGCAGTGACAGGCAGCTCTTGACGTTATCTATAATATTAAAAATGTTCAAGTCATTTGCATATAATAATTTAGGCACTTGAATAGCCATAACAAGACCGTTAAGAGAGAGAAAATAATTAATGGGCCCAAATTACTTCCTTGGGTGACACCACTCGTTACTGCATAGGGTAATGACCTTTGTCCTATGCAGTCGACATATTGCATCCTATCAGCTAAGAAAACGTTATTAAATTATCCGAGATACTGTAACCATGCAACTTACGAGGTAAGGTAGTGATCCACCTGATCAAAAGCTTCTGATATGTCCGTATATATAAATAACATCAAGTTACTTTTTCTTTTATCTAGAGGGTGAAAACTATATTGTGGAAAATTGCAAAGATTCGCATTAATACTGCAATACAATGTGATATGTGGTTGTACAAATAACATGGAATAATGGATTCTGACAATTTGACGAAGTTGCAAATCAAGCCAATAGGTCGATAATTTTCTATTTGATACTTATCACCTGTTTTGAATCCAGGAAGTACTTTCCATAATTTCAATTTATTTGGCAATGTGGCAGATTTGAGACAGCAATTATAGATATAACACTGGGGCTTAACAAAACATGAAGTTCAGTCCTTTACAATAAAGGCTGGAAGTAAATCTGGACTCGTAGTTAATTTAGGTTTAAACTTCTTCGTCGTTTCAAGGATGTCACTAACACTCACTTACTTCACAAACAGAAAGCACGTTATCATTAAATACATATGAATCAGTATAAATGTGGCCATTTGATGGTTTTAAGTACACTGAGCTGAAGTAATAAGAGAAAGCGTTTGCGATGTCATGTGCAGCAGTATATTCCGTGTCTTCATACACTATTCGTCCAGGTATCCTTGTGCTACCTTTACTAGCATTAATATAATTCCACAGGTGAGAAGTATCGTGCTCCATGTCATTTTCAGCTGCATGGATAAAGTTGGTTAAGGCTTTATTAATTTAAAGCTTGACCGTCTTTCTCAGGGTACAAAATCGTTGTTTGTAATACAACAATTTAGGTTTATCTTTTATAATGATGCACTTTTTGTTTGATTTGATCATTTGTATAATTTTTCCAGTATACCATACAGAATATTCACGCTTCGAAGTCCCTCTTTTTTAGGAACATACTTATCAAATTGGTTATAGAGCACTTCAAACAAATAATCGGAAGATGCATTTATATCATTTATTTGAAAGAGAGGATCCCAGTTCGCAGTTTGTAATGCAGCGTATAAAGCACGAAAGTCACATTTTCTGAAGTTATAGGATTGGTTTTCATTAATTTCAAAACTAGAGAGAGTTATGTCATTCGAAATAGTAATGATGGATGATGTGCATGCTCCTGGACAAGAAGGTGAAGTGATTATTAAATCCAATAATCTTGAATTAGAATTAGATGGTGTGGAAACGAGCTGAAATTATAAAATGCTCTATAAATATTTTAGCAAAATTTTAAACCTTCCTTGACTCAAAATAAGGGATGTTGCGGACAACTTTTTTGAGTCTTATTCCTAACAGTATCAGGAATATATATATACGTAATATAAAAACTTTATAAATTATTTCTCATATTCTACGCTTTTATGTTTAATTTACATGTACTAAATTTCAAAAAGACTTTTTAGATTTGGGCAATGACAACGGTCAGTGCTTCCATTATTACAAAAATTAGTATGTCAAATTAACAGTTTAAAATCCGTTCGTAGAGCCCATTTGTACTGTTTACGATGAACTATAAAATTAAAGACATCAAAGAACCTTCCCGAAAAAATCCATCCGATGGTTCGATGCGACCAACATTTACGTTTTGTAATTTCACCGGCGACTCCGCCATAACTTCGAACTAATCGAGTATCGCTTTAAATAAGTAACTGTTGAAAAGTGAAAAACGAAACTCTTACTATAGAATAAGTTGTTTGAATAGCCGTCCATCCATTTGTCTATCAGAGGGGTTTATCTCCGAAACTGCTACAGGCAGAAACATCAAATTTCATATGAATTTGGTTTTCCCATGTAGCTCAGTCGTTGCTCTAAATATGTTTTCTCAAGTGCTCTCGTAGATCATCTTAAAAAATTAATCCAGGCATGGATTTTCGCCAGTCTAAAAATTTTTTTTAAATTATCTCCGATATGTTTACTAAAAATGCTCATTTTCATTACGTTTCTTTTTCCTTATTTCCGAAACTATCGAGTTGCAAATTGTGGAAAAATCTGAAATGGTAGGGAAATGTGAGAATTTATAAAACGTTCTAGTGGACCATTTAACGGGCCAGATTTTTAAGACAATCTGTTGTAGTTGTTGCTGTATATACCTATCTACATAATATATTGTTAGTATAAGATCCTCGACCTGCTCGTATTTGATCATTTTTTCTTTTAAATATCTGTATTTGATGATTAACTAGGTTATACATAGAAGTCTTGCATTACTTTCAAACTTGTAAACACACTTTATGCCATAAGTTTTTGCCAAAAGGTAAATAGTAATACTAATCAAATTGGAAATAATATTTGTTATGGATAGATTTTATATAAAAGTCAATACACCCGTATAAATTTCAATATAAAATTTAATATCAAAAGTAAGCTCCAAAACCGCCATAAATCCTTATTAAGGGGAGGATGGAGAGATTAACTAAAATTAGTTTTATGTAAAGCTTCGCTAAATAAGAGAAAGGAATAAATACATACAGCATTATAATTGATTTTGTACGCATGGCCTAAACTTTTTGTCGTTCATTCAAAATTGGTATCTATATACTTTTATTATCTATCTATCTTATAGCCTTTAATGAAGTATCTAGATCTTTGCCCTTCGAATGCCGTTATTTAGGCACTCCTGTATACACAGATCTATGGCATAAATTTCTGCCTGGCCGATGAGGACGTTGGGGTGTTACCGAAGGCTTTAGATAGTCTACATTTAGGTCCTGTTACGCCCACTTCTACCCCTTCAGCCATATTAAATTAGTCTGTATAGCAGACGAGTGACCATTGCTCCAATCTTAGTGCCTCTATCCTGCTCGTCTGACTGCGTTCAATCGAGCAGTTCTGTTTGATTGGCATTCAGTCAGTGAATTTGTTCATGGAGATAAAGAGAACAAGCTCCAAAATCCTTAACCAGATCGCCTTGTTTAAATTTAAATGCCTGATGCAATCTTAAGGCACCAAGTGCTGCCTCCTTCCTCACATGCAAATACAGAGGAAGTAGGTAAAACATTGCCTCCATAACTGCCGACGGACACGAGTGCTTTGTTCCTATAGTTCCTAAGCGGGCAAGGCGTTGCAATTTCTGCAACTTTCCTTATGCTAATTTTTCTACTGTTCTTGGCCACCATGCACATGATGCATAGATCACCATAGGTCTGACAACCGAAGGGAAGGACCAATGTGTAATTTTCGACTTCAGATTCCAAGTCTTACTAAATAGCCAAATAGCCACTGTTGCTTTGGTAATTGTTCCAAAATGCGAGTTCCAAGTAAGTTTCTGATCCAAGATTACTCCTAGACACTTGACTTCACTGGAGAAGTTTAGCATTGCTCCATTCAGCATAGAAGTTCTACGATTGAGAATCTTACAAGGTTTGATATATTTATGTTTATCTGACACTTTGATTTATGTCATCCACATCCGTAATGAATAAAATTGGCCCCAACACACTTCACTGCAGCAGCCCCATGATCTAATAATTTTAATAAATGTCATATTGTTCACGTTATCTCGTGCATATGTATTTACGCTTTAAGCTATTCTTAATTTTGCACTACACCTTAGCAGCTATTTTTAATACTGATGTTAACAATAGATAACAAATTAACTGGTTAAATGTGCATTTAGATACACAAATAGAATTTAAAATATAGTAATAAGTAGCACTATAACTAATTTTAAAATATAAAATATATTTTCAGGCATAATAAAGAAGTACACCACATATGTCAGACTAGATAATAGTAATTCCAGAATTCCTACCCGGCGTATCGCATCAATATATCGATCAGATGACTTATTCCAGCTAAAGTGTCCTTTAATTTCCGGCACTTCAGTGAATTATGGAACAAACATTAACAGGTTTTCCTCTAATTAAAATCAAAAACTCCTTACGGCGTTTAATGCGCTTATACAAACGTAAAAAGTTCATAAATCGACGTGTAAATGAATTAACAATAATTAAGTTAAACCAAAAGCATTAACATTTAAATTTTGTACTACATCTTCGTCACGCTGAAATAAAGCTCTATCTTATTAAATAGTTTACGAGCATCATGTGAACACATTATTAATTCAACGTACGTGGCAGCGTTCCACGACTATGGAATAACAATTGGAGATTTTCCTGGCTTACTTGACCGGTACATGCAGCAATATCACTCACTGATGGTCTTCACAATCCTTTGGCACTAGTTCAAAAACGTACGTACATATTTACGTTGCCAGTCTTATGTTTTTAAGTGAACCAATATAAATTTAATTAAGAATCAAATTTCTCCCCGCAACTGAAAATTTTAATTGAACTAATTATTGACGTTATTGTATTCTAATTTAATCATACCCAAACTTAACTCCATGTCTGTTCACTCATAGTTGAAAATTAAAAGTCCATTGGGTAGTATCCTTATAAACTGGTTAACTAACAGCATTAATAGTACAATATATAATAAGGACCGTAACTAGGTATTTACCGTACGATTATAAAATGACATCTTTTATTTCTGTATCTGTAATCTGTAACCATGAAAGATTCATGGTTTTATAAAGTGTTTCATAGAAATATAACATATTATTTAATTATGCAATGAGCATTTAATGATAGATATTAAGAGAATACAATACAATACCAGTGTCTTAATAGTTATTAAAAATGTGAGCGCATACATTATTTTTTCTACGACCAGTCATGGTAAAATATAAAATTAACACTTAATTTCTGCAATTTATTAATTAATAGATTACAATTTACAATTACAAATTTAAAATAAAATTTTGTGATAAAAAGAGCCTGTTTCTGAAATGTTAAATAAAGTTATCTATTCATAAATTAGTAACATAGTAACAATAAAAATACTTATTAGTCGAGGACAAAGCATAGTATTCTACTCGCATATAATGGCTACTATTCGCTACATAAACAGTGAGTAAGACTTATCAAAATTGATAAATTTTAGATCTGTCATCAATATTTAATATTGACTGAGTTTGAACATAACGAAAAATTTATATCATAATGAATATCATTATTCATTATAGTACTGGTAGTAAATATCTAATAAATTAATTAATGTACGGGAGTAGAAAAATATAAATATTTTCACTAACAATTATTGTCAAACTTTCTTGAATTAGCATGCGTACCGTAAAGTACTGTTTATCCCACTCAAAATCAACCAGTGGGGTAAAGATTACTTTATCATACTTCGTGCGGTAAAGTATTAAAATTTTATTTACACAGAACAGGTAGGCATCTCCAAACGCTTTCGATTAATAAGAATTAAAATACCATATTGAGTAAAAAATGTTGAGGACTGAAAAGTATGCCCCTAAATTAACGACGAACTTAATTTTTAGTTATTTTTGTAGGGTTATTAATTTCATAGAAATGGAAATTTTAAAATGGCGTAAGAAACCTGTATACACAGTGGCTGTATACAACTTTTTATATTGAACAGCGCTCCTATCTGGCAAATCAAAACAGTACGTAGTTGGTTATATGGCAAGAAGTTTCAAATTTCGAAGGCCAATGAAAGAAATTGAAAATATTCTGATTAGTTTCGGAGATATACGACAAAATTCGAAATAGCTCGTTTTCCTTTTTTTGCTTAGCGGCTTTTAAAAGATATTAAAAAAAACTTTATGAGAATATTTTGTTGTATATTAACTTTGCTATACGTTTAGTTCAAATTAAAAAATATACGCATAACCAAAATATATTAAACTTTATAAAGAAATATTGTCAAATTTTAAAACGAACTATAATTGAATCTAAACAAAATTATTATATGTTATAAACAAATCTGATAGCAAAAATAAAGGCTACTTGGAAATGTATAAATAAAAATATGAATAGGAATCAAAAACAAAAAATAGAAAAAATCGTATTAAAAACAAATGAAAACAATTTGTTTGAGGTCCATCAGTATTTACTGCAACACCAAATTTTTTATGGCTTTAGGGGTGTATCTTACAGCTGGTTCTAGTCTTATCTTGATAACCGAATGGTGTATATGTAATTAAAAAAAATTGTAGACAATGAGATATAACGATAAAAACTGAACAAAAACTTAAATGTGGTATTCCGCAAGGCTCAATCATTGGCCCTGTACTTTTTTAATTTACATTAATGATCTTGTTGTTAACTTTAAAATGGTACAGTTTTCCCTGATCGCAGACGATACCAATATACTTTTTAAAGAATCAATGACTGAATGTACAGAAATATCAAATAACATAAATGGCATGACAAAACAGTACATACTCTCTACCCACATATAATTATAATGTCACGAGAAAAAGCGTATTCTATTATGGAGTTAAAATATTTAATCACCATCGGTTATTGCAATGGTGGCGAGTCTAATGTATTCGAGCGTAAGTTAAGACATTACCTGATAAATAATATGTTCTATTCAGTAGAAGAATTTTTCAGTTGTTCATTTTGAGTAGTTACTAATAACTAAAGTAAAAATTCTTTTCTTAATAAACTATTGTGTATATTAACCAACACATGTACAGTGTTGATATATAATTTTTCCTTACATATGTAAGTCATGCTTTTGAGGAAATACAATTTACTTACCTGTAACATACCGTATCCAAATCTTTATTATGACGTTCTGTTTATTCAGGGCCACCATCAACTATATTTTTTAAAAGATGGGTTTCTCTTTTTTGCTTAACATTTTTAAAACATTTGAAATCATAAATTCAGTGGTATGTCACACTTGATAATTTTACTCTATTTCACCGGAAAAATAGTAATTATTGCCTTCGCCTTTCACAAAAAGTAATAAAGGGTGTGCTTCACTTAAAAGCTAATTTTATAAACAATCCAATGTGTTAACTAACATGGTTAACCCGGTTAACCCGGTCCTGCTGTTAACTCAATATTATCTACTTTCTTCTTCTAGAATGCCTTGAAACCCAGTAAGGCGGCCACCTCGCTTACCTTGCTTAGATCCTTTAGATTATTTTGTGCGCGGTTTTATAAAAAACGAAATGTACTACTAGGTTCAAGATCCCAATAAATGATGTATTTGTCGAAGCTTTTAACCTATATACACTAACTATGATTGCTGGCGTTATTAAAGAGATATCTAAGAGACCACGACCTTGCATCAGAAAGTATGATGGGCATTTTGAGCAATTTTTGTAAAGGACCACGCACTTTTCATATGGAAAAGTGGTTTCCGTTAAATTGTCTGAATTTTTTATATCTTATGTATTTCTGAATCCTGAACAAATTTCTCCGCACGATGTTCGAACATCAAGGGTCTCGAGATAGAGGCCGTTCTTGTCAGTATTACTCGTTATTGTGTTTACAGTATGTGCTCAATATATTACACTTATATATCGATATGTAAATCAATATTATGTATATATTACATATATATGACTTTCGCCCTACCAGTAACACAAACTTTTGTACTACTCCAACTACAGAAGAGTTTTTTCACGACTTATTTTGAAAACTCTTTTCAGTCTCTTTTCAAAAATTTTTTCGAAACTCTATTCAAGATTCTGCTGTAGACTGTCTTTAAGACGTCTGTCAAAACTCCCATTTATTTTAACCTCTGTCTCTCTATCGAAGTGTAACACCTCTGGAGTTCCACAGGGCTCTAACCTGGATCCACTATTATTTAATATATTTATAAATGATATTGGATTTGACTTCAACGTTTCTTATATGCTTTACGCTGACGATATGATAATCTAACTCCACCGCTGTATTGACAGCTGATTGGGAAAACTTACAAGAAAATCTTAGTATAAATCAATGTTGTACAAAAAATTATATTTAAATGTTCAAAAACGTCATGTTTTGTCCTCCACAAATAAATTACATAAACAGCTCCAAATAAATAAAAAGAAAACGAGCTACTTCGAATTTTATAGTAGGTATTTCTCCGGAACTATGCGGAATATTTTCAATTTCTATAAATCACTTGATTGGCCTACAAAATACTGAACTTTTATCCTATTAACTGACTTTGTAACTGTTACGGTTTGCGAGATAGCAATACTGTTCAAAAGAAAAAGTAGCTACTCTGTATAATCCAGAGAGTAACGTGAAGTGTTGTCAAGCAAGGTTCAGGCCTAATTCCAAGGCCAAGTATTTTAGCTAATATTAGTGACGTTAGTCTGAAAGTTTGTTATGATTTTAACAAAATCAGACTGTAGAAATTGTGAAAAAACAGACAGCCAAATGGATCCATTCAAGTTTTCACATTTGAAGCGATATTGATTGTTCAACCCCACAGTAACTACCTCAAAATTGTTTACTTTTCAAACTAGTGTGCTTCCTTTTACATTTTGCACTTTCTATAGTGCTCTATAGTATTACAAACAATTTTTTGTTTCAGGTATGTTCCCGAGTAGTATATATTTCGGAGAGGATACGAGATAATTCCGTAAGTAAATATGAAAGAATTTAGACATAAACTCTAAATCAGATTTATATATCAGGTATAGGCTAGTCAGCCTATAAGTTTCTTGTAAAAAGGCATACTTGATAAATTTGAAGATTTTAAATCTAACAGTAATTCCAAAGGAAAATGTGGATGAATAATTATTGTGTTATGGTTCATCGTTAGGATTCTTATTGAAAAATTACATTTAACTGTAGTATGAAAGTGTTTTGTTTGAAAATTTTTGAGTAATTTCGAAGTGATTTTGTCAAAATTCAAACTTTCTGTAATATAAATAAACTACAGAAAAATCCAATATGTATTTTTAATTCAATTATTTATGAATATCTTGCCACCCACTACAGAAAAAAATTACCCTCCTAACCCCATTCCTTATTTCTTAAACACCCCTGTCCGATCCCTTTTCCTACCCTGAAACTCAATCCCTTCAAACAACCATATCTCCGGTCCTAATTGGCCGATTTAAAAAAACCAAAACGCGCCTCGAGGAGACCTTTCTTTTTTATTCGAAACATTTTTTTATGCAGTTCCCCGATCGCACCCAAACTGGTAAAAACTGATTTTCCATATATTTAACTGACTAGCCACTGTAATGTGGTCATCACTACTTGCATTTTAAAAACATCTACCTTTATATACCAGGACATTCCATTCCATTTACGTGTATTTTTACAATAAAATATTCACATCTTTCTCCGGTGCTTTTATCTTGTATATTATATAATGCATAATGTATGTATATGTCAAAGAGCTGACGCGGATACTACATTCAATAACAGTGCCAACAGGGAATGTTTTCAAAGAATGATATTCCTGGAGAAGTAAATGAATTGCCTACGGATATATGAATATATCTGTTATATCATTGTAAAAACGCCAACTTGTCGCAGAGGGTGTTGGGATGATTGGTAAGGTGGATGCTACTACGCCCTCTTGGGTTTAGACGACATATTTACTGCCACTTTCTTTTTAGCTTCCGTATTCGATATACACCCGATAAATTTCATCCAACCTATTTAGTAATTGAATACTACGCAAAATAAATGAGTTGGTTCTACTTTGTTGAGGAATGGAGTGCTGAAATTGCAAGACAACATTATATATGGAGTGTTTCAGTTTTCAATCCCCCTTCGGAGGTTGTAGAAAAAGTTGTTTTACGCAGAATATTTCTAGTAAACTTATACTCAGAATCGCTTCCTAATAAAGAATTACGGGGAAACCATTTTCTTATAAATATTTCAGAAACTGTTTGCTACGAGTTGAACGTACATTAACAAATAGATACGTTGGATCTTAATGATTATCAGATATTACGTAACGAAATCACTTGGGCTACTGTAGCGTAGCAGATACCGTAGGCACTGACTTACCCGGAAAGTGATGTACGTGCCTACGATAAAATTTCTCTAGCTCAGACTATCTCAGGGCGTTAAGCCCAAGCTTACACAAACTATGATAAATTATTAGTTTACTTACTTAACAAATCACTGAGTTTTTCCATATGTAGTGATCGCAGACGAAATAATGACACTTTCTTTAAAAATGAAATGCACTATATTGAACAATTTACAAAATTGGTTCTCTAGAATATAACCTGGCGATGTTCACAGTTGTGGCCAATATTTCACGATTAATCAGTTATAACATTCATAAAATGCCTCGTGTAGCTACACATCGGTTTACAATATTATCATGAATTGTCATAAATTCTGCCACAAAGGTTTGATTTAAAGAACCTCCTTAAATATATGTAAATACATGCATAAAATATTTAAAAATGTACAGGTTAAAATGCCAAAAAGTATAAATTGATGTCCAGCGGAACCACTGAAGGTGGTCCCCGGTAAGTAAAAATAATAAACACACACTTATTTAGGGTGGTACGATACCGAGTCCGGTGGAAGAACTGAAGCCCTGCAGAGATGCCTTCGGGACACAAGAAATGGACCCAAGGATGGGGTTGATCGTGGCCTCACCAGCCCTGGAACCTTCCACTGTTTGTGGATGCCCCGTCCGTGGAACTTCACTGACGTGCGTAGAAGCCCCGTCCGTAGAACCCTAAAGATATCACGATTTAATTCACAGTCAGAAATGCACGTGAAGCGTACTTAATGTGAGTAATTCTGACATAACCTACAAATGAAACATAATTTACCTCACTGATGAGGGAACAATCCACCAAAACTCCTGGAAGCCACAGTCGGATAAATAGGGTTGAGTCGCCTTTTAAATTTGACACTGTATTTCCACAGGAAAGCCTGCAAATTTGCGAAACACGTGGGTAGAGAACGGGCAAGATGGCGTGAAGAGGTTAGCTTACCTTGTGTAATTTAATATTCTGCTTCCGCAGATAAAATTTACTCACAAACACAAAATATTCCGCTAAACGGAACAACAACGGATTGAGGAAATTTTCTTGAGTTGGTTATTCTAAAATCCATGCGGATGCCTTGGATAAAATCAAGGTTCACAGAATAACAACTAACCAACAAGCCAAGCCAAGCCAACCAAAAATGTCTGCTTCCGTTTTCCCTGTTGATCACGTGTCACAAATGTGTCGCCCTCCCATGGAGAATAGCGAAATGTGTTACGGACGTGTAGCAGTTGTTATAATGCGGCCCACAAAACGCTAAAGCGTATGGTGGGTCGCATACGCTAGAGGTCCGTAACATGTTGAACGTATTCTAATATATTTTTATATGATGATTGTTTCACCAAATACCTTTGATTTCATTGTACTTTGGTTTATGTAAAATAAACAAAGGTGTCTCGTTTGGGGGATCTTGATTATTTGTTATCAATAATTTTTTCTCTGATAGAAATTTTATCAAATTAATAGGGAATTGGAAATCTACAGACAATAATAAATAAGTGATGTAGTCTTAGTCAGAGTCGTTAAAATGCATCGTTTCCGAGGAAATTTGGGTTAAAATAAATTGGGCTCGCGTATTAATGTTGATCATGAGGTACCTATTGATTTTCTAAATCATTTTAAGTATGCTATGAGGAAATGAATATAGATAGATATTTAATGACAATTTGAATTGTCAAATTAAAAGTAAAGTAAGTCAAAGTATTATTCTACTGTTGTTATTATTTTTCTTATTCTTATCAAGTAATCCATGGAATAAAATTTGGAAAACAATTAAAAATGTCACAAAAATTACTTAAAGCATTAGTTCTGTCAGATTTGAGTTGTGTACAAGAATACTGTAAAAATTCGGAAAATTTTCCGGTTGAACCTTTCGCGAAGAGGGGGGGAAACTTACATGTAAAGATAGAGAAAATCACTTTTTCGGACATAACTCGCTTAGTTTGATTCGGATTGAAAAAGTGTATAAGGATAAAATGAAGGGCTCGCGAATGCGCGTAAACTGAATTTTGACTAGTCGAAATAGGTGTAGCGGTTCCCGAGATACTGCGATTTGAAGGTACGGATTTGTATACGGATTTTTCGCTGCGGCACCGGCGGGAATGTACCGGGATCTGTTTTCGCGTTTTTTTCAGGAAGAAAGCGACTTGGCGACTTCTTTTTGTTTACTCGGATAGACACTCAGGACCTAACCACTGTGTACAAATGCCAAGGTTGATTATTTGGCCGATAGCCGCGTGGGTTAAGACGCGAGGTGACAATCGAGATTATTCTCACGAATATCGCGCCATCGGGTTCGAATCCCGGCTTCGGCACTGTTGGAGGAAATGGATGTATGTCCGCGTTCTTTCAATGTGTAACCCCCTTCCGCGCAAGCCTCTGGCTTCTGGTATTGGGGATTGTCTAATTTATGTAGTGTTATTATTATTTAATGGGGGGTGGGGGAGGGGGAAGGGTAAACGTAATTGAAATTAAAACTGCTGTAACTTCCGCAATTTTTTTCCGCACATCGCGCAGAAAGCGTGAGATTGTATACTAATGTGCTTACTTTGAGTTCCGAGTATTTTAAACTTTCGCCATAAATAAACAAATAGTTGCGAAATAACCGATTTATTGCTGTTATTATTTTTACAGGAAGAATGAAGAAACGGGGGTGTGGAGATTTGTTTTTCGCCGTCGAATGTGGAATTTTTTTTTATTTGAGTCCCGCCAGATTGCTATCGGATGATTAGGAAGGGAGAGGCAATCAATTCTCTTTCAAGATTATTTTACCCCGAAGCTCTCACTTCATTAGGGCCTGCACACGCGTAATACATTTATAGAAATGAGCGCGGCAATTCAGCAGCCGTGCAGCGAAATGCCGGGGGAGGAGGGACAGCTATTATCTATATCTACTTAAGCTCCGTTTCGACTGGCACGGATTAATCATATTGAAGTGCATGTACACTTGCAATATATAGTGTGGTTCTGTTGATGACAATATATGATTTTGATTTTCACTTACCTTTGCTTGTGAAGTAAACGGTCTTAAAAAAAATACTATTAAGAATTGTAATTTTTACGTCGCCACGAGTAAGGCTCTCAAGATGCAACGTTCTCGATCTGGTGCATATGTTGGAAAGACCTCAGAAATTATAAAGTATTCTCCATGTCCCTAATTTCCGGTTTTCAATGTTTTCATCTAGAACTCCCTCTTTTTCACTCCCACTAAAATCCTTTCTCGGACTTCCACTGTAATGCTACTCTGAAAGAATGCAGTCAGGCTCTTCCAGATATTATAGCTGGGGTCTTGTCTGTGAATATGAAAAGGTAAATAACACTTGAAATATCGATGCCATGTAGCATTTTCTCGATGACCCAGCCCGCGCTTGACTCGGCAAACACGCACACCTACAAACAGCCGCGCAATGAAGGGGAGGGGGCGACGACATGAAAAATAAATGGAAAAACGACGAGCCACTGAAGAGATGAAGGAGAAGAAAAAAACGAATCAAATCGGTCAAGAATCGAGCGACCAATCTATTCAAAAATACGTTTGAATGAACTGGGAGTTCCCGCTCATTGGGACACACGGACGAGCGGAGTGGGACGTGTATTTGTGACAGAGAAGTGAGAAAAGTGGGAGCATTAGGCTCCTTCCTCGGCATATCGCTGCACGGCCGCTGAATTGCCGCGCTCGTTCTTATAAATGCATCACGCACGCGTGCAAGCCCTAATGATGTTAGAGTTTTGAGGTAAAAAGTCTTGAAAGAGAATTATTTGCCCTTGAAAATGAACCCAGCCCAAAGTCCCTAAACCTTTTCCCATGTCCTTCTATAGGGCAAAAATTTTGCCGGCCCCCCTCTTCCCTTCTAATCATCCGATCGCGATCTGGTCAGACGCAAATCAATGAGAAAAAATTCCACATTCGACGGCGAAAAGGAAATCTCCCCCACCCCTTTACTTTATGGCGAAAATTACAATGAACAATAAATTGGTTATTTCGCAACCGTTTGTTTATTTATGGCGAAAATTGAAAATACATAAGCGGAACTCAAAGTAGGCGAATTAGTACACAATTTCACGTTTTCTGTGTGATGTGCGGAAAAAATTGTGTAAGTTACAGCAGTTTTAATTTCATTTACGTTTACCCTCCCTCCTAATAATCAACCTAACGACTTGAAATTTGGATATAGTACTTAGGTCCTGAGTGTCTATTGGGGGAAAAGAAGAAGTCGCCAAGTTACTTTCTTCCCCGAAAAAAACGCGAAAACAGCTCTCAGTACGTTCCCACCGGCGCCGCAGCGAAAAATTCGTATGAAAATCCGTATTTTCAAATCGCAATATCTCGGGAAGAACTAGACCGATTTCAACGAGTTAAAATTCAGTTTACGCGAGTTCGCGAGCCCTTCATTTTATCCCTATACACTTCTTCACTCCGAACAAAACTAAGCGAGTTATGTACGAAATACTAATTTTCTCTATTTTTATATGTAAATTCTTCCCCCCTCCTCGCGAAAAGTTTGACAGGAAAATTTTTCGGATGATAGAGGGGATCCGACTTTATAACATCACAATAAAAACACGAGTCCGTTTCCAAACCCAGATCGACCCCACTATCTTGCTTAGAACCAGGCATAATGGACGTCGTGACATTTTCAGAAGTAATAACTAAATTTTGGAATATACTATAGCAACCACCAGGTTAGTATTAGAACGGCTAGTTTAAACCTTAATATCCCCAGAGAAAGTATTAGGAGATGCCTGAAAAAAAAACAAAATTAAGGCTTACAGGCCAAAAATTTTTCATACATTGGAAGTGGGAGATGAAGAAAGAGGATTATAGTTTTTCTATTGGCTAAAGGAAGAATATCTAAATAATCTTAATTTTTTTAATTAAACTTTATTTAGCGATGAAGCTACATTTACCGCAAATGGCGTGGTTTCAAGTCAAAATTTCCGTCACTGGTCAGCTGAGAATCCGGAATTCATCATAAATGCAAAGAGAGAGTATACGCAACAAATTAAGGTTAAGTGCGGAATACTAAATGACAAAATAATTGGTCCTTTCTTCTTTGAGGGTAATGTGAATGCGAATGTGTTTTTAAATTTTCTTGAGAACGAGTTTTGTAACGCACTAGATGATTTATCTCCTTAAATTTAAAGTTTCAGTTAGATGAAAGTTCTATTCATAACGCTGTTTTGGTAAGAAGATGGCTAAATTAACATTTTTAAAATCGTTGGATAGGGTTAAACAGCCCTTTAATTGGGTGCCCATTGAAATCCCCAGACTTGATACCACTCGATTTTTCCTTTATTTAATGAAAGAAAATTTTTATAAATCAAGGTTACAAACTGTACAAGAACTACAAGCAAAGATAATGTAAGCATGCCCATAAATTACTACAGATACAAAATGTTACTATGAATGTACAAAATCTAGTACAGGTCCATTTTGTGGGGTGGTTAATCCAGTGGTGTGTATAGATTTTTCTAAAAAAATCACTATTGTGAATTATTATTAATATTTTACTCTTAAAAACTCCCATGGTAGGCCTTGGATTTTGTAAAAATATAGCACTTTTTGCTAGAAAAGTGAAGTTCAACAAGCTATACAATTTAAGAAAAAAAACTGTGAAAATCACACGATAAATAAGGATTTTACAGGGTAACTCCAACAAATGAATCACACTGTATATATTTATATCACTCGTCTGCCATTAATTACTTTTAGTAGGTATCTTTTGAACACGTAGGAATTATTACTTTTTTATAATAGCCTAGGAGTTTATTAAATTCATTTAAACCCTTAAAAAATATAGAGTTCATTGGCTTGCCTCTTCAGAGTCCAGTTTATGTGGAATAAAACGGTTAAAAATGGCATACGAAATATAAGTTTAAGTTGTCTCATAAAAGTATATTTTTACATTTTTCAACAGCACCTCAATCAAAATGCATCCATGTATTGCTTGTTTCCACTATTCTTTTGACAAACATTAAATATACATAAGTAATCCGTCTCGGGAAGAACATGTACAAACCACAAGATACAATTGCATAAAAACATGCATGAAACTGAGATAAAATATAGAATTAGTATCGAAAAATTTAATAACAACAATAATTGTAAATGAAACATAACGCCTCTGCTATAACATAATTTTTTTACAATAATTATATTTCCCCGACAACGGTAATATAAACAAACCGAAACGTAAGAAAATAAGATAATTTCAATTAACTGATCGGAAAATCTCAAAATCCTGCATGGGAAATGAATTTAATATTAAATGTCAAGGAAATAAAAGCATCCGTACAAAATCAGAATTATATCATTACGAAGCATAACATGCATATAATACTTTACGGCGAAAGTAAAACTGTTTGCAACTCCGGCAAAATTAGAAGTAATGGTCCACTTTCTCCACAATCTGTGGCATGGCAATTCATTAATCTTTTACTATTTGAACAAATTGTCCTATTACTTTTAATAGGAGTTTGGTGAAAAGCTATTTTGGAACAAGAGGCCACGTAATGTCATTTCGTAAGTTTATTTTACGACGAAAATGTAGAAATATAAACAGTTGGAAAACCATGTCTACCATTATTTAAATAAGATATTTTTATTAAATATGACACTATGTCTTTCCATTTCAGGGATAGTAATAACCGGCATTAAATATTATTACTGTTACTCCGCGGTAGCAGTTTTTATTATACATGATATGTAACTTCATCAAATAGGTAGCTGGTCAAAAAATATAATAAATACTCTGAATAACTTTTTTTTATAGAGATGCATTTCATAACATACTGCATTCAAAATGTCTGTGTGTATTTTCTTATGGAAGTGTATACTTTTTTGACATAGTTGCATGCAGAAATAAAATCTACAATAATCGGCAAAAAAGTATAGCATACCATTTGAAAAAAAAAGTTGACTATCACTACTTTGGCATATGTGATCACAGAGATGATGATGATGTATGTCATTTGATAGAGCTTGACATGCTTCCCGTAATTATTCCGAAATATAGCGCATTTCTGAGCTAATCTGACTCCACCAGAAGTAGTTTCTTAATTTCTGTTATTCTTTTTCTAAATGAGGGGTCATCAAATCTTCTTTCTTATTTTCTGCAGTTTTGTTGTGATTTAGTAATGCAACCATATTCATAATAATTAAACCAGAGAATTTCCCCCCTCTTCAAATAGGAATATTCTTCCATAGCGTAACTTCGCTAAAATTTGTTTTAGAATACTACCATGGGTATTTTAGTAATTAGTCCTGTATGGACTGCTTTATCTTCAACTGGCTTACATAAAATGTGTCCGAATGGGTTAGTGCAGGAAAAAATGGGACATGCTTCAAATAAATGGACAGCCCACTAGTGTCGTTACTTGACTCTTAAGATAGTAAAACACCTCTTTTCATTAATGCAGTTTTAACATGGATGTTGCTACATCAGTCGTATGCTATAATTTCATGCTTCGGTGTATATGTCTGGCCTTCATCAGAGCTGTAACATTTCTGAGTAGACAAGCAAAGCGGGTATGGGACCGTTAAGTAGAAGAACAACGCCGGTTGCAAATGACATCATGAACTGGATGGCATGTGTCCATTAGAAATCTTTGTGACTTAAGATCTGTTTATATTTGTTTAAATCCTGTTTATATCTGTTTATGACCTGTTTGAAACCTACTTATATCGGTTTAAAACCTGTTTATATCTGTCTGAGACCTGTTAAAAACCTGTTTATAGCTAGTAGTGGTGAAAGATAAGTGAATTCTCTCATGTGGTCAATTGCCAATGTCTCCATTGTGTATAACGACTTGCGATACTGCAAGTACCGAGAGCGGCGACTTTTTAGCCCTAGGCATAGGTCAATCTTTCATGATTTGTAAGGTATCATTCAATGCAGGTCGGAGTATTTGCCCACTGAGTAGTTGTTTCCTGCAAATCATATATTACAACAGTAGGTTACGTCCACCTAGGACTAAAAGAACACCGCTTCGGTACTTGCAGTATCGCAAGTCGCTATACACCATGGAGACATCGATGATGTATAGTAGCAATTGACCAAATAAGAGGATTCACTTACCTCTCACCACTAATCCATTTACTATAGTTTGTATAAAACTAGCAGGTTGGCCACTGTCATTTGTCTGTTCCATGACCTATGGCATACTGATGAGAACTAATAAGTTCTAAACCGGTCTATGTCTGGTCAGGGAATTGACAAATGACATTGGCCATCAATCTTTCATGATTTGTAAGGTATAATCCTCCAATTCAGGTCGGGGTATTTGCCCGCTTAGTAGTTATTTCCTGCAAATCATGTATTACTGTTTATAGCTGTTTAAAATCTGCTCTATATCCTGATGGACATATACCCTCCAGTTCATGACGTAATTTGCAACCGAAGTTGTTTCCCTACTTGGTGGTCCCGTACCCGCTTCGCTTATCTACTTTTCTGTTTCAATTTTCACGAACTAGCCTTTATTTCTAATTTTCACTCAAAGGCAAGCTGTTGAAATAAATTTTTCTATCTGATATGAAATAAGATTTAATCCTACCACTATATTTTTACATTTTTTGATATTTTGTTATTTTAAATCTATAATTTGTCAAATATTTTTTTAAATAAATTAAACGGGCACATTCAAACTGGTGCAAAAGAAATAAATTGATTTGGATTACATCCTCTTATATTCCAGTTTTCAATCTGATCAGCTTAAAAATTCCATTTGTTTTTTAATCTTTGAAAAAATGTTAGAATTCATAATTTTATTATACCGACCATCCATTAATAACAATGTTCACGTACCAGTGGGTTCGGTAATGATCTCTAAGATTAAAACAAATGCCCGAGAGCTGAATTAACCTTGGTTGTTCAATCTGAGGCAAATGATTGCATTGTTCGTATTTCTCGTTTTCCTCTTTCATTAAACTGTAATCCCTAGAATCTCAGCAGTCTTGATATTACCCATTTTTACGGTGTCCTGTTGTACATAGCTTTATTAGGTATTGATGTAAAATGGGTAATAAACTAATTTATCTGAAAGCCAATTTTAAAGATTTACAGATTTGACAATATTTATTGTTAAGGAAGAGGAAAAGGAGAATCCTACTCAATTGTTCAGTCAAATAAACGCTGACAAATAAATAATTAGGGAAGTAGAATTAGATATTTTATTACAAAATTTAATAGAAAATTTAACTGTCTCAGGGCCTCAATACTTACGCGTTAGACTTCAGGCCAAGGGATCCCTGGTTAATTTCTAATGTGTTACCGAGTTGTTAGTGTCAAAAAACCTAAAAGTATCAAAGATCATCTTGCTTAAAGCCAGAAGAAATCTCCTTCGAAGGAATTTTGCGGAACTGTAACGAAATCTGACTATTTTTGTAAACTATAACAAAAATTTATTTTTTTGGAATTGTAACAAAAAACTCTTGTAGCCACAATAAGCGACATTCCACGGTGCGCAAATTGTGTAACTACAAGGAAGAACGTTTCACGGGATGTAATTTTTGTAACTGCAACGAATTTGCCTGCGACGGAGCATGATGCTCGGGACGTTATGCTAAGGCGTAAATTTAGCAACTGTTTCGAAAACGAATTTCCAAATAAAAATCTTTTCTGTGATACGACATTGTGTAGCATTGCCCCTCATCATGGTTGAACTATGGTGACAAATTCATAGTTCCCCAATAAAGTCCCTGAAGGGAGATTTTTCGGGGACAACATTTTTTATTATCATTTTTCAAAGTTGGCAGTCGTTTTTGGCAGTAAACTTATATGTTTGACATCATATTTGCTTACATGTCGTTCATCAGTGATTCGGAACATATATCGTTCTCTTACCATGTATAGTTGCGTACACATTTACTGGGCACCCAGAAAACGTAACAAAAACTTTACGACCTCATTAAAATACCGTTAAACTAGCCACAAAAGTAATCGCGCCCAGGTGCATACTTGAAATATTTAGATCAGCAACTCAGTCTTAATTTTAAGTTCGGCTCTGTACTATTCCGTTCGCAACTTTTACAGGTTTTTAATGTACGTCGGCTTGTTCGATGACAACTTGCCGCATGGTCCAAAGGCGATAATAATGTGGTCGTAAAGTTTTTGTTGTATTTTTTGAGTGCCCAATAAATGTGTACTCGACTGCATGGATAAAATAATATTGTAATTTATTCCTATGAGAATTTACCAATACGTATAAACACAGGCAAGCTAAATGCCTACAAAGTCGCAAATATTAAATTTTCAGTTGAATTTTGGTGTCAGTCGATTGCTTTAACGTAAACCATTGGATGGTAGTTGGAGACTGCATTGTCCGAGTCGTCCTAATCCTCACCATGTGTGGTGTGGACCGACACCCTTTTTTTAATAATAATGTTTATTCGTTTAGTAGCATTACAATTTTTTACAATTTACTACATAATTACAAATTTTTATTCACAAATAAACTAAAACCACAAAGCCTAGAGCTGTCCGTGGTGTAGCATAACAATTTATCAATAAACTTAATAATAATGTAATACGCATAGCTGTTATGAACTTAGAACTTAGTTTAACATAAAATATATGACAACTTAATTACTGTGATATAGTTCGATAGAGGAAGTATATCTCAGCCCTGAGTTCAGATATAAAAAAGATATAAAATAAATATAAAACAGATGTAATTAGATAACATGATAGATATAGTTGTACATAAAATAAGTGTAAACTAGGTATATAATAGATATAAGGCATCTATAATTTAGGTATATAGTAGGTAGATATAAAATATAATTATAATGTGGATATAAATTATAACCAATATACAAATAGACACTAATTCCACTTGTAGGTACATACAAATGAGGGACATATTCTCAACTATATTTGTAATACCAATTTTATTGTAGTAACGCTTCAGGATTCTGTTATATTAGTTTTCATTTCCATTAGATCACGAAATCTTATTCTATTTGATTTGTTACTTTAAACGTTCCTCAGACACCTAGATCATGGATCGTTCACAGTAGCAGTCAACTACATGATGTTGTGTGAGGGGCAACACAGCTAGTCTCTGTACCATTCCTGAGTTCGAGTCCCAGCTACAGCAGATGGCAATGTTGTAGGAAATGGTCATTGTGCCATTATTTGTGTGTCGCTATGTTCAGGTTGAGTGGTGGAATATCTAATGCTAAACTCCGCCAAGCTGGTTATCTGAATATGACGATTAAAGAAATGCAAGCGAATTATTTAACTTTTACAAAAAACTAATCAAAAATAAATATTTTCACAGGTATATACCATGGTAAATATTGTCTTATAAGGTAATATGGACATTACAAATAGTATGAAATCAGAACTGACTATTATAGGTTCGTTTACATGGGAACCGTGAACATTAAAAACAGCAACGTGCGGCAGATCTGGCTGGCGCAGCATCAAAGTATGAGAGAAGATCAGAGGATAGATTTTACTCATTCACGCTGGATTTAAGGCAGTACTCAAATGTAAAAATTTTTTTGGAGTAAAAAATTATTTAATCCCTTATAGCTTACCCCTCACAACTTCCCTCACTGTATTTGTTATGAGTAACTCGTTATGCCCCTGAACACAACGTGCCTCGTAGATTGAGAAATAAAAAATTTAGATTGAGCTTTATAGTTTAATTGAGACTCTGGAGGCCTTCGTGCAATTTATTTATTAAATTTGAAAGGATCTCTTAAAGTCGTCCCGAAGGTTTTCGCACTTAAAGTTGAATATGATGTGAAATTGTGCCAATACGTTCATGGTGAATATTCATTCACATGTATTTGTGTATTCAATTTAAATCGAGATACTGCTTGCACGTTCGGAAATAAGTTTTGATAACAATAGGCAATAGAAATACCGGGAAGTGAGTTTTGATATAACGAAAGTACCAATACTCTAATTGAACATTTCAATGGAATCGAAGTTTGTTTTGATTCCATAGGTGAATGAGTAGTTTAATCGAAGGAGAAAATAATTTGTAAAAAATTTCTGGAAACGGAAAAAAATATTTCGACGGGAGAAATGGAAAGCAGTTTTGATGTTGATCGAGATGGTGCAGGGGCCGTATTTTTTAGGACAAATATTTGTAAGGTCCGAGCTGCAAAGTAAGTTTGATTGTTACTATTGATGAATTTAGAATATCTATGAATTATCGATGAATTGTGAATTTTTTCAGATTTGTTTATATAGAATTGTAGTTTTTTTCATAAATTTAAGTGTGAAGGATTTCCGTATTGTGGTTTAACTATTTGCAGTCAGATATTGAATTATTTTGTGATTATTGAAGCTTTTAAAATTTTTCCTTTCCCAATATATGAAAAGTACTATAACACCACCTCTTGCCAACTTATACTAATACCTAAGGAAGTATCTATAAATTAAATTCGATTAGAATTATTAGGACTGTTTTAGAGACAAAGTGCTATTATTTGTTTTAAACTTACCCTGATAGCCTCTATTCTCGATTATTTTAAGGATAAGTGATCATGTCATCTCATAGTATCAAGGAAGTATTTATATGTTTAATTTGATCAAGGTTATTAGAGCCGTTTAAAAAATAATAATTTTTTACCAATTTCTAGTTGTTCACTCCACTCCACATTTGAAATTCGCCAAATTTTGGAATTTCGCCTTAAGTTGTAAACATCCTGATTACGAATGCAAAATTTAAGCAAAGTCGATTCAGTACTTTGGGTATTAGATGTACGTTTAGTTTACGTTTTTCAGTTGATTTTTCTAATGCCCACCACAGTTTCACTTTCCCAACTAGTACTATCCAGTATCCTAATCCTCATTTTATCACTCTTTTAATTCAATATTTTTGTAATCTAAAGTTTTCATATCTCGTTTCACGTAGCACTGACTGGTCAGCGCAAAATGACAAACACAATGACTAATTCTGCAAACGTATCAGGCACATTTAATATTGTTCCAAATTTCTTATTGTTCGATTATTTTTGTGCTGAACTGCATGTCTTAATGCCTACTATATTGTGTAATAATCATATAGGACACCACGCAGAATATTTGAGATGTAAGTTTTTTAACGAAAATTAAATGTGGGAATGTCCCATATAAATTCTTTCTGAAATTAGCATCTATTGATGCGTCATACCTTCTTAAAATGTTACGCCCAAACAAGTATTATATTTCTATATTCAAAATGAAGAGGAAATAAAATTTTATGTACAAATTATATAGAAAGAACCTGAGGAACCAGTAATCAGGACACTAATCATCATCTGCACAAAAGCTCTGGCAGCAAAAGATTTATACATAAAACATAAGCAACATTTTATTGCTTTGATTTTTGTTGCCTCCGATAATAGTATATTTTTTTATCTTTTCTCAAATTTTTAGATTTGCCTTATTGATAGATAAGCTTTATAATATTTTTAATAACATAGTTTAACAAATTCCATGTGATTTTATTTTTATGAGAAGTGTAGTTTAAGATCTTGATTCTATAAATTATGTATTTTACCGATAGTTTAGAAGCTCTCACAGTCTTCTATGATCAGAGCAATAACAAATATATTTAATTTTATTTTGAAAAATGTATCTTTATGGAAGTCTATCTATAAAAAAAGGAACAAGTGGCAAAACCTAGAGGAAATTCAGTTTCCCCAACGAAACAAAATGTACTACACACTGTTATTTTATCAATATGTTCATTTATTTTATATTGTTCACTTATCAAGACTTTGTTAGAGACCGAAAAAGGGAAATAAAAAGACCGATAAGAACATACTTTAGTGAAAACGAAAAAGTCCTCTTAAGTTAGCTGTCGACGGTTTTTCAGTTGTGTTGGATAGAAATGATATGGGCGTAAAAAGGTACTCGTGTTATCTGGGAAAGGGTCTTTTAAAACACATTTCTTAAATGATTATTTACAAAGAACTTTATCGGTCGAGAATTAATAGTTTCTAGATAATAACAGTATGTGAAAAGAGCTATTTATGGTCCAGTAAGAAGCGGGTGACATAATTCAAGAATTATGAATTATCATCGATTATTATTTCTCCTAAAATTCTCAATGTACTAGATCGATAAATGCAGTTCACAATATAACGAAATATGAATTACAAGCGTATCTTTATCTAGTCACATTAGGCTAGCCGCATAAAAGTATGAAAGATGTGGAGGCAAGAGTTGTTGCATCGCATTTACACCAATTGAATAGACCAGAAGTAGCCAAAATATCTGGGCAATTTCAGAAATGACGAATGAAAACTTATATTATTTGATAAGGTTAAATTGCACCTCCTGTCGCACTCAATTTATGCAATCCAATTTTGCACCGTGTCCAAATTGTTAAAATTTCCAATTTATCTTGTTTTCTGATCCTTAACTTGAAATACTGCCAAAGCGAGTAAATGGAGAAAAATTTAACTGAGTTTGTGGTTGGTTCCTTGTGAAAGATCTTAGAAATAATTGTTTTTAAGTAAACACTGCTTCTAGAAGTATCAAATTACTTTGCTTAAAATTCTCTACAAATGTTTCGGTTTATTAGGCCTTTATCAAGAGAGACAAAGTATATACTCAAGTGTATACACTATAGCCGAACCAATGGTAGAGGAGAAAAATTTTCTACGTTGTATATTGTAGATTGCTTAAGCGCTCGCTTCACTGTAAGTTAGCCTTACTTCACGTCGACCTAAAAGATCTTTTGTGAGTTACTCTACAATTGTTCCAAGATTTTTTGCAAAACTTGTGATTTTCCTGGAAGCTAATATCCCTAATTCCGGCTGCTTCAGGTACTTTAGCCTAATGCGAATTAATAATTTGCATTTACAAAATATATCTTCCACAGTCTTAGTTGTAGCATCACAATATCTGCATATATCATCTACTGCTTTGCCCATGTTCTTTAGATGGAATCTCAAGGAGTATTGGCCTTAAACCGAACTTTTCGAGTCCGAGAAGCTTGTGGCATTCTTTGCCGAATAAACTTTTTCGTTTGTCTTTGGCCTGGAGTATTCTTCCAGTAAGATTTTTACTGTTCCTTTTCCCATTTTTGCATCTTCTTCATTGTGTCCCTGATAACCCAAGATCGATTCGACAGTATTATAATCAAAATCTAATAAAAACATTGTTATATGCCGCCCTCTTACGGCGAGAGGTTTAATCCCTAGTAGTAGAGTAAAAGAAAACCTGCCTAATTAACTACCATAGGATAATAGTTTGTCAGTCGGCCCAGAGGTGGCGCTACCTCTTAGAATATATAATGTTGCATTCACTATAGCCTGTTTAGCTTTGAGAAAACTATCAGTACAATCCGTTGGTCAAAAACTTTTGTCCACAATTTTATCACGGACTAATATAGTACTGAAAATGTGTAAATCAGATTTTTGCGAAGTGAGATATAAAAATATTGTAGTAGTTGATCACTCCTATAAACCATTGTTTAAGAGTTCGTCAGTTCCATGTTGAAACAGGGTAGATTAAATGCCATCTGTGTCTGGTGATTTAAAGAACTTGAAAGTAGATACCTCTAATTTAATTCTATTAGGGGGGGGTGAATATTTTTCCAACTAGCTTTTTTCCTTCTCTGGTAGGACAGTATGCTTCCTCATCCAGATAGATCTGTGGAAATTTATCTTCAATTATGCGGGCGCCAAGGAAGCGAGTACCTAAAAGGATTCTTACATTTTACTGCTGATTGTCTGCATATTCACCATTAGGCTTTTTGAGTAGACCTATTCCGTTTGAATGGACTCTTTGTAGATGAACTGCTGGGGTTAATTCATCTATACCTTCACAGAACTTCTTATTGGCTTTCTCAATTCTTTGTTGTACTCCGTGAGGGCTTTTTATATTCCTCCCAGTCCCAGAGTATTTGGTTCTATTAAAAGTTTTCCTAGTTTTAGCCCTGAGGCGACTAAAGTTTCTATTCCACCAGGAACATCTCATTGGATTGCCTGTTGCTTAGCGGCTTAACTTTTTTCATAATACGAAATCGTGACATTTTGTAGTTGATATGAGGCTACATCTAATTCCTCTATTGTCGATGGAGGGTGTGATACCTTCGACCTCTGTCTTTAAGCGTTTTTTGTAGACACCCCACTAATGCATGGATAACGAGAGCAGCACCTTTAGATACTCCATTTAACCTTGAAATTAACCGACAGCTGGTTTCACCGATTTTGTGTGCTCAAAACTTTCATCGTTTTTTTATATTATTTTACTCGGTTAATATGAGGATTGTGCCCATGAATTCAGTTGACTGTGACTTCTTCCAGAATAATGATAGAAAGAAAATCCAAAAGATATAGGAAAGCAAATTGCCTTAATTACAAAAAGACTTTTCTAATTTTTTCTAAATTGCATTATTTATCAATTATATTTAAAAAAGGCATCAAACGGCTGAAAATTTATGAAAATATCTGCATCTTCTGATCACAAATTCTAACAAAAGATAACAAAATTAACCAGTAAATTAACCCACAAACCACTAAAAGAATATGAACAGAATACACTGTTAACGTTTAGATAATAGGTATCGATTTCGTCAGAGCATATATACAATTGGGACCATCGTCATTCGGTAGACTGGTTCGGTAGTGTGGTTTATGAAGACATACTATTTTTTTTTTTTTAATTTTATCTTTTTTTATAATTTAAGCCAATTCTAAAATTAGATAATTTTATATCGCAGTATATATGTACAAAAGTATTAAGAGAATTAGTCAGAACCAAGTTAAATTGACGTTCGTAGGCTCGTTTGAGGGATTTATAATCAAAATGTAATAAAAACATGTTATGTGCCGCCCTCTTACGACGAGAGGTTTAATCCCTAGTAGTAGAGTAAAAGAAAGGCTGC
The DNA here is from genome assembly GCA_963675555.1 of Leptura quadrifasciata. Taxonomy (NCBI): domain Eukaryota; kingdom Metazoa; phylum Arthropoda; class Insecta; order Coleoptera; family Cerambycidae; genus Leptura; species Leptura quadrifasciata. The sequence goes on along the minus strand of OY776673.1, from coordinate 184,765,033 downwards.
ATAATTAACTACTATAGAATAACAGTAACAAGTTGTTAATTACAGTAGTAAGTCTATATCAGATCAAGTTGTAATTAGTGTGTTTATTATAAGGACTAATTATTGTAATTTAAGTAATAAATAAATCAGTTGTTAGTGACAATCCGCATTGCAATTATCTAACCTGCGTTCGTAATGTTAACTGCAGGGTGTAAACACATAACCATATAAAAATATGTAGATTTATGTTGTTTAAATGAAGTAGTTCTAAAAAAAATCCGTTTTTACACCAAGGCTGATACGTACACGCTACATCTTCGGCAGTCGAGCATCTAGCATTTGAGAAGCGTCCAGTATTGATATATACTGAGGTATGTCAGTTTCTTAACAGCCGACCGTCCGTGGTGTAATGGTTAGGTTGTCCGCTTCTGAAGTAGGTTTTATTAATGTTTCCTACAAGTAACTAGAAAAACTCAAATCTTAAACAAAATACGTAACAGTAAGATTAAAAAATTGTAAATTAATAAAAAAATCAAAATTGAATGTAATAGGAATTTTGGTGATACTATAATTATTGTAACCCGGTGGGATACAAATGATTATCAAATGAAATAAATAAAGTATCTTGAAATATTTAAGGCTTCTCACGCGTGGGGTCGAGGATTCGAGTCCATTTCTTCCAGTTTTTTTTTATACCACACTTTGTACGTGACGTATTTCGGGTCGATTAGCAAGTAAAATAAGTAATACGAATATTTCTTTTGGTTAGGTTTGGTTAGGATAAGTTAGATTAAGTTGGGTTAATGGTATTTTATATGAATAGATAAACGCTGAAGAACCGACTGTCGGAGATATAGCGTGTACGTTATATCTCCGACTTTCATGGATGTGATCCAGGGCCTTTTTACAATAGATATTTTGAGGGTGTAGATGATAAAACTACACAATGTACGTGACGTATTTCGGGTCGATGCATTTTCTCTCCTTTTATTTCTAACTTATCCACTTTTATCGTGCGTAGGTCAAACAAAAAACAAAAGCAATACTGTAAATACTACTAAAGATAACCTAGGTAGCCTTCAGGATTAGGAAATTTAATCCATGATCATGATTTAAATTAGTGACATTTAAAATGTTGGCAGGGTTATTAAATATTTTGCTATTATTTTCATACCATAAAGATGTAATAGATAAATCGAGAGATAAGTTCAGTGCACCTATTCCTACGGGGAGTCTTGTTGTTATTTAAATATAATATTTACTGTTAAAAAATAAATGATTCGGGCATCCAGGGTAATAAAGCACGAAATGGACTATTCTTACTCGGTTATATCGTATATGTGTTTGTACAAGTATTTAGTTCAGCAATTTTGGGTTTATTTTACAAAATATTTTTTTACGTATGAGTCCCATGAGGCTTGCTACTTTTTCGCCATCGGTTTTTATATACATTTTTATAAATCTGATATTCGAATATGTTACTGAATGACTACATGTTCATTCACATTTATTTGTTTCATAATAATAACGAAAAATGTGGTACTTATACACGAACCTCACGTTTGTCTTTAATCTTACCTCACTTTTCATGAAAATATAGCAAAGCTGGTCAGTTCCTTTTAGACTTTCTTAAATCACTATTTTCATTTGCTTCGGAGACACCCCATCTACGCCCACATACTAATCAACTGCTCTTTCTTAAGTTCTTTCAAAGGAAAGCTTTTAAGGGTGGATTTTCTTTACCTTTTCTTTCTTTTACCCAGAAAATTAAGCGTCTATTCAGCGGACCAGTTACTTGTATGAATGGAGTTGCGTTTTTATGTTCAGACACTAAGTGAAACAAGACTTATACAATACAATGTCTTTTAGATGGGCTTATGTAGTAGTAGTAACAATTTGACGCATTAATTTTTTATACCATCTTCGCTACTAGTCTAAGTAGAAAGGAAATAAAATACTTACTTTCTTTTATACAGAGCTCTCCAAAATTTAAGCATATGAATTAAAAATGTGTGTGCCAATGAAAAGTGATCAGTGATAAAACCTTCAGTGAATTAAAGAAAACGTTGACGTTTTTTACTAATTCCTGTGCTGCTATTTCATTTATAAAGGGATATTAAAACTAAGATATTGTTGAATATAATGGCCACAGTGGGGGCGAGCGTGAGTACGTCGTTACTATGCAGATTGTGCCAAGAGGAAGAGGAAACCTCAGTTCACGTATTGTGCCACTGTGAAGGCCTGGTAAGAATTTCTTCTCCGAGTACTTGGAATCTCAGCCTATCAACCAAGGGCGGACAGCTATATAAAAGGACCTTTATCAAAGCTATGGAGTCTTGTACAAAGGACAAAGCTGGATGAGGTACTATAAGGAAGATATTTCTGGGAGCATCACAATAGACCTGAAAAGGTCGCGGTGGTAAAGGCTAAACAACCAGCTCCTTTGCTAATCTAATCTAATCAAATCTACTATGTACATACTTCGATATGCGATGTAAAGCTGGGTGACCGTTCCAACGAAGACCGCATCCTCGCTTCACATATCTTCCAGCGGCTTTGTAATGAAGTATACAATACTACAGGAATACTGTATACTTTCATTCCAGTTTAACTTATTTTAATTATGCATGGATCAAGTAGTTCAGTTTTAGATTAGTTCAATACCTGATTAGTTCTTTTTTAACTTTTATTTCTGACTTCGCCAGGCCGCAACTTGCTTGCCGTGTGCATTGCGTGCCGTGTGCAAACCACGTGACCGTGATTTTTGGGTATAAAATAGCTAGCCAGAAACCAGTAAATTCAGAGCTTGGCTTTCACCTTTCTCGAGTGTATTGAACTGGGATAACCGGAAGATCAAGCTTCTCCGGCGCCGTGGCAGCCGCTGGCCAGGTATCTGTTAGGGAGGATTCGAGTGCGTTGAACTGGACCTCCTCCCAGATTGATTCGAGTGTATTGAACTGGATCTCTCCTGAAACACATTTTTTTGTCGCGTCTGTTATGTCCTGGAACATCGATTAGAGAATTGGGGTTACGACGACGTACATAGAGGAAATATGTTACTCTCTCTCTCTCTCTCTCTCCGATTACTATGATGTACTTATGTAATAACAAGATTGTCGCAACCTAAGCCATAAAAGATACGGCCACACTGTACATATAATTATTAGGAGAATAAATGTCTTATTTTGGATCTGGATTTTAATTAATATTAACATTGAATCCTGGAATAATCTCCAAACCAGCTACCCGAGCAAAACAAGCATCACAGCTTGTATATCAGTGTATGTGCGGAAGCTATACAAATAAAAGATCCCTATTCTTCTTAAGGGAAGAGGTTCGGCAAAATTCCTGGTTGGGGGTAGCTCGACTACAGGCGTCGGTGTTAGGCCTCAGTAGCGGAAATAGGCCGATGTTAAATAAATGTATAAAAAAAAACAATGGCCACAGTTTGTAATAAATGATATAGACCAAAATGATAACTATTTCGAATGCGATTCATGCAAAAGACTAATTCATGCTAATTATTAATGTTCTGAGTTATCAGCTTCCGAAATAAAATGCATGCAGCTTACGAAAAGAACATTGTGTTTTACATGTAATGATTGTAATAATGGTCTACTACAAATTCCTTCCCTTGGTAGAACAATTGAAGAACTTAAGGTAGAAATTTGGAGTGGATTTGCCAAAAATAAATGATATGACTTCTGAGGACATCATGTGAGAAACGCTCGAACGACATAAAAGGGCCAGCAACGTAATGATTGCTAACCTAAAAGAATTTAATACTACTACTGACGATCTTACCTCTGTAAAATCATTATTAAAAAACCTAAATGTTGATGTCAATGATATTAAATTGCTTCGAATTGGAACCCAGAGGACGCTATTAAAGTACTGAAATCAAAGGGGAGTGTAAAAGAACCTAATATAAAAAATTTTCAAGATCAGATCAAGAAACAAATACAGTATTATAAGGAGATAAAAAATTAATTGCAACGTTTACTTCATAGTGGTGATAATAAGAAAACTATAAAGTATATAATAGTGTATAATAAACCTACCATTGTTACAAAAATTAATCAAAAATGTAAAAGATCCGAATATCTTAATGAAAAGCAATTTCATTTATTTAAACATACAAAGTGCAATGGCCAATATATCTGAACTTAGAATTAATGTGGTTGTAGCGGTCCTATGGTTATCTTGATTAGTGAAAGCAGAAAAACAGATGATATTGAAGATGCTGAAATATATATTCCTATATAACTGCGTAAGATGTAACTCTAGCTTCTGACATACAGGCGGGGTGTTAATATATGTGAAGAATGATATAAGGTATCAATCTTATAAATGTTATGTTCTTGAACATACTTATAGGTGCATTGTAGTTAAATTAAAAATTTGTAATAACGATTATTTAATAGGTGCCTTGTACTATTCTCCAAGTTCAAGCCATTCGCTATTTCTTGAAAATTTCGAAAATGTGTGTGAGGAAATATTTGATGAAAAACATAGATGTATATTAGCTGGTGATTTCAACTTAAGATATTTGTGTAATGATTTTTATAGTGAAAAATTAAAAATTTGTTAAGCATGTATAGCATTATGCAGAATATACAGACGTTTACCAGATGCACTAATATTAGCTCTACATTAATTGATTATGTTCTTCTTGTTCTTTGGAAGTGCTTGATACTCCTAAAATTACAGACCATTCAATCGTATCAATTAATATTAATCATGATAAACATATATTAAAAAAGATAACTTCAGTATTTAGAAATTTTAATGAGACAAATATAAATAATATTAATTTAGAACTTATAAGCTGCAATTTTTTATTGAACACCTGCAATATTTAAGTTTTTTATAACGTTTTGCAAACAAATTTAGAAATGTTGTTAATAGTATAGCTCTTATTAAGAAATATGAATTAAATGCAAATAGTATGCCATGATATGACTGAAATAAAATGTAAAGCTAAAGAAAAAGATTTAGCATATAAATTGTTTAAAAAGACCAATAATGTAACACATTGGGAAAATTACAAAGTAAAAAGAAATACTTTAGTTGATCTACTAAAGTCTGAAAAACGGCAGTACTTATTTTATGTGGGAAACACTAAAAAGCCTTACTGCTAAGTCATTAAACAATAGTTTTATAAATGCTATAAAATTGGAATCTATCGATGAAACTATAAAACTGATTTAAAATGAGAAGCATATTTCGGAAGAATTCAATCATTACTTTATAAATAGTTTTAAAGATATAGTATATATAGATATATATAATATATAGTAGATATAGAACCAACACGAATATTCACAAATTGTCACGGGCTAACAAGTGTAAGTACTTTGGATTACTTAATTACGAATATTTCAAATGACATGTACCATGCTAAAGTAGTGAATGCATTTATAGCTGACCATTATGCACAAACCATAGATATTTGTATTAAACAAGAACCTAGATTCATTGAACAAACAAAATTGTTACATTTAGAAACATGTCACCAGAAAATATTAATTTTTTCGTGCAAAATGCCCAAAAACTAGACTTTTCCATGGTATATTTAGCTGATATTAATACATCATTTAATTATCTATTAGAGTCTTTAACCTGGTGTTTAGAAATTAGCCTATTATTAAAAAGAAAGTACGTAAGGTAAATAAGAAAAATCCATCGTATACCAAGGAATTATGAACTGAGAGAAATGAGTTAAATAATCTGCACTGGTTAGCAAAAACTTTAAATTATAAGGAAAGAAATTTTCTGTGGTAAGGTATTTTCGAAAGAGATTTAAAGTACGCTTTTTTCCTTAATTGCCTTTTGTACAGTATCATTCCACCATGGGTTGTGGTGCCTGCGTCCAGATACCAAATTTAATAGTGTTTTTTGTGCGCCAGTGTTTTTAAAAATTAGTGTAGTTTATAAGTTTTGTTGAGCTTGTTTTCAAGTATTTTTGTTAATTTTATTAGCTATTTTTTTTATATTTAAAAAAGAGTCTAGGTTTAATTTTGTTGAATTGTTGTTTTCGCTGACCCAAGTCTGTTCCGCCCGATCCTGCAATCCGTCACCACGTTAATGAGGTGGGTTGTACGATCGGTTCCGGAGCAGGTCCTGGTGAAGCAACTATTATTCTTAATAAATACTTTTTGAGTTTGAATTCCACCATGGAACGGTATGTTTTCTTCGTGCTCCTCCTGTTACCGGAACACTTTCATTGGCAGCATAAATGATGGATTCTGTGATGTTATCAATCGACTCCTCTATATCAGCTGTTATCTCGAATTGTTTTAGTTTTTCTCTAAGTAGCGCATTCCAATTTCCATTTCTTCCTAATTATCGATTCCAAATTATCAGAGGCAACATTTATTAGAATTGGATAATGGTCGCTATATAATTCCTCTTCTAATATTTTCCAAGAAAACAAATGAGCTATTTCGGGCGAAAGTTTTAAAAAACAAAAACACTTAGAAGAAAGAGAGACAGACGAAAATACAGCGTTAGTATTAGAAACAGTGAAATAATAGGGAATAATCCCCACACGTCATTACGTAATTTAAATGAGCAAACTAATATTTCTATAATTTCGGTTAGAAGGATTCTAAAAAATAATAAACTTTATTCATACCGAACTCATTTGGTGCGCCACTTAAGACCGGGAGATAATCAGTGCAGACTGGATATTTTTGGCATACTTTTCCATTATCTTAGAGGAACATCCTAATTTGCTAAATCAAATTACGTGGAGTGACGAATCTAGATTCCACAACAACGGAGTAATGATCAGGCATAACTGTCGATACTGATCTAAAGAAAATCCTAAATGGATCAGACAAACCGGATTCCAGACAAGATTTATGGTAAATGTTTGTTGTGGCATTGTAAATTGATACATTGTTGGTCCATATCTTTGTCATGAAAATTTTAATGGTAAATGTTATTTACTTGTGCTATTGAATAATTTCGCTTATTAATTTATAACATAAATTGATATTTATTTTGTCTAATCAAAATTATAATATTTGTGCTAATAAATTTTCCATCTACTTACAATACTGAATGAATGTTTAGAGAAAAGTGTATTACATAGTATATTTTTTATTCTGTATAATTATATTAAAATACCTCGAACTCAGTTTCCAACCAATTTAATTTTAATTAACCGATTTGTTTATCCGAGTTTAAACTAGAAGCAGAGGTAATTTTAAAAATAATTACTGGTATCATCGATTCAAGAGAACTATGTCAAAAGCAGAGAAGCATGCATTCATTTAATTAAAATTTAAATCTGATCCATTTCACAAAATTCCATTGATGCTCAATCAGCAGGAAATTACGTTGTAGATTTAATTATTCTCGTAACATAATACTCGATAAGGAGACAAAAGTAAACCCTGGCAAAATATAATGGCGTACCAGTATTAAGTATGCTGATAAAGTTCATACCGAAATATAGAAGCGAAACTAGATATATCATAGAAATTATTGTAATAATTACGTTATATTCATTTATATTTTGTCTGTCAAAAAATAAAATCAAAGTGATATTTTGTAGCAAAGATCTCAGACTTAATTTATATTAGACTTTTGGAATGCTGAGTTCTCAGTAGTACTCTACGGAATGGAAGAAAAACATTACTGACACACTAAAAGCGTTCAATGACATACAGAATCTTAAAGCTAAGTTGAGTGCTTCGAGCTACAAATTGAACAGAAGCATAATATTGGTGCTACCCTGTATGCAGCTTTAGGAATTTAAAGAGTAACTTCATATTACTTTCACGTCCAGTGGAAGTATAGTAAGGCAAAAAAAATTAATTGTTATAGGCGTCATGAAACGTCGAGATTTTAAATTTGAACGAAAAAAAAATGTCCTGTCTGTCGGTCTGTCTATAACGTTTTTTGTATCCACGTTTACTCTGGAAACGCTTATGATATTGACTTGAAATTTGGTACACTTATGTATTGCAACGAGATCTGGAACTAAATTATATTTTGATCTAAGGGTAAATAGGCGAAACAAGCGAGTAAGAGTCCATAAAATTGCAATTTAGGGCATGTACGAAAAGTTAAGGTCTCAAAATTTGTTGGCATCAGCCACCCCCCCCCCCCACTATCACCCCCAATACTACCCCCACACTATTATAAAAGGGAGTAAAAAAATAAAATGTGATTTAGTGTATATACAAAACGAAACGTCTAAAAAAGTTTTTAAGCGTTAGCTACCCCCTCAACCACCCCCATTGCCACCCCCATCCTATTATTAAAGGGGGTAAAAAATTTAAAATGTGATTTAGTGTGTATACAAGAACGACATGTCTAAGAAAATGTGTTTGACGTTAGCTACCTCCTCTACCACCCTCATTGACATCCCCACCGTATTATTGAAGGGGGTAAAAAAAATAAAATGTGATTTAGTGTGTATACAAGAACGATACGTCTAAAAAAATTGTTTGGCGTTAGCTACCCCCTCTACTACCCCCACCCTATTATTAAAGGGAGCAAAAAATTAAATTGGGATTTGAACCAGGTCTCTAAAATTTATTTTGGAATTAGTTACCCCCTCTACCACCCACATTTCCATCCCCACCCTATTATTTAAGGGAATAAAAAATTAAATTAGAATTTAGTGTGTATACGAGAACCAAGGAATTCTCATTTTTTTTTACATTAGCCACCCTCTCTACCACCTCCACTCTATTACTTGGATACAGAATCTGGATGTGGAAGTAGTGATTCCTTGGGAAGCGTTTTTTTTTAGATAATATTTCACCATTAAAATAATTTTAAAATACTTATATTTATAATCCACATCTGTTTATCACATGAATAATAAACATATTAGCTAGTTACCGTATACAATCCATTAAACAGCCACGAGTAGTAGTAGTAGTGGTCAAGCTTTACTCTGTATTATAATTGTTAATTTTCGGTTTTCGTTTAAAGCCATTTCCAGCTTATTGTGTAATGAATGTCTAATTATTAAAATCCCGATTATTATGCAGTATACTTAAACTAATTTGCAATTTTCAGATACGTTGGTGTCTATCTACCCAGTAAAATCATAAATTGTCAAACATCTGATGCTCATAGCTGCGAGAAATTTTCCTCAATAGTTCATTAACAGGAAATGTTTTCCTTTTCGAACAAAAGTGGAAAGATAATGTTTCGATGAAGTGTTTCGTATCCCACTATAAACTTTAAAGCTTCGTCTCCTTTACTCACCAAATCTAGACTTCCTAGACTTAAGAGAATCGTTCAGGAGGTCTAGAATGAGGTTAAAAATATTTTCAAATATGTCGGCATTTCTGAATAATAAATACCGATAAAAGTGCGAAGCCTACTAACATCAGGAATTTAACGATAAATTTTATTATTCTCCTTTTTCATTCAAGTTTATATCAAGAATAAATATTTAAAACTGTTTCAATTTATCGTCGGATTTTTTGCATGATTGGTGTCAGTAGAATTGTGGATGCCTACTTTGCCATTATAACAAGAAAAAGAGACTTTTAAAAATATTAATAACTGTATAAACTATTTTCGAGAAATATTTATTCAGTTTAGAATTGAATTATCGTCATTATGGATATTGGCCTGATACAATGTCATGCTACTACTTCTTGCAGAAGAAAAATTGAATACTTTCAAAATGCAAGTGCTTGTAGGCGCTGTTTTCAACGAGTGTATTATGTTATCCTTTTAAAAAATAAGTACAATTATTACAAACCGATAATCATCGAGTCTAAAGAGATGCCCTTAATATTGGTGTTGATACCACTAAAAGAAGTATAAACTCTAACAGAGCAGCCGTAAGGATTTGTTGCATTATCAAAAGTTACTTGTATGAGTGACTTCACTCCAGTCTTTGTTCACATATGAGTCTCGGACGTTACAACTTTAGATCACACAGTAATTTATTTATTTTCTTTGATATGATTAGATGTATTGCTTTCGATAAGCTATTTAGCGTTTTGCATTGAATTTATTTTATGTTGATTATTGAATTAACAATAGGTATATACGTACTCATTAGCGATAGGTTTTGCTTGCATGTTAGTTTTTCTGCTGTTATTTTTAATGATTTTTCACAAAAATACCCAACATTACTAGAGTGATGTGAAATTTTCATATTGTTGTTGTTTTGTGGTGACATTTGGGAAACCGCTGTCCAAGTAATCACTACTTCCACATCCAGATTTTGTAGTCTTATGCACACTAAATCCCAATGTAACATTTTATTCCCTTTAATAATAGAGTGGAGGTGGTAGAGGGGGTGGCTAATGTAAAAAAAATTTAGTAGTTCTTGGTTATCGTATACATATTAAAATCCCAATTTAATTTTTTATTCCTTTATACAATAGGGTGGGGGTGGTAATGGGGTAGCTAACGCCAAAAAAATTTTTTAGACGTTTCGTTCTTGTATACACACTAAATCAAATTTTAATTTTTTTTACCCTCTTGAATAATAGGGTGGTGATGGCAATGGGGATGGTAGAGGGGGTGGCTAACGGCAAAAAAATTTTTTTAGACTTTCCGTTTTTGTATACACACTAAATCACATTTTATTCTTTTTACCTCCTTTAATAATAGGGCGAGGGTGGTAGAGGGGGTGACTAACGCCAAAAAAAATTTTTTCGACGTTTTGTTCTTGTATACACACATACATTTTATTTTTTTTACCCCTACCCCCTTTAATAATAGGGTGGGGGTGGCAATGGGGTTGTAGAGGAGGTAGCTAACGATAAAATTTTTCTTAGACATTTCGTTTTTGTAAATACACTAAATCACATTTTAATTTTTTTAACTCCCTTCTATAATAGTGTGGGGGTGGTATTGGGGGTGATAGTGGGGGGGGGGGTGATGCCAAAAAAATTTTTGAGACCTTAACTTTTCGTACATGCCCTAAATTGCAACTTTATGGACTCTTACTTGCTTGTTTTGCCTATTTACCCTTATTTATCCCATTTACCTTCAACGGAATTAGATCAAAATATAATTTAATTCCAGATCTCATTACAATACATAAGTGTACCAAATTTCAAGTGAATATCATAAACGATTCCAGAGTAAACGTACGCACGAAAAAAAGTTACAGAAAAACAGACAGACCGACAGATGGACGTGGAGTCGTGGAAGTAAAATGAAGCTTCTAGCAGGCATGTACAAAATTGGTTTATTTAAAATTTTAAACAAAAATATAGTTGTTGTAGTTTAGAACGACTTTGTGTTAAAATGACAACTGAAAATTGTTTGAAGAAGCACAATGATTTTTTAAACGATGCTAGACTTATACTGAATATTTTTCTATTACCTCTAGTAATAGACCACATTCTTTGATAGTTTTTGTGGTGCATATTACAACTCTACGTAGTACTATTAGTATAATTACAAGAATTCTATTATGCAGCGTTGCATATGAAATTTTTAAATTGATCTACAAGCAGTCATTTCTATTTTCCTTTCCAGACGAAAAGAAAGACAACTCAGTTTGTATTGCATGAATTCTCTAAGGACAGGACAAAGACATTAGTAGGTAAAAAAAAATATTTAATAAATGAGTTAGGTACTGACATTATTATTTATTGCGTAGTATATTTTTCTCATTATTGGTATATGAATCACAAAGTATTTAATATTTGAACATAACTCACGTCTTGAATGAATTTTAATATTAAATTTAAAACTAAAATCTTTTGTCAAGAAGTCAATAATAAATTTTAATATATTTCTAAAATGTTTTATGTCTGATTCTCAATATTATTTAATAAAGTAATATTAAGAAGAATAAAGTTCGCTTGAAATTAAATTTCAATCACTGAGAGGAAATGAGTAACGTAAGTATAAGAAAAACTCCTTCCAGACCTTTGTCATTTCGATTTTGTGTACAAAATATATTGTAATATGAACTGAAATTCTTTATTTGCGTTTAAAGAGAAAGTATATAATATTACATCTTGCTACTTTATTCTACAGATTTTTAAATTTTAAATATTACGGCCCGTTGCTATGGGCGTTTTCGCCTAAAAGATTACACGCAACTTCGCTGAAGATATCGGCAATAATAGTTTAAAAAATTGAAATTAGAAGAACATCTATAGTTTCTCACATCGATATAGTGGCCTCAAAAAATCACGCAAAGATGTCGCGCTCCACCTAGTTGATAGAGATCCAGAAATTATGGAACCAATTCTGTACTGCGCTAACACTGGTAGATTTGTCAACACGACAAATAGATAGGACTTGCGTATTGTTAGTTATTTAAAAACCGCTGCCCAAGGAATCACTACTTCTACATCCAGATTTTCTGTCTAAGTATTATACACACTAAATCCCAATATAATATTTTACTACCTTTAATAATAGGGTGGGGGTGGCAATGGGAGTTGGTAGAGGGGGTAGCTAATGCCAAAAAAATTTTTTGAGACGTTTCGTTCTTGTATAGACACTAAATCACATTTTATTTTTTTTACTCCCTTTCATAATCGTGTGGGGGTGGCAGTGGGGGTGGCTGATGATTTTGAGACCTTGGCTTTTCGTACATGCCATAATTTTATGCCTATTTACCCTTATTTATCTCATTTACCCCCGAACCCTTCAACGGAATTAGATCAAAATCTAGTTCCAGATCTCGTTATAATACATAAGTGTACCAAATTTGAAGTAAATATTATAAACGGTTCCATAAAAAAAGTTACAGACAAACAGACGAAAATAAATTTTTTTCGCTTAAATTTAAAATCTCGACGTTTCATGACATATTAAGGCTATTTCAACAAAAAAGTAATAATAATATTATTTTGCGTTACTATACTTCCACGGAACATGGGAGCAATTACATGTGGTAGAAATATAAAAGAATAATTCGTTGCATATTCCACTCTGTAAAAATAACGTACAATGTAATTATTATTTTTTAAACATTCTGTAATATTTTCCGGTGAATATAAGGTGCCAACAAACTTCTCATGTTTTAAATTACATTTGTGTATGACTCCTCTTGCCTCTCATTCAGAACGCGAAGTTGAGTGCGAACCCAACTAATCTGGGAGAGATCATGGACATAGTTGTGTGAAGATAGAGCTGAATTACCCCCAGCAGTCCATCTACAAATGTCCACAAAAGACCACTCAAATAAGGCTTCTCAACTAGTGAATATGCAGAAAGCCAACAGTAAAATATAAAAGCACTTCCCAGAGTCGCGCATAATTGAAGGTGAATTTCGATAGAACTTAAATTCAAATCAGGGGATATGTCTGATCACTTAAGGATTTTGTAGCTTACCTACTTTGAGACCATTGCCAGACCCAATAGCGCAATGTCAATCAAGATGGACTTTGACTGCCCGTTTGATATGTTGATTGAAAATCGTTAAGCGAGCAGGATCAAAACAATGCAATTGGAGAAAGGGTCATCTATCCGGTGTACAGATGGATTTAAGATCGTTGAAGGATTAGGTAAACGCAGGTATCCGAAGGGCAAATATCTATATACTTTCAGATAGCCAGCCAACATTAAAGGCTCAAAGGTGCTATAGTTTCGAGTCTAAAATTGCCTGAGAATGTAGACAATCTCTAATACAATTGACTAATAACAACAAGGTTGCCTTGATGTTTGTATCAGGACATGAGAGAATAGAAGGAAATGAATTATCTGAAAAGAAGCTGAAGCGATATTTTTCTGATCCGAACCGTTTTGTTGCTTATCCAAGAGACACATAATGGAGGAGATCCAAAAATGGGAACAGGAACAGAAGAACTCCTACTGGAGGAATATTCCAGGCCAAAGGTATGCCACAAGGCTTCTCGAATTGGAAAAGTCCGAATTAAGACCTTCTAATGGACCATTTCTCCTTGAGATACCGTCTCAAGGACATGGGTAAGATAGTTGGTGATAAATGCAGATACTGTGTTACTGCAACTACTTTGTGATTGCAAGGCATTAACCCACATTAGGTTAAAGTGCGTAAAACAGGCGGAAACTAGTTCTCAGGAAAATCACAAGCCTTACAAACAGTTTTGGAATCCTGGGAAACAATTAGTTGTAGAGTAATGCACAAAAAATCTTTTAGGCCGAAGTGAAGTAATAACTCAAGGAACCCCTTAAGCAATATACAACCTACAGCCTGAGAGGCGCATCAGGCAAAGTTTTCTGTGGAATTTCTGACAATATGTTAAATCGGCATAACTTTTATACCAAATATACAAAAGACTAACGATCATCAGATAACGAGGTTCCAACCCAGTCGTTATTTTGTATGTCACGGGGGCGGTAACCTCCAGTAATATCTGGTCAAGACACGTAAACATTCATAGAATGAAGTGATGGGGAAGATGGACAATATTTTATGCAGGTCTAAATTGTTTATGTGTGCACTACAGTACCGGCTCCAAATATGGAAAGCATATTGAAGCTTTGGATGAATAAATGAATTATCTATATGAAAGTCTGGCAGATTTGTTGTTGATAAAATCGTAGCTATATTGCATAATAAAAGATTTGTAGGTATTATTTACTATGTTCTCTATGTGGCCTGATGAGGCTAATTTCTTATCAAAAGTTACATATAAATCCTTAAAAGTTGTTTGCCTAGTCAATATTTGCAATATATATGGTATCATCACCATACTGTTGTACTACTGTATTAACCTTTGATGCATAATGCAATATATAAGGTAAGCCACAATGTGTAAGATATTGCATAAATATAGAAAGAGTAAAATAAAACATAGAGTAGTTAAATTATTCTTTCTTTGGAAGGATTATCATGTAATGTACTTGTTACTAAACCAGGGAGTCAGGGTCGCCCCTATTCTCATGGTGAGAAATTTGGAAACAGCCACTTCGATGTAATTTTCCATTCTAATCAATTTTAAATTGAAATATTTTCAAATTCAATGAAACATTATTTCTGGTCCTTTCTAGAGCCTCTGGTGCTCGATTTCGACAATATTGAATAAATTTCTTTCATGGATCACATCTTCTCACTATTCGTCTGTATTATGTAGGGTCCGTCGAAGACAAACCGGGACGGAAATGCCATGTGTGGCTGCCTGTAGAAAAAGCAACTTCCTGACAGCTTCGTTCCACAGGCGACTTCTGGCCTCCTACATTTGGTTGTATGCCAACGGATTTGAGGCGTACCAGTGCTGTCAGAGTCATTTTTCCTAGATATCCAGTGGTGGCAGATACAGCACCACCACCATAGCTCTCGTAGGCGCTGTTCACATAGTTCTCGATATGCTTAGGCAGGGGCACTTGGCTGAGCTTGACTTTAACTGTAGTCTGTTTGCTCATAGGCTACCAGACCACAGTTCTATAACTTATCATTAGTCTTATGACCGTAGTGTACACCCACATGATCACTTTGGGTTTCATTCCCCATGTTTTCCCCACAATCCTGAAACATTGCTCATAAGAAATGTAAGCCTTCTTTAGTCTCCTATTTAAGTGAAGATTCCATGTGGTATTAAAGGTTACCCCAAAGCATTTAATTTCTGATACGAAACTTAGTGTTGTCCAGAAGGGGAGGTGTCTTCAATGCGCCTAATTTCCTTGTCCTTGTGAAGAGAAACCATCTCCGTCTTTCTGGAATTAACAGACAGGGAGTGTTCTCTGCACCAGGTTTCAATTATTCTTAGGGCTCCTGCATTCTTTCACAAAGGACTCCTTCAAATTTTCCGCTAACTTCCTAGGTCTTATGCTTTAAATTTCTGCTTTCCACTTTGAGCTGTATTTGAGGAAAACGTATCGCCCATAGACAGACTGACAGACACACAGTTTTTTTTACATAAAAGTATGAGATAATCAGTTAGATATTATTTATAATATTCACACAAATACTGTGTGCCGCTCAATTGATTCATTATTATTTTTTTTACGTTTCATCAAACTAATATTCGACACAATTAGACATACACCGTGTGTTCTAGCCAACACGTATTCTTAATTATGCAAAGAGGGAAAATAATTTTAAATTAATTTACTTTAATAATATACTAATAAAATCGATACTAACCTTCTTACTTCCATGCAAGAGGATATGGTTACTAACCGTGAGGAATTATACGAGCATGAATTGAAGGAGAATCAGATAATCTGCCTACGTTTTTTAATATTGCATCACAATGAGAATAGAAACTTATAAATATCAAAATCCATCCACGTGTGCCAATATTTTTCCTTTTTACTTAAAAATCCACATTAAATAGCAGTGTTGAAGCGGTTATATAACTGAAATCTTTTCATTTACATTTATATGTATAAAATTGCACTAAAAACGAAGCAAGAACCCGTGTTGCATTTTCTATTGCAAATTCTACTCTTTGATTAATATTCATGAGAATGTCATATACATTTCAGCGTAGCGTAGAGTAAAATTACGCTGACGTGAGTAAAAAGTCAGATTCGGTGATCGTCAGCACTTTAACAATCAGAATCAGTCATCCGTTATTTTTTACTGGAAGGCGTTCGACTGGAAAATCAGAAACGTGATATAAATGTGTGAAAAAAATTCAGATAGTAAATAATTTCTGGCACAACAGATACGAAGGCGGCATCGGCTGTTAATATATTTTGTAGCAGTTTGATAATAAAATGTTTTCCCTGGAATATGATGAATACTTCACTGTTGCTCATTGTGTATTATCCAGGTATAAATCTATATCTGATTCATATAAGACGCATGAACTTTGTTTTTCTTGTTTTTTTATACATTTTTGTCTCTAACTTCATTTCCCATTATAACAAATTCAAAAACCTTTGAAAATCAAAATTTTTAAAATCACAGTTTAGGCCGCCAGTTTTTTTAAAAAAATATGTTCAATATTAAGTTTTGTCAAATCCGTTTTTTAATTAGATATAGGTAGTAACTGAACCAGGTCCGATCTGCAATCCGCCGTCGCGACTAATGTGGTGCTTGTACAGTCGGTCCCGGGACGGGTTCTGGAGAGGTACTTGTTTCATAATTAATTGTTAATAAAGTTCTGTTGAACTGAATTGGTAAGAATATTTATTGTTCTATCTGACGGAAAATTTGCTAAAAGAGTTTTCGATTCAATTCCCCATTACAAAAATTTATTTTTCTTAAACGTTAAAAATGCATAACTTTTATAACAAATTTCTTGAATTTAAACAGCAATATTACACAAAGTTCGCAACAATTGGAACCATCGGAGGGCAATGAAAATAATACCGCTGCCTTTACACAATTACTAATTTTAAAACATGAATCCGGTGGATTTAAATCCGGCGATCTAGCTGGCCATCACAAAGGTTTTCAAAAATCATATTATAATAATCCGATGCAATGCGGTCATTATGTGGAGGAGCAAAATCTTAATAGAACCAGATATTTGTTCTACCTTACAGGGGAACTTTTAGATACGTAGGTAATTGACTTCGTAAAAACTAGGTAAATTTTACTGCTTAAGTTATTTTCCAAAAAAATGTGTCCCTATTAGTGTGTTTTCAAGCATATCTATCCACAAACATGAATGAGATGCCTTGAATTTGGAATATAAAAAGTTTGAATGAGTTGGAAGCCTATTTGCGCACTTTCCAGAAGTGCGATTGTCGTTGTTCAGTTTTTAGAAAACACTCTGTAGAGTGTCTTTCTTATTTCAATAGGTAAAGAATCAATTAATTTGAGAACGGAAAATAAGAGTTTGTCTTGGCACCGAATTTACAAAATGTTTACGAAAAACAACGATATGTCCAGAAAAATAATTTATAACTTTAGAGCTGCAGAAATTCACGTTAAAGTGGTTTAAAAATAATTTAGCAAAATTAATTTTAGAATAAATACAAGCTCTGACTGTTTTGTTTGATTTCAAGTTGTAACATACCCACCGGCAAAGCAACTAACCGCCGAATCGAACTTTGCTCAAGTATTTATAGGATGTCGCTGTTTATTAAAAATCACACCACTTGTTTCATGTAATGTCGTATCCTTCGCCAGTTTCTCGACTTTGTGATACGCCCAGTGGGTGAAATTTAGCATTAATAGTACAGTATAAATGTACCAAAAAGTTCTATGACCTGGAAAAAGTTGCACAATCGAATGTCATGCTCAATGTTATTAGTACCGCTTAGAAAGTTTAAAACCGAGAAGGTGACCTTCCCCCTCTTTTGCTTCAGCCGCCATCTTGAAAAATTTTTACCAAGTACAATCCAATGTGCGGTTTATAGGTAATGATTACACAAAAAGATTCAGGAAAAAGTCCAATGTTTATAATTTTTTGGTGGGCTTTTGCTTGCCTGTCTGTTGACGTATCTTCAGTTCAATATCAATTTTGGTCGCTGCTCGGAGCTTAAAAATGCTTGAATCGTAACGACTTTGAATTATATTCTGCAATTATAGATTCATACGTTCAGGCAAGGCGGTCCCATGCACGTTCTGAGTAATGGTAAAGATACTTTTCTGACACCGAATCACTGAGGAACCGGTTTAGGGCAAATCCCGTTAAAATCCATCATTTTCCCGTCAATATCGACTGCTAGAAAATGAATGGTCACCCTTGTCGCTAAAGGCTATTTTTGCTAAAACTCTCGAAATACTTTGACTAGAGACTGGATTAACTTGTCCTCATATTTAACACAACGCATGAGTTGCAGTGCTGCACAACGTGGATTCGTAAAAGGGTTTTTAATTTTGAAAATTTTTGATACACTTTCTAAATTTTGGTGGTCGGGACGACATTACGTCCCCGTGCAGCGACATTTACTACACTTTCTAAAATTAGACTCCTTGATGAGTTTTCAAGATTTTGGCATAAAAAACGCTCCATAGAGCGAAAATGTGGTTTAAAATAGAAAAACCTCTTCCAACGGCATTTTTACGTGAAGCACGGATTTTGTTACAGTTTCGAAAAGTTTATCGAAGGTTTTGGCGTGATCTTTAACATGACCAATAGAACATGAGATAAAACGATCAATAAATTCTTCAAGATGGCGGCTGAAGCTAAAGAAGGGGGAGGTCACCTTTTTGATTTTAGACCTTCTAAGTAGTCCCGATAGCAACATTGAGCATCACAAATTCGAGTGTGCAATTTTTTCCAGGTCAAAGTACAATTTGATTGTACTATAATATCAGTATTGAATCATGAAATATGAGTAAATGAAAGTAGTAAAATTAATTAAATCAGCATTTATTTTACGATTTTTTTAGTTGTTCCTGTTAGATTTAAAATCTTTAAATGATTCTTACAAACTTGCGCTTTGATACAACGTGTCGAACTAAACTCCAAGCAGCCAGTAACAAGCCAAGAAGAACGTATGTTTTAGATAAACTGGTCGGTTTTGAATTTGGACAAAAAGCTCCCGAATACACATTTATTTAGATAGGAACTGCAACGAATATTTACTTGTTTAGCTGCATTCAGAAATGAAATCAAAATTGAATTTAAACTTATTATAATTTTACAAGAGATTTGCAATGAATGTTGAAAATGAAAATAAAAAAAATAAATGTATTTTAGCAAGATTAAATTATAATTTTGAGATTTTATGTTTTCAATTAAATATTGTATTATGATCAGAACAGCGTATACCAGGAAACTGTTGAGATTAGACTATTTCCAACATCTCTGTATGTATTTAGAGAATTTGAAAATATCTATAATTTGATATGCAGGACCTAGCGCCGTTTGAAAATAAAAAAGTTGCAATTCTGGGTTATTTCAAGTGGCGAACAATTCATAAACCTCGTATAAAAACTTCATTTTAACAAAAAAGTCACCATACAAGTTGATCCACCTGAAGATTCAGAATATCAGAAATAAAATCATATTCATAATATAAATGAAAGTACTACAAATCAGAATATCAGATGACAGAGATCTATCGTATTGATGTTTAGATATAATTAAAAACAGTTATTAATGCTGGAGCATAATAAAAAATGTAAATATATTACATGGTAAAGAAATTACAGTACAGTAAAAATTTAAATAACAGTTTCCGTCGCATTCTTATATGATGTATTTTGGCATGTCTGCTTTTAGCAAATAAATGATCCATTAGAGAGCACTCACATGGATAAAAATGTTTATCTATCTCCTTCAAACTAGAAAAGTATCCATTACTAAGGACTTGAGTAGTTTGAGCTTAAGTGATGAAGAATCCATAAGCCTCATTTATATTGTAAAATAATACTGCTATTTACTTAGTTAATAAGATATACGTTATTATATCATACGTTTTGTTTTCATGAAAATAAAATCTAATGCTTAAACCACCTCCGAATTACCCATTCTAATAATAAAAACAGTCAAAATAATATTACTATTGTGGAATATTGCTGAAATATTGAAATATTATAATAACAATATATTTATTGTCATAAATTTCCATAGAAATATTAACAACGTCAAATGAGGTATTTTAGACAGAAATATATAAAGCAGAAAGATGTAGAACACAATAAAAATGGTACAAATATTGGTACATATATATCATAAATGAAAGTCAAATGTGAACAATTTAGTACGGATAATAATAATAGCAATAATAAAAACTTATTTATCTCTTTACATTTGCAAATATTTAGAAACGTCAATATAGCACAGAGAAAATTTTAAAAAATATACTTGGTAATTTTTTTATTACTAGGAGGTATCAGTAAGGTATTCGGCCAGGTTATGGTAAGGCTTACGTGCAAAAAGCTGTTTGGCATCCAATTTAATTTTATACTATTTATACTTGTTTAAGAAATGAACTTTTTTCGTACGGTCGTGAGCAAAAAAATAGGACAAGTCTTATAACGGTATTTTGCTAAAATCTAGTTGTGTACATCTAACTTTAATTTTTGTGACATTGTCAGTTAGTTGTCATAATTTATTGCAAGTGTGCAAAAAACTAATATGCCTTATATAAGCGATTTAGTTAAATCTGGAGTTATTGCTAAAGCAGAAGATGGTCAATGAGACAAATTGCACTGCGTTATAATATTGACAAAAATTCGGTGTGTAACATTTTAAGAAAGTGGAGAATAAACGGTACGATTAGTAGAAATCCTGGATCAGGGCGACGAAGGGTATCAAGTCAACAACAAGATTTGCAATTGGTAAATGCTTTAGAAGAAAATCCATTTTACTGAGTTATTCAGGCTGCTGAAGAAACGCATTTTCCTGAATCGAGTAGTACTGGTCGCCGGCGAGTAAGAGAATCGGAGCTACGCTGTCATGCAGCAGCACAGAAATACTTACTTAAAGCTGAACATAAAGATCGAGTAGAATTTGCGCTTGAATTTTTAGCGCATGATGTAAATTTTTAGAACAATGTAATCTTTACAGACGAAGAAACTTTCCAGTCAACACACAGCGGTCGTATTCGTGTTTATCGCCCTCCGAATACTCGATTCGATGAGAAATATATATGTAACAATGATAAAAATGGTAGATTTTCCGTCAATATGTGGGCTTGGATATCGGCACGCGGTCCTAATGTTTTGTGGCATATTGAGGAATGATTTAATAGTGAAACGTATCTAAGGATTTTAGACAATATTTTGCTCCCTTCTGTGTCCTAATAAAAAAGTTCGTATATCAACAAGACAATTGCTCCGTTCGTACTGCTCATACCGTAACTAACTGGTTTAAAGATAACAACATCGATGTTCTTAACTGGCCCAGTCATAGTCCAGATCTTAACCCTGTGGAAGAAGTATAGGGACTACTCTTAAGAAGTATCCGAAAACGAAATGTGGGACCACGAAATGCCGAAGAGTTACTGGAAATAGTGAATAATGCATGGGAAAATATTATTGTATAAGGTTATTTAATTCTATGCCAAACAGACTTATAGAAATTATAAATAGAACTAGTGCAATAACGAAATATTAATAGTTAGTTTGCTGTTAAGTAGGATATCCTTTGTCTTTTGATCCAGGATTTCTACTAATCGTACCGTTTATTCTTCACTTTACTTACACACCAAATTTTTGTTAATGTTATAACGCAGTGCAATTTGTCTCATTAACCATCCATCATTTACTATAGCAATAACTACAGCATTAAAATAAAAAATAAATTAAAAGTGATATCTGTTTCATTTCGGCTACTCACTACATATTCAAATAGAGACAGATTTACATTAGAAAAAAAAAGTTGTCCTATTTTTTTCTGCTCACGACAGTAGGAGGATTGTTACCTGTTTACTTTCCTTTTTGTTGAAATCGTCAATAAACAAAGCATTAAATGCGAACGACTAGCTGGTTTAAGTTGGAGTAAATGATCGTAGGTTCAGAGAACTTACAAGACAGGTGAAATTTACCCTTTTGTGTGTGTCGTATAAAAGAACAATTTTGTTTTGTTTGTGGAAAAGAGATAATGAAATGTTTGATGTTATGAGGGCACCACCTATAGCAAAAAATGATTAGATTTGTCTCGTTTTCCCTTAAAATCAGTTTCCTATAGATGAATCTGAAATTTGTTGGTAAGGGAAAGAAATAATTATTAAAATGAATGATGAATTGTATTTAAAATAATCAAAGTTTACAAAAGAAATTTAAAAAGTAATTTCGAAAGAGTGGAATCAAAAGTAAATCTTGAAAAAAATATATAAATTTATAAATAATATAATTTTGATATGTGTAAAATATAGTTAATCAGAAAAAAATTTACAGAAGGGAAATGAATAGAACAAAATAATAATTTATCAACGATACCGCAATATGGACTCCAATTGTCTCAGAGGAAATCTAAATGATGTTAGGCAATTTAGTTCTATCGCTTTTCTGCACATGATTCAAGGGGTAGGCTCTTGTGGATTTTAAGGATTGTAGAATAGCTTCTAATGCAGTATTATAGATTCTTGGCTATTTCAATAACCATATATTAATTAATAAAGATTAATAAAAAACCAAAGGCATATTAGCATAAGCCAAAAATAAGTTATCAAACCTAATGGTTTGATTAAATAATATATTTAATATTGTTATGTGATTATAAAATTTGTTTGATAATTACAAAGCGCTAGATAATAAGAAAATTCCAGATAATTGCAAAATTGCTGATTGCGAACTAAATTGCCAAAAAAATAGAAAAATGATATTTTATTACCATGTGGCCACATGTACAATTTTAGTTACATAAAATTGAAGAAATTTGAATCTAATTTTGTTTAAATAATGAAAACACAATAATAAAGTAATTGAAAATAATTAAAAATTATAGAAATTGAAATAATTATTAAATAATTTGGTGTAAAAAAAAAATGACATGACATCTATGAAAATTGTGAAGAAATTTAGCAGTGATACAAAGAAAATTCTGTTAATAGTAGTCTCACTTACGAAAATTAAATCAAAATGCTATACAGATCGTACTAAATGCAAATAAAGTATGATAGTTATTTTTATAGAATTTTTAATTGGACACAGGCTATGTAACGGGATGTAAAGTGACTATAACCAGGGTATCACTGTTGCTATTTCTGTAAACAAATACACGTGGATTACAAAAATATAAATAATAAATAGTCATGAATAATAGTTTTATAAAAAAATAGTTTACAATGTTCATTATAATTGGCCTTACTAATTGTACGTTTTGTTATTATTATTTCTTGGAGTACATATAATTTACACATTGAATAATAAGTACTCCAAATTATTAGTCCATAGTTTAGACGACTCTGAAGATCTGCGTAATAAAATATTAGTAATGTTTACTCTGAAACAAGAATCCGAATATGATATAACGCAAAATTTGCTGAGTTTAGACGATTCGATACATTGACATGTTTCGTTGAATTTAAATTTTCGTTCATGTATATATCTAGGAATTTTGAGAGACTTGTTTCTCTGATTGCCGAGCCATAACATCACACCAGCAAGATCTATAGTATAACAAAAAAAAAATTAAATTCTAAATGAATCCTAATTTAATCGAGTTCATACTTTTAAAGATATCAGGGCACGAGGCTCTCTCACTATTTTTATTTATTCATTAATTTTAGCTCTTCTGATGTAAGATAAGATATTAAACCTAATAACAATTATAGGCAGAGCTTAATGATAGAGCGTATCAAAATGCAATAACAAATTCTTGATCACTAAAACATAGGTACCTATAATCCGTGCAAGGTATTTTAGTTGATACACTCTATACTATCCAGTGTATATTTACTGCTACCGAAGCCTTAGAAATTCGTATCCGAATATCAACAAGTTAATAGAAACAGAAAAGAGGAACTGTGTAAAACGAGTTTAGAACAACCGGTTTCTCTGAGCATTATCAATCATTTCCTTATAGTTTTGCGTTCCAAGTGCTGACAGCCAAAATATATTGAAAAGTTTTCACATTAACTAACTGTTGCTTTCCCACTGTTTTGACTGCCAACAATTGTGTTAAATCGGCAGATTTTTTTCTGACATGAACTGAATACTTAGAGAGATTTGTTTCAGAATATAATCAAATTTGCTATATATTTGAGGGATGAATTTTTTTTCTCGCTACAAGAATAACAAATACTAGAGGATATTTCACAGATAATTTATCATGTACACACAGATATGCAGGTTAAAGGGTTTTATGATTACATATCTTTAATATCCATAACCAATTCTTCGTAAAAGCCGTCGGGGTTGACAAAGTAATAACAAATACTAGAGGATATTTCACAGACAATTTATCATGTACACACATAATGGTATTAAATGTTTTTTTTTTTGATTATTTATTTTTAACATCCATAACGAATTCTTCGTAACATCCATCGAGGTATTTTACCTATTTGCTTTTTGACGCGTTTTTCTCCATCCCAGCTGGTGACAATGAGAAAAAGGGCCACTTTTGGCACTCGAGCCTCTTAAACGAGTTTTCTGTTTTAGCTCGGGTGCCAGTCCTAGTTTAAATGATAGAACACACTACCCACAAGCCGGATACGAGAAACTGAGTAGCTGGAGTGGAGAAACGGTACTCCAGTGGGACAAAATTGACAGGGACAGCAAGCGGCAAAATAATAGCACAAAATAAACGGTAAACTAGGGCAATTAGCAAAGCGATAAAACGGGCGCAGACTAAACACCGATACCAAGTGTGAGGAGTAAGACCATATATATATAAAAAAAATCACAGTGCAAAATTATAGAGAATTTTGATATAGGTACTTGACTAATAAATACATCAGTTTTATTACACCTCCATGAACTTACTTACTTACTTCCTATGGTTACGATCGGGCACGGCTGCTACGTTGGAGTAGTCGGAACGGAATGGTACACTGCACGATTTCTCAAGACCTCTTCTGAAATGAAACAATTTATTAAAGGAGCGGGAATAGGCACCAGACGAATGCGCGGCTGATCGATGACGTAGTACGGACTTTAACAAAATTCTGCTGCTTAGCAATGATATGATACCAACGGTACCTGGGTTCGGTTCTCGGAGTGGACACGTCTGCTGCCGATGAGTCGCTCTGGCTGACTGACAACATGGGATGAATTCAATTATTTCTTTCAAATATTTACATGCGGGGGAAATGGTGGTAGCGGATGCGCGATGTATCGACGTGACATCAAAAGAACTTAGTAAAAATAATTCAATCAACTAAATTTTGGAATATTTTTCTCGCAGATTGGAGCAAATGGCAGGCGGGGATGTCTAACGCTAGGAACGGCTACTAGTGAACTGACTGTCAGGCGGCTTTAATTGTTCCCTTTACCGAGAGGATGACGTTATACGGGTGACGTTAGGCCGACTTAGAAAATATTGCTATTACTTTACTTTGATACTTAGAATATTTCGCATAAATCGGTACAGGATGAAGAGCTCCACACATCTAACACGCGAGGCGGTTGAGTACATACTAAAATATTTGCTGGTTGGCTCGTGTAGTTTATACAGTCCCCTCTCGTCACTTTCCCTTTACTTAAGTTCATCTGTACCTACAATTGGTAGGATTATTTGATGTAACTAAATTCGCTTAAGGCGGTATAATATATATAATAATAAATGTAAAAGGATAATATAGAGGGTATAAATAAATATAAATATCCTGGCATATTTTCGAGATCGAAGAACGTTTCATTACAGCTTTTATTAAATAAGTATATTTATTATAACTTAATAAACAGTTTTAATAGTCATTGTAGAAAAAAAAGGACAAGTCGTTTTTAGGTATAATCAAATCAATCAAATAAAATATCGCACAGAAACAGCTCTGAGTGTTTCGATGTGTGTATAAACCATTTCTCATAAACACAACAACTACTGTTAGATTCAAAATAATTGTAAGTTGGCCTGAAAACTGTCAAGTTTTACAGAAAAATGTTATTTGTGTATTTACCAGATAACTTTCATATGTTCAATATCTACTATCTAATAGAAAGTTATGTGCTAAATATTCAAATAACAGTTTTAATAGTTATGACAGCAAAAATAACATATATTATTTTTTAATGGTACGTTTTATAACAGACTATGTATAGTCCGGGGTCCGACGCCCCTTTTTTAAAGTCATTATTAACAGGCTAAATTTTCATGAGTGGCTTCGTTTTGACGAGTCTCCCAACTTTTCTTTCTGCGAAAATTCTCGGTAGGGGAAGGCAGCCGCTAAACGTGTTGATCGCGGAACTGACACTTTCATCGCGTAGGACTGGAAAACCTGCCAGAAAATTTGTAGAATAATTTGACCATTCGATTTAAAAAATATTAATTAAGCAATAGTGTAAAAATCAGGCCGTTAGTAATGCAATTTCAAATCTCGTTATTTTTACATATTGGAGGCAGAGAACTCGCCGGTCCAAATCATCGCTTTTGTAGGACAATTGCAGCTCCCTGTTTCTTTACAAATTTTCTGTCAAGTTTTCCAGTCCTACGGCATGAAAATGTCAGTTCCACGATCAATATGTTTAGCGGCTGCGTAGAATTTTACATACCTCTACCGAGAATTTTCGCAAGAGAGAAAAATTGGGAGATCCGTCAAAACGAAGCCACTCAAGAAAATTCAGCCTGTTAGTAATCACTTTAAAAAAGGGGCGTCGGACCCCTTACCAGTAGGTATGTAAGAACACCTCCGTTATCCTACAGATATCATTTATTTCGGCACACATCAAATTAAACTACATAAACATCCCTATAACACCTTTAACCATGCTATCTTAAAGACTGGCACCGATTCTGTCTTCTACAGCCCCTTAACTCGGAGGTGGTTAAGGCGCTAGCTAATTGCTTTGGGCGGATAACGGGCGCAAATTTTTGACCTAAAAGACAGTTTATAGAACAAGTGGGGGAGGCAACTTAATTCACTCTTGAAATTAGGGCTGTGATACTCAAAAAATTCCGGGTAAGTACCTGGACTGCACTATTTCTGCTGCTATTTAACAGTCCAACAATTTTTGCGTGCTGAAACGAGAAATTACCCTCAAGAACATAAATCGAGGTCAATATACAGGATTTGTCACCCTTAACATAAAAAATGTCTTCGACAAAGTCTGCTATCCTGGGTTGTCATATAAATTCCACGTCGTGCGTTTATCCATCCACAGTGCAAATTTCGAGTTGCAGTCAACCAGGCATCCTCTTTTGAAATGCCTATCTCCTGCGACGTCCCGCAGAGCTGAACCCTCGGATTTGTTTTGTTTTTACCCACATTTAAATTATTTACCTATCTCCAATGATGATAAGACGAAACTATTATGTAATCTTTGATTATTATAATAATTAAAATACAATAGTCATATAAGATGAGTAGCTACTTATTAGGAAAACCATTAATAAAAATAATTTTAATTATAATATAGAAATTCTTATAGAATTTACTATATAATTAAAATTATATTTTTACGTGTTTACAATCTCCAGTAAACACCCTGTATGTAGGTTCAATAATTACAACAAGAATTTTCGCAAACCACTGATTTATTAATCATTTAATTACAATAATTAAGTCCTTAGAAACATTAGTACACACTAATTACAAGTTCCATCTACTATATTATCTATCTACTCATTACTATAATGCACAAATTATTATAGTTCTTATTCCATCTGTTCACTTGCTTCTCTAATATCAAACTGTCCCAGCGCGGCTGGATTCACCGTATATATATACCCGCGTCGATTATACTAGTCTACTCTAGAATGTTTTCCAACATTCGCGATTTTTCTGGCGCCGTTCTCGAATTTTCTATGATTCCAGTGGCGTAGTCGTGTACATAACAATATGGAGTATAGGCAAACCACATGGTGATCCTGACAACTTTAAACAACCCCAGATAAAGACAAACCTACCAAACGTTTAAATATGCCTGACAATCGGCTGTTGCCAAGTCATATGTTTCACTTACAATAGTAAACGAATATTGCTCACCAGAGTAATAGTAATATAGTTCTTCATAGACAAGCTAAAGCTGCAATTTAACTTTAGTCAGAACTATATCATATGATGAACATGTTTCTAGAAGGCATTTGTGAAACTTTTCATTAGACCAGCTGTAGCTTGAATTGGCAAGTAATTACAGAAATCGGCACACTGTATTATTCACCGATGATGAATCTGAATTCTGGTAGACTACGTGAGTATGGACCCAGAAATGCACTCTTAGACCGAAACCGTCTATTTATAGAGGATACTAGATGCTAGTTTGCTATGACATGAATCTGCAAATGGCATATGCTGTTCAGCCATGTATGAACCACGAAAAAATGATTACGAAAAATACTAAAAATGTTTCCCGTCCTATAAAATTACTCATAATTTTGTTAAATCTAAGGGCAGAGCTTTCACAATTCATTTTAAAATATATTAAAGTAAATTATCGACATCCCTTTACGCAACATCCTTCCTGTGTAATAGTAATCAAAAATATTTCTTCTTCAAACGTCAAGAAAACATGACTATTAGACTAGTTTTTTTAACTTAAACTGTCATTTCTCTTACACTTCGTCTGATCGGATCACTTAATCTATTAATGCCGCTAACAAACTCTAAACTGCAGTGAAAGTTTTTTACTGCCCCTCACGAGCACCACTAAAAGCATTCGAGAAAAAATAACAGTATTTTTTAAATTATTATTTGAAGAAAACATAGCAGGTTATATAATAATAATAGGCCTTTATTTCTCAATAAGCAAGAAAGCGAGTATAGAGAATATGCTATTTCCGCCTTTACCCCTTTCTTTTCTTTTCTTTCTTTTTTTTCTATCTTTTCCCCTTCCCCCTTGTTCCTTCTTCTTCTTTTCTCTTTTTTCCCATTATCCTCGACTATATAAAGAGATATTTTTTAACATAATGTTTAAATGTGGATAATAATTTGTCTTTAAAATTAGACGGTAAGAGTAAGTAAGTGAAATTTTTAAATAATTAAGTGCAGTGCGTGGGAGGTGTTAGGGTTCCTTTCAATCTGATGTTGAGATTGTGAACATCTGACCTATATGATATTTTTTTATGTAGATTACTTGGAATTTTATTTATAATGATTTTGTGAAATAAGCACGCCATGGTAAGCCATCAGATTTCATTAAGTTTATGCGAAATACCCTGCCGGTGCCGGATGCCGCAAATCAATCTTAAACAAGAGTGCTACCTGTAACCTGTATTTTACGGGAGTCCTTAGAATCTGAACATGGACCATATACCGAGTCAGCAAAGTTAAATTTTGATAACACAAGAGATTCGCATAGTATTGTTTTAATCTTTTCATTTAAAAAATGGCGGTTATTAAAAATAATTTTTAGATTTGTATATGCTGTGCAAATACAGTTGTTAATATGAAGTTTGAATCTCAACATCGTGTCAAAGGTTAGGCCTAGACTCTTTGCGGATTTAGAAAGCAATGTATGGTGGCAGTTTATATTAATTTGAAGTTGTTCTACTAGAACTAACCTTATATTTTGACACCCAAAAATAAGCATGGCAGTTTTATCGGCATTTATATTCAAGGGATGATTTTTAGATGTTTCTACTAGAGCCGCAATGTCTAGATTGATAATAGTCTATGCCTCGACATACTTAGAGGAGAAAGTGATTTTTGTGCCTAGGCTGTTCTTGCCGGCCTCGCTTCCTATAATAATATACTATTTTGCCGAGAAAAGTTTCAAATTATTTTGTATTTATAAATTTTAAATCGATTTAAGAAGGTTTAAATCGTTAAGAAAGATTTTATTTTTATTAAAAATATTAGAATTTTTTTTTTTTTAAGAAAATTAAGAGGTACTTTCTAGAAACATCTAAAATTAATATATTTAAACCATAAAAATAATTTAAAACTCCACGTAAATGACAGTTCTGTCTTAGAGGTAAGAGGTTATTTAATTTTTCTGTTGTATCTGTATCTATAGCAAACTTTATGTTGGTCAAATATGCTTTTAGAGGGCGGAATATTAAAACATAATATTTTTAGTCGCAAACTCCTCTATAAAATCCTTATTTTACTATAAGGAACGTAACCAGGCAGCAACCAACAACTACTCTCTGGGCTATATGCCCCGCCAAGCGCTGAATTACAAGTTACAAGCCTGGCGTGTTAAGTGTAATAATCGCATTCGCGCATAATCGCGTTCTGTTGGTAATATGCGATTATTACATTTAACGCGCCAGGCTTGTAACTTGTAATTCAGCGCACATATCCCAGAGAGTAGCTGTTGGTTGCAGTCTGGTTATGTTCCTTATAGTAATATAAGGATTTTATAGAGGAGTTTGCGACTAAAAATATTATGTTTTAATATTCCGCCCTCTAAAAGCTCATTTGAACTATGCTAATCCCAGTCAGGCTATTTATTTATCGATTACAACAGACACTGGACCGCTAGATGGCGCCTGCTGCCTGGAGAGTAGTTGTTGGTTGCAGTCTGGTTACGTTCCTTATAGTAATATAAGGATTTTATAGAGGAGTTTGCGACTAAAAATATTATGTTTGAAACTTTTTGTTTGAAATATACCGTTGTCCAGTAAAGATCGAATCAAGTAACAAGTTAAACGATTAAAGAATTCCTTGCATACTGAACTACAAGTTCTATATATTAGTTGGTGGACTTTCTCAACCGCGTGTTAAGATTTTATGTATCTCTTTATATGATAATAAAAAAGACATTTAATGTCTTAAATAAGAATTTATATGCCGTTCGTCATTTTCTTAATCAAAAATTGATCATGTCATAAAGTTTAATTAATTTTGTCACATTAAATTATTAAAATATTTTTTGCGGTGCTCGTCTCGGTGTGACATGCTTTTGTAGAATGTAGTAGGTACTAAATACATATGTTCGTCATATTTTCAAACTTTGAGGTAGATAACATGTATCTGCTCATGAAGTTATAGGCCTCTATACATTACGTAATTACTTATACTGATATAGATAAACGTAAGTAGAAACTTTCGCTCTAAGAATTTCACAACTTTCTGATGAATGGTTTAGGATATCTTTTATTTATTCTGCTTTATCTTCATATTTTTGTTTCATACAACATAGAACATAATTTAAATTAAAGCTACGACTTACGTCGCAGTCATTGATTAATAAGTAATTTGTAAGTTGTAATTTATTTATTTCTCACTTTATCATAGGTTACGATAATAATAATCAATAATATACAGAGTTGCCGTAATTAAACAGTAGTAGCTAGGTACATCATAGATAAGGAAACGAAGAAAAATATATACATATATACTAATTTACATGCATATATACACCGAAATACATACATATACACACATAAGTGCTACCAGTAAAACATTTTAGTATGATTAGATTAGATTAGATTAGATCTTTATTGGCCATATATACACAGTTGTGTTTTGACAGGTCATGTAGAAAATACAATAAGTATACAAAACAAAATTTTACATAAAAGAATTACAGTCAATAAAGAAATTACATCAGGTCAATTAAAAAATATATACACATATATATAAAATGTAAAAAGGTAATAACTGACAGGTAAAATTAAAACCAAACAGAAATTAAAAACATAAATAGTATATAACAAATGGACATTAAAAATATCATAAACATCTCAAACGACATAATACATTGCGCTGAGCAGTGTAGAGCAGAAAAGTAGATAAATAATTATTGGTGCGTTGCATACAAAGTATTTGCACATGTCAAACATACAAGATAAAATCATTCTACATAAAATTATATTTCGAGAAGAAACAATAATATAAAACGTTATACATCGCACATAGTGGATAAGTCGGCATTTAAAAATTCATTGATACTATAGAAAGCTTTGGCTGTTAAAAAATTTTTCGTCACAATTTTAAAGCGCCTATAATCCAGCTTCTTGACTTTATTGGGTAATATATTAAAAAACTTTAATGCGTAATACCCTGTCCCATCTCGTGTTTTAGAGAGCCGTAAAAAATCAGTATTCAATTTATGATTATTACGGGTAGAGTATGAATGCACCTTTATCACGAGTTGTATATTTTGTTTCATTATCTTTAATGTAAAGGAGACACTGCAATATATATATGCTATATATGGTTGGGATTTTTAGTGTTATAAATGAATCTCTGCACTCATCTCTGTAACTTAATCCCGCAATTATCCTTACTGCTTTTCTTTGCATCGCAAACACTTCTGCAACATGAGAAGAGTGACCCCAAACTAAAATAGCGTAAGTGATGGCCGAGTGGATCAATCCGTAATATGCTGCTAATATGGTTGTCTGTGACACGCAATTTACAAGACCTCTCAGAAGAAATATGTTTTTAGCCACTTTATTACATATAAAATTTGCGTGTTTTTCCCACGTTAATTTGTTGTCGATATGGACCCCGAGAAATTTCACACAAGGCGTGGGCACCAAGTTATTATCCCCGACTGTAAGATGCTTTAGACTAAAAATCATTGTTTGAGTTTTATTTTTGTTTAACATTAATTTATTAGATATGAACCAGTCATGAATGGTAGACTGAGTTTCGCTTACACAGGACAACAATTCATTGATGTTTTTGTTATTGTATAACAAAGTTGTGTCATCTGCAAATAATACAGATTTTGCCGGATCGGTATTATTTGGCAAATCATTAATAAAAATAAGGAAGAGAGTTGGACCCAGAACGGAGCCTTGAGGTACACCAAATTTAATATTTATAAAACCAGAATTCGTCTTTTGGTAATTTACAAATTGCGATCTTTCTTCAAGGTAAGAGGCGAGTAGCTTTTGACTGTCAATAGAGAATTTGTAAAAGTCCAACTTTTTTAATAAAATATCATGCGAAACACAGTCAAATGCCTTGCTAAGATCTAAAAATTGAACATACATAATTTCGCTTTGTTCAAAGCCTCTGTTAATTAATTTTATTAAAGAGTTAATAGCTAAAGTAGTGGACATGTTTGTCCTAAACCCAAACTGGCAGTTATTGAATAATTTAAAATGCTCAAAATAAGTTGTTATCTGTGATTTTAATACGATTTCAAAAATTTTTGCAAATATAGGTATAATAGAGATCGGCCTGTAGTTAGCAGGATCCTCAATATCACCCTGTTTATGAATGGGAATGACTTTTGGAACTTTTAGAATTCTAGGAAAAACGTTATTTTTAATGCATTGATTTATGAGCTTAGTTAATGGGATATATATTATATGTTTAATAGAATTTAAAATTTTGAGGTTAATGTTGTAAGGATCTTTAGCACTAGTGTTTTTTAAATTATTAATTATGTCCAAAATTTGAATATAAGAAACTTCTACAAAATTGAAATTAGTATTGACTCCCCCTACTTCAGTATTGATTAAATAATTTTCAATGTTTCTATTGGGAGAAGGCAATGTGCTAATTGTATGTTCAGCAACCGTTCCGAAGTAATTATTAAGATCAGTAGCTGAGATGCGTGAATCTGTGTGGATATTGCCGGACTGTTGTCTTTCGTGTTTAATGATGTTCCACATCGCTTTATTAGGATTTTTGCTTTGAGTAATATGTGTATCATTTGCATTCATTTTGGCTTTATTCAGTTCTGATTTATAAATTTTTCTTGTTTCCTTTGTTACAGTTTTTAAATAAGGAGTGGGATTTGTTTTATACATATCAAGTAAAAAATTTAATGAATCTCTCATTTCTTTTAAATGATCAGTGAACCAATTAATTTTGTTTCTCTTATCAAGTGTTACAATTTTTGTTTTTTCGGGAAAAATAGATTCCATTGCAGCAGTAATGTTATTCAAAAATATTTCGAATTTGTGATCAACTGTTTTTGATACGTCATTTACAAAGTTCCAGTCGGTATTTTTTAACTGATCATTTAGTTCAAGTAAGCCCATGTCCGTAATTGGTCTAAAATTAATTCTCTTGTATGAATTTTTTTGTTTACCATTTTGTGTGTTTAAACTTATACCTAAGTGGTCAGACAGTCTAGGGTCAATAATATTAGTTACACAAGAATCTTGTGAGAAATTTACAAATACGTTATCGAGACAACTAGAATTACGCGTGGGAGACATGTTCAAAGCAAGAAATCCAAATGATATCAATAAATTAGTAAGTAGAATAGTGGCCTTATCTGGATTTTGAAAGTGAACATTAAAATCTCCAGTGATAATAATTTTTTTATTGTTATGGATTATAATATCAAGAGCAAGGGAGAGTTTTTCCAAAAATATATTGATATCACCACTGGGTGACCTGTATACAGTTAATATTTGAAAATTGCTATCACAGACAACGGCAGCTAATTCGCAGTGTATTTCAACGGACAATTCATTAATTTTACGAATGGGGATACAATTATATTTTTTTAGACAGTATATTGCAACGCCTCCATGGATAGCAATACTCCGTGAAAACCAAGATACCAAATTATAGTCACTGATGTTTACATATTCAATTTCACTGTTAAGAAGCCAGTGTTCGTTTATACATAAAATATCGAAATTATTATCTGACAAAAACACATTAAATTCATTTATTTTGTTTCTCAAACACTGTATGTTGAAATGAAGAATATTAAAAGATTGTTTTACATTCTTTCTTGCGCAGTCGTTACCTGGGATTTTGCTTAATCTAGTGCCACTTGCGACAGTCGCGAGAAATATGTGAAGACATGAACATACGATATACGCCAAAATTATCATATACAGATAAATGTAAGAAACAATTTTAGGTACCTAGGCAATTATGAGACCATAACTGCCCGTATGTACCATATGTTTAAAATATTTAAGTTAGAAATGTAAATATTGAACTATGATTTAGATACTGAAAACGACATGTTTTTTATATATTAGAGAAAAACGCGCTTTTAACTTTTTCAAAATTTGAGCAAATGAATTATAATTATGTACAACATACAATTTACAGACACCCCTGATTTTTTTTATATTGCTTATTATTTTGATATTTAATGGAATAAGATTATAGAATTTAGGTCCTAAATAATTCATGAAATTCTTATTTATGTTCTTTCTATTTATTGGTATGGTTAAGTGTTGATTTATTCTATTTCGAGTGACAATGCACTGATTAATATATTGTTTAACCTTTGCGTTTGTCTGCTTGTGTACGAAACAGCAAGTTGAGATGGTTACCAGGCTACGAATATTGCATATTGCATATTCTATCTTATTTTTTTAAATTTGTAGATGGTACTTGTATGACGGGCATTCTTTACTATCAGCCTCATGATTTGTGGGGTATT
Organism: Leptura quadrifasciata; assembly: GCA_963675555.1. Taxonomy (NCBI): domain Eukaryota; kingdom Metazoa; phylum Arthropoda; class Insecta; order Coleoptera; family Cerambycidae; genus Leptura; species Leptura quadrifasciata. The sequence continues at coordinate 184,729,455 of OY776673.1, read as the reverse complement.
TAGCTTTATATTTTTTATTTGCGTTATCACAGTTGCTGCACTTTTTGACCCGGTTTTAACATTCGTTCAACTCCACAAAATGCCCAAACAGTTTTATTTTTACAATTGATATTTTTATGGCAAAAGCATTGAGGTACACTGATGTATCTGACATATTTCTCATCCAATGCAAAGTTTTTTGTTGTTTATTATTTTGTTAAAAAGAATTGGGGAGCATTCAGCAAAAATTATGTATCCTATTGTTTTTATTTTCTTTATATATGTAATTTTTATTTCGTCATCGTCATCAATATAATTATTTTGTATTTTTATTAACTGCTAACTAATTCCTTCTCATTTTTGTCATTAGTGTGGCTCATTATTTTAATTACTGGCTTCTCAAGTTTTGCTTCCTCAATTTCATACGCATTTTTTAATTTTCCACTGCTATGTTTTTAATTTTTCTGTATCTTCCTTGGTATGCATTTAATTCCGATATTTCTCGTTTTTGTCACTTTGATATTTGATAATAGTTAAATAATGGTTTACTATAAAAATTTGTTTCACAACGAGTGGTTAAGTTCATAGCCGTGATTATCTTATGGAAGAAAACCAGTAGATAAGATATGGTTAACTAAAAGCATGACAACTCTCATGACAACTGCATTGCATTTCTGTGTGATAAAAGAGTTTATTGTTTGCCTAACAATATGCATTTCACAATAATAATGATGTGAATGCTTACAGTAGTAACCAAGAGATAGGAGGTCTAGAATATTTTAACAGTATATTTGTAGTTTTCAGGATAGTGGGAATTTGACAGAGAGTAGAGATACCATCATAAATCCTAAATATAAGTATATGTAAAATGTCAGGTATTTATAAATAAATAGCACAAAATTCTTAAAGTAATGAGTGGAGGTGTATATTTAATAATAATACATGAATACAATATGCAGGGCCGGAGCTAGCGGGGGGCTCCCCCAATTATGATCTAAAGGGACGCCAACACGCACACAAATACGAATGACGATATTTGTTTATTCACATTTATTCACATCATTCCTTTAAACCTGTTAAATATGATCGTTTCTTCATATCGATGTCGATTAAAATAAGTAACTAACTTTGATCATTGACTAATAATTGAGGATGCCAATAACTCGGTCTCGGATCCGTGAATACCATACTTTGTCCACGACTATCAGTTTCTAGGACGCTAACATTGTAGGCCAGTCACCATAGACACAAAAATCGCGTTAGGTCGCAAAAAATTACAGTATTCTGATTTTTTGAGAAGTTGTTAGAATAGATGCCAATAGTGTAATACCAAGTTTGCAGCTTCATTTATGATAGGACCACGTCAGTCAGCAGTCGATAGATTTGAAAACGGTAACTGCGCGTATTTTAGTACGCCTATTCTCAATACATATTGACTGTGGGTTGCTGTAGGCATGTATACTTGAGCCGTGATTGCCAAGGCCAGGTAGGTATGGCGATAATTGCCTTACTTTAGTATCATCCATAATAATAAAAAGTAAAAGTGGTTAATATTTATTCAGTATTAAAATTATTGTAACATGTTGTACGGCAATTGTATATGCGTGTTCCATATATCAAAACTATTTATTCTATCACCATAACCAAAAAACAAAATCCTATCATAAATGAGTCTGACTGTCTCGTTTATTAACTTTGTAGTTTTAATTAATGTTTTGGAGAATTTCAGCCTTGAGAAATCAATTTGACACACGTCATTTTTTTGACAGGTATGAAGTAGCGCTAACGCCACGTATCCCTATTGGATTATTGTTTTATATTATATTTGCTCGTTTTCTATAAATTTTGAGCTTTGAGAAAACAGTTTAGAGACGTTAACTAATATTACACCTTTGCGAGGGTCCCAACGCCAAGTGTCCCGGTACCGCTAGTGCTGACTCTGCAGTTACTTTTCATCACTAAAAAGTAACCTAATCTCAAAAAATTAGTTTTGAGAAAACTCTTGCACATTTTGGACGCCAGCTCCCCTACTAAAAACATGTACATATGAAAATTATAGGTAATAGAAATCCGCACTAATAATTTTTATATAATAAGTTTCGCTATATACGTACTCCATATATCTGTATAATTATACTGTCATACAGTACTGTCATACATCTGTGATGTAATTGTAAACTTAGACACTTGTTTTTTGTCTGTGTTAGATCATTAAATAAATAAATAAAAGTATTTGCCACTATACTTCTTAGTACAGTGACAAATGTCACAAATGTTTAGTCTGCTTGCTGTGTTCTTTCTTTTTATCCGGTCACTTTACATTCTACTAGAACTACTCTGATGCATTCTTTCTGTTTCTCTTGTACTCAGTGATTCTTATTCCAGATCCCCCTATTTTATTCTAGCCCGTGACTCTAGACGGCTCTCCTCTTATCCAGTATCTCTATGATAGGAAGGATCAAACCACGGTTAGTATAGATTGAACATGCAGAATAAAGGCCTCTTCGTCAAAATTTGATATTTACAGTCTTACGTTGGGCATCGTAAGTACGGACAACGATAAAAGCTTTGAACAAAAGAGAGAGAGACACTTGAGGCCTCTGCGTGCACTTAATTTATGAAAAGATGAAGTTCGGAAGGGTTGCACTTAAGAGGAGTTGAAACAGGATAATTGGCTCACCCTGTATAAGCCCCTGTTGTTTGGTTTGTGATACTTTGTTATTTTATGTTAAACTGAATTTATCTCTAGTGGTAGGTGATTTTTCAACACCCTGTATGTAATTCTTGAACATACACTTCTGTGTGCAAGCTGAAGCAAAGTTTGAATTTTTCTTATAAGGATGACCTGTTTCTTGGACCACCCTGTATACAGTCGTAGATTATTAAAACACTTGGTTTTAAACGAATTATAATATTTATTATTAAAGACAAACATTGATTTAAATAAACTAAAATATTATTGTTTTTGTTACAGTTACTAATTTCGTATCTTGTCGACAATGAATTAATTAAGGCTTGGGAGATTTGATTTGATGATTTTTAAAATGTCAAGATTCATTTGGAATTAGTTGCGCGGTGGCAGATTAAATTATTTATTAATGTCTGAAAAAATTAATTTAAAAACTTGGGCACTAGGTACGATTTGAATTGATGCGCGAAGGCAGATTAAATAAAAAAAAACTTTTTTACAAGGTTTCGCCTTGGAAGCAGCGCGGGTACTGGATTTTATTATCGCGAGTTACACCGTAGAAAACTAACTTGGTCACTACGTTTCACTACTTCCTGAAGGAGCTGAGCTTCGTCTTTTATTCTTTTTGGTAGAGTTTCGTTTTTCGTGCCCTGTAAATCGAGCGGAAACGGTTTTATCCCAATAAATTTTAGAAAATTGGATCCAGACATTCAGTGTTGGCGATGATGACTCACCGATTGCACAATATTGCGTAATATTGCATCATATTTGTTAAAAATGGAAATTTGAAAATGAAAATTATCCGAATGTCTGGGCAATTGAAAGAGAATTTAATTGATAATTGAAAGAAATTTGAATCTGTTTTGGTTTAGGAGAAATAGCATGAGAAAGAAGGGTGAATATATTGTACCATCCTCGTACGGTCATACTTTACGCACTCACGTAATATGGCTATTGGATTGTCACGCGCGATGATGATTCGAGGGAGTAATATGGAGTTAAAAGTATGTTAGTGCGAAGAAACTAGAATGCTTCGTGACATCGTTTTGGGAACGTGAATTGAAAATATGTAAATTAAATAGTAAAGGAGCAATCCGAGAAAAGGTTAAAAGGGAGTGGAAAAAGAGTTGTAGAAAATTAACGAATATGAATTTGGGGTTTATATCGGAGGTATGGAAAGTATGTTGGGTGGCGAATAATATTATACGGGGGTTGTATTTTAAGGTTGATGTTTTGGAAAAATTATGTTGTAAAATGGCCGAATGGGATCTTTTAACGTGTTTTTTGATTATTTTGGACTATTTTTGAATTATCGATGTCTCGGAATTTTTTCAGATTTTTAGTAGTTGGTTTGTGGTTTTTGACTAAAATGAAATTGTAGATTACTTTTTTATCGGTGTTTGGCCCATTGGGCCGGATGATCGAATGTTTTGGTAAATTTTGACATTTCGAATTTTTTCTTATAGGGAGTGGAACGTACTATAACAAAATACGGTTGGATTAATCGGCGGGGACTGTGACGTTACAGTAGACCTCAGAACGTTCCATATTTCTATCGTTTGTTTTCATTGTAAACGTTTTACATAATGCTAGATATATTTTTTTCATTTTGATTGCTCAGATAGGTATTCGCAATCGACAACATTTGATTACCGTAACAGTCTTGATTGAAAATATCTTTAAATAAATTTAATATATTATCACCTAATATAAAGTTCGTTCGCACGTGAGAAAAATACTCTATATAACATTTTACTTATACTGTCTTCGTATTTTTGTGTGCTGTGCTATAACCTAAAACCTTGCGGTGACATATATTTTGCTTTAAAATTATAATGAGGTAGGATGACAGCTTACACGCCTTTGGGCTATGTTAAAATAAGAAATACAGACTATTTTGTGCGTCAACATACATTTTTTTTTTGTCCGATTATAGTGCGTCCTATTAAATTAAATGTGTATAAAATAAATAATGTCTGGTTTTTTGTATTAAAATAAAATAATAATTGCAATGAAATAAATGAATATAATAGAGATATAAGTGGAAGCAAGGACGACTTAAGAGAATATTAATGAGGGGGAACGAGACAGCATTATATGCAAGTGTAAACGAGGTCTACTTTGACGTCACTGCACTAAAGGTTTTCTGATTGGTAGGAGCGGGCATAATTCAACCGTATCTATATGAACCGTGGAATCAAACACGCCAGTAGCGCCGTCTCTGAACCGACTAACGATCCATCATTATATTGATAGCTTCTCTTTACTAAGCGGACTGCCTACAGAGATCTCTTTCTGTGAGTAAGTGTACACATAACGGTATTTTATAGCTGCAACAGAAGAAATACATTATTTTATGAACAAAAATAGAGTTTATTTTCAAATGACTTTGGCACTCATCATCTACTGTAAACCTGATATTTTCATCTAGGAGATTTCTAAAAACTGTGAAAATTTAGATAAACATTTTAAAAAAATATCTAGTTTATGAGAAATTGGACTTTTTCGGATTTTTGGAGAATCCTATATGTAAATTTAATTTGGCTCATGATACTGAATCATTTCAGTGCCACGCATTTTATACTTTTGAAAACTGTACATGCCTATAACAATTTAAAACTGTTTAAACCAGCCTATATATGAGCCTATGGCCATAAAATTGTAAAAAAAATTAACTAATTAACGGGAATTCTAAATAATTTTTGTATTATTGCGAAATATTTCACTTCTACGGGACGTGTTGTGGTCATTATCCCAGAATTCGATAACTAGAAATATAATCATATTAATCTTACGACGCAGAGCTTCACAAACCACCAGAATGGCATTGTGGCTCTTTTGAAACAACCCGGGTCCAACCCTCTGCTTCGTTTTACTTTTAGACAGGAACAAGATGTTTGCGACGTGATTATGGCCGTCTTTAACTGAATTCGCATATTAAGCGTGTTTACTAAGTTTCAACATAGCCGAGTTTGAAACATTGTGTAGAGAAAATTTTTTAGAGAGGTTTTATTAGACGTAATTTGTCTTTACTGTGTTTAGAGAAAGATTATTTCTATGTAGATGAAGTTCAAAGGACATCGATGAGCGATGTGCCTAAAGTAAAATAAGATTTCTTTGTCATTTAGGTATTATTTTTGTGAAATACAAAACTTACTCCAAGTATTTAATTTTTTCGTTATTATAATCCCTTATATGAAATGTACGCAAATTGAAAATCCTATATACTAAAAATAATGCAACCAGGTTTTTCGCCTTTTTAAATGGGAGAAAAAGAATTCTTAGATTAATCAATTGTTGTTTCTAAGGGACATTTGTGTTTTATCCGTGTCGCTGCGAACCTCAAGCACCCTACCTATAGTTGAAATCATGAATGTTTTCCAATGCGTCATCATTCTTTAATTTCCGTAACAAATCAACTGACAGTCACATAGAATGTCACGCATGGGCGTATCAATGTTTGCAAAACACAAGTATTTTGTAACGAAAATATATGGATAATAAATAATAGCATGAGATACAATGAATTTTAACATCCTCATATAATTTTACAATTCATCTCATGAATTTCTTGCAAAGGTAAAGGGAACATCCGTCACGTTTTTCGTAATTAAAGTACTCATTTAATTTCACCACCCTATCTTTGGCTACTGCATTCTGCCTTTTATACACTGCACGCTACTGAATTGACAGTGAACTGACAGAATGCTGAACGTTGATTGCTCGGAACTTCTGTCGTAGCCTCAGCAGACGTGACTTTCTGTAATTCACATCCTATGCGATTTGTATTTGCAAAGATAGAAAAACCGCATGTCGTTGATAAGTATATAAATTGATGACGTGAACGAAAATATTCGTGGTTTCTATACATTTTGAGAATTTTAAACGAAAAATACACTAGACCCTTTTTGGCGTTTTGGGCAACCAACAATACTACAGTGTATTTGTGTGCATTTTATTATATTATACAGGGTTACTGGTAATTCGATACATTCCTTTGGAGATGTGATGGGGCATGATCTAAGAAGTAAATTTAACCCTAACATATATTATGCAAAACTCAATAGTTTTTGAGATATTTAATTTTTTTTGTTTTTCTCAAAAAGTAGATCTTAATGTCCTAAAAGTTAATTTTCGAAAAATCTATTTGACATTTTTAAAATTTTTTTTACTGGATTACTTGTCCAATATTATAGATATCCGTTTGGAATGAAAAATATCTGGAAACATTTCGATCATGTGAACATCTGAAATAAAAACTTTAAAAATTTTTTTTTTAATCAGCTATGAAATTTACCTATTAGGTTTTTTCAAAAAAAAAAAACGTAACACGCGTATAAATTATTATAAAAACTGCCTTATTTCAATAGCTATCTAACAAGGCACAAATGTTCAATGTACCCTTAATAGTTCTAAGAAAATACTAGTAAAAATAACACAAGTAGTACGAATGTTATTTTTAGATAAACAGTAAAAAACATTTTAAAAGTAGAGTTTAATTCTTCATTAATTTCAAAGTTGTACTTTATTTTTTATATGTCTTGCTCAAAATGGGAGCCCCTATTCCGTATACAGACATGGCAGCGTCTTCTTATTTCCGTCCTTGTTACTCTGGTTGTCAGATTATGCCTTATGTGTTGGGCAGCATCGACTATCCTTTGTCTAAGGTTTTCTATAGTGTTGACTGGTGTGGCATAGACCATCTCCTTCATATGACCCCATACGTAATAATCAAGTGGTGTTAAGTCAGGGCTTCGCGCTGGCCAAGGTATTGGGCCCGCTCTTCCAATCCAACGGTTAGGGAAACGTTGATCAAGTAACTGTCGTACTGTCAGCCGATAATGTGCTGGACAACCGTCGTTCTGAAACATCATTCGCTGTCTGACGGCGAGAGGAACATCTTCTAAAATCACCGCCAGATCATTTCTTAAAAAATTTTCATAGATTTCCCCGTTTAAATTTTGAGGAAGAAAGTGTGGCCCTATTAAATAGTGGCCAATGACTCCCATCCACACATTAATAGAAAACTTCATTTGGAAACTAGTTTCACGTGTTAACTTGGGATTTTCCTCTGCCCAATAATGTAGGTTGTGGAAATTTGTTATACCCTCGCGATTAAATTTCGACTCGTCCGTCCATAAAATACTTGTTAAAATATTTGCACTTTCTGCATCTGAATTTAACATAAAGCGGCAGAATTCCACTCTCCTTCCAGGATCACCTTCCTCCAAGCCTTGGACAGGTGTATAGTGGTAAGGATGACATCCAACTCTACGTATCGTAGACCAAACTTTCCATTGTGACGCTCCGGTTAGTCTTGCGACTTTATTAGTTGAAATAGTTGGGTCTTCCTCAAAATACCTCAATATTTCTTCCTCATCATCTGGTTCATAAACGGGAGGAGCACCAGCGTCACTTCTTCTACATTTCACGGAGCCAGTTTCAGCGATATTTCGATATACCGTACTGAATACACGTGCATTTGGTAAGCGGCGGTTAGGGTACCAAAGACCATATTCTCGGCGAGCTTCAGCAGTGTTGCCGCCACAGTATCCATAGACAAACAAGATATCAGCGTATTCTGCGTTGGCATACGCGGCCATGGCACAGAAAATACAATAACAACAACTAATAACAACAACTACAAGCAAAATCAAAATCTTCGATAACTAATTTAACAAGACCAACAAACTTAAGGGACACGGAGATAAGAATGTCAGTTAATGACACAAACGTCAAAGTCAAGGACTGACTGACTTAAATGAAAATGAACGATTAGTCGTTTAATAAATTCCGCCACCAGCATTATCTTTACTAATTTTTTATTAGAACTATCAAGGGTACATTAAACATTTCTACCTAATTAAATAGCTATTGAAATAAGGAAGTTTTTATAATAATTTGTACGCGTGCTACATTAATATTTTTTTGAAAAAACCTAATAGGTAAATTTCATAACTGATTTTTAAAAAAATGTTTACAAGTTTTTATTTTAAATGTTGACATGATCGAAATGTTTCCGGATATTTTTCATTCCAAACGGATATCTATAATATTGGACAAGTAATCCAGTAAAAAAAATTTAAAAATGTCAAGTAGATTTTTCGGAAATTAACTTTTAAGACATTAAGATCTACTTTTTTGAGAAAAACAAAAAAATTGAAATATCTCAAAAACTATTGAGTTTTGCATAATGTATGTTAGGGCTAGATTTACTCCTTAGCTCATGCCCCATCACATCTCCAAAGGAATGTATCGAATTACCAGTAACCCTGTATAATGTATCGACCTCTACTACTGTCCTCTGTGTATTTGATACAGCATCCATACCATTTACGCAATATAAAGGCACTAAGTAATTAGCCACTTTTACTTTCAGATTTATACAAAAGGGATGCAAAACTGACATATAATGTTAAAACATAATATTTTTAGTCGCAAACTCCTCTATACAATCCTTATTTTACTATAAGGAACGTAACCAGAGTGTAACCAACAGCTACTCTCCGGGCTATGTGCACCGCCGAGCGCCGAATTACAAGTTACAAGCCTGGCGCGTTAAGTGTAATAATTGCATATTACCATCAAAACGCTAATGCTTCGATTGCAACAAACATCAGCCGAAAGACTTATCCTACTTAAAGAAGCTCTCTTGCCAGCCGTCACACACCACTTGCAGACTGCAGTTTCGAGCTGTTGGCTCTCGTCAGTGCAAGGTAGGCATGTGACGACCGGCACGAGGATCCTTTGACTATTTGCTACATCCCGGTATTTTTACAATAGCGACATGTAAAATAGTCATCAGGCGCCATCTAGCGGTCCAGTGTCTATTGCAATCGAAAAATAAATAGCCTGACTGGGCTTAGCATAGTTCAAATGTGCTTTTAGAGGGCGGAATATTAAACATAATATTTTTAGTCGCAAACTCCTCTATACAATCCTTATTTTACTATAAGGAACGTAACCAGACTGCAACCAACAGCTACTCTCCGGGCTATATGCCCCGCTGAGCACTGAATTACAAGTTACAAGCCTGGCGCGTTAGTCAGACGAGAGCCAACAGCTCGAAACTGCAGTCTGCAAGTGGTGTGTGACGGCTGGCAAGAAAGCTCCTTTAAGTAGGATCAGTCTTTCGGTTGGTGTTTGTTGCAATAGAAGCATTAGCGTTTTGATGGTAATATGCAATTATTACACTTAACGCGCCAGGCTTGTAACTTGTAATTTAGCGCTCGGCGGGGCACATAGCCCGGAGAGGCTGTTGGTTGTAGTCTGGTTACGTTCCTTATAGTAAAATAAGGATTGTATAGAGGAGTTTGCGACTAAAAATATTATATTTTAATATTCCGCCCTCTAAAAGCACATTTGAACCTGACATATAATGTGCAAACGATAACATAAAAAATAAAAGAATAGTTATTTATATCATGACCTTAAAATTCTTACAATTAATTATTTTTTATTTCCAAACATGAAAGTAAAAGTTTATATAGCTAATATTGTGCCCGTGTCCGAACTCTCACTAGTGCCGCTTTCAGAAATAATCAATAATTATATTATAGTGTCCATGATTCCATCCAATATGCACATTTTTTCTTCCACTTTAATAACATGCTCAACACATTATTTCCAATGAACACATAACATTTTCAGTTTCTTGACTTCTATTAATGTAAATGTACGGTTTTTAGATGTCACTGCATTTTTTATTTGTGGCCATATTAACTCGATAGGGTTCAATTCGCAGTGATACGGTGGCATCCTGAATACAGATTTATTACTGTTTGCCATTTTATCAGTTAAATACAAATCATATTGTTCTTTGTGTAGTTTAATTAACTGTAGAAGTTCAGGTCGAACCATATCTAAGTCCAATATTCTTTGACAATAACCAATTCTACATATATTCCTTATTCGTTGATGTTGTTGGGATTTTTCTACTTTAAGGCTGTAGTATGATGCGTTGTCTATGCAATGGCAGCATTATCTGGTAATAGTTCTAATCATTTTTGAAATCATTCTTCGAATCCTATTGCGTTCATTTCCTCACGGTAATGGGTAATTTTTGCACCTTCAAAAACCAGCAATCCCCCATGAACAAAACCCAATCCATGTACAACTATAAGACGTTTTCCTTTCCCGGATGAATTTTTTAGCCACGTAGGCAAGCTTGCCTTCGATTTTTGAAACTATTGTCTAACCATATTGTTCTTCTTGCATGACCCTCGTTTACCCATGTTTTATCAAGATAGTAAATAGGTCGATCTTCCCTTCTGCAATGTTTAATTGTTGTCAAGTATGTTCGTCTTCATATAATCTTATCGTGACGTTCTACGAATGCACTTTTACAGTTCGGTTCATATATCTATAATAAGAAATGTAATATATAAATACGTTATTTAAAATATTTACATTGTAAATATCTTGTCATTAATATAACATAATATTAATTAACAATGAGGGCGCGGCGCACTTAAAATTAATTTGCTTCATAAATTTATATAATGAGGAACGACACATATTCGGCAAATCAGACGACTACCGTAAAATGGTGTACATAGAAACACATTTTCAACTTTGCGGCTTTGGTTCAGAAAAACTATTCAGCTTTCTCAAAATAAAAAATATGGAAAACTCTGGTCCCTACTAGTAGATGCATAGGCATATATTACTTTTTCAAAAATTTGACCAGTTTTGATACAAAAAAATAAAAGGTATATGTTTCTATTCCCCCGCAATATCAGGTGAACAGAAACCCAACTTACTTTTCCTTAAAACTGCCATTACTCCACTCAAGAGGTCGATAAAAACTGTTAAAATTAAAAAAAAAATTGCATTAATTTTTTTCGCTGGAAACTTGAAAAAATAAAAATACAAAATAAAATTACGTTATTTAAATTGTTTTTTTGTTGTAACAAACCATTACAAAATGTTACGAATCTAAGAAACAATATAAGACACTGATTCGCCAGGTAACTTAGAATGCAAATTTAAAAATATTAAAAATGACTTCTCAAGCTGTTATACTATGCTACAAAACATAAATAAACTTAAAAACGTCTATTTCCATTGATTCCAACATTCTGGCAAAAGTGACGTTAGGTACAACAAATAAAAACATTTTTCATAAATTTTACTGATTTTTTTAGTTTTGTGAATAATTATGTTAGGTAATAGAACTGGTTAAGGTATTTTTTCTGCAAGACGAAGTTACTTACCTGTTTTTTCTTGTAGAAAAATATAAAGATTTGCAGTTTATAAATTAACCCCATGTAACAGCTGTTTGTTGACAACACTGTTTCAAGCAGAAATGTCAACATAAAATGCTGAAATTTACTAGGTATATGTAAGGGACCTGCTGATATATAATTTAACAGAAAACTAAAACCGCCAATTTTACATTTGAACTCCGAGGACATTTTTCAATTACGTTCCCCACTTTTGTTTCTATTAATCCAGCAGTTTCGATCCACCCTTTTTTATCAGTATTTATTTCCGTAAAATTTTATTCAACGTGAGCATTTCATTTTTATAGAAGAAACTATATATAATTTCTCGGACAGAGTTCCTTATTTGTTCATTAGTTCTCACAACAATTCCAGGTCGCCCTCCAAGCTTTTTGGGGCTGGCAATATTTCCATTATTTCTGTATGTATGTATGTATGTACGAAATACGGTTGATTTTGCAAGTCCTAAAATAAGTAAGTAATAATATTTAAAATATGGTAAAATTTGCATTGTTCATATCTTACCCAATGCATTAACAATTTTGCGTGCGAGAGCAGTCATTTTAACATTTATGTGTATTTACACATTGCTTTTCAGCTTTCAGCATAACAATAAGGCACCTAAATTCAATCGTTTACGTTTTTTGGGGGATGAAACTGCACTGAACTTGTACTTGGTATTGCATCCATAGTTAATAGTTTACGCACTATAAAAACGTCAACTACTTAGTTCTAAAAAGAACAGTTTTTCTTCTATTTCTGACACAAAGAAACAGGTTAACTGATAATAATTATTAATGTACAAACTGCAAACACTTCAAAACTTGAACAGTAGTTGACATATATGTTACAACTGCATTGACTATTGCCTTGTGTATCACTCCCCTCCCAGACTTTAGATCTCCACCTGATATATTTGTAGGCAATTTTTTTGATCTTGGATGAATATTTTACAAGTGTCTATTAAAGAGCTTGTATTTATTATAGTAAAGTTATTGTCATAAAACAAATCTATACAAAAAATAGTATCATTACCTGTAATTCTGAATCCTGGTAATAAAAATATAACCGGTCTATTAGAATTTGGCAAAGTACTAAACTACTTATGTATAAACACGGTTTTCTATCAAGTTAAGAACTAAAATGATTTAGTAGATGGTTTATGCTTGTAAATTAATGACGAAAATTTATAGAGTTTCAGAAACTTATTCTGAAGATATAGCTGTGACAAACGAGTGGGACAAACTTCCTACTGCTTAATGGACATATGAACATAAGCTGTAAATATGATGGATGATTTAGCATAGTTTTATTATAGAGTTAACAATTACTATATCACTATATATAAGTTGAATTCAAAAGTGAGGGAACAAACTATAAAATTTCATCCAGATTATAGCATTACAAAAACATTAGATCCTTTTATCCATCGGATATCCTACATTATCGAGTATAAGAAATAATTTAATTGTGTGGATTAGCATTGACATAGGCGAACACTGGGTGGCTGATCTTGATGCTATATAAAATTTTGCCTTCACTTAGAGTTGCATTTTCGACTGTGTTTCTACGTTATGAAGTACGTGAACTTTGTAACTTTTTCAAATATGTTATTGAATACGACGTATTGAAACGGTAGATGTTTGATGTAGTTTAAGACATATTTTTTCTAAAGAAATATTATTGTTTTAGATGTCTTTCGCAAAACCAGCGAAAGCTTTGGAAGTAAGTGCTGTAACGAATAAAACCACATGAAGAAATAATATTTGATCCAAATGAAATTTATATGCAGATTGTGCCAAATGAAATTTCCCCTAGTAATTTAGCGGTAAATGAAATATATGATTTTGACAATGATCATGGCATTGAAGTAGAGGATTTTTCAGAGTTAACTACAACAAATAATAACGAAGAAGTATGCACTGCAACAAATCAGTCTGTCTCTAATAATTTACCCCTTCAAGAAATAGATAACACAAACAATCTTGGATGTATAACCACAGAAGTAGAATACTTTGAAGAGATTACTGACCCTAAAGAAAATACGGTAAAAATAATGGTATAATAATATTACAAAATACGTCTGACCTTTATGATTTACCGTTGGAAGAAAAAGAGGACAGTAATAATTATCTCGATTAGATTCCTATCGAACTAAATGCAATAGGCAATGATGAAGAACGTCCTCCGGAAACCGAAAATGAAATTAATGAGAATACAACTAAAAGAAAGAGGCGGATCCAGAAATGTGGGGAAAAAACGTAAACAAGAAAAAGAGAATGTTGGGCAAATACTATTTTGGGTACACAACAAAAGATGGTGTTGTGAAACGTGATGTGAAAAGGTCTGAATGGGCAATGGGTCTAGCTTACAACTTCACGTTTTATAAAAAAGCTATCAATTACTTTTGCCATTTTTGCCATTTATTATCTAGAGATTCGGCAAAATACATTTGAAACATTTTGGGCAATGATTTGTGAACAAAAGAAACTTTACGTTTTACGCATGATTTTCTATCATGCCCCTAAACGAAGTTATACAGAAAATGCCACCAGCAGAACTGATTCATTTAACTATTTTTTAAAAATTTAAGTAGGGAAATATCAGGTGTGTAAAAAATTATTTTTAAGTACACTCGCAAAAAAAGGAAAATATGGTCAGACAATGGGTGAGTGAAGGAAACAAGTTTGAAATGATGAAATGACAGGAAAGTAAAAATGAAGAAAAGTACAAAGAAGAAACAACTATAGAAACACATGCATCTAGCAATTTTGTTTGGAATTAATCTGAAGGCGAGCTGTGTTCATCAGTACCTGCGATTTGCAGTTGTAGAGAAGGAAATGAGACCGATAGTGATTTATTCCGATAGTTGCTGGTACCAAAATAAGAACCATACTCTGGCAAATGCTTTGTCACTTTTTTCGTCAAGATATAGCACAATAATTGAACAAAAATACTTAGAGGAGGGTCACACTCAAATGGAGTGTGACTATTCTCACAGTCTGATAGAAAGGCATCTTAAAGGGCGAGATATATTTCCACCAATTAACTGTATACCTGTCATTCGAAATGCTAGGCGAAAACCAAAGCAAAGTACAGTACCTAAATCATAGTTTCCTTTTAAATTTTGAGGATCCAGATATTACGAGGTATAAATCTATAAAACCTGGAAAACGCAAGGCAAATGGAAAAGATGAAAAATGTCAGTTATGAGTTGTACAATTTATAAAACTAGAAAATGCTACTATTTATAGAAAAATAAAATATTGCAAAATTAGGTATATTTGAACAAATTATTATTCCTCCGAAGAAAATGTTGTAAATTTCAATGGAACTTATGAAAAATGTAGGACCTATAAAGTACTATTCTCAATTAAAATTTACGCCCTTGTGCAATCCTGCCATCAAAACCGAGAAATGTGTGTGATTTCCCAAACCATACTATTTTAAGAATATATTAAAATAATTGAAAGACCTTTTCTTATTTCAATGTTTTACCATTTTGTTTGTTTCAAAAAGGTTGGCTATAAACAAATTAAATTTTGACATGCTAAGAGAATTTCAAATATAAAATATTCTTATGCGGATTTATATGAAAAAGCGACCAATTTGATAAAAAAGTTTTTTCTGTGACGTATATTTTCCAAGATAACTTTTGTATTTCATCATTTTCGTTAATAAGCAAATCAACGTATTGACTTGAAATTTGTCCTGGTTGTTAACAAATGTTTGTATTTTAAATCTCTTAAGAGAAATCTGTTAAAATGTTATTAGAAGTTAAAAATATAATTATTAATAGTGATGCTCGCGGGGGATTGCGCAAAGCCACCTCATATGAGATATACAGATTATCCGGAAGTTCCTTATCTTCAAATTTAGAAAAAGATAGCATTTGTCATAATATGAAAAAAGTTGCCATCGACATGTGTTATGAAATGGTTCCTAAGGAGTTAGGTTCCTTTGAATGTGGTACCTTATTGTAAGTTTTTGTTTAATACTTTAGGACTCTTTTGCGTGGTACGAACCAAAATGAAATTCGTAGCGTAAAGAAGAGGTGGATGCATTGCTGTTTAATCCAATATATTGTTGTTCCATTTTTTGTAAATTTTGATGCCGAATTGTGATCCTCTGATCAAAATTGAACAAAAAGGACCCTCTTTATTAAACTACGCAGAGCCAACCGTTCTATATAAAAATTTACTTAAAATAGTCGTTGTAGGGCTATGGCCCCCCCAATAAAGGGCTATTTTGTCATCAACAAAAGATATGAATATACTGGACGAAGGCAAGCTCGAATTACTATGAGCCCTCCAGAAATAAATTCAGCAGAGTATTTATGCAGTATAAAATACAGATTTAATTTTAAAAATACGTCAAATATTGCATAGGGCTGAAAGAACAGTCTCGATCCCTAATTATAAACATTAACTATAATTATTATCAACTTAAAATGGTACATATGCAATCCAAGCTACGATGAAATGCAGAACTGGATATTTTATTAAATTCGCGCTGAACAGTTTAAATGCATTTTCATTTTATTACATTTAAATATTCTCTCGGAGTGTAAATACACATGAGAGAGCAGTAATACTCGCGCATGTTCATGTTTTCCAAGTGTAAAATGACATAAAAATATCAAGGTACTTACATCAGTGTCTCTGTCTCATGCATGTGCATAATAAATTTGAGGATAAAGAATACAGACTGCAAAGAAAATGTAATTTAATTGGATTTATATTTAGGACAACAACAATAAAGTAAATATTAGTTTTCTCTCAATTTAACGTTTGCAGAATTTATTCCGTAATTTTACAATATATTATACAGGCTGTCTCGGGAAATATTGAAATTTGTGGAAGTGATTGAGAGAGGGAATGGAAAATAATGAAAAAAATAAATTTTACTTCATCTTAGTTCATTAGCTGTAAGAAGTAAAATATTTTTTTTTGATTAATTTTGTACTCTCTACAGTTTGGTTTCTCTATAAGTTTGCAGAGAAATATTGAAACATCGTATAGTCCATAAAAACCTAATGAAGTATACGTAGAATCAGTGAAACGAAAGAAAATCAACGTTTTATTACATTTTAGTCTTAATTCCAATAATCCAAGCGTATAAATAGTATTAATGAATAAAATAATAATAGTAGTCCTAAAGTTATTCCTTGAGGAACGCTCGAGATAGCAGATAAGATCACAGATGAGAGTGAATGTATTAATATAACTGTTAAATGGCTTAGAATTCTTCGACACGGAAGGGAATATTTTTATTTGTTGTAACGTGCTGTGGTCGACTTTATATCCAGTCTATTTTTTCTTTTATTGAATTTAAACTATGAAATATAAAAAAGTTTTACTAGTATATATTGAGTAGAAGAGTAGTTACATACAACTTAAATACACCTATCACAAAGACTTGATAAATGCAAAGAAACTGACTCATGACAATTTTATTTTTAACTCCAGTAACCGACAAAAAGCGATGTGGAGAGTAATGGATAACAATAACGTAAAAAAGTAAAACCCTGAAATAAGCATACATTGAAATGAATTGAAAGAATATTTTACTAATGTTGTTCATAGTATTATAGTAAGTAACCTTCCTTCTCGTTAATTTAATTTTAATGACTACTTAAATAATGTGCATTTAAACATACCGATAAAGAAATTCTGCTTCAGGGAGGTAACTTATAATGAAGTTTCCGATATAATAGACAACCTTAAGAGGTTAAACTCCAGTGATTCTTATGATATTAACATGAAAACGTTAATAACAATTATATATATAATCTTAGTTCCTTTCACAAACTTTCTTAACTTGTGTATTAGAGAGAACATTTTCCCAGATTTCTTAAATGTCTCCAAAGTTATACAATCTATAAAAAATGATAAGGGTAATCTTTAAAATTATCGAGCAATTATCATCATTCCTTTTTTCGCAGACATCTTAGAAATAATATTAATGAACCAAATTACTTACCATTTTGAAGAAAATAATATATTTGACTCATCAATTTGGTTTTAGAGCTGAACATTACACAACATTAGCTATAAATTCTTTAATTAAAACTTTCATCGAAGGTTTTGAAGAGGGTTTATTAACATATTCACAATTTTTAGATCTTACAAAAGCCTTTGACTGTGTCTCGCATAAAATTCTAGTTGATAAATTAAACTTTTATGAATATTGTCTGAAAGTTATTTGTGGCATTCTACGAATATTCTTTCCTATTATTTGGGTTTTCTACCACATGTACTATTATCCTCTTCAAAACAAATCACCGAATCTACAAAATAATAGAATTATTGGAGAAAAGAGCCTCTGCGCCCGTGACGTTTACGCCAAAGGAAAAGTCAGAGGTTATGTTTTGCAAATAATATAAATCGGAATAAACACAAAAATAATGTATTTTGCTGACGTTTCGGAAAGTAATCTCTTTCCGTTTTCAAAGCTATTTTTTGAAGAACTCTTATTTTGCTGTGTATGTCAAATACACAGAATCTTAAAGCTGTGTATTTGACATACACAGCAAAATAAGAGTTCTTCAAAAAATAGCTTTGAAAACGGAAAGAGATTACTTTCCGAAACGTCAGCAAAATACATTATTTTTGTGTTTATTCCGATTTATATTATTTGCAAAACATAACCTCTGACTTTTCCTTTGGCGTAAACGTCACGGGCGCAGAGGCTCTTTTTTCCAATAATTCTATTATTTTGTAGATTCGGTGATTTGTTTTGAAGAGGATAATAGTACATGTGGTAGAAAACCCAAATAATAGGAAAGAATAAACTTTTATGATTTTAACAATAATAGTACCAATTTAATAGTTTCCTACCAAACCAATGATTTACAATATTTATCCTTGCAAAATAAAAACTCAAACCTCCTTTCCATAAAATACGGCATTCCTCAGGAATCGGTGTTAGGACCGTTCTATTTGCTGATGACACAACAGTAGCAAAATCATTTAAATATGCCAAGGAATTAATATATGAAATAAGTTCGACACAAAATTTGGTATAAGCTTATTTTATAGCTAATCATTTGGCACAGAATGATACTAAAACTGAAAAAGCAGTTTTTACGTTAAAAAATATGGACGACAACGATTTATCCTTTAGTAATGAGGTAATACTTCTAAGAGTCTACCTTGACAAGAAGTTAAGTTGGGAAACACACGCAAATTTTATATTTAGAAAAGTAAACAAAGACATATACGCCATCTCGGATGCAATGTTTCACAGAAAACATTACTTACTATATATCATGGCTTAATATATTCGGTTATTTCTTACGCTATTCTGATTTGAAGACATTCATCTATTCTGTTAGTAGAGTAAGTAGTCTTTGCTATCCAAAGAAAAGCAATCAGAATAATTGCTGGGCTTATGTATAGAGATGATTGTAGAGCTGAATTTATTACGTTGGGTATTCTCACATTACCGTGTGCTTTTATTTTGCATGTTATACTTTGTTGTAGTATATTCCCCATACTACCAAAATGGCAGACCAAAAAATAGTCAAAATTTGCCAAATAAATCGTTTGTCAAGGTCAACCTGGCAAACACCATAAAAAAAGTCCTTAAGACACCTAGCACACCGAAAAACTACAGTTGATAACTGAAAAATCTAATAAATTTTAAGTATTCTCGATAATTCACCGACATTCAATTTCTAGCATCAAATTAGCCAAAACACCTAATTCCGTCAAATTAACCATAAAGTTTTACAAAAGACATACTTTAAAAATACATCCCCCTCAACATCTCAATTCATTATCAATTTACTCCCCAAACTTCAATATATCAAAATTTATTTCACTTCTCAAATCATTCTACAAGCCCCCGTATCTTAATTTTCGCATCAATTTCAATTTCGCTAAATTATCTTTAAACCCCTTTTAATTATCTCCACGAACCACCCATGAAATAATCTTTTTAAAATCCAGACCAGTTTACGTGTTCCCATGAGTTGCTGGCCACTCGTCCCTATCTTCATTAATATCCCACATTCAGCTTCTTTTTCTTAATCACAAAAACCTATGTCCAATTTACTAAGTCCCTTTTTCCGTGCTGGCAACTCGTCGCCAACTTCACTCCGTTACCCTATATAAAATATATTATGACCCCCAATGCAGCATCGCACGTAACAGTTAAACGTAGCATCAATATGGATTAAAGTTGAACCCTCAACGTTACCTTACGGGGCCCTTTCCAGACAGCGGTCATATCCACAGTTATTGCAAATATCTCCCAAAATAAATTTGATTCCACCGACATTCTTACATCAAAACCTTACCTTTTTTACAGCCGATTTAACAATATAATTTTCATTTTAAAATTCCAAAATTTCAAAAACTATTGCACAACATTACGCAATATTTCGCAATCATAGCCCAAATGAATCTTTGGTTCCTTTTTAATTCTCATCCAGCTCTCGACTACGTCGTGCCCCGTCACTTGTATAAAAGGAGAAGCATGCCGAGACCCCGACAAGTTGTGTTTCCGGTATCTGCGAATAAGTTCTTACTATCCGCGTTGCCCTTTGGTCGCCACAGAGCCTAAATCCAAAGGAGTGTTTTCCGGCTTAGTTAACGAAACCGAAAGTGTACCCGTGCCCTCTTCCTAGGACTCCCCTAGTAAAAAATCGGTGTTATTATTTTTGTTAAGCCAAGTGCTATATTTTTGTTTATCGCCCACGCGGCTCTAGTTTTATTTAAAATAAATCCGTCTTCGTGACTTTAGTTTGTAGTGAATTATCCAAGATCTGATTAACTTATAACGAACCCCGCAACGTCCAAGGCAAAATTCTAAGTGTCGATACGTTACCAAAAAGAAAATTTGTTAATTTTAAAATCATATAAATATTCAACTTTGTGTTTTTATCTAAGTAAAAGATTACAAATTCGTGTTTAAATAAAGTGTTGTTATTGAACAAGAAATATATACAGGGTGCTCAAGTAGGCCCTGCCCAAGAATCAAAAAGTTAAATTAGCTATAAAAGCCTATACAGGGTGAAGCTTTGAGCCCGTACAAAGAAATAAAAAGCAGTTTTACGCTCTGCACTTATACAGGGTGTACCTATTGGCCGAATCCTTCCGTTTAAGGACATACCACCACAACCTAACCCTTCAAGAAATTAAGTGCACAAGGGGCTCTGGGGGTCTCAGTCAAGCTAGCCAGCCCAATTTTTTTTTATTCTCCCAGCCACCAGAGCACCGTGCATGTCCTTGACGCCCGATTTGGGGCTTTAATTGTAAACCCAGAGATACCTTCGTGTAGCAACGTAAAAAAGAATGAAAGAAATAACAATACACATCGGCAAATTCATAGTTACCCAACATGAAATCGGGAGAAAATAAATGTAAATTTCTTAAGGATGAACAAAACTCACACTGGAACAAGTGATTATGGTATAGTGTTTTAATGTTCTGCCAACGTATGAAGGGCAACTTAACTTCGATAAATTCAAAACCTCCGTAAGGAAATTTTGACACAGAAACGCATTTTATTCAATTGATGAATTCCTGGAGGCTGACTTTAATCACTGGTAATTGCTAACGTCAATGTAGGTATTAGTCAATAATATCAACATTTCCGTCAGCTATTTTATCAATTTTAATTTTAGGGTTAATGTATTTTTAAAACAAAACTCTATCTTAGAATTATTTTAACTTGTACCTCTACGTATGTAATTATTGTCTAGCCATTTTATTATATCTTTGTAAAAATCCTGGACATGTGTAAATACTCCGAACATAAGACACCAATAAAGCTTATTATTTGGTGTGGCTCTACTGTGTTCTGGGTTCGATCTCCGGCACCGACATTGGCAATGTCGGTGGATAATGAACGTTGCCTACTACATTTTTTCAGATGTGTAACCCTCTTCCGGAGTTGTCTACTATATGTCGTGTGTTTATGTTTTTTTCTTGTATTACGTTGTAAAACCGTAATACTATGTTAAGGTAAATCTATAAAGGTATAAGGGGTGTGTGTAAAATATTATAAATTTGAGCATTACTTCCTTATTCTCGCGTTGCGGTGTAAATATAAAAATAAATGTATGCTCCTACTATAAAAAAATTATTACCAAAGTATTCCCTGTCAGATATACGCAATAAATTTTATTAAAGGAAAGTAAGCAGCAGTGCGAGATTATTCTTCGACGTTGGTTCTTTTAATAAAAGTAGCAATAACTTACATGTAACCATATTGTGAAAAATAGGAACGATGAAAGTAGGAAATATTATCAGACTTTCCCAATGAAAAGCCAACCGCTAATATATTGCGCATATTGCTCGCATATGTACAAGTTATGAAACATATAGTAGCAAAATGCTTGTGACATTTACAACCAATTTATTCCCAACACAGAATTTATGATGGAACAGTTTATAGAATATAGGACCTCATGCGATAGGAGCCAAAGAGAGTAATTTGTAAATAGCAAACATTCGGTCTGGTCTAACAGAAATATACTTTATTTATACAAGTAATCTCAGAGCGATGTTTAGAATCGGAAATCAGTTGTTTAATTAGAAGATTTAAGCAACTAAATTATTTAACATAGTTTAATAATTTATAGTATTAAATGATTGCAACGTAACATGCAAGCATGAGAAGATACTCTAAGTATTGTCTGAAACTTATTTGTGTCATGCTTGCCTGTTATTTGGGTTTTCTACCACATGTATTATCCTCTTCAAAAACAAATCACTCTAAGTATATTAGAATAGTTTCAAGCAATTCGATAATCTAAAAACATTTAACAATAACAGTAGCAGTAGCAATAACATTAACGGTAACAGTAGCAGTTTCTTTTGTAAGGGCATAGTCGCCGCCTTAGCTAACCGAAATAAGAGGCCCTCTTGAAATCCCTGATGGGAGATCAGACCGGGGTCGCTTTCGCATTACTTCAGTCTGATCCGTGCCGTCTTTTGACGCCCCCTGTCTTCGTTGTCTTCCGCTGTGGAGCTTTCCTACGTCCCTCTTCTATCGGTGTGATTTGGGGTTCGGAGGTAAGAGGTAACTTCAATCTAGTTGCTCCTCTTGCTTCTTTTGCCGGAGCACTGTCTCTGTGAATCTTGATACGGCTTCCCAGTAGTGTTTGCTACGTAGCATGTTGTCCACGATGTTATCGGGTGTTATCCGGCCGCCCATTGTCGTTTCTAAATGGAAACGTTCTCTTATCCATCTGTTGCATTCAAAGAACGTGTAGTATGCATCGTCTTCGGATCCCTTCTCACAGTAAACGCACTCCGGACTTTCCGTTTTTCCCATCTTATACAGATAAGACTTGAAAAAACCGTGCCCGGTCAGGAACTGAGTTAGGTAGTAGTTCACCTCTCCATGTCCGCGGTTTGCCCATACAGCTATCCGTTCTATCAATCTGGCTGTCCATCTTCCTCTGGTTTCTGAATTCCAGCGTTGTTGCCACTCATCCATAATGCGGGATCTTTCTTCTCTCTTTATCCTCTTCCTATCCATCTCTAAATCATCTTACGTTCTTGTGCCAGCAGATCAATCGGAGGTATTCCTGCTATTACCAAGACGGCTGGTTCTGATACCGTTCGATAAGCGCTTACTACTCTTAGTGCCCCTCTTCGCTGCACCGCAGCAGCGCGCTTTCGGTACTTCTCCACTTGCAGTGTGTTCGCCCAGACCTCCGCTCCGTAGAGCAGTATAGATTGCGTCGTGGACATTAGCAACCTACGCTTGCTCGCTTTGGGGCCAGGTGCATTCGCCATCAATCTGCTAAGAGCAACTGTTGTTTTATCTGCTTTATCTGCCACGCGTTGGATTTGTCCCCAGTAAGTCCGCTTCGTGTCTAATGTGACTCCTAGATACTTAACGGTGCTTTTGATCTGAAGCCACTCCATGCCAATAGTCATATCCAATTCGGTGGGGATTCTCCTTTTCGTCAGGATTACTATCTCTGTCTTGTTTACTGACAGTTTAAGCCCGTGATCCTCTAGCCAGGAGGTTACTCGGCGCATTACTTGGTCTAGTCTCCTCTGGGCCTGTCCTTCGTCCCAAGCTACAATGGTTGCGGCTATGTCGTCTGCATACCCAACTAGGTGTGTTCCTTCTGGCATTTTCATTTTCAGTAACCCGTCGTACATGATGTTCCAAAGATCAGGTCCTGGAATCGATCCCTGCGCCGCTCCGGAGGTTACTGTCTTTATTGTAGTGCCTTCTCTAGTGTCATTTAGTAGTATCCTACCCTGCAAATAGTCCCTGAACATTTACAGTAAGTATGGGGGTACTCTAAAAGTTTGCTCTAATGTTTCCAGTATATCTATCCATCGTACCGAGATAAAAGCGTTCCTCGCATCAAGTGTAACCAGCATGCAGAAGGGTCTGGTTCGGTGGTCTCCTCTCTCTGTAGCAAGCGCAGTTTCCACTACCTCCTCAATTGCGTTTACAGTGGATGATCCTTTCTTGAAACCGTGCTGACTGGGGCTTAAGTCGCCAGCCGCTTGTACTGCTGTTGATAGACGTGGTTTTAGCAGCTTCTCCAGCAGCTCCTGCTGCATCTAGCATGCACAGAGGTCTGTAGGACGTTGGGGTATTTATCGCTCCTTTGCCCTTACTGACTAGCACGAGCCGTTGTCTCTTCCATCGGGCGCAGAAAACGCCGGATTTCAGACAGCAATTGTACATGTCCAGTAGTAGTTGTGGATAGGCGTTTACCGCTGCTTTAATCGCCTCCACGGGCACCCCATCTGGACCTGGCGCTTTTTTGCTGCGTAGGGACCGTAACAGTAGCAGTAACAGTAGCAGTAACAGTAACAGTAGTAGTAGCAGTAGCAGTAGCAGTAACAGTAACAGTAAAAGTGGGAGTAGGAGTAGTAATAGCAGTAGCAATGACAATGGCAATAGCAATAGCAATGGCAACAGCAATAGCAATAACAATAACAACGTACCTGACTAACAATGGACACCAAAGAGTAAAGTGACAGGAATGTTTAAAAATAAACTTTCAAAAAACATGAAATTAATGTTAGAGCAGATATCATAGTACGTGGTATTAGTTGCTGGTTTAAAAGTTACTGATTTATAAAAAGCGAAAAAGAAAATTGCAGCGCAAAAGTTTAGGAACAAAATAATGCAAATAGGTTTTAAGAATTTTACACCTTTGTACAAAACAGTAAATATTAAATTTTAAAGAAATAACTGCCTAAACTACAATGATTTATAATTGAATCTGTCTAGCAGGTATCAATTACCTTTGCTCTCAAATCTCTCAATTCAAAGATAAACAATTTGAAAACATTTCATACACCAATTTAGTTAAACAATATCTATGAATGCAAATCCTATTCATGAATATTGTTTCATGTGCATGAACAATAATAACGACAATAATAATAGTAATAAGATAAGATGGCCTCCATTATTGACATCGGTTGTTCTCGAACCAGTAATTTGCCGAAAACGGAGGTGGAAGAGAGAAGCAAACATAGAGTTCGAAATAGACTCTATGGAAGCAAATATCTAAACTTGACTAACGACCTTCGACACATGATTAGAAGTGCGAACTATCCCGACGATAATATCAGCTACAGATGAGAGACGAAGAAGTTCTTAAAATACTTAGAACAAACGTAATGAGAGGCCTAGCGAAGATAATCCAGAAGACGGTGAATCTCCAGACATGCCACATCACGAGGAAAATTTTAAATAAACAGACGTAGTAAAATGGGAGTTCAAAATACCGCCACATTTACATTTCAAAGTTGACGGTTTTCGAGATACGGGGCAAGTTTTACGATTCTTGACCAATTATTTACACCGTCATATTTTCGGAACAGCTTAAATATTTTTGATAAAATTTGACACAAATATTACACTTTTTTTGTTCAATCAAAGGCATAATAGTGCAGTGCCGAACCGGTTTTCAGAGGCCAAAAATCGACAAAATCCTTACCAGTATATAGATAGTCGGAAAATTTAGGATTAACGGTATACAAATGGGGAAAAATCGATTGGCCCACAACAAATAACCGAAAGTAGGGTGGGGGTAGAAGAAGATGTGCTTTTAGGGGTTAAACATGTTTTTTTACGATTTACAGCTAAACTAGACCTCCTATCGAAAAAGTTAAATGCAAAAGTTGTAGATAATTGAAAGATCTACAGCCTTTATTATTATATTCTTTCTCCTATTTTTCAACATATCCTCAAAACTATTGAGGAAAACGTCAAAAATCAATTTTTTAGTTTCTATTTTTACCTCCCACAAAAATGATTCGATTTAAATAAAATTTTGTGAAAATGGACATTTTTATGTCTCAAATAAGCTGTAATTTTTTTGAAGCAAAATATTTATTTTTTGATTTTATGAAAATTTAATCTGAAAAAAGGCCTAATTTAAAAATAAAAGTTGATTAACAAAATTTAGATTTTTGAAAATTTCAGGACGGAATTTTTTTCGTTGAAACCTCTAGTTTAAGATGGTGTAAGAAAATCATACTGTTACTGTGGAAAACAAGAATGTTATTAAAATAAATATTTCAAAATATTAAAATGCAACGTGGTCTCGCGCAGCTCTTTTTGTTCGTTTCTGCTAGCTCGCATGCAACCCACTTGTCCCTGATTTTCCGCGCGTGCAGAACTAGCACGTGCTTTGTTTACATGGTTGTTGATCGTTGAAAATGGATTGAAACTAATGGCGTCTATTTATAAATGTAAAAAAAATGTCTTTGAACGAATTAAGATTTGAAATGTATCAAACAACAATGGTAAAAAATTTATTTAATTTAGAAAAACTACAACCAACTGATGGAGCACCTGAGCAATACTGCTACGGAGCCTATTTTCAAATTCAAATTTGGCTTGGTAACAAACTTACCTCTACGGATTGGGGATGGAACACCATCTAACCGGAATAATGCCTAAATTGACAGAAAAAGAAGTAATTCCTGAAAGTTTACTGAAAACTATCTGCTGCAGCTGTGAAACTGGTTGTGACAGTAGAAGATGCGGTTGTCGTAAACCTGGAATAAAATGCTCAATTTTACGCTCCAATTGTCAAGGGTCCTAAAACTGTTGACCATTAGGGGAAATCAGCGAATCGGCGGAAACTGATGACGAAGTAACTACAAGTTTTAAATTTAATATTGGAAATAAAGATCTTGATGAACTTGAGGACCTTGACGATATCGAAGACCTTTAAGGAGATCCTGAAGAAACAAAAAACTGTGCTGAATCTGATGATGTAGTGCAGCTTTCCAAAAAAAATGAGGTTAAAATAGATTTTTGATTTTATATTCCTACTTTGTAAATCAAAATAATTTGAAATATTTGTTTTAATAAATTTATTTTTTCAACTTACTTCCATCATGACGCACAAAAACATTTTTTTTAACAAGACCTGTCACTTCCAGCAATTTCTTTTATGTAAAACTGTTGTTTAAACAAGTTGTTTCTCAACAGCCCAAACCTTAAACGGTCAATCAAAGTTCCCTTATTTGATTTTACATTGAAATTACCATTTTATATCACTTTCAACACTTCATTTCAATAAACAATGAAGAGTTCGTGACGATTACGGAAAAATCGGTCTTGAAAAAATCTTTGTCTTGGTTTCTCCCATTTTTGACAGTGTTTTTCCACAGTAACAGTATGATTTTTTTACACCATCTTAAATTAGAGGGTTCAACCAAAAAAATCCGTTCTGAAATTTTCAAAAATCTAAATGTTGTTAATTAATTTTTTTGATTGACATTAGGGCTTTTTTTCAAATTAAATTCGCAAAAAATAAAAAATTTATGTTTCGCTTCAAAAAAGTTACAGCTTATTTAAGACATAAAAATGTAATCTTTCATCAAATTTCATTAAAATTGAATCATTTTTGTGGGAGATAAAAATAAAAAATCAAGAAATTGGTTTTTGACGTTTCTCTCAATAGTTTTGAGGTTATGTTGAAAAATAAGACAAAGAATATAAGAAAAAAGTTGTAGATCTTTTAATTATGTGTAACTTTTGCGTTTAACTTTTTTCGAGATCTAGTTTTGCCGGAAATCGTAAAAAATATGTTTCACCCCTAAAAGCACACTTTTTTCCACCCCTACTACTTTTGTTTATTTATTGCGGTCCAATCGATTTTCAACCACTTAAATACCATTAATCTTAAATTTTCCGACCATCCATATACTGCTAAGAAATTTTTTTTGGGCAAAAATTATTGGCACTGGACTATAATTTATTTGGGGAAAATTGTCAGTGCTAGTCAGCTAGCTGTCATTATATTGTCAATTTCACTTAAATAATCTACATCAGAACATATATATTTCTTTTTCTTTACATGGACCTTATTTAAGTTTGTTTGAGTTTAAATTCTGATTCAAAATAACAAATTCCATTTCATTCATACAGAGAAAGGACTCCGCAAGTTAGCAATGACAATTGGTTCTGGGTCAATTTCGCTCAAATTTGACATTTGACAAACTTGAAAATGTAAAGTAATCCTCATAAAGCTGACGCTATATTTGATGAAAATCAAATACAGCTGCTAAACTAAAAAAATATTAACTAAATAATCGTTATTTCCAACACAAAAACTCTCCATAACTGAACATCATATTCCTCTTAATTCGCCTTCTCCTGACGAAGATTGGCGATACAAATGGCCCTTGAAAGAGTGTCTCGGAAAATATCCATAGACGTGCATCCAAACCACCTTCTTATATCCTTCAACCAGGAATTCTGACGTCTTCCAACAGAATTTTCCCCTCTGTGATCAGTCTCAATATCTCATATCTTCCTTCTCTCATTACATGTCCTATGTACTCTGTTTCTCGTATTTTAGTGGTGAACATCAGTTCTTTCTGTTTTTGCTTGCGACGAAGGACTATTGGTTATTCTCTGTACCCACGATATTCATAGCATTCGTCACTTCAAATACATTTCAAAAGCTTCCATTCTTTTCCAACTTATTAAGTCGAGAGTCCAGCTTTGGCAGCCATATGACAGCATGGAGAACATATAACCCCTAAACATGCATATTCTGACGTCTAACCTAAGATCCGTTCTTTGTCTGGTCCAAGGCATTGAAAAGACATGTATGGCTAAGGAAGTAGCTTTCGTAGGCATAGAGGGTGCTTTTGACAACACTCCATATGATTACATACAAAGAGCTACCGAAAAAGTGGAATACAGTTCCCAACAATCAAATAATAATAATAATTTATTCATCTTTTCGATCACAATATAGTGAAATACAAAACATGAAATAAATACATTACAAGCACATAGATACAGATTAATAAAAGTAACACACATTACTGTAAAATATATAAATATATATTTTAAGTAGTTATAAATGAACGTTTATCGTTCAAAAATTCATCGACTGAATAGTAACATCCTTCTACTAAATATCTTCGTAGTTCTTTCTTAAAAGAATATAATGAAGATTTTTCTTTAATGCTAGAAGGTAGAGAATTGAAGAATTTTACTCCGGCTAGTAGTGGAGACTTTTCATATAGGGCAGTTCTGTGTTTTTGTATTTTTAACAAATTACCATGCCTGGTGGGGTAATTATGCAGTTGCGAGTTTGTTTCAAATTTGCTCATATTCTTTTTTATATATAATATACAGTTATATATATGTACACACAGAGAAATGTCAATATAAAATGTTGCCTGAAAAAATCTCTGCATGACTGAGTTTTTTGCAAACCGAAAATTAATCGTATGACTCGTTTTTGGCCAATTAGAACTCTTTCACGATCAGTGGCCCCACCCCATACAATAACATTGTAGGATAACACTGAATTAATGAGGGCATAATAAACATTTATTAGAGATTTTTGGTCCAGAATATTTTTAAGTTGTAGGATTGCATAGTAGCCCCTGCTCATTTTCCGACAGGTATTGTTAATGTGATGTTTCCAGTACATATCAGTGTCAATATATATGCCAAGAAATTTTGTTGTTTCACTTGGAGTAATAGTTAACTGATTCAATGTAATATTTATGGGAATTTGGAATGTTTTCCTACTAAAAAATTGCAACAACATAGTTTTATCTGTGTTGACAATTAATTTATTAATATCGCACCAGTTAATAAATTGCTGAAAGATAGTATTAAGCTTACCTTGCAATTCCTCAGGGGAGTCTGCCTCTTCTGCTATGGAAACGACATCTGCGAACAGCACAACGCACTTGGTACCAATATGGAGTGGCAAATCATTTATAAACAGAAGAAAAATAAGTGGCCCCAATACTTTTTTATTATTATTATTAGCCGTTACTCGAGTCCAAGTATAAAAATGTTACAGTCGATAAATTGTGTACAATAAAAAATAAGTAAAAGTGTAGTCTATTGTAATTCCCATTCATCTACGGTGCACACGACTATGGCTATAAAGGCCAATTCGGGAGAGCACATGTCGACCGCAGTCAGGACAAACATAGACCTGGTTAGGTCTTGGATTCGGCCTTCTTGCAGCAACATTTCCTTGATAGCTGGCCACAACCCCTCGCCATTCGGTTCTGTCCGCTGCAAGTTGTTCCCATTGCTCGTCTGCAATACCGCAGGATTTTAGATTTTCATGGAGAGCGTCTTTGAACCTCTTTCGTTGACCGCCACGCCTTCTTCTACCGCTTAGCAATTCACCACAAAGTGTACATTTAGGAAGGCGGTTATCATGCATACGATGAACGTGACCTGCCCATCTTAGGCGTGCTCTTGAAATAAGCACCTCAATTGGAAGGCTGTTTGATATGTGATGGAACCAACGGATTTTCATCATACTTCTGAGGTGTCTTTGCTGAAAACGTTCTAATTTTTTCACATGACGACGATAAGTGACCCAGCTTTCACATCCATATAGCAGTGTTGGAATGACAACTGCTCTGTAGACAGCCATTTTCGTTGACAAAGCAAGGTCGTGGTTGTCAAATACTCTCTCTCTAAGCCCCCAGAGTGCTCTAGATGCAGCGTTAATTCTATTGAGAATCTCGCTGCCCATGTTTGCTTTGTCATTAACAACGTTGCCTAAGTAATTGAACTGATCCACCACTTCAAGAGAATTTCCGTTAAGTGTAATGTCTATTTGGTTCACTTGATGAGGAGTTGACATAATCTTAGTCTTTCCAATGTTGATTTTAAGTCCCAAGGAATCATAGCTCTAGGCATACACATCTAAAAGTTCTTGAAGCTCTTCCGGCGTAGAGGCTAAAAGTGTACAGTCACCCGCATACTGGAGATCACAAATGAATCGTGTGCGTGTCTTCGTGAAAGCTCTAAAGCGCCCTATGTTAAAGAGACCGCCATCAAAACGGTATCTGAGACCTATTCCTCTGACTGTCAGTTTGTTGTCAACAATAATTGTTAGAGCAGTGGTAAACAAATTAAAGAGTAGGGGTGCCAGGACACATCCGTGCCTAACTCCAGTGAGGGTTTGGAAAGGTTCGGTTGCCTCATTATTATACATAACCTGGGCGTTGTTGTTTGTATGTAGACTGCGACATACTTCCACAAATTTTCTAGGGATACCTAAGCGGAACATAATTTTTCAGAGCACTTCCCTGTCCACCGAGTCAAACGCCTTGGTTAAATCAATGAAGGCCATGTGAATTTCTCCTTGATGTTCGAGTGCTTTTTCTTGAAGCTGTTTAAGTGTGAAGATTAAATCCGATGTGCCTCGGTTTGGTCTAAAGCCACTCTGTGTTTCAGGAAGTAACTTTTCCATAACAGGTGTTAGCCTATTTGCCATCGCTTTAGTGAGTATCTTTCCTCCAACAGCCAGGAGAGCTATACCCCTGTAATTTCCACAGTCCGCAGGGCTCCCTTTGTTTTTGAAGAGATTGATTAAAAGTGTATCACGAAACTCCTGCGGAGCTTAACCACTTTCCCACACGACATCAAACAGTTTTTTGAGGTAGGGTATGAACTCTGACGACACAGCTTTAAAGATCTCAGCTGGGAGTGAGTCGGCGCCGGGAGATTTGTTATTTTTTAGCTACCCAATGGCGGTTAAGATCTCTTCCGTTGTTAGTGGTTTATCTAAGTCTTCGAAGGTGTCATATTGAGGGATAAGATTTATAATATCGTGATCGGCTTGACTTTGCTGGTTAAGAATGTTAGAGTAGTGTTCTTTCCATCGGGCTCTTATTTCCTGTTCTTCTTTGAGGAGATTTCCATTTAAATCTTTAATAAGGCACATATTTTTTCTACTGGGGCCGTACATTGCTTTTACTCCTGGAAAGAAATTCCTGTAGTCATGTGAATCGGCGTACCTTTGAATTTCTCTGGCCTTGCTTGCCCACCACTCGTTCTTTATTCTTCTGATTTCGCGTTGCGTTTCATACTTAGATTGGGTAAAAGCTTCTGCTTTTGATGAGTCGTTGGGGTGGTTGATAACGTTTTGGAAGGCAGTATGTTTGCGGTCAAGAAGTTCTTGTATAAAAGCTTCATTATGATTGAACCAGTCCTCCTGTTTTTTGCTTGCTGCAGTGCCAAGAATTTCCTCACTCGCACTTTTTAAACTGTCTTTAATTTGTGTCCAGGTAGCAGCGACATCTACAGAATTGGTTTCTTCTAGTGCACTCAAATTCTCTTGAACTTTTTGCTTTAGCTGTTCGACGGTTTGTTGGTCACGCAATTTACTAATACAGAGACGGAGTCTACGTTTTGCTTGAGTTCTTCGGTGTTTGGGTCTCATAACAATTTTCATTTTAGAGACAACAGGACGATGATCGGTCCAATATTCGCTATCAATGCGCGCCTTTGTAATTTGAACGTTCTTGAGATGCTTCCTACCTACGATAACATAGTCCAGTAGATGCCAGTGACCTGATCTGGGGTGACGCCAGGTGCCTTTAAATTTATCCTTTTGTCGGAAAATGGTGTTTGTTATAACTAGATCATGTTCGGCGCATTTAGTTAGGAGTAGTTGACCGTTAGCGTTCATATTGCCCAAACCATTCTTGCCTATGATGCCTGGCCAGGGGTCTGCATCTCTCCCTACTCTAGCGTTAAAATCGCCAAGAATAACGAGTCGTTCCGTTTTAGGTATTCTACAGAGGGTGTCTTCCAGCTGTTGATAGAAGCTTTCCTTGGTTTCGTGACTTGCATCCAGAGTGGGAGCGTAGGCGCTTATTAGATTTACCGCGTTGCCATCTGATAGCTCATAGCGTAGCAGCATTAGACGCTCGGATAGGCCTTGTGGTACTTGTGTTAAGTTGGATACAGGTTGATTCCGAACGGCAAATCCTACTCCATGTTGTCTTCTTGAATTGGTGGGAAGACCTTTCCAATAGAAGGTGTAGTACTTTTCTGTGAGAGAGCCTTCCTCCAAAAATCGAGTTCTGCTGAGAGCTGCAACGTCAACATTGAGTCGGTGAAGTTCTCTATCTATTAGAGCAGTTCTTCTCTCAGGCCGATCGGTGCGAGTGCTGTCGTTCAAAGTACGAACATTCCAAGCGCCGTAGATGAAAGAATTAGTTTTGTTGGATTTAACTTGTCGGTGTTTTTTCGACATTCGATGAGGTGTCCCTGTGGGCACCCTCCCCCGGAGATCCGATCGGGAGGGTATTTTACCTCCGGATGATTTTGTCCCACTTGAACGCTCCATCATTTTTTAAAGCCTTAATCGACTGAAAACGAAGCTGCATTTGAAGTTTTAGCTGGAGCAGGTATGCAACTGACCAGCTCGGTTGCGGAAGGCGAGTGGTGTGGTCCCACGGCACAGAAGGAGACTGCGACGATGGGGTAACCAAACGATTCCAAAAGCAACCTTTGTGTGCGGTGGGTTATTTTTACCGCACTCTTCGTGAGAAGGTGGATGTGCTCACGGCAAAAGGTAAGGGTTATTCCTCCCTTACTCGGTCGTTAGAGCCTCGTTAGTGAAAACAGGGTGCACCAATTTCAAATTGAACTCATCGCGAAGGTGAGGTTAACAATTGAGTAGGAGAGGCTATAACTTGCGCTTCACTACCCCATTACACCCAATGGCCCCAATACAGAACCCTGGGGAACTCCTAGATTAACGTCATACGTCTCTGAACTAGTTTCCTCTAATTTTACAAAAATTTTTCTAAAGCTGAGATACGATATTATCCATGAAAGAAAGTTACCCCTAATTCCTATTGCAGAAAGTTTATCAGCACCTATAGAGTCAAATGCCTTGGGCAAGTCAAAGAAAAGTGCAGCAACATAATTTTTATCATCTAATCGATTATACACAAACTCCAAAAAGTCCATTGCTGCACTTTCGGTTGACCTACCAGGGCAAAATCAATTTTGAGATCTGGAAATTATTTGATATTTTGTTAGATAGGGGAATATTTTGTTGTATATAGCTCTTTCAATTATTTTGCATATTACATTGAGTATAGTGATAGTTCTGTAGTAGTTATCTATTACCTGTGGATCATTGCTTTTGTAGACTGGAATTACTTTCCCTATTTTCAACTCATCTGGAAATTTCCCCAATTCTACAGATAAATTGACAATATGGGATAGTGGCTCAGCGATAAATTGAGCAATCGATTTAATAATTTTTGTTGACACACAATCTACTCCTACAGAATTGGTATTTTTTAATTCACTTATTATGTTTATTATATCCTCATTAGTAACTGGTGTGAAAAAGAAGGTGTTATTATTATTAGGCATTGTAGTGGATGGATACAATCCATGGGAAAAAGCAGAATAATTGGTGCAAGTGTGGGATTGAGTCGGCCGTGGTGACTGCAGTCAGCTTTCGATACGGTCAGCCACAATTTGTTGTTACAAACATTCGAGAATATTAGAATTAGAGGGAATTGCTTAAATATATTTAAAAGTTATGTAACTGGTGGGCTACAATCTGTAAGAATAAATGATGAGACATGCATTGAGTCAAACTCACAAATTGTAGAGTATGGAGTACCTCAAGCCACTGTATTTTCCTTGGGGAGTCTAGGAGATATAGTAAGTTTTGCGGACGATACAGCTGTTTTTTATAAAGTCGATACTTGGAATGAACTAAAAAAAAATACTGAAACCGATTTAACCACTATAAAAAATTGATTCGATCTTAAACTATTAACACTGAATTTTGAAAAAACTTTCTATGTACCATTTAGATGCACAAAACAAAGCTTATAATTAGTTTTTATGAATTCTACACGATTGTGTAAAAGAGAGAATATTAAATGTTAAAGAAAAATTGCCAAAACTGTAATTTGTAAATGAATCTATTTAGTAGATATCAATTCTTGCTGCCGTCATTCTCAAACCTCTCGGAAATTCAAATAGAAATAATTTGAGAACATTCATTTCTATTTTACAAACAAACAAAAAACTGTATAGTAATAAAACTGAAAATGTAAAGTTATCCTCATGATGCTGACCATACATTTGCTGAAAATTAAATACAGCTGCTAGACTAAAAAAATATTAATTAAAAAATCGTTATTTCCAACGGAATATTGAAGCAAAACCTCTCCACAACTGAACATCATATACCCATTAGTAAAAAAATGTTTTCCAAAAGGGTCTTTTGTGTTAATATCTAAATTTAAGCCTTATTAAAATTCGTTGATTATGAAAGTGCCACATAATAGAAACCACCCACGTATGTAAAATAATTTAACCCAACGTGGATACCGTAAAAGCTCTGCCACTACAGTCGATTAAATTATTTCTATTGTTGTGAAAATTGTTTCTCTTTGTGCGAAATACGTGTTAATTTAACACAAGAATGAGTACTACATTATAATAGTATATTATGGAATAGCAATAAATTGTTTTGTTTGTAGTGTGTGTATTTTCTAAATAATTTTCAAATATGCAAAGTAAACTTGACATAAAATAATGTAATGAGCTTTATTGGGGATGTCAGGAAATAATACAGAAAACCGAACTAATTTATACTATTATAAAGGTTAACTGTTACACAGGTAATCATTCATTCTGTTGTCAGGGATTTATAAATAGTTTTTAAAGTAATTCTGTGCTCCTGATTTTGCTCAATTTATTCTAGTTTTTGAGATATGCTAAAATCATAATGTTAATGCACGATAAGAAAAGAAATATTATAAAATTAGATATATTAATTTATTTTTGTTTGCATTAATATTAGTACACGTAAATTAGATTAAAAAACACTGAATAGAAGAAACAATTTATAAACAAATAATATTTGAGATTTGTACTCTCGATAGGGTTAGGAATAAATACCCGAAAAGATCCCACCCCATTCACGAACGGAAAGTCCCTTTTTTTGCAAAAAAAAACACCCCTATCATAAACTTTTTCTATCGTACTGAATGAAGGATTGAGGTACAAAATGCACTCTCAGGCTTAACAAAGAGTTTATTCTGTCCTTCGCCTTTTCCTTCTCCCAAATATCACAATGCTTCAAACATCTGCTCCGAAAGTCGTCTAGAATGAACGGTTTACACAAATTAGTGAGGTACATATTTTACGTATAATTAGAAAACGCATAGTTGTGGAAAAAGGGGGAAAATATGTATGTCACTAATGTATGTAAGCCATTCATTCTAGACGACCTTCGGAACAGATGTTTGAAGCATTGTGATATGTAGGAGAAGGAAAAGGCGAAGGTCAGAATAGACTTTACTACGGTAAAGATGGACTAAAAAAATATAAAAATATATGCAGGTACGATATTACTACATAGACTTAAAAGTGCGTGAAAGTGTTTCTGTAGATATGCAGACAATAGTAGATTGTTTCATTTACGAAAAGAGGCTTCAAGAAGATAAAACTGTGCGTGTTTAAAGAGGCTTCGTGAATTTAATAGCCGCTAGTAAAGCTTGACAGGACGATAAATATAAGCAGCTTCAAAATATTACGACTATATATCAAATTCAATCTTGGCGAGGAGAAAACTTGGAACCAACGGAATGGAGTTGAAAGAAAGTGGGCAATACCTTAGCTCCCATTTACACCACCAAGTTACTAGCACCAATTTCCACCCTTCAGCTAGTATCCTGCAGCTGCAAAAAGGGTTGCGGAAAATGATGTACCTGTGTTAAAGTTCGATTGCGCTGCTCAATAATATGCTCTAATTGTCATGGGAAAGGTTGTTTAAATTCCGAATTTGAAGAACTATTCGTCGATGAAGAACCCTCTAATGAGTAAAATTGGACAGAATTTTAGTGGAATAGGCCTGCAGGGTAAACCACTGTAAAAGAACGCACCGAGAGCTCAAATTAAAAAACGCATCTCTGTGAGAAATAAATAAAAATCACCTGCGTCAACATCAGCTAGATATGCATCTTATAGAGAAAATTCCGCTCTATTTATAAATTCATTCTTGGGCATTTTTCTTGTTAAATCATCCAGCTAGAAAAAGTAGCGTATTATTAAAAACATGACAAGTAAATACAAATAAAAGTTGTAAAAAAACATAAAAGGTTTTTCAATCTTCAATGAGAGTATACAAAAATAATATCTGTATGATGTATAGACGAGCGTTTCGCCAACCAATTTGCAGCATCACGAGAAAATTGAACTACAAATATAGCAATTAAATGTTTAATAAATGTTTTTAATCACTTTCCAAGTCACCTGAATTGCCCTCATAATTCTAGGAGATCTAAATTTTTGTGAGTAAAGGTGACGGTGTTCTACAGTTTATAGTGGGATCTGAACCACTTATTGGGTATAATTTATATTTCAAAATTACTTCACAGTAGGTGGGAATCTAACCCACTTCGCTTCGAGAAAACTAGACGCGATAACCAACCGAATTATCGTCCCCTTGTACCTAAAAAATTTAAAGGTTTTCAAAATACTGCGAAAAGTATCCTAGACAATGTTTTTTTCTCCAACAAATCTAACTTCATCAGGAGATAATTTGAGTTAAAAATATCATAATTCTATTTGAAAATTCAAATGTTTTCAAAAACTGCGAAAAGTATTCTATAGAATGTTCAGTTAAAATTAATATGGTAACTATTTTAACGTGTAGTGTGTTGTCCTACTCTTATCAATAAGTTTTAACCTTTTGTTAAAAAAGTATTTTAATTATTTTAAATATATTTGAAATAATTATGAGATCGTGTTTCGTAAGAAATTCCTGTATTTTAGACACAAACAACATTATGAATTGAGGCTTGAAGATGAAAAAATTTTTTAAAACGTCGGCATAGAATCCAATAAGTATTGTTGATTTTCCCACTCAACTTATAATTCCACTATTTATTCGAAAAGCAAATGAGTATCTTTTACACGAAGAAAGTTATAAAGGTTATTGTAAACCATTTATACTTCTCAAGTTTTTTTTTTTTAATATCAAATGTGTCTGAAACGGCTGGATTATGCCTAGGGTATCCTACATATTTTATGCTCGTTTCGAAAACCCTAAAATATATAGGGTGTTCCATTTAAAATACGCAAGTTGATATCGACTGCCGGTATAACCGGCAGTGCCAGATGCTTGTAATTATTTTAGCTGAATTGGCCACAGTGCCAGTTAGTAGCTCCCTAAATTTAAAAAAATTTCTGGTGAGTACTCTTCCGTATATCGATCGATGCAGTTCCTGATGAGACATACCTTTTATAAAATCTTCCATAAATTGACGGATATTAGACATTTAGATTTGAAATATTATAGAGTTAGGTTATTATTTCAATTTTTCACTTGATAAGAAAAAACAATTTACAGGTATTTGTACCGTATCAAAATTTAGTAAGACGACCTTTTCTATAAAATTTCCAAATACTTAAAAAGTACGATGATACCTATATTTAAATAATTTCTCAACATGTGACGATATTAAACTAATAAAATAAATTAAATTCAAAATTAGCAAACAACGCTTTCACTTAGTCCCTTCAAGGGGCTGTAGCTCCCGTATAAATTTAGTGTAAATATGACAATGTATAGACACAATTAGACTTAATTTTGTACTTTATCGCCCGTCGAAAGAAAAAATTTAATTATGTGACACCCTGTATGCCGCAAACTTCATCTTGTAAAGCATTCTTCATTTCTTTGAGAAAAGTGTTGATTGATCGATCCTTTCGAAGTGGCTACTATTGCTGGTTGCAAAAGCGTTTCATTTTCTGGAGTACAATTTATAGCCTCCGATCGATACTGTTTACCAACAGAACAGATTCTCTTGTTTACCAATTTTCGACCCAAAACATGATTGTTGGTCGCAGGGGAACATTTCTAACATATGTTTCTCGAAACTCTCCGTGAACTTGAATAACATTATCATTTCTTACAAATATTTTCACGTTAAGCACCAGTTATCTAACTGATAAGTTTGATGACTGTCAACAATTAAACAAAAACTCTAAGTTATTGCCTAGTGAAACGATAATATATGAAGGATAAATTTTCTCTAGCAATATAAAATTCTAAAGTGAATTCTGCCGATTATAATAATAATTAAATTTTTAACACAGGGCAATTAAAAATACATGTGAGCATCTATGGAATGTGAGAACCAATGCCTCTTTTAAGCTAAAAAATTCAAAATAATTTTTTTAGACTTGCTTTTGTTCCTACAATATCAACAACCACATTAGCAATTTACTTATCACATCAGATATTATAACGTTGCCAACTGTGCACAAAATTTATAAACAAAACTGAAAATGAGCACACGCAAAGTTAATGCTTTATTCATTTAATGTAAGTGCTTGAAGTGCAATCTAAAATTATTAGTATATGCTTGAGCTCTTTTTAGCATGGAATCACACACTTTTGAAAACACACTGGGCGTAATGCTAAGTATTAATTTGTAAAATAACATAATTGGATTGCAATTTCTCTTTAATTCAAGACTTTTCACATCATGTCTCGCCCAGTAAAGATCTTGGAATATTTTTTGATAAGAAATTAACATTTTTAGAACATACAGACACTCAGCAGAAACATATAAAATTTTGCTTTTCTCGTTTATAATAGTAAATTTTTAAACAGTGAAACATTAATTCTATATTATTCCTAGATTAGAATACTTGTCAATTGCCTGAAATTCCTACTATAAATAATATTCATAAAGATATACTCTCTAAGAAGCAGCTGTCGTTTTTAGAATGTCTCAGTAAAATCAATGGTTCCTATGTTTCGACTGTTTTCTCACAGGAGGTATTATTGAATAGATTTTGAAAGTCTTGAGAAATGTATTGTACGTTCCTCACGATATTCCTTTATAAAACAACAACAATGATATTGATTTTAGTGGAATACTTAGTATTCAAAACTTGCACATTCCTAAACCCGTATTTTCGACAGACATATTGTTTCAATCTTTCCACATCGTGGACAAATGTTTTAAAACATTGTCCAATCAATCATAACTGTTACATTTACAATGGCGAAATTTTAACTGTGAAAACAGACAAATTAAGCAACAACTAATGAACATATTTTTTAATTACATATATAGAGCAATATCATTGAACTATTTAACCAGAAAAATATAAAGATCTTCAACGCAGTCAGCTTTTCACCTAAAATCTAAATAAAATAAAATATTTTATAATTGTTCAAAACATTCTCCACTTTCTCGGATACATCAGTCATACCGGCGTTCTTAACTCAAAATATGTAGTTCTTAATGGAGTTTTTCAATTGAAAGCAACATAAGATATAATAATGTTACTTTGGAGATCCGCCATATCTTCGATAGGCTCTGTGTACGTAGTGTCTTTCAAGCGACCTCAAAGGAAAAATCAAGAGAGACTAAATCCGGTGACCGTGCTGGCCATTGTTTTGGACCGTATGTCCCAAACCGATGATTGAGGTACAGCAGATTTAAATAATCCGGCACAATTTGTGCATTATGAGGTAGGGTTCCATCTAGTTGAAAATTAATCTTCCGATTAGCTTCAACTGGCAAATCTTCTAATTATTGAGGTAATATTCTTCGAAGAAAATTCTGATAACCATCACCATTTAAAGTGCCTTCATATAAGTGGGGTTCTATTAAATAACCATTGAGTATACTATACCACACATTTATCTCAAAAACGCGCTGGTTACCTCTTTCAGTAATCCATTGGGGATGTTTTGTAGCCAATCACAACAATTATATCTATTTACAACTTCACTGTTGTGCAATTTATCTTGTCCACGACTATTTTATAATATACCAATTATACCTGTATTCCTTCTATTGAAATCGTATACATTATTTACTACTGCCAGTGATTGATCATTAATCATTGGGTACTACCAGTTACTTCTTCAATTTAAGTGCCGTCTCGTAACTTTTTGCTAGAGTTTGTGACCAGTTCCTGAAATGTTAAATGGAGTTACTTTAATTGTTATAGTCAAATTTGTGGGAACAATTTTATTGTTTCTATGAAATAATAGTACTTATCGGAAAAAATAATTAATAGTCGTGGACAAAGTATATTATTCTAGTCGCATATAATAGCTACTATGATTGACGATGATTTACGACAGTCGTCTGCGGCTCGTGTAAACTTGACCCTCGTGAGTAATAGCCATGATGTCTTTGAATAATATATTGTTTATCGCTTCAAAGTATTTTTTAAAGATATTTACATCACTGTTAAATAAATAATCAAATCTTGCCAAAAAATTGATGCGCCGCCCGTTCGGTTCACCTAGCTGTAACGTATGTACATGTTTCATTTTGTAAAGATAGTATTTGTCTTCTTTGAGAATTCTTCTGATAGAACTTATTGAGTTATTAGTATTTCTCCTAATTTTTCTCAAAGACATCCTCGGATAGTCACTAATTTGCCGGAGAACCAATACAACGTGAAAATCATTTGTTACTGCTTCTGATCGTTCCCGTTTTGGCTCTTTAAAAGCACCAAAATTCGCTAAATCTCTGCATAAATTCAAAATTGTTTTATGATCTGGCTTTCTACAATCAGAATAATGCTTTTGGCTTGCCACACATTTTGCTTACATTTACCGTAAAACAGCACAATTTCTTGTCTCGTGTATCGACACATTTCTTATCCAAAAAGTGAATCCAATACTAAAAAATTACCTAAAAGAAAACAAATTCAAAACTGTACTGTTTAAGCTTTTGACAACTATTTTGACAGTTAAAGTTAAAATAAAAAGTCGGTGCCTATTAAATGCAGAGAATTTATTAAACTGGCAAATTTTAATAAAGGGTATTTATAATTTCAATGCTAAATAACCCCGAAACGAGCGAAAAAGATAAAAAAATCTAATAATAAAAGTACTATTGATATCTTTAGTTTTCTAGACTCCTGCCGTCGAAAAAAAATTTTTTACGTCACGCCGCCTCAACCATTAAAACCGCCGGCATCTATTATAAGTCTAAATATAGCATTGGACTTTACCAAATGTCTGCATTTTACAGAAATTTAATAGCTCTTTTAGTTTTCGAGTAAACGGCATTGGGAATTTTAAGTGGAACACTTTGTATAAACCTCATTCTGTTCATTGTAAAGTTAGTATAGTAATTTCCGCCATCTGAAGAAGTCACTGATGTGTGGGAAACAATTGTTCGCTAACAAAAAAACGAAGTGAAAATCAAAAGACTAGTAATAGTACAATCATTCAACGTTAAAAAGGGGCCAAATCTCCGAAATCTGAAGTACTGCTCCGATCTTCTTGAAAATTTAGAATTAAGTTCATCATACCCTCTTCTTCAATCCTGACTTGGTCGCAAAGTGTGCTTTTTATTTTTAAGGGGTGAAAACTACCCCTTACCCCAATGAATTGAACACTAATAAATTAACACTGCAGTGATGGGCTATAATTATGTTCAAATATGTTAAATATCAATTGTTTTTAATCATGGATCTAAGACTTCAATATTTTACTATTTAACTACCCTTAAAAATAACCCCTCACACGAAAATTAATAAAAAAATGTGTTTAAAAAGCATGAAACCTTTTTATTTTGGATCGTAATTTTTCCCTTTAAGTATAAGAACTCTGATACTTCATTTTTTTAATGATGCAACCCCAAAAGCCACCCCTAATAATAAAACTTAGGAAAAATTGAAAACAAATAGATGGAAGCAGTGATAGGTTATCATTATATGTTCAAATATGTTAAATATTTATTGTATTTTATAATGTAACTAATATTTCGATAATTTACTATGTAACTACCCTTGAAAACTACCCCTCACACAATTATTACAGAAACTGTTTAAAAAGCATAAAATCTTTTTATTTTGGACCTTGAATAGAAAAAAAATATTCTTTAAGTATAAACGACCTGATACATCATTTTTCAATATGATTCAACCCCTAAAAACCCTTACAATAAAAATTAGGGAAAAAATCCTTTTGAAAGCTCCAAGTAGTGGAATAAATTGCTGCTTATGATATAATGAAATTTTTTCTAAAATTTTCATCCCTTAAAAACATCCCTTTCAGGGAAATTAAACCCTTAAAACTTCACATTGTAATTATAATAAAAATATTTATTTTACAATATTAAGATGATTTTTAAAGTGAATATTAATAATTTAATTTGAATTTTCAAATTCATCCATTTCTTCACTATCAACTTCCTATTCTTCTTGGTCGACTGGAGGACAATTTTGGCAACTGTCACCTGAGCAAGTGCTGCAAGTTTTATTGCAATATAACCCAAGTTTGCGACAAACACAAGTAGAGCCACAGCCTTTTTTGCAATTATATCTAGAAAAATGTATTTAGTTTTTTAACGATAGCTCGACTTCCTTTTAAGCTTTTTGCATTCACCCACACATCATTTTGTAGGGAATTTCATA
This sequence comes from Leptura quadrifasciata, assembly GCA_963675555.1. Taxonomy (NCBI): domain Eukaryota; kingdom Metazoa; phylum Arthropoda; class Insecta; order Coleoptera; family Cerambycidae; genus Leptura; species Leptura quadrifasciata. The sequence continues at coordinate 184,685,877 of OY776673.1, read as the reverse complement.
AGCTATAAAGTCATGATGATTGCAATATTTCTACACTCTTTCATTCAGAGAATTTTAAAGTTGAAGGGCTAAAAAGAGGTTTCCTTCGCATAGAAATCAAAGCTTTATATGCCCATATCTCGCTTAATTCTTAAGCTACATTAATTTTTAAAAAAGTGTAATTTTCAGCATAAAGAAAGCTAAATTTTTGTTGAGAATACTTTCTTTCGTAAAACCATTATTTTTTGAGTTATTTTGAAAAAACAACGTATTATTTGAAAAATTGAAAAAAAATTACTTAAAACAACTTTTTTCAAAATATACATTCTCTAAACCATTCAAACTTTTGGAACGTGTTATTGGGACATAAATAAAGTAAATTTTTGATGGGCTACGATTACTTTTAATTTTGCCGCTCATGGCGCCAATTTTATTGTCAATTTTTTTTCAAAAATTCCAGAGACAAATTATTTTCGTCATAACTTCCTTAATTTTCATGCTAGAGGCTCTTATAAAAGCTTATTTTAAAGGTCTAATAAAGCACTTTAAAAAGGTCATGAACATCTTCTCTGAAAAATTACTAATTTTTCCGTTATTTGAGTTTAAATCGCTAGATAAATTTACGACAAACAAAAATTCGTCTTCAATGACTCATATGTCGCTTAATATGACCTAAAACATTAAAGAAATACGACAAATCGCTTTGTTTTTTTATAAGCTTCAATTTTGACAAGAATAGTTTTTTCCAGAAAAAGTTTAATTTTCGAGTTATTCACGAAAAACTGTTGAAAAACGTGTTTTTATTGGAATTTTCAATCGCGAATAACTCAGAAATTATTAGGGTGTAGAAAAAACTTTATACTACATTTCCTTCTTAAAATTTTATCCTCTATCGATTTCCGGTGTCATTTTGAATTTGAAAGGGTGGCATTCACCCCCGGGGTGGAAGCACATATCGGCACTAAGACAGGTTTGTTATTTGCATCATTTTTGAGCTACTGTCAAAATTTCAAACAAATCGGTTGAGTTGATCAGATTTCGGGGGTGAACCGGTTCATTGGTTGTACTGTAAAGTTTCTCACTATTTTCTTAAGATCTAACTTGTTTGTAAAACGCCAATTTTAAATTATAGGTATATCATTTTCAGACGCGGTTTCTCAGTTAAGTTATTTGGACCTCATCCACGGGTTGTAACATTGTGCAATAAATAAGTGTGAGCATTACCCAAATAATCTTTAATCTTTAATTAGGAAACGAAATTTTAGGAGAAATTAACAGAATGTAACAAATATAGTACATGCATATACTAGTCTAGTTCTTATTTAAAAATTAAACAAATGTGAAGGGCAGACGATTATTTAATAAGACACGAATATCCAGGATCATTACCTTTTATGCTAACAATGTGTGCCGTTGAGTGGCTAATAAGAAACTAACACTTATGAGATTAAGCTTATGGTTCGTTGATTTCTTACGATTCACGACTCCCATTGACGTTTAAATGTGAATTTTCTTTGTGAGTTTGCCCCATAAATTTCTGAATATATTGTTTCTTTGATGATGATATAAACATTTTTATTCCAGATTTCTTATTTTTCATGCTTTTAAGTTAATTCATGTTATAAAGCATTCTTTGGTATTCTAAATATTGAATTATATAATATGCTGTTCGAATTGTTTATGATTTATTATTTATTCATCGCTCAGATATTTCCAATTACTTGAGATAGTAAATTATTTGCATAAATGATTTAATATTACCATCCATCGCTTGCCTTAGAACTCCCTATTTGCAACTTCTTAAAAAGTGTTGTGTAATAATCAATTAATTATTACAACTCGTACAGGGTTATTTGTTATAAAATACCTACCCCTTATAATCGTCATTATTAGACATAGAAAAAAAGTTATAAAAGTGGTGTAAGCGTTCATATAACACTACCCCCTTCATAAGCCTGAACGTTCCGGTCAGGTAATCCAAAGTCCCCAACATACTTCGCCAGTCTGTCCAAGTGCAAGATATTCATCTTTGACTTCTTACTACGTTGAATTTGGTAAACAATTTTATATCCCTATATTATATTCTGTCATCCGAGTGAAGACAGGATACTGCCCTCTCAAGGTGGTTGAAGCTTCGGAGATCTTCCCTTCTTTCGCTGTGGGTTATATAGCCAAACCAGATCTCACTCCTTGAATCCTGCTGATGTCCCCTTCCGGTCATAGCGAGCCTCCATTCTGTCACTAGCTGTGCTAACTTGGTTTCGAACCAACTCATGGACATTCCTCAGCCGTTGACTAACTTCTCCTGCATAGTCATCAATGGATAGTGGCCTCTTATCTGCTGTGCCAAACATTAAATCACATGGCAGTCTGATCTCGTGTCCAAGTATTACACGAGCAGGTGTCTGTTTAGTAGTCTCATGAACAGCAGCCCTGTATGCTATCAAGCAAAATGGTATGTGCAGATTCCAATCTCGCTGGTTCTTGTGAACTACCTATTATAGATATTACTTCATGGTTTTATTATGCCGTTCCATCATTCCATCTGACTGGGGATGAAGAGAGGTTGTCCGAGTCTTGTGAATGTCTAAAATTTCACTAATCCTCTGAAATACCCCTGACTCAAAGTTTTCTTCCTTGATTGGAATGTAGCTCCAGGGGTACACCAAATCAGCATACAAGGTTATCCACTAGAACTTGAGCAACAGTAACTACTTATTGTTTGGAATGGCATAGGCTTCCGGCCATTTACTAAAGTAGTCCATAGCGACCAGGATATATTTATTGCCATCATCTGTCACTGAGAATGGGCCCGATATATCTATAACAATCCTCTTAATAGGAGCTCCGACGTTATACTACTACATTTGGCCCCTACTCCTTGCCTGTGGCCCTTTGGTGGCTGTACAAACCTTGCATTTGCGGCACCAAGCCTCCATATATATAAAATCGTTCCCGTACTTTAATCAGAGTAACTTCTTTCCCATCCTGGCTTTCCCGTGCTCTCTTTAATAGTCCATCTACAATTTTAATGAGTCCCATTATGCCCACAATGCCTTCAACTCCACACTTTTGTTCGAAATACCCTTCCATTCTGGTCGTGTTCCTTTTAGTTTCGCCCTTAATAATATAACTGCTGTTAGTTGTTTTTGCCTTAGAATTTCTTTCGTCCAATGATCTGGGACATCTACCTTAATGTTCACTGTTATCATTCCCTGCGCTTTGCGTCTGCATTGTTATAATATTTGCCAGGTCGGTGTTCGATTCTGAAGTCATACTGCTGCAATATCTCTATCCAGCGATCCAGTTGACCTTCTGGAGATTTCAACTGCAATAGCCACTTTAAAGCAGCATGGTCAGTCCTGATTTTGAAATGATGTCCGTAGAGATATTTGTGAAAATGATCCACGGATTTAACAATGGCTAATAGTTCCTTCCTTATTACACAATAATTCCTCTCCGGTTTGGACAGCACCTTACTGAAATACTCGATTACTTTTCCTCTCCATTTTGGATTTAAAATAGTACACATCCAGTCGTGTCAAGAATATAGAAGCCCTTTTGTTGGGGATATGCTAGCACAGGACTACTGCATAACGTTGCTTTCAGTTTCTTTCATGATGCTTCATACGCCGGTGTCCACCGATATTTAAACTTTTCCTTCGTTAACTGGTGTAGTGACTTCGCTATATACGCATATCCTTCCGCAAGACGTCTATAGTAAGTGCAGAGGCGAAAGAAGCTTCGCAATCCGTGAACATTGAAGGTCTTGCCCAATCTCGTACGGCAGAAATCTTGTCCAGGTTTGTCTGTATTCCCTCTGAAGATGTTCAAGGAATTTCACTTCTTTCTAGAATGGTAGATACTTCTTTGGATTCAACTTTAGGTGTGCATTCCTGGTTTTCTCAAATACTTCTTGAACATTTTTCAAATGTTCCCTAAAGTTTCGTCCCATAACCATCACATCATCAAGATATACTAAACGTATTCTCCAGGTTAGTCCTCGATTTAAATTAGTACTCGGTAAAGTAAAGTAGAGAGTCTCATGCGAGCGTTTGGCAAGTGTAGTAGTATTGTCAAAGTCTAATACCTGCGTTCGTTATTTCTTATAACTGTAAGTGTGATCAATTTATTTCTTATCAGTTTCTTATCAATATTAAACATTAAATCTTAATCGGATAAAATTAAGTCCACTTTCTGCAGAACTTTTTTTTTTTTTTTTCTTCGAAGAGAGGAAAAACCTTCAACAAGGTTCCCCGCACTGGTGTTCTATCGTGTGGGGATATGTGGGATTCTTACCCACTAAAAAACCTCCCTCTTCGTTCTTCTGCTGTGTCCCCACGACCCTGGAACCGCTCTCGCATAACTTCGGGGCCTGGTTCAATATATTTGCCATAGTTGTTGTAATGTAATCTCTGTTTACGGGTTCGGACCTATCTCCCTTGCCTCCTCCTCCTTCTTTTTAATGACTCGTATAACGAACGCCTTTATCTTATTCCACCTCTCCTCCGATTCGAGCATGGTACCTATCATGTTGTCCACCCCCACTGGATGTCCTACCTCTTGTTCGCATTGCTCCCTTTCGGCCTGCCATCTCCTGCAGTGAAACAATGTATGTTCTGGATTATCCCTATCCCCACAGTACACACACTCGTCGTGGGCGATCTTATTTATGTCATACAGGTACTCCCTAAAGCACCCATGTCCAGAGAGCACCTGTGTGATCCAATAATCCACCTCCCCATGCTCTCTCTCCACCCACGGTCTGACTTGCGGTATCAGCCTCCTTGTCCACCGTCCTTTGTTGGTTATCTCCCACTCTTGCTGCCACGTCGTCAACAGCCTTTCTCTTGCTTCTCTCCTTTCTACCCCACCGAATATCTCCATCCTCTCCCTGACGAGGAGCTTTATCGGAGGGACGCTAGCAATAACTCGGACTGCCTCGTGCGATACGGTTCTGTACGCACTGCATATCCGTAACGCCATTAGACGCTGCACTCTCTCCATCATTTGCCTCGTTTTTCCTATCGTCAGCGCTTCCCCCAGACTGGCGCTGCGTATAATAGCACAGAATGTGCCGCGCTACATAACACGCGTCTCTGACTAGCCCTTGGCCCTCCTATGTTCGCCATCAGTCTTCCTAAGGCTGTTATTATTCGCCCAGTCCTTTCCACAGTTTTTTTAACGTGTTCTCTGAACGTCAATCCCGCATCTATCCAGACCCCCAGGTATTTTATGACCTTTTTCGGCGTAATGCTCCTCTCCCCCACCTTAATCTCCATATTAGGGAGCTTCCTCTTCCTCGTAACAATCACCACCTCGGTCTTTTCTGGCGCAAGCTCGAGAAACTCTTCTCTGAGCCACCTTTGAACCCTCTGGATAGATACATTGGCCTTGTCCACCACATCACCAGGTAACCGTGCCCTCACAACAATGGCGAGGTCGTCCGCATATCCTATTATGTTCACGCCTCTGGGCATGTGTACGTTGAATACCCCGTCGAACATGATGTTCCACAGCGTTGGTCCTACCACCGATCCCTGCGGGACTCCGCTCGTCACCGCTCTCTCTGCTGTTGTTCCTTCGGCCTCCATCATGATCTCCCTGTCTTCCAAATATCCCATTACAGTCCTTACTATATAAGGAGCTACTTCCATCTCCTCTAACTTGCACACTATCCGTTCCCATGCCGCGGAATTGAACGCGTTTCTTACGTCTAGTGTTATGACTGCACATATTTCATTCGTGGTGTTGGCCTCTCCTAGAAGTTCCTTCAGTTTCACGAGTGCCCCTGTGGCAGAACTTAGTGAAACTCATAGAAAATAAGTTTTAAGCCACGATCAAAATCTATTATCAAGAAATAAAGATTATCTCCCATCAGATAACAGATAATGAAAAAAAAACCAACACAGAAGAACATAATAAAAAGCTAAAAATTCCACCTATTTACTTACACCGCGCAAATAATCATCAAGAAATCTTAAAAGACATTAAAATAAACACTACAATTGATAAGACAAAAACATCAGCTCAGCAGGCTCTGGCACCGAACACGTCTTCACAGACATAAAATTGATCTAAACGCCATTACACATCGAACTGGAAATTCACAGGTTTAGCTCCTATCAAAAGTATCTAGTATACATAGAATCAGAACATCCTTCAATGTGGAAAGCGACAAAGAGATTATTAAAACAACCAACAATTATCCCACCCCTATACAAGTTAATAACAAAAAAATATGTAGTGATAAAGAAAAATGCTAAGTATTTTCCGCTCAGCTAGAACATACATTCCATCTGGACGGCAACAACAACGAATTTACACAAACTATGATTGAATTTGTAAATAACTCACTACCTATAAACCTCAACCAAAATGGCATACTATTCATAAACCTTAGAGAAATACAAAATTATATACACTCACTCCCTCTGAAGAAATCTCCTGGACACTATCTTATTACAAACATCGTTTTAAAAAAACAACGATAAAATCGTTGGCCTTCCTCATTGCCTTGTTCAAGCGTTGCCTAACAATAGGATACATTCCTAATGAATGGAAACATGCTGAAATAATTCTTTTCAATAAACCTGGCAAAGACAAAACTAAACCCGAAAATTATAGACCAATTAGTTTGCTATCCACCCTATCTAAACTCTTCAAAAGAATAATACAATCTTTTCTTACAAAAAAATTATATCTTACCTAACTGCCAATTTGGATTTCGCCCGAACCACTCAACAACATTTATAAAATTATTGCCTCAGGATTCAAAAATAAAAATTACACTACGGTTGCACTCCTGGACGTAGCTCAAGCATTTGATAAAGTCTGGTTAAATGGCCTATTATTCAAATTAATCAATATAAACTCACCGGCATACCTCACCAATATTATTGCTTCTTTTTTAACAGACAGAACCTTTCGTGTGAAAATAAACAACTGCTTCTCAGATAAAAACAAATCAGTGCAGGAATACCCCACTCAATTTTGAGCCCCATACTGTTTAATATATTCGTCCATGATATACCTGTACCACCAACATCCACAGTAGCTATGTACGCAGATGACACCGCAGTATTAATACAAGATTCTAATATTCACGTTGCTGGAAACAAACTTCAAAATGCACTTAATATTCCGCAGGACTGGTTTATAAAATGACAGCTAAAACTAAATCCATTAAAATATGAAGCAAAAATATTCACCCTAAGGAGACCACATAACCCGAATAATATTGCCATCAACGGCGAGGAAAGTGCAATTAAATATTTAGGAGTGTTTCTGGATAAACGACTAACGTGGAGTTACCACATTAATAAAAAACTTAATGAAAGTTACGCCGGCTATCAATACTATATCCCATGATTAACACGAAATCCAAATTCAGGGTGAAGTGCGCGGCGCTTTTACACAAATCGATCCTAAGGCCTCTGGTAACGTATGGTTGTGTGATTTGGGGACCGCTAGTAAAACTAATATTAAACAGGTGCAAACATTTCAAAACAAAGTGTTAAGAATTGCGGTAAATGCTCAATGGTTCGTAAGAAACAATCAAATCCATCGGAAACTTAACGTACCACAAATTGAAGACTTCATAAAAACTTTTTTCCAAAACATAAACAACTGTGCTAGTCCCAGAAATTTAAATTTAAGTGAAAAGACTCATAATAATAGACTAAAGAAGCGACTACCACAAGACATCTTACTTTCCAGTAGCGATTCTGAATAATATTATTATTCTATAACTGTCAAGTTAACCCAAATTATTGTGTTCGCTTTATTTTTTTATTTTATTTCTCTTTAATCGATATGTGTACACACTACCATGTATACAATAATTTGTTGATCTGGAATTTTAAATAATAATAAAAAAAGGTTACTCCTCGGAAAACAAATTCCATCAATCTTTCAAAAGTAACTGGTGCATTGCAAAGTTCAAACGGCATCACGGTGAATTGATATAGACCACTACCTGTTGAGAAATCAGTTTTTTTTTGTCTTGAGGGTGAAGACTCACCTGCCAGTACCCACTTCGAACGTCTAAAGATGGAAAACCATCGTGACCGCGCCACAGTGCTTAATGTGTCGTCAATTCGTGGTAGTGGATAGCTATCTTTCTTGCTAACATAATTCAATTTCCGGCAGTTGATACAAAATCTTGGAGTTCCATCCTTTTTGGCAACCAAAACTACCGGTGATGACAAGGGACTGGTTAATTCCTCAATCACTCCATCTTGTAGCATCTCTTGAACCATCGCAGAAGCCTCTTCCTGTTTAGCTATTGGCAGCCTCCTAGGTTGTTGACGGATTGCGGCTGAATCACCAGTGTCTATCCAATGTGTAGTATATCAGTTTTTGAGAGGACGTCTGTGTTTTTGGCAAATGCTGCTCTTTATTTCTCCAAAAACTTAATTGCCTCTCTACGTTCATCAGCAGATAAATATTCAAACTGGGAACTCAACAAAGTCACAACTGTCTACACTGGTTGGCGAACATTTGGTCCCCTTGTTTCTCGCACCTTGCTATCCACTGGACTAGTTCGTAGGATCCTTACTTGCTTCGCCTTCCTTAAGTCACTGAGTGGGAATTTAAATTAGCCACTCTAATTGGAGTTTTGTCTTTTGTCCGGGTTAGAGTTCTTGCTAAGATTAAGTTTTCTGTCTTAATCGAATCATCTCTTTCAATGAGGCCAACACGGTATCCACTAGAGTTTCCTTCCAGAACGGCCTCGATTATATGTTCAGAACGGGCAGGAATCTTGATTGTCTGTCATCTGCTATTGGCAGAATAAATTCTTCATTTCCAATCGTCAGAACTCGTTCTCCCACGTCAAGTGTAAATCCATACATTCCCATAACATCCAACCCCAAAGTGAAATCATCAGTAATGTCAGTCATGTTAACTCTATGACGAAAGCACATGCGTTCAAACTGCAGGACTAGGTCAACTTCTCCATGAACTCTTGCTCTGTCTCCCGTGGCTCTCCGAGCGACCAATCCATTTTTGCATTTTCAATTTCAGTCCTGTGTTCGTTTTTCGGCAGCCATGTTTCCTGTTTCCATCCAAAAATTTAACAAGTCGTATTTAAAGCCTATATTATGATTCAAATATTTCCACATAATCCGGAATAGAAAGTTCTATAAATTTTCTCGAAATGCCACAAATAGGTCTTATTTAGTGTCTATATCACTTCTCAGTTGACAGAACTTCGCTAACTGCACTACTTTCTAAATAGAATGTTCTGGAGATTTCCTCACATTGCACTAGCACAAATAAGTTTAGTCTAATGTTTATATCACTTTCCAGTTCAAAGCACTACACTATCTTCAGTGGTTTCCAAATAGAGCACTCTGGAACCTCTTCGAATTGTCCGCTTCTGATACCAACTGTTACATGTTTACGCCCTCCAGTAAACACCCTGTACCTAGGTTCAATAAACTGCAACAAGAATATTCACAAACCACTGATTTATTAATCAGTTAATTTACAATAACTAATCCTTAAAAATACCACAACTAATAATTATAACTTTAATCTAACATAAATTCACTACTTTAAATCACAACCTGTTACTGTTCTTTATTTTTATCTGATTACTTACTAATCTCATATCAAACTCTTCTCTGTACGTAGGATTGCGTCGTTATATACCCCGTCGCATACGTTCTCGTTCACTCCAGACCATTCGAACTTCTCGATTCTTCGGGCCAGCCGTTCTCTAACAATCTTCTCCCGTCAGGTTCTGTCGCAATGTCCGTTCGCGTATATTCTATGAGGCAGTGGCGTACGCGTGCATATAACAATATCTCCCACCATGTCGGATTATGCTGTGCATTTATCAGCCTAAAATTGTATACTAGATAGTTTACTCAAACAAAGTTATTTTTCTTTCTCAATAAGGGGTTTAAAATTAACAAACTGTTTCGTTAGGTAACATAGTTCAAGTATTTCTGGACACTGTCAAAGCGATTTTGTTGCAAGAAACTTTTTACTCTTAATTTAAGGTTATTAAAGTTCTGTATCTGTTGTCTGTCTGTGATTGTTTTTATTCGGTATGGTTACCGGCTCAGTGGCTCAATGCTCACGCGTTAGGCTTGAGATCAAGGAGTCCTGGGTTCAAATCTTGGCTAGGGCGTGGATGTTTAGTGGCTTTTTAAATTTATTACCGAGTTGATAGCAATTGAATAGATGGAGATATGTAAGAGGCAATACGGCTAGTCGCTGCACCACTCCTGAATGCGAGTCTCAGCTGCGGTAGATGGCAATGCCATAGGAAATGGTTGTTGTGTAATTGTGTGTCCTGGTTGAATGGCGGAATAGGTAATACTAAACACTATCAGGAGTATAATCTAAATAAGATGATAAAATAAATTTCAAAAAATAAGTAGGTGTGATCGTTCATAAATGGTCATACGGAAGCATACGGACAATGCGATAATTCTAAATTTTCTAATATTTTTCAAACGCTCAAAATATGTTTTATATTAAATTCAAGACCTATGCCATGCTTACGTATGTTAATACATCTGTAATATCTTAGGTAAATACATGTTCAAGACAAACCCCTATCAAATCAGGGCATGTGACTAGAATAATTTAACATCAAAGATTATTTCTATGAATTATGTATCTCGCTGCCGCTTGCTTTATCTATATTACGTTTCAATTCTGGTGTACGGTGATTTATAGTGTTTCATATCAAATAACCAGAGGAGTGTTTGTGTCCTTTTTGCAAATGAAATTATTACTAGGTGACAAATGAGATTTTATAAGTTAGAGATACTTACCTTCGATTGCTTCAAGACAATTTGGTGAAATTACTTAAAATATTTTCCTTAACCTCTTTGAAATACCTAATTTAAATTACATGGCAAATGAAAATCCAGTCACTTCTTTATTTATATTCGTCAGGCGGACCCCTTGGAATGCGAATATTTCGCAGGTAAGCAAGCCATGAGCATTAGATAATTTTCAATTAAGTCACAATTATTTAAAAATAATATTTCTATACAAGTAGCAGGCAAGTCACGAGGTTACGATTTGTTTCAAAAGTACACTGAGATTTTTGAAAGCTGCCAGCAAAGACATTTGATAAAATCTACCAGTTACAGCTCAAGCTTCATTTCCTCTTACTTGAACCTGCTTTAAAGTTATTCAATATAATACGCTGAATATTGAAACGTAGTGTTTTAGTATCTTTTCGACACCGAGGTTTACATGTCCATAACATTTTCATTGAAGAGATATCAAAATAAAAGCTCGATAGTATATGCTTTCAATCTGTGAAATAATTATTGGGCAACAGTGTTACATAACTGTGGACATTTTTTTTAAAAGTAAACCAAAACCCCGCATCTATTTATCATATATTATGACTAGTGACCATGTTTATTGCTATACGACAATAATATAACCACGCATCGTATGCGTGCGGGGCATGTTTTATCTATTGGAAATTGTGGAAATTATATTTTAAATAATATTTTCCGCCCTTCTCTTAATTGGTTATTTTTAGGGTGGCAACCCTGAATTTGGAATGGATATTTATCTCTAAAAGTAGGCTTCATCATTGACAATTAAATACTATATTATTTACTATATATTAGTTTTTATTACTTTTGATGCTTTACACAATTAATTGGGAAATAATGGTATATTATTCAACGATCGGTAATGTAGGTAATAAATCACGCAGATGAAGTTTTCATCAAGGGCAAGTTGAATACTATAATTTATCTACGATTACAGCATAAATATTTAATTGCATAGGGGGGTGAAAACCACCCCTTTGAGGCAAAAACAGTCATAACTTTGAAGGGAATGCAACTAAAGAAAGGTCTAGGAGGAGGAGGTAGGTAAAATTCAACCACCCACCTCTTATCTCCAGTCTAGGGGATGAAAACTACCCCCTGCAGGGATTACGGCCACCCTCAATTTTTCTGCCGATTTTCCAAAAGTATTTCGATTGGGAGGTGGTGACCCACTTGACTGATGATGGATGAATGAATTTTACTTCCCTTATCTATTTTGACCACCTCCCAATCGAATTACTTTTGGAAAACCGGGGGGAATTAAGGGAGGCAGTGCTCCCTGCAGTGGGCACTTTTCACCCCGTTGACTGAAAATAAGCGATGGGCGGTTGATTTTACCTCCCTCATCGTCCTTGATCTTTTTTCAGTTACATTCCCTCCGCACAGCGCAAAAATCAATTACGACCGTTTCTTGCTTCAAAGGGGTGGATTTAACCCCCTTTGATCAATCCTCTCAGTGACCCCGTATCAAAAATCATGTTTACAGGAAAAATTACTGCCAAAAACTGCGCTTCCACTTGATACACACACCTTTTGGGGGAGGTTATTAGCCAACAGGGGATGAAGGCAAGTGTTTTCCACCGTCGGACCTATCACAATTCTCCGCCCCAAAAAATAGGGGAAGAAATATCTTTTAGCCCTGGGGTAGTTTTTACCCCCTTGATTTTTTTAGTTACATTCCCTCCAAACAGCGTGATAAAATCAGTTACGACCGTTTTTTGCTTCAAAGGGGTGGCTTTAACCTCCTTTGATCAATCCGCTCAGTGACCCCGTATCAAAAATCATTTTTACAAGAACAATTACGCACAAAACTGCGCATCCACTTGCTGCACCTTTTGGGGGTGGTTTTTGGCCAATAGGGAATGAAGGTATCAGGTTTTTTTTCACCTTCGGACGTTGCAATAGCAATCGATTCTCCGCCCCAAAACACGGGGGAGAAATGTCTTCTAGCCTTGCCCAGAAGTGTTCAACTTGTTACAGGCTTAATGCATATGCGACACGCAATACACATTTGTGTTTCGCGGGCCACATATCGTGAAACCGCGGGTCACATATCGCCAAGCCGCGAACCGTTGATGGCAAAGATTTGACTCTTGTCCGCTAGGAGCTGCTAGGAACGGTGACGTGACTTTCTTCTTGTCGAGAGGTAAAAGGGCTCCTCTGTGTGTACACTGCCGTAAATTCCTAAAACTTAATTATTTAAGTCATCTTAGTGGATTTTGAGATTATCGGCGATGATAAAATTTCCCCCATTTTGGTTGTTTCTGTCTGTCAGAGTATTTTGTTATTACGGAGGGATTTTATCCACATCTGTGCGGCATTTAGGTGTACAGGTGAGTAACCTTATTATCGCCATCTTTTCTGGCCTTCCTCACGTATTTTAAAAATGTATAGGCTGGCTGACCACTTTCCTTTGCCTAGTTTGCTAGAGATACGGACTCGACCCTGTCAATTAAGCTGCAGCATTTCCGACCTGCAAATTAAATGGATGTATCTTTAGGGTCCACGGACTAGGTTAGAACGTTCTACGGACTAGACCAAAACGTCCACGGGCTGGGCTAGAAAGTTCCACGCACTAGACTGTAACATTCTTCGGATTAGGGAGGTTATAAACCCACCACCATCGTAAAACCTCACGCTTGTAAACCAAGTGTAGCTACACGAGGAGAATTTTTCCTTATTTATTTTGTAACATATTTATCAGAATATAACTAAACATCGCCCAGTTCATATTAGAGAACCATAAGTTAATACTGTAATATGGTCCATTTCAGGTTAAGAGAAAGTGTCATTATTTTATCTGCGACCACTAAGAAGGGAACCCTCAGTGACTGTATGTTAAATAAACTAAAAACGTCTGGTAGTGTATGTTAAACTTGGGCTTAACGCCCTGAGATTTCTGAACTGGTGAGATTTTTGTCATGGGCACGCTACGTCCCTTATCCGGGCTAGGTAGTGTCCACGATCTGCTACTCACAGTAGCCCAAGTGTGTTTTGTATTATCTTGCAATTCCTACTGCCTCACAGTAAGGGGAGAAAAGCCAGTAGCAAATTTTTCCGTTTATTTACCTGGACAGAAGGTAAAGGAGATTGGTACTGTACCTAGTGAGTTATAATAGCTCACAAGTGACCGCTGACCTTTCCCGCATATTCAGCGCTTTTGGATGTACGCGCAGCACACGCCGTTCCGTCATTTCGCAAAGGGGCGACAACGGTCAGCGCGCCAATATCCATTGGCTTGATGACGGTCTCGATAACAAGGGCCGAGTAGGACTACTACTCTTTGCTCCTAGATTATCTCTGTAGACCTGGACCGGCCTTCGTGATAGGTGGGCCCGCTTACTTCTACCAGACCCAGCCCGCAAATGCGAGATGTGTCGTGGTATTTTCTGCGGACCTCCCCTGGTCCTGGCTCTTCAACCTCGCTGGCAGAGGTCTCTTCTGGCGCTCTTCTTGTCTTGATATTTTCTTTCTTCGCCAGCTTGTCACCCCCGTGGGTAGTCATCGGTCTAGTTGGGTTTTAGGAAGTTTTGGCTGGGATTGACTGCCGGTACGTAGGACACAGTAAAGGTGTGTCCTACCCCGGATCATCGGAAAGGTAAGGATATGAGCTGTGTAGCTCGGGAGTGTGGAGACCCTAAGTGCTTTTTTAGCACTTTCGGACTCCACGGAGCAGGTAGGACAACGGGCGTTGGACGGTATGTTGTCCGACGCCCGCAAGGAGGTTGGGTTTGGGTAGAAAAACGTCATGTCTCTGGGCAACGGTCAGCAGCCTAAACGAAAACAACTCAGCAAAAAGAATCTTAAGAAATTGATTTTAAAAAAATTAAGCATCGTAGAGGGGTATTTCTCGTATCAAAATTGTAGATAATTTCGTGATATATATTTTTTAATTATTAGAAGTATTTTATGGCCGTCGTACCGCGTTTAAGTCGAGTAAGGCCAATTTATTGATAGTTTTTATTTATTTATAAAATTGCTACATCACCCAAGTCTTAAACATTTTAATATGTTATTTCTGACATTTTCCCCATCGATTTATCATAAAATTATTCCCTGAAAAATAAAATCCAAAAGATGTGAAAAATAACACCACAGGTAATTACAACCATGTGATTTTTTTTTCTAGATTTATTGTACTAAGTTAAAGAATATTATTATTAATACTTTTACCATTCAATTCACAATAATTGCACATTTGCATCATTTTAGATAATTTATAAAATAAATAAAATAAAATTCCTCAGAAAAACTGACTTTTAATTTATCCTAGTAGTTTTAATTTCACACAATTTATATGTTGTCTACCCCGTCAGTCGCCTACTTTAATCTTGCAGCGGCAAAGTAATCAGCAAAAACAAGAGATAAAAAAGACCCATTTTCTTTTTACCTTTAAAAGCAACTTAGTTTTGTCTTCCTTTTTCCTTTTCATTTCCATTCCCATTTGTTTTAGCAAAAAATTTATATTCCTACTGTGCTAGTAATGATTACTCACCTATAATTTATCTTTGAATAGTATTACTTAGTGGACATAAATATTTCTAATAGAAATTTAATAAAAGTAAATAAAAAAAATACTGAAAACTAATTGTTTAGTCAAATCCCATTACAGGCTATCTAAGGCTATCACAATGTTGTTTCCTTGAAGTTATGTATTTCATTATTTCTTGTATAAAACCCCTCCTTTATCAATGAGTTTTTGATGATGTCCAAAATTAGTGACGCCAAATAGAACATCTTTTTTATCTTGCCATCCTACGGTGTTGTTTAGAATCTGCTTCTTAATACTTCTGATATATTTGATTAGTTGGGAATTAGACATTTATTCTTAATTTCCCCCACTTAATTCTTCATCAAATTTCAAATAAAATTACATAAAATAACACGTCTGAACTCAGTGTTATTCATGCTGCTTCGATATCATCCATTACGTATTTCAGTTCTATTTATATCAGAAGGTTTATGATCACGTATGCGATATTTAAAAACACCTACTATCTGCATTCAGACTTTCAATCGTTTACATTCCGTGCTCTATCTACAAACATTATACATGTTCGTGCAAAACTTACCTATCCAAACAACTTTATCGATTTTCTATCCGCATGTAACTCAACAAGTGAAGTAGAAGATTAATCAAGCGAGCGAAACAGAGCTCAGACTTTGGGCGCAACTAAAATATATGGCCGCAATAAAACCACCGAGATACAATACATTCCTGCTGGTAGAACTAGGAGCGGGAGTTAATGGCCGTTCTTGCAGTCTTACTAAACGGCTACTTTGTGTACAACTTTAGTCCAGGACATACTCATAATATGGTCGTTTCTTGCAGGCTTTTTTCACATTTATAATGGTTAAGTAGTGGCACTATTAAAAACACCAGTTGTTTTCTGGTGATATTTTTAGCTTGAAATGTTTTTTATTAAATAAATTCGATAATAATGCATTTCTATGACAAGATTCGTTGTTTATTAGTACTTTTAAAAAATGCTGATTACTTCCGGGAACTTGTCAATACATACAGGTGGGGCATTTAAGTTGACAAACGCGAATAACTTGAAAATAAAGAATTTTCAAGAAAAATGTTTCAGACAAAAGTGTCATCATTTCGATAGAGGGATCTAATGGCTATATTTTTTAAATTTTGGTGGAGAACTTCAAGTTCATTTGAAGGTCAACTTGGTTTTTTAAATGCAAACCCCTATATTTTACAGATTCACATTCTGCTCCAAAAAATGAACAACTTTTGTCTCTATCATTTTTCTACTTGGTCTCACTGTTTGAGAGTAATTAAGCATTGAACGTTGAAGTAGCATCTCTGAAAGACTGAAAAATAACAATAACCTTTAAGAAGTCATCCGTGTTTAAAATATGATGAATTCAATAAAACAGACAATACTCAATGTATAGGATCAACACAAGCGGCGTGGGTCTTCTAATCTGCGTTTGATGTCATATACGTGGAATAAGCTAAGGTACTCTTTTCTCTTTGTCTGGCGTCATAAAATAAATTCCACTGTTAGTTTTATTCAGCGCATCAATTAATTGATTGTAGTAGTTTATTGTTGAAAAAGCAAATTGTTTCTTTGAGCTAAATAATGGAATACTTAACTGTCGCGGAGAAAGTCAAAATGATTTTAATTTATGGAGAATCCGGTCGAAACATCGAGAATGCTGTCGATTTGTATGCATAACGTTTTCCCGATGGAAGAAATCTATCCATTAACTCGTTTTATCGTGTTGTGCATCAGTTTTCTGAAGATGGGACTGTCAATCCAGAAAAACGATAAAGTCGACGAACAGTTAGGGAAGAAAATGAAATTACAGTATTAGCTGCCAATGACTGGAATATCACGAATAAGCGTTATAAGGATATTAAAACGTCACAAATTTCATCCATACCATGTATATCTAGATCAGGAACTTCATGGCGATGACTTTCAAAATCGAATTACATAATTCCAATAAGCTCTTGAACAACTACAGACTAATGCAATTTTTTTTCGTAAGGTACTGTTTACTGTTGAATCAAGTTTTGCGTACCATGGAGAAGTTAACCTGCAGAAATCTAACGTGATTGCGGCGAAGTGGAAAGTCAAAGACCATGGAGGGTAGATGTTCAGTGAGCAGTCATTGGTGAGAAACTAATAGAACCTTTCTTTGCTGACGGTAATTTGACAGGAGAATAATACATTGATTTCTTAAACCAACCATTACCACGACTTCTTGAAGTTTCATCATTACAAGAAAGAATGAACATGTGGTTCCAGCACGATTGTTGTCTAGCACCCTATGCAGTGAATTCACGTGCATTATTGGACCGGGATTATTCTGAGCGGTAGATGAACGAGGCGTTCCAGTACACTGGCCCGCACGATCACCTGACAACTTCTGGATATCTGGAACAAAAAATTTGCCAACTACACCAGAAAATGTAAAAGAACGCATTAGAAATGCTTGTCAAGATATTGAATGAAAAGTGTATTGCAGCCGAAGGACATCACTTTGAACATTTATTAAAGTGATTATGTTTAAACAAAATAGTTGAAGTTATTAGTTCATTAGTTTTTCAAGAAACTTGTGCAAAAGATTTATTTCTGATAATAAAACTCAATTACCTTGATAAACATAAGTCTTATTTATTGCATTATAAAAAAAAATAATAGAAACAAAAGTTGTTTATTTTTTAGAGCAGAATATGAATCTGTAAAAGAAATAGGAGTTTGCATGTAAAAAACCAAAGTTGATCTTCAAATGACCTTGAGGTCCTCCACCAAACTTTAAAAAAATATAGCCATTAGATCCCACTTTTCAAATAATGAAACTAATGTCTGACACATTTTTCTCGAAAATTCTTTACGTTCAAGTTATTTGCGTTTATCAATTTAAATGCCCCACCAGGTACATGCAATGTATTACGTATTATTTGTTCCGAAGCGAGCAAGTTTAAGTAAATTTCTACAGTGCGCTCCGTACTTATGGGATAAATTCATTTCAAGTGTAATTATGAACTTTTAGGAAGAATCTTGAAACAAGTCGATTTTTAATTTGAAATTACTATTTTTTAGCTTGAAATAATACCTCAGTTGAGTTATTGGTCCTTATTTTTTTGAAGGCACAGTTAGCGGTGATATTTTTCAGATTTTTTGGCGAACTTTTTAGTGCCTATATTAAAAATACATTTTCCTGACGTTAATTATCCAAATGGAATAGACTTGTCTATTTGATATTAACAAAATGGAGCTCCACCACATTATTCATGTAAAATGAGTTTTCCTTAACAGGTACATTGGAAGACGTGAAACTATTGAATGGCCAGCTCGGTCTAACGATTTAACCCCTCTTGGTTATTTTTTATTGGTCTATTTAAAATCCAAAGTGTATGTTCATCGGCCAGACAATATTGCAAATTTAAAAAATAGGACAACCAAAGAAATTCAGAAAATTAGGCCTGAGTCATACAAAATATTCAATGATCGCCTTGCTTATTGTCAAGAGGCGACCAGCCATCATTTTTAAATTGGAGACATATTTTTAGTATTAATAATAATTATATATATTTAGTTCAAGACAGCGTACAAAGACTGTAGATAATTTGTATAGGACACGTCACGTACGTTGTAAGAACTCTTTCTCTAACCTCTAAGTCGGCCATGCACACAATTAGTGTCAGAAGTTGTTGAATTAGTGATTTTAATATTTTATGTTGTTCTAGTAGTTGTTCCTTGCATTATGGCTCTTCTGGGATATTCCAACGAAGATTATTTAAATTTATTAATTATTTATGGAGAAAGTGTTGGACCCATTATGGATACTTGCGAAAGTTCAGTATTAATAGCTGCCAAGCTGGAAAGAGGAACTTTAATTTTTACCTGTTGAAGGCGATTTAAAAAATAGGAGTTGAACCATTCATGAGCAATACCCTAACCTCATATTTTTCCAAAGTTAATAGAAGAGAGTGATAGACACACACTCACCCGATTCAGAAAAATCCGCAAATAGTTTCATAGCAATTTCTGATTTGTCTAATGCACTTACTACCCCATTTACAAACTCGCTTAGTGCTGAATCTACACTTTTCTGTTTGGCGAGTCCATGTTGATTTTGGGAGAGCATATTACTAATCGTAAGAAAATCTACAAGCTGCATATTAATTGCAGATCCAAAGATTTTTGATACACTGGGTGATAGGCTGATTCCTCTATAGTTGATGACTAAGTTTGGGCCACCTTTTTTAAAAAGAGGCATTACGTTAGACATTTTTAATTTCTCGGGATATACGCCTGGTTCTAATGATCGATTAATTATATAAGTGAGAGGACGAACTATATACACATCAATAATTTTTAATAATGTATTAGAAATCTGATCAATACCAGAAGAATTTGAATTTTTCAACTTGTTTATTAAATTTAGAACATCACTCTCTGTCAGGGCTCTAAGAAACAATGAATTACTACAGGGCTTTAAACATGATCCTAGAAATTGATGATCTATTTGGAAAGTTTACTAATACATTTTTAGGGGCGGATATAAAAAAAATATTAATTATCTCAGCCCGTTTGTAGGACTAAAAATTTTTCCATTATGCTCTATTTGAATCTGCAATGTATTCTTTTTGGATTTGCCGAAATTGCCATTTTCCACGTGGCTTTAACTTTGTTCCTCACATTAAAAACCGTTGTAGTTAGGTATGTGGAAGTAAATGTAAACTGCCCATATTTTTAATCGTAGAATTTGATTTAAAAAAAAATGGGGGTTTCTGTTTAAAAAATTTAAGATATTTCATGCTTCTAAATTTAAAGTTGAGACCACTTTTGTACTCATCCTGTATAATATTTAAATGTTTTAAATTATTTTCAAATAATTTACTTCCACAGTAAAATATATTTCATTTCTCCGACGGGTTATCCAAAGGAAGAATTTTTTAGGGCTCGGTAGCTGCTAATTTTTCGTTAAAAATGTTAATATCTTCAAAACTATAAATTTTAGGTATAAGGTATGTTATATAAAATGGCCTTAAAATTCTGCAAACTATCAATTCCGCAAATAAAAATAAACTGTAAAAATATTTTAGTTATATAGATCATACACTGTTTACTATACATACGTAATTTGACAAAAATTCGTTCAGTAATTTTCAAGATATGGATCGTGTAAGCTCCTGGCTGGACGCACTGTATTTCTAGCTACCTCGAGGCCTACGTGGTCTTTGTCCTTTTTGATGAAAGATATCCGGGTGTTTACAGAGCCTTCGATTAAATTTTCTGCGAGAGGATAATAAAGAAGAAACGTGGAAATCCCTTGTCCACTTCTGGTATGGAAATTATACAGAAACTGAGCCCACTCATGCATATTGCTTTTATAAAATTTCTTATCAAATTTACATCCCACAATTTTTGTTGTAACATGTGCGCTTCATCAATAGTGATTAATAATAATAACAATAATAATTTATTGATAACGATAAATACATATTGTACATGTGACTTGACATTCGTGTTCATCTGTTTAGTTCCATCGTTTGTCCCAACATTTGAATTTTGTTTAAAACAACATGCCCTAAATTTATTTATTAGTACTCCAAGTATATATACTTAATTCAATTATAATTGTTGATAAAACAAAAAGAATGTAATGAGTTGAGTCACATTATCCAAAACTACAGCTTTATCATCAAATTTTTTGGATGTCTTCTAAACTCTTTTGTCTAAAAAGGTAAAACTCTTAATGCATTTCTTGACCTAAAAATGACCCATCGTTTGTTGAAAGTATGATTTTTCTGTTGCAATTATAACTGACTTATTTAGGGGCAAGCGTAGATTCGTCTGTACTATGTACATACTTCGATATGCGATGTAAAGCAACGTTAGGCGCGGTTAGTACTTGGATGGGCGACCGTTTCAAGGAAAACCGTGTCGTCGCCTCACATATCTTCCAGCGGCTTGTATATCAGTGTATGCGCGGAAGCTATGCAACCTTAGGCGAGGGTTGTGTAGGTGATATACCATCCTTCGGAGGGAATGTAAAGCCGTCGGTCCCTTGTCTATTAAATATTAGGCAAGTAAAAGATCCCTACTCTTGTTAAGGGAAGATGTTCGGCAAAATTTTTGGTGGGGGGTGGTAGCTCGTCTACAGGCGTCGGTGTTAGGTCTCAGTAGCGGAAATAGGCCGACGTTAAATAAATGTTTAAAAAACTGTCTTATTTGGGGGCCAACGTACATTTTGAAGCATATTTTTTTAAAAAAATTTGTGAAAATTTTAAACAAAAATTAATAAATGTTTGACATTCATATATTGGTAATTTTGTTGATTTCCCAAAGCCAACATTTCACTGTTCGTATCATAGGGGAACTTATGCAAGTAAATGCGAAAAAATTGATTTCTCTCGAAAACGGAGCATTAGAGCGCTAATAAACAAGAGTACCTTAATGTTAATAAGTTTTTAAATCTGATATTAAAAACTGCTAAAAGAAGTATTAGTGAAAATGTCGGTTGGTCCCCCAAATGACGCATTTATGAGAACAATAGAAAAATCATGTTTAGAGCACACGACGGATTATTTTTTCTATAATAAATATAATACATTTCATCTTCTTCGATAAAAGCTTTTTGAAAAAAATTGATGACAAGGTTCCATCTTTAAAGGGCTGTAACATTTTTGGATAATGTGAATTAGATCAAATCGATATAAAATCACGTCTAAAATTTTCAGTTTTCATGTCAGGAGAGTTTCTGGACACCCTGTAGATAGTTGGCTTAGTGAAAAAATCTAAATCCTGGATTATGCTCAAAGTAGGCGTTTTGAGGCCAATTTGTACCTTCTCGTCTATAAATAAAGAACGTATTGGCGTCGTTTTGAGGTTAGGAAATAGCAAATTTTGTTCAAATTGGCATGACGTCTGTTGTGTCTGTCAGTCTGTTTGTATATGACACATTTTCACGAACATAACGTAGCTGAAAATTTTTGCACAGGATGTGGGAGGTCCAAGGAAGAACCCTACGGAATATTGGTGAAATTGTTGCACCAAGTTCGGCTCTAGACAGTGCCAAAAATATTTTTTTTCTTGAATCTACAGATGTTTCATATTAAAATTAATTAGGATGGAAAATTGCAAATATATGGCTCTTTGCAAACTTCTCTCCAGGAGCACAGGGAGGGCCTAATAACAAATTTACGTCGAATCCAAAAATTTTTCGAACCAAAATTGTTTTGAAAAGTTTGCTTTCATATTTTCCGTCGAGTACCAGGACGAACCCAGGGACGGCTCAAATGTGGTTTTTCTTTAAACAAAGGATTTTTTAAATTAGAATTGTTTCGAGTGGTAAATTGCATCAAAAAGGCTTTTTACGATTCTAAGTGGGATGATGCGATAGTAGTGTCGAGGTGTATCCACCCGAGGCCGATTTTTATTTTAGATTTGCAAATTATAATATATGCGAATGAAATATGTTACAAAGTAAGTGATTTAAGTGAGAATAATGGAAAATTAATTTCACACATTTACGTTAAATTTTTAATGAATTTAGATTTTTAATAAAATATCAAATTTTAGGTAACTGCAATAATAAAGTAAATTAGAAACTGCAATGTAAATATCCATCAAAAAGCAAATATGTTAGTGAAAACTAAATTTGTTACGTAAAAATATCGGTTGGTTGTCGTTGGCAAGCAAACTTCCATTTTTTAGAAGCAGCAACGAAAATTTAATTCAGGAAGGTCAATGAAAAACTAAATTAGGAAATGCAATGAATACATTTCATGATTTCTGGTATTTGATGTGATGGTTTCTTTGTTAAATTTTGTTAAAGTTATGAAACTGATTATGGTTTCGAATTTTAACAATTACTGTAAAATTGTTAAAAGTAAAATTAGTAGCTATAACAAAAATTAGTATAAAAGATATTAACCAATTCTAAATTCTGAAATTAATATTCGTAATAAGTTTAGATTTTTGGGCTTTTGTACTGAAAATAAATCGCTAAGTGGACTTAAATACAGTAGTAAGTGGAAAGATAACTATTTAGTAAGTTTGAACACTTTAAATTTTAATTTTTGCAGTGTTTTTGAAGTGGTTCGATGATAAGCCCACATTATGATAGTAATACACTGAATCCATGACTAGTTGCATATTATTTGTCTGAATATTATTATCATTATTATGTATAAGTTTTCAAGCCGATGGATGACGTTAACTCATTCTTATGAACATAATAGTCAAATATATATTCAAGCTGAGCTAAAATACAAAGTGATTAATTAATATTTGATGATTTATTTGACACCTAACTAAGAAAACTTTGATAAAATCGCAGTAAAATTTACTTGTACTTTCTTAAAGTAAAATTCAAAACCGACTCTATTATATTATTTCCCAACTTAAAAATGGGTAAAAATTTAACAAAAGCTTGCAAAGTGCTTTCCATTACTTTCGACCTGTCGCTTCATAAGGAGTATACTGTGAAAATAAACGCTATTCGAAATTTATCGAAGGCATGTAATTAGAACGTAGAACCCAACTGTAATTAAAGCGCTGATTCTGTGCATACTTAACAATACAGTAGTACATGATCGGCATAAGATTACAGAAACTAATTTAGCCACCTCAATTTCAGATTAACTCGTCCCATTAACTGTTACGTATTCGTGTGATAAAATATGGAATAGCACTTTGCTTCAGATTACAGCAATATTCATAGGACAATATTCAAGTTACCGACCTTATCATGATAAGATAGAAATTGTGATACTTCCAAAGAGAATGTTAGTTATATTAATAAGTTATGCCTTTCAGTAAGGCGTCTATACTTAATACATGAAAGGTAGATAGTGATGACGTTGCTGGGCGTGTTATTGTAGGAGGTTATTGGTAACGGGTTCTCTCAATTAAATTGATGTACCGGCACCACCACCCGTACTGGTTGGAATTTTGTTTCCCCGTATCGAAATTGGTGTTATAATTTTGTTTTCAGTGAAACGGCGCTTGAAGACTATTTATTGCCTCGGACTTCTCAGCGTTTACCCGAATCTTCCACCGGTCGTAATACGCTGTGAAACGGGCCATGTGCCCCTTCAGCAGCATATTCGCTGCTTGGGCGTTGTGTAAATACGTGTACGTGGCTGTGTCGTCGCCGTCGCTTCGTATTCGGGAACTCTGGGAAGTCGGAAACATCCAGGTTATACAACTTTGGTGACAGGCACGATCCGTGCGGGATTTCTGTGCGAATGTCCCGCCGTGTTGGAAGTTTGTTATTCACTCGAACTTGCAGGGATCTACCCGTCAAGAATGAGCAAATGAGTTTAATGAACTAAGTCGGGAAGTTATAGTCGTGTAGTTTGTAGAGTAACCCCAGGAGCCAGACGGTGTCGAACGCCTTCTCAATATCGAGGAACACCATGGTGGTGATCTTCCCGAGGTTGTACTGCACTTTGATGTCGCCAACTATCCTAACGACCTGTTGCATCGTGCTCCTGCTCTTTCTGAAGCCAAATTAACTACTCTAATCGTTGATGTTAAGTTTATCCTGAACAGTGTCGAATCTGGTCAAGACGACGTTCTCCACCAACTTGGAAATGCCAACAAACTTCGCATTCGTATTTGGCTTAAGGATGGATACGACCACAGCTCACTTTCACTGGCTAGGAGAGTGTCGTAACCGCAGGATCGCGTTAACGTTATCAACTACCGATCGTTAGCTGGTGTAATGGCTTTGTTATATCCGCAAATCCTTCCACAAAACGTCTATAATTTCAGGTCTTTCTGGAACAGGAGACACTTTTTTGGATTCAATTTTAGGTGTGCATTCCTGATTCTTCCAAGTGCTTCTTGAAGATTTTCCAAATGCTCCCTAAAGTTTCGTTCCATAACCATCACGCCATCAAGATAAACTAAACGTGTCTTCCAAGTTAGTCCTCGAAGTACAAATTCCGTCAATCTTTCAAAAGTAGCTGGCTCATTGCAAAGTTCAAAAGGCATCTCGGTGAATTGATATAGGCCATTACCTGTTGAGAAGATAGTCTTTTCTTTGTCTTCAAAGTGCAGTCCCACCTGCCAGTACCCACTTCAAAGGTCTAAAGTTGAAAACCATCTTGACCCTGCCAGCGTACTTAATGTGTCGTTTTTCTTGTTCATATTTTTCTGCCTGACGTTGTCTTTCTTGTTCGTCCTTTTCTGCCTCACGTTTTCTTTCTTTTTTTTTCTTCGCATCTCTCTTGTTCTTCTTTTTGGTCTAGCATCATTTTTCTAAATTGCTCGAACATGTCTTGCATTTGCTTTTCGGCAGCCGTACTTCTTGATTCCATCCAAAATATTCTTAAAACGGCACTAACACATCTTATTTAATGTCTATATCAGGTATAAGTCAAATATTTCTACAAAATCTAGAATAGAATGTTCTAGAAATTTTCTTCTAAATTTTCTCAAAATGTCCCAAATGCGTATTATTTAACGTCTATACTACTTTCCAGTTGGCAGAACTTAGCTAACTGCACTAGTTTCCAAATAGAATCTTCTGGAACTTTTCTCAAAATGTCTCGATAAGTCTTATTTAATGTTTATATTATTTTCCAGTTGAAAGCACTTCGATAACTGCAGTGGTTTGAAAATAGAAAAGTATGGAACTTTATAGAATGTTCTGAATATTTCTTCACACTAGCACGAATAAGTCTTGTCTAATGTCTATAACAGTTCCAGTTCAAAGCACTTCAATATCTCCAGTGATTTCCAAGTACAACACTATGGAACTTTCTAGAATTCTTTAGAAATCCTGTTGTAATTCCGCTTCTGACACCAATTGTTACGTGTTTACAATCTCCAGTAAACACCCTGTATATAGGTTCAATTATTACAACAAGAATCTTCACAAACCACTGCTGTGGTGTATAATCGAGAAATATGAAGGTATGTATTAATCACTGCATTACAATAATTATTCCTTATACTAAAACACACTAATTATACTTTTAATCTGCTATTAATTCACTACTTTAATTTACAACTTGATGCTGTTTTTTATTTCATCTTATCACTTGCTTGTCTATCTAAAAACTGTTTGAGTGCGCCGATCCAGTCCTTATATATACCCGCGTCGATCATAGTAGAATATTCCAGAATGTTCCGGTATAACATTCGCGACTTTTCTTGCGCCGATCTCGAACTTTCTATGGTTCCAGTGGCGTAGTCATGCTCATAACAATATCAATCTGTGAAATGTGAAACATAATCAATCAATCAATTTTTATACACTAATTATAGTAATAGTTTATATTTCAGATTTGATAAGATATACACATCTTTTTAATAAATCGGTATTTTTTTTCCTAGTGGGAGCCATCTGTTGGCTGTTGTTGTAATTGAATTGTAAATTAGATCTTGATGACACCTATCGCTGAATGGGTAATTTATTACGATGTATTGACGAGATCATGGACTAAAACCTGTTATTATTAGTTTAAGGAAACCAGCGAAAAATGGCACGTCACAACATAGGCATGGGAGTTAAGGAATACAAATTGTGCGGATCTATCTATAGATAGATACTGTGCAGATTTTAATGATTCAAATTCAACTTCAACACTATTAGTACAATCAATGAACCGATTCACCTCCGAAATCTGATCAACTCAATCGATTTGTTTGAAATTTTGACAGTAGCTCAAAAATGATGTAAATAATAAACCTGACTTAGTGCCGATATGTGCTTCCACCCCGGGCGTGAATGCCACCCTTTCTCGGGGGTGGAAATTTAAAAATTCAAAATGACCGGAAGTCGATATAGGATCAAACTCTAAGAAGAAAATGTAGTATAATGTTTTTTCTACAACCTAATAATTTCTGAGTTATTCGCGATTGAAAATTCACTGAAGACAAATTTTTGTTTGTCGTAAATTTATCTAAAGATTTAAACTCAAATAACGGAAAATGAGTAATTTTTCAGAGAAAATGTTCATAACTTTTTTCAAAGTGCTTTATTAGACCTTTAAAATAAGCTTTTATAAAAGCCTTTACCATGAAAATTAAGGAAGTTATGACGAAAATAAGTTGAGTCTCTGGAATTTTTGAAAAAAAATTGACAATAAAATTGGCGCCATGAGCGGCAAAATTAAAATAAATCGTATCTCATCAAAAATTAACTTTATTTATGTCCCAATAACACGTTTCAAAAGTTTGAATGATTTAGAGAATGTACATTTTGAAAAAAGTTGTTTTAAGTACTTTTTTTTTTAATTTTTCAAAAAATACGTTGTTTTTTCAAAATAACTAAAAAAAATAATGGTTTTACGAAAAAAGTGTTCTTAACAAAAATTTACTTCCTTTTTACTGAAAATGTTGCTTTTTTAAAATTCATGTAGCTTAAAAATTAAGCGAGATATGAGCATTTAAAGCTTTGATTTCTATGCGAAGGAAACCTCTTTTTAGCCCTTCAACCTTAAAATTCTCTGAACGAAAGGATGTAGAAATATTGCAATCATCATGACTTTATAGCTTATGAAATTCCCTACAAAATGATGTGTGGGTGAATGCAAAAAGCTTAAAAGGAAGCCGAGTTATCGTTAAAAAACTAAATACATTTTTCTAGAGATAACGTAGGAAAATTACGGAGCGCCTAAATTTTGAACGTTTTGGAGCATTTATTCTTTTGTACATACTGTGTCTTCTTGATACATACATATCTGAATTCCCACATGTATAAACACATGCATAAAAAGATGCTATATAGATAATATGAGTAAAAAATAGAAAAGGAAAGGTGCGCTTCTCTAGGCGAAATTCCTCTGAAGGCGACCTTCAACAGAGGAAGGGGCTCTTGGATTATGAACACCTGCTAACGGTTTCTTTCTACATATATATTTTCCTGAAAGGGATGTTTTTAAGGGATGAAAATTTTTGAAAAATTTCATTATATCATAAGCAGCAATTTATTTTCATTTTTTTACGCATTCCACTACTTGGAGCTTTCAAAAGGATTTTTTCCCTAATTTTTATTGTAAGGGGTGGTTTTTAGGGGTTGAATCATATTGAAAAATGATGTATCAGGTCGTTTACACTTAAAGAATATATTTTTTCTATTCAAGATACAAAATAAAAAGATTTTATGCTTTTTAAACCGTTTTTTTAATAATAGTGTGAGGGGTAGTTTTTAAAGGTAGTTACATAGTAAAATATCGAAATATTAGTTACATTATAAAAACAACAAATATTTAACATATTTGAACATAATGATAACCTATCACTGCTTCCATCTATTAGTTTTCAATTTTTCCTATGTTTTATTGTTAGGGGTGGCCTTTGGGGGTTGCATCATTAAAAAAATGAAGTATCAGATTTCTTTACTTAAAAATTCTGCTATTACGATCCAAAATAAAAAGGTTTCATGCTTTTTAAACACATTTTTTTTTTTAATTTTCGTGTGAGGGGTTGTTTTTAAGGGTAGTTAAATAGTAAAATATTAAAATATTAGATCCATGATTAAAAACAATTGATATTTAACATATTTGAACGTAATTATAGCCCATCACTGCGTTAATTTATTAGTTTTCAATTTATTGATGTAAGGGGTAGTTTTCACCCCTTAAAAACAAAAAGCACACTTTGCGACCAAGTCAGGTTTGAAGAAGAGGGTAAGATGAACTTAATTCTAAATTTTCAAGAAGATCGGAGCAGTACTTCAGATTTCTGAGATTTGGCCCCTTTTTAACGTTGAATGACTGTACTATATATAAATCTATGGTCCTTAGAAATTTTGAATGTGGTTCTAAAATTTGGAACAAGAAGCATAATTATAATATTAACAAATTCGAAAATGTTAAATAAATAAATTCGTGAAATTCATTTCATTTGAACGTGGTGATCTCCATAAAGAACGGAGTTAGGGCAAAAGTGGCAAAACCGTTTCGAGGTATTGGCTCAAATGTTAGAACTAAGGGATTTAAAAAATTTCGAAAAAATTTGGAAGGAATTGGTAGGTTGTTAAATTTTTGGGGAATTACAAGGGATCTGAAAATCTCCCTGTGTATCTTACATCATAAATGGCATCACAATCGCTAACCGCTGTATACATTTTCAATGAATTTTCATTGAGACTTTGAAAACCGCATCTATAACCTAAGATATACAGCGAGAAATTGTGATCTAATGTTCAGATGATCTTTGAACTTTGCACGGCAGTTTGTATTAAAACTTTGTGCATGATAAAAATGACACTTCAACGTCGTCTATCAAGAAGTGACTGAAACTAAATTAAACATTTTTCGTGTGTGCATGTGGTTGTGTGTGTGTTTCAGTGATTTGCTGTCTGGGAAAACTGTTTCCACATCTGTGTCACATCAAAGGTGAGGTTGGCGGACCTTTCCACAAAATTAACTTTGATATAAACAGAGACAATGTATTTACTCACTCTTTATTAAATCGCTGTCAGCAATAATAACTTTAATACACTAATGCGACATAAAACAAGGCTTGAAATTTAAGGACATTAATATTAATATCACGCAAATATTAGCAGTCATAATATCAGCAAAAGCAGATTGTGAACCGAGAGGAATGGAAAAGCAAATCCAGCTTTTCGTGACTTTACTCTTTTTGACGTTTTCGGGCATAAGTATTACTTTATAAATCAATTCAATGATTAATCGGTATATTTACATTTCCGACTGCTGATTTAAAAATTAGGTGTAATTATACTCAACCATTATCTTTAAAAAAATGATGCATGAGGTATTTATTTTATTGGATCTACGCCAAATATTTTTCTACACATCTGGCAAATTCGAAACTCTGGTATTCTTTATAGAATATAGTAAATAAATCTGGAAAACAGAAAACCGCAAACGTTTATATCATCCTTATTTTAGGCGATAGGAAAAAATGAAGGGGGTATAGTCCACGCAAATTAGACATTTTAGGAGAAACAATTTATAAATAAATAATATTTGAGGTGCGCTCTCGCTATAGAGTTAGAAACAGATATCCGAAAAGTTTCTAACACATTCAGAAAAAAATGTTCTATTGGCCTTGTAGCATATCCACATCTATTTTACACTAACAGCGTCCAAACCGAGGGGTAGGTTGGAACGGACAGGCAAAAGTCGATCTTACACGAAATTTCACAGCGAATATCTCAAAATCGGTTACCTTAACGAGAAAAATGCCCAAGAATGAATTTATAGAGCGGAATTTTCTCTATAAGATGCATGTCTAGCTGGTTTTGACGCAAGTGATTTTTATTTATTTTCCCTTTTTTCCACAAAGAAGCGTTTTTTAATTTGAACTCATTTCCAATCTACCTTTAAGGTAGACCTCTCAGTGTGTTTTTTAGTGGTTTTCCCTGTAGGCCTATTCCACTAAAATTTTGCCCATTGGAATTTAAACATCCGTGCCCATGGCTGGAGCACATTGTTGAGCAGCGCAATCCAACTTTAACATATCTACTCGTTTTTCGCAACCTTTCTTGCAGTTGCAGGTTACTAGTAAATGGTGGAAATTGGTGCTGGTAATTCAATGGTATAAATGTGTGCTAAGATATTGCCTACTTTCTTCCAACCCATTCCGTTGATTCCAAGTTTTCTCCTCGTCAAGATTTTTAAAATGATAAACCATCGAAAACTCCACTTTATGACAAAAATTTAGAGATAAATTTCAATTTTCAAAGCCTTCTATGATTTATTTTTAATGTCGAAAATGAACAAATTTGATTAGCGATTTCTTAATTGAAACTTTAACTACACCACTGGATTCAGTAACTTCTCAAATGGGTAAATCCCAAGTTTCATGAAAAATATTGAAAAATGACAGAGCTATGACAAAATTAATGTAGGCAGTTGTGCGACCCATTTTGAATCTAAACACCCATGTAAAAAATGTGTCTATTATCTGATTTTAACGGCATATTTTTTTTAAGATACACCATCAAAAACTCCACTTTATGACAAAAATTTAGAGATAAATTTCAATTTTCAAGGCTTTCTATGATTTATTTTCAATGTCGAAAATGGACAAATTTGATTAACGATTTTTTTATTGAAATTATAACTACACCATTGGATTCAGTAACCTCTAAAATGGGTAAGTCCCAAGTTTCATGAAAAAATATTGAAAAATGACAGATTTATGACAAAATCAATGTAGGCTCATAGTAACTTTTACTTGATTTTTTCTAAAAATCGAAGTAGCCCATGAAAAATAAACAAAAGAAAGATAAATTAAGTGAATAGTTTTAATAAATATTACATTTTTATTGAGTAATGGCAGATAATAATAGGGTGCCATGGAAAACAAATTTTATAGTCAAACGTCAAATCTTTAAAATTCGCATATTTTCATATTCAATGTTACTGAATTATAAAAGGGCAGGCATCCGAATAGGCCCAACATTACTAACGGTACTGTTTATAAAATAAACAAAATTTTTAATGAGTGTGGCGCTGTGACACGGCATATTATAAGAACAGATAATATACAAAGAAGAACCAGGTACGAGCAGACAGTTTTAAATTATTTTAACACAATCCAAACGCCAGTGTAAGAGTAGCTAGCTTAGATTTGAATTTACCTAAAGAAAATATCCGCCGACGCCTTAAGAAGAATTTGGTAAAACCATTCAAACCCAAATTTTTACACACGTTGGAACCTGGTAATGATAACAGACGGATGGAGTTTTCCTTGTGGGCTCAAGGAGAGTAATAACATCTTAATAACAGAAATTTTAATAAAAATATTTTATTCAGCGATGAAGCAACTTTTACAACAAACGGGGTAGTATCGTCACAAAATTCTAGGTTTTGGGCTATAGAAAACCCAGAGTTTGTCATTAATTGTAAAAGACAATATTCCCAAAAAGTTCATGTTTGGTTTGGGTTGCTCAATGAAACAATCATTGGCCCTTTCTTTTTTGAAGGTAATATGAATAGCATGCAGTTTTTACAGTTCCTAAGAAATGAATTTTGGAATATTCTACATGAACATCCAATACAAGAAATAGTAAATCTACATTTTCAATTAGATCTACATTTTCAATTAGATGGAAGCCCTGTCCATAATGCCAGAGTGGTTACCAGATGGCTGAATGCTAACTTTCCTAATCGATGGATAGGTCGTGGTAGCCCGTTAATTGAATGGCCACCCCGATCCCCGGACTTAACACCGATGGACTTCTTGTTATGGGGTTTAATAAAATCTAAAGTTTACAGGTCACGCCCGAGTAATAGAGAAGATTTGTGTGCAAAGGACTTGAAATAGTTAATTTATTGATTGACTAACTATTTTAAACCGTTCCGCAGTGTCAAAGTCAAAATCCAATACCAAATAAATGACATCTATTACAAAATACATTTTTCTTATTAAACAGCTTAAAGAGGGGAACGATGTTAAAATATTGTAGATTATATAGGCTTGTAGTATAGACTTGTAGATTTCGTTGTTCAAACAAGAAACCTTCTTGAGATTAATTTACACTCTCGCCCATATGTGTTAGCGCCTTGCAGTTTAATAGTATGTAAGAATTATGTCATCTTTGTAGCTGTTTATATTTGTCATCCTGTCGACCTTTATGAAAAAAGGAGAAAATAAATAAAAATCACTTGCGTCAAAACCCGCTAGACATGCACCTTGTAGAAAAAATGCCGCACTATACATTCATTCCTGGACATTTTTATCGTTTAAAGTACCAGTACCAATTTCCACCCTTCAGCTAGTGTACCGCAGCTGCTTTTTGCGGGGTTGCGGAAAACAATGCATCTGTATTAAGGTTGGATTGTGATGCTCAACAATGTGCTCTAATTGCCATGGGCAAGGATGTTTAAATTCTAAATTTGAAGAACAGTTCGTAGCTGAAGAACCCTCTAATGAGTAAAATTGGACAGTATTTTAGTGGAATAGGCCTACAGGCCTACTAAAAAACCCAACGAGAAAGAAATCTGAAGGTGTAAGATCAGGAGAACGTGCTGGCCATACTAGCGATCCTCGCCTCCCTATCCACCTATTTGGAAATGTTAAGTCGAGATATTACCCATATTACATCCCTGGAACTTCTGGGTTTGCTTGAGTAGGATATGAGTTTGTCAAAGTTGGCACGACATTATTTTGGAGCAGAGCTAAATAATAATTATCTCTATTCAAATTGCCATCAATGAAAAAGGGAATGACATATTTTTCAATTATCCCCACCCAAACATGAACCTTTTTAGGATTTTGTGTATGTAATTATCTCATCCAGTGAGGATTTTCATTAGCCCAGTAGCGACAGTTTTGACGATTAACATGGCCATGAAGAGTAAAAGTGGCTCATCCGAAAACAAGATATTTTCCAGTTGGATAACATTGTTATATAAACTTTGCATCATTTGTCCACAAAAATACGTATCTTCTATCAAAATCGTCTTCAATAAGCTCCTGAACTGGTGTCAGTTTATAGGGTTGCATTTTATTTTCTTTGAATATGCCAATACTTGAGGAATGGGACACGTTCAATGCTAAAACTGCTAGTCGACTTGAATGTTGTGGGTTTTCTTCAAACTCAAGCAGTATATCTAATTTGGAATCGTTACTCATTGCATCGGATGCTTCTTTTTTATCTGCCGTACATATCCATTTTGGCGAAACTGCTGTTCAATTTTGCTAATTGTGCCTGTGCCTTGGGATATAGGCGACAAATCAGGAAATTTTTCTTGAAATAGACGAGCAACTTTCTCCTGTGATCGCATTCTATCTCCATAACCAACTATCTGTAAAATTATTATTTCATGCATTTCGTTTAAATAAATCATGTTTAGAAATAGCAGTTAGCAAAACTCTAAGGATACGCAAAATACTGATAACGATTTATTGACAACATGACAACTATTTATTGCTGTCCATAATACATTTCTGAACTCGGATAGCTATATTGCTGGGCCATTATGCTGTTAATTGCGCGTCTTAAACGTAGCTTTAGGTTTTCGCTCCAATCGAATTAAAATAATAATTTCCGTTCCTTCTTTATTAATAGAATTTTTCGAGATCATTGTTGGGCTTCATTTGGAATTGATTTTCAAAGTGATTAAAATAATTTCTTGCAGGACATTGCCTATCAAGATATCGTTGGCCATAAATATCCGTAACCATAACAGCATTTTTTCTACATTCCCCACAAATAATTAACATGTCCACTTCTTCATATCTTATAAAAATTTACGGCATTTTGAATAAAATAAACAAAAAATTTGAATAATTTTTAAAGGCATTAAAAACGCCGGTAGATCAACAAATGTTTGACAAATGAAATATTTCATTCTTTTCAAAGCCATCATTTAACTACAACAAAATTGTATTTTTATTTTACTGTAATTTTTATTGTTTACGCATATTTTAAGAAGGCATGTGAACTATTAATAGTACTAATAAATGGTACGACAGTACCAATATGGTTCCATATGAAAAAAATGCGTTTTGTTCCAAACACCATTTTAATAATAATAATAATAATAATACGTCTTTATTCATTTGTAGTAAGTATTACAATTTACTAATAATCTGCAAATTACTGATACAAAATTATGAAAAGGCGAAGTATCGCTCGAAGAGCGTTTTTCAACTTAACCTACGAATGCAATATAATTATTACCCTAGCTATCTTATATTTAAGTCTTCCACATAAGATTAATATAATTTTGAGTACGTAACCGAGAGGAGAAATAAGATCTGTTTGTATATTTTTTTTTATACATTTATTTAACGACGGCCTATTTCCGCTACTGAGGCCTAACACCGACGCCTGTAGACGAGCTACCTCCAACCAGGAATTCTGCCGAACCTCTTCTCTTAAGTAGAGTAGGGATCTTTTACTTGCCTAACATTTAATAGACAAGGGACCGACGGCTTTACATCCCCTCCGAAGGATGTTATATCTCCTATACAACCCTCGCCCAAGTTTGTATAGCTTCCGCGCATACACTGATATACAAGCCGCTGGAAGATGTGTGAGGCGAGGACGCGGTTTCCGTTGGAATGGTCACCCATCCAAGTACTAACTGCGCCTGTCGTTGCTTTGCATCGCATACCGAAGTATGTACATAGTAAAGACGCACCTACGCTCGCCCCCTTGTTTGTATATAATAGCAACAATTATTGTTCCAACAAGAGAGCTTTCAACTTTTTCTTAAAATTTATTATGGAATAATTTTGAAACCGAGCAGGTAAGCTATTGTACAGTTTACATGCTACATACGTAAAGCATCTCTTAAACATGGCGGTGGAGTGTCTAGGTATAACCAGTACAAACTTGTTGCGAGTATTGAGATTATTCACATCTCTAAAACGAGTTAATTTGTGTGATAAATATATTGGCTTATTAGATAGTAATACTTTGTGCACAAGAGACAGCAAGTGAACATTTCTGAGCTTATCAAGTTTTAGTTTTTTTGTTTGAACTATTTTATGGCTG
This sequence comes from Leptura quadrifasciata, assembly GCA_963675555.1. Classification (NCBI taxonomy): domain Eukaryota; kingdom Metazoa; phylum Arthropoda; class Insecta; order Coleoptera; family Cerambycidae; genus Leptura; species Leptura quadrifasciata. The sequence goes on along the minus strand of OY776673.1, from coordinate 184,650,163 downwards.
ATATGCTCATATTTTTTTATACTATAGGCGAATCTGAAGCATAAGTTGTGGATTTTCTGTAATCTGTCAGAGTCAAATTTTAGAAGAGCTGGTCCGTAAATCGCATCACAATATGACAATTTTGATATAATTAGGGCTTCGCATATGTTTAGTTTCAGTTTTGAATTCAGAATTTGTTTATGAGGACAAAGTTGTTTAAGTATATTATATGAAGATTTACATAAGTAATTTACGTGTTTCGTAAATCGCATGTCAGAGTCAAGCCACAGGCCTAGATTTTTTGCTTCAGTTATAATAGGTAGCTCCTCCCCGTTTAATTTTTATTTTAAAAAAAGGATTTACGTAGGTTCTTTTATGTTTTGGTCCAAGCAACATAACGTATGATTTACTAGCGTTTAACTTAAGATTATGAGCTGCCGATATATTAACCCATCTGAGTAAGTCGTTATTAATTTTTTCTATACTTGGTAAGCTATCATCAGCGGTAAAGGAAAAATAAGCCTGAGTGTCATCAGCATAATTATGTATATTACAGTTTCTAATAACTTTGTGAAAATCGGATAAGTATATTGAGAACAGCAAGGGTCCAAGTATGGATCCCTGAGGAACACCTAAATTAACACGGCGAAATTCTGATTTGTTATTATCGTTTAGTATACGTTGACACCTATTGTGTAAATAGCCTTTAATCAGGTTGACAGAATTATGAGAGAAGCCATAGTATGACATTTTATTGCATAGTATGCTGGGATCCATAGTGTCGAACGCCTTGCTGTAGTCCAATAAAATCAGACAGCTTATTTTACCTTCATCTGTTGCTCTGATTAGGTCATCTGTTATTGTAGCCAATGCGGTAGTCGTGCTGTGCTGTTCCCTAAAACCTGACTGTGAGCTGGGCACTATATTATTTTGAAAAACATAACTGATGATCTAACTTTTCATTAAACCTTCTAAATGAATTTTAAATCACATAATTTAGTATTTTGACGGAATGTCGGTTTTGCTAGGATTACACTAACTTTTGTTTTTCAAATGGAACACTCCTATTGCATTTTTGAATTTTGTGTCATTTTCCGAATTCAATGATACCATATAAATTGATTAGTTCATCTAGCCATTTAGTAAAATGTACTATTAGTAATTAATAACAAAGTGGCTAAATGTACTAAATAAAAACTTTTAACTTTGCAATTCCAACAATAAATAAGCCACTGAACTCTTAGTCTTAAGCTGAGGAATAATAAATGTAGGAGGAGATTGCTGGGTTCGTTCTACACAATTTCATTTACATTGCAGTATTATGCACAATATAGCGCATTAATTTATAAAGAGCTATATTTTGTTTCCAGGACATGTAACTTGTATTTGATACTTAGTGCCACCCATTCTAAACATTTTAAGAGGGAAAATAACTGTATTGTGTTCTGTTTGCTTCCTTGAGAGGAGCTCATCAATATTTAAAAAGTTCTCTCGGGACCTAAATTCGCTTAGAGCGAGAAGACATTTTATCAGGAAGCTTATGTTCAATTGATCTGTTAGCGTTCACTGTTGAATAAAATTAGGTTTTGTTTGTCTATTTAATTGCTTAATGGCGTATTAATTTGTCGTGAATATGCGAATTTATTTACTTTTAGATCAACTCTCCTCAAGAAATAAATTATTTAAGGGATTTTAAATACAGAAGCGTTCCTTTAATTAAAATTTGAATCAGCACATTTTAATGCGACATAATGAATAAACGCCACAGAAATTAGACAACCCTCAATTCCAGAAGCCAGGGGCTTGTGCGGAAAGGGGTTACACATTGAAAAAACGCGGACATACAACCATTTCCCCCGATAGTGCCAGCGCGGGAGCCAAGATTCGAACCGGTGGTGCGATATCCGTGTGATTAATTGCGATTACCACCTCGCGCCTTAACCCACTCGGCTATCGACCAGACATGAATAAATTCTTTATTAATAATACTAATAAATGGAAAACTAAAAATTATTTTATAAAAATCGGCAGCTACTGGAAGCGACTGGAACCTCCCCACTCGGTGGATCTTTGAAGCCAAAAAGAGCATTAAATTGTGTGACAAAACGGCACTAAACGTAATCCGATCTCATCCAAAACCTTTTCAGATCTTCTGGGGCACTAAAAAATCCTTAACTAAATGAATTTGCAATCATCTATGCGAGTTATTACCTACATTATCGCTCGTTGAATAATACACTATTAGGATATTAACAACTTTAACATCACTTGAACGACTAAGAAAGTCTAGTTATCCTAAATACTACAGATTTGTAAAACAACAAACTGTAAATCGGTAAAGTGATAATCTATAATAAATTCACCAACGAAGGTACAGAAAGCATATTGTTACATCTACCTTTAAAATTTGTGACAATCCACTAAAAGTTACAAATATGCCGAAATCTTACTAACATGACATGACACCAACGTTATCGGATGACAAACGATGACAATGACAATCGTCCAAATTTGCTCATTGCAATCCAATCGCTTGCGGCTGTCTTTGTTAAATGAAACATTAGCATTTCAGTAATTTTACTAGATTTTAGAGGAATAAATGTAGTTTAATTCTTCGATTTGTCTGTATATATATTTAAAAACGGCACTAAACGTAATTCGCTCTACTTCTAGAGCAGTGAAGAAACCCTTACACGTGAATTGACACGTGATGTGCTTGCTATGCTTCATATTTGCTTTGTTTTTTTTTTTCACGGAAACCAAATCGAAAGGGTAGAAGTGTGATATATCGTTGAAATCAAAATTTTAACTGCTTTTCAATGGTTCCATTGCAAATTGAAAGTAATTATAAAATAAACAACTTGTTGCATCAAAATGGCACTAAACGTAATCCGATCTCAACCAACCTTTTCAGATCTTATGGGGCACTAAAGAAACGCACATACAAAGTTTCATTCAAATCCGTTCAGTGTTTTCGGCGCTATCGTGCTAACATACATACACACATATACACACCATCACACACACACACACACACACACACACACACAGACATTTTTCAAAAACCACTTTTTTGGGTTCCTAGGACCTCAAAACGTAAAGATTTGATGTTATCTCAATTTTCGTTTTTGAACCAATTTTAGTAACCTCTCACAATTTTATTGTGGAGAGGTTAAAAAAATGATGTTTGAAATGTCACTTATTTGGCATCGGTGGATTCAGAAAATTATGCAGAATTCAAAATTGCAATCATATACAGAGTGTTCCATTTAAAAATCGAAATCTAGTGTCACTTCTGACGAAACCGGAAGTGAAAAAAATATCAATTGTATGTCAAACAGTGCCGCTTATTATGTATGTAGTATATCCTAAATTTCAATCAATTGTCTTCAAAACTAAAGAAGAAAAGGGGTTATACCATGATCCTGTTACACCCGGTATTTAATAGTCTATGAAAGTTAGTTATTTTTAAAATTGAAGAAGTATGTTATTTCTTCTCGGTCAAGTTTTACGACACAAAAATAAAAATAAATCGACTTTTAAGGTTGATCTGACGTGAGAAACCTTTTTGTTCATTTCTAAAATTAAAAATTAAAGTCTTTAGGGAAGAGTGGTTTAATGTAACGTGAAATTTCACTATTTGGACAGAAATCTAAGAGAAAATCGGAGTACAAAACTTTTACTACTAGGCCGATTAAGAATATTTTTATGTAATTCTTGTTAATGGGCTGGAACAGTTACATAACTCTTACATCCTTGTTACTCAGTAACATGTCGTGAATAGTTCTCGTTCAAGTTAGTAACAAAGTAAATCCAGATAACATAAAATAATTCAGAGAGCTTCAGCTTGTCTAAATAATTAATGGCAAATCTGTCACTTGCTGTCACTGTTGCGATTCGGAGAATGTTAACGGGTAAACTGTGTGAGAATTGAATTATCGGAAATTGTTCAAGAAACAAGCATTCAAAACTGAACGAACACATTTGATTAATGTTTAATCTCGTACTGTTGGTATTAATACATTTCATAGAAAGCATTTCAAATGCTGGTGTTTATTAAATAAGCGTTATTGATGTCTTATACACGGAGTATTTACACGTCAGGATTTTTACAAAGAGAAAAAAATAGATGGACAAATAATTGTTATTACATACGTAGAGGTACAAGTTAAAATAATTCTAAGATAGAATTTTAATTTAGAAATACTACAACACATTAACCCTGAAATTTAAATTTTACAAAACGCTTACAATTGGTGATTAGTGGGGAACCGAGTCGTCTGAGGAATGCTTGTAAAAAGAGGTCTATACCAGCCGAGGACCTAAAAAAAACTGAAAATGGTTTCCCGTAGAAAACTATCTGCCACATTCGAATTTTGAGGTCGCGTTGAAATTCGGAGTTGCGAACACCTCCTAAAAATCAAGTTTAACCCAAAGTCGATAAATCGGAAATACACATTTTGTTATACTCAAGCCATATCTTCGTTATTAAAAAATTTTTCGATGCAATTGTTAGTATCTTGACTATAACCAGGTGCTATTAAATTGTTTTCCACTGAGCCGTCTTGAAGAAAATTACAAGTTTATAAGGCCTTGTCATTTTTGTGTAGTGATATTTTGAGTAATCGAGGAGCGACTGTTGTTTATTGAAATTTAAGAAGTTAACGACAACATTTCGCCCAAAATACCATAATTGTTTTTAGTGAATAAATTGAGTCTCTAACTTCAATACAAAATAAGTTATAGTAAGTTAAACCCAAACGTCTTTTGCGCTCTCTCTGCTATTCTTGCCGTATTAAACAGTTGGCATTGCACGTACTGTCTGCTTTTTTCGTTGTCGATGTTCGACAATACCATTACACATTAAAATAGAATAATAAATAAACGGTATTGCTTTGGGAGTTTCGAGAAATATTACCAAAGTATTACTGATACTGAAATTAATATAGAATATGGTACCACTCTTAATTATGTTATTTTAAATATATGTAAACAAGTTATTCCCCCAAAATACCGTTTAATATTCAGTAGCACAATAAAACGGGAAAATTTGAATGAAATAATTCAGAGCGGGCTGAAATTATGGGAACGGGCTTATTTTGTGGCACTTTTCAACATATTAAAAGTCCCACCCGTAGACGCCGGCGGAGGGGATGGGGGTAGGAGAAAATAGGTTGAAAAAATCAGTTTTTCGCAGAAAACTAGGAAAGTATCAATTTTGCTGTAAAATATGTACACATGAAAATTGTAGGTAATAAAAATCCGCACAATTTCGTTTTTTTTTTTTTTAACTTCATACAAAATCGTTTTGATAACGAGTTAATGGAGATAAAAGCGAAAAATTATAATTTCCAACTGCATTTTGACAAATAGCTATTTTTGATTGGCTTTAGGCAATAATGACACTAAAGGTTTTATGAAGATAATTAAATTATCTGCAAAATGAGCTCTAAGTGACCTTCATACGATGAATGGTTCACGAGTTACAGCTGTTTAAAGCTACGAACAAACATTTATTTTTTATTATAAATAAGGTTTTCCCGCAAGCACGGTGCATAACAATTTTTTAAAAATTGGTTTTGACCTATTTCTATTAGTTTAAATACATATGAAAGTAATGCAATAGCATAAGAACGCGCGCGTTTCCGTGTGTCGCAAAACTGTCAAAATTTGAAAAAAATCTATCTCGACTCCAATAGGTCGTACGAAGTTAAAAAAAAAACGAAATTGTGTGGATTTTTATTAAGTATAATTTCCATGTGAACATATTTTGCAGTAAAATTGATACTTTCCGAGTTTTTTTCGAAAAAACGAATTTTTTTACCTATTTTCTAGAACACTATACCAGAATAACTTGTTCCAGTGTGAGTCTTGTTCAACCTTAAGAAATCTATATTTATTGTGTCCCGATTTCGTGTTGCGTAACTATGAATTTACCGATGTGTAGTGAAATTTCTTTCATCCTCTTTTACTTATAACAATGACTGCATGATAAAGGCACACGGTAATGTGAGAATACCCAACGTAATAAATATAAATAAATAAATAATAAACACCACAGAAATTAGACAACCCCAATTCCAGAAGCCAGAGGCTTATGCGGAAGGTGTGTAATCCACATTGAAAAACGTAAACGTACGGTTATATGTTCTGACGGAGGATATGGTTTATCCTCCGTCAGTGCCAGTGCCACAGCCGGGGCTCTAACCCAGTAGCGCGATACCCGTTCGATTAATCACGATTGCCACCTCGCTCCTTAACCAACGCGGCTATCGGCTCTACAATGATCTCTATACTGATAGCTTTTCTTTGGACAAGAAAGACTATTCCACTAGCAGATGAATGCCCCCAAATCAGAATAGAGTAAGAGATGACTGAATGTATTAAGTCGTGTTATGTAAGCAATGTTTTCTGTGAGACATATTGTGTCCAAGATGGCGTAATAAATGTTTTTGCTTACTTTCCTATATATAATTTGCATGTGTTTCTTTTACCTGATTACTAAAGGATAATTCATTGTCGTCCGTATTTTTTAGCATGAAAACCACTTTCATTTTTAGAATCATTTTGTGCCAGCTAATTAGCTATGAACCAATCTTGTACCGAGTTTTGTGTGTCGAATTTATTTCAGATATTGTCTTTGACATATTTAAATGATTTTGTTACCGTTGCGCCATCAGCAAATAGAACAAAATTTTCGTCTGATGCAATGCTTTGTCAGGAATAGTGTTGGCCCTAATACGGATCCCTGAGAAACATCATATTTTATGAGAGGGAAGTTGAAGTTTCTATTTTACGAGAAAACATGTTGAAAACGATTGATTAGATAGGGAAGCATTAAATTGGTACTATTGTTAAAACTATAAAAGTTTAATTTATCAACTAGAATTTTATCTATGCAAGATTCAAAAATTGTGAATAGGTTAATAAACCCTGTTCAACACCTTCGTTGATAATTTTAATTAAAGAATTTGTAGCTAATGTTGTGGAATGTTTAGCTCTAAAACCAAATTGATGTCAATCAAATAGGTTATTTTCTATGGCTAGTGATTTGTTTCTTTAATATAATTTCCAACATTTTTGCGAAAAAAGGAAGGAAGGAATTGATAATTTGAAGGATTATTCTTTGCATCCTTTTTATAGATTGATATAACTTTGGAGAATTTTAAGAAATCTGGGTAAATGTTATCTCTAATGCGCAAGCTAGGAAAGTTTGTTAAAGGGACTAAGATTATATATTTAATTGTTATTAATATTTTCATGTTAATATCACAAGCACCACTGAAGTTTATCCTCTTAAGATCGTCTATTATATCTGAAATTTCGTTATAAGTTACCTCCCTGAAGCAGAATTTCTTTATCGGAATGTTCAAATGCGCATTATTTAAGTAGATATTATAATTTAATTGATCAAAAGGAAGGTTACTTATTATACTATGAGCAACATTAGTGTAATATTTGTTCAATTCATTTCGGTGTATGCTGACTTCAGAGTATTGCTTCTTTACGTTGTTATCTATTATTTTTGTTGACTTCTGGTGCTGAAAACAATACTATCATGAGTCAGTTTCTTTGTATTTATCAAGGTTTTACGATAGGCGTATTTAAGATGTTTTATTGTTACTCGCAAATTTTCCGTAGGAGTGGTGCTGGAACAATCTTGCAAAAGGTGTAGCATATTTCTTTTTTCTTTAAGTTCATCAGTAAACCAATTGAATTGAAATGATGATTTTCTATTTATTAATTTAGATTTTCTCCGTTTATTGTACTCAAGTAGAAACTCTATATAGGAAGCTTTTTTTAGTTTCCATCAATTCAGCTTCAAATGATAATAAAATCCTAACTACAAATTCTAGAAGGAAATATATTCTGTAAACATTCACGTTTTTACGTTTACACTTTACTTTATGTATTTATTTATTTACACCATCCAATTACTGGATGATAAATACATCAAATCAATACGTAAATATGTCATATTTGATATAAAAATAAATATGGTAAATCACTGAAAGTAATAATTATGAACAAACAAAAAACGCGTGTGCATAAAAATATGTATAGAAAATACTATAAAAGAAAAACTTTCCACGGCTTCAGATCTTTAATAAGGTAGAAGCACAATTAAAAATATGAAGCTTCTCTCGCATACAGTTGTAGGTATTAGACATATAAAATAGGAGATAAAAAAGTATTTGTTCAAGACGTGGCAAGATAAAAGTCAAGTGATGCCCTGTGTCCAGAGGTGGTACGGTCGTGAGCAAACAAAAATAGGACTAGTCTTATAACGGTATTTTGCTAAAATCTAGTTGTGTATATCTAACTATTAATTTTTGTGACATTGTCAGTTAGTTGTCATAATTTATTGCAAGTGTGCAAAAAACTAATATGCCTCATATAAGCGATTTAGTTAAATCTAGAATTATTGCCAAAGCAGAAGATGAGACATATTGCACTGCATTATAATATTGACAAAAATTCGGTGTGTAACATTTTAAGCAAGTGGAGAATAAACGGTATGATTAGTAGAAATCCTGGATCAGGGTGACGAAGGATATCAACTCAACAACAAGATTTGTAATTGATAAATTCTTTAGTAGAAAATCCATTTTACTCAGTTATTCAGGCTGCTGAAGAAACGAATTTTCCTGGATCGAGTAGTACTGGTCGCCGGCGAGTAAGAGAATCGAAGCTACACTATCGTGCAGCAGCATAGAAATACTTACTTAAAGCTGAACATAAAGAAGCTCGAGTAGGATTTGCGCTTGAATTTTTAGCGCATTATGCAAATTTTTGGAACAATCTAATCTTTACAGACGAAAAAAATTTCCAGCCAACACACAGAGATCGTATTCGTGTTTACCGCTCTCCGAATACTCGATTCACTGAGAAATATATATCTAACAATGATAAAAGTGGTAGATTTTCCGTCAATATGTAGGCTTGGATATCGGCACGTGGTCCTGGTGTTTTGCGGCATATTGAGGAACGATTTAATAGTGAAACGTATATTAGGGTTTTTGACAATATTATGCTCTCTTCTGTGTCACGATTATTTCCTAATAATGAGCTTATATTTCAACAAGGCAATTGTTCCGTTCATACTGCTCATACCGTAACTAACTGGTTTCAAGATAACAACATCAATGTTCTTAACTGGCCCAGTCATGGTCCAGATCTTAACCCTGTGGAAGAAGTATGGGGACTATACTCGTAAGAAGTATCCGAAAACGAAATGTGAGACCACGGAATGCCGAAGAATTATTGGAAATAGTAAATAGTGCATAGGAAAATATTATTACTAATGATTATTGTATAAGGTTATTTAATTCTATGCCAAACAGACTTATAGAAGTTATAAATAGAAATGGTGCAATAACGAAATATTAATAGTTAGTATCTTGTTAAGTAGGATGTCCTTTGTCCTTTGATCCAGGATTTCTACTAATCGTACCGTTTATTCTCCATTTTCTTAAAATGCTACACACCAAATTTTTGTTAATGATATAACGCAGTGCAATTTGTCTCATTAACCATCCATCATTTACTATAGCAATAACTACAGCATTAAAATAAAAATAAATTAAAAGTGATATCTGCTTTATTTCGGCTACTCATTACATATTCAAATAGAGACAGATTTACATTAGAAAAAAAAGTTGTCCAATTTTTTTCTGCTCATGACAGTACTTGAGAATTTTTCAAAATTAATTCAGAGCAGTTTAAATTGTTGTTAACCAGGTTGTGTAAAAACACGATTTAGACGATTTTCTAAACAATCTACAGATAATTTACACAACAGTGATATCCACTCGGTATTCATATGCCATACATCTTGTATAGTAAAAGTTTTTAAAAGACTGATAGCTTTCAGGTAGATTGCTTTCAAGTAGGGTGCCTGGTTAAAGAGGCATATTCCAGCTTGGATTTGACATATACATTAAATAATAAAATAAGGATATCAGTGTTAGCAAAATTCACCGAATTTCTAACTATGCCAAAATTGCACTGTTGTCTTTACAAGAACAAATTTAGTATCATCAAAACAATTAAGATCCTTTACTCAAACTTGGTGAGTATATATACAGCGCGATCCATTTGTTTTGGACTCACCATGTAAAATCTTTATTGACCCTGCGATTTCACTGTTTTTTTTATTTGTAGAATTTGTGGAACTGAATTTTTGGAGCAAAATATGCAATATTGCTACAAAATCCAAGGCCTTACTAAGTCAGTCTTTAGGAGTAAAATTTTAATAATTCCTATTAGTGATTTCTTTTAGAAAGAATCTATACACGCCACTGGATCCACCATCATCTTGGTGCTACAGCTCTTGAAGGGCCATAACGTTCTTAGGCTTCTTTCGCCATTCATTCCTGTTTTGCGACTGGTTTCTCCAATTTGAGGCACCTATGTTCCTGGCATCCACCGACACGCCATCAATCCACCTACGCTTGGGCCTGCCCTGTTTTCTGCTATCCACCGGTTCAGCAGTAAAAACCCATTTTACCAAATAATATTCTTGGGCTCGCACCACGTGACCTGCCCACCGCAAACGAGACAGTTTTATTTCAGTCACTATATCTTGCTAATTGTGATTATTTCTATACATATTGTGCACCTCAAAATTGTATCTGCGTCTCCATACCCCATTCTCACAGACTGTTCCAAAAATCTTGCGAAGTACTCTTCTTTCGAAAATGAACATCGAAGTTTCGCCGAATTTGGTCAAAGTCCATGCTTCCGATCCGTTTGTAACAACGGGTATTATGAATATCTTATAGAGCCTTATTTTAGTTGATCGTGATATGCTCTTATTGAAAACATACTTTGCGAGACTGTAACAAGTTTTGTTTGCCGTTGTTATCCGCCTTTTTATTTCATCGGATGTACCGTATTCGGGAAAACCAGTGTGCTTAGGTTGACAAATTCCCTGACTGTCTCAAAGGGTCTCTCTTCGGTCGAAAAATTCTCCTCGGCATTTCCAGCTCTGGAGCGTGAGGTTGTGGGCATAAATTTTGTTTTATTTTGATTATATGCAAGCCCATCCTCTCTGCAGATGCTAATAAATCAGTGATGGTTTCCTTAGGCTTTCTTCTGGTTCTGGTTATTATATCGACATCATCTGTATATGCTAGTATATGCTAATGTCTAGATCGACCTATTAAAGATTGTTCCTCTACTATCTATATTTGAATCATGGATAATTTTTTCCAAGGCTCCAAGGAAATGTTGAAATACCAGCGCGTCACCTTGTCTTAATCCTTTATTTGATTCGAATAATGTTGACGTGTCATTTTGTACTTTTACTGCCGATGAGATCTTTACCGTGGTCATTTTTATTAGGCATACCAGTTTTTTGGTATATCAAAATCGTTAATTGCTTGATAGAGGTGTGGTCTTGTGGTGTTGACATAGGCTGCTTTGAAGTCAATGAAGAGGTGGTACATATCGATGTTAAATTCTTGGTCCTTTTCAAGGATTTGTTGCAGACAGAAAATCTGATTGACAGCTGATCAGTCAGGTCTGAATCCTGCTTAGTATTCTTCAAGACGTGCCTCCGTGTATGGTTTTAATCTTTTGAATACAAGATTTGACAGCATCTTGTAAGCGTTATCCGCCTATAGTTTTCATAATCCAGCTGATGTCCTTTTTTTGTGTAAAGGACATATAACACCTTTGTTCCATTCTTCTGGCATGTTTTCATCAAGCTAAACTTTACAGATTATCTTATGCATAGCGTTTACGATAGGTTGTCCACCATGCTTAAATAGTTCTGTTGGGATGTCATCACTACCTGGAGATTTATTGTTTTTTCTATCGCATATTTGTCTTCTTCCACCGTTGGTGGTTCTATGGGGTCATCGTTTAAGAATTCCAGTTCCATGTTGTTGTTGTTGCTAGGTTCACAGTCTACCAGCTTCCTGAAGTGTTCTACCCATCTATTTAAAATATCCTCTTTATTAGTCAGATTTCCGTCCTTACTTACCTTTACATATGTTTGTCTTTGGTTTAAATTACTTTCTCATTGGATTGGATGTGTCTTTCTATGCTCTGGTTTTTCAGCATCTGTACCACGGTCTGTACGTTGTATTTTACTTGCCTAGCACTTTTACCTTCCTTGATGTTCGAGATTCTTTCTCACAGTCTTACACCTACATAATATGGTCGGAGTAGATGTTTTGTCCTCTAAAATTTCTAACGTTCATTATATTTGAAGCATATCTTTTGTCTATTGGAACATAGTCTATTTGATTGGCGATGGCTCCATCTGGCGATATCCAAGTTATTTTATGGATATTCTTACGCTTATATACACATATACTTCCCACAACAACGTCTTTTGTTGCTGCCATACTAATCAGTCTCAGCCCATTATAATTCGTTGTGACGTGAAGACTGCACCTATCAATATACTCTTGGTAACATGCCTATTTTCCAATTTTGGCATTCATGTCTCCTATCATTATTTTAATATCGTTCGACGCGCATCTGTCTTATGCGTTTTCGAGATCTCGGTAGAACTAACTTTTTATTTTATCATCTTTATCTTCAGTTGGTGCATGGACGTTAATAAGACTAATATTAAAGAGTTTTCTTTTCACACACAAGGTGCAGAGTCGATCATGTATGGCTTTAAATCTGATTATGAGATGTTTTACTTTCTTAAAGACTACGAATGCAGTTCCAAATTCGTGTCGGTGGAGGTTACAGCTGTAATAAATATCATGTCCTTTTTTTGTTTAATATCCTCTCCTATCCATCGCATCTCTTGAATTATATTTATATATATTTATTTTGTTGTTTTGAAGCTAGTCTTGGAGTAATTTTAATCCTGCTGTTCTATACAATGTTCTCATATTCCAGTTACATAATTTCACCACCCCTCAAAACGGGTACGTACTACATTTTGTCGAAAATTTTCCTCCATAATGTTGGTGTGGATATTCGAATAATACGGTTTCAGCAGGACGGAGCCATATCTCACATTGCTAAGGATTATTTGTCAATTTTGCGAAGAATATTTCCTGGTCATGTCATTTTGAAACTTGGGAACATCAACTCTCCGGCACGGTCACTAGGTCTCCCAGCTTGTTTTCTTTTTATGGGGCTACTTAATATCAAAAGTGTTTTCTAATCCACCGTAAACTTCGGAACAACTAAAATATAATATTTGGACAGAGATTAACGCTATCCCAACCGAAATGTTGGTGTGGGTGATGAAAAACTTTCATGCTAGGCTTCAACAGTGTCAGCAGTGAGGAGGAGGTCATTTGACTGATGTAATATTTAAAAAATAAAATTTCCTTGTTTCCTTAAGAATTTTGTGTTTAATTTTCGGATAAAATAGATACTTCAGTCTGCCAGATCCGTTATTTACTTTATCCAATCTATATTTACGAAGTATATCAAGTAATTTATAAAAAGTTTGTAAAAAGATGAATATATCATATTACCCAAATATTCATATGCACTTTACCCATAACAGATATGATCTTATGCCCCCTCACTATCTATATAATGTAAAGAAAAATTGCCCCTCATATTTTACACAGGCCAGACTTGATGAAGAATGCACCGACCATCAGAATCTTAAAAACAAGTTAAAATTACTATACTACAACCACGTACTCTACGATATGTCTAAGTTTTATGCATGCTATATTTTGTAATTAGATCTTTTTTCGTATTTGGATTGATACAGTATTTAGATAATAATATGGTAATTAAATTATGTTCTCCTTTCTCTCACACAATTCTAAAGGAAGCTGTTCAATATTCGTATTCATTATGTAATACTGATTGTACTTGGACACAGAACTCTATCTATATATCTATCTATCTAAATAAAATTTATCTCTCTCTCAACCTAGCGATATTTTACATTAACTTACTCCTTGGAATCAACTGTGATTAAATTATATTATGCCTTTCCCTTTTTCCAGCAAGTTTTACCTTTACCGCCGTCGTGCCGTATTTAGCACGAAATTATCGATTATATGTTCGACAATATTTATTGGGTGTTATATATTTATTAAGTATAAACACCCCAGGGCCCTCTATATTCTGCGAGCAATTCAATGATTAGACTCGGGAACACGTCAGTGAATATAAATGGTCCAATCAGTACAACCCCTCTTCGGTCCACCATGACCTACTTTGACTGTAAATCTAATTGATTAATTATAGTTAGACTACATCGACACAAAGACACCTTTTACACGTGGAACATCCGTTTCATAATTACTGTAGATAAGATGTCTTCATAAATTTATTTTTGGTTTCAGTCGGACAGTTTTAGTTAACCATAAGAGAGAAGTTTTCTTTTAGACCGAGTGTGTATAATATGTATAACAGGATAATTAAATATTCCAGGCGTTTTAGCTGTAAAATTGACCTCTGTGCTAAATTCGTGCTCTACAAAAAAAGTTTTTTTTTACTGTGCTTATTTGGACGTCTTGAATAACTCTTGGTAGTTACGCCACGATACACCTGGAGGAATTCGTGAAAATCGCTTCGGAAGGTCGCGGAAATCGCGGATTCCCAATTAACTCAGTTTTTATGGCCCAAACGGGAACAACACCTATTATAAAAGTTGTAAATCTATAAATTCTCTACTTTAAAGGTTTTATACATTTTTTTCGCACGCCTAAACATTTTGGAGATACAATGCGAACTAAGTGAAAAATGCATTTAGTTCTGCCAAACCCGAGGCCAAACCTCTTTTGCACCACATATTTCGCAATTATCTTGCTTTCAATGTCCCAGAATGAATATTAAATATTGCTGTTATACAGGGTGTCTCACCGGGAATTGAATCGATCGATATAGAGAAAAGTACGTATCAGAAAATTTTGAAAATTTAAATAATTACTAACGTCGGTTTGGCCAATCCAACTAAAATAATTACAAGCAGCTGGCACTTCCGCTTATACCGGAAGTCGATACCAACTTGCTTATTTCAAATGGAATACCCTAAATATTTTAGGCTTTTCAAAAAGAGCATAAAATTCTGAGTCGAAAATATGTAGCATATCTTATACCTAAACCTAGCCGTTTCAGAGATATTTGATATTTTATAGAAAATTTGACAGGTGCAATGGTTTGCAAGAACCGTTATAACTTTCTTCGTGTAAAAGATCCCCATTTACTTCTTGTCACATAAAAAGAACATAAGAAGGACTACGTTCAACAACTGAAATAAATTCAATAATATCATACCAAATGTTCCGTTTTTCGCGTTACATTTTGTCAACTTCAATCCGCGAAAACTTGTTTAGGTCAAATGGAACACCCTGTATTTTTTTACGTCGAGTTGTGTAAAATTGAATTCCCTTCTTTCTGATATTAGCATGGTGGGGGTCAAAGTTACAACTTTTTGAAATATTTGCGATTTTATTAGAAATTCATGAATTGTTTGTAATCATTTCATCAAAATAGCCATGATTAGAAACAATCAGTCATTATCTTATGTCAAAAAATGCCAGCATGTTTAAATTACACCCACGAAGACTTTTTAAATTTGTTTATTATTTATGGAGAATGTGATAAAGTAATATCAAGAACTTGCAGCGCATTTGCTATTCGATATCCAGAAAAACGGAAACCGTCACCAAACACTATAAAACGCATACTGGAAATTTTTATAAATTATGGCTCCGTCAAGGCAAAAATGCAAAGAAGAAAGCCCATTGTTGATGGCGAAAACATTGAAATAGTCATTCTGGGATATTTGCATGCATTTCCAAGGATGTCATTAAGACAAGTTGCTCTGGAATCAGGACTATGCAAGGATTCAATTCACAGAATCTCATTAAAACATAAGTTTCACCCGTTTTCACTCCATATGGTTTAAGGATTAAAAGAAACAGATTTCCTAAGAAGACAGAATTTTTGTGATTTTATTCTAATAAGGTCTGAGGGTCACGATTCTTATTTGGGAAATATTATATGGAGAGATGAAGCAAAATTTACTAAAAATGGACTTTTTAATAGACACAATTCGCATTATTGGAGTGAGTCAAATCCTCATATATTCAGAGAGCGAAACTTTCAGGAAAGTTGGCAGTTCAATGTTTACTGTGCCATAAGAAAAGTTAAAGTGGTGGCATTACAATTTTATCAGGAAAATTTAAACGGTAAATTAAATTTTCTCTTCTGCTAATATGTACAGGTAAATTTTTTTATTTTTTTTTTTTAGGTGAAAGATATCTGAATATCTTACAAAATTTGAATAATAACTATTTAGAAAATTTACTTCTCGCCGAACATAGAAACATTTTTTATCAGCACGACGGTGCTCCCCCACATAACGCATATTTAATTAATAATTATTCACAAGAAACTTTTTATGATCAATGGATTGCCAATAATGGACCTTTCTTATGACCTCCTCGCTCGCCCGATTTATCAGTTCTGGATTATTTCATTTGGGGAACTATTAAAAATTAAGTTTATGAGAGCTCATTAACAACCATTGAAGATTGTATGCAAAGAGTAAGAAATGCATTTCAACACATATCACAGGATTCAATTAGAAGAGAGAGAAGAGAAAATGTGTCGAGGTTCGAGGGCGGAATTTTGAGCAATTATTAAATTAGAATTAAATCATATTTCAAATTGATCTTATCTCTGCTATTTTAGTTCACGCCATATCTTCAATTCTATTAATACGCATGTTACAGTGTTAATGTTATTTTGCGTTTTTGTGGATATCGAGTAGCAAATGTGCTGCAAGTTGATGATATTACTTTATCACATTCTCCATAAATAATAAATAAATTTAAAAAGTTTTCGTTGGTATAATTTAAACGTGCTGGCATTTTTTGATATAAGATAATGACTGATTGTTTCTAATTATGGCTATTTCGATGAAATGATTACAACAATTGAGGAATTTCTAATAAAATCGCAAATATTTCAAGAAGTTGTAACTCCCCCACAATGCTAATATCAGAAAAAAGGGAATTCAATTTAACACAACTTGATGTAAAAAAATACAGGGTGTTCCATTTGACCTAAACAAGTTTTCGCGGTTTGAAGTTGACAAAATGTAACGCGAGAAACGGAACACTTAGTATGATATTATTGAATTTATTTCAGTTGTGGAACGTAGTTCTCCTTGTGTTATTTTTACGTGACAAGAAGCAAATGAAGATCTTTTACTCGAAGAAAGTTATAA
Organism: Leptura quadrifasciata; assembly: GCA_963675555.1. Classification (NCBI taxonomy): domain Eukaryota; kingdom Metazoa; phylum Arthropoda; class Insecta; order Coleoptera; family Cerambycidae; genus Leptura; species Leptura quadrifasciata. The sequence continues at coordinate 184,633,002 of OY776673.1, read as the reverse complement.
CGGTTCTTGCAAACCATTGCACCTATCAAATTTTCTATAAAATTTCAAATATCTCTGAAACGGCTAGGTCTAGGTATAAGATATGCTACATATTTTCGACTCAGAATTTTATGCTCTTTTCTAAAATCCTAAAATATATAGGGTGTCCCATTTGAAATAAGCAAGTTGGTATCGACTTCCGGATAAGCGGAAGTGCCAGCTGCTTGTAATTATTTTAGTTGGATTGCCCATACCGATATTAGTAATTATCTAAATTTTAAAAATTTTCTGATGCGTACTTTTCTCTATATCGATCGATTAAGTTTCCGGTGAGACACCCTGTATATCTCGGTGATCTTTATTCTCCACTAGAATATTTTATACATTTTATTTACAGTGAATAAGGCAAAAAATGCATTCATTTCCGCACCACCTTATTTTTTTTTTTTATTTTTTATTAGCCGTTACTCGAGTCCGAGTATAAAAATGTTACAGTCGATAAATTGTGTACAATAAAAAACGAGTAAAAGGTGTAGTCTATTGTAATTCCCATTCATCTACGGTGCACACGACTATGGCTATAGAGGCCAATTCGGGAGAGCACATGTCGACCGCAGTCAGGACAAACATAGACCTGGTTAGGTCTTGGATTCGGCCTTCTTGCAGCAACATTTCCTTGATAGCTGGCCACAACCCCTCGCCATTCGGTTCTGTCCGCTGCAACTTGTTCCCATTGCTCGTCTGGAATACCGCAGGATTTTAGATTTTCATGGAGAACGTCTTTGAACCTCTTTCGTTGACCGCCACGCCTTCTTCTACCGCTTAGCAATTCACCATAAAGTGTACATTTAGGAAGGCGGTTATCATGCATACGATGAACGTGACCTGCCCATCTTAGGCGTGCTCTTGAAATAAGCACCTCAATTGGAAGGCTGTTTGCTCTCCTGAGTACTTCCACGTTTGATATGTGATGGAACCAACGGATTTTCATCATACTTCTGAGGTGTCTCTGCTGAAAACGTTCTAAGTCTTTCACATGACGACGGTAAGTGACCCAGTTTTCACATCCATATAGCAGTGTTGGAATGACAACTGCTCTGTAGACAGACATTTTCGTGGACAAAGCAAGGTCGTGGTTGTCAAATACTCTCTCTCTAAGTCCCCAGAGTGCTCTGGATGCAGCGTTAATTCTATTGCGAATCTCGCTGTCCATGTTTGCTTTGTCATTAACAACGTTGCCTAAGTAATTGAACTGATCCACCACTTCAAGAGAATTTCCGTTAAGTGTAATGTCTATTTGGTTCACTTGATGAGGAGTTGACATAATCTTAGTCTTTCCAATGTTGATTTTAAGTCCCAAGGAATCATAGCTCTGGGCATACACATCTAAAAGTTCTTGAAGCTCTTCCGGCGTAGAGGCTAAAAGTGCACAGTCATCCGCATACTGGAGATCACAAATGAATCGTGTGCGTGTCTTCGTGAAAGCTCTAAAGCGCCCTATGTTAAAGAGACCGCCATCAAAACGGTATCTGAGACCTATTCCTCTGACTGTCAGTTTGTTGTCAACAATAATTGTTAGAGCAGTGGTAAACAAATTAAAGAGTAGGGGTGCCAGGACACATCCCTGCCTAACTCCAGTGAGGGTTTGGAAAGGTTCGGTTGCCTCATTATTATACATAACCTGGGCGTTGTTGTTTGTATGTAGACTGCGACATACTTCCACAAATTTTCTAGGGATACCTAAGCGGAGCATAATTTTCCAGAGCACTTCCCTGTCCACCGAGTCAAACGCCTTGGTTAAATCAATGAAGGCCATGTGAATTTCTCCTTGATGTTCGAGTGCTTTTTCTTGAAGCTGTTTAAGTGTGAAGATTAGATCCGATGTGCCTCGGTTTGGTCTAAAGCCACTCTGTGTTTCAGGAAGTAACTTTTCCATAACAGGTGTTAGCCTATTTGCCATCGCTTTAGTGAGTATCTTCCCTCCAACAGCCAGGAGAGCTATACCCCTGTAATTTCCACAGTCCGCAGCGCTCCCTTTGTTTTTGAAGAGGTTGATTAAAAGTGTATCACGAAACTCCTGCGGAGCTTGACCACTTTCCCACACGACATCAAACAGTTTTTTGAGGTAGGGTATGAGCTCTGACGACACAGCTTTAAAGATCTCAGCTGGGAGTGAGTCGGCGCCGGGAGATTTGTTATTTTTTAGCTGCCCAATGGCGGTTAAGATCTCTTCCGTTGTTAGTGGTTTATCTAAGTCTTCGAAGGTGTCATATTGAGGGATAAGATTTATAATATCGTGATCGGCTTGACTTTGCTGATTAAGAATGTTAGAGTAGTGTTCTTTCCATCGGGCTCTTATTTCCTGGTCTTCTTTGAGGAGATTTCCATTTAAATCTTTAATAGGGCACATATTTTTCCGACTGGGGCCGTATACTGCTTTTACTCCTTGAAAGAAATTCCTGTAGTCGTGTGAATCGGCTTAGAAGTAGAATACTCGGCACGCTTTTTTTTTACATGATTTCCCCAGGAGCCCTAATCCATGCCGGATCTTAAATTAGTTAATATTTGCGACTTCTTCGGTATCTGAAACATTATTGTCCAATGGCAAAACGCTGTCATTACTTTCATTCCCTTCGTACAGTTGCAAAAAATTTAATTTAACAATATGTCTGGTCCTGGTTGTAACTGCGTTGGTACTGACTGCAAAATATCATACTTCCTAATCCAGCCCCGCTGCTCAGGATCAATGTCTTTTTCCAACCATGTTTGAACGTCTCAATAATTCTGTGCTGTCCAATATAACAAAAATATTTAAAAATTTAAAAAAAGGAAACTAAATGCATTTTTCACTTATTTTGCGTCATATCTCCAAAACGTTAGGCATACGAAAAAAATGTATAGGACCTTTAAGGTAGGGAATTTACAGATGTACAATTTGTATAATAGCTGTTGTTCCCGTAGAGCAAAGGGCAGATTTTCTGAAAGTTTGAAGGTGATCGGTTCAGCCAGCGGCTCTGGGCAGCAAAATGAGGAAAAAACGATTTTTTACCAGTTTGGTCACTTTTGTTGATTATAGTTGCGCTCCTAAGACCTACACTAAACGTAGATTTGTAGCAAATTTAATTACAAAGATTTTGTTTCTTTTATGTTGTCCCGATCGGACCTATATATCTCGAGTTATTCAAATTTTTAGATTGAAATATGCGGTTAAAAAAAATAAATTGTTAATAACAATTGGAGCACAAGGTCTTTGAAGTACAAAAATTTCTTGGGTACTCCTGAGCACCTCCACAACAAGATCCAACCATAAAATTGCTTATGGAAAAAGTTCCTTTATATTGATTTTTTGTGCTATTTTAACTACGCTATAAGGTCTTATATTCCATTTAGCTTAGACAGTTGATGCACGAATGAAATCCTCTAATTGTATGCTTAAATGAAACTCATATAACAGATTAAATAGAAGAATAGAAACTTGAAATTTCGGGATATAAATTTGTCGCATCGTATTCCATTAGTAGACACATAGTCGGAACTTTGATACCTAGTTGCTTGTAACCTATATTATTGGTCAGTAGCTTTAAAGTTAGAGGTGAACAGATAGTCTATAATTTGTACTTCTATATATCGTTCTCCAAACAGTAACGGCAATGGGTTCTTAAAGTGTCTTGAAGAAATGCTAAATAATGATGTTACAAATTCAAATTATGGGACAATTTTGAGCGATTTTAATATAAATTTCAATAGTAACAATTCTGAGGCAAAAAGATTGAAAACTATTATAACTAACTCACAAATAATCGTAGAAGGTACTCGAGTCATCAATTTTTCATCTAATCTAATTGATCTGGTTATTACTAATGATACCAACCTGAAAGAGCTGCTACGAAACCTACCAAAATTATAAGATCACTAAATCCTGGGAGTGGAACTGACGATCAGGGACATTGAAGCAAAGAAAAAATACATGCACGTAAGAATTCTTAATAAAGAAAGTATTGATGAAATAATGACAGATCTAATTGAGAAAAGCTGGAATTACATTTCCACTAACATAAACGTGTTAAATACAAATTTTATGGAGAATATTATGTCATCGATAAATATAATATGTCCTGAGAAGAGAATTTTAATGAGAGTTACACCTTGGATAAACAAAAACGTGAAATAAACACAGAAGGAAGGACATGAGGCTTATAAAAAATGCTAGTTAACAACACCAGATTATTAGTGGGAAGAATATAAATTTAAAAAATCGGGTGACAACAGTAATAAGGCAGGAACGAGTAAAGTACTATGAAAAAACATTGATGAACATAGAGGTGATGACAAAAGGATGTGGGGTACCATATAGAATTAGGAGATTTTGATGTAGAAAAAATTGTTTTTGATAAGCAATCAAACACACTGGATAAAAACTTTAACAACTTTTATTATGAAAGCATTAAAGACATATCTGACAGTATGGAGAACAAACCGTTTGATTTACAAACAGAAGCAGATAGTGAAGGATTTAAATTTTCTTCATTTAAAAAGTAAAAGTATTGGTGATGAAGAACTTCGCGTTAAATTGTTGAAAGACTTGTTTTGCGTAATTAGTTACCCTATATTAAGTATTGTTAATAGATCGTTAGAATCAGGACGTGTACCAGCGTTGTTAAAAGTTAGTACAATAATTCCAATCTGAAAAGTAACATCCCCTGCGAAACTTGAACAATGCCGTCCAATTACATTATTACCGGTAGTGGACAAGATATTGGAAATTACAGCGAGTGATCAGTTGCGTGGGCATGTTAAAAAGAATAACATTTTATTTGTAAGTCAATCTGGCTTTCGAGAAAACGACTTGTGTGAAAAGATTCTCCAATATATGTGCGCCAAAGGGAGGAAGGAAATAAGTGAGGATAATGTAGTACTCAGTGTGTTTGTCGATTTAAAGCGGGCTTTTGAAACTATTGATAGATGCTTGTTAAAAAAAAATATATAAATACGGTATTGAAAGTACTGTTATGTCATGAATAAAATGTCAAGCAAAATTGTTACTCCAAACGGTGTCCTTCAAGGGAGTGTTTTGGGACCTCTTCTTTTGATCATATATGTGAATATCATTCATGGTATTTTAAAAAATTCATATGTTTATTTGCTTGTATCACTGTATCTGGTAAAAATTTTGACGATATTGCTACGCACTTTTCTAAACAAAACTCAAAGAGTGGTGGATTGCCAAGGTTTGTAAAGTAGATAGGTAGCATGGTAACTTGAGCGGAATGGAGGGGTTACGATGAAGGCGGCCATCTTGTGCGTCATCGTGCCTACTAAAACTTAATTGTACGTATGCATTTTTTGAGACGTTGCGCTTATTTGTTGAGTTATTTCGAAATATTTGTTGTTTTTGTGTTTATAATCGTGCAGTTATAGTTATTTAGTGTATATAATCTAATTGACAATTACTGTTAAAGAGAAAAGACTCATAGTATATAGAATTTTGTAACCTGTGTATTTACAGAAATAATTTTAAGGTAAACAGTTTTTATTATTTTCCGTTCATAATAATAACAAATAAAATGTTACATACAATTATTAGATGGCTGGAGGAAATTTGTAGTGTAGCTGTTTGCAAAAACAACTCAAAAAAGGCAAAAGAGAGTGGTGAGATGTTGATGTTTTTTCCTTCCGTAAAAAAATAATACAGGAAATAAAATTTATTTTCATATGATACAAAGAAATATTAGAAAAACCAATGAGTGATTTTTTCTTATTAATTGCTGTGTTTAATATGACATGACTAAATTTAATGGCTCTCTTGTTAAATTTTTTTAATAAATTATTGTATGCACATCTAATTCTAATAAAAAATTTGCATAAAATTTTTTTAATACTACATAATTGTAAAGGTTGGCCTGGGGAAAAATTTCTACTCAGTAGGTACGTCATAAAATAAGAAACTTTTCTAAGTAACTCTTTTCGTTAGGGCGAAAATTAGTATCATGTATGTTTCTTCATCTATCTTATAACTTATTAAATTCGCTAAGAATTATATAAAGCAATGCAATCAAGACTGAAGTCTCGGCAAGAAATTGCACAAAGATTAAAAGAACCTACTTCAGTCCCTTGATATAAAATGTACTTCTTTAACTGCATACATTAACTACTTATAAATTTGATATATATAGTAATGTCAATTTTAAATTTCAAGGAAAACGTTGTCGATGTTAATAGTCGTTAATCAAAAAAGTCAATTTATTAATTTGTGCTTGTACATTAAAAAATACAAAATACGGAATTCAAATTCATAACTAATTATACTTCTATACTAATGGTTTGAATGCCAGAAATTCGAATGAGTAGGCAGAGTGACGCGTTCCCGCATTTTAAATAGTGATCTCTGATTGGTTGAAAGTTACCATGCTACCTATCTTACTTTACAAACCTTGGTGGATTGCGGCGTCGAGCGTAACAAAATGCACGCTAGCTCTAGCCGTTGTGGGGGGGGGGGGTTATTTATAATAGGGGCGCCACTGGTTTCCCCTTGCTGGTCCAAACCAGAAGACCACCAGATGTGAAGGAATCCATCACCAGAAACAAGTGAAATAAACAGTTACGATTAGGACAATTTATTATGATTACAATTTTACACACCAAAAAAAAAAATGACCGAGCGTGACGTCAGGCTTGGCTAACAATTTGTTTATTTTTATAAATTTTAAACTTTAACTTCTGGTTTCTACCAATAAATTTTGTAGCCTAACAATTAGCATTCCAATGAATTTAGTTATTACAAAAAATATTAAAACAAAAAAAGGAAATAAATAAAATCGACGTCGTTAATGAAAGGTATTGATCGTGCATTTATCTGTTTCGCTGTCGAGGTAGTTAGCCAAATCCAAATGTCTATCTACCAAACCAAGGACTCGTGCTGAGAGCTAGTGTGAAAACTGATAATCCTGGCCGGAATACACGAACAGAGGCCTGGATGAAAGACCTGGCCGGAAGTCCCTCTCCTTGAGGGCTGTTCTTCTATAGACCAAACAAAATAAACCAAACGATTCAAAATAGTGTGTTTAACTTTAAAGAGATCCCAAATCCCTTTAAAAGGTATAGATTTTAATTTAGGCCTACTTGCGTATGAAACGTTACAATATAACCAATATCCTTAATAACGAACTCGATATCTTGTAAGATTGGTTATGCGGACCAAATAAAATATCTAGGTGTTAAGTTGGACCCACAACTTACATTTAGTCATTAGGTCAATTATATGTGCAAGAGAATTGGAAAAAAAATTGATTTCCTTCGCAGAATTGCAACTAACTTAACGCAGTGGAGTAAGTTGCTAATTTACAATACCTTATATCCTCATTTTAGATTATGTTATACTTGTTAATAGCATGTAATAACCAAAAAATCACCAGGTTGCAACCACTCCAAAATAAAGCAATGAGAATTGTATTAAATTGCAATATTTATACTCCTATAAAGCTCATGTTAAGTACTCTTAGTTGGTTGTCTGTAGAGCAGAGTATAATAAAGGCAAATTTAGTCCTAATATATAAAATAATTAATGGGAAGTTTCCTGCATACTTACACATATTTAAAAAACGTCAAAATATATATAATTATATAAAATCGAAAAATAACTATGATATTGAATTTGTCAAAAAATCTTCTTTACAAAGATCCATATGCCTCGAAGGATTTCGTTTCTTCAGTTCTCTGTCCGATGATGTAAAAGAAGGATTTTGTTAAAAATATATATACATTTTTGACATGTAATAGTTATCTAATGCATAAAACATAGTTCTATTCTCTGTTAATATTCATATCTATATTACTATACTACTATTTCTTAAATTTTTTGTTAAATTACTTTTTTGTATTTAAATAACAATGCTAATATAAATAAATAAATAATTATATTAGGCAAACGACTTGTTAATTGGATGGAATCTGCGGTAGGTTTTTTTTTATACATTTATTTAACGTCGGCCTATTTCCGCTACTGAGGCCTAACACCGACGCCTGTAGACGAGCTACCCCCAACCAGGAATTTTGCCGAACCTCTTCCCTTAAGAAGAGTAGGGATCTTTTACTTGCCTAACATTTAATAGACAAGGGACCGACGGCTTTACATCCCCTCCGAAGGATGGTATATCTCCTCTACAACCCTCGCCTAAGGTTGTATAGCTTCCGCGCATACACTAATATACAAGCCGCTGGAAGATGTGTGAGGCGAGAACGCGGTTTCCGTTGGAATGGTCACCATCCAAGTACTAACTGCGCCTGTCGTTGCTTTACATCGCATACCGAAGTATGTACATAGTAAAGACCCACCTACGCTCGCCCCCTGCGGTAGGTTCTTGATGAAACATATTCAATAGAATAATTATAAAGCTTCAAAAGAATAGTTACATTACGCAAGTGGTTTATTGTTTCACTAGTTTTGTTCAGATTTTTTTTAAGACTCTTTGATAATAGTCGCAAGGCCGAAACATATGTCAGAGAAATCTGAACAAAACTAATGAAAGAATAAACCACGTGCGTATTGTAACTATTCTTTTGAATATTTATAATTATTCCACCCAAACGACTTGTTTTTATAACATGAAAGGTCAGAAATACCTTAGAAAATATTACTTTTTATAAATTATCTAAAAGTTGTGAAAATTAGGTTCATTTGATATACTTTACTACTTTTAGTGACTTTCCTTCTTTCCAACTATTATAATAAATATATGATTTTATCATAAATGTCAATTCTTATTGTCTCACCTTAAATTTCAAACTATAGTTTGGTGTCGATCGAATTTTATGAATTTTAAATTCCGGAAAGCTAACTTAAAGCTCTACCGAAGTCGCAAAAAATTTACAAGTTGTTATTTTAAATAAGTTTCACTAATCAAGCTGATATTACCAGGAAATGCAAAAATGCTGCATTCTCTTGAATTGTGCTGCGTTGTAATCGTAATTTCCAAGAAACTAGCTTATCCCGAGGAAGAGCTACTCTCTTTGCCGTTGATAGCAGTTTAACTATTGAAGAAATTAATTCGGCTTATATTACAGACTTTTTAATTTATATTGATATGGTCGGTTGTAAAAGTTTTTTAAATAACTATTACACTTTGAATATTTATGTAATTTATATACCACCACATGTGTCAACTCATGATTCTGAAGCATTTTTGGATGCATTTCGACATATGATAAGTAGCCAAAATAATATCATAATTATTACTGGCGATTTTAATGTTACTTTTTTTAATGATGGTAGTGTCTATGATGTCAGATCTTAATTAGTAAATAATTTTGTTCATTTAAGTAACGTCATCCAGAAAATAAAGTACCTAAATAAAATAGTCGTCTATTAGATCTGGTATTGACAAATTTAAGATGCGATACAAGTCGTGATAATGCATCACTACTATGAGAAGGTTTACATCACTCTGCTCTTTACATAACCTTGTCGACTAAAGTTGCCAAGCAACCAAAATTTCCCAGCGAGATTAATAGCAAATCCTATAATTTTCGAGTGAAGAGTGAATTATCCATTATTATATGATGCTTTACTTAACACAGATTGGGCATTTCTTAATGAATTTCAAGATATCAATGCGGTTTGTGAGAATTTTTATTTGAAATTGTATTCGGTACGTGATTTATATGTACCCCAATATAAAAAGGAAAATGAAAAACGTAGATATCCTGTATGGTACACTTCTGATTTAATAAGAAACATCAAACTTAAAAGTTATTACAGAGATAAATACAGTGAACGAAATAATTTAATTTACTTAGAGGATTTAAAAATATTGAGAGCATTGAGTAAAGTCCAAATTTCTGAGGCTTTTAATAGATATATTCGTAGAATCGAAGAAGGCGTTATGACAGATTCAAATCAATTTTGATATTTCATTCACAATAAAAAAGCTATGATACATATGCCGGGTAAAATGCATCTTGATAATGTCACTTTATTCAATACTCCAAAGAATATAATAAATGGTTTTGCAAATTATTTTAATAATGTCTTTACACGATAATAATAATCCTACGATAAATACTTCAGTTAATAATTTGCCTACCATTAACATTAACTTTTCATCGAGGACGATATAAAGGCGTCAATAAATCGTCTGAAAAATAAAATTACAGCACAATCCCAAGTTTTTTAGTCAAGGATTGCTCTGGAGTATTTTTAAACCTCTGAGTATTTTATTCAACTTATCACTGCGTACTTCAAAATTTCCTGATTGTTGAAAATAGCCAGAGTTTTTCCAGTGACAAAATCGATGATATTAATAATACAGCTAATTATAGACCTATCACAATTTTGTCAAACTTCGCAAAAGTATTTGAGATATCCTTGTATAATCGGATCTATCTGTCCGTAAATAAATCACTTTCAATTTTTCATCATGGTTTCATGGAAAAACGATCTGCTATAACTAACTTAGCTCTAATTACGCAAAGCATATCGGAAGCCATAGATGCATTGGGACAGGTAGATGTGGTACATACCGATTTCTCAAAGACTTTTGATACCATTAGGCATTCTGTTATAATACTAAAACTAGTTGATTTGGGGTTATCCAGCAATTAAATTCATTTATTTATTTCTTACTTGAATAATAGATTACAATATGTGGCATATAATAGCTTTAAGTCAGACATGTATACCTCTATATCAGGCGTCCCTCAAGGATCTAATCTTGAACCTCTCTTATTTTTGTTACTTATTGTTGACTATACGAGGGTTATTGACTGTGATAAGCTTCCTTTTGCAGATGATTTAAAAGTTCATCCCAAATCAACAACATAGGTGATTGCATGTTTCTTCAATCTCAAATTAATTCATTCGAGGATTGGTGTAATACAATTAGACTTCAACTGAACGTATCGAATTGTAAAGTAGTTAGAAGAACGTAAGACGTAAGAAGGAGCTGGATATATATAATTACCTCTTGAATAATCAATTACTGGATATAGTCCATTTTCCTCGAGAAAAAAAAAACCGCCAAACTGTGACACAAGTATAAAATTTGGCACAGTTATAAAAGACAACATTTTAAGAGATTTGACCCGATAAGCCATAGGACACCCGATACCGCCATTTTTCCAAAATGGCTGACAAATAATTCTTAAATTTAAGATTTTTTCAATATAGGCAATATTATACTCTATCCTATGTAATTTGAGGATATAGAATCCAAAAAGAAATAATTTCAGGTCGATATGACCTTCAGTGACCTCGAAAATTGCGATATGGCTTAAAAATAGGCATGTTTACAGACTTTGCATAAAAAAAAATTGTAAATAGCTAGCGTTTCAGTTTTTATAACCAAAAAGAGAGTAATATACTTAAAAATGATAAAAATCCTATTTCGTAAAATTAAAGATGTCTACGACGATCATGAGCGGTGCATTGATTTTTGAAAATAATGGTTAGAATTTCTAAAAGTTTGCGAAAATCAACTAAGCGAGATTATTGTCTTCCATATGATTCTACTACAAAGAAATAGAAAAACATGTTTTCTAGTTGATATGACCGTTATTGACCTTGAAAATCTCTATTCACGCTAAAAATAGTGAAAAAAAAATGAGTTACAATGATAACTTTTTAATTTAGGTGACTTGTTTATTTTCACATGCCCCTTGATAAATAGTACATGCAGGAGTACAAGGAAGACCCGCTTTACGACAGGAACATCTCATGCTGCCGCACTGCCCTCTACACCCACACTTTTCAAGCCCCCTTAGAACAGGCCAAATTTGGGGTTGTTGGCTCCATTTGGGCTCCCAGCGACTTGATTTTAATGTCCAGCTCCATCCTTCAGGTGACAGAGGTGGTTCATCGTAGATTAAGGACTGACCCCATATTTGGCCGGCTTGATAAGCAGCTCTTCGACACTGCTCAATAACGCTTCCTTTTGTTGGTGCACACATTGATATTTGTTTATCACCACTACAAAATTGCACTTTGCTTAATTCGTTGACCTTTAATAATTCGCTCTTGGAGTCATATAACTTCACCGTGAATGCTTCCATTTCTGCAAATATATCATCCGGTTTTCTATTTTATCTTTTGATGATAAATATTGGAAAGCCGAAGTTGGCTCCGGGTATTCTTTCCATGTTTTCCAACATTTAACCTTTGACTTTAGGGCAAAAAAGGATAGAGTGTCACACTCTGTGCACGCGTGGAATCTACGAAGAGCTTGTAACTTTTGAGGCCTCAAATTATACTAAGCTGGAATGTATCCTTGATTTTTTCCAATACCGTATAAAAACCATAATTCATGGAGACCTAAGTCTTTAAATCCTCGAATTATATAGGATGGAGTATAATATTTCCTAGATTGAGAAAGACGGAAATTTGAGAAATTTTTGTCTGCCCTTTTGAAAAAATGGCAGTAAGGAGCTTCATGCGGGTCGCAGAGGGTGGCTTATTGGGTCAAATCCCTTGTAAATTATTTTTTTACAACTATGCCCAGTTTCATGCTTGTGTCACAATATGGCGTTTTTCATTGATATTTTGCCCGAGGAAAATAGACTAATAGGCATTACTCTACTAAAGATCTGGGTATCTCATTTGATAATAAACTATATTTCTCCAAACATCTAAATTACCTAGCTGCATCATATACAAAAACTTTAGGCTTTATTTATTATTAGGAACTGCAAGTCTTTTAATAATAATGTTACGTGTTTACAATCTTTAGTAAACACTCTGTAGGTTCAAATAACTTGCAACAAGAATCTTCACAAACCACTATTTTATTAATCACTTAAATTACAATAGTTAATCCTTAAAAATCACACTAATAATAACTTTAATCTAATATAAATTCACTACTTTTAAATCACAACTATACTTTACTTTTAAATCACTTGTCAAATCTTATCTAACCAAAATCTGTCCTGCCTGCTCAACTTCACTTCTTTATCTACACCCTTAGAATGTACCAGAATCCCATTCCATAACATTCTAGAACAGGTTGAGATCCTCCATAGTTCTATACTACGTGCTAGATGGCGGTTCGTCAATCGGCCCAGAGATGGCGCCACCCCATCTACCGGCCATCAACAGAATAACAGGTTTCCCTTCACTTTGATCAGGGACTTAATAATATCTCTCCCCGTTAGAGAGCAGCACATAACAATAATAATGCATTGAAAACGTTGTATTACTCACTTGTACGTTCCAAATTGGAATATGAATCTCTGATTTGGTATCCAATATAGAAACCACTCGACATCCCTGGAATCTGTTCAAAGAAAATTTTTAAAATTCTTAGCATTTAAGAATAATAGTGTATATCCTGGCCGTGGTTGTAATCATGAATTACTTTTATACCAGTTTAACATGCCGTATTTAAACTTCCGCCGAATTATCAATAGTTTGGTCTTTCTGCATAATATACTCCATAGTAAGATTGACTGTTCATCACTATTTGAACTTATTAACTTTAGAGTTCCACAATGCAATTCTAGACAAGATAATACTTTTTACTTATCATATGCTAGATCTAATATCTTTAAAAAATCACCCGTTTACATTATGTGCTACAACTTTAATAATACATATAGCGGATCAATGCGATATTAATTTATGTTCAATTGCATCCTTAAAATACTCTGTTCATAGACAGAGTCTTAACTTATCTTTTCAACAATTTCTCATTACATCTCATTATATTTATTTTCCTTTCTGTGCAATACAATATTCGTATTGCAGTATATATATAAATTTCGCTTCTTCTTATTATTATTATTATTATTATTATTATATGTATTACGTATTATATTATGATTTTTTATTCTTTTATAATTACTATTACAACTAGCAATTTTTGTTACACAGTTTGCTATTAATTTTGTCCTCTAAGTGGATTTCTACGAAAGCGCCTAAGGATCACAAAATTATAATAAATTATTTTATTCAATATATTGGAAGAAAAGTTAATATATTGGAAAAATAATTGATATATTGAAAAAAAAATTTAATATATTCGAAAATAAATTAGATATTTTGGAAAACAATTCAAAATATTGAAAAAATAATTAACATATTAGGAAAAAAATTAATATATTCGAACATTAATTTAATATATTGAAAAAAATTTAACGTATTACTTTCGGTCACATAACCAGGAGATCTAAAGTAAAGTGAACTGTTAGCAGTGTTGTGTTTACAAAAAGTGCGTAATATTTACTACGCATACTCAAGCTTATTTTGATAAAATATCTGGCCGCCTTCATTAATAGTAATAATTGTGATCACCAGCACTAGATTAGGTATGTACACGTTCTAAGTAACCAACAACATGGATCAGGAGACTTATTGGACGCGTCAAGCAACTCTATTCATGATTTAATAAAGTGCTATTTCATAAGTGGCATGCGCTATGATGAAATACTTGCTTTTCTGTATTTAAGATATAATGTAGAGACAAGTTTATCAACGCTTAAACGTAAATTGAAAAGGATGAAATTGAACAGGAAAAAAAAGTCCAGTTATCGATTTTATCCAATATCAGTTGAAGACCACTGGCCACTTATGTGGATATCGTTGGATGCATTAAAGATGCATTCAAAATGGACATGTTGTGACGCAGGCTACAGAGAGTTATGTTACAAAAACTGGATCCAGAAGGCCTAGAATATAGAAAACGTAACAGACTCCGTCTACGTAAATATGCGTCAGAAGGCCCCAATTATGTATAGCATATGGATGCATATGATAAACTAAAACCTTACGGAATAGCTATTAGTGGATGCATTGATGGTTTTTCGAGACGAATAATATGGCTGAGAACAGACAGGACAGCAAGTAATTATTATATTGGAGGATATTATATCGATGCATTTAAAGAAATTGGTGGATGCCCAAGGCGAGTAAGTTTTGATTGTGGTACAGAAAATGTGTTCGTAGAAAAAATCCGACAAATATTCAGGGAAGTACCAAGTACTTCGATAAGATTTTTGGAGATAAAAGCTTTATGTACGGAACTAGTAAAAACAAGCAGCGCATTGAAACATGGTGGTCTGTACTGAGAAAACATTCTGCTCAGTTCTGGATGAATCTCTTCCAAGAGTTAAAAGAAAATGATTTCGGGTTCAGAACTAGACAAGTCCTTAATAAAGTTTTGCTTTCTAAGAAGTGTACAGGTAATTTGATTTTTTTTATTAAACATGAATTTAAGATCCATTACATATGATTCTTTTGCAGAATGATTTAGAGCAAGCTGTTTATGAATGGAATACTCATAACATTAGTGGATCACGAAACGCAGTATCACCACGAGGGCGTCCTGCAGTAATGTTTGAATTGCCACAAATATATAATATTATCAATTTTCTATGCAATATTGATAATTATATAGTAGAAGCATGTGAGAGTCGATGTGTTTTTTTTTCAAAATGCCATATGAAACCGATATCTATGAACTGTGTACTATTATACGAAATAAAAAAAAGATAGAAATGCCACAAGATCCATACTCAGCAGCAGAACTGTATCTGTATTCAGTTAAGAACGTATTTCAACTTAGAATGTAATATTTACTAATACAAGTTTATGGACCTACCTATTTCTTTGGCAAACCTATCAATAGTGATTCCAGGGACTCAAAACTGAAGCTATAAATGCTGAAATTAGTAGTTCAATAAATACTATAGAATACTTTTCAGAATTTTATTGAATGCTTATCTTATAAAAATATTAATTAAAAAAACATAGAAAAACATAAACAAAATACCAGAACGGAAAGGGAATAAGATAACATTCTACATGACAAGGTGTTACATAACAAAAAAAAAGGTAAATAATGTAGGAGGAACAAAAAAGCACAATAAAACATTGTCAACTAGGTCAGATAGTTCATTTTTTCGAAAAATTCCTCAATGCATTATGTGAACGTGATAATTAGGAGAAAAATATTGCGAATTAGATGTTTATGTTTTGCATAAAAAATTAAAAACTGCTAAATATGGCAATTTTTTGCCATTTAATTACGGGACTGTAATTATCGTACGAAGTTTCTCCCGCAGCCAGACTTGGAGCGCCGCTAAATGATTGCGCTTCCCCCCACCACGCGTCACTTCCCATCCGCTCGAACGCCCTAACGTTCAAAATTCAGAAATAGCCAAATTTTCAAATGCGTTTTTGAGGTACTAAACGAAACCTTTCGAAAATTTAAAGATTATAGGGTTGTGCAGAATTTCATCATGAACAAACAGCTTTTTTAAAAATCATTCTATAAATATTTTTGACCATTTCCACGCCGTTTTTCGGAAACACCTTTTTTTACATTTTCGCTAAAAGTTATTAATACTTTTACATGAAATTTTAGAGTAGGTAGGTACCAACAAAAGCTACAATTTAAGCTCCGAAACAACTTTCTACGATAATTACAGTCCCTGTAATTAAATAGTAAAAAAGTTTCTAATATTTTGTGCAAAAAGTTATTGACCGATTTCAATGATCAAAAACTAATTTTTTTCGTCTTTTCACGAGCTATTTTGTAGCATTTTTGTGTATAAAAAAATTTTCTTTCGCATCGAAAACGCGAGAAAACTTCTTTTCGGCACTTTTATGCCCTTTTTTCAACAGGTTCCAAATAAAATTTGCTTTCCAAATCATATACATCTAATTCCCACTATTTTTCTCCTAATTATCACGTTCACAAAGTGCACTGAGGAATGTTTTCAAAAAATGCATTCTCCTTTGCTATCTGACCTGGATTAGTAGGTATTATTATCAGTAAATTTTGCGCTAAAATATCCAACCAATTCCTCTATACCAGGTCTTTCTGTTGGGTTGTGATTAAAACATCTCTGCACAATGGGTTGAAAAAATGGCGGGAGAAAACTAATATTTGGACTTTCGAAATTCTCTGTTTTCTTTTCCACGGCTTCAGTGAAATCTTCTGCTACATCTGGCCATACATATTCTTCAGAATACGTCTCTAAGATCGTACATCCTAACGACCATATATCTGATGATATCGTGGCAGTCCCCTTACACAACAGAATTTCCGGGGCCATGTAGGCGATGGTTCCCTTCATTGAACCGACAACTGTCTGAAACTGGGTCGCCATATTTTTCAGCTTCAGCAGTCCTAGTTTTCTTTTCATTGTTTAAATTATATTTTTCTCTCTTTTCTTCGTCGAAAATAATGTCATCTAGATTATCACCTTTCACTAGCTCGAAAACTAGATGGGTTTGCCTGTTTTCTAGATAAATGCCCATTATTTGTATAATATGTGGATGTCTGATTCTTGCGGGGAGTTTAACTTCTCTTAATTCTATTTCCGTCAGTCTTCCAGTCTTAAAAGTTTTTATTGCAACTTCCCAGCCAATTGCCTCCTCGCACTGTACCTTGCGACCCAGCGCCGAGAATTTTCTCAGAGAATTGGATATCCTTCCTTGCAATAATAGATAACAAAGCTTCAGATAAACTAGCAACTGATGAATTAGCAGCGATAGGTAAGTTAACTGATGCATTTGGTGCATCCAGTTGTTGTAAAAATTCAGATTCAAGATTCAGCGTAACTACCCCATTTTCTTCGATTCTGGCAACTGGGTAATTGAAATCTATAGGATCAAAATGTTCGTATTCTACATTAGAAGGTCCTTGAATACTGCATATCTTGTCAAAAATGTGTTGCTTGTCTTTAAAAGATATTGATTTCGCCCCAGTATACTTGGACACAGTTGTGTCTGCATATAAAACTGTAACAATTTGTTCTTTGGTTGTTATTGATTCCATGTAACCTTCAGCAGGGACAAAATTTCCATTTTCATGCTCAAATTATTGTTCAACAACATTGCTATTTATATCCGCTTCCACTCTTTCAGTTTGTAAATAGATTCTGGGAATTTTTGTAGAATTTTTTTCAAGCAATTCCAAAACGGTTTTATCCAAAGGAACAAGCTTATTGGATGAATCTATCAACTCGAAGCAGAATTGGTTTTGTGTGCCCTTGGATGAGTTTCCGTTTGGAAAGTTAAGCTTTTTCCCTATTTCTATAATTCCAATTTTCTGATAGTCTTTGGGCATGGATAAAAGCTTGGTGCCACCCCCTTTCTTTTCAATAACTTGAGTCACTCTGCATCCTTCTTTGTGTTTCCAGCCTAGATATAATTGTCTAGTAGACTTTGTATTTGGTCCTGCATCTCCTGTACTTTTATTCTTCCTTTCCTTTTCTGATGACTTGTCAATTATGCGTTTGCTGCGTATGGCAGCTAGCCGTTCCCTTACAGTTGTTATTAAATGTTCCTTTCATTGCCCAGATGTAATTTGTGTCTTGACAAAATTCCTCACTAGAATTCGTGTTAACATGTCGTGGCTAGTTAGTCGAGTTTGGATCGGATATATTCGGTGCACAAAATATTCTACATATTGAATTTATTTTCAATATATTCAATTTTTTTTTCAATATATTAATTATTTTTCCAATATATTAATTACTTTTCCAATATATTAATTATTTTTCCAATATATTAAATTTATTTCCAATATATTAACTTTATTTCCAATATATTAACTTTATTTCCAATATATTAACTTTTTTTCCAATATATTGAATAAAATAATTTTATTATAATTTTGTGACCATTAGACGCTTTCGTGTGCTTTCGTAGATTTCTGTTTATAAATAAATATTATTATTGTTATTATATATTTTTTTAAAAGTTGTTTTATAACTAGTTTTTATTCAGACTTTAGGAAACCAATTGAAGCTAAACCTGAATATAGAAATAAAAGTTTTCATTAAAACATTATCTACTGACTACTCAATATCATACACAGATTTACTCGGCACACCGTTTCGCTATGGAGCGCGGTGACATAACACACGACACATTCAGAACCATATCTAATTTTTTTAAATAAATAAAAATAAATAAAATAATTCCAAATCATTGTCAACTGGAGATAATAATTTTATTCCATACCTAAGTAGTTCCACACTATCATGTAGAACGACAAATCACATACTCTGTAAACTCTCATACAAATGTAGCCTTACAAGCTATTTTCTTTTGTTAGAAAATTGGATAGAAACCTAATTGGTCGCTGTCAAAGTAAAACCAACAATAGATGGGATTACACAGAATCTCTATAATTACCCTACTTATTTCCCTTGAGCTAAATGTAGGAGCGTCCTCAATTCTCCGCAACGAGGCACAGCCTGCGTACACAGTACTGAAGAAGAAAATAAGGAAACAGTTTTGTGGTCCGACTATAAAATCCCACATGACCTAACGCTCTGTCTTATTGCTCCTTCTATACACAACTACATAAACTTTATACTATTTTGTGTGTGCCTACAGTACGCCTGTGGCAAATAACTTCAGTTTGCATGGTCGAGATCCAGCGTTTACTTGTCAAGTCCTAAGGGAGAAAAGTTCAAAACTGACAGCACATTGCCGTTTATCATAATATAATTTCTATTTCCCCGACGTATTCAGTAAAATTCACATTTGAAATTGGTTATGAATATAATCTGCTTTGCAACCGTTCGTTGAAGTCGTGTTGTGTCTATGTTGCTTTTATCATGGCATTAACACAGACACTTCTAGATTTTGATGTTTGCAGCTTTTTGTAATTTCAAAATGAAGGTAAATTCTGAAAATATTCATGTACTTATGCACTTAGCTAATGGTTCAAAAAGCAATAATATGAAATTTTTAAATTTAATTTGATCGGCAAAATACGTGTAATTTTCTTAAGTTTATGTTACCTAGATTCGTATAATAGAATAGAGAGCTTTAAAGTTTATATTAGATTTGAAACATTTTTTTAGAATTGTTTTAATAAAGAAAAATTTCACAATAAGGGTAGCTTAAATTTTATTGGCTAATTGAACTAAGTTTACAGGCTACATATAGTTTCTACTGAGATAGACGTCATGTGAGTGAGACAATTATTGTCTACAAACTCTGAGTGTGAGCTAAAGAATTAGTAGAATTAGAGTAGTATAGTTAAACTCTGAGTTAGAAAAAACTCTCATTTAATCTATACAAACCTTCTGCAATATATTTAATGCATTATGTACAACAAAGCTAATCACTTAAAAAAACATATATTATCTAGGGGTGGCTATCCTCCTTTACGGTAAGTGCAGATTAAGATAAAAAATTAACTGCTGGATCTGATAGAGAATCAAATTGCTATTATTCATAAGAATTGGTGTGTAAAAATTGAGATTTTAGCATCGAAAAATTGTTACCTATAAACGGTTTCTCGTAACTAACTCAAAAATATTATATATAAACAAAAAGCAGTACAAGTACATCATAAAAAAATATTAATACTGCAAATGGCGAGTATCTCGGTTTTTGAATTTCCTTGTGACGATTAGTTTTATTTAACTTTCATATATGGGCGAGCGTAGGTGCAACTTTTCTATTGTATACATCTGTCAATATGGTCAGACCACCGACAATCACATACGCGGCACCGGTGTAGTGCAGCACGTCTATTGCGAGAATGAAGAAACTGAAAGCCCTGGAGCACAAATTTATGCGCCTCATATCAAATTCTGACTGCCACACATCCCTCATAGACCTCTACGCACGTTATCACGACATTACCCCAATAACGGGCTAGTTGCAGTTTATATCAGTTTAGATGTTATCAGCTTTATAGTCAAATTGTTTGAAAGATAGTACTTACATAATTTTTCTATCTAAATTTAACTAGTTGCCGAAGTAGAGTGTTTACAACGGAGCTGGTACTGCCCCCACCACTATTCTGTAACATCACTCGGGGCGGGGGCAGGGTGGGGGTAATTAGGGTGGTGGTAGTGTGACGGGGGGCATTTAGTGGGATGATGGGTAATTAGAGTAGTGGGAGGCAATTAGACTGGCGGTGATGGGCAGAGTGAAGGCGGGTAATTAAAGTGGTGGATAATTATAATGGTGGGAAGTAATTAGAGTGGTAAGAGGTACTTATATGTAGTGAGTATAAGTATTGGAATGGGGTAATTGTTAAGGTGGGGGTAAGCTTACTCTGATTAAAGCAATATATACATGTGATATAAACATATTAAATGAAACATAATATTAATAGGTAAATACTTCCTATACATTGTGAGTGGTGTTTCTGATGTACATGTGTATATTTCAATCTGCAAATCCTTATGTACTCTGAAGAAAAAAATTAGAAAATAATAAAATATAGAAAAGCATATTTCTTGCTCATTCAACGTTTATGAGATACACCATTGTTAAAAACATAAACACACAATAAATTCTTTGTTATCTCGCTCATGTAATGAAAGTGTAACCACAGGTACAGTACACTAGGTAGTTATTTACGTTCTTCACATCTTATTATGCTTAGTAACGCACGTATAAAATTAGGAACTATCCAGCGGTGAGATGTAGAAAGAGTACTTGATGGAGACCATCTGGTGAGAACTCGACAATATTTAAATTTAATGAACATTTTTAACATTTATTTTCTCGGTTATCCTTGCATGCGTAGTTGAATAAATATTTTGACATGGGTTAGGAAGATGTATTCATAATTCATAGATCTAAATGCTAACATGTATTTTAGAAATACACTGTATGCAATAGTTAAATATAAAACAATATAGAGCAGTTGTTATAGTTGAAGGGGTTAGTACATAATTATAGAATTATAACAGTAAGTAGAGTAAATTAGAATTATGAATAGTTTGTTGACTTAATCTAGTTCCATTAAATTCATTAAACCAGTTTAATTAAGACTACATATATCGGACAGATTTTTAAGAAATTCTGATTCAGATTTTGAAACTTGATCTTGCAGATATGCAATAGCTTTAAGTAGTTTTAACCGCAACCGCATTACAATTTTTCGGTATTGTGTTAATTTGTCGGATTTTTACTACTACTATTATGCAATAAAGAAAGACATATGTTCGTGTATTTTATAAGAGAAAGAAGAAAATAGATATTTAATCATTATTATCGGATTAGCGTCAAGTTTGTTCAGATTTTCCTCAAATAAATGACAGAGCTTTTATAAATTGTGTCCAACATGCCCTTATTGAAGAGGAAAGTTGTGGAAGTGAACTGGATATTTCATATAGTTTTCAATAGGTAAAAATGCAACGCGTTTAATTTTTGGTAGATTCTACTTTGAATTATGAAATAAATGAAGTACTGAAATAAAATAAACATTCAAAACGTAACTTCCTATTATTATTTTTGCCACAATTAATTACAAAAATATATATGCACCAAAAAGTTTAATATTGTTATGTGCCGGCCTCTTACGGAGAGAGGTTTAATCCTTGGTAGCAGGGTGAAAGGTGGTATGTCTAATTAGCTACCATAGGATAATAGTTCGCCAGTCGGCTGAGGTAGCGCTGCGCTGCCTCATAGAATATATGAAAATGCTAGAAACGTTGCGAAGAATAGACTGGATGCATCGAGAATGAACGCTCCGGATATATAAGAAACGGACCCAACGCACGGACTTCAGTACAGTTCTGAATGAGATGAGTAGTGATTGGATAAGGTAAAGAACAGTAATAAGTTGTGAATTCTAGTAATGAGACTATAGCAGAAGAAAGTTATAACTAGTATGTTATTGCAAGGACTAATTATTGTAATTTAGTGATAATAAATCAGTGGTTAGTGAAAATTCTTGTTGCAATTGTTGAACCTACGCTTGGAAGTGTTTACTACATGGTGTAAATTTGAACGATCCATGCTATGTGTGTCTGATGGACGTATTGTTACTGTTGCTAAAATGGATAATAAGATGTTCATTTTTGTAATGAAGCTAATTTTAAATGGAAAATTTGGTATACGTTTCCAGTTTAACTTTGTGTCTGAAGTAATATGTTTTGATTTTTATCAAATTCGGTTGTTTTTAGTAACCAGGTAAAGTTTTAATTTCCAACTGATTGCAAGTAGTTTAAACCGCGAGAGTTAATTAATTAAATTAGTTAACACTCGAAATTAGCAATATAAACCGGCTTCAAAAATTACAATTTGATTTACAATGATCGTTATTAATACGGGGACTTTTAAATTCATTCTTTTTTCGAAATAATAAAAGTAATTTATTTGCTATCGATCCCAGTTACATAAATTGTATAGAAATTATTATTTATATCAATTGACGCTACCGGTTATAAGCATTCTGCTACTCTGACGATTGATGACTGCTTGGTTGACATGTGACCGCGCAATGGGCGCCAGACAGGATGAATTCTAGCCCATCACGAGGATATCCTGCTACGGCCCGCTGCTAAGGGTGTCTTTGGTTTCTCACACCCCACCTAAGTAGTCGACTATTTGCTGAGAATTCACTATTCTGAATTCATATCTATTTTGTGTTAATTTTGGAATATTTTCGCCAATAATTTGTCTTTGTTATATTTTGATAAATTCTGCCCTAAGCAACTTGTAACTTTAAATTAACCGATCGTGTCTAGTAAATCCGGGAAGATATTTTACCATGAATAATACCCTCAGAAAATGCTGCCTTTAAGTGGGACACTCCAGCGGTGTTACGCCGAAATTTTGTATTGTAAACTGCAACTTTTATTAAAATTTTTCCAAACGACTATTTTTCCGTGAAATTCTCAGTCGGGGATGCTGTCTTTAAGTGGGACACTTCACCTGAGACGAACTGTAATAAATTAATACCATACATGATCGTAATAAGCAAAGACAAATTAATGTCTAGTAAAATAAAACTTGACGTTTGAACCTGTTTGTTATATAAATTTTCTGAGCAATAGTAGTTACACCGGGTTCTTGTCCGTGAAATTCTCAGTCGGGGACGTTGCCTTTAAGTTGGACACTCCAAGTGAGACGTACCATATTATGCTTCCATTTGGGGTTGTTGCCTTTAAATGGAACATTTTAATTGAAATGTATCGTTACTTAGCATTTCTAAAACTAAATTTAAATCCACTTGTATTGGTCCTAAAGTGCAAGTTGTAGCACTGATGTAGCGACTTGAAGGGTTCGATGCGACTGATTCAGACGTAAAATACAAATACAACTGCTGACACTAATTGGTATTGACTGGACGTCGTTACACTGTCTTAAAACTAACACTCCTTATAAATAATACTTTGTTAATTAACCTGAAAGGAAAGTTTGATTAAGTTTACTCAGTAAAACAAAATGGTAAGAAAGGATATTTAGGTAAATGTATATATTGGGTCTTTTTAGATAATTTTGTTACAGCTACAAATTCCAAATATATAAGTATAAGGATAACAAGTGTAAAAGTTCAACAACAGTGTCGGTCCATACCATACATGGTGACGATTAGAACGACTCGGACAATGCAGTCTCTAATTACCATCCAATATTAAGTTTTTAGCAAAATGATTGACATCAAGACATTCAATCAAGAGTTCAATATTTACGACTATGTGGGCTTTTAGCTTGCCTGTCTTTATGCGTATTTAGAAAATCGCAAATAATTTCGAGCGCTCATACTAGAGCTTGATAATGCTTGAATCACAGTAATTCAGAATACTAGAAATTATTTTACATTCATATGTTCAGACAAGACGGTCCCATGCATTATGTACTGTACATGGTAAGGATATTTTTGTGACACCGAATCACTGAGGAATCGCCTAAGGGCAATCACGACGGAAAACGTATAAATTTACTGCCAAAATTGATACAAAAATGAAAAATTTACCTTTGTCCTCTTATTCAATATTATGCCTAAGATGCAGTGCTACACAACGCCGACCGGTTCCTAATATTTGTATTCGGAAGTAAAAATTGGTTTTTAAGGTAGTTGCTAAATTTCGTTATAGTTACGCAAAATTTATTCTATTAGATTTTTTGATGATTTCAAGTGTGATGAGTTTAGATATGTTTTGGTGGGTTCTTTGGCATAAACACGTAACAATATATTATAATTTATTTTCTGAAAAGCACTGCAATATGTTGGCAAATAAATTTATCAAAACTTTACGGTATTTACAAATTTCTTATTTCATTTTTGAGATTCGTCGATTTTTGAGGGTATCTACTTTAAGCCATACAAAAACAACACAAACAAAACAACAAAACAAAAACAAACAACAAAAATTTCAGTTACGGATTATATTCTTTATTCGGCGCATTTGTAAATAATCTTACCGTGATTTACTTTACCTACCTACTATGTTAAGCATCTTCCTAAAAATTTGCATTGTTGTTTACTTGATCTTACTGTGACTAAATAACATTGTGGCCAACTACTAGTTTCCATTACATCCAGCAAAAGTAGAGTTAGAGCAGTTTCTCATCCAGCCCGCCTTTTGTATGTCTCTGCCGGCGTGATTAATCGTACTCAAAGTGTTGGAAGTCGGCCCAGCGAATACTATTTGCTATCGGACGTCCATCATTTACATTCTTCCCTCCCCGAGGACGTTGTAAACAGCCGACAATTCGATTATATGTATCAATCTAAATGACGTATCAGATTTATCTGGGTGTGGTGTGAAATTTGACTTATCTCCCCATTTCACATTTATCATTCTGTGCGTGGAATAATTTTTTCGCTTCATAATCTAGGGAATGTAATTAATTACTGCAACGTGAAACTTTACGCTGGAATAAAATATTATCTCATATTTGAAATAGTGAGAATAATGAATTACTCACAGGAATAAAAATGTAGAATTTTATACTAAGTTGCTAGTTATAAATATAAATATATTCAGCATATTGCAATAATGTATGAAAATATAACATTATATTGAATCCAGAAATTGAAGGAAATGTTAAGAGCTGTTCGGAGTGTATTAGTCATCCATGCTTCCAATTTTAATTGTAAATGACTTCACGTCAATAAAATGATGCAGCCTAATGTACGGTGTGCTTGGAAAAAGAGAGAGAGAGATGTAATAGAATATGACATTGGACAAATTTATTATACCTAATCTTTAAATTTCTCGGTACATTTGAGGACATTAGGGCTAATTTTATTCTAGTTCTACAAAAGGGAAAATGTTTATTTTAATAATACCTATGTGGGATGATAAGAATTATTTTTGCAAATCAAAAATAGAAGAAAAAAATGTTTTTTTATATATACTGTTTTGTTTTTCGTCATCCGACATTGTAACATGTTTTTAATGTCTTTTAGTGGAAGCCGTTTTTTAAAATAATGATTTATATGAGAGTAAATTGAACCGTCTTTCCGGCTTATATCCGGAGCGCTCTTAAATACAGGAATCTCAATGATTCAAAGAGGTCACAAAAGGATTCAAATTATTTCTTTATTTTAAAAGTATTATTTAAGAATATGTTTGTCGTAAAGTTATCTTTAGCTGGTCGAGAAATTAATTTTAGTTCAAATGGGACCAAGGGTCGAGGACCTTTTATTTTGGAGTTACAGCTAGGGCAACGGTCGATAATTTGAATACATGAGATTTGGGATCACTTTGAAAATTGTCGAAATTGAGATATGTTGTAGTTAAGAGCTTCTTTCGAGCCTTGATCCCAATTGAACTTTTCATCGGGAAGGTCTGAACTACAGACATATCTCAATTTCAACCATTTTCACCGGGATCCCAAATCCCATGTTTCTGTGCGGGATCCTTTATTCTAGAATGTAAGCTATCCATGAGAAAGTACTGAATTTTATAATTTTCAAATCAATAATACTAAGAATAATCCTAAACAAATCTGGACTAACTTAAAGTCATGGGTAGTAATGAAGGATAATATTCCACGAAGATCTTTCTATTGCTGATGATATCAACAATTATTTTATGGATTCTATAGCAAATATAAAATCTAATGAGGGACATAACGATTTATTTTTAGAAACAAAGTTTATGGACGACATTTTATTTACTGTTCAGAAAATTGCAAATATCATTAATAAACAAAATCCCACACTATTGACCCAGATGGAATATCGGCAAAAAATTTACAACTTGCACTACAGTGGATATCAGCACCATTGACCCATATTATTAATATATCATTAGAACTAGGCTTTCTTCTTTCTCAATGGAAAACAACAAAATATCAAGCCTATGCACAAGAAAAACAAGCCTGAGTAACTTAGGGATCTATTTGGTATTAGCGTGCTTTCTGTTCACTAAAAATTGCAGAATCAGCTATACCGGGTGTCAATGGTATAGCTTCTTCTCCTTGTTTTTAAGAATATCGGAATGAAACTTGGTAGATGTATTATATGACCAATAAGACACTTTGTGGCATACCTGTCATTTTTTCCCACTTCTGGTTTCACCGGAAATGACCTCAAATTTTGATTTTTAAATTTTAAAATTTGCTTTTGGGCACATCCACCGATTTCTTAAAACATCCGCTATTTTATGGTACTACTCTACCATTAGGATTCCATTCGAAAAAATTAAGTTTTGGTAAAAAAAACTGTTCAAGTCAAATTTGATATCCCACAAAATACATATTCTCAAATTGTAATGCTCGAATTGATTTTTCTGGCATCACATCGGTCCATTACAAATAATTCTTTGCTGGTCATAGCACAAATTTATCAGGCCTTGCCCATTTTACCCCTTGGTGAAACGCCCAAGGGGATGAAAGAACTCACAAGATATGCCAAATATATTTTTTTGGAATTTAAATAAATTTTTAAATTGTTTCACTTCTTTAATATTATTATTTGTATTTAATATATTATTCCATTAATAAATATAATATTTGTAAATTTGATTTAAAAAATGTGTACGTTTATTATTGCATAGAAGTTGTTAATGAATATTTAGGTTATTTGATTAGAGCAGCCTACTAAATCTTTAAAAACATTATCGGTATCAATAACGATTGAAATGCATGAACGTAAATTTTATTTTTTATCACGAAAACGGTGGGTAATACGGTATTTTTTAAAGAGAAGGAAAAGTTTTAGAATCAACAAAGGAATCAATAAATATTTTATTCTGAAATATAAAATGAATGGATTTTAAAAATATTTTTTAAAAATATATTAGGGGTTGCCCATTCCACCCCTTAGTGAAGCACTAAGGGATGAAAAAAAAATCACAAGATGCCTTTCAATAAGTGTAGTAGATATGCAAAATATTTAGTTTTTTGGAATTTTATTTCTTGAGTAAAAAAATTAAAATAGTTTTTAACGTACCCCTTTAAAGGGGCTATAACTTGAAAACGAAGGGGTATTTCGAAAAATGTTATATGAAGAACCCCAATTAATTTGGGCTAAGGAATCTACAGTTAATTTTTTTCTACTTTGTTTCCGGACACCCTGTATATTTTGTTAAATATATACTTAGTCCAATTTTGTCGCCAACTTGATTGCAATAAGTCGTCACTAGATGGAGCTATTCGCAAGTTGCGGACAACTCGTGTCTGTAATTTGATGACTATAAAAGGCTAGTGAAGTGATGTTGTGCATTTGCCTATGCCGCACTGATGAGAGCTAACAAGCTCGAAACTAGTCTAGAGGATAATAATACATGTGGTAGAAAACCCAAATAATAGGAAAGAAGACGTGTGGCAAGTTATAGGACATTATTTTCAATTGATTTGGAAACGCACATTTTGCACCTTGATTGATGGCAATGAATCGATTTCCTTTCATACGAAATAGTGGAATACTGGACTGTCGTAGGTATATTTTTATTTTACTACATTTTTATTATTTTTGTAAAAAAGAATTGATATCAAAATATGTACGAGATCTAAATAACAGGATCTCGCACTATTATAAAATAGCCCGCACAAGAACAGAATTACAAAAAGAGAAAGCCAAGGCGCGATTCGATAGGCATGTAACGGATAATTTTGAATTTAACATAGGTGATAAACTTTATGTAAAAGAGAGCCAGATTAAGAATAAGCTCGGAAATAAATTTAATGGACCATTCATAATTAAAGAAATCCTAAGAAATGCCGCTATACTTTTTAACCCCGACCTGAACAAAGTACAAAAACTAATTTTGATAGAATGAAGCCATACTTTGAAAATTTATTTATTTTCAGGTTTCTTCTACTACTTAAAACAGTATCACCTCTATACTCGATCGAGAGTATCAACAACCTAGGAATATACTATCACGAAGAAGACCGCATTGAAATCTCAAATGACAAATGGACGCTTTTAGTTTACAAAGACATAGAACCAATCAAATAGACTCTTCACTACAATAATAACATTTTAAATGACATTATAACGACGTTCGAAACTGACAACCCCCGTATTAGATCGTTTCGATCTGAAACACACATTAGTCTTTTAACCCAAATGTCACAATCATTAGAATTAAAAGTTGAAGAAATATTGGAGGACACAAAACGCTATAAACGTGGCATTTTAAATGGAATAGGGACAGTATGGAAAGCTATCACAGGCAATTTAGACGCCTCTGATGGTCAATACTACACAAATTGTATTAACAAACTAATGAGCGACGAACATCAATTAGAAAACCTACTAAAAAACCAAATTTCGGTAACAACTTCAGTAATAAGAAGTTTTAATTCAACTATCCAGAAACTAAAAATAGACGAGGAAACCTCTGAAAAAAACATCTGACTTTCAGGAAATCGAATTTTCAATTTACGATATTTCAAACGATTTAACGTCCATCGAATGAAAATTACGAGTACTCGAGTTATGTGAATGCTTAATGGACAGTTACATGTTTCTAGAAAACAATTTAGATAATATTTTAAATTCAATCACGTTTGCTCGATTAAAAATCTTACATAGTTCGATAATTACTCCGAAAGATCTGGTCACTTCTCTTCAAGAAATATCTCAGTCTTTATACAAAAACAACAATAACTCTACAAATTTCAAATATTGCTCAATATTTTGACATAATAGAACTCCAAGCTTTTCAGGCTGGAACTAAAGTAATATTTGTTTTAAAAATTCCGTTAACAGAACCAGAAAGATACACCCTTTACCACCTTTATCCCATTCCTATATTAGATAATCGAACAGGACTTCATCATATCCTGTCAACAATACATAAATATATAGCCAATGACGATGATTCTTTGTTATTTGTACCTCTCCCAGATGTCGACAACTGTAAAACACAAAATCCAAGTACAAGACTTTGTTCGAATGTGCTTCCGTACCCCATCGACAGTGATGTGATATGTGAAGCCCAAATACTAAGACAATTAAGTGTAGTGCCCCGGATTTGTCAATCAAACATTCTATTCGCTAAAGACTATAACATAAAAAACTCAAAATCAATAAGTGGCTAATATTAATCTCAGGCAATTTACCGGTTACAGTGAAGTGCAATAATAGAGACGTTACGACGAAAATAATAAATATGAACTCTATTTTAACCCCACAACCAGAGTGAGAACCATTTGTAACCAAAAATATTTCCTGGTTCACTTAGTTAACCATAGCTTTAGTTATTACGCTTATTATTTTGTATATAACCTGCAAATGTAGAAGAAGAAGAAGGGATATAAAAATTGACATCACCCCATCAAACGATCAAACACTGCAACCCCCACAACCAAAATCTAGGTTACTACGTGGATATGGACATCTAATACCCAAAAGAAGACCCAGTGTAAATATCCGAGAACCTTCTGAAGACATCGCATTAAATTCTAGTTTTAGTAAAGATTATGCTCAAAAGTTGATCCATAGCATCAAGTTTTTATAAAGAAGGGAGCTGTTATATTATATTTTAACCATGTACATATTTTATTATTGTTAAGTCCCTAGTCAGTAAAGTCTCACAAGTAATACAATACCGTTACTGATAAAATTATAAATTGTATCATATTTTCTTTTGTTATCATTGTTATTTATTTTTATTAGCCGTTACTCGACTCCGAGTATAAAAATGTTACAGTCGATAAATTGTGTACAATCAAAAACAAGTAAAAGGTGTAGTCTATTGTAATTCCCATTCATCTACGGTGCACACGACTATGGCTATAGAGGCCAATTCGGGAGAGCACATGTCGACCGCAGTCAGGACAAACATAGACCTGGTTAGGTCTTGGATTCGGCCTTCTTGCAGCAACATTTCCTTGATAGCTGGCCACAACCCCTCGCCATTCGGTTCTGTCCGCTGCAAGTTGTTCCCATTGCTCGTCTGGAATACCGCAGGATTTTAGATTTTCATGGAGAACGTCTTTGAACCTCTTTCGTTGACCGCCACGCCTTCTTCTTAATACGATATTTTAACTCTTTAAAGTCACGTACCAGTTTTGGGTTACTCTGAGAACTGCAAACAAAATTATAATTTAGTTTAATCAACATTATTGTCAAATCAGCGTTTCAAATATTATAAATGGGACTGAACAGCATGCGCTCTTCAATCTGCATTATTGTATAGCTCAGTTTTCCTCGTATCCGAGGCTCACAAGTATTTCAAACTACTGTTTTAAACCTCATAAAGCTATAAACTCGCATTCAACAATAATATTAAGTGTTTAACTATTGTGCACTATAACAGAAGTAACAATTGTAATTTTAATTCATAAATTTGTTTTTCAAAACTTAATCAGTGAAAATCAAATCTAACATATATATTCATGCAGTAAATTTATTACAATACATAACGATAATTCTAGTTGAGTGTAAGACCAGTCTTTCTGATTGAACTCCGCCAAATAAACACAATACTATTATTATCATTATTATTAATTTCTGGTTAAAGTCGAAGATGACATTATCTGTTATTCCATTATAATTCTGTGATGTGAACAATTCGCAGCATTAAATTCCAGTAGAGTTGCTAACCCACCGTGTACATTGCCTCATAAATCTATTCGTCCACTTCCAGATAATTGCTTAATCTGGTGTTGTAATATATCGCACTTCCTATTACGC
Source organism: Leptura quadrifasciata (assembly GCA_963675555.1). Taxonomy (NCBI): domain Eukaryota; kingdom Metazoa; phylum Arthropoda; class Insecta; order Coleoptera; family Cerambycidae; genus Leptura; species Leptura quadrifasciata. Next base: position 184,601,224 of record OY776673.1, on the reverse strand, counting down.
ATGCAATTACAAAGTACCTCATTTATAACTAAAGTTGCGTGAGTACACACCCTTTGGAGGATAATCCACGGCCTACCAGGATATAATGCATATCCAATCTACCAGATGTACCTTTTAGATGAATTGAATCGACACGGCATCTTCCGTTCGCTCGTAGCTTTTTATATTTAAAACAAAGGCCCTCATCTCGACGGGACTCGCTACTTCTTTCTCTCCAGGAGCATAATCTGCAAATTATCTGCATTCTTAACAATATCTGAACCTCCACTTGCAGTGACGTAACTTCGAGGGAGTCAATAGAACAATAATGCGAAGGCTGCCCTCGATTATGTCTATATATGTTATACCATAAATAAAACAGCAGTATGATTTTGTTAAATTTTTCTAACGATTATTGTGCAAACGAAATTCTCGAATACTTAACCAGAATAATTGTTATATTTCTCTTCACGCTAGATAGAATATAGACACGTAATATAAAATATCATAAACACTATTAGTCCAGTAATTATGTGCCGTAATTACCTTTAGCTTGAAAATTTTCAAAATTTTCAAGCTAAATTCAAAATTTTTAATTTGCCACTTCGTATTTTTGCAGCCGGTGCCGGCCGCTATATTCTAATAAATTGCGAACAAAAAAGATATTTTTTAAGATATCTCATTACTCGTTGCTTTTACAGCAAAAGAGACAGACTTTTTGTATAATATGATATACTGGACATGATTTTATCATATCGTTCTTAAATTGAGCTCGATTCGGAGATTTTTTTTATAAATAAGGGATATTGTTCGTGTAAACCACGTATCAGAAATATATGTTTGATAGTGGTAGTTACTCTGAAAACATAAAACTCTTTCTGGATGTGGACCAGTGACATTAGCGTGTCTATAATAGCCGCATGGTTAAATATATTCCATATATGGTTGTTGTATTTATCTTTTACGTTTGAAAATACTACTTTTTTATTTAAGTATATATTAGTATATAGTAAAATTTGCCATCATGTGTCTGTTAGATTATGCTTATATGAAATTCTTTTTGACGTTACGACTAACAATTTTTGTGATGCTTTATTGAGGCCCTTGAATATTCATCATACCCAACTGAAATTTCTTCTACTGATTCTTCGTCTAATTTGCTTCAGTTGATATCAGGAACATAACCATAATACTTTGCCCCGCAAGGTCTAATATAACTGGCATTTGGTTTGCAGCCATTCCACAATTCATATGGGGTCTTTGATACTAGTATATTCTCCACCTAGATCTGAAGAAAATTTTAGCGGTTTTCTTGAAAATTTGTTCTTTATAATCCCAATATATTCCTTGTATTTATAGTATACTTCTGATTTATATTTTAACAAATAAATGACTCTGTATCTTGAATTTCAACATATATTTGAATGCATCTTTTGCTACCTGATGATACCGTTTGCATAGGACCGAAAATTTTTGTATATATCAATTCCAAATCTTCTTTTGTTTATGTATTGGACTTTTTTGGAAATGAAAATTTTCTCTCACACTCATATCACATAGTAACCACAATCCTTCATTTCCACACCTTTCACCAATTTGCACTTATATGATGACCACAAGATCTAAACCAATAATACAAGCAGTTATCATGTACATTTCTTATCGTATTCATTGTATATGGTTCTTTTATATGTATTGATTGTTACCAGATGATATACTGATATCAATAGTATTTCGTTCATGTTTCAAATAACATTCCTTTTCGTGAAATTCTGTGATAAAACCTTTTTCAGCTAACTTGTTTACTGACAAATATCTAGACCAGTTTTCGGCATATAGTACATATTTGAAACTGTTGTCGATATATGTTCATTTTTACTATTTATTAACTTAACTTTTACCGCATCCATACCGCTAGATATGTGCTCCCGCCCATCAGCAACTTGAATTTTCGATTTATTTAAGTTGCGAATCAAACTCCACTAAACATCGTTGTTTGCAAAATGGCAAGTCGCACCTGAATCAATTATCGAATTATTCGATATGCTTTTATTTTTTGTCGTAACCGCAAACAACATTTCCATTTCTTCATTAAGTGCGCCCATTTTTTCAGCTTTATTACCTTTATTTACTCTCTTCTGTAACCATGATTTATACTTTATACAACATTTCTTAATATGGCCGCCTTTTTTTATCAGAAAACGTTTCATGCAGTTTGAATTCACTTTCAAAACGCCAATACTTGATATATTTTTGGCCTTCCTCTCAGTGTGTTTTTTTTCCTCAATTAATCTTGCTTTCACTAATGACACAGATAATTTAGTACCATTTTGAATCAGCAATAAACCTTTATCGTAGAAAACTTGCAATTGTGCAAATTAAACTCCTATTGATCCAGTTTTCAGACAACTTTTCTTCGCCAAAGTCAATTAATTTTTGGTACATATCTGTCAACCAATAACCATGCATTCCTATGTTACCATCATCAGCCAATCTTTTTGCCCATATATCTTGTATTATCTGTACACTGTTAATGCTACTACCTCTTCGATGATAAATTTTAAGGGCTTCTTCCACGTTCTTTGCAGTATTGTGTTTCCGTATGTGTACCATCTGATTGTTCTCGATCAATTGCATAATTCAAACGCATGCCTGACTTTTCTTCTTCTTCCAGCCGTCTGTTTTTGAATCAGGTTTATTTTCAGTAATGACCTCTCAACAAACCTGTTGTGTCAGCATCATTTTCCTTCGAAATTTCTATACAAAGTAATTATCATTGTTTAATTTATCAACAATTAGTTGACTTTTAAAAGATATCATTTCACTTTATATTAATGTTTTAAACATCTTTATTTTACACAATTAGCCAATGCTGGGCGTGGGCCTATTACTTGTCTTGAAAATATATACATATGTTTTTATTAATGTTCTGCATACGTGGCAAAAATTTGAGTAGCTGTTGCAGTACTAAATTTGTAAATATTAGCACCTAAAATTCCCATTTTAACATACTAATGGCCGCTTTCTTAGAGCCCTCAGTTTTTAAAACAAGAATGCTGATTGGCTTAGGAGGCTGCACTGCCGGTGAGTGTATAATAGTTGAACTGTCCGTAAAAGGCAATTGTTATTATAATTTTTCCAAAATTATCTAAGCTATAATTTTGTTTTATGTTTTTAAAACTGGTAAATAAAACACTTACAAATTAATTAAAAAACAATGTTCCACATATTTTAGTGAATATAACTTAGGTTATAACTATAAAATAGATTTATTTGAAACTATTTTTGTAAGTTTTGTTAAACTAAAATTGGTGGAACGTCGGTTTTTTTAAATTTTGTTTAGATACCCTACACCCACAGTTATAACGTTTAAAATAAATAATGTAAAAAAAACAATGTTCCACCTATTTTAGTAAACATAACTTAGTTTAAAGCTTTAAAATAGATCTATTTTAAACAATTTTTAGTCATTTTATTAAACTAAGATGGGTGGAACATTGTCATTTTCACAATTTTATTTGTAAAAAACAACGTTCCATCTATTTTAGTGAACATAACTTACGTTATAAGTGTAAAATAGATTTATTTTAAACAATTTTTATTAGTTTTAATAAACTAAAATAAGTAAAAAAAAATTTATCCTTCTGTATTTAATTATATAACACCTGCAAATATATTTATAAAATACGTTTCACCTGTTTTATTACGCAAAACTTTATTTATAATAATAACTGTAAACAATAATTATCAGTACCTTTTACTAATATTAACACAAAATTATAATTAAACTTATATACCATATTATTATTTTTGATTATTTACTTACTCTAATTGATATTGGTAATATTAAAAACACAATTATTATAAATAGTTATTGGACAATTTGAACCTTCAGACAACGTGTTTTCACTAATTTCAACTGATTTATGAAAAACGTTTGTCGAAAAATTAGTGTTAGAGGCGTTACTTCTCATGGACTCAATTATATTTTGACGATGTTCAGTATCTTAATTGATTTTTCTGTTACTATATCCAGTTATTTTAATAAATTGCTGCTCACCAACTCCTTTTTAGGTAGGTTAAAAACAGCTGTAGCTCTGGTTGATTGATTTGTCACTTTATTCTTTTTTACAGAATTTAACGTGGTATAATTTTTGATATACCATAAACATTCATGGCCAACTAACCTTTCATTTTTCATGTCTCTAAATAATCTTATTGTCAAATAAAAATTGATTACTTTTAAATTTTTTAGGTGTGAAATTTTCGTACTGAATCTCCCACGTGCTTGAATTAATAACCGAAAATAATTCAAGCCCCTAGGGAGATTACAAGTGATAATTTTCTTACGGTTTTCTTCAAAAGCTATTAGAAGAATGAGTAAGAATATTTTCTCTAAAAAAAATTACAGCGGTATTCGTTTTTCTGCAAAATACCTTGAAAATTCGTGAGTTTCAGTCGCTCTCGGCTTGCCTCATAGTACAATAAAATTAATCTATCGTTTGGATTTTACTTCTCAGGGGATAATTTTATGATCAATTGATGGGGAAAAATGCCAGGAATAACATATTAAAATATTTAAGGCTTGGGTGTTTTAGCAATTTTGTAAATAAATAAAAACTATCAATAAATTGGTCTCACTCGACTTTAACACGGTACAACGGCCATAAAATGCTTCTAATAATTAAAAATATATATATCACGTTGTAGAGCAAGAAATTCTCTACAATTTTGATACGGGAAATACCCCTCTATGATACTTAATTTTTTTATCAATTTTTAAAGATTTTTTTGCCAAGTGCAGCACGCGCCGTTCCGCCATATCGCCGTGGCTGCAAAGGCCATCTGACCAAACGAAAACAACTTGGAAAAACTCTAAAAAAAATTGATTTATAAAAATTAATCATCGTAGAGGGGTATGTCCCCTATCAAAATTGTAGGGAATTTCTTTCTCTACAACATGATATTTCTTTTTTAATTATTAAAAGAATTTTATGGCTGTAGTACCGCATTAAAGTCGATCAAGGCCAATTTGTTGATAGTTTTTATTTATTTGCAAAATTGCTACAATACCCAAGTCTTGAACATTTCAATATGTTGTTCCTGACATTTTTCCCCATCAATTGATCATAAAATTATCCCTGAGAAATAAAATCCAAAAGATGTGAAAAATTTGTCTAGATTTATTGTACTATCAGCTAAATTGGTAAGCAGAAGTTAGTAACTTAGCAACGTTAATTTTACGCGGTAATATTCAAAATGCTGTCAACGCACATATTATGTCAATAAATGCGAGTACTTTACAGATATTAATAAAATATGGATTATCGTAAGAATAAAATTTGATGTTTGTGGTAAATCTACCAATTTTTGATCTCGAACACATTTTTTATACTTTGCTAGAAATCAGAAACTCATGTTCTGATGAGCATAAAAACGAGACATTGCCAGATTGAGTCAAGCGACGCAGTAAGTTTATTTCTGTATGTGCAGAGGGAGTGAAGCGAAAAAGTGCCGTGCCTGTCAACAAGTTTTTATTGTAAACATAATAGTTACATAGTGGAGATCCTTTTGTAGATTGGGAAGGACTGCCTTTTGAGAAAGTCCTTTAAGCCTTCTAATTCACTTTCTGTATACAGAGCACGGTTTTCGCCGATCCTCGACATCAACTTTTGTTGCCGTGAATTACCTGAGGTAATCCACTAAATCTAAAAAGACATATCAGATAAAACCTTGATCATGAACATCCTGTGAAATTCGTTAGAGTTAGGCAGCGAAACATGTTCAAATATAGCCTCTCCATCTAATCAATCTACCTTACTCTACCGTCAAGTAATGAGTTAGCATCTACTATTGCAAAAGATCTGTAACTGTACATTTAATATAAACATTATTAACAGCAAATAATATTAGGTGATGTGATTCTTTATCATTAGAAAGAATTTTTTTTCTCATCATGCTCGTAGAAAAAATGTTCCAAACACATGTCTTTTCTACACTCGACTGCCTGACCGAACTCCGCTTAGTATTGTTCGGTCCGAGAACCAAAATGGCCTTAGGTAATAATGGCAAATACATATTAATAGTTAATTAGGTAGCAAAAGTTGATAAACACAAAAATTACAAATATTCAAAAACACGTAGAATGAATTATGCACAGCATAATCCGACGAATTAATATAATACAATTAATTAACATAACTGATATTAACTTTACTTTCATTGGTTTTTAATTACAGTAAACTAGTTGAAAACATTGGAATTTGCAGGAATTTAATTTAATCTTCTCATATCCGTTTGTGTATTTTGACCGTATCGTTTCAATTCGCAAATAGTGAGTCTGCGATCAATTATATTAAATTGCAGACACTATTTTATTGCACATAAAATATATAATTTGGATCGTTAAATAGATATTACGACTCAATGTAGGTCGAACTCTAAAATTTATGGTAAATAAATATGTTTATCGGCATTGCTATTAGTTGATATGTTATCGATATTTGAATTATTAGATGTTCGCATTTGGCAATATGGTAGAGTTAAAAGTGATACCATACAACTCTATGGTATCAACCAGATCATGATGCAACCCTACATAATTTAATATTTATTATATCTCTTTGATTTATTAAGGCAAGTATGTTATAGCGAGATAAAAATAAAAATTTCGTGCAGAAATCCGTTTCATAATACGAATTCAATTATCGAGTAGAAAATATCTATGTCAGTGTGTATGTGTGTGCTGTTTTTTGTAAACACGATAATTTTTATTATATACTTAAAATTTCATACAAACGTAAAAAAAGAGCATAGGATACTCCCTATTGAAATTCGATCAAAATTTGTTGCCTCGAATTAGTAAACGACATGTGCAATAAGTGAGACCAAATGTCAGAGGGTACTCGTACCTCTCAAGTATTAAATTTTACAAAACATGTCAAAAATTAAACATTTTTAAATAATCTCTTAGTAGTTACAGTATACTGCGAGTACCTAACTTTTTGTGAAACTTACATATACAGTATTCAATCTGCTAGCCTTCGATATATATTTTAATATGATTCGCGACTCCATTACGAAATCGCTACAAAAGATTATTACAGACGATTTATTTGACTTTATTTTAAGAGCGTGATTTTGTGAAATTTCTGTTAATGGAATGGAAATATCTATATTAATTTGAACAGCATGTATCACTATATCTTTGACATTGGTACTCCTTAACAATTGTATCCTCAGCATACTGGTGCGTGTTGAAGATAATAAATTCTTTTTGAAAACTGGCGACGTATATAATAAGAAGGGAAGGCTCGTGTCGACCCCTGGGGTATACCAATTGTAATACTAATAAGTTGTAAATGCGCTTGTTAAACGACTACTTTTTGTCTCCTGTTACTTAGATATGGCCTTATAATTACTTAAACCATAATATATTACAGTTTAGCACGTAGTAGCTGATTATCAATGATGTCAAAAGCACGTGAATAATTTATTAAAGTTATAACAGCGATGTCTCTTTTATCCAAAATTTTGATTGCATCATTTATGACCTGGAGGACATCCATGGTAGTACTATGTTTTTCACGAAATGCCAACTTGTTTCCGGGCACATTATTATCGATCGTATAACTGGTAAATTGCTCATATACAATTCGCTCTAGGATTTTCAAGAAAATTGGTAAAATACTAAGACGCACATCAGTAACATTTTCTGGATTATTAAAAAATAAAGCAGAATAATAGACAGACAAGCAATCTTTCATTATTTATTTTTCAATTTATACACTGTAATAAAATCTGTATGGTTAAACCCTAATGCTAGGTTCTTCCCTAAAATGTTCACACAGATTTTCTTCTTCCTTCTTTTTGGAAATTGATTTGTTAGCTCCTAAGTCACTCTTATACATAACTTCACCAAGCACCTCTATTCATTGTCCAATCTTTTTGATGATTATTCTTTTAGACTGTGCAAAAGGGAAATACCAATCAGCAGTCTTTTTAACGACTTGTGGTGTAGCTTGCGTCCAGTTAAGTCCTGAATTACTTCTCCCACTCTCAAAACTGTAGTATATATATTGAAAAAATTTTCAAGACATTCATCAGGTTCCTTTATTATCTCCAACTTTCTAATTTATTTCCCCACATTTCCAAACACACGATCGGAATGTATAAATGACGATTTAATCACATATTGCACATGTGATTAAATTGTGAATTCTTTGGTTATTTGGAGATTATTCGTTTTGAAGTTCACTTGTCAGTGAAGATTCTACACTCTGAAACCTTGTCTAATATTTAAATGCAAAACACAATGGGGTATTGAATGTTTTGTAACTGTATTTAATTAATAAAACAATTATTATATTTTATTTTTATTTCTGTAGACCTATTTTATACGAAAATTTGAAGAGATTTATGAGGGGTCACAAATTATTATTTAGTCTTTAATTTTTAGTAGCTTTTACTAAAGTAGTCAGTTTAGATTTTGTTTTAGTAATAAATAATTTATTAATAAATAATACTAAAATAGAAAATTATTTAATGAAATGGCTGTTGAAAAAATTAAAAAAGTGTAATATTTCGACAACGATAATTAATTATATACATAGGAGTTATTCTAATAAGTATTAATGCCTTCTATTTATTTTATTTAGGAGATCAATCCATATATGGGAAACTAAAAATTATGTAAATTTCTGAAGCACATAATTTTTGCCCGTATTATTAAATAGATTTAAAACATTTATTCCATCAAACCTTTAATTATCATTGCACTAAATTTTAAAAAAAATGTTGTTGATATACTATATGCATATTTTTATTTTCAGAATCTGTAGTGAGTTTCGATTCCCACCTTCGCGGTCCTTCTTTCGTGATGGAACCTCCACCAAGACTGGAATTCTCTAATTCGAGTGGTGGTTGGTTGGACTGTTCTGCTTCTGGCAGTCCTCAACCGTCGATTGATTGGCTCTCGGTTGATGGCACCTCTGTTGGTGACGTATCTGGTATCAGAAGGGTTCTAAGGAACGGTACGCTTTTCCTGCAGCCGTTTGCTGCACATTCCTACCGTCAAGATATCCACAGTACAGTCTACAAATGTGTGGCGAGCAACAATGTTGGAAGAATCATCAGTAGAGACGTGCAAGTTAGAGCTGGTGAGTTCTTTTTATTACTAATCATATCGTGTTACTTTCCTAAGGAATTACCGGACTGCAACCAACAGCTATTCTCCGGGCTATGTGCTCACGTCAAGCGCTGAATTACTAACTAGAAACCAGTCAGGCTAGTATTTCAATTGCTATGCATTTCGACATTTTAAAAATTTCGTAATATACAATACCATTGAGGAGTTAGACTGAAATATTACGTTGAGTAAAGTAATTAAAATACTGTTTTTACTTTGCAAAATTTTAAGGTGACAGGGTCATCAACAATAATAATTATTAGCAATTAATCAAATTAAACTGATGTTTTAGAGAAACATTTACGAATATATTAATAACTTTCCCTCATTCTTGGTCTCAGAACCACCTAGGTGACCTTGGTTGCCCTAAAGGCCTGCTTAATATATTTTACAATAAAATAGACGAAATCGTAATGAAGTAGTATTTGAGAAACCACATGAATGTTTCTCTCAAATGCCCCGCAGTGGCAGCTACATCTGTGAAACAGGGTGATATATTTAAAATTACGATAATTAGCAAGCTATGTTAATAATAAATAACAAAGTAAGGCTTAATGATCCTTTTTATGATTGCAGATAGGAAGTTGTTAGGTTAAGGTCTATTTTTTAAAGAAAACTATATTTTTTTAAATAGTCAAATAGCTATTTAAAAAAATATAGTTTTCTTTAAAAAATAGACCTGTTGAAGAGCTATTTTACAGACAGATGCCTCCTCGTTGACAACAGCACCCGGAGTGTCAAAAAATAACTCTCTAACATTTGCTGTGTATAGCAGCTGTCATTGAAAAATGTCCATAGAACAAACAACCTCTACATTTCAATAATTTGTCGAGTCCTCAAGTTTCTGCAGTTACAGTAGAATCACTCTGTGCAAATGCAGTCTTTACTTGCAGATATTAATTATTAATTGCAGATTGGATTAAGGTCTATTTTTTAAAGAAAACTATATTTTTTTAAATAGTCAAATAGCTATTTAAAAAAATATAGTTTTCTTTAAAAAATAGACCTTAATCCAATCTGCAATTAATAATTAATATCTGCAAGTAAAGACTGCATTTGCACAGAGTGATTCTACTGTAACTGCAGAAACTTGAGGACTCGACAAATTATTGAAATGTAGAGGTTGTTTGTTCTATGGACATTTTTCAATGACAGCTGCTATACACAGCAAATGTTAGAGAGTTATTTTTTGACACTCCGGGTGCTGTTGTCAACGAGGAGGCATCTGTCTGTAAAATAGCCCTTCAACAGCTGCATGAAGTACACGGGTACCCCTCTACTCCTCGACAATAGGGCTCCATGGAGCCATGTTAAAAGCGTTTCTTACGTCCAATGCCACTGCCTGGCAGATCTTCTTATGCCACCAATTACCCGAGTTTGCGGAGCACGCCACTCGCATTACTTCCTGCACTGCATCAACCGTCAACATATCCTCTTTAAAGCAGAACTGATCATCAGAAAGCCCGCCTCTGGCGTTCAGCTCTTTGGTCACCAACTTGGCGCTGGTGTCTATCAAGCAAATCGGTCGTGGGGCCGTGCTCGGCAGCTTGCCTGTCTTAGGCACCAGCACCAGCACCGGCTTAGCGCGCTTCCATTGAGGAGGTATGATACCAGTCATCATGGTATTATTATATATTCTTACGAAATTGTCGGTGTAATGTCCCGCCGCTAGTTTAACCACTTCTGGTGGTATACCATCCGGACACGGAATTAGGTTTTAATCTAGCAGTCGCCTTGAGTACTTCCTCGTTAGTGACCTGTGGAGGTGGTACCTGCCACTGCTCGGTTTCCCAGATGGTCTCCGCCCGTTGCGGGAATAGTTCGTCAATAAGCTCGAGCATGCGCTTGGTGCTCAGTAACAACTGGGCTTGGACGCCAATCCGCTGGCAGATGATGCGGTAGCTGTCACTCCAAATATCGTTGGCGATGATAGCCCCCTAGCATCGCCGCTTAAATGTTTATATGCTTCTCCTTAGGCACCTTCTGGCTTGACGGTAGGTCTCGTAGCTGCTCTCTATGGCCAACAAATCGTCCGATTGCACAGCCTTCAGCCTCGCCAGTAGTCTTTTAGCTTTGAAGAAGTTGTCCCGCAGCGCTGCAACCTCTGGGTTCCACCAATACACAGGTTCCCCCCTCTGGTGGTCTACGGTAATGGGGGAAGCTTTCGCGTCCATTTGTCTTGTAAATTCTCTCCGCAGTTGTGCAACGACTGCGTTCTTCTTGGCAGAATTGTATCGCCATCTGGGTACAGCAATTTATGAGTTCTGGGTAGGCTCCTCTTCTAGGACCTCCTCCAACAGGTCGTACGCTATCATCAGATGGTCACTAAGGCTCACATCTTCGACGATACGCTAGTTGTGTATATGTTCGGCCAACCCCGACGATGTAAACGTTACATCGATCATACTCTCCTGCTCGCCCCTCTTAAACGTGGCCATGGAACCCTCGTTTGTCACAAACAGGTCATGCCCCGCAATCCACTCTGCGAGAATAATCCCTCTGGGTTTCTGCGTGGCAGAGCCCCACAGCGGATTCTTAGCGTTCAAATCCCCAGCGACAACAAGACCGCGGGTGACTATCAGCAAACGGATGTGGTCGGAGAGTTCTCCCAAGAAGACCTCGAATTCGACGAGGTCGCAATTCAGGGTCTTGTAACAGGAGAAGACCCCCCATTCCATCCGCGACGCACCATGCGATATCGTTACCACTGCCAGGATCATAAGCGCTTCTGTCATATACACGGATTGCGGCATCGGACTTCCGGTCTTTAATCCATTTATTGGTTCCATCAATACGTTTGATGTTAGGTTTAGAGACCAGGAGAATGTAGGCGTTGTAGACTTCCCCAGTGCGGTATAGGAGGTGATGGGCTTCCTAGAATCTACTCAAATTGACTTTCAGAATGCAGCTTACTCTGTGTACCTCTACTGGGGGTCCTGTTGGGGTTTCGAAAGGGCTGCTCCCATGCCCTAGCCTGTAAGAGCGCTCTGCGAAAATCAAAGCAGCTACCATCCTCAGCCTTATATCCATGTTCGGCACAAATCGGGCAACGTTCGACGTCGGGGCATGCCTTTGCCAGATGTCCATTTTCTCCACACCCGAAGCAAGTTTTGGTCCTATCTGGGTCTTTACAGTCCATGATTGCGTGGTCGCACGCCCAGCATTTGCGACATCTATTGATTGCCACCCGCTTCTCCACTGAGCATTTAACGAGCCCGATCCTTACGTCCTTCTGGGAGTGACTCTGCGTCGTCTTTGTTTACTCAGAGCGTGATTGCTTGTGTGTTCCTGGCGTTTGCTCTGAGTTTGCTCAGTTCATAGTTCTTGCCCTCAAGACTACCAATAATCTTCTCAATTGCAGTCACGACTTCCGCTCTATCAGTAGCAACATCCATACCTCGAATATGGATTGTCTCCATTTCGGCGTCTACTCCCACCGCGTGCAGACTACTTTGCTCCTTCAGATCACGTATCGCCTTTTGTAGGACCTCCATGGCTCCGGCATTCTTGTCCAGAGCGATAATCAACTTGCCCTCCTTCGTACTTTTGATCCCTCTAATGCTGTCACTGGCTGTACTGTCTCCAATGCGCTCCTTGACGTTGCTAAGCACCTCCTTAAACTCCTTACCCTGCTGTTCCACAATCAAGGCATGTCTGTCTCTGTTCCTGCTCTTCGTTTTTGTGGAATTACTCTGCGTCTGCTTGGCTATGTATATTGCTACGTCCTTAGTGACGCTATTATGGAAGATAGTCTCCACGAGCTTGCGGAAACTATTAAGATCTAGACAGTTAATGTGGTGTAATGACACTCGTCACTCATTGCCTCAGCCTTGACTTTGGATACCTTCTCCTAGATATCCTCAGTTGTACCATCGAATATCACATTAATGACCCTTCTCTTTGCAGAAAATGTTTTCGAACGGTCTTCTGTCGATTGCTCGATGACTTCAAAATCTTTACAAGTGCTGGCAAAGTCAGGGAATCTATATTTGTATATCTCCTGTATGCCTTTCTCCATTTTCGCGTCCTCTGGCACGACCAAAATGACCTTAAAAATTCAATCCTTCGTGTCTAGAGAGTTGCCCACAATCACTTCAGTGTTTTTAAACACATCCTGCTCCCGGTTCTTGTCGACTATCAACTTCCAGCCATCATAGGTGCTTATCCCCGCGAGAGAAATCACCATTGACTTGTTGCCGTGCCAGGGCATTGTCTGCGTGGCTGCATCTTTTATTGGGATTCTAGGTCCTATCCTCTCTGATTTGTGTTCCAGGTTAGTCTTGGTTTAGGTATCCGCATCGTAGCTGGGTATCTCCAGGTCCAGTTTATGCCTGTCGAGCCATTCCTTAATGAATAGTCCACCGAGTGTATCGACACCTTTCTTTAGCCTAACTGCTATGTATTTAATTTCACATTGTGTTAGGATTTTCAGCAATCTTCTTGTCCGGGTATTTACTACATCTGGTAACTAGTTCCCGAAAGAACAAAAACCTGGATCTTCTGCCTTCGCTGCTATTATAGACTAATCGGTCGCTCCAATGGAAGTGTCCAATATTTTCCTCTTCTTCCCAGAGCTTAGAGAATTACATCTGACTGACAATATTCAGCCTACTGTGGCGTAGGGCCTCTTCTGCGTGCTTAGCAGCCTCGCCCAAATTTCTCACGACGACGACTTTGCCTATCCCGGCATCTTGCTCCTTCTTTTCATCATTTTTCCTTTACTACGCTCATCACAGGGTTGCTACCCCTCCGCAGGCTATGCTGTAGCGAACTGCTTCTCATGAATACAGCAATATCTTCTTGTTTCAGTGCTTCCAGGTCCTTGTCCGTGCTAACGGTTGTTTTAATAGTGTTTCCATCCTGCTTATTAAATTCTTCGTTATCCATAAATGTCTCACGAAATGGGTCCAAGTATCTGTCGCCCTCCAGCAGTGAGCTCATACTGGAGGGAAGGCGTTACGCAAACATTTGCTAATTTCGTCATAAATCCCGACACTTTAAATGGACTAAAGTTCCTATTAATAGTCCCTTCATTTAACACATCCCTTGTTGTTACAGCCTCATCCCGACACAGCACTCGTTAATGTTCACTTGTCCTAAATTCACCACTAATTTAGGTTAGGTTGAAATGTTAGTGGCCCCCATATCGGACCCTCGACTATGAGCATTCGATCTATTGTGGCTCACTCCTAATTATATTTTACCCAATAAGTTCGCCTCTTTAATAAAGTTGATAAACTTGTTGAGTGGGGGAGTGTATAGGTTCTCTGGCAACAGCTGTCCTTTGTCAGATAATGCGAACCAGGTTCCTTCTGCAGCGGGACAAGTCCAGTATAAAAGCAGAGTTAGACTTCTTAGGTGTAACTTATTTAACTCTAGTAGTTTATTAGCTCTTGATTATTATAGGAGATATATAATAAATTCTTTTGAATGAGCTAATTCTGGTAGCTCCTGCTAGTGGTAGGGGGTTTTGCTCTCGGTCCAGTTTAAGATATTTATTTTGGCCCTACTCAAGAATATGCCAAAGACTGGTTCTGATCCTATGAATTTTGATGTTGCACCTTATGTCACAGAGCACAGTAACTACACAGAGACGAAGGTAAGCCTTCCCGCCAAAACCTATTTCCGTGACTTTACTTACCAGTTGCGTCTACACTGAGAGAAATGTGTTGTTAATTTCTTTCTTTGCATTATAAAAATATTACTAGGGCCCAACTCAATCGAAAATAGTCGCCGAGTATAACCAAGTCAAATGACAATATTTTTCTACCTAATTCGAAATACACTGTTTTTTTCAGTGAATTTCATAAGTTAAAGAAATAAATTAACAACGCATTTCTCTCAGTGTAGACGCAACTGGTACGAAGGTCACGGAAATCGAGCCATCAAAACGCAAAGGTGATGCCAAGGCCTTCGTCTTTGTGTAGTTACTGCACTCTGTACTTCGGTAGCCAGGCAGTCGGCAATTTTGTTGATTATGCCATAGTGGAATGCACCCAGACCAGGATCAGTTTGTTGTTTCTATCCAATTAGATTAGAGCCTTTTGGCAGTTTCACATTGTTTGCGACTTATAGTGGTAAGATCCAAGAGCTTTAAAGCTGATTGGCTGCCTGAGAAGATTTTATTGATCTGTATTTAGGATGCATTTTTTCCAGCCTTCGTACACCCAGTTCAATGGTATAGATTTCAGTTTGGAAAATTGTCGCGGTATTACTTAGGTTCGTTATTCTTACATTTACGGTGCGACGGCCAACTCCGGCTCCTGTTTCTTTCAGGAGTTTTGAAGCCAACAACTATCTGTCTTCTCTTGGCTTGTTTTATTCTGATTCCACTCATAGCTTTGAGGAAATAAGATTTCAAAAACAACTCATGGTTCATCATGTAGCCAACACACCTAACAGCGTATCAAAGATGTTATGACTTTTTAAGTCATCGATCAGCACATTGCAGTCAATGATGCTAGACGGCATATTGATTGTTCAAATCTGTATGTTGCCGACTTGACCTCATTTTTCATATAAATATAGAGAAGTAGTAAGTCCAGGTAAGTTTTCAGAGCAGCTGATAGTATGGTATTTATAGCACCAGTTATTACAAGCCTATTTGCTTCTGTAAGCCAAAGAGTTTGGTGTTGGCCGCTTGTTGTAGCCCTTTCAAACACCAAGCCATGGAACTATACGCTATCATTGGTCTAATGACCGTAACCTATATCCACTATATGTGTTTTGGACTCCCGCCCCAGGATTTTCCAAAAATTTTTCGACATGTTCATAAGGATAGCCTTGCTTTGTGGATTATCTTTTCCAGATGGGAGTTCCAATTAAGTGATCTATCTAGCGTAACACCTAGCTTCGAGAATGAAATAGTTTCACGTAGTGAAGGCGGTTCAAAGTTATGCAGTTTTCCTTTCCTCGTGAAGGGTACTATCAATGTTTTATATGGGTTAATAGACATCTGTTGTAGATGTATACTGCATCTGGGACCTTTCATAGAGTATGAGAAATTATCTCTTCAAAATTTCCTCTAACTGAAATTGCTGGGTCGTCCAATTCAATTCAATTCAATATAACTTTATTTTTAATTTTAATTACAGTTGCCTCCCCAGAACCCACTCCGGGTCCAGTCGTGCAACCACCGAGCGATTCGCGGTGGCTGATTGCAGTGCCGGGAGTATTGAGTCTGGCTTGGCTAAAAACAGTTAAAACTTAAAACCCATAATCCTTCTGCTAACAAACAGATTAAAAAAGGTATTAAAATTACATATACCTAAAAAACAAATTTTTAAAACTTTCATTTTTCACCAAGTAATTTTGACACTGACGCTAACACCTCAACATAAACAAGGAGCTTTCCGCGGGGTGTGAAATCGTCGGGCTGCGTATAGGCTGGCCCAAAGTGTGGTTTTAAAATTTTTGGTTTTTCGAGAATTTTGGTTTTTTTGTTGAAAATTTTTGAATCGAAATGAATTTAGGCAAAAATGTACAAAAAGAATACAAGAAATAAACGGGATAAAAGGAAACAAACAGAAAAGAAGAGGGGAACAGGAAAGATTTAAAGATTCAAAAGGTATGAAATATCAATAAAGGTGGATAGGATAAGCGGAAATTATAATTGGTGAAGTTTGGTTACTGGAAGACCGGTAACGTCTGGTATGGTAGGGTGTGTTTTATCAGAAATGGGGCATTGTGGCTGTCTAATCTGCGTTATGTTTCTTGTTAGCGGACTGTCGCCCAGCTTGAAGGAATAGAATTTTCGTGAGATTTTCTGGACGTAGTCCGCTATTGGGGTTATGTCATGGCAAAGTGCGTATAAGTCTCTGAGGGAGGTGTACCTTCTAGAATTATAGATGAGGCGCATGAATTTGTGCTCAAACACTTTTAGTTTTCTCATTGTCGTGGCCGGTATGTTGCCACACACCGGCGCCGCGTATGTGATGGACGGCCTGACCATGAGTGGATGCAGACTCCTGGACAGGGAGTAAACCGTCCGTATTGTCGGTTTACTCCCTCTAGCAGCTGCTGCTGCTGCCGTATATAAGGAATCAAGCAGTACATTATTGAACGCTCCTTCAATATCGAGAAAAGCAGCGATCTCCTCTTCCCAAAGGCATTGAGTAATTCTATACTAGGTTATTAAGTGCTAGTTGATTTAGCCGGCTGCAGGAATGCTGGTCGATGTTAAGGGGGTAAATGCTCAGGATGATGTTTCCCCTGATATATCAGTCCAGTACTTTTTCTAGACCTTCCAATATCAATTATATCTTCTGGCTAATGGACCTCAGCGATTTATGGTTTGGTTCTGCCCGACCCGTTTTTTATATATATACCACTATTCATGTTTGTTACACAGCAGTGCTGGAAAAGTACATCCTCACCAGGCGATTTTAGTGGTTGGAAAAAATTAATAGCCCACCTAGTCGTTGTTGCCTTGATAACTTTTTTGCTACCAACCAATCAATCTTGCGGGGACATTTCCGTTATCTCCCTTATGGTGACAGCTGTTGGTTATCCGGCCCCTAAAATATAATGAAAAAATAAAGTGGTACACTTAGAAAAATTTATTGCAATATTACTGCTCCTCTCTGACATTGTGAACATTCAAAAGTATTCAACGTTAATAATATATAATTTTTTAAACTATTTTTGAACATTTTTAGAAACAACGTTTGCGATTTTTGACAACTAATGCAGGATAACTGTCCTGTATTTAAGTCTCAGAACATCTTGCACTTCCTGATAATTCCTGATAAATTTGCAAGATACCCCGTTTTACGGTATATATTATGTTTAGTTAAGGCTGAACCAGTTCTCTTTCCGTATCTATTTCGTTAGGTATTATGACGGAATTTTTTTTTTGGTAAAACAGCATTACGTTTCACTTATATATTCTAATTTTCTAATTTCTACGAATATCATGATACGCTACTGATGCCTTGGAGCTAAAAAGACCATTGAGATGAAAATAAAGAACAAACACAGAATTGTAGCGCAAGGCCTCGCTCACTATGTTGAAGCAAATAAATACGAAGACTGTTTGGTAGCAATGAATTGTTTTTTATGTGCTTCCTTCGTATATTGTCACATTTTTATTCCGCTGAAAATATTTTACGATTCCTTCTCTCCCTGTGATCGATGTAAAATAAAACGTAAATTAAACATGATGGAAACTCTCCTATTGATGATTGCAAACAATGGTATGTACAACTGCATTCTGAATAAATGTCATGAATGCGAATCTGTAATATGTTAGATAAACATTTATAAAAGAGAAACTATTTAAAATCCTTTTAATTGCTACCTTATTTCTAAATAACGTAGTTAAGAAATGTACATAGCAGGGAAACATAATAATTGCGGCAAATAAATATATGCTTATACGAATTTATATGCCATGATTGAGGTTGAGAGGTTGAGGTGAGTTTTTTTGGCGTTAAGCATAATGTGCTCCTTCGCCACAAATAATTTTTACTACCAGAAAGTTGGCTTAACATTATAATTTTATTTTCATTTTTTACGCGACTAATTATTTTTTCCCAGTTTATAGTTCGTTGCAGATTTCCAGATATATCACACACATTATATATATATATTATAGGATAATTCTAAAGAGGAGTATCGAGGGCACATATTTCACGCCCAGGGGTCGGTCAGGGCGACTTGCTAATAGTACACAAACAAGATAGACCTAGGAATGAAAGGAGTGTTAACATAAGGAAAAGACAACATTGGTTATTAACATAACATAGTAATATTAAGTTATAATTTTATAGTGCAGTATTTGTATCTTTTAGGAACTTTATTAAAGCCTTGTGAATTTT
Organism: Leptura quadrifasciata; assembly: GCA_963675555.1. NCBI lineage: Eukaryota > Metazoa > Arthropoda > Insecta > Coleoptera > Cerambycidae > Leptura > Leptura quadrifasciata. Next base: position 184,582,240 of record OY776673.1, on the reverse strand, counting down.
TAAGCAATTTTTACTTAAAAGGGACGTTGGATTTGTAGGCAGCTGAACTTGTTCCTTGGTTAGTGCAGATAGTAGTTTTGTGGTAGCTTGATGATTATTTTTGCAATTGAAGAACATATGATTAAGATCGCCAATTGATACATCATCGCATGGACAATATGGGGAGGAAGCGATTCCAATACGATGGAGATGATAGAGGAAGCGTGCATGACTTAATTTCAGTCTAGTTATTGTTGATGTATGATATTTACAAGTTATGTTGTCGATGGGAGTATTAGAAGGTAAATTGGGGTGGATCCGTGTGTAATGATTGTTGGATTTTGCAACAAATTCTTTCCATAATTTTTCCCACTTTAAACGTTGTTGTTTTCTGAAATAAACCTGTAGATCAGTTGGATGAAAAGATAGTAGCTCTATTCCTGTGTCCTTAAGCCCCTCTTTAGCTAGTTGATCAACAATCTCATTTCCAATAATTCCTGAATGTTCCTTTACCCAGATAAATTGAATCATGAACCCTAGGTCTCTTATTTTGTTATATAAATATGAGATATTAAATATGATTCTGTTATTGTAACTATTGTATGAGAAATGTGCTAAGGATTGTAGGACTGATTTGGAGTCGGATATAATATTGATGTTCTTCAAGTCTTGAGAGTCTTTGATATAACATTCCAGTATCCAATATAATGCTTGTTCTATGGCACATGCTTCAGCCGTATAAATAGAGCATTCCTTGAGGAGCTTATATTTTGCAGTGAGTTCCAATTGGGAGACATAGAAAGCACAACTCGTACCTAACATATGCCATGATGAAAATATCGGAAAACCCATAAAAGTCAAGCTTGTTAACGCCATAACATTCTTCATTTTTATTCACTTCTCAGAGACATATATAATTAGAGAGGCAGACAGATGGAATAGTGATGCTTTCTAAATGTGTTTTGAAGCTTATCGTGCCAATAGTTTTATTCTCCAGGAGGTGAATCATCCAAAGTGACCCTCCAGTATCGCATTTAGCATTCTATGAATTATTGACCACGTCAAAGATAATATAGAATAGTTAATGTTTCCGAGACTACCAGATGGTTGGCTGCTATGGGGACACCCTTCAAAACGTTAATAATAATGTATTATTCCAGTAGACCAAAACCGCTGCCCAAGGAATCACTACTTCCACATCCAGATTTTGTATCCAAGTCTTATGCATACCAAATCCCAAAGTAATATTTTATTCCCTTTGATAATAGAGTGGGGTTGATAGAGGGGGTGGCTAATGTAAAAAGAAAATTAGAGGCTCTTGGTTCTCGTACACACACTAAATCTCAATTTAATTTTTTACCCCCTTTAACAATAGGGCGGGGGTGGCAATGGGATGGTAGAGAGAGTACCTAACGCCAAAAAAATGTTTTTAGACGTTTCGTTCTTCCATACACACTAAATTACATTTTATTTTTTTTACCCCCTTTAATAATAGGGTGGGGGTGGCAATGTGGGTGGTAGCAGGGGTTGGTAACACCAAAAAAATTTTTTAGACGTTCCGTTCTTGTATACACACTAAATCACAATTTAATTTTTCTTACCCCCTTTAATAATAGGGTGGGGGCGGCAATGGGATGGTAGAGGGGTAGCTAACGCCAAAAAATTTTTTTAGATGTTTTGTTCTTGTATACACACTAAATTACATTTTAATTTTTTTACCCCCTTTAATAATAGGGTGGGGATGGCAATGGGGTTGGTAGAGGGGGTAGATAACGCTAAAAAAGCTTTTTTAGACGTTTGTTTTTGTATATACACTAAAAGTGTAATGGGGGGGGGGGCTGATGTCCAAAAACATTTTTGAAACCTTAACTTTCGTACATAGCCTAAATTGTACTTTTATAGACTCTTGCTTGTTTTGCCTATTTACCCTTATTTACCCCATTTACCCCAGAACCCTTCAACGGAATTAGATCAGAATATAATCTAGTTCAAATGTGCTTTTAGAGGGCGGAATATTAAAACATAATATTTTTAGTCGCAAACTCCTCTATAAAATTTACTCTAAAGAACGTAACCAGACTGCAACCAACAGCTACTCTCCGAGCTATGTGCCCCGCTGAGCATTGAATTGCAATCCTAGCACGTTAAGTGTAATAATTGCATATTACCATCAAAACGCTAATGCTTCAATTGCAACAAACACCAACCGAAAGACTGATCCTACTTAAAGAAGTTCTCGTGCCAGTCGTCAAACACCACTTTAAGTAGGATCAGTCTTTCGGTTGGTGTTTGTTGCAATCGAAGCATTAGCGTTTTGATGGTAATATGCAATTATTGCACTTAACACGCCAGGCTTGTAACTTGTAATTCAGCGCTCGGCGGGGCACATAGCCCGAAGAGTAACTGCTAGTTGCAGTCTTGTTACGTTCCTTATAGTAAAATAAGGATTTTATAGAGAAGTTTGCGACTAAAAATATTATGTTTTAATATACCGCCCTCTAAAAGCACATTTGAACTATGCTAAGCCCAGTCAGGCTATTTATTTTCTCGATTGCAACAGACACTGGACCGCTAGATGGCGCCTGTTGACTATTTTACATGTCGCTATCCCAAAGATACCGAAATGTACTAAATGGTCAAGTGATCTTCGTATCGGTCGTCACATGACTACCTTGCACTGACGAGAGCCAATAGCTCGAAACTACAGCCTGCAAGTGGTGTGTGACGACTGGCACGAGAGCTCCTTTAAATAAGATCAGTCTTTCGGCTGGTGTTTGTTGCAATCGAAGCATTAGCGTTTTGATGGTAATATGTCATTATTACACTTAACGCGGCAGGCTTGTAACTTGTAATTCAGCGCTCGATGGAGCACATAGCCGTAGCTGTTGGTTGCAGTCTGGTTACGTTCCTTATAGTAAAATAAGGAATTTATAGAGGAGTTTGCGACTAAAAATATTGTGTTTTAAAAAGATAATCTAGTTCCAGATCTCGTTACAATACATAAGTGTACGAAATTTCAAGTCGATATCACAAACGGTTCCAGAGTAAACGTGCGCACAAAAAAAATTACAGACTGACAGACAAACAGACAGGAAATTTTTTTCGCTCAAATTTAAAAGCTCGACGTTTCATGACATTTTAAGCCTATTTCACAAAAAAAAATATATATATTTTTTTCTTGCTGTACGTGGAAGTAATACAGATAGTACAGGAATAGTCAAGTTCCATACATAGGCGTATACATTACAATAATGCTAAATAATTACAGTAATACACAAGCACAAATAAAGCATAATAAATAAATACAAATAAAGACCAAATGTATGCTTTACTCATTTAAGTGTTCCTGAATATTGCAAGTAACATTTATTAACAATGTTTTAACATTATTCTTGAATAGATGTATATTTCATCATAATATTTCAACAAACTGAAGATATATTTTTGGGTAAAGCCTGTCTATAAAAAATTCTCATTCGTTGTCAATACAACGGGTGTCAACGAAATCACTTTCCGGCCGCCATATCTTTTTTTGACGTATTGAGATGAAATTTGGTAGGTGTCACATGTTACCAAGACCACATTTTTTTATTTATTTGTCAAGTTGGCTACGATTTTTGGCTTCACCGGAAGTGACCACAAGATTTTTAAATGGAACACCTTATATATCTTTTGATATCTGGAATCTAGAAGCTATTCTACATGTACTAAGTTCGTGACTCTGTCCGTCATTTTGAAATTTTTACAGCAAATTTTAATTTTCAACATAGGGTGCCGTGGCCCACCAAAATGTTTATAAATAATTGAAGAAAAATAGTATTGGATTTTTTGTTGTTTATCAGTATTACAAAAAGGTCCAAAATTGACAAATTCACTTTTTCAAAATTACTCAAAATTTTCAAAGTATCGCTTTCATACTACAGTTACATGTAATTTTTCAATGCGAATCTAACGATGTAGCACAACGCTAACTGCTTATTCAAACTTATTATGTTTAATAATTTAAACTAGGCATAATACTCTTTAATTAATTAAAACAAGCAAAATATTTGTTAACAACGATTAAGAAAAAAATTATATATACTTTTATCTGCCAATCAACTGTTAGAAATGCCTATCTTGTACAGATCTACACTTTCTTACTAGCAAAACATTTTCTCCGCCAACACTATATAATATTTCATGAGGCAATCAATATTGGCAAATGCTTATTGTATCCGGTTTTGCAATATATCCAGTGTTATCGGTCTTGTTATGTACATTAGGATTTTTATATAGCCCCACAAAAAAATCAAGCGGAGTAAGGTTCAGGGAATGAGGAGTCTATGGAATCGGCCCACTATTCGCAAAAATTCTCTGTCCAAACTTTCGCTGTAAGTAATTTGTTATTACATGTGAATTGTGGGGCGGGGCACCATCCTGTTGAAAATAAGACGACGAGCCTAGCTGGTTTGTGACTAATATCTAGTTCTTGGCCGATTTCCCTTGCGGATGTTGTGGGGTTCTGATTCATTAATTCTAAAATGTTGATCACGACCTTACTAACAATAAAATTGTATTGTACCTCAGTTCTTTATGCATCTGTCTAATTAAATAAATGATCTATTGCCTTGCTGAATGATACCACAATTGGGATATTCAGTCGCGTTCGGATTCTGCGGCGATTTTACCACGTTTTCCATGAATTATCGACTTCCTCACTTTTTTAAAACATAAAATATATTCAGTCAACAACAAAACTTTAAAATATTCTTCAAATTCATGAACACTACTTACTACTAACTCATGTAGTAGAATGCAGGTTTTCACGGCCGTTGTGTAATGAAGTAGATTCTTCCGGGTCTTGCCGTGGTCATCCAACTTGACTTGACGTTTCGCTGATCATCCTGTCAGCTTCTTCAGAAGGATTCAAAAGACTGAATCTGTTGTGTACACTCCTCGTTATATACCTAGGCGCCGCTTCGCTTCGTTAGTCATTGGTCGCGCTTGGTTCGCTTCGCTACTCATTCGTCGTGTTTGGTTGACCGTAACTTACTACGGTGCTGGTACTTGGCAATACCAGTCTCCACGTGTTGCTAAGTCGATACCCATCCTCTCTGTTAAAGTTGTTCCCGTTTTTCATAGTTTCCAGTGATTCCCTAATGATTCGCGGATAATAGCGCGTATTCCTGTCTAATATATTGACGTCTTCGTAGTCGATTTTATGGTTCGACGAGAACAAACCCGAGGAACTACAGAATGTCCAACAAGCTTTAGAGAAGAACGGATACAGTCAGAGCAATATACAACGAGTAATAAATAACCAGAGGAGAACTGCAGAAGAAGAACAGCAACAACCAGCAACGTATGCATGCCTACCCTACGTCGCGGGAGTCACAGATAGGCTGAAGAAGATTTTATTCAAAAAGAAAGTAGGTGTACGGTTTCGAATAGTGAAGAAAATATAGCAGATGCTTCCCTCAGTCAAAGACCCTGTCCCCAAACTGTTATCAAAAGGTGTTTACCAGTTGAAGTACTCATATGGTAAGAGCTACATCGGACAAACAGGACGGAGTATCCAGTGCACAATCAAAGAACACCAGAGAAATACCAGATTTGGATACACGGATAGGTCGGCGATAGCAGAACATGTCCATAATAACGAGAACCATAAAATCAACTACGAGGACGTCAATATATTAGACAGGAATACGCACTATTATCCGCGAATCATTAGGGAATCACTGGAAATTATGAAAAGCGTGAACAACTTTAACAGAGAGGATGGGTATCGACTTAGTAACACGTGGAGACTGGTATTGCCAAGTACCAGCACCGTAGTAAGTTACGGTCAACCAAACACGACGAATGAGCAGCGAAGCGAACCAAGCGCGACCAATGACCAACGAAGCGAAGCGGCGCCTAGGTATATAACGAGGAGTGTAACACAACAGATTCAGTCTTTTGAAGCCTTCTGAAGAAGCTGACAGGATGATCAGCGAAACGTCAAGTCAAGTTCGACGACCACGGCAAGACCCGGAAGAATCTACCTCATTACTTACTCATGTGTTTCAATTTAGTCTGCCAAGGCGCATTTGCAGATTTTGAATCTAACAGGAATCGTAAAGGTTCGCGTGAAGGAAATACTTGTTATTATTATTCATTTATTTCAATTTATTCTGCCAAAGCATATTTGATAAATTTTCAGATTTTGAATCTAACAGCAATCATAGAAGAAAGCGTGGATGAAGCACTATTTATTTTTCAATTGTTTCAATTTTCAGAATTTGAATTTAACAGCAACTGCAAAGGAAAACGTGGATGAATAACTGTATTATGATATATAGTTAGAATCGTATGAAAAATTACGTTTAAGAGTGGGTTTGCACGCACCAATCTGTCGCGAGTAAATTTGTAAGTAATTGAATTACATCGTATTGTCGATAACACAGAAACCGCACTAGTCTAGGGGGCGTATAAGATCGTACGAATGTGAAATATTGTGAGTTGCGCGTATTTAGTGGGCATAAAAGACGAAAATATTAGTAAATCACCGAATTCAGCTATCAGGAATACATACCATATTTATTTACATATGATACCGCCACTCGGAGCTCTCAGGCTAAATGAAAAATTATGAGCCCGACTCTGCCTTGACACACGTCTAGCAATGGTCATCGCTATGATGCTGCCTCTAGTAGCAAAAACACCCAACTATTTTAGATGACATTTAACAAATTCGTAATCGACATTAAACTTCAATAGGAACAAATATTATTATGCAGACTTTTCACATTTGTTCATGTTATTTTATACTACATCGTATTTATTTTATTTGAAAATTTAAGTCCCTTTGTAGAATATAAAACAATTTATGATGAATTTGGGACGAATGAGTAGAACGTTCGCGTTGAATAATCAATAAGAAAAGTAGAAAATTTTGGAAACTTAATTTTAACTAGGATTACAATATAAAATATAATAGGTCCTTGTCTTAAATTTGCTAGTTTACATAATGAAATCAGTTCTGAATTGTATTATCTCGTTTTTAAGAAGAGTGTAAAATAAGAATGAGGATATTTTACGCACTATATGACCTTGGTAATGTACCCTTAACTATAGTATGAAAGTGATGCTTTAATTTGAAGATTTTCAATAATCTCAAAAGAAGTGATTGGGCCTTTTTGTAGCACAAATGCACAACAAAAATCCAATACGTATTTTTCTTCCATGATTTATGAACATTAGAATAATTTTTGGTGGGTCATGGCGCCCTAGATTGGAAATTAAAATTTGCCCTAAAAATTTCAGAATGACATGAATTTAACACGCTAATATGCAGAATAACCTGTAAATTCCAAAAATGCAAAAATATATAGGGCGTTACATACTATTTTATATAAAAGTCAAAAGTTGGGATAGCAACTTGACAGATGAGTAAAAAAATATGATTTTAGTAACGTGTGATACGTACCAAATTTCATCTCGATACGTCGAAAAATAAGGAATAGATAGATATTATAAAGATGTCTTACCTTACCTTATAAATACAGTCTTAGTGATATTTGAAAAAAGTTTGTTACATAGAACCATGCAAATTTATCTAATGTAATTTGTGTGTCCATTGTAGTATCACAAATTTTACTTTCACTACAAACAAAGCGATTATCATCAGCAAACATAATACTTATTTAATTTAACTATATCGTTATTATCGTTGGCACTTGAAAGATCATTTAGAAATAAGATGAATAAGTATGGCGCAAGAACAGAACCTTTCTTAACTTCCTCTGATTGAAACTTCATTTTATTACTTCACTATTTGTATTCTGCTCACTAAATAAAAATTTATGTATTTACTTTGACTCTAGGAAGCTTTAGTTAAATCAATAAATAACCCTATAGTCATTTTATCCGAATATGGCTGAATTTGTAGATCTACATTGCGCCTTATTTAATATATTAGCTCTTGATAAAAAAACAAATGTTATTACTACATAAAGCTTTTTCTATAATTTTTTAAAGTTAAAATATTTTGCCATTTTTGTTATATTTTTTTGGTATATAACCACATATCTACACTATCGTTTACGTACACCTAATTTAAGTATATGTAGCTTTATTCAGACTTCGCCCATAATATTTGTTTGTTGTATGTTACGATACTAAACAAAGTCTATTTGTTATTATTATATTGACATCTAGTCTATTGCCCTACGATTATTACTTGATAGTATTTTAAAACTCCAAGGGTCAAAATTTTATAATCTTCACAAGATGCAGTAGATCAGATTTCTATGCGGTTAAATATTAAATTTTTATTCCCAAAATATCATTGTTTAAACAATTGTCAGAAATACTTAGCATTTGCAAGTGCGAAACCTCATATTATTATTATTTAGGGGTCTTTCGATAAGGTCAAACAAGAAGTTGTGACGCGTTTTTCTCCATCTCTGCCGGTGACGAGGAGAAAAAAAGCCACTCTTTGACACGAGTCCTGGAAAAGTGTTTTCGTTTTAAACTCGGGCGCCAGTCCTAGTTTAAGTGATCGGACACACTACCCACAAGCTGGATACACGAGGCTGAGTAACTCAAGTGGAGAAACGGTACTCCAGTTGGTCAATTTGGGAAATTAGACTTTCACTCACAAATAGTAAAACTCAGAATTTTTCAATAATATCAGTATATTCAATTAAACCTACCATATACAAATCTATGGGTTTACTAATTGATTACCTCGATCAAACTTACCAGATGACTCAAATGACAGAGATAGCAAGCTGCAAAATAGTAACACAAAATACGCGGTAAGGCGTTAGCACATAATAAGCGATAACACAGGGAAAAATTATATACAGGACTTGGCTAGTACATCAGTTTACTTACTCCTCCGTGGACTTACTTATTCCCTGTGGTTACGGTCGGGAAAGTCTGCTGCGGTAGAGCGGTCGGAATGAAATCCAACTGAACGGCTCCTCAGATCCTTTTCTAAAAATGAAACAACTTACTACATGAGTGGAAGTAGACGCCAGATGGATGCACTGCTGGTCGATGACGTAGTAAGGGCTTTACCAAAATCCTGCTGCTCGGAAAAAAATATATGATACCTGGATTCGGGTCTGGGAGTGGACACGTCTGCTGTCGATGAGTCACTCTGACTGACTGACTACACACGGTACGGGGCGAATTCAATTATTTCCTTCAAATACTTACAAGTGGGAGAAACGGTGCTAGCGAATACGCTGTGAATCGAATACGTAGTACGGACTTTATCAAAATTCTGTTGCTTAGTGATGATATATGACACCAATTGTACCTGGGTTCGGTTCTCGGAGTTAACACGTCTGCTAGTCGCTCTGGCTGACTGCCAACACGGGACGAAATTAATTCTTTCCTTCGAATTCTTACAAGAGGGGAAACAAACAGCGGTAATACATGCACAATGGACCGACGTGACGTCAAACGGACTTAGAATTATTTCCGTTACCTTGCCTTGATACTTTGATACGCCTACTAAAGTATTTGCACGGTTCGCACAGCTATACAATTTCCTCACGTCGCTCTCCCTTTATCTGAATGCATCTATACTTTACAACTGGTACGATTATTCGGTGCTTCTACAAATTAATACTTTTATTAATTTTTAAACTAATTCGCTTACAGCGGTACAATAACAAATATAAGAGAATAAATCACATAGAGGGTAATTAACAAATAAAAATAACCTATGCATATTTCCGCAACAAGAAACGCTTCGTTACAAAATTCGGTCCAAATTCAGACCTTAAGAATGGTTGTTTTTGGCCCCTTCATAACTGGGTAATAAATGTTAAATACATTGGCCATAAATGCTAAGAGATATATGTGCAATTTCTCATTTTGGCCCCAGTTATATATATAAAGCATTTAAAAGTAAGCAGAATGAACCGTTGTAGATTTTCTCATATACCTATCTCATAAATATTATTTAGTAAGTAATTTTCAAGGTTTAGAGTCACTGGCAACCTTGTTCCGCAAAAAGCCGTTTCTCGTCATAAAGTAAATGTACGAGATAAGGAAAATGTGATTGATGTTGTTCTTAACGAGCCTACAGCTAACAGTCGACTTACATCGAATAATTTACAACTTTCCTAGATTTTATGTCGCGTGTAATAAACTACAAGATATGACAGTCGCATAATTTTCAAAGTACAAAAACTTCGTATATAGAGTCTCTGTAAACTTTTGTAAGCTATAATAATGCCTGAAATTTAGTAATTTGTTTAACTATTATTCAGGAAAAGGATAATTTTGACAAAGAACTAGAAACTACTTAGGGCAAATGCTCACAAGATAATACTAAAATTCTACGTTGCTATAATACGTTGCGGGAAATATCAAGTAACACGATGCAAGATTTCAACAAATTATTTTTTTCTGCGATGTATATTACCTGTTTATTATTAATTTGTTAAAATGACCAATAGTAAAAGCCACAAATGTGAACGGCTAGTTAGTTTAAGTCGGAGCAAATAGTCGTAGGTTCAGAGACCTTAGAAGAGAGGTGAAGCTTTCCCTTTTGTGTGTGTGTGATATAGAACAATAATTTTGTTTCGTTTGGGGAAAAGAGACAATAAAATATATGTTACGAGGACACCGTCTATAGCAAATAATGAGTAGAATTGTATTATTTCCATTAAAATCAGTTTGCTATAGATGAAACTGAAAATTTATTGGTGAGGAAAAAATATTAAAACGAATGATGAAATATATGTAGAACAGTAAAAGTTTATAAAAGAAATTTAGAAAGTAATTTTGAAACAGTGGAATTTATAAGTAAATCTTAGAAGAAATATAAATTAGTTAAAACATAATTTTGACGTCTATGAAAAATACTAAATCAAAAAAATTGTACAGAGACATTTAATACAAAAAATAATAACGAGAGATATATTATCAACGTGGTCCTTTGATTACAAACTGGATGTTTGCGAAGTTGCACTACATTTCTATCATTAATAACAAAAAAGTTTCTCATATGCTAAATTGTGCAGTACATTTTCGAACTTTCGTGTAGCATGCACGACTATAGTATTATTTTATTAAGTATATCAGCAAAACAATTTTGCCATATACAAAGACTGAGAAGAAAGTGAAAAGATTATTCTTCTAAAATTATAGATGGATAATTTTTGTAGCAAACAAGATATTAATATTTATCGTGTTTTTCAACTTTTCCCAAAAGAGGATTTTTCTCCAATTTCGCAATTCCGAATGAATTGGTAAACTCGAAATTCTGATAAAGCAGAAAATTTTACGTAAGAAATTGTTTTTCGTTTCTGTATATTCTTTAGTTGGCCCCCACCTTTAAAACGTATCGCGCGGAAACCTAGATCTTTATTATAGATTTAGAGTAAGATAATATGGTATAAAATCCCATGCACACTTTTACAAGGCGATAGTTATGTCAGTTAATACTTTTAAGGCATTAACTTTCACAAAAAAATCCTTGCCTTGTCTACAAAAGACATGTTTTACTTACCGATCGTTATAACTTGACACCAACATGGTATAATTCCAAAAGAGTACTGGAAAAACACTCGTCTTATTGGCACAACTGGATCAAGCCCGATCCACTTTCTTAACGTCTCCTGAATATTTTTCAATCGTGACTCCCCACCTTTCCAAATAAATTGTATCGTCATGTGATACAAAATAGCATTCTAATCATTTATTTTCCTTTTATACATGGTTTAAAACTCAATACTAACGGAGATATTCGCGTTCTAAAAATGTAATTTTTTGACTACCATGATTACCTACGAGGACAGAACGAGAGGGTTAAGGATGGAGGGTTATTTTTTAAATTATGTATTCTTATGCAAAAACATATTCTAAACATTTTCTTAATCTTTATATTCCTTTTTAAATATAATAGAAACGGCGTAAACATCTTTTGTTCTAAAAATGTTGTAACGAAGAGTTTTTCGTTAGCAAAATATGCACAGGATTTATATGTATTTGTACCCTCTAGATACGTATTTTCTTGTATTCTGTTAAAATAAAATATTATTGTACCGTCTTAAGCGAGTTATAGTATACTACCAGACAGTAACTACTATTCGAGCATCGAACATTTATTTAAAGTAAGAATGTTTATAAACTAAGAAATATTGTTTATTCTTTGAAGTAATTAATTTAACAATTAGTTATCTGTGGCCGATTGAATCGGTTTCTTTTTCGCAGTTGGTTAGAATAATTATTTGAAATCTAATTCTATGCATTAGAAAATTCAGAATACTTTGTTTATACTAACTAACGCACGTAATAATAATTTACCGGCACATTCAATAATTAAAAGCATCCGTCCTCGCTATCTTGTAGCCAGTACACTGGTCCATGCACGTCTCTAAGAATCCACGCAATGCCATGGTAGGGAAGCGCGGTTATAAAATAGACCGCACCAACCTATAATCTGATTTCATCCCTTGCAAAAATTCTGCTCCTTAGTCGGGTCCAGTAGAGCCTGGATGCCACTGGAGTTTTAAATAAATACCAGTATGGTTTCAGAACCAGTCATTCCACCACCCAGCAACTTTACCGAGTTGGCAAAATAGTCACAACTAACTTTAATCGAGGTCTATATACAGGGTTTGTCGCCTTAGACCTCGAAGAAATCTTCGACAAAGTTTGGCATCCTGGACTTTTATATTAACTCTACGTCGCGAACATCTCGCATCATTAAAATGATGCAATCCTACACTTCTAATCGCAAATTTCGAGTAAAAGTCAACAAGGACTGCTCTCCACTCACCCCATATTATCTGGCATCCCCCAGGAGTCATCCCTTGGCCCCGTCCTCTTCAACCTGTATATCAACAATTTACCCCCTCCTTTAGATCATCGAACTACCCTCTACGCAGACGACACCGCCATCCTAACTACATCCGCAAGCCCTGCCGTAATGACTAACATACTACAAAGACAGACATACTTGACGATACAATACTACAACGACTGGGGCTTAGCCACTAATTTATCAAAAACACAGGCCATTTAGTTTACTAACAAAAAACATATTGTAAACACAACCCTTACAACGCATGGTCACACTCTCTCTTGGCTCGATCATATTACATACCTAGGTGTTATACTCGACCGAAAATTATACTTACAAAAGCATGTGTCGAACGTGACTGGCAAATGCTGGCGGCGCACCTCTTCCCTTTTCCCTATCCTTAAAAACTCCCCATCTCACATAGTTTCTCTTCTGTATAAAGCTTACCTTCGCCCTATACTAACGTACGCATCCCCCATTTGGTACCCTTTAATCGCCCCCTACTTACAAGCAAAACTGCAAACTGTGCAAAACAAGATTTTACAAATCTCTCTCCATCTTCCTGCACACACGCGAAACTCCGATTTACATCATCTTACAGGTACTCCACTACTTTTGGACTTTATCCTAAACAGGTTGCTGCCCGGCTTCGCTGAAATATTGATTCAATCCCAAAACCCCTCACTCCTTGATCCCCTCACCACTAAATTTTATGAAGCTCCTAAATATCCATCCCTCAACTACATATTCACCCCTTAAACTTGTAAATGTTGTTTGAAAAAAATATTAAAAAACCAAAAAGAAAATACAAAATCTCAAAAATAAAAAAAAACACAAAATTACACAAAACTTGATCCAAAAAAAGTTATACCAACAATAAAACATAGAAAATACAAAAAAAAACTAAAAAACAAAAATAAAACAAACAAATATTTATATTACTTAACATCGTCCTTCAGACCAGAAACCAAAAGAGCCATTCATTTCGTTTCATAGTCAAAAGATGCCATCAACCAAACCTTTTACTTTAATCCACCAATAACAAAAAACACTAAATTAAAGCATACCCTCAAACACACATGCCAACACAAACTACATATAAACATCATCCCACACAACAGACAGCTATAAGCACGCTAACATTTTACACTATAACCTGTGGCAAGCACTTCAAGTGGAAAGCCACGAGTATCCCTAGAGGGAACGTATACTTACAATGATTTTATTTAGTAGTTATCCTACAATCTGAAGCGAGCAGTCGACTGCCAATCTACTAGTGCCCACCAAAGTTGGAAAGAGGAAAAGAGTAATATACTTCGTTATTTTTTTGGAATTGCTGCGTTTGACTATTGTATTTGTGAAAGTCTAATTTCCCTTATTGATCCACTGGAATCGACCGATTCTTCACTAAGCTGCTTAGTCCAGCTTACAGACTTTCGGGTAGTGCTGTTAAATCACTTTAAGCTTGAACTGGCACCCGAGCAACCAAATAAGAAAGCTCCAGTGTCAAAGTGACAGCTATTTCTCGTTACTAAACGAGAAAAAACCCGCCACAATGTTTATGAGGACACATTTAACCCTTTCACAAAATTGACCAAAAATGAAATAAAATGTTGAAAATTCCGTGACATATTCAACAACAATAAAGAAATTACATAAAAACTCTACGGACCTAAACAAACATAATGGAAAAGGTTTCAAGTCTTTACATTGAAGTAGTAACGATTAAGAAGTAAATGCACTCATTTCTTCTACTAATATCTGGAATCCTTGGTATTAAATAAATAGAAGATAAATAAATCCTTCTCATGGAAAACTCAAATTATGGTTTTAAAACTTTCGTCTTTCGTCTTTCGTCTTTCCAGTACCCGCATATGACTCTGAGATGTGGCCAATTAATAAATAACATGAAAACCTGCTACTAATAAAAAAAAAATCTAAAGGTAGTTGACCCAGTATTGGAAACTGCTACACGGTGCAGAAAATATATCTCTCGGGCAATGAAAATTACCCGCCAAAAAGAATACTCAGCGAGAAGAACCCAGTTAAGATGCAGAAGCAAACTACGACGGAAGAATGAAGTGGATGGCAAAGGGGATGTCTAGAGCCCCCCAGGGCTGTAGCATTAGTAATGATGATGTATACATACATACCCATGTTACGGCACTATTTTACTTGGTTTTTAATTGACTCATTTTTATTTTTTACTCAGAGGTACACCGACTAATCTTTTCATATTTCATTATCATCCTGTTCATAAATAGAATTATTTAAGAAACTTTTCACAATAAAAGTATTATAATTTAATTTTTTCCAGAGATTGTTTATTTCCGTCATTTCACATCCCTTGAAATAGAGATACCCCGAGTTATCTGCGGCATAATAAAAGCCTTTATATTACTGCGTCAAGGGATTATTTAAGTGTACAAGTTGGACCGCATCCAGAACAATTATAAGTAAGATAAGGGAAAATTTGTATACAACTAGGTAGGATATTATTTTATCTTGCCTAAATATGTCCAACATGAAACATTCACCTTAAGGGCGTTGCTTTGAAACAGTGTATATACAAAGTTTACTTGCGGGATAGATAAAATTTTATCAAAAAACTACAGTTATACATAAATATTTTAATTTATAAGAATGTATTGCCGTCGTTGTTGCTTAATTAAAAATGAATCCTTGCCTATTGTCTTGCAGCAGTATAATGAGTTATATGTGTATGGGTTAGATAATTAATTTTTGAACATTATTCGGTGCGCATGTTCATTCCTTTTGTTAGAGGGTATAAAATGTTCTAATATTCATTATTACTGGTTTTAAAGAAGTAAATATGTACCTCTGTTTTTCGATTTTTATAGGTGTGGCCAGGTTTCACATAAACTAGAAAAATCGGAACACACAGTAAATTCAATGTCGGGGAAAAGATTCTTTGTTAAGTTAAATAAGTTCTCTGCCCGACGAACATGGATTATCAATTGGAACACCTCAGGGTAGTGCACTTGGTCCTTTGATATTTCTTCTATTTACTAACGATCCACCCAAGTTTATAAGTTACGGGAAATTATTTATGTATATAGATCACACCTTGGTAATTATTTCGACCAAAACACTAGAACTTGAAATCCTAGTTAATAGTTCTTGACCAATTTAACACTTGATGCTACAGAAACAGGTTGATCATTAATTATGAAAAAGCGCATGTGTCTTATTCGAGACACGATCAAAAAATATATGCAAAAATATCAATATCCTTCTAAACAATAATCACCTAAACACAAGTAGAGATGCCCACATTCTGGAAGTAATTGTGGATGAAAATCTCTGCTAGATCTCACGCTTTGATCAACTTTGTAACAAATTAAGTCGTTCGTGTTTTGCTGTTACAATGCTGACAAATACAGAGCGTTACTTAGGATACTTTGGGTTTCATTTTTACGACAGTTGATCATGTTATATGCACGGGTGGCTTCAACATCGATATGTTGAAATTGGATAATCTAGATTACTTTTTTTCTGTTTTAGATTCATTTAGTTTAAAGCAAATTATTGAAACAGCGACCAGAATCACTCAAACGACAGCAACCTTAATTGATCCTATACTTGTAGGAAGTCATGAAAAAGTGGTAGAGAAGGGAGTTGTCGACTGCCCAATTTCTGATCATCAATTAATATATTGTATGACAAAGGTAACTGGTAAGAGAAATGGACCTGAAATGCACACTTAGAGAAACTTTTAAAAATTTTAATTATGAAGCAGGGGGCGAGCGTAGGTGCGTCTTTACTATGTACATACTTCGGTATGCGATGTAAAGCAACGACAGGCGCAGTTAGTACTTGGATGGTGACCATTCCAACGGAAACCGCGTTCTCGCCTCACACATCTTCCAGCGGCTTGTATATCAGTGTATGCGCGGAAGCTGTACAACCTTAGGCGAGGGTTGTATAGGAGATATACCATCCTTCGGAGGGGATGTAAAGCCGTCGGTCCCTTGTCTATTAAATGTTAGGCAAGTAAAAGATCCCTACTCTTCTTAAGGGAAGAGGTTCGGCAAAATTCCTGGTTGGGGGTAGCTCGTCTACAGGCGTCGGTGTTAGGCCTCAGTAGCGGAAATAGGCCGACGTTAAATAAATGTATAAAAAAAAAAAAAATTATGAAGCAGTTGAAGCAGATCTTTTTAGTCCTCCATTTTATAATATCTTTGACTTAAATGATGTAAATCATAAAGTCTCATATTTAAGTACAAATCTCATTAAGCATTTTGATCAACACGCACCTGTCATAGCATCAAGAGTTACAAAACCCCGTGCTACGTGGCTAACAGATATAATTAAATTAATGATGTGAATTAGAGATAAGGCTCTAGTAAAGTATATAAAAAAAACAAAAAATGAGGCACATCTTCAATATTATAGGGAAATACGTAATTATACCACAGAAGCTATAAAGAGGGGAAAAAACCATATCTTATCTTTCACTTAAATAATTCCTCATCTAAAGAACGTTGGAAAGTACTCAAAACAAATAACATAATACGTAACAGCAAGATAAATGAAATTCCAACTGAACTTAAAAAACCAAATGATATTAGTAACCATTTCGTTAACGCAATTCATTCAAATGACTTACTACATATTTATTAAACAAATCATATTTGTAATGCTAACTTTAAATTTGAATCAGTAAATGAATCTACTGTACAGGGTGTCCCGAAACTCCCGCCTTCCCCTTTAGGTGCTAATTCTCCATGCAAAAATAGTAAGAAAAGTTCCTATAAACATGTGTCCGGAAATGCTTCCTAAGGGAGCTACGGCCCTCTAAGGATGACGCAAGAATGGGTGTTTTTACTAATTATCTCGGAAATGATTTGGGACAACTTTATGAGATTTGGTTAACTATTTTCGATTATTAAAGGTTATTGTTTGACAGTATTAGCCAAAATTAATTTTATCCAGGGGCGGAGAAACGAGGGGTCGGTATTCTTTGTTTCTACATATTTATTTTTCCATTTGACATTTTTAGTATTTTAATCCCTGATTATGATTCCCTGGTTAATTCTCCAAAAAAATTTCCTCTTTACAATTAGCCATATGGCAAGCTGTTTTCGAGTAAAAGCGGTCTAAATGAAATATTGCGTATTCGTTTGCTAAATGCGTATTATTTATTTTTCAAAATAGGCGTATGTCATTCAGTAACAGAAATGGCTGAGTACGCCTCACAGAGTATCTCTTTAGCAAACGAATACGTAATATTTCGTTTAGACCGCTTTTACTCGAAAACGGCTTGCCATGTGGCTAATTGTAAACAGGACCTATTTTGCAGAATTAACCAGAGGATCATACTCGGGGATTAAAATACTAAAAATGTGAAACGGAAAAATAAATATGTAGAAACAAAGAACACCCACTCCTCGTTTCTGCGCCCCTGGATAAAATTAATTTTGGCTAATACTGCAAAACAATAACCTTTAATAATCGAAAACAGTTAACCAAGTTTCATAAATTTGTCCCAAATCATTTCCTAGATAATTAGTAAAAACACCTATTTTTGCGCCATCCTTAGAGGGCTGTAGCTCTCTTAGGAAGCATTTCCGGACACATGTTTATAGGAACTTTTCTTACTATTTTTGCATGGAGAATTAGCCCATAAAAGGAAAGGCGGGAGTTTCGGGACACCCTGTATATGAAATTGTTAATAAAATATCTACAAAAGTTGCTGGATGTGATGAGATTAATATAGTATAGTAGCTAATAAAGTTGTCGTGTCCTCATATTTTGCCTTATATTGCCCACATCATTAATTTATGCCTAACAGAAAGCGTTTATCCTTCCATATGGAAAAATTCTATAGTTACTGTGTTGCCTAAAAAGGTTAATCC
This sequence comes from Leptura quadrifasciata, assembly GCA_963675555.1. Classification (NCBI taxonomy): domain Eukaryota; kingdom Metazoa; phylum Arthropoda; class Insecta; order Coleoptera; family Cerambycidae; genus Leptura; species Leptura quadrifasciata. Next base: position 184,563,586 of record OY776673.1, on the reverse strand, counting down.
TGAAACTTTTCAAGATCTTCGTGCCATAAGTATATTGCCTACCTTTTCTAAATTAATTGAGAAAATAATAGAACAACAATTAATAACACACCTATCGAATAACAATATTATACCCCATGTACAATCTGGCTTTAGGGTTGGATATAGTTGCACCACGGCGCTGCTAAATGTAACAGATGATATTTTAAAGGCGATTGATCAGGGTTTGTGTACTGTACTCGTTCTACCTGATTTTAGCAGAGCGTTTGATACTATTAACTATCGTATGCTTGAAGCAATTTTACATTACATCGGATTATCTGAAGTTGCTATTATGTTGATTAAAAACTATATGAGTAGTAGACAACAAAAAGTTAATATCGATCATGAAAGCTCCGATTCCTTAGGACTCAAGTAGAAGTACCACAAGGATCCATTTTGGGTCCATTATTTTTCAATATATATTCTAGCCAGTTGGTCAAATCTCTGTCTTATTGTCAAGCTCACATTTATGCAGACGACGCCCAACTCTACAATTTTTTTCCGCCGAACGAAACGGATAATGCCTGTACCCACATTAACGAGGATTTAAAACATTTTGTAGACCTATCTAAGGACCATTGTTTAGTTATAAACCCAAATAAATCTAATGCCATTGTCTTTGGACATAAAAGATATAGAAATTTCTATTGAGAATCAAACAATTGAATCTGTAAATGAAGCAAAAAATGAGGGGATCATCATTGATGAAGATCCAAGGTTTAAAACGCATGTTAATAAACTAGTACAGAAAACATACAATGCCCTCAAATTAATATATGGTAATAGGCATTATCTACATCAGAAAACTAAAATTACATTAGGCGAGTCACTAATCTTGTCGTCATTTAATTTTGCTGACAGTGTTTAAGGCCCTAATTTAAATAGTTTATATAAAAATAAAATTCAGACAATACAAAACTCATGTTTAAGAATTATTTTTGGAAAACGGGAGAGAATTTCGTATAAACTAAGGGATATAGGCTGGTTAAATATGAACAACAGACGAATACATCATGCGGGCTGTTTGTATCATAAAATCATAATAAATAAATCATCCCAGTATTTATACAGGAAAATAACATTTAAAACTGATGTTCATAATTTAAATGTTCAATTCAAAGCTTTGTTAACTCCTCTACCTCATCACACTGAACTATTTAAAAGGTCCTTCCGGTATCAGATATGCAAAGTTTATAACTCAGACCCTCATGAATGTATTTATTTACTTTATTTTTTAGTTCTGTTAAAACAATTTCATATTGCATTTTTTATTGAAAATTTTCAGTTCAGGATTAAGCAAACGTAATTTCTCGCTTATTATTTTCATGATTTATGCTATTGTCTGTGTACTTGTACTATTCTTTTTTTCTTTTGATTGTACAGATCTTATTTTAGAATTATGTAATCAAATGTTATTGTGTTTTATAGTAGGTATACTTATTGTATATACAGTGTGTCCAACTAAGTCGGCACCATATGGGAAACTTTTTTATTATTGGTTTTATGAAAAAAGTTATTCTTGATAAAAAGTTCTGCATGGCCTAAAACCTTATATGAAATAATCAGATATCAATTTTTTGCAGTCGTATACGAGGTATGTCGAAAAATGTAAATTTTGCTCAAGAGTAAAGTACCTTTTTTTTATTACAATATCGACAAAAGTTATTAAGAAAAGTTGATCCTAATTGAAAATTACGGTCAGGTATCCAATATTATCCATCTACCATGAAAAAACGATTTTTAATAATTTTTGGCTATAAATTATACATAATTTAATTTTGCAAATCATAAAACATTTATTGTATTGAAAAACATGATAAACTTTCGGTTCATCCTAGATTAAATGTCAACGTAGAGACAAATTACTACTATACAGAATTTGCCAGTGCATCCTAGATTAAATGTCGATCTGTAGACATAAATTATCAATGCTAATTACAGAGAAGAGTGTGTAAAAATAACAAAATCTGTTTTTTCATGGTAGATCGATAATATTGGATATCTGACCGTAATTTTCAATTAGGATCAACTTTTCTTAATAACGTTTGTCGATATTGTAATAAAAAAAGATACTTTACTCTTGAGCAAAATTTACATTTTTCGACATACCTCGTATACGACTGCAAAATTTATATTTGATTATTTCATATTGGGTTTTAGACCATGCAGAATTTTTTATCAAGAATAACTTTTTTTCATAAAACCAATAATAAAAAAGTTTCCCATATGGTGCCGACTTAGTTGGACACACTGTATATATATTAATGAGATATCGTGCATTTTGTAGGTTAAGTGTAAGAGAAACGTTGTACGTGTTGCAGCAGTTTAACTTCGCCGTTTATTTTTGCCAGTATCTTATTCTTTTTTTTTCACTGATTGTTATAAATATACGCTATATAACGAAATTTGTTAACACTCTAGAGGGCGCATTTCTCAACGGATCAAAACAAAATTTGGTAGACATATACTTCCATATCTCGGACAAATTCGAAGATGAGCCAAATGGCCTTCTTTATTTCAAAATGGCGGCGGTTCAAAGTTTTAAAAAATTCTCAACATTTCATTTCTAAACAAATATGTATACGTTATACAGCGTTGGATACAACTTTTGTCTAAAACATGTTTTGCTAAAACGCATAGGAAAAATTTAAAAAAAAAGTGTGGCTTATTTATATTTTAAAGACTACCTAGGTGCTAATAGTTCATAAATCGATGACAATAAATTGAAGTTGGGCAGTTCTAATAAATATATACTTAATTACTTTAATCATTTATTTAATAAACTAATAGAGATCTAAAGCAGTGCAAAACAATATAGGACGAAATCCACCTTTCAGACTGGCCCCTGCCATCGGGTTTTCTTATTAATCATGCGCAACAAATTCGTAGCAAATTATTTTTATAATAAGAAAATATATGTGCACTTTTTAAAATGATTTCCGGGAGTGATAATGCTATTTTAACCATAGGTTATTTAAAAAAAAATAAGAACTATAAATGTTTCCTCACTGCAACAAATTCACAACAAAAAGCTAAATTAATGGGGCCAAAATGATTTCAAAATTTTAAAGTGATAGTGCTAACTTCATAGAGCCAGATATTCGAATAAAGACAGCAAACAAATAAAATAAATCCAATGTAACACTAAAAATCTAAGAAATAATACATTGAGATGGCTTTACACACCAACAACTCACTTTATCTCAGCAAATATTGCTTTGAAAATAATGTTTGTAAAAACGTTATTTATTCCAGGATAACTAGATTTATGTGTTAAAGAATTGTTTGTCAATACTGCTAAATAAAGCAATTTGAGTTTAATTGTTTTAATCAAGAAATGTGCGTCTGACGAGAACAATGTGAGAGATCGTCTTCATGTAGAATTGACCAAACTAATCAGAAAAAATATGCTTACGGAAAAATGTCGGTGGCGTACCACTTTCTTTGAAATATCAGGGGACATGTTTGCAGAGACGCCACTGGTGGAGCGATAAAACGACTTTTATAATTAAAATATGTGCTTTTGTATCCTATTACCACATATCCAAGTCAATAATAATATATAATATTTAAAGTACTTTCTGAGATATCCAAGAATAAATATTTAAATTTTAAAAAATCAACACCCTGCAGCGGACATATATTCGTATAAAATTTTCTTCATAAAATGGCCTAAGGAATCACACCCTGAAAAATTGACACGTCATTAAGAAACACCCTCTACTTTGGATCAATACTCTCTAATAAGCATGTACTATGATTTATTTTACTCCAAAGTATCATATAATATCTTTGTCTGGGGTCAGATCATCGATCTACATAGAGTACCTGTTTTATAGATAAGAATACTAAGAATAATTTTTGTATGGTATTCCGAGATTCTTGCTCACAGTTTTTATATTTATTTATACAAACTCATATATATTATAGTTTAAAAAATAAATTACCAACACATAGTGATAAACATGATACAATGCAAGAAATCACGATAACATATATGTGAATAATTAATATTTAGCCGTCTACAAAAAATGTCCTATATATATTGGTAGCTATTTATATAACAAACTACCTGCTAATATTAAATTAGTTAACAGTGTCAATAAATTCAAAGCAAAACCATTTAACTTTTTGTGTAGCAATTGCTTCTACTCTCTGAGTGAATTCATGATTTTTCATCAGTAGGAGAAACTTGATTTATTTATTGTATGAACATAGTATGTTGCTAATTCAATTTACTTTTTCCTCTATTTTGTCCATTTGTTAATGTAATCCTAAGTTGTGTGTTTGTAATTTATTACGTATTATGATTGTAATCTACATTATTGTTAATGTTACATTTACACAGACCTGTTCTCTCCAATTTTTATAATAATGGCATTCAGAATGAATTAAGTCTATCTATCTATCTATCCAACTCGATAGGAGTAATCCTCTGCTAGAATGAGCTGATATTTTAAGTTACAAATTGCTAACTTATATCTAATCCAAAGTGGGTTTAGGAATCCTAAATGTTGTGTTGGGTGTGAATTTGCCTGTTCGGCGCTGATGAAGACTAATTGCCAGATAACGATCCATGGATGGCGTTTTACACCCTCCCTATGCGGAAGTTTCTTAAATCAATGCTTAAAATTAAATCTGTAATACTGGGTATGTTGGAAACTTATTGTCTCTTATAAGTATCGATATTTTTCTTTCATATTGTGTACATTTAGCTGACTGATTGAATGTGGCAAATCGAGCGACATTCGATGCGTATTTTCTAAAAACGACATAATACGCCACCAAATAAATATCGGCAGATATAAAAGCAGCAATAAATAATCGTTAAATAATTTCATCGGCAACAATTAGCTATTTTAATTAATCGACATTATGCAGAAAAACGTACCAGTAAAAGAATGTATCCAAGAAAATATTTTGATCAAATAGTAATCTTATTAAATCCGTCCATATCTAATCACATAAAGTGAAGTAAAAATGGCCCAAAATAAGACGATAGAAAAAATTTTACATGGATCAACACAACATAGTTGGTGAAACTAAGAATACCCTGAGTTTTCTACTTCGAGTAGTGGGGAACCCTTTTTTTCGCGGAAAGGGGATAAATTGGTTTTATAGTTTTAATTTATTTTGGACCTTTTCAGAACGGTACCCTTTTATTGTAGATGTTCAAGGAAGGTTTAGTTCAAATTTCGTGAGAATCGGTTCACTGCCTCCCACGATATGTATATAAATATACTAAAATATCGTAAAAAAATTGAATTACGGCTAACTTGACCAAAATTAAACCGAATTTGATGAAATTAATTTTAGACGAAAGTAACTTATATAGCCAAGAAATGGCCTGCCAAATTTTAGCGAAAAATATCCAATAGTTTGGCCGCAATTCTATTTTAAGTCCGAATTCCACAAAATTTTCAAAACGTTCCCCAATTTGTTCAAATGGTCGAGCGGATTTTTTTTTTATCAAAATAAAAGTATTTTTATGTACTTTCACGTGATATTAACTAAAAAATTACTTTTTTTTATTTACCCGATTTTTTTGTCATTTTTGGTATACAGGGTGGCTACTTTTTATATTGAACAGCAATTATAAAGTCGGTTAAATGGAAAAAAGTTTCGTATTTTGTGGGTCAATAAAATGGACTATAACAATTGTAAATATTCCGACTGGTTCCGGAGATATCACGATAAAATCCGAAATAGCTCATTTCCTGTTTTTTCTCTAGCGCTATGATTACGAAAAAAAAATGAAAAAAATTATGTCAATATTTTGTTATAAATTGACTTTGCTGCAACAGGTCGTATTTAAATTTGTATTACAACGTTTCGTCTCTCCTGGGCCACCATCAACAATATTTTTTTAAATACGGACCTGTCTTTTTTATTTAAAATTTTTAAAGCATTTGAAATGCTAAATTCGTGGGTATGTCACACTTGACAGTTTTACAACGTTTCGTCAGAAAATTAATCACCTTTCATTTTATTCGCATTGCCCTGCACAAAACTGTTTTGCTTGTTAAGCAATATAAGCGGTGACTCATCATTTGAAATTTTAAAAGTTTATTTTATGAACAGTCCAATGTATTGGCTAACTTTACTAGTCTAGTTCTGCTCAATATTATTGTGGAAAATGGACACGAAATAAAAAATCATTATCAACTTAACAATTGTATTTTTTTAAACAATAAATAAAATTTATAAAAATATAGAAATTTGGATTGTGAACAAGTACACTCAATATTATTCACCTTTTTTCAGTGTGCCTTGAAAAACAAAATAATTTCATTAAATGTCATTTTATTATAGTTTATCTATTCTCACTATGGTTCATTATTCTGTACATGAAGAAACAGACATGTATGATATTTACATTAAAAATTATAGAAATTTTGACAGGACAGTGCAAAAATATGCGAATTTATATCCTGACAGACACCATCCGACAAGAAATACTGTTTACATTGTGTCCAAGAATTTATGCGAAATTGGCAGTGTTTGTAGATTGACACGGAAGCACCAAATGAGAGAAACGATAAATGACACTAATGTACTGGTTCAAATATACATAAACCCCGAAAATTCATCACGAAATATTGCAAGCGAATGTGGAGTATCGGCAGCAGCTGTTAAAAAAATATTAAAGAAATATAAATATCATGATATAAATTTCAAACAGTGCAGAAATTACATGGAGGTGACCCAGACCGCATTCTAACTTCCGCAATTGGTTTAGGAGAAAATTGACTCATAATAGATATTTCTACAATAACATTCTTTGGACTGATGAAACTACCTTTTCAAATTCTGGAATGTTTAACAGGAAAAACAAACACTTTTGCTCAACTGTTAATCCCCATCTAACGCATCAAGCACGGTCTCAGGTACGATTTTCAGTAAATTTATGGTGTGACATAATTGGCAACATTATAGTTGGGCCAAAGTTCATAGAGGGTAATTGAAACATTGAAAATTATATGAATTTATTGAACTAAGTATTCGATGAAACGCCATTACTGGTTCGAAGAAAAATAAAACGGTTCATGCAAGATAGTTGTGGTCCTCACAATGCGAATGCAATCAGAATATATTTAAACAAGCATTTTCAAAGAAACTGGTTAGGACCAATGGACCAGTAAGGTGGCCATCTCGCTCATCTTGCTTAAATCCTCTAAATTATTTCTTATGGGGTTTCTTAAAAAACAAAGTCTACTACAACGTGGTCGAAGATGTCAATGAATTACGTAAGATAATTGTTGAAGCTTTCACCCAAATTACCCCAAATATGATTGCTAAAGCTACTAAACAAATGTCTAGGAGAACGCGACTTTGTATTCAGAAGAATCGTGGTCATTTTCAGCAATTTTTGTAAAGTTACTTGTTCACACGCCAAGTTACTATGTTTTATAAATTTTATTTTTTGTTTAAAGAAATACAATTATTTTGATAATGATTTTTTATTTTGTGCCCATTTTCCACAATAATATTGAGCAGAACTAGACTAGTAAAGTTAGTCAATACATTGGACTGTTCATAAAATAAACTTTTAAAGTTTCATATGATGAGTCACCCTTTGTATTGCTTAACAAGCAAATCAGTTTTATGAAGGGCAATACCAATAAAATGAGAGCTGATTATTTTTCTGACGAAACGTTGTAAAATTGTCAAGTGTGACATACCCACGAATTTAGCATTTCAAATGATTTAAAAATTTGAAATAAAAAAGGCAGGTCCGTATTTTAAAAAATATTGTTGATGGTGGCCCTGGAGAAACGAAACGTTGTAATAAAAATTTAAATACGACCAGTTGCAGCAAAGTCAATTTATAATAAAATATTCAAATAATTTTTATCATTTTTTTTTCATAATAACAGCGCTAGAGAAAAAACAGGAAATAAGCTATTTCGGACTTTATCGTGATATCCGCGGAACCAGTAGGTATATTTAAAATTTTTATAGCCCATTTTATTGACCCTCAAAATACGAAACTTTTTTCCCATTTAACCGACTTTACTGTTCAATATAGCCACCCTGTATACATGGACGGCGATTTCCCGTCATTTTCGGTATTAAACGTATGTGCGCGCAATTTGTTATTTATTTAAAGGTTTCAGGATGGTTTCCGCCACTTCCTTCGAAAAAAGCATTGAAAAATGCGTAATTCGAAGTAATTTTTTGGTGTTTCTCAATTTTAAGCGATTTCATAAAAAATAAACCATCAACATATATAGACCATTTTAAAGTAGGCATATCAACGGTTAAAATGCGCCCAGATAGAACATTTAAATAAATAAAAAACACCAATAAAGTTTTCCATGGAAGATATTTTTTTTTTTCAAAAAATATAAATATCTCGGAAACTATTTGTTTCCCAGATTCCAAAAAACTCATGCTTATTCAGTGCAAAAATAGGTATACTTTCACATAATTTCATGTATTATTTTTACGAGAGAAAAAAATTAAAAAACAGAGAAATCGGTTTTCCGCCGTTTTCTCGGAAAATGTGAGGTTATGTTGAAAAATGACATATGAAAGATTTGGATTTTTTTATTATCTACAACTTTTGTGAAAGATATTTTCTGCAAGGAGGTCACGCAGAAAATAGCAAAAGACCACTTTCAACTCCTAAACAGCACCCCAATTTTACAATTTTAATTTATCTCGTGTTTAATTTTTGTTTTTTCTCTTAATTATAACCTTAACTAAATTTTCCGGCTGGTCCTTGTCTGTTAACAATTTTTTTTAGTCTTCAAAATCCGTTTTGGCGCCATCCTACAATGCCGTAGGCGGTGGAATCTGTGATAAAATTATTTCGTAATTATCAGCGTCCTTGGGACATTATAGCTGAAAATTTCTTATATTTTGAACATTCTGATCTGTTGTCAAAATGGTTTCAGAATACAAGTGTCAATCATTTCAGCTTATAAACATTACTTATATGCTGTACACTGTACAGTACTGCTGCGCACTGGTCTATCAGGATTTCTATTATTAAATTCTTTGGCAGCATCTCTTGCGGAAAGAATATTATCGCCAACAAGACCCACAATTTCAATTTTATCTCTCAAATTTTCTTGTTCCATAATCACACCAACAAGTTGTAACATTTATGCAGTATTCTTCTACACAACTCAAATCTGACAGGACTAATGCTTTAAGTAATTTTTATGACATTTCCAATTGCTTTCCAATTTTTATTCCATGGATTACTTGATAAGAATAAATAAAATAATTTTTTATTTAATATTTATTTATGAAATTTTGTACGGACCTATTTTAGAGGGCCCTTAATCCAGTGGTGTACTCAGATTTTTTTTATAAAAAAATCATCAATACGCTTTCGTGATTTTTTACCCCCAAAAAATTACACCTTGGTTTTTTGTTTAAAAAATGTGACACTTTACGCTAAACTGCAGTTTCCCACGCTCCACCAAATAGATATGTATTTTGACAATTTTTGCAATAGAACCCCATGACATAGGCTATGATTAATCGTCATCATAATCATTTCATCGCTAAACTCGTGTATATCGCTTAAGTTAATTAGTATTTTAAAGTAATAATATATATGAAATCATATTTCCCTTTTTTCAAATAATTTAGATTTATGTGATTAATTTTTTTTTCAGTGGTTACTCAGGCCTTCAAAGTTGATGTAGAAGTAATCGGGGCAGCACGTGGCTGTACTGCTGTGTTAAAGTGCATAGTGCCAAATTTTGTTAAAGACTTAGTGAGGATCATATCATGGGTTCAAGAACCAACATTTTTTATCTACCCGTCTCTGCAGGGAGGTGAGTACAATATGATGAACCTTATATGGATAAAATAGTATGAAACAAAATATAATAAATTAGCAGAAGATATAATTTTCGTGTAAAATAGTAGTACAGGATGGGAGCTCAATGTTTAGAATCCAGAATTTAACTTATTAAGGCAAACTTATATCCAACAAACATAATTTTGTATCATACCTAAATCTTAAACTTTAGAGAAGTAACACAACATGCAGAAATTACTTTTGTTGGTCTTATGAAAATATGAAAAACTTTATAACAACAATATTATATATCTTTTGTACTCCTCTCTAAAGTTAAGGATTTTGCCAACATAAAGTAGAATAGAAATAATCCTTTTTGCTGACTTTTCGGAAACGGAACCATTCTTATATCCATAGATAACTTATTACTTACACAGAACAGCATCAGAATGGAATCAGAAGGATGTTCAGTGTCGAGATGTCCTTATTTATTATTACCTTTAATTATCCTTATTTTTACCTAAATTACCCTTAATTGTCCTACTTTACACCTCCTCATACTAGTCCATTTAACGAGGTTGGTTGGTAAGATCTTTTGCAATACATTTCCCTCTCTATTTTCGAGGGCGAGAAAAACGATAGTGATGGTTTCGAGTTCTGAAATCCTTGCGCACTACCCATATTAAGGAAAAAACCACCCCTATTTCTGACTTCTCGGTCTTGGGCTTGCGAGGGATCGTCGCATCGAGTTTTTTTGAGGGAATAATAATAAATTCAGTTAATTTATATTAGAGTACCACGGAGCGACCCCGGTGGTTAAACCTATCCCCGCCCGTAAAAAAAAAGGGCTCCTCATGGGTTTTCGAGGGCAGTAATCACGATGGTGGTATTTTTGTTTTCAGTCTACCCTCTCAAAACTACCCCTTACATGTAATAACCGCCCCCTCTTTCATGCTGTGGGTCCGAGGCATGTGTGGATTCATCGGACCGAAGTTCTTATGGGAATATCATGGAAGTTAACAATTACTCAACGATAGTTAACCTAATCCACCCCCGGGCGCTACGTATATGATTTACAGAAAAAGGGGTATTTTTAGACATGGGGGTAGTTGCGGGAAGTAGGGCGAAAAATAACACCATCGTCGTGATTCCCAGCGTCCCATCATCGTGAGTGACTTCGGTGCTGTGAGCAGGGTAGTTTCAACCCCCCGGGGGTTGCTTAAGTCAACTGTGGTTGAGTAATGGTTAGTTTCCCTGACATTCTCATAAAAACCCCGGTCCGACGAATCTACGAATGCCTAGGACCGACACTATGAAAGAGGGGGTGGTTTTATACGTTGGGGTAGTTTCAAGAGTGTAGAGTGAAAAATACCACCATTGTGGTTACCGTCCTAGAAAACACATAAAAAACCTTGTCGAGTCCGTGTTTTCTTATTATTTGGAGGTATTTCCATTACGGGCGAGGGTAGGTTCAAAATTCAACCCCCGGGGGCCGCTCCAGCGTACTCTATTGTAAATTAGTGGAATGTATTATTATTCCCTAAAAAAAAAACCGATCCGACGATCCCTCGCAAGCCCAAAGACAAGATGCCGAAAATGGGGGTGATTTTTCCTTGATAGGGGTAGCACGCAAGAATTTCAGAACTCGAAACCATCACCATCGTTTTTTTCACTCTCGAAAACATGGGAGGAAAGTTATTGGAAAAGATCCTACAAACTTTTGATGTTTTGGCCTTTTTTGTATCTTGTTAAATGGACTATACAAGGCATCCATAAAGTAGATAAAGCTAAAGATAAGTCAGGTAAAATAACGCGGCAGGTAAAATAATTTTTACCACAAAAGTAAAATGGAATAAGAGTCTTTAAGTATATAGTCAAGAATTGGTCAAGAATAAAATGAATGCATTGTGTTAATGTTTGTTATCTCATCATAATATAAAAATATAAAGATACTGTCATTGAACAATAGGACAATACAATAATTGTTTAGATGAACAGGTAGATATACGGGCGAACAGATAGACGGACAGACGAATAGGTGACAGATGAAAGGGCAGCCAGGCTGATGGATGCTTGGACAGACAGACGCCCCATAATTGACTTAATTATACTTAATTATCCTTACTTTGACCTAAATCACTCTTAATTATCTTTAATTGCCCTTATTTGTACCTAAATTACTTTTAATTATCCTTATTTTTAACTTAATTACCCTTATTTTACCTAATACCACCCACCATTTTAATTACGCTCACCACTCTAATTGCCTCCCACCACTCTAATTACCACCATCACTTTAATTGCCCCCACCACTATAATTGCCCAAACCATGCTAACTAGCCCCCCACCGCCAATCCTAGGTCCAGCTCTTCTAAGCCCCGCCCTTTACCCTCACCCTCTAATTACCCCCCCCCCACCTTTAATATGATCATTGATCATGCTCCTGCTCCGAGCTGCTGTCTTAGACATCTACTTATATTTATTGATTGGCATTTTTTAGCTTCCTTGCTTATTTTTAGAGTAGCATATACAATGTGTCCATTAAAAAATATGACGTTGTAAAAATTTTAATGTTTTAAGAAGAATATTCCATGGTACCAAAAATAAAAGTGATCCGTCTTCGTGCCAGAATAATTTATTGTTTGTATTAAAAATGTCAACTTTACAAGGAAAATAAATAAATTTAAATTATCATTACACTACTAATATTTAAAAAAATCAAAATTTTATAAATAAAAAAAATCTATTTAGTTCTGTAATTTTATACACTCATATTTTTTAATTCTGAGCAAGTTTTTCTAATAAAATTTTTCAATACTTCGCACAGAAAAAGCACTTTAACCCGAAGCGGTTTTTATTTTTAAGCTGTCACCAGCGCTTCCTGTAAATGTTTTAAAGCCTAACATAGGTGAAGCAAGAGCAGAATACAAAAAATCGTGTTTATAATACAAAAAAAATTGTCATATATACCTAAAATACCGCTTTGCCGTGGACAAATTGTATGTAGTGGAAAGTTCAAAGGAAGAAAAAAATTCTATTCGTTCGTTAGATTGTTAGACTTAACTTATATTCAATTTTTATATTGTTTTTTTTTCTTATCAGTTATACGATATTATGCTATGCTGCTTGGTTGAAAGCCAAAAAAGTGTTATGAAAAAAAAATAGCAATTAATATCTGTTCCCCGTATATGGCCACTTTATGACCATAAGAAGTTATGTTACATGTAACCTTTAGTACTTGAAAATGATTTCCTCAAAATGGGGACTTTTCACAACATCTAAAAATTTCCATAACAATTATTTATAAAACGTTGTTTACGATGTTATTATAACACGACAGATAATTATATAAAGATAATGTAACTGTTACATAACAATGCAATTTCAGAATTAACATATACTGCAGCAGATGCACAGATAGAGCTAGAAGCATAATTATTTACAATAATATATTTGCGGCTCTCCTAAGCTGGGTACAGAAGCCGCATGTTGTGTATCATTGTGTTTGTGTGGCCGTAAATGTAATGCAACGCAATGCAGAGCACATGTCATCGTGTAGAGAAGGCGGTGGTTTTACCTAACATATATTAAATGCTTAGTTAGAATAAGATCAAATATGCTTAAAACTGATGTACTTATATAATTTTATCGAAAAACACGCCCAAACATATTTCAATTAAAAACAAAAAGGAGCTTCGTATCAACTTTTAATTAATTAACAAACTGAACATATACTTTAACATAATAATATATTACTTCTCCAACTTCATTTTCGAATGAATTTAATGTAAAAATATAGAAAACGCGGACTTTTTAGTGGATATTGCGTTAACCATATTAAGCAAATTAACTAAAAATATATTTATAGAACGTAGTATATTTAGACAAAAAAATCACAAAACGAATGGAGCTAATTAACATTAATTTATATAGTGTGTAAATTACAATGTTAGATAAATTTCTTTGACCAAATAAATCTAGTCGCTAGTACTAAGTATAAGTGAAACGGGGATTCAAGAAGAAAATGCAAAATTGGTAGACGCGCAGAAATATACAGAGATTATTTTAACTATAAAATGAATTATAAGATCCATTTACAATTTGGGGTTAAGTCCTGGATTAAGAATTCAAACTTAGTTTGCCTTTAAGAGCGCTCTGAATATAAGCCGGCAAGATGATTCGATATACTATTATATAAATCATTATTTTAAAAAACGGCTTTTACTAAAATAAATTAAAAACATGTTACAATTTGAGATGATGTGAGAAAAAAAGTATATATAAAAAAATATAATTTTTTTCTTCTATTTTAGATTTGCAAAAATAATATTTATCATCCCACGTAGGTATTATTAAAATAAACATTTTTCCTGTTGTAGAACTAAAATAAAATTAGCCCTAATGTCCTCAAGACCAAACAGAGATTAAAAAATTAGGTACAATAAATTTGTACAATGTCATATTCTATTACAGCTCTATCTCTCTCTTTCCTAGCACACTGTACATTCGGTTGCATCATTTTATTGACGTGAAGTCATTTACAATTAAAATTGGAAGCATGGATGACTAATACACTCCGGAGAGCTTTTAATCTGTTACAATGGGGAACAATCCAAGCCAGTTCCTAAATATATCCAATTCCACTCGGTTTAATGCCATTCTCAATATGTATCATATAATATATGATACCAATTGAGAATGATATTAAACAACAATTTAAAAGTTATATTATAACTTTTAAATTGTTTAAATTTCCCGATTTCTGAGAGTTTCCCAATCTCTTATTCGTAGAAATGAGCTAAATTGATCAAAAGAATGAGAAACCATCCAAGCCAGTTCCTAATATATCCAATAGATGACGCCATGCGTGCTCGGTTTAATGTCATTCGCAACTTGTATCATATATAAAGTTTAAATAGTTTAAATTTCCCGATTTCCGAGAGTTTCCCAATCTCTTATTCGTAGAAATGAGCCAAATTGATCAAAAGAATGAGAAACCATCCAAGCCAGTTCCTAATATATCCAATAGATGACGCCATGCGTGCTCGGTTTAATGTCATTCGCAACTTGTATCATATATAAAGTTTAAATAGTTTAAATTTCCCGATTTCCGAGAGTTTCCCAATCTCTTATTCGTAGAAATGAGCCAAATTGTTAAATAAAAAGGATTACGGTAGTTAGCCATTAAATCGTTTAAAAACGGAGCTGAGAAAAAGAGGTGCTAGAGTTCATGGAAAAAAAGCTGATTTGGTTGAAAGGTATATAATTACATTTATGAACTTGTTGAATTTTTTGTTTTAATAAATACACCACAGGTAATGACGACCCCCTTTATCTAGGAAAGCTCTAGAAGAGCCTTGTTAGGAGCTACACATTTGGAGACAAGGGGCACACACCCAATATCCATGTATAGTGAAAAAATCCCTGTCACAATATTTTTCACTGCCACGACCGGGGATCGAACCCGGAACTTTTGGGTGAGAGGCAAATGCACTTACCTCTCGACCGTCAATCATAAATCCTCTTTTATTCTAGATTAATCAATTATGACAATATTCTAGTTAGTACACTTGAAGATGAAGATTTTGATTACAATTTTAAAACACCGGATTTATCATAGTTGTCGGAAACGGTCATTTTTAGGAAATAAATGTCCTACTGTATTAGAGCACTTTGGTACACAGCAACAAGATTATTAACTTTGTTTATTCAAAGACATATTTTTTCGTATTGAGATTGGAAGACAAACAACCGAGTACAGCTGGTGCACTTTGGCGGATAAAATAAAAGAGAATGTTCCCCACTGAAAAGGGGACAACAGATTAATAATGTTTTAACAGATCAATACAACTAAACTGACTCTCAACGTGATTTTTAGATGAATAAAACAAATGAATCTGTGGCCTACCAACTTAAAGTAAACGCCACGAATGTTGGTGAACGGTGGGAACTGTAGGGTAATATAATCGACCTATCGTTGAACGCCACAGACAGCTGGCACTATTTAGGATTTGTACTACACCAATTAGGATAGCGATGCGTGCGCTAGGTCTATATTACTCTCTACATACAGCTTCCCCTTTGCTCGCCATCACTCGTGGCGTTTACAGTACTGAATATGTTTATAAAAATATTAATTAAAACCAGTTGGCAGCTGAAGTATTCAAAGGCATTTGACTGCATTTACCACACTTTTACTAAAAGAAGGTTCTATGTTATAGGGGTAAGCGACTGCATTTTATCAAGGATAAAGTGCTACGTTGAGGGCAAGAAAATATGCATTAAAATTCAAGAAGAGAGTATATACATAGATGTGGCTCAGGATTCAGAGCTGGGCCTATTACTATTTATTTTGTATGTCAATCAATTGCCAAATTATCTTAGATCTATATGTGTTACAATATTGGCAGATGACACAACAGTGGCCGCTAGCGATTTAAATACATCTATATGCCATCCACGATTTTGAAAATTGGTGTAATGAAAATATACTCATTTTAAATGTAGATAAAATAGCATCCCTTATTCTTATTTTATAACAGAAAGAAGCACTATATCGATAAAGTTGTTGTCAATTTAAATGAGAACTCTCGTTTTAGGGGCTTACTTAAATGATAATCTAGCTTGACCAGTTCACATAAACCATTACTATTACCATTACAATTATTATTGTTATGATATTAAATACAGAAAGAAAATAATGACACAAAATTCTACTTTTGAGCAATTGGCATCCATACATTTTATCTGAGTTTTTTTTGTCTAAATTAATATATTTTTTAGTGATCCAAAGATGTGAGATAGATATAAAATATAGATGGTCTACTGATACTCAGTTTTTATTTTCTTTTAACAATTAGTATACATCTAGTAATACCTTGGTCAAAAGTTAATTTGAATTAGGAATGGAAATTATAAATGTTAAGTTCTTAATTTTACTGATGCGTTAGAAAACAGTAGACAGTTGATACCTTTAAGATACATAACAGCCAAATTTTTTAGAGATAAAAGGTATACGACAATTCAAGACGACATGTAATTTGTATTTTTTTATTTCTTTTTTTAAATTAATCCAGGCAGTAGGTACAAAAAGGGGGGTTGACTTGCAAAAGGTCAGAAAGAAATGAAATTTGGTAGGATGGCAGACATGGGCCTACTAAAGGTACATCTAAGTTTGCGACCTCGGGGGGGTGCCGCTTGCGATATCGAAAAAATGCTCAAATAAAAAATGTAGATTGTAAAATTCTGCATCTCATGCAAACCCTTGCAATCCAGGCTGATTATCATTCTCATCATCTTCAGGCAACAATTCTGAAGTAAGGTCGCTAAAAGCGTGCTGATCGAGATGTTCTGCAGCGTTGTTTTCGTTATTTTCGTCATCCAAAAGTTGGTCGGAAATATTCTCACAGGACGTCCCGTTGCAGTGCAAGCACAGTAAGCAGCATTTTAATCCTTCTTTACGGCAACCACAAGCTGCTCCATATCCTTTCTGGCATCTGCACGAAATGCTCTTGATAAGGACCTCTGGAGCTAGTATTGAGTTTAGTTCTGTACTTGTCCTCCGCCATCTGTGTTCTTCGGGAGCCTTCTGCACACCCCGCCAACTCTGTACTTGACAATAAATACGCAGTTGTTGGAAAGCATCTGATGTTGGTGGCAACGAGGCGAAGTTGATTGAATTTTTCGAGGCAGCCCGCACAAAGGTCTCATATCGCAGAGAATCTGAGCAATTATGTTCACTCATTGCGCCATACTGGATCAATAAAAAAAAATGTTCTAAGAGCACCAAAATTTTTGCGTGCTGTATCTCGGAAACTATTGGATAAAAAATGCATAAAATCGAAAAGATGTAGAATTTTACAATCTACATTTTTTATTTGAACCTTTTTTCGGTATCACTCCAGATAACGGAGTTATTCTTCAAAAAGTGCAGCGATTCACAGTTTTCCACCCCCCACCCCCCGAGCAGCACCCTCCTGAGGTTGCAAACTTAGGTGTACCATTAGGAAACCTATGTCTACCATCCTACCAAATGTCATTTATCTCTGACTTTTTGCAGGTCAAAACCCCCATTGCCTGGACTAAATATGCTTTTATTACTTTTTTACCGAATCTCAAATAAAATCTATTAGTTAAAGGAATATATTTTTTATTTATGATATCAATTATATTGCTAAGTTTTAAAATATGTTTTTGCTTTTCAACACTTAATGGCAGGGCACGTCTCTGAACGTGATGCTATAGATTTAATAAATTAAGAATGTAAAAGGAGAGAAAAAGCCATCTACATTTTAAGATGATATAACCAATGGCACGTTTTAGAATATTCGTGTACTTTTAAAATATTGTCATTAAAAACGCATATTATGTAGGTATTTAAAAATTTTAATTTCCGGAACGACTTTAGAATTTATAGGAAAATATATTAAAAATTTGGCGGCCTGTGTTAAAATACTTCCTTACTTAAGTCGATTCATTTTGCATCGGACATTTTTAAATACATTATTGCACAAGGTGGCCCAAAATTATTTCCTAATATTTCTGCTGCTGAGAGTACATCCAAAAATAATGATAGTCTTTTACATAAACTTATTTTCTAAAATGAATAATAAGGGAGATATATTCCTTAAAACGAGGATACAAAATTTCTGTGATATCTTCTGAATCCTTTAAAATATCAAATTCTCAATTTAAACATAGTCATGGGCCATCCGGACACTAGCTTACCTCTTCTGCATAAAGAGTAAGGGGGTGAAACTGCAGTTCCCTTCTCCCCATGGCAATACTAGTGTATTCGTCCATTTTCGAGGATGCTGAGACCGACGCCAGCCTTGAAAATCTCACCTGAGATGAGTCCATCTATCAAACGGCAGAAATACTGTTGTCTGTTTACGCGAAGTATAGGAGATGCAAGAAAATCATCTATTCTTTCGTACTGCAGCAACTGATATGTCTCCGGATTAAACTACAGAGCGAGTGGAGGCGCTGCTGCAGTTCTCAGCTCTGACAGATGCGTGAAAGCTGTCATCGGCCTCAGCATCCTCGAAAACGCGGATAAATCAATGTTTGTCGGACGGACGTCCGCTCCTTCGCGTGGCACCCCCTTTTCCGGGGTGTTTTTGGCTGTTTGGGGGTGGGTTTGCATTGGGGATGATTATCAAGTTTGGCGTAGGTCTCAGCATCCTCGAAAACGGGGATAAACCGGTGTTTGTCCGACGGAAGCGCGCTCCTTTGCGTTCCAGTCCAATTTGGGTGTGTTTTTTGGCCGTTTGGGGGGTTGTGCATGCTTAAAAAGATTTTTGCCAACCATCATCGTTTTCAGCATCCTCGAAAATGGGGGAGGAGGTGGTCTGGTCGCGTCAGAAAATACTTACATTTTCCGGGTTTTTTTCGACTATCAGATCATTAGAAATAAAAAAAATATTCTTATTGCATTTCGAAACCAAGCCGTTCTCAAGTATTTATGTTTAGAAAACAACGTGCACTTACATTTTATTAATAAATTCTTTTACGCCTAAAGAATGCTTGGAAACATTACTATTAGTCTTGGTGCTCGCCGACATAAAGTGCAACTCATATACAACCGCTTATAACTTCTTGTGTGGCTTAATTGCATCCTGTCTACCATCTTTTCCCTCTATGAAAATTTTCGCAATCGCGGCTTTTCCTCTGCCACTTTTCCGAAAGTCGTCAATTTGGTATTGTATAAAAAATTTATAGATACTGTACTTTTATAAAATATAATTGCAAGAAAAATTGATGAAACGCGCGAGAACAAAATTGTCCGACAAAAATTTTGGAAACTTAAGGGTGTCTACCAAAAGGAACATGAAAAAATTACAACTTTGAATAATTTAACGATAACCAGCTGATTTTTCAGTATTGCTTAATGAAAGTGTGTAGGTGTAATTAGTGAATTATCCGACAAAATACACAGTGTCCCAAATTGGGGGTGCATGCATTACTATCTCTCTTATTATTATAGATAGAGAAATGGTTAAATGGGGACTTTTTTAAAGAATTGTGTGAATCAAGAATATAAATTTATTCTCCACTAAAAAAGAGTTCTACATTTTTTTCGATTGGTCTAATAGTTTCGAAGATAGAACCGTGCAAAGGAACGAGTCGCGGGTCACATCAGCGTAAGAGAGCAAAAAGTTATAATGTGTAAAAAGAAGTGTCGATAGCAGCGTGGCACGCGAGGGTAGTCGGGCGCACTCCTTCGCACGGTTCTATCTTCAAAACTATTACACCAATCGAAAAAAATGTAGAGCCCGTTTTTATGTGGAATTTAGTCGAGAATATTCTTGATTTTTTGTCCTATTATTTATATTTTCAAAGATATTTAAAGAAAGCCAAAATTTCCACCTTCAGTTGTATAAACAAATATGTTCCGGATCGAATTGGAGGGGCCATTTTCAATAAATCTCTTTCTGAACATAAAAAGAAGCGATAGAAAAAAACTCCTTTAGGAATTATTCCATCAATCCGGTGATATTCAACCTCTGGCGTCTAGACTAACAAGGGATAGCCTTATACTCCAGGCGTTTTAGCTGTAAAATTGACCTCTGTGCTAAATTCGTGCTCTACGAATTTTTTTTCTTATTATATTTATTTGGACGTCTTGAATGACACTTGATAGTTACGCCACGATACACCTGGAGGATTTCATGAAAACCACGCCGGAAGGTCGCGGAAACCGCGAATTCGCGATTAACTCAGTTTTTATGGCCCAAACGGGAACAACACCTATTATATAAGTTATATATCTGTAAATTCTCTATCTTAAAGGTTGTATACATTTCTTTCGTACGCCTAAAAGTTTTGGAGATACGTGCAGACTAAGTAAAAAATGCACTTAGTTCCGTTAAATTATTACGGTTAGTGTTGTCGTATTCGACGGCTAATCTGACAACACAAAAAACATAAAAGCTATGGAACAGCGACAACGAATCGCACTTGTTTCGTGATCCTGTGCAGTTTGTTTCGATGGAACCAGGAGAAGCTCCTAACTAATAGATTAAATAAAAAGCAGTTAATTGAAAAGTTTATGAAACAATTAAATAATGCCAACTGGAGTCAAACAAGCCCGGGATGATGGCGATGTCCTCATTGCACAACACCCCCGCCATTATTGGAGAAGATATTGACTTGTTGGTCATTTTACTTGGGCGCATAATTTCTAGCAGTAATATCATTTTCAAAAAACCAGGAAAAGGAAAAGTGGAAACAAAACATTATTATACTGCCAGCATGGACAAATATCCAAATTGCTTAAAGCATATTTTGTTTTTGCGCACCCTGATAGGATGCGATACCACCTCCGCCTTGTTTCACAAAGGGAAAACTGAAGTGTTCAAAATGTTTGAGAAACAGCTGGATTTACACCCTGCATCACATATGCTTATGCAAGAAAACTGCCCTTTGGACGAACTGATTTTTAGTGGAATGAAGATTATTCTTGCAATATATGGTGTCCCCAAAACGGAAACTTTCATAGACAATTACCGATATTTAACTTTTGCCAAATCTACAAAACTTTCAACATCTTCAGCAGCTCAACAGCATTTGTGTAGGGTGTATTATCAAGTTCAAACATGGTTGGGAAAAGACATTGATCGTGAGCAGTTTGGCTGGATTAGGAAGAATGATATTTTGCAGCCAGTACCAAGACAGTTACCACCTGCACCACACATATTGTTACATTCAACTTTTTGCAACTGTTCGAAGGGTTGTACAGGAATATGTAGCTGTAGAAAAGTAGGACTGAATTATTCAATGGCTTGTGGACATTGCCACAGTCACTCCTACTTGAATACCGAACCTATAATTGCTATGAACGACGATATGGACAACGTAGAATCTTATCAGAATGAAAGTAATGATAATGATTTGTCATTGGACGATAACATTTCAGACACCGAAGGAGTCGGAAATATTGACTAATTTAAAATCCGGCATGGATTAGGCCTCCTGGGGAAACCATGTAGAAAAAGCATGCTGAGCATTCTACCTCTTAGGTGGTGAGGAAATGAATGCATTTTTGACTTATTTACTGTAAATAAATCTAAATAAAGTGTATAAGACATTGTGGTAGAGAATAAAGATCACCGAGCTTTATAACAGCAAAATTTAATTTTCATTCTGAGAAATAGAAAGGAAGATAATTGCTAAATATGTGGTGCGAAAGAGGTTTGGCGGAACTAAATGCATTTTTCACTTAATCGCGAATCCGTGATGTCCTCGACCTTCCGACGGGTTTTCAGTAAATTCTCCAGGTGTATCGTGGCGTAACTATCAAGTGTCATTCAAGAGGTCCAAATAAACACAATAAAAAAAAATTTCGTAGGGCACAAATTTAGCAGCAAAAGTGTAAAACGCCTGGATTATTAGTTCTGAAAAATTTGAAAAAATAATAAATTTTGATTATCAAATGAAAATGTCACACAAAATAACCCTGCAACAACTATATTGTACCAGTTTATATAAAGAAAACTGTTGATCCTACAGTAAAAAGGAACCATATTACGCTATCAATATTTAAAAACGGATCAACAAAAATATACTACTGGTACAAAATAACGTACCAAATCTCTCTGCTCTAGAGCATCACCTCAATAATGCCGTACTACCCTTAAGAAACAATTATAAACACATGTTAATAGGATTTTTTTTGCTAATACTATCATCACCAAAAATGAATTATAGAAATGTTCGAACATTCCATACATAAAAAAATAATACTAAACATTTCTAGAGAATATTAGGAATGTTATTTTGTATCCACTTCAATCATATTCGTTAGTTTAATGTAATCATTATGAAATTCTTTAGACACCAATCGCCTTCGAATCATGTCAACAAGAAGTTGAAGTCTATGAATCACAACCAAATATAATTTAAAAAATATAAAACTCTATAAAATACACTTTGATTCATTTTGAAGCATTTTGCTGCTTCATTGTATATATATCTAATAGGGGTGTAATGGGGTAGTGAAGCGCAAGTTATAGCCTCTCCTACTCAATTGTTAACCTCACCTTCGCGATTGGTTCAATTTGAACTTGGTGCACCCTGTTTTCACTAGCGAGGCTCTAACGACCGAGTAAGGGCGGAATAACCCTTACCTTTTGCCGTGAGCATATCCACCTTCTCACGAAGAGAGCGGTAAAAATAACCCACCGCACACAAAGGTTGCTTTTGGAATCGTTTGGTTACCCCATCGTCGCAGTCTCCTTCTGTGCCATGGGACCACACCACTCGCCTTCCGCAACCGAGCTGGTCAGTTGCATAGCTGCTCCAGCTAAAACTTCAAATGCAGCTTCGTTTTCAGTCGATTAAGGCTTTAAAAAAATGATGGAGCGTTCAAGTGGGACAAAATCATCCGGAGGTAAAATACCCTCCCGATCGGATCTCCGGGGGAGGGTGCCCACAGGGACACCTCATCGAATGTCGAAAAAACACCGACAAGTTAAATCCAACAAAACTAATTCTTTCATCTACGGCGCTTGGAATGTTCGTACTTTGAACGACAGCACTCGCACCGATCGGCCTGAAAGAAGAACTGCTCTAATAGATAGAGAACTTCACCGACTCAATGTTGACGTTGCAGCTCTCAGCGAAACTCGATTTTTGGAGGAAGGCTCTCTCACAGAAAAGTACTACACCTTCTATTGGAAAGGTCTTCCCACCAATTCAAGAAGACAACATGGAGTAGGCTTTGCCGTTCGGAATCAACTTGTATCCAACTTAACACAAGTACCACAAGGCCTATCCGAGCGTCTAATGCTGCTACGCTATCGGCTATCAGATGGCAACGCGGTAAATCTAATAAGCGCCTACGCTCCCACTCTGGATGCAAGTCACGAAACCAAGGAAAGCTTCTATCAACAGCTGGAAGAAACCCTCTGTAGAATACCAAAAACGGAACGACTTGTTATTCTTGGCGATTTTAACGCTAGAGTAGGGAGAGATGCAGACACCTGGCCAGGCATCATAGGCAAGAACGGTTTGGGCAACATGAACGCTAACGGTCAACTACTCCTAACTAAATGCGCCGAACATGATCTAGTTATAATAAACACCATTTTCCGACAAAACGATAAATTTAAAGGCACCTGGCGTCACCCCAGATCAGGTCACTGGCATCTACTGGACTATGTTATCGTACGTAGGAAGCATCTCAAGGACGTCCAAATTACAAAAGCGCGCATTGATAGCGAATGTTGAACCGATCATCGTCCTGTTCTCTCTAAAATGAAAATTGTTATGAGTCCCAAACACCGAAGAACTCAAGTAAAACTTAGACTCCGTCTCTGTATTAGTAAATTGCGTGACCAACAAACCGTCGAACAGCTAAAGCAAAAAGTTCAAGAGAATTTGAGTGCACTAGAAGAAACCAATTCTGTAGATGTCGCTGCTACCTGGACACAAATTAAAGACAGTTTAAAAAGTGCGAGTGAGGAAATTCTTGGCACTGCAGCAAGTAAAAAACAGGAGGACTGGTTCAATGATAATGAAGCTTTTATACAAGAACTTCTTGACCGCAAACATACTGCCTTCCAAAACGCTATCAACCTCCCCAACGACTCATCAAAAGTAGAAGCTTTTACCCAATCTAAGTATGAAATGCAACGCGAAATCAGAAGAATAAAGAACGAGTGGTGGGCAAGTAAGGCCAGAGAAATTCAAAGGTACGCCGATTCACACGACTACAGGAATTTCTTTCAAGGAGTAAAAGCAGTGTACGGCCCCAGTCGGAAAAATATGTGCCCTATTAAAGATTTAAATGGAAATCTCCTCAAAGAAGACCAGGAAATAAGAGCCCGATGGAAAGAACACTACTCTAACATTCTTAACCAGCAAAGTCAAGCCGATCACGATATTATAAATCTTATCCCTCAATATGACACCTTCGAAGACTTAGATAAACCACTAACAACGGAAGAGATCTTAACCGCCATTGGGCAGCTAAAAAATAACAAATCTCCCGGCGCCGACTCACTCCCAGCTGAGATCTTTAAAGCTGTGTCGTCAGAGCTCATACCCTACCTCAAAAAACTGTTTGATGTCGTGTGGGAAAGTGGTCAAGCTCCGCAGGAGTTTCGTGATACACTTTTAATCAACCTCTTCAAAAACAAAGGGAGCGCTGCGGACTGTGGAAATTACAGGGGTATAGCTCTCCTGGCTGTTGAAGGGAAGATTCTCACTAAAGTGATGGCAAATAGGCTAACGCCTGTTATGGAAAAGTTACTTCCTGAAACACCACCTTTAGACCAAACCGAGGCACATCGGATTTAATCTTCACACTTAAACAGCTTCAAGAAAAAGCACTCGAACATCAAGGAGAAATTCACATGGCCTTCATTGATTTAACCAAGGCGTTTGACTCGGTGGACAGGGAAGTGCTCTGGAAAATTATGTTCCGCTTAGGTATCCCTAGAAAATTTGTGGAAGTATGTCGCAGTCTACATACAAACAACAACGCCCAGATTATGTATAATAATGAGGCAACCGAACCTTTCCAAACCCTCACTGGAGTTAGGCAGGGATGTATCCTGGCACCCCTGCTCTTTAATTTGTTTATCACTGCTCTAACAATTATTGTTGACAACAAACTGACAGTCAGAGGAATAGGTCTCAGATACCGTTTTGATGGCGGTCTCTTTAACATAGGGCGCTTTAGAGCTTTCACGAAGACACGCACACGATTCATTTGTGATCTCCAGTATGCGGATGACTGTGCACTTTTAGCCTCTACGCCGGAAGAGCTTCAAGAACTTTTAGATGTGTATACCCAGAGCTATGATTCCTTGGGACTTAAAATCAACATTGGAAAGACTAAGATTATGTCAACTCCCCATCAAGTGAACCAAATAGACATTACACTTAACGGAAATTCTCTTGAAGTGGTGGATCATTTCAATTACTTAGGCAACGTTGTTAATGACAAAGCAAACATGGACAGCGAGATTCGCAATAGAATTAACGCTGCATCTAGAGCACTCTGGGGACTTAGAGAGAGAGTATTTGACAACCACGACCTTGCTTTGTCAACGAAAATGGCTGTCTACAGAGCAGTTGTCATTCCAACACTGCTATATGGATGTGAAAGCTGGGTCACTTACCGTCGTGATGTGAAAGAATTAGAACGTTTTCAGCAAAGACACCTCAGAAGTATGATGAAAATCCGTTGGTTCCATCACATATCAAACGTGGAAGTACTCAGGAGAGCGAACAGCCTTCCAATTGAGGTGCTTATTTCAAGAGTACGCCTAAGATGGGCAGGTCACGTTCATCGTATGCATGATAACCGCCTTCCTAAATGTACACTTTATGGTGAATTGCTAAGCGGTAGAAGAAGGCGTGGCGGTCAACGAAAGAGGTTCAAAGACGCTCTCCATGAAAATCTAAAATCCTGCGGTATTGCAGACGAGCAATGGGAACAACTTGCAGCGGACAGAACCGAATGGCGAGGGGTTGTGGCCAGCTATCAAGGAAATGTTGCTGCAAGAAGGCCGAATCCAAGACCTAACCAGGTCTATGTTTGTCTTGACTGCGGTCGACATGTGCTCTCCCGAATTGGCCTCTATAGCCATAGTCGTGTGCACCGTAGATGAATGGGAATTACAATAGACTACACCTTTTACTTGTTTTTTATTGTACACAATTTATCGACTGTAACATTTTTACACTCGGACTCGAGTAACGGCTAATAATCCAAATCAAATCAAATAAAAATTTATTGACCACATTTACATTTATACATAGTTTTATAAATACCATAGACAGTATATCTGTGTGTGTATACAATTATAGTTTGTGCAAATATTTATTTATATGTCCGTAATTGTCTTTAGATATATGTATTATAGTACAGTAAAAATGTATCAGAAATTTCCATGACCTGGAAAAAATTGCACACTCGAATTTGTTACGCTCAATGTTAGCAGAACTACTTAGAAGGTCTAAAACCAAAAAGGTGACCTCCCCCCTCTTTTGCTTCAGCCGCCATCTTGAATTTTTTTAAATTGTTTTATCTCGTGTTCTATTGATCGCACGGAAAAAGTTATTGAACAAAAAAATGTTGCAAATAAAATTCAACATATTATTGGAAATTACCGCGATGCCGAGAAGTTAATATTTCGAGCGGTAGACGGTGCAAAAGTTACCAAAAAGCAGTTTTAACAGTTTTAAATTTAATTGGAAATCTAAAATCAATGGAATCGAATTTACTTGGATATGTGTGTATGACTAATATTTTTACCTAAACAGCTTGCACAACACTGCTTTCAAAAAACTGTTTTTTGAATTGAAAAGAAAGAAATAATAATTTTAGATAATAGCCTTATTTGACTGAATAAATGTGATAATTTCTTTCTTGAATAAATTTATATTGTTTAATTGTTTTATTGGATATGGTAAATAACTAACTTTAATGAGATATTTTTGGGTAATTTTTAATCCTATAATGTTTGTTAAATATGCACCACCACCCCCCCCCCCTCATATTATTATTATTTCATAGCGCAGTATTGATTCAGCCAAGGTATGGTACAACATTTTTAATATATAACTTAGTAATGTAGCTCTTAGTTGGTAGAATTTTAAAATTATCAAATAAAGTTTCCCATTTAAATTGTTGATATGCTCTATCTATTTGTGGTTCTGATCAATAATTAATCCAAGGCATTCTATGTTTGTTACAGCTATTATCTCTTGTGTACATGTGCAATTATCTTGAAGGTTGTTACGAATACAGTTATAATTATGTAAATTAATTTTAGGTTTGGAAGATATTTATCATATATACTGAAACACATAAAATTGGTTTTTTCCATGTTAATTGTCAAAACGTTTAGAAAACCAATGTTGTACTTTTGAAAATTCTTCATTGATATTTTTTACTTCATCCCAACTATCACCTTCCACTAAAAGAACAGTATCGTCAGTATAAGATACTAGTTTGCATTTCGTATTTAGAAGTAATGAGTTCGTTAATATAAATTAAAAATAGTGTTGGTCCCAAAACGGTTCCTTGAGGCATGCCATATTCCAATTGCTGTTTAAACATACTGAGTTGATCACCGATTTTAACACACCGTGTTCTGTTCTGTAAGTAACTACGAAATAAGTTATTAGCTATTCCTCGTGTACCATAATCATATAGTTTGTCAATAAGCATATTGTGAGGCACTGTATCAAATGCCTTGGCTAAATCAGGATTTGTTTGTTGTTGTCGTCAATGTTAATATATAGTGTATTTGTAACCATACAGCGCATCGTCAGTTACCATATTTGCCCTAAATCCGAACTGATAAAGAGACAATATTTTATTATGATTTAAATGATTCATTAACCTTGACTTTAAACACATTTCTAATAATTTTCCAATGTTCTTTATCACAGATATTGACCTGCAATTGTAAATTAATTTTTTTTGCCTATTTTAAAGATGGGTGTTACAAAAGATAATTTTAACGCATCAGGAAATATACCGTTTTCTAGACGTAAATTAAAAATGTAAGTTAAAGGTGTTGCTGTGTAGTCTTTTATAAGTTTAAATATATTAGAGGAAATTTTGTCTTATCCAGGTGCTGCAGTATTCTTTATTTATGTTTTTACTTATCTCCTGTTGTGAAATTGGATTTAAGAATAAGCTATTCACAGATATTTTTCTCTCCTTTAATGTATTATTTACTTTGATTTTGCTCGCCATGAAAATGCTTGTTGAAAATTTCAGAAACAGAGTTTATATAAAGTCGTTGTGATCAATTTAAAATATATTATTACCCCCCCCCCCTCCCCCCATTCAATCTACATTTTATGGTGTCCCATAATTTTTTCATATTATTTTTGTTTTTAATTATCTTATTTCAATAATATTATTATATAATTATTTGTTCTATTTCTATATTTTTTATATCTTTCTAAAAGTGCTTCGTTACTCTTGTTTCGACTTACTTCAAGTTTCAATTTATCTCTCATCCTAATTGATTGTATTAAGCCGTTTGGTATCCAACGTTTTATTTTTCTTTCTGCAGATTTTACTTCAATAGTTTTAATGGATTTTTCCAAATGTTGCATGTGATTATTTAAGAAATAATCATATGCCATGTTTACATTTTTTATTTCATATAGTTCATGCTATGCATCATTTTTAATCAACTCTTTTAGTAAATTGTTGTTTATTTTTGTTATTTTTTTTTATTATCTTGAAACTTGAGTATATAGTATAAGAACTAATATTGTTTACAACTCTTGCGGGGTTATTTATATAGGGTTGAAAGAAATTTTCAACCATTATATTTAAATACTCATTGGTATTATTTTCTTGATTTTTTAATAAATCGATATTAATATCTTCAATAAATATATCAATTAAGTTTCTCTTTTTTTTGTTTTTAATAATTTTAATTCTAATAGGAATGTGGCAGTATTTGTAGATGGCAGTCTGTAAACCGCGGTGATGTTAAAAATGATATTGTCTATTTCAACTAATATGTTTGAAAATGCATTTTCTGAAAGTTTATTATTTGTAAAATATTGCTGTTTTACATAAATAATCACACCATCGTTTTGATTGCCATTTCCCCATGAGTAGCAAATATTGTAGCTTCTTATGTTAAAATTTTCCGGGTTAGTTATATTCCAAGTTCCTGATAAAATTATTATCTCAAATAATGCCATCAAATTTTCTAACAGGTTATAGTCATCAAAATTTTTTCTAACACTTCTTATGTTTAAATGAATAATATTTATAGTACTTACATCCAGTGGATATCATTTCAGGGGTTCACCAAGGAATGTATTCTGACTATGAAAATATTGATTAATATTATTAATTATTATTGTATTTTGCTATTTTCTGAAAATATTGTGTTATTAAATGATTTAATTTATTGTTTTAATAAAACCAGTTAAAATGTCGAGTTTTTAAAACACTCGATACATAAATAGAAATAGAAAATTCGTCGATTTAAATATTAAAACTAAAGCAGAATACATTTCAAAATTGGCTAATAAGACCCATATGTTATAAAACTCAGTGTGATATATATGGATATCTCTAGTTATTTATTCTGTTAAATTGGCCATAGCGAAAGCTGAAGTTTATAACCCCATGTGTCGTCGGAAACTCCAAAAACTTCATCCGTAAAAATACTCTGTAAATCTTTTCTCTCGAGGGCGACTGTACAAACAAGTAAGGCGTATATTTTATAGCGTCTCTTTATGGGCAAATGGATCCTTATCTCGTGCGACTGAATGTATCACATTTATACAATGAAATGTATGTAAGCGTAGCAATGTAATGTGCATATTTGCAAAATAACTAAAATAGATACACCTCTATCGTGACAGACATAAAACATAGATAGTTGTACCATAAAGTGTCAAACACAAAAGAGGAATGTGGGCTAGCCCTATAAATATTTTATTACGATACTCAGTGATTCTGACGAACATGACAATAATCGGTTATGGAAAAGACTAAAAGCAATGAATATACTGTCTAAATCCAAATCCAGCCTTCCAGAAAATTTGCAAAATTTTACAAAAATAAATGAATATTTCTCTAAGGTATATAACAGCGATAAAACAGATCATAATGTTGTAAATCGGTATCTAACATCAAAATTTAAAGAAAATGTCCAATTCACATTTACTCTGGTCAGTCCTGAACAAATAAAAGATATCATATTACACTTAAAATCCAATGCTTGTGGCATAGATAAAATATCTCTGTTGAAATTATGTATGCCTGAGATATTAGTTTACATAATTCACATAATTAATTTATGTTTAGAACAGGGCAAATTTCCTGATTACTGGAAAAGTGCTGTAGTCTGTCCAATCCCTAAAGTAACCTCTCCATTAGAATATAATGAATTAAGACCCATTAGCTTGCTATCAGTTCTGAGCAAAATTCTCGAAAAGGTGATTTATTTGCAGCTTAACGATTTCTTTAACCAATACAAAATGTTCCCAACAAATCAGTCAGGTTTTAGGCGACAACATAATACCACTACAGCACTACTAAATATTTCAGATAACATTATCGTTGGTTTGGATCAGGGTCTGGCAACTGCATTGGTCTTGCTTGACTTTTCCAAAGCTTTCGATACTGTTGATCATGACTTGCTACGTGCCAAATTACAGTATTATGGCATCGAAAATAAGGCACTGATGTTTTTTTTAGAGTTATTTAAGTAACCGCTATCAAATTGTTCGAATTAATCTAGGTATTTCTCAATCAGAATCAATCCCTTCCGGTGTACCACAAGGATCCATAATGAGGCCACTGTTGTTCCTGGTATACACATTTGATTTATATACCAAGGTAGAAAACTGTAATATACAGTCATATGCTGATGACACACAAGTTTATTTAAGATTTGATCCGACGAAATATGACATTGTAGCTGATAAAATATATGAAGACCTTGGAAATATTAGTCAATATTGTAAAGAGCATAAGCTAAAATTAAACTCTAATAAAACAGTCATTATGCTATTTTGTTCTCGATCGCATTATGAATATTTAAAAGTAAATCTACATTTGAAAATTGAATTGAAAGTCGCGCTAAAAATCTTGGCATAATATTTGATAAAAATTTTAGGTATATTGAGCATGTAAATAATTTACTTAGAAAATGTTATGTACGTTTAAAACTCTTGTATGCAAACAAATCCATACTCAAAGAAAGAAATTATGTGAGACAATGGTCGTGCCTATATTTTATTATTCTCATATTGTTTATTATCCGTGTTTGGATAAAAGTACTAGGAATCGTATTCAAAAAGTGCAGAATACATGCTACCGGCTCATTTACGACTTGAAAAAATTTTACCACATCAGTGACAAATTTAAACAGCTTAATTGGCTCAATATACATAGCACCTGGTTGTATCATCTTTTAGTTTTCGTTCAACGTCTTCTTATAACTTCCACCCCTGATTTTCTCAAAAGTAAACTCGTGCCTAGAGATGAAGTACATGATCAAACTGTCAGAAATATTTTTTTTTTGTTATAGTGTCTACAAATTAGTAATATCCTCTCTATGTATATTTTATGTTATGTGTGTGCCAGAGATACTTCACTTTAGATTTCTCAATTGTATATATCATACTTTAATCGTAAATATATCTCTTTGGGGTTAAGTGGAAAAATAGTCCTGTGACTAAACTTCGCCCTTTATGAACCTTTCATAATAAAGACCTTTATTATTATTATTATTCAAACGCATTATTCAACATTCAACAAAATCATAATTATTTTAAGTTAGTTTCAGTTAAATAACTATGGATATGCCTAATTATCCCAATGGACTTTAATGGAGATGGAGGGGCGTGCTACTAGCAGTAGACGGTTCTTTGGCTGCCAGAGATAATAATCTCCTATTTGTAGGTTTCCCGTGGGGCTATGGCAGTCATAGTAATCTTTAAGGAATTCGGTTTATTCAAGCCTATTTTGCGAAACTGATCGCTGTTATCGCGTAAACTATATTGAATTCCGACTGAAGACCATATCATGACTTTATATAACAAGTTATGCTTAAAACATAATATTTTTAGTCACAAATTCCTCTATAAAATCCTTATTTTACTATAAGGAACGTAACCGGACTGCAACCAACAGCTACTCTCCGAGCAATGTGCCCCTCCGAACGCTGAATTACAAGTTACAAGCCTGGCGCGTTAAGTGTAATAATTGCATATTGCCATCAAAATGCTAATACTTCGATTGCAACAAACACCAGCCGAAAGACTGATCCTACTCAAAGGAGCTCTCGTGCCAGTCATCACCCACCACTTGCAGACTGCAGTTTCGAACTGTTGGCTCTCGTCAGTGCAAGATAGACATGTGACGACCGACACGAGGATCATTTGACTATTTAGTACATTTCGTTATCTTTGGGATAGTGACATGTAAAATAGCTAGCAGGCGCCATCTAATATTTTTTATAATAGTTTTAATATTCTGCCCTCTAAAAGCACATTTGAACTAAGTTATGCTTACTTTGGTTTTTAAAATAGTGCCTTGGTGTCATTTGAGAAGCGCTCAAACACATCATTTCCTGGTATTACCATTTTGCGTGAATTCTTAATTTTAGGGAATTTTAATGTTCCCTTGTACAACATCTATCTTGATAGTGCCTTAGCAATAGCTAAAACAGTTGTCAATTTTACTAACTTAATACGAAATAATAAAACACTTCACTTTGTTTCTATCACTAATTTATTGCAACTTGGACGTTACTGCAGGTTCGTACCATTGTGGTATGCTAGTATGCATGGTACGCTAAGTACCGAAACTGTAGTAACGTTCAAGTTACAATAAATTAGTGATAGAAACAAAACATGCAGTCATAATTGACTATAACAAAGTAACGGCTTCCACAGTAGACATTTTGAAAACTTTATTAATATTCGCTAAACAAACTCAATTATCAATTACCATGGCGATTGTTTTTCTCTATAAAATAATGAACTTCCCTTTTAACTATCTCAAGATATTAAAGCAGATACATGTCAACGTATTTGTGTTATCTACTATTAGTGAGGTGGCTTAAAGCTGTATTTCAAGATACCGCTACCTGACGGATAAAAGCAACAAGTTTGTTGTGAAGGTACCTTAGGGTATACTAATAAATGTTAGCCTAGGAGCTCTATGAAATTTCTAAAATTATTCATGTACAGCACTAAATTATATTATATATATATATAAAACAAATTTATACCAGTATCCTAGATTGATAATTGTTGAGGTGACTGGTTCTGGGACAGCAATCCAGGCCCACAATTGTCTCTTGTTGCAAGAATGAATCCTAAAGTTTCCTTGGCAATTTACGTCTCTCAATGAAATGGGGTGAAAGTTGTAGGAAAATTAACCAACTATGTGGTTTAATGAAAAGATATCGAAATTTTACTTATGAAAGATAAACTGTGCAAAAACTATGCAGGAATGTAGAAGAAGTATCTCAGAATTTAAATATCTAAGAATATAAGCATCGAAGCATATAAATATCTAAGCATGAATGCATGTACAAAATTTAAGCAAGTTAGAAATACATATATAAGCAAGTTAGCTGCACAAAATGTAAGCAAGTTAGCTATACAAAATATATTTAAGTTAGCTGTACAAAAGCTGATTTCATAAAAACTATAAATTGCCAAAAAAATGAAAAGGAAAGAGAAAGATATTTTTAAAACCATGTGGTACATATAGTATTTTAACTACTTATTAAGTTAAAAAGAATTGATCTTGAATTCAAATTTATTTTAAAAATAATTGAAATTATATCAAAGGCAAAATTTGAGGATTAATTAAATTTTTAAATGAATAATGAAATTACCTGTATGTTAAACACTTTGTAACTGGGATATAAAAATTGTAATATCAATTACTGAAGTCCACAGTTAAAAATTATATACGTTTGAATCAGTACAAAGGCTGCAAGCAAATAACTTCCTGGTGAGTTTACTGATAAGGTAAACTTTTTGTCCTAGTTACTGGAAAACAACGCTACCAAAAAAATGTGAGAAATCTAATTCCCTATTTAAATTGAAAGCTATAAAATATAAAAATAGTACAAGTATGGCCATCTGTCAATGGTTGCGTTAAGCGCACCAACTTCCCTTGTAGATTCCCGTACTCACAACTAAAATAGTGGGATATAATCGATAAAAGGAATCTATAATAAAAGTTTTTGTTCCATACCAATGTCTTTGCCTCAGTTTGTAATTTCTATTTTATACATAACCACAAATATGAACAGATGTAAATAAATAGTAAAACGTATTGGTAAATATATTACATCTTATAGGATTTACTATATATAGAATGAGAAAAGGTAAGGAAAATAACCATATGTACTCCATAGTAGACAAAAATATAAAAATTTAAAAATAGATATCTGATGTAAATAAATAAATTTTGTAGACAAATTGTTAATTGTTTCCTGGGATGCTGTGTAGAACGAAATACATAATAGTGTAGAATATGACCGAGTTTCTAAGATATAAAACTAAGTACATAAACAGTGTGAAATGGTTTAGCAGTTATACATGTAAAATTCTGTTAGTTGAAAATAGTTTCACTTACAAATACTGAATCCAAAAATGTTATACAGGTCGTGCTAAATATAGCCAAAACACTAGTTTTTAAATAAAACTGTTAAATGGACATAGGCCATGTAACAGTTTGTAGTTATAATATATAGTTAATTGCATTTAAATTTATTGTATATTATTATCTTTATTTTCGACTTGGTTAGTTACAAGAGTAAGAAGTAAACGGGGAAAAATTTGTGTTGTTGTAAGGCCAATAGTTGGAGTAGTGTGGTATAATTGTCTGTTATATACTTTTTACACGTCCTTTTATATTTTTTTTTATTATGGACTTTAATGTGTTCAGGTAGTTGGTTGTATAATTTAATTCCATTGAAATTGATTTGTTTCTGGCAGATTATTTTGTTGCATTTTGGAGTTTGATAAGCATTTTTAGATCTATTTCTTGTTTCATATTGATGGTTTACATGCGATCCAAATGTATGTTTCTTGTTGTGAGTATAAACTATAGCCGCATGCATATACAATCTGCATGTCCATTCACACTCAGTAATTTATTATCAATAAATATATTTCTACAGTTGTCTCGACTTTTCCTGTTAAAAATTGTCCGCAGTATATAATTTTGTGCTGGAGAGTTGTATTGTAGGCTGAGCCCCAGACGCTAGTACCACACCTAATTAGAGATTCCGCTAGGCTGTTATATGTCACTAAGAGAGTCTTTCTATTTAGTATACTTTTCAGGTTATATAATTTATATATTAGTTTTCTTAGCTTCCCGTTTAAAAATTTAATATTGTTATCCCATTTTAGGTGATTATCGAAAATAACGCCGAGATATTTGATAGTAGTGGTGTTTAATTGTAACTATTCGTTTCTCTATCTATAAGAATAGGTTGCACCATTTGGGGTAGTCCTGCCTTCGTTGGAGAAAAGGCCATAAATTTAGTCTTTGCTATACTTAGTTTTAACAATTGCCTAAGTCGCCTTTTGTCCCGCTAAGTTCCAGTTGTCTCCCGAACATATCAGTGCAGTTTCATCTGCATATGATATGATGTTGCACCCAAAATTTCTGTCCAGTAAATCGTTGATAAACAGCAGGATTAAGGTAGAACCTAAGACTGTAGCCTGTGGGACTCCAGTTTATATTATTTTCTTAATGCTAAGAGCATTGTCCATTTTTACTTGCTGGGGTTTGTTTCAATAAGTTATGGGCAATACCTCTAATTTCCATCTTGTTTAGTTTGTCCAGTAACTGGCAATGTGACACCGTATCGAAGGCTTTTTGTAGATTCAAAAAGATAGCTATGACTTTTTCGTTCTTTTCAAAGTTTGCTGTAATCTTGTCTGTTAGTAACTTTTATAAATTGGGACAACTATGCCTTCTTTAAATTGTTCAAGTGTGCCTGCGTGTTTGAAGATAAAGTTGATAATACGTGCTAGAGGTTTACAAATGTGAACCAATAGCAGTTATAGTGTTTTTACCGTTATTCCATCTTTTCCAGGATATACTGCGGTAGATTAAAATCTCTAAAGACAAGTATATTTTTACCCAATTAAAATCAATTTGTTCAAGACGTTAAAAAATGCTCTATACTAGTGTTTGGTGGAATATATATTATAAAAACATAAACTATATCGAAGTTAAAGTAAAACTTACAGCACAAGACATCAATGCTTATAAAACCTTTATAAATAATTGGTAATGCATTTCTTCCTGACTTTATTTCACTTTTGCAGGCTAATAACACCCTACCTCCTGTTGTATCTTCTGTAAAGTGAAATTTTCTGTCACCGCTGTACACAGTATATTGCTCGGTAAATAGTTCAGTACTTAGCATATCTTCTTTTAGCAAAGTTGCAGTTAGAGCGATTATGTTAAATTCAGTTTGAAAAACTGAAGTGTGAAATTGTGTAATTTTGGTATTCAACTGTAACTGTATACTGCCTACTGTTTTGTATACTGTTGATCTTTTCTAGTTTAACTGATTTTGATGAACATTGGTTACATTGACCATTAAAGATTGAATGTACTGTCTAACCTTGTTCTCATCTTGTGCACGCTTTTCCGAGTTTGTTTCTTTTAACGACTCCTCTACATTGTAAATTATAATATTTTTCCCGTCTATGATATCACCTAATTGGCTCACTTGGGTCTTTAAATTATGCGGTTTTCGCTACATGACCTCAATCCCAGCGTGTATGTAGTCAGCTCGGCCAGCGGTATGTTTTCTGGGAGTGACAGCATTGCATACCGTATACCGTTAAATCAAATCAAATCAACTGAGTAGGTTCTAGCATATATGAGGACTTTTAATCTGTGCAAATCCATTGTGCTTATTTAATTAGTGCAAGTATGCAATAGGCATATGCATATGGAAATATTAATGGATTATAATTTTGTTATATTGTAATATGTATCGCATCCTGTACTGGAGTATTTGTATTTCATTTTAGCAGCTATATTTGAAATAAATAAATAATTTAAAAAATAGGTAAGTATTTGTAATGCAAGGTGGAGGTAGTAGTGAAAATTGGTAGACAAAAAAGAACCTGACAAGACCTAGCTTACCTACAGTTGTCTCAGAAATAATACGAAAGTAAAAATAAGATATTATTTAGTTAAGTAAATTAATTTTAATTTGTATCATTTAAATTCATACCATCTAACAATTTATTTACTGATATCTGTTGTCTGCTTATTTATTTTATATATGTCATTAAAAATATGAGTCAATATTCCATCTATTAATTTTTTTACATGCGATATCGAGAATATTTATAGCCTTAGATAAAAATCCCATGAATTTTTATATCTAAGCAGTATTTCAAATCTAAAAGCTTTGATACGGAAATAGACTAGAAATCTGTTTCACTATCGCTTCCTCTAGAGACCTATATAACAAAGATCCTAAAGTACTATAACGAGTAGCAGGAAAGAAACTGTGCGCACTATTAAGCTTTTAAAGTTGCAGCTTTTACAATCTTTCACACCTAACATTACTCTCTAACGAAGTGGAAAAATGCATTCCGTTAAATGTTTAATAAAACGGTTGGAAGTCTTAATATACTCTTTCGTGGGCGTTCACTTTCAGTAAACTAAGACTTCCTGCTTGTAATTAGAATCGGCCATTTCTGGCTTGTTAAAATATTTATCGTAACTATGTGTACACAAAAATTGACATTAAAATGTTTTGAACATTAAACTATATTCTGTTTTCGAAAGGTGTTTTGATGCGTTTTTCTCCACCCCTGCCGGTGACGAGGAGAAAAAGGGCCACTCTTTGACACTCGAGCCCCGAAAACGAGTTTTCGGTATATCCCGGGCACTAGTCCTAGTTTAAGTGATAGGACACACTACCCACAAGCCGGATACGCGAGGCTTAGTAGCTCAAGTGGAGAAATGGTACTCCAGTGGGTCAATTAGACGTTCACACACAAACAGTAAAACTCAGAATTTTTCAATAATATCAGTATATTCAATTAAACCTACCATATACAAATCTACGGATTACCTGGAACAAATTTTACAGGTTCTAGATACCGGGATGAGAGCAAGCGATACAATGAAAATGATAGTACCAGATGACTCAGATGACAGGGATAGCAAGTTGCAAAAGAGTAACACAAAATACGCGGTAAAGCGTTAGCACAGAATAAGTGATGACACAGGGCAAAGTTATATACAGTATTTGGCTAGTACATCAGTGTACTTACTCCTCCGTGGACTTACTTACTTCCTGTGATTACGGTCGGGCACGTCTGCTGCAATGGAGCGATCAGAATGGAATCTAACTACACAGCTCCTCAGATCCTTTCCTGAAAATGCAATAACTTACTATAGGAGTGGGAGTAGACGAAGTATTTGGTCAAAATCTTGCTGCTCGAAAATGATATATGGCAGCTGGGTTCTGATCTCGGAGTGGACACGTCTGCTGCTGATCAATCGCTGTGGCTGACTGCCAACACGGGACGAATTTAATTATTTACTTCAAATACTACCAAGCGGGTGTAGGCGCCAGTTGGATGCGCGGCTGATCGATGACGTAGTACGGAAAATGCAAAGTGGAAGAAACGACGGTAACAGATGCGCGATGGATACACTTGACGTCAAACGGAAATATTTCTCAATATTTCGCAACTTAGTAAAAATATTTCAATCACCTGGACTTTGGAACTTAGAATATTTTCTTCGCAGACCGGAGCAAACAGAAAGTATGTCTATCTCCTTAGCTAGCAGCTAGCGAACTGACTGTCGGATATATTCAATTATTTCCTTTACCGAAAGGATGACGTTGCACGGATGACTTTAAATTGGCTTAGAAATATTTTCATTACTTTGCCTTGATATTTAGAATATTTCACGGTCGGTTTATTCTGGACGGCAGGCACTAACGTCTAGCCCGTGGGAGTGTTGACCGTCTACTAAAATGTGTGCTGCTGGGTTCGCATGGCTATACAAGTTCCTCACGTCGCTCTCCTTTTACCTGAGTGCATATGTATTTTACAACTGGTATGATTATTCGGTGCTTCTACAAATTACTGCTTTTATTAATTTTTAAACTAATTCGCTTACGGCGGTACAATGTATATACAATAATACAATTAAAAGGGTAATTGTAAAATGCTATTAACAAATATGAATATCCTGTGCACATTTCGGTAACGAAAAATGCTTCGTTAAAGCGTGATAAGCGAAAGTCATCCCACGGAAATGTTGAACAATTCTAAACTTACAACGGGTTGTCCGTTATCCTAAGTTTTATTAGATATGTACACCATAATCCCAAACATTTACTTAACTCAACAACAAGCAACGGAAATGAAATTGAAAGTCCTCATCACAGAATCAACAATTATTGGAGAGTAAAACAATACAATAAAATCCTTCTAGATATAAAAACATAGAGCACAATTGTTTTCTCAAACTGAAAAACAGCTACAAAGGTTTTACTTACTATTCATCGAATAAATTTCCCGATGATGGTGTGATAACAAACTGTAAAAACTAGTGTTGCACAGTAAGACAAAATCTTTAAAGTAATCATAAAAAATATATTTTTTACATTTTCGTTAAATTGGAAACATAAAACTAAGTACCTACTTTAAGAATGTGTATTAACTGTATATTATATTATTTAGTTGATTCAGAAAAAGATTTTCCCACTATACAGTAACCCTTTGATGCATAGCGGAACAAGTATATGTGCATACTGAACCGTTAACAATAAATTGACTTTTTGTTAACAAATAACATATTAATTTTAATTAATGCCAATATATGGATGGATTCTGCATATACTCTAATAGTAGTTCGCACAATTTTACTTCCAATAAGCGACATACATATGAAAAACAAAAGAAAATTAAAGAACAAATGCCACTAAATAGTATTCCTTTTTAGATACCAATAAAAAAATTGATTTGCTACAATTTAAAGTGTAGAGATTTATCTAATATTTTGGAAGCAACCATCAATTTTGTATACCAACTTTCGACAAGTTCTAGCTCCAGAAGCCAATATGTCTTATGTTTATCATTGTCTAACAAATTTTGGCTCGCCAATCTGCTACCCCCTAATCCATTCAAACATATACATGCAAACTTTTTAGAAACAGAGACCATGATATATATGTTTGAATAGCCGCATGTATTTTGTATTTGAAAATATTGATGATTTTGATAATATCAGCAAATTAGATATATTAAAAACGAATTTGTTATGCTACTGGAAGGTGTCTTTAAAAATAGAACTAATAATGACGATTAATCATTGCAAATAAAACCGATTTATTGAAATATACACGGTCGTGAGCAAAAAAAATAGAACAACTTTAATTTTTGTGACATTGTCATTTAGTTGTCATAATTTATTGCAAGTGTGCAAAAAACTAATATGCCTCATATAAGCGATTTAGTTAAATCTGGAGTTATTGCTAAAGCAGAAGATGGATGGTCAATGAGACAAATTGTACTGCATTATAATATTGACAAAAAATCGGCGTGTAACATTTTAAGAAAGTGGAGATTAGTAGAAAACCTGCATCAGGGCGACGAAGGATATCAACACGATTGCAATCGGTAAATGCTTTAGTAGAAAATCCATTTTACTCAGTTATTCAGGCTGCTTAAGAAACGAATTTTCATTGGTCAAGTAGTACTGGTCACCGGCGAGTAAGAGAATGCGCATGACATAAATTTTTGGAACAATGTAATCTTTACAGACGAAAAAACTTTCTAATCAACACACAGCGGTCGTATACGTGTTTACCGCCCTCGGTTCGATGAGAAATATATATCTAACAGTGATAAAAGTGGTAGATTTTCCGTCAATATGTAGGCTTGGATATCGGTCCTGGTGTTTTGTGGCATATTGAGGAACGATTTAATAGTGAAATGTATATTAGGATTTTAGACAATAGTATGCTCCCTTCTGTGTCACAATTATTTCCTAATAATGATATACATACATATTTCAACAAGACAATTGTTCCGTTCATACTGCTTATACCGTAACTAGCTGGTTTCAAGATAACAACATCAGTGTTCTTAACTGGCCCAGTCATAGTCCAGATCTTAACCCTGTGGAAGAAGTATGGGGACTACTCGTAAGAAGTATCCAAAAACGAAATGTGAGACCACGGAATGCCGCAGAATTACTGGAAATAGTAAATAATGCATGGGAAAATATTATTACTAATGATTATTGTATAAGGTTATTTAATTCTATGCCCAACAGACTTATAGAAGTTATAAATAGAAATGGTGCAATAACGAAATATTAATAGTTACTTTCTTGTTAAGTAGGACATCCTTTGTCCTTTGATCCAGGATATCTGTTTTATTTCGGCTACTCATTACATATTCTAATAGAGACAGATTTACATTAGAAAAAAAAGTTGTCCTATTTTTTTACTGCTCACGACAGTACATGATTATAATATTCATGTTGCATTTAGTGGTGGAACATGGTTTACACCTAATCATCATAAAAATTTCTCGGGATATTTAATTCGTAGAGGCAGATTCGATGGTAAAGCTGATGTACCAACATTCCTACTGTTAATCAGACTATTTTAAAAAATTTGAATTTATATTCAAAAATTATCTTTATACTTATACGAATGCATCTAAAATCTTTGTTAATGTAAGATGTGCTGTATATACACCATCCAACATATTGGAGTTTAAAATAAAGTAGACTGGAAATACAGCCGTATTTGTTGAAGAAGCCACAGCAGTCTTTAAAGTCTTACAATATAATAAAAGCAATGAAGTCACAAACAATAATGTATACAGTTTCCTAGAATGTTTTACCAAGGATAGAAAAAACTGAGCATTCAATCGTATACTGGAAATTGTTAGGACTAAATTCCAATAATGTTCCATGCTCACCGACTGTTTCCAAATCATCTGTCGCTGCGCATATCACGTGCCAGGAATGAATTTGAACAATGCCTCATCTCAGAAGGGCGGATGGATTAATATCTAGTAATCACAGCGAAGTAGCTAATTTGTTTGCCAACACTTTCTCTCAGACCTATATAGTGGAATCTTCTGATGATTTGTTAAACAGTCATCATCTTCCTCGAGGCTGATTTGACAAATATTGAATTCAAAAAAGAGCAGAATTCGAACACTAGACCCGTCGGCCTGGCATTGATGGAATATCAACCATATTGCTTAAAGCTTTCATTAATTCCATCTGCAAACCGCTCAGTATAATAATGAAACTGTCCTTCGCTTCTGGGATAGTACCTTCCTAGTGGAAAAAAGCATATGTTAAGGCCATTTTTAAGAAAGGGGATAAGTTCAGCTCTGATAATTTTCGTCCAATTAGTCTTACTTTAATTGTTGTCAAGATCATGGAATGAATCATTGTGAACAGTATGCGACCTTTTCTCCTTGCACATTAAATTATCCCTGCCGAACAACACGAGTTCATCTCAGTTGACACTAACTTGCTGTGTTGTGTATACGACTTATCTCTCAGGTTAGATCGTGGTGAATGCGTTGGCATCGTATACATAGATTTCCGCAAAGCCTTTGATAAAGTGTCTAAAAACATTACAGAAACTGGAACAGTTTGGCATACGTGGGAGTTTGCACATGTGAATTCAAGATTTCCTTGCCGATCGAATGTTTTTTGTTAAAGTTGGTACTGCAGTGAGTGACAGCAGAAACGTGCTCAGTGGAGTCCCTCGGGGATCTGTCTTAGGACCCCTGCTATTTGTCGCATATACATCCGAGCTACGATATTGTATCAAATCCCGGTGTTCTTTCAGACGACACAAAAATTTACGGCAACCAATTAACGGATCACGTACGGGTGCAAGGAGATCTACATCTCATCCAGAAGTGGAGTGAATCATGATTACTTCCGTTAAACATCAATAAGTGTGCAGTACTCTATTTAGGAAAAGCTTTTATTAAACTTGCAATGCTAGTTAGTTTGTTTATGGCAAATCTTGC
Organism: Leptura quadrifasciata; assembly: GCA_963675555.1. Taxonomy (NCBI): domain Eukaryota; kingdom Metazoa; phylum Arthropoda; class Insecta; order Coleoptera; family Cerambycidae; genus Leptura; species Leptura quadrifasciata. The sequence continues at coordinate 184,520,262 of OY776673.1, read as the reverse complement.
AATCAAACTTTCTATTAGTTCTAACTAAGCTAGAGCTTTGAAATTTTGCACATGTATATAAATCCGGTGACAATGCACTTTAACATTTTTATATAAGAAAAAAAACAAGATGGTAGCTTCAAGATGGCGGACGACTTTATCATTTATGATCCGATTCAACTCAAAATCGATATCTGGGGGGTTTTTGAGATAGCCAATTATGAATTCTTGGGGTACACGTTTGGGATACAATATTAACAGCAAGCACCTGGTTTCATCTGACTCTCACGACGAACTGGAAGTCATTATTACGCACAATCTTTCCTGTCCAACCATATTGCCCGACAAGTTCAAAAAAGCCAGCACCAAAATGTATCTTCTGAATAAAACTCTCATCCACTTGAATCCCACCACCTTATCCAAACTATATAAAACATCATATGTTCGTCCAGTACTTGAATTCGCAAACAGTGTATGGTTTCCTACCTTAATAGGTGATTCAAACCTTTTAAAGAATATTCAATGCCGCATAACCCGGATACCATTTGGACATATCCGTCCATGTTATGAAGGTCGGCTTGCACAGTTTAGACTCGCCTCACTGGCTGCCAGAAGACGTCGGAGCGACCTTATCACTGGGTACAAAGGGATACGAAATGAATGATGTCCAATTCATAATTTATTTACCCTTGCCAACGATAACGGATTACGTGGACATCCATTTAAGATCACTAGGGATCCCTTCAGAACCTCTGTTCGCGAATGATTCCTTTCAGTGCGCAATGTGCGCATATTCGATACGTGAAAGACGCTCCCATCTTGTATTGTGTCCGCACTCAGTGTAAATTCGTTTAAATGTAAATACGACTGATTTGTATTGAACTTATAACTTTTTTGTTCATTTACTTTGTATTTTTTCTCTCTTGTAATTTAATATATTGAGCATAATGTGTATGCAAAATATTTCCATCTACTACTTGACATATTGTATAAAAAATATATGCACGGGTCAAATTGTAAATATTGTGTTCACTTGAATAATAATACTGAAACAATTCCAGTGTACAAGTACCGCCTATATATTTACAAAAGCTCAGAGCGTATACCTATATATAGCTTCATAATAAACGAGAATGTAATTTTTCCGACCAACATCATGGCAAATTTAAAGCAAGCACATCGACACACATTTTTAATGAATGTGCTTGTTTTGTATTTTATATTTTATTTTCCATTGAATGAAGTCAAACGTGACTTCCAATTATAATAGAGTGAATTCACCAAACGGTCATGTAAAACATTTGTTGAAATATTCAAAGGAATTCAATCAACTCCCATACCTGAGTATAATTATATTTTCGTGGTATACATATGCAAGTTTCTAATAAAATTAAAATTACGGTACTTAGTCATTTTTACAGTAATAATAAAACTATTGGATTTAGCCTAAGCATTTTAAGAGACATTTTTGATTCAATTAAACTATTACGAAACGAGTCAAAGTTTTTTTAACATCGAAGTATTTCTGCGGCAGAGGCCTATTATCGACTTCTTAAATGAGCTACCCCCAATCAAAAATTTTGCAGAACTTCTTCCCTGTTGGGTAACTTCTTTTAAGGCCAAAGGCCAAAAAGTTCAACTGAGTGCAGTTCATAAAGTGATTAAAGTGTATCATGTAATTTTTAGAGAGCTATCTAAAAAATCGTACACAGAGAGTCATTATAAACGACGAAAGTCTCTCGTGATCTGCCTATTACATCCGGTGTACCCCAAGGCTCAGTTTTGGGACCTCTTTTATTTTTGTTGTACATTTCTGATTTGCACAAAAAAGCAAATCACTGTAATGTGCAGTTTTTTGTAGACGATACACAGCTTTACCATCACCTTTCAGCTAATATAATACAAATCGCTACCACTATTATCAACAATGACTTATCAAATATCAATAACTATGCTAATAAACATAACCTATAATTGAATCCTTTAAAGTCTAAAGCTCTTTTAATTAATTTAACAAAACAACGTGAAAATTTAAAATCATTTATATCCATCAAGATTTATGATCAAATTATACCTTTTGTACACATAGCAAAAATTTTGGGAGTAGTATTTTACGAAAACCTCAGATTTATAGATCATACCAATTTTATTTTAAAGCAGTGCTATGCAAGACTAAAGTTACTTTATTTTAGTAAGCATATTTTGAATAACTTCCATCCAAAGTAGCTTACTGCAATATCATGCACTACACTTGTCTTGACGCAATCACATACAATAGATTATAAAAAACCCAAAATACTTGCTGTAGGCTTATTAATAGTCTAAGAAAGTATGATCATATAACTAACTCTTTTGTGGATCTGCGATGATTAAAGTTAAATAGTTTATTTAAATATCACTTTGATATTTTTGTACATAATCATCTAAATAAGGCAACACCAAAATATTTACGGGAAAAGCTTGTATCACAGGAAGTCATTCATATTATAAATGTTCGTTATCCAATAATGTTAACTATGCCCCCATAAGACGCTCCTTTAGGTATATTCCAGTGACATTACACAATTACCTAAGTGCTGGTATTAAAAGTCTATCTATTTAGGAAAAAAAACTAGGTTAGAAAGAGTTAAGTGTAAGATAGGCTTTGATGGCTAAACTTCGTCCAAATTCTATTTCTAGTTTTGTGGAAATCAATAAAAAAGTTATTATTATTTATTATTATTCTCGTGGCAGTTTGCTAGGACATTAGATCATCGATTAGTAACATGGTGTATATAAAATCAAATGTAAATACTATAATGCTATATACATTGGTCAGAGTGGTAGAAGTAATGAAAACAGGTTAAGAGAACATCGAAAATCAATTTTGAACAACAACAAAGGTACAGGAACAGCAGCACATTGTAGTGAAAATAACTACAGACACGGGTAATATACTTCACACAGAAAGGAAAGGTAAACATTTAGATCTTCCTGAACGATTAGAAATAATAAAAATCTCAAAAATAATCATTGTACCATGAACTACCAGCAAAAATTTTTGAATGCCTCTATATTAATATACAGGGTGCGGCAATAGTGCGTTGGACCTCGATATCTCGAGTTCTACGATAGCTAGAAATTGTTTAAAAAATTGCAACTAGATAAAAAAATCTATAACTGGAAATTATTTTCGAACATACAGGGCAAGCCAAGACGAAATTACAGGATCAAGTGCCTTTTTTTAAATGGAATGCTATGTATATCAGTACATTTTCTTAATCCTCTTTCTAGGCTCTATTCATTCCTGTATTAGCATTAAATATCTCCCAACCACTTGGATGTAATGAATTTTTTTGTTGAAATAATGCAATCTGCAGATGGATATTTAAAAACCACCACAGTCACAATTATGGGTTTTAAGAAAAACTTATGTGAATACTAGTTACGAGATATCTAATTAATGTCTTTGGATCATTTCCATTTCATAAAAATGTACAGGGTGGCCAAAAATAATTTTTCAATTAAGAACATTTTAAATTGAATTTTCTCAATTTTTTCAAATGGAACACCCTATATTTCTCGACGATGTGATGTAGAAATGAAAAACGAACATTTTTCGAACTTCATAAAATTATTATTATTGTGTAAATAAAATTAAAATGTCAACCGTGTAGCAACTTTTGCTAAGTCTCATTAGGAATGAATTTGATTTATTCAAATAATATTTTTGCCTGTTCCCACTTGAGAAAATTGGGTCGTGACAACACAGTCCTAAATTAATGAACGTCAAGTATCAAAGGATGGAGGGCTCTTAAAATTTGTTGCACACATTTCTCTTATTTAGTTCATTATCATTACAGACATTGAAAATGCTGTAGGATTCAACCTTCATTGTTGTATGATGTACTACCAAGTCTACGCAAAAATAAAAATCGTGCCATTAAATAAGTTAATTTTTAAAAATTAGTTATTCTTCACTTCTATTATAATAAGTCAGGATATTTTTGTTACTTTGCCATATTTTACTTATCTATTTATCAATGTATCTATTTGTCTATTTATACATTTATCCGTTTATCTATGTATATTTTTTTTTGTGGGGAGGGGAAATCTTTATAGACACCTCGGTGTTTGTCGACGGGGTAGTGTGGGATTCCTTCCCTTCCTGGGATAGACATACCCACTAAGGCCCCTCCCCTTTCGTCTCGATTATCTCACTGGAACTGCTTTTCGCATTACTTCGGTGAGACAGCTGACCTCAATACTTCATCTCATTTCATCTCTCCCTTCGCTCTCGATAATGTGCCTTAATGCTCTATACGCACAGATCCACCTCTCTCTCTCTTGATCTCTCATCGTTTTCTCTGCGTTCAACGGTCTTCAATGCACTATTAAATGCATTCTTGACATCTAGGGTTATGATTGCACGTAATCTGCGATGAAACTAGGAGTGGAAGAGGCTACATTCATACATGCCTTGTCGTATGAATGTAGCCTCTTCACATTCATACGACAAGGCATGTTTAATTCTCGGAATATGCATATCTGAGATGAGGAAAATCCTAATGTAACAATGAGAATCAATTTCAACATATCTTCAAAATAAATGTATGGGCAGCAACTCTAGGGCATGAATTAGTTGGATACCATGTAAATAAATAAATAAATGACACCGCAGGTAATTACGACCCCCTTTATCCCGGAAGGCTATAGAAGAGCCTTGTGTGGGAGGGGGCTACATATTTAGAGACAAAGGACACACACCCAATATCCGTGTAGAGTGGAAAAATTCAGTATGTTCCACTGCCACGACCGGTGATCGAACCCGGAACTTATGTGCGCTTACCTCTCGACCACCAGTCATACATTTTCTAAAAATTTAAATGGCGATATTTATGATTTTTTGGATTGGGTAATATTTCATTGCGAAGGAGATGAAATATGTTTATTATGCATGACAGTATAACATCACATTATATCAGAATATATAAAACATGGTTACACAACCACTATCCTAATAGACGGATTGATTGAAGTGGGTATGCGCCGATCAAGTAGCCTGATCGGTCCCCTAGCTTAACTCCTCTTGATTTCAGTGTATGGAGTTATCTAAAATCATGAATTTATAATACTGAAATTGACACAATTGAACAGTTGAGGGAAAAATCGATTAAATGTTTACAACCTAACTAACAAAGTTGTTCTATACGTTTAAAATAATAGGATAATTTTATTGTATTACTATTGCATTACTGTTCTGCAAAAGCTATTTTATTTTATTAAAACTGCCAAGGTGATTATTTAGTCTTCACAACTAATTTATCATATAAATAAGTGCTAAGAATATTCTTACAGTTAAATTATAAAACATTTTGTAGAATTTGTCTTTCGCTGTTTTATAAAGGTTTATAGAGCAATTATTATAAGATGTTTTAGCTCACTGAACGAAATTGATTTATAATAATAACCCGTAGCACTTATTGGCCAATTGACGAATGCCTATACAACTATTCTGTACAAGTTTAGCTATGCAATAATAAACCAATTTTATTAGGATTCTTCATGTCACATATTATTTCAGGGAACATATTGTATTCTGCTGTAACTGCTAAACAATTGTTAAATAAAGAAAGCACGCATTGCTGTCATGAAACACTTATAAAATAATTGATAAACTAAACATTGTCTTTAAAGACTATTTATGTTCGTTACCATTGTTATAAAACACGGGTAGGTGTTTATGCGCCCATCAATAGGTGTCTCACATCTAAAGTTAAAACTATATATGTAGGTACATAATATTACATACCTGGATTACAGACAAACACACAATTATTATATTTAGTTCCACTGTTAAGAAACAAGTGAATAAAAGATCCCTGAGATACAAATTTGCCGTTTATTTAGCTCGACTAAGATGCGCTTCAGAATGTATTGCTCTATAAGTATTGCAAATAGAGCTTTTGTAAAACACTGAAACATGTTGCTGTATATATGTTTTATAAGATGCTCTTTCGGAGCAACTATATTTTTTTAAACTTCCATAAGCACTACCTCGGAGACTATCAGTTTATTGATATATAACAGTTCTTCGGAAAATATCTTCTATAAGTGATTTTATAATTATAAATATGCTTTATAAGATGGACGCCATAATGTTATTATGTTTGAACTATTTGTATAGTGGGCATTTTGGACTTTAAAATAAAAATAGTTCAAAAATAAAAATTATTGTAATATAAACATTTTAGCAATAGTCTATTATTGTGAAATATGTTATCTGCGAAACACAATTGGTGCAACACCACAAAAAGATAAAATACAAAAAAATTATTTTCACTTTATTTTTTTTAAATTTTGATAAATATTCGTTATTTTTAGGGCGCTCAAAAATTTCATTGTATATATACCACATATTTCACAGAAAAATTTTCTTCACAGTTCAAAATCGCTTTGCTCTTGATGAAACGAAGTCTTAATCAGTTAACTTTTGTCTCATGTTCCACTAATATGTTGTTAGTTACGCCACCATATTCAGTCACATAGAATCTAACTACCTTTGTAATATTTTAAAACTATTTTGAGAATTATTATTGTCTGATAAAACTTTTAAAAAATAAATAACCTCTGTTGTTGCTGCTGCACATAACAAAAAAGTAGCAATGAAGATAATAACATAATACTTATAAAATTGACCAAACTGAGGTTTCATTGTTTATCGAATAACGAAAACAGCAAAAAAAATTTACACGAAAACATTACAGTGAAGGACCTGTTAAATATTATTTACTCATTTCAATGGATTGGAAGAAATGGTCCCACTAAATGGCCTCATTTCAAAATTGCATAAAGACGTGTATCAATCAAAATGGGCAACACGTCGAACACCTATTATAAATTTTTCTAATGAATTATTTGAGGGAACCTCTTTTTTTAAGTTTATTCTTGAATTTGACACTTATTTCTTTATAAAACGAAAATGGTTGCAATTAGCCATAGGGAGTACTTACAAAAAATATTTGTTTTTCATTTCTACATCACATCGTCGAAAAATATACAGGGTGTTCTATTTGAAAAAATTGAGAAAATTCAATTTAAAAAGTTCTTAACTGAAAAATAAACATTTATTTATGAAACGAAAATGGTTGCATTAGCCATAGGGAAGTACTCACAAAAAATGTTCATTTTTCACTTCTACACCACATCGTCAAAAAATATATCGGGGAAAAAATTAAGAAAATTCAATTTAAAATGTTCTTAATTGAAAAATAATTTTCGACCACCTTGTACATTTTTAGAAAATCAAAATGGTTCAAAAACATTAATTAGATGTCTCGTAACTGGTATTAACATAAGCTTTCTTAAAACCCATAAATGTGACTGTGGTGATTTCTTTAATATCCATCTGCAGATTGCATTGTTTCGACAAAAAAATTCATTACATCCAAGTGGTCGGGAGATATTCAATGCTAATATGGGAATGAACAAAGCCTAGAAAGATGCTTCAAAAAAGTGTACTAATATACATAGCATTTCATTTTAAAAATAGGCAGTTGGCCCTGTAATTTCGTCTTGGCTCGCCCTGTATGTTGGAAAATAATTTCCAGTTATAGACTTTCTTATCTACTTTACTTGCAACTTTTTGAAAATTTTTTAGCTATCCTAGAACTTGAAATATCGAGATCCGACGCACTATTGCCCCACTCTGTATAACTTATAATTTGAAAGAAAAGTTTTAATAGTAAAATTTATTCATGATTATTTTTAAACACCAGCCCTAAGATATATTGGTTCGACCTACTATTTATAGGTCCCATCTGTATCATATCGATTTTTGTAAAGAATAACTAATTTGAAATTATATATATACCTATTTCTGTATAATACATACCATCATTGTATTCATCGATGAGAAATTATATTATATTTGCATCGTGACAAATTTTGCGTTTTAGTTGCTTTTGTTTAATTCACAAGTAGTATTTTTCATATTCTTTCCCATTATTTGGGCTTTCTACCACATGTATTATTATCCTCTTCAAAAGAAATCACCGAATCTACAAAATAATAGAATTATTGGAAAAAAGCCTCTGCGCCCGTGACGTTTACGCCAAAGGAAAAGTCAGAGGTTATGTTTTGCAAATAATATAAATCGGAATAAACACAGAAATAAAGTATTTTGCTGACAAATACATTATTTCTGTGTTTATTCCGATTTATATTATTTGCAAAACATAACCTCTGACTTTTCCTTTGTATATGAAAAATTATTTTTTACTTTTTAATACGACTTTGTAAGAAAAGCAGGTTTTTAAAAGTTTCTTACATTTTTTTATTTATATACAAGTGTTTTTAAATTATTTTTAATTTTAATATACTAAGCAAACTTTGTTGATAAAATTAAGTAACAGTATTTTCTGCAAGTAATTTTAAATAAATCAGCAATGAAATAATATATATGCCCGTACGGTACAAGTAGACAAAAATATATTATTATTTTTTATACATTTATTTGACGTCGGACTATTTTTTTGGGTGACTGAGGCCTATCACCGATGCCTGGAGACGAGCTAACCCCCGACCAGGAATGTTGCCGAATCTCTGTCGAAGATTAAGGGATGTCTTGTTTGCCTATCTTTTAATAGATAAGGGACCGACTGCTTTACATTCCCTACGATGTCGATGGTCAGTAATTAAAAATAAACTGGTCGATTTACTTTTATTTGTATCCTTTCACTAGTCGAAAATTTACATACTTTTATCGTTTTTTATTTAGATATGTTTTATTATTTCATTTATTCATACAGCAAAAGTTTATTCGTATTCTTAAAATCAACTTCAAGGATTCATGAACAACGTGAAATATAATTCGCAAACAATTCGCATTTTTACATTTCTGTATGTGATCGAGGCTGAACTTTCTACTTTGTGAAAGTTAAAACTTATCCGTGGAAACTTTTGACTTTTAACCTAAAGAAAGTATATCCCTACTTTACACAGGAAAAAATACATATTTAATTTTGTTTACAAAATTTTATATTCATATTATCCTTATAAAGTTTGAAGATAAATAAAATTGTCACCCTAGATACTCCACATAATCATTTTTATAGGTCCTACGAGCATACTAAGTTTTGAATATTGCGGACCAATACGACACATTCGTTGAATAAACTCGTTTGTTAGAACAACTTCAATAAAACTGCCTATATGATATAAATTTATTCAGATATACAAATTTACGTGGTGTCAAAAAATATTCCACGAACTAATATCTTGTAAGCATATATTTATTTCTCTTAATTTAGCTCAGTGACTCAAAGCTTATATGTTAGGCTTTCAACCAACAAGTCCCGAGTTAAAATCTTGGCTAGGATATGGATGTTTAGTGGTGTTCTTCATATGTTACCGAGTTGGTAGCAATGGACTAGACAACGTTGTGTGAGACACAACAAGGCTAGTTGCTGTATTACTCCTGAGTTCAAGTCTCAGCTGCGGTAGATGGCAATGTCGTAGGGAGTGGTCGTTGTATAATTGTCTAGGTGTATGTGTCCTGGTTGAGTGGTGGAATAGCTAATAAAAATAATAATATGACTTTATTTTAATTAATTAAAAATACAACATAATACAAAATTATTTAGAAGGTGGCGAGATCTAGCATAACTACTCACCTAACCACCCGGCAAGAAAATAAGAATTAAGACCATTTTTAAAGAAAATAGTATAATAGCAGACATTGTGCACGTGTTATTTTAAACGGGAAAAACACAAAAAAGAAATACATTGAATTAAGTATAGAAATTAAATATAGAAACACAATCTATAGAAGCAATATGAAGTAAGGATATAATGCAAATAATATACAGCTATTAAACAAATAAAATTACGATACATTATAATTACTTACAAAATTCTTTTAAACGTTTTTTAAACAACATAACAGTCGAGCTTGTTTTATAACAAGTGGTAAAGAATTAAAAGCCTTTACTGCATTATAACTAAAAGAACGGAGAAATAGGGTAGTGCTGTGCCTGGGAATATTGTATAAACTGCTATGACGAGTACCTCTTAAATGTATGTCAGATCCTTTAACAAGTTTGTTGTAAAGGTATACCGATTGGTGAAACTTATCAATTTTATATATTAACATACATAAATGCCCAAAAAACCTTTGCATCAGTTTAAACCATCCAGCTTCCTGATAATACACAGAAACATGATCAAATTTTTTTAGTCCATAGAAATATCTAATACAACTATTCTGCAGTTTCTGAAGACTCTGTTTATCCTTATATAGCAAAGCAGGCCAGTAAACAACATCACAGTATGCAAGCACAGACAAGATGAGTGTGTCACAGAGTTTTAGCTTTATATGCACAGAGAGAAAATCCTTAAATAAGTAGAGGGTACGCAATTTTACAAAGCTTTTCTGTAAAATCTTAGATACGTGACATTCAAAGCGCAGGTTATTATAAAAAAATACTCCTAAGTTTTTACAAGATTCAGAAAAATTTAAGTCGATATTATTAATGTGTATAATAAAACTGTCACTAATCATAATTTCAGATCTATTTTTACCAGAAATAAGCATTTGGATTTTACCCTCATTTAATTTGAGTCCATGAAATTTTGAAAATTTGATCCAAATCTTCGTTAATAAATTTTTTACTCAGGTCAATATTATCGAACTTAAATGAATGGTAAATCTGCATATCATCTGCATACTGGTGACTAGAAGGATATTTTAAATGATTACTAAAGTCTGCAGTGTACACAATAAACAACAAGGGGCCCAATACACTTCCTTGCGATACACCTTTACTCAAAATTTCAAAATCCGAGGTTTCATTGCCTATTATAACTCTTTGTAGCCGATTAGCTAAGTAATTGCTGATAAAATCTAATGAAAGGGAGCTCAGTCCGAAATACTTAAATTTAGCACATATAATTCTATGATCAAAGTATCATGTGATCAAGGGTATCAAATGCCTTACTATAATCAAACTGTTAAACTCCGCCAGGACATTATCTAAATAAGACGTTAAAAAAAATGAGAGTTTAAAAAACTAAGAAAACACGCTCTAATAGCAAGTCGAACTAAAAAGTAGAAAATAATGTTTAAATATTATTGACAAAAAATTCATTGTATTGTAAAAAGCGTGAGGTGCTTGATATCAATTGTTGATAAAAGTAGAATTATAAAATATACTAAAAAGCACCCCACACTTTTTACAATAAAATGAATAATACTATATTTTTTTATTTTTTACTTTTTAGTTCGGTTTGCTATTTGTTTTTAAATTTAAACTATAATTTATAAAATATATAATATTAACAGCGGCGCATCCACCAAAATTTTCACAATAAGTTACGTTTTCTATTTTATTTTATCCTGGTGATCCTGGTGAGGAAGTGGGTGAGACTCACGTTCGAAAATTCCATTAGAAGCAAACTAACATTTAACAAACAAACAAACAAACATACAGGTGAAGCTAATAAAACCGTGTTAATAAATAAATAAAATAAATAATGGTACCTCTACTTACTGATTTACAGAAACACAAAATATTAAGTATTACAAAGAATTAAAATATAATCAGTACAAAAATTAGGCATTGAAAACATTTCAATTAAGCCGATTATTCGGTTTCTTATTTATTTTTTACTTGAAAAGATTATTTTTATATACAGCTACGAATAAAAATAACAAAAATGAAATTGGACAAATTAAGAAAAAACATGTAAAAACTATTATTTAAACATTATTATAAAATATGAAATTCTAAATCTTCTAACCGTTTGCTTAAACAAAATTATTTTCAGTTCAATAATATTATTTATACCGAGTGTCCAAAAAGTATGGAAACAAACAAACTTTGTGATTCGTGACAGATGGCGCTGTAATCGCAAAAATAATTTTTTTGAATGAAAAATAATAAAGTAAGAGTTCATTTTTTTGAAAAACCATTCAATAGTGTTAAATTTAATACCTCCCGTCACCATAAGGGAAGAAATAGTGGGCAACCTTAAAATATTAAACGGAACCCCATATTTTTAATTGCGGATGTAGTAAATGTACGTTTTTGTGTAAAATTAACATGCCTCACTGCATTTTGCGTAATATGCGAAAAATTTAATTTTATTGTTACAACGCCATCTGTCAAGAAACGAAAACAATGTTTTGAATGAAATTGAATTGTTTGTTCACCAGACTCTACATCCGCAATAAAAAAGATGGGGTCCCGTTTAATATTTTAAGGTTGCCCACCACTTCTTCCCTCATGGTGACGGGAGGTATTAAATTTAACCATTGAATGGTTTTTTCAAAAGAACGAACTCTTACTTTATTATTTTTCATTGTTCCCTAGAATTTCTTAGAAATTATGAAAAAAATATGTTTGCGATTACAGCGCCATCTGTCTCGAATCGAAAAAACGTTTCAAACAAACTTGACGTAATTTTTGCAATAGAATCCTATTCTGTAATAAAAAATAGGGGTACCCATTTAAGATTTTAAAGTGGCCCCCCAAGCGCCATCCCAGGGGCTTGGGGTGGGAGGATCGCGCTTGATGTCACTGGATAGCGCTTTTAAAATTATTAGGGACGTATTTTTTCCTTCTTGGATCCAATCTGTATTTCCAGACTTTTTGGACACGCGATATAAGTTATGAAAGCCCAATTATGGGAACCACCTCAGCCCACTTCTCTCAGAAATATTTTTAGACTCATTAGAAAACCACTTACATGCTAACCCACAAAGTGGTAATTTTCTTTATTGGCGTAAATATGTCGACATTTTATTTATTTATTAATCACCACTCTACAGGAACGATGTTGCAGAGTTGTATACACATACACATAGACAATTATACAACGACCCCTACGATGCTGCCATCTGTCGCAGTTGAGACTCAAACTCATAGGAGTGGTGTACAGCGACAAGACGTGTTGTCTCTCGCACAACCTCGTCTAGCCTACTGCTACCAACTCGGTAACACTAAACGTCTATAAACACCTTAGCCAGGATTCGAACCCGAGACTCCATGGTTGCAAGCCTAACACGTAAGCATTGAGCCACTGAGCCGGTTTTAATCTGTTTCACAGGCACGAAACGAGAACTCAATAGATTTCTAAATTTTTCGATTAGATTTCTGTGCGTTCTTCGCTAAAAATCTCAAAAATAGTCCTTCGGATTGCAAAATGTTTCAAATGACAGTTGTAGAGAATTCGATTACGAACAATTTCGTTTTACTTTTCATTTCCATTCGATTAATATTGGCAGAGATATGAATTTTTAAACATCTTTATAGGGCGCTATCAGAACACTTGTTTCGTGATAAAATCGATAAACACTTGAAAATTATAGATCGTACGCATATAGTGTATCTAATAAAAGTTAAAGATAATCAAATTTTGAATATGCTGGTGTATGTACAAAATCTTCTTGATAACGAGTGAATGAAGATAAAAAGGAAAACACGAAAAATTGTCTTTTTCAAGTGCATTTAGACAAATAGATATTTTTTTTTTTTTGGCTTTAGGCAATAATGACACTAAAGGTTTTTTGAAGAGAATTAAATTATCTGTAAAATGAGTTCCAAGTGACCTTCATACGATGAATAGTTCACGAGTTACAGCTGGTTAAAGCTATGAGAAATAAATTCTTTTTTATTATAAATTAAGATTTTCCTGCAAGAACTGTGCATAACATTTTTTTTAAAATATGGGCCCAGTATGAAACGACTCAGAAATGCTCACATAATAATTTCTGATACTTCAAAAAGTGAAAAAATATCATTAAATGTACTTTTTTGTACTTCAAACGTGACGAAAATTGCCTGTTTGCTAAATATTAAAAATAACAGCATTTTCAATCGTCAATTCCTTGTCGTCACTTATTGAAAATCATACACAAAACAGTGTTTTTTGTAGGAAATTTTGTAAACTTTCATTTAAGTCTTATGAAATTTTGTCGTAAAGTCAAAAGAAACGATGATATATACAAAAAAAGGAATTAAAAAATAATATTAATTCAATTTTTCTGAACAAAAATGGTTTTGAAGGACTTTTTTAAAGAAAATATACCTTGAGAATGACTTATGCTATTGCATATGTATATAAACTAATAAAAATTGGTCAAAACCAATTTTTAAAAAATTGTTATGCACAGTTCTTGCAGGAAAATCTTAATTTATAATAAAAAAGAAATTTTTGCTCATAGCTTTAAACATCTGTAACTCGTGAACAATTCATCGTTTGAAGATCACTTAAAGCTCATTTTATAGATAATTTAATTCTCTTCAAAAACCTTTAGTGTCATTATTGTCTAAAGCCAATCAAAAATTAGCTATTTGTCAAAATGACAATTTTTCATATTTTTCCTATTTATCTCCATTCACTCGTTATCAAAACGATTTTTCACATACATCAACATATTCAAAATTAGATTTTCTTTAACTTTAAATGCTATTGGATACATTATATGTGCACGATCAATCATTTTCAAGTTTTTATCGATTTTATTATGAAACAAGTGTTCTGATAACGCACTATATAGATGTTTAAAAATTCATATCAATATTGGCAGACAATATTGATCGAATGGGAATGAAAAATAAAAGGAAATTGTTCATAATCGAATTCTGTACAACTTTCATTTGAAACATTTTACGATCCGAACTACAATTTTTGAGATTTTAGCAAAGAACGCGCGCATATCCGTTGCGTCGCAAAACTGTCAAAATTTCAAAAAAAATCTATCTCGGCTCCAATAGGTCGCATGAAGTTAAACTAAAAACGAAATTGTGCGTATTTTTATTACCTATAATTTTCATGTGTACACTTTACAGTCAAATTGATACTTTCCCGAAACCGATTCCCCCCCCCCCCTGCCCGCCGCTGGCATCTACGGATTTGGACTTTTGATATGTTAAAAAGTACCATAAGCCTGTTCCCAAAATTTCAGCCCGCTCTGTATTATTTCATCCAAATTTTCCCATTTTATTGGGCTATATATTAGATCTTTGATTCGGCGCTTAATGGTTCTGTCTTCAACAAGTAGTGGCTAACGCTATATTGATTTTTGAGCATTGTGCCCATGAGAACTAATGTTCAGGATGCCAAGACCTCTAACATACTAAAATTTGGTGCAATTTAACCGAGGGCCATTTTCCTATCATCCCATGCGAGGTTCAAAACATTATTGTATGAAAAATTAAGACTCTATAAGTGGGATAAATTGGGGCATTTTAGTGATGGAAATCAAGAAGTTGAATATTTCTACAACATATTGTACAAAATCTTGGATTTTTATGTTCCTAATATATCGAAAAGGTCATTATAAAACATGTCCACCTTGGCTTACACATGATATTAGAAATTATTTAAGATATTTTAGGAAAAGAAAAACAGAATCTAAGGAAATTAATAACTACAAAAAATTGCATGCAGATTTAAAATTAAAAATCAAACAAGCTCATATTGAATACGTAAAGAGCTAATAATAGCTGAGGGATTTGTAGATTATTTTGAAACAACTTATTATCAAGATACTATTACATGTGATAGTTCATATGAACTTTCTTTATAAAATGGCCTAAGGACTCACACATTGAAATATTAGCACGCCGTTAAGGAACACCCTGTATGTTCAACTACAATATTACATTTAAATTCTTTAAGTTCTGTACTTATTTATTTTTAAATTATATATATTTATTGGGGATCGATTGAATCGCCCACGGGATTATGACTGATAATAATAATAAGTAGATGTAGTAGATGTACACTAATATAACACGTCAGTCAAAGTGTCTTATTTTTATTAAGTTAATACTTTTTACGTTGCTAAACCTGGGTTAAGTACTTTCTTTGTACCTAACCTTTTCCATACCACAAAAGGTGAGTAATTGGCTTGCTTCTCCTAACATAGTTTTCCCAACAGACCTACTCCTATTTCTACGAGTAGGTTGGGCTTCAAGTTTAATGGATTATGCAAGCTAAAATGTCACACACCATTGAGAATACTAACGCTTATAAGTAACTTTTAATGCATTTGTCTTGTAGAGGATTTGATGGTTAGCCAACTTCAAATGGCTGCTTGTCATACAGTGTGTTCACAGAATGTATTCTTAACAGGAGACATTTTTTATTTCATCAAAAGGGAGTAGTCACTAATTATGCCTTATAGAAAATAGAGGAAGAAAATAAATTTCTGCTGGGTATTTTAATGGCATACTGCTGTTGGATCCTCGCCCACAGATATTAAGTTCTGAGCTAGCCCAGTTTAAGATTTCGTCACTACTGGAATATATGCATGTTTTTATTGATCATTTAGATAAATTATTTGACGTTCTGATCCAGAATAACATAAGCTATAGTAATTTATATAATTATACTTGTGAAAATCATATTAAGTTAAATTAAATTATAAAATAATGACTTTAATATATTTACATGAATCTAATAGACTACCATCATTGTATTTGACTAAAAAGTTAATGGACTGAAATAAAATGGACTGTATATTCTGTATTAAAAAAGGAAATTGAAAGCACTTATCAATTTCGCTGATCTTCCCAAATGTCATATTCCAAAAAAAGTTTTAGTGTATTGTGTTGGTGATGTGAAGAGATTTTGCCCTTTCCAATTTGCTTCAAAAGAAATATTTCCAAAATAACGATAAAGTTTCTTGCACTTTACATAAAATCACACTAAAAGAGCCTACGCACGAAATTTTAGGTTTGTCTCTCAAAAAACTACTTTCAATAAGTAAAAATCTGTAGAAACAGATGCCTACAGTGCTGCGCAAAACAATATCATTTGTAGTTCCTGTTAATAGAACACACTTAAACTTGAACTTTTGTGGATAAGAACCCTTCACCCCAAAATGGCGATATTATGCTATTATTGATCATTTGCTTCTTTAAAAACTCAAAAAAAAACATGTACGTAACTTCGTATTATTTTCTTCTATATTTGTTGTATCTATTTTTTGTTTAATAAACTTAAAATAATTAGACTAGTGTTTTTTAATAAACGGTAAAATTATCTTACTATGATATAGAAGAATACAAAATTTTATGCAATGAGACCTTTTTTTATTTGTGGAAGACGTCTAACTATGTTTCTGGAAATACTGAAGCCTCTTGGTGTTATTGTGCTAATCTCCTAATTTCTTAATGACACCCATTCCAATATTCTAGTCCCTTGGACCAATTTGGACCAGAATTGATTGAGTGTAATATTCTTCTGGACATAATCTTGGTTGTTCATATAGTGATCCATAGCCTCGCATTCAGTCATGATGTGATAGCTGTCTCTGTTGACCCATTGCATTGTCTGCATTCTAGGTCTCCATTATACATGTCTATTCTATACAGATCTCCTTTCAGAGCACAATGCTCTGTCAGAAGACCTGTGATTATGCGTACCTAACTGATTTCTAGTCAGTAACAACAGTTCTTCAGTCTTCTTTCGAGATGATCCTTTAATAACGGTTTTTCCGTGTTGGTGCCCATTATTCCTTGTGTTGGTTTTTGATTCATTCAGTATAGTGGTTTTAGACACTCAGGGCCGATTCTGAGGCAATACATGGAGCTGATGATCCTTGCCTTGCTAGCTCGTCAGCTTTCTGGTTGCCTTCGATACCAATGTGTCCTGGAGCCCACACTAGAGTTATCTTGTTGTGGTCTGCCAGGGCTCTTAGTTCTTCTCGGCATTCCCATATCAGTTTAGATGTCACTGTTGGGTTTGAGTACGCTTAGAGACGCTTAACTGCCTGTTAATATGCCCATTTCTGTAGGTCCTCATATTATCTTCTCTTGTACAATGCAATTACATACTATATCTCTGCCTGATATACAAAAGTATATTGTCCAAATGATATGGTAAACTGTTAGTTTCTCATATCACTATATATGTCAACTCCAGCGCCTTGTTCAGTCCTTGACCCGTCTGTAAACCAGGTAAGGGCCTTTTGCAGTATCGCTCTCTTTCTATTCACTTCTATCAACAATTTTTACCCCGAAGTTTCTGTCGAAAGTGTCCGTTCTCATATCAGAGATATTTAACCCCCACTTGGTTCGTGATTTGGTTGTGCCCCAATCCTGCATAAATGCTACTTGGCTCTTTTTGTAGTCTGAAGTATCCTATCCTAGCCTCCTCCATTATCACCAAATGAAGAGGAGGGAGGTTCAACAGGCAGCATTGCTGCTGTTGGTGTTGTTTTCATACCTCCCGTTATCCTTAAACAAGCAAATTTTTGTACCTTGCATAGTTCAGAAACAGTGGTGCGTTGTAGCATCTTTGTCCGTCATACCAAAGATGCATATGTGATCATGGGTCTGACCACCACAATGTACATCCAGTACATCATGCTTGGTTTTAACCCCCATGTTTTCCCATGGGTGCATCTAGCCAACATAAGCGTTGTATCCGCTATCTTTTTGGTTCTTTGGACCTATTGGTTCCAGGTAAGTCTAGAATCTAGTATTACTCCTAGATATTTTACCTCTCCCGACAGTTGTATTTGTTCTTCTTTGAGCATCAAAATCCCTATAGTTTTTGCTTCTGGTGAATGCTGTTACTGTCGACTTGGAGGGACTGATATTTAGTCTCTCCTCATCTGTCCATTTCGTTACAACATTTAAAGTCCGCTGCATACGTTTCTTTACTGTGTTGTTGAATTTGCCCTGAGCTAGTATGACTTGGTCAGGATCTTGTGCCCGCCTCTGTCCTGTAACCTTAGTAGCTCATCCATGACTAGGTATCACAGAAGAGGCGATAAAACACCTCTCTGTAGACATCCTCGTCTAACTCTAACTACTCATTACGGACGTATATACTAATCTATCCTTAAGCATACAGTCTATCCATCTGTAGCTGGTTTCATCGATTCCTCTCTCCCTCGATGCTTTGGTGATACATCTTAGGGGAGAATTTTAGAACGCTCTTTCAATGTCCAAAAGGCACATAGCATGGGCAGGTACATCATCCCTTTTTTTCTTTTGTTATTTTCATTCCTCTCCCTTCAAATATGCGCCAAAGCCGGGTCCCTTTTTCCTCCTCTTTCTTTCTCATAATTCTATTCACCATCACCTCTACCGCATTTCAGCTCTCCTCAGCCTGCATCATAAAGTTGACCAGTTCTTCTGATCTGAATCTTCCCACTACCTCCCTTTCTTCATTTCATCGATTACAATAGAATATCGTGTGCTCAGCATCGTCCCTCTCGTCGCAGTAGACACATTCGCTAGATCCATTTTTTCCTATACCTAAGAGATAATTGGCGAAACTTCCATGTATCATGTCCCGTAAGGACCTGAAGGAGGAGGTAGTAGCTCACTTCTCCATGGCTTCTATCTATCCACACTCTTATACTCGGAATCAGCTTGAATGTTCACCTTTCTTTTGTACCTCCTTTCCACCTACTTTGCCATCTCGTAAGTAAGGCTTCCCTAGCCTTTCCTTTAGCCTCTCCATCATGCGCCTCCTTTCATTCCTTGGTAAAGGGGTCTACTGGAGGAGTGTCGCCTAATACGAGACGGTACGGTATGCGCTACACACCCTTAATGCCACTTTCCGCTACACCCTGCTCCTAGTTCTCATCACCTTATCCACTCACTGCACCCACACCGAAGCCGTATATAGGAGTATCGAGTTCACTACACAGCTCAGCAATCCCCTCTTACTCACTTTCGGTCCGCTGGTGTTACACTTCGGCCTTCCGATTGCCGTGGTAGCCTTCCCTGTGTTCTCGGCGGACTTTTTCGCATTTTCTGCATAATTAAGCTTCTATCCAGCCACACTCCCAAGTATTTTATAGCTGGTCTGGGACCGACTTCGAGCTGTCCCACTCTTACCCTGACTGGCGAGAGATTTCTCTTTCTCGTTATTACCACCACCTCTGCATTCTCCGGGACGAGTTCCAGCCTATGTCCCGTTAACCACTTCCCAATCTTCCTTATCGCAGTATTTGCCTCATCCACTATAAGTGCCACGAGGCTACCTGTGACCGTTACCGCCAGGTCAACTGCGTACCCAATCACCGTGGCACTATGCGACTGTCGAAATTGGAAACCGCCGTCGGGCCAAGAGCCGATCCCTGTGGAATACCGTAAGTGCTCTTGTTCCACTCCACATTTTCCTCCATCTCCACGCCTATATACCTGGTCTCCAGGCAGCCTTTTATTATCCTCGGCTGGTATGGAGCCATCCCCATCCTGCTCAGTTTCCCAGCTATCTGACTCCACCCTGCCGTATTAAATGCATTTTTCACATCCAGCGTGATTACGACTCGAGTAGATAGCACCAAATGTTGACCTCCCCTTTCTGTAGCCATATTCCCTCTCTATCTGATATCGCCCTTTCCTCCTCTATATCTTCCTCCAACCTTCCTAACAGCAGGTATTCTAACAATTTATTCATTGCATCTAGGAGACATACCGGTCTATGTGACAAGGGTTCCTCCGGAGATTTATCCCCCTTCCTCAATAATACCAGCCTCGTCCTCTTCCATATCTCGGAGAATACTCCACCTTCTAACACCCGATTCATTATTGACAACACTACTACCGGTTGCTCTTTCACCACTAATCTAACTACTTCAGGAGATATTTCGTCGGATCCCGAAGCCTATTCACAACTATCTTCAGCTCGTCCTCGGTGAAGGGAGGAACCTCCTCCACTTCCATTAACCTCCATCTTATTTCCTCCCTGATTGGGAATAAGGCATTCACAATTACAGCAATCATGTACCCATCCCCCATACATCGTTATCGATATTCTGGCATAGTTCTCTCCATTTGTCCTTCTTAGACTTTTTATAGCATCTCGCAATTTTTTGCGAGCCTCTCGATAGAGTTGTAGAGTTCCAGTTATCCCCCTGGCCTCCATACCTCCGATTCTCTCGGCCGTATCTCCTCATCGGCTCTACACATCTCTCTCTCATCCTAGATATTTCATCCCTCCACAACGCTTTTCACCTTAGCCGTTCCTTTCCTGGGCATCACTCTATCACAACAAATGGTTACCGACTCTATCAACCTTTCGCTCATCCTTACGTTGCCTCCTCTAAATTGTTCCTCGATCGTTTAAATGGTTGTTTATTTAAACGACCCAGCTTCCAGCCCCTACCTCTTGTCACTGGCATTTCTGTCTCGTGGCCTAGTTCAAACCGGATGTATCGATGATCAGTCAACGATTCCTCCTTCTTCATAAACATCCATCGCGTAATCCTCCTCACTGTCCTTATCGAGGTCATCGTAATGTCTTGTACAGATCCGCTATCTCCCCTAGTAAAGGTGTATACTGATCCCCCATTAACAACTTGGAGATCTCTCTGTGCCAATAGCAAGTTTTCCCTGTCACCAGTGACCTCCCCATCCCCCATTCCGGGGCTTTGCCAATGAAATTCCCCGCGACAATTATATCCTTTCCAGTTTTCCTGTTAGCCTCGCTGATTATATCTCCCAGTTCCTCAAAAATCAATTCAAATGCCTCCAGTCTACCATTTGGGGAGAAATTACTGCCTACTTTAACTCCACCCACACGTACCCATTATCTCCAAATACACAGATTTTTACGTTGTGGATGTAGATGGCCGCGTCCCTGTTTTGATCCACGTAACACCTTGGACTATTATCTCCCAACATCTGTCTGTTCGGTTCGCTTACCACAAGTATGTCATCCCCGTTCTGCCTCCCCACAGCCAACAGCATATCTTGGGCGGCCCGACATCTATTCAAATTCACCTGTAATACTTTAAATGCCAGATTTCTTCTATTATGCATCTGTCCCCTTCGTCTTTCCTTCTCCTTTAATAATGGGCTCAAAGGCCGACCTCCTCCTCCTCTCGACCTAATTACGTTGTCCTTCTCCTACATAACCTGTAATGGAAAGTCTGTCTCTTGAGACTCTTACTTAAGTTTTGCCCAGTTTCAAGTATATTGTTATCAGCCCCTGTCGATTATTTGTCATATTTTCCGAGTTAGCGTCCACCTTCTAGAACCCAATCTAAGTTAATTAACACTTTTGAAATAGTGAGCTAACTTTCATTTGACGTGCACTAGGAAAAAGCAAGGTTTTAGTTGACAAAATGCATTGCTCCTTATGAAAATTGATTTGCTGGCTTTGAAATTAATAAGAAGTTTATGAAATCTGTTTTTTATCCGGTAAAGTAATTATGAGTATGAGTGGGTATGTTTATTTTATTACATTTGGCATAATTTACTGTATCGTGTATTTAGATTATTCATCCATGTATATTTTAACGATACGCAAAATATAATCCTTGCTTCTCTTTTATTGAGATTTATCGAAGTGTACCTTATTATAAAATGTCAAATGCGAATATATTTTCTCATTTACTAAGGTGATATCAAATAGAAACGGTATATTGATATATTTATAAAGGAAAAATATATTTCAAATAACAAAGCAATGCAAATTACCGCTGACTGAAACCGTTTCTATGCTACAGAAATAAAAGAACTATTTCAAAGGAATTTTACGTAACAATGAAAAGTCCTGTAACTGTTTGAAGGTTCTGCTGTCGTAATTTAGGGAAACGAGATTTCCGAAAGGAAAAGTTCCTTTGCGAATAGTTTGTTGGCAACGGCAATGCGTCGTCGCAATGTTCATTGTAGCCTTAAAGGCGGAAGTAATTTGTTAACTGTTATATAAAACTATAACTTTTTCGCATTAAAACACATGCTTTGGATTTCATGCACATTACCTTAAAATAAGATTTTTGTTGAACATATAAAAAACATTTATGCAAGGAAGTGATAGTCCAGTCAACAAAAGCATTAGAAAAGGTTTGCCTTGCAATTTATTTTTAGTATCATAATATGAATTGCCATCGTATGCCTAACAAGGAATAATATTTCAAATGTGCTTTTAGGGGGCGGAATATTAAAACATAATATTTTTAGTCGCAAACTCCTCTATAAAATCCTTATTTTACTATAAGGAACGTAACCAGACTGCAACCAACAGCTACTCTCTGGGCTATGTGCCCCGCTGAGTGCTGAATTACAAGTTACAAGCCTGGCGCGTTAAGTGTAATAATTGCATATTACCATCAAAGCGCTAATGCTTCGATTGCAACAAACACCAGCCGAAAAACTGATCCTACTTAAAGGAGCTCCCGTGCCAGTCATCACACGTCACTTGCAGACTGCAGTTTCAAGTTATAGAGGAGTTTGCGACTAAAAATATTACGTTTTAATATTCCGCCCTCTAAAAGCACATTTGAACTATGCTAAGCTCAGTCAGGCTATTTATTTTTCGATTGCAACAGACACTGGACCGCTAGATGGCGCCT
This sequence comes from Leptura quadrifasciata, assembly GCA_963675555.1. Taxonomy (NCBI): domain Eukaryota; kingdom Metazoa; phylum Arthropoda; class Insecta; order Coleoptera; family Cerambycidae; genus Leptura; species Leptura quadrifasciata. Next base: position 184,496,975 of record OY776673.1, on the reverse strand, counting down.
GCTGACTACTTTACATGTCGCTATCCCAAAGATACCGGAATGTACTAAATAGTCAAGTGATCCTCGTGTCGTTCGTCACATGCCTACCTTGCACTGACGAGAGCCAACAGCTCGAAACTGCAGTCTGCAAGTGGTGTGTAATGACTGGCACTAGTCTTTCTGCTGATGTTTGTTGCAATCGAAGCATTAGCGTTTTAATGGTAATATGCAATTATTACACTTAACATGCCAGGCTTGTAACTTGCAATTCAGTACTCGGCGGGGCACATAACCCAGAGAGTAGCTGTTGATTGCAGTCTGGTTACGTTCCTTATAGTAAAATAAGGATTTTGTAGAGGAGTTTGCGACTAAAAATATTATGTATTAAGGAATAATATGTTTTCCTTTTCATTACATTTCATTAAAAGTTTGTCTTAAAAAATAAACATAATTTTTTGCAAATCATTAAGCGGCAGTAGAAGAATTTTACTAGGTTTATTAGCCAGGTTTAATATGGATTTGAACTAGGTGTTAAGTGCGCTGCACAATAGAGTCATCGAACAAATCAGTAAATAAGTTAAAGAAGGTATTTAAATTTTTAACGATGCAATAGGTACTTTTTTGCATGTGACGCTAAACTGTAGATCCCTAGGCTCATCTGCGACCTAGTTAATTGGTAACGATCAGTATGAAGGGGTAAATAATAATGCGGTACCTCAAGAAGCAATCAGTTTCCTTTTCTTTTTTTCTATGTTTTCTGTACAATATTATTATCTTTATGTGCCAAGCAAATTCACTTATGAGTTATAAAAGACATGGCATCCTAACAAAGGAATTCTAGGCCCCAGTGGGTTTTTCCAAAATTTTTAGTTGCAATTGATCATCACTTACAGTGCAATGAAATTTTTGTGGCGTTATAGAATGAGCCAGAAAACTGATCCAGAATTGCCAGAACCCTGGTTTTTATTTAATATTTCAGGAAAGCTTTGTGCTACAACGATGAGATTTGGTGCAATATTTAGTATCAATTAGGGTTATTATTTAATAACATTTGCCAAAATGAAGTTCTGCCAGACGTGTAGGACAGGGGGCACATCCTGTAAAGAGAAGAGCTTGCACAACGTATGTTAGAAATTAAAAATCGAGAGAACGTTAATTTACTTCAAGCAAGAATGCAACAGTAACAAATGCTTCGTGCAAGAGGTCAGGGATCTTGGACAAATATTGACGAATATGATCTGCAAAGATTTCTAACTACAGCTGAAAACTTTAGGAACCTGTCACATGTTCGATTATCTTCAAGATATATTCAATACGCCACAAATCGTAATCCAGGTAACGAGTTCGTTTCTTCAGACCCAATTGTTTCAACCCGGAGTTATAAGAGCAGAAATATTTTCTCGGTGTACTCAATCGTATCTTGAAAACTCGAGTCAAAATATGAACCCTATGGCCCAGTTTACATGGTTCTGAAATGCTAAATTTTCGTCCGAAATTCAGATAAATATAATTTAGAAATATTCTTAGCAGGAGACCTTATAATTTTAATTGTGTATCGTAAAACACACATGATTTTTGACGTTATACTTGCTATTTTGATAAATTCTCAGATTTATTACGCTCTGTAAAATGTCCCCAGAAATAGTTTCCGATTCATAAATAAAAATGGAAATTATCGATGAATATCGCGTAGGACCATGCAACTTAGGTTATAGTTGATAAATAACAATGTGGACAGTACAAGAAAATAACTTATATATACTAGAACGCTTTCCGCCTATAAAAGTTTATTGCCATATGAGTTCCCATCAGTATTTTACCCCAAACTTTTTTATTTTTTACATATTTCTAAAAATTCTTATGAAAACTGGTTTCCACTATCCTCAGTTACGGCGCTCCGTATCACAAGTAGAGTGGTAGGGGTGGTTAGAACCATCGCCATAACTACTTATTGTTTATGCCGACTACAGAAGTTTAGAAATCTAAAATAAATTAAATTTTAAACATGCTCTTCAACAATTTATTCTCCACCAATCGGAATACTGGATGTTGAACACCATTAGGGTTCCGTTTGGCCCTTTGGGCATGTCTTTTAAGTACTTTATAGAGTTAAGTGTAAGACTAGTCCTCCTTTGGAGTAAACTTCGTATTTTCTTTAATAAAGACGTTTATTATTATTATGATCATTGTTAACCATTTGAAGATTACTCCCTAATTCCAGTGCAATACCTGGGACATCAGAAAAGTATTCCTGCACAGTATACATTGTATAGAATAGAATAGAATAGAACATTTATTTTCTGAACATTTACATGTATAGAAAAGTATATTGTGAATGGCAACTTACATAAATTAATACATGTTAAGAAAGAATAGATTGTCACTCTGAAATGTATCTAATCCTAAAATAACAATATTCAAAATAACAATGTGCTATATCTATAAGAGATTTTAAGGTGAAAAATTTATTACAGAGAAATTTCGTCATTCAAAAATTCAACAACTGAGTAATATGCCTTAGATAATAACAATGATTTTATTTTGCGTTTGAATTTGTTAATTGAGAGGTTCTTAGCGGCACTTGGCAATTTGTTAAATAATTTGGCTCCCACGTAAAAATTAGATTTTTCATAAAATGTGGTGTTATGCTGTGGCAAAATAATTAAGTGATCGTGATTTCGTGTGACAGAACTAGCAAAATTATATAAGTGTTTGTTTTTGACGACGTGTAATAAAGTCTCAAGTATGAATAGCGATGGCATAGTAAGAATTTTTAAATTGATGAAATGATTTCTGCAAGAGTCAAATTTGTTTAAACCAAGCATAATTCGGATAGCTTTTTTTTGTAGTATAAAGCAAGAAGGGGCATCAATAGAGTTACCCCATATACGAATTCCGTAAGCCAGCTTGGACATGAAACAAGCAAAAAAAGCCGTTTTAATAGTTCGCAGATCAGGAGCTTTGTTAACCATTGCTCTAAGGCAAAAACAGCTGCTAGACAGCTTCTTGTTCAGAGTAGCTACGTGTAATTTCCATTTCAAATGAGAATCCAAAACAAATCCCAAAGACTCTAGTTTATCAACATACTCTACATCAAGTTCAGCTTTATCTAAAGGTACTACCTCCCTGTTTATTGAAAAGTTAAGTTAGTCAAATTTAATTGAATCTGATTTATTTTGCGCCAATCAGAAAGCAGGTAGATATTAAAGTTTACTCTATCTCGAAGGCGATCCGTGGATTTGTCACTTATTATAACTAACACATCATCAGCATACAACGTGCATTCTGCTTCTTCAACGATATCTGGCAATTCATTGATATAGAGCAAAAAGGGAAGTGGACCAAGGATTGAACCTTGCGGAACTCCACTCTCTATCTCGCCCCAATCTGAGAGATAAGTGTTATTGTCTCTAGATATTACTGTTCTTTGACTCCTTCTTGAAAGATATGATGTAAACCAGTCAAGCACAACACCCCTGATGCCATAGAAATTAAGTTTTAACAGTAATACCTCAAAATTCACACTATCAAAAGCCTTACTAAAATCACAAGCAATACCGCACACTTAGTTCCCCATATCCAAGTTTTCATAAATTCTGTACGCTGAAACTGCCATAGCAGAACTAGTTGATCTGTTTTTTTGAAAACCGTGTTGGTGTTTACTTAGTAATTTTGACTTGTTTGCAAAGTTTAATAGTCTGTTATACACCAGTTTCTCTAGTATTTTTGAAATTGTTGTGATAAGTGCTACAGGTCTATAATTATTCATCGAATTTATGTCTCCCTTTTTGAAAATTGGTATTACATGTGATTTTTTCAGACAGTCCGGTACAACGCCTTGAATAAAAGATTCATTAAATAGATTTGATAATTCATCGGCTAAAGTGACAATGTTTTTTTTTTATTAATTTAGTTGATATTTTATCGTAACCACTGGAGTTTTTGTTTGCGAGAGAATTTGTTATTTCGATTATTTCTTTTGCAGTTGTTGGGACGAGAAACATTGTTTTAGTATTTTCTATTGTTCCCTTTTTTAGGTTACTAAGTACTTGATTTCGTTCGTTCGTGGAAATAGATCTATTTTTGATAACGCCTAAAAAGAAATTGTTAAAGATAACTGCCGTTTCTTTTGGATCGCTGATTACGATCTCTTCCTCTAATGTTCTCCCTCTTTTACCCATATTTAAACCTACTTCTTGATTGATATATGACCAAATAGTTTTTGATTTATTTTTTGAGGTCAGAATTTCTCTTTCGAGGTGAAGTTTTTTTGCGTTTGTGATAACAGTATTTAATATTTTAGAATATTTTTTTAGGTAGTTTTTTAATATAACACTATTTATTTCATGCGCTATTTTAGAAATACTACGTTTGGTTTTACTTGATATACGAATACCTTTAGTAATCCACGGTTTCTGTTCTTTGATTTGAAATTTTTTATAAGGAAAACTTAATTCATAATTTTCCTGTATAGAACTTATACAAGCATCAAATTTAGCGTGTAACGAACTGTAAGATATTTTTTGGTATGGATTAGATGTTATAAAATCATACATTTTAGTGTTAAATGATTGGATATTATTTGACGAAAAACATATTTTGAAATGGAAATTATTATTCAGGCCATTTTGGGTTATTGTAAAGTTTAATTGTTGAGCTGTATGATCAGAAAAACCATAATCTGCGACATCACACTTATTGCATTTAAAGTTTATAAAAAAATTGTCAAGGCATGATGCAGCGTTTAAGGCTATTCGAGTTGGCTCATAGATCACTTGCATTAAGTTAAAACATTCTAAATGATTTACGACGGAATTTCGATAATATGATTCCTGCAGAAAATTAATATTGAAATCACCACATAAAATTATATTTACCGGGTAATATACTGTAGCAACTAACTTGCCCAATCACCTCAAGTTCCTACAATTACAACGATGTTTGTAAGTGACCCGTGATGATAACCATAGGAAGAAGGATAATAATAAAAAAATGATGATGTACAATATATTTTATTTTAATTTGGCATTATAAATTTATACAATAAATATGACGAAACCTTGATGATTTATATAGTTATATAGATATGCTATATATATATATATATATATATATATATATATATATATATATATATATATATATATATATATATATATATATACTTTTTGGTCTCTGAACACTGTAAAGAAGCCCAAATGCTAATACCGAATGTTTCATGCGACAGACCCAAGCGAGAAAATATAATTCAGGTATTTAAAATATACATTTAGGTTACATAAAAAATATACTTGGAGTACATGACACTTATACGCTAAACTAGATATAGAATATACATATTTAAGCTGTACGTGAGAGATATATAAATGAATATACGAAACTTACATGCCAAAATATATATCAGATTGTATACTGATATACTGTATAAACTGTATAAAAAATATATCACGTATAATGCAGGGTATATTTTTCAAAATATTTCATTGATATACAGGGTGTCTCACCGGGAACTGAATCGATCGATATAAAGAAAAGTACGCATCAGAAAATTTTGAAAATTTAGATAATTACTAATGTCGATGTGGCCAATCCAGCTAAAATAATTACAAGCAGTTGGTACTTCCGCTTATACCGGAAATCGATACCAACTTGCTTATTTCAAATAGAACACCCTATATATTTTAGGGTTTTCGAAAAGAGCATAAAATTCTGAGTCGAAAATATGTAGTATATCCTATACCTAAGCCTAGCCGTTTCAGAGATATTTGGCATTTTATAGAGAATTTGACAGGTGCAACGGTGTGCAAGAACCGTTATAACTTTCTTTCTTCGTGTAAAAGATCCTCATTTGCTTCTTGTCACATAAAAATAACACAAAGGGAACTACGTTCTACAACTGAAATAAATTCAATAATATCATACCAAGTGTTCCGTTTTTCGCGTTACATTTTGTCAACTTCAAACCGCGAAAACTTGTTTACGTCAAATGGAACACCCTGTATTTTTTTACCTCAAGTTGTGTAAAATTAAATTCCCTTTTTTCTGATATTAGCATTGTGGAGGTTAAAGTTACAACTTTTTGAAATATTTGCGATTTTATTAGAAATTCATGAATTATTGTAATCATTTCATCAAAATAGCCATGATTAGAAACAACCAGTCATTATCTTATGTCAAAAAATGCCAGTACGTTTAAATTACTCCCGCGAAGACTTTTTAAATTTGTTTATTATTTATGGAGAATGTGATAAAGTAATGTCAAGAACTTGCAGCACATTTGCTACTCTATACAAGAAAAATGGAAACCGTCGCCAAACACTGTAAAACGCATATGGAAAATTTTAAATATTATGGCTCTGTCAAGGCAAACATGCAAAGAAGAAAGCCTATTGTTGATGACGAAAACATTGAAATAGCCATTCTGGGATATTTTCATGCATTTCCAAGGATGTCATTAAGACAAGCTGCTCTGAAATCGGGATTCAATTCACAGAATCTTATTAAAACATAAGTTTCACCCGTTTTCATTCCATATAGTTCAAGGATTAAAAGAAACAGATTTCCTAAGAAGACAGAATTTTTGTGAGTTTATTCTAATAAGGTCTGAGGGTCAGATTCTTATTTGGGAAATATTATGTGGACAGATGAAGCAAAATTTACTAAAAATGGACTTTTTAATAGACACAATTCGCATTATTGGAGTGACTCAAATCCTCATATGTTCAGAGAGCGAAACTTTCAGGGAAGTTGGCAGTTCAATGTTTAGTGTGCCATAAGGAACGATAGAGTGGTGGCATTACAATTTTATCAGGAAAATTTAAACGGTAAATTAAATTTTCTCTTCTGCTAATATGTATGTAAGAGTAAGAAATGCATTTCAAAACATATCACAGAATTCAATTAGAAGAGCTACCCACGAGGAACTAATCAGAAGGTGCGAAAAATGTATCGAGGTTCGAGGGCGGAATTATGAGCAGTTATTAAATTAAAATGAAATTTTAAATTGATCTTATCTCTGCTATTTTAGTTCATGCCATATCTTCAGTTCGATTAATATGCACGTAACAGTGTTAGTGTTATTTTGCATTTTTATGGATATCGATTAGCAAATGTGCTGCAAGTTTTGATATTACTTTATCACATTCTCCATAAATATTAAACAAATTTAAAAAGTTTTCATTTGTATAATTTAAACGTGCTGGCATTTTTTGATATAAGATAATGACTGATTGTTTCTAATCATGGCTATTTTGATGAAATGATTACAACATTTCTAATAAAATCGCAAATATTTCAAAAAGTTGTAACTTTAACCCCCCCCCCACAATGCTAATATCAGAAAAAAGGGAATTCAATTTTACACAACTTGACGTAAAAAAATATAGGGTGTTCCATTTGACCTAAACAAGTTTTCGCGGTTTGAAGTTGACAAAATGTAACGCGAAAAACGGAACACTTGGTATGATACTATTGAATTTATTTCAGTTGTATGACGTAGTTCTCCTTGTGTTCTTTTTACGTGACAAGAAGCAAATGAGGATCTTTTACATGAAGAAAGTTATAACGGTTCTTGCAAACCGTTGCACCTGTCAAATTTTTTATAAAATGTCAAATATCTCTGAAACGGCTAGGTTTAGGTATAGAATATGCTACATATTTTCGACTCAGAATTTTATGCTCTTTTCGAAAACCCTAAAATATATAGGGTGTTCCATTTGAAATAAGCAAGTTGGTATCGACTTCCGGTATAAGTGGAAGTACCAGCTGATTGTAGTTCTTTTAGTTGGATTGGCCATACCGACAATAGTAATTATCTAAACTTTCGAAATTTTCTGATGCGTACTATTCTCTATATCGATCGATTCAGTTCCTGGTGAGACACCTTGTATAGCGAACATATTTTTTTATAATTTTTGAGTAATACATAATGAATATGTTGATGATGTACATATATTTATTCGCATATCTCTACGTGTACGACGTACGTAATGTATATTTACCAGAAAAATACGTTGTGTATTTCTCTGTACTAAATTGTATTGTCATTGGGATTACTTACATGTATGTATAAATTTTTAAATCTATCGGTAAAAATTGAATTTAAAAATTTGACCTGAACTAACAAACGAACTAATAAGTGAAGCTGAATAAAATCTTGTAAAAACTAAACGTATACTTTAAAATTAAGATTATATAAGTATTACACTTTTAAAATGCATCAAGTCAAAATAATTTTTGTCGAGCTAGATACGGGTGTCGAAGTTAGGTGAAACATTCTCAAAATAATGTTTAGTGTGTACTTAAAATTTTTTAATAATATAGGATTTAAAAGAATATTTATTGAATTTGTTTAGAGCCTAAAATCTGTGCATAAAAATATATTTTCTAGCGATTAAAATTTTCTATGGTGAATAAATAATGAAAACATTAATCTTCTCAATAGCGGACTTGTTTGTTATAGTCAAAATATGGCCCGTCTAATTAATAGCGAAAGGAAATAATGAAGACTTTATTACATAAATAACTATTAAGCGTGCAATTTGAAACCACCCTGCTTCTCATAATTTTCCAAAACAATATATTGGATTTATATACGAATATTACAACAGTTATAAATCATAATAATACTAATCCACCTAATATCTGAACCAAGCATAATAAGGAATATTAAACACAATGTATTAAAACATAAATTTAACTTTCCGTAAATCTTGCAGCTTTATAGAATTTTAACTGTTTTAAAACAGGATTATAAACATAACTTTAGTCGCTAGCATGCCGGTAAACAACCATCGATCCAACTTCGTCTCGCGAAAGTGTTAGAGAGGAAGTAAATTACTTATGTTTATTAATACGTGGGTTAAGCTTATAAGTCAACAAGCGGAATTCCAAAACATAACCCTGTTTACTCCAAAACTAATTTAATCTAAGAATTAATCTCCCTGTCAGCAGATGTAACGCTAATATATTTGGATATACGACGTGCTGTTGCTTTGCACCCCACAAATTTGGAAGACTCTTTTTCTTATTATTGAAGAGAAAATAGTGTAAACCATCCCTATAATATATGCAAATTTAATCTGATTATAATGCAGAGTATATGAAAATTATAACACTTGCTCCAGTGAATTTGGAAGACAGTTCTTTGGAGACCTCGGATTTTTTGTTTTAAATTTCATGTACTTATAAATACAGAAAAATGTTTAAGCAAATATCTTTCAGGGTTTATCCCCAAATTCATTCACAAAGTCCAAATAACCAAACTTTTCACATTTTTTCTCGAAACTCGTTAACTTCTGTGAATACTATCAAGTATAGCAGATTTTGTATTTTTCAAGCCCAACATTTTAATTACCCGACATATTAAATTTGGTCAACAAAAAAGTATAAATTTGACAATTTTTCATCCTTTTGAAAAGAGGTAACTTTTTGAACGGGTTCTTTGTGATTTACTCAATAACGATGCATCATATGAACAAATTGCACTATATCTATTCGACACAAAATATAAATAATTCCCTACAATTTGTTTTTCCTTTATATCTGTACGACCAAAAGTGACTAAGTTGTGGTCAAATAGACAGAACAATATACCTGCGAAAAATGTACCCGCACCATCAAACTATTTATTGCTAAAATAACTTTTCAACAACACATTTAATTATTGGTTTTTTTGATATTCACTTTATTCATTTTTAACATAACAATTGTTTCGGTGGACAGTGGCTCCTTCAGATGATGGGTACCACTATATATAAAATAGAATTTTATATAATAAAATGATTTAATGAGTATCTAATTAATCTGTGCAAAAGGCATATTCTTCTCTGCAGCTAATATTTCCAAATCGTCACATTTTAAATTTAGATCTAAAAAATTCTGTGAGGCACTTGTGTAGTCTCATTTTAACTATTGTGATTTTGTTTTCGGTAGTTTCTGTAAATAATTTTAATTTGTCTTTGTTATATTTTTTAACTTGTGCCTTTAGCCACTTTTAGTAAAATTTCAATTAACCGATCGTGCCTAGTAAATCCAGGAAAATATTCTGCCGTAAAAAATAACCTCAGGGGACGCTGCCCTTATGTGGGACACTCCAGAGGCGTACGTCGAAATTTTGATACAATTTATTGTGCTGAAATTTTAATTCGTTTTCAATAAATTACTATTTTCCGTGAAATTCTCAGGCAGGGACGCTGTCTTTAAGTGGAACACTCTACCTGAACCGAACTGTAGTAAATTCGTACCACGCACGATCGCAAGCAAAATAAGCCAAGACAAATTAATACATAGTAAAATAAAAAATTTAGCTTTGAACCTGTTTGCCAGTAAAATTTTATGTACAATAATAGTTATTCCGGGTTATTGTCCACGAAATTCTCAGGCGGGGACGCTGTCTTTAAATGGAACACTCTACCTGAGACGATCCGTTATTTATTTAATAGTTAAACATTCCACTACCGGGTTCACCACGTTAAGTCCGTAAAATTTAATTGTTTCATACCAAAAAATCACTTTGTTTTGCTAGAAATTTCAACATTTCAGTAATAATTTGTCTGTCATAAAATTTCGTCCAAATTTCATTTCTATACATGTATCAAACCGCTGGTCTTGCTTTGCTTGTCATTTGATTTTCATTTTACATTCACCGGATATCATTTACTTGTTTGCATTCACTTTGTATAAATACCTGGCTAAAATATTAGTAGAAATTTTATATTAGAGAAAAAGGGGGAAAAATTAGATTTAACTGGAATCTGGATATTTCCGAAACTTGGGTAATTGAAAATTTTAATATATTTGAAATATTAATTTATCTGTGCTATTTTCCTGTTTCTGTAAATATAAATATACACATTTCGTAAAATACATAACATACAGTAATTTGATTTATTTTGTTTTACTTTGAACTGTAAATACTTTCAATATATCATTAAACTGTTTTGTGTGCTTTATTTTGAGTCTCTATTATACTTTGTACTGGTCTGAAAGAGTAAAACAAATAATAAAATCATTGCAGCTGTCCATTCCTCGAGAAAGACGGCCTACGTTTCGACCCCTAGTAATAAACTGTCTTCACTAATTCTATCAGGGGCCTTTATTATATCGTTAATAAAGAAAGTGGTGTCTCTATACTTTAAACAGAAACTGGTGCTCCAGGCAAAAACCCTCTTGTACTAGTATAATGCAAATTGCAGCACAAAATACGCGGCGTTACAACACCATTAATTCTGCTTATTTTTTCTCTTTCCAACGGTATAAAACATGTCACAATAATTTTAACTGATAGTGTCAATATTTAATATTTTATGTCCGACCACGTTATAAAGGACTATTTATGATATAGTTTTGCGGCTATAAAGTACCTCTTTATTGTACTAGTAAAATAAAGTTACTTTATTTTACTATTATGTCAGATTTAAACGTTTTGAAATTAATATATATAACTGTCATAAAAATGTCATTGAATTTAGTTTTTTTCGTTAATAAGCCAAATTTAGCAGTCGGACATGAAGCTTTGTATGCAACTCGTCCATAATAAGGCTTCATTGAACTCACCCTCTTTATGGCCCCTACTCGCTACCGGACTCGTTCAATAAAGCCTTATATTATGGATTTGATACATAAATAGCTATTACGAAAACCATAATTCATATCATTGAATCGTAAAAATCAGCTATACCATAATAGTAAAAATTCACTTTATAATAATTACAATTCAGCAATTACTTATTACAATTAAATACAAACAAACGTATTATATCTCGTAAATAAAAATACAAGTACAAAATGAACCTACAAAAAAACGAAAAACTATGTATAACAGTACTACCTACTACCATATTGAAAAGAAAATGTGTGTATTTATTTTTCTAACTACAAATGCTCAAATTGTGTACCATGCGTTCTAATACACAAACGTGCTCTACGAGACACCTCACGCATTACATTTTGGAGCATTTCAGGAGTAGTTGCGTCACATGCGCTTCTAACTCTGGCTTTGGTGTCCTCAATATTTTCAGTGGTAGCTTGAAATACCTTGCCTTTAATGTACCCAGACGAAAAAATCCAAGGGAGTAATATCTGGTGATCGAGCTGGCCATAGAATGGGTCCATAGGTGCCTATCAAGCTATCTGGCATAACTTGATTTAAACAATTCATACATATTAAAGCAGTGTGAAGTGGAGCCCCATCTTGTCGAAAATAAGAATAATTTAATCTTTCTGTCGCTATTAATTCATAAAGAAAGTCTTGAAATTCGTTTTGCAGGAAATTAAGTTATCTACGAGCGGTTAATTTGCCATATAAAAATAATGTCTAATTACTTAAAATCTTTTTTCAAAAGCAGTCTGTCTGTGCACCAATGTGTATTATCTCGTATCCACTTATAATGCATATTTCTATTGAAAAACCCATGATTAGAAAAATGTGATTCGTCCGACCAAAAAATTTTGTTACATATCAGCGTGTCATACCTTTTCTTATCTCCCTTATTTAAATGTTGAACTTTCCTCATTTTGTAGCATCGAAATCCGTTTTTCTTTAAATATTTTTCTTGCACTGTCTTTTTTTATGCGACAGTTTCTCTGAATTTGTCTCAAAGGGGTTCCTTCATTTTGGTTAACATGATTCAATACACTATTCCCTTGTCTTAGATTATCCGCAACATGCCCTCGCCTTACTACTTTTTTTGAAAATATACCGTGCGTTTTTAGATTTTGAACTAACTTCCCACACATAGTTCGATTTGGCTGCGGAGCATCTGGAAATCTATCTTCGTAAACCATGGCTGCCATCTTTGCGTCAAAATTGCACTTACAATAAATAAATGCTAATCATATCGAATTTGTTACTATTGGTGTACACTATAATTGCCGATATAAAACTCGTCTTTTAACTCGTCAACGCAACATACAACATACAACAATGACAATTTGTCCAAATTTGTTAATAACTGTATACATTGTTTTTCACTTACCATGGCATAGCTGATTTTTACGATTCAATGATATGAATGTGGTTTTTGTAAAATATTAAATATTGATGCTATTTGTGATGTGTTTTACATCATTGGAAAGAGAAGAAATAAACATTCCGTTAGTGTCATGACCTACTTTGAGATTTGTTCTTCTCATTTTTGCACAAGAGCGTATGCCAAAGCCAATTGCGTTTTTCGAATTTTTTGATACACACTATTATACTTATTGTCTTTGCCGTCAACTTTTAACCCTTTAATTTTTTTCGTATTTCCTCAAATAAGGAAGCTATAACCGTTTGCGGTTTTCCTATTTTTCAGGTTTTTGTAATATATCTCACAAAGATGGCTATGGACTTCAAATTTCAATCTCAAATTTAAGGAATTGTTAATGTGCCTCATCATGGTTGAGTATTAGTAGCTTTCAGCTAGACTGCGCCATTTTATAGTATAATTACTTTTCTCTATTAGTTTTTTTTGCCTTTTTTATTGCAAAAAATTAATTTCCATTCTATTTTATATCTTTGTAAATTTTTTTGCACAATAAAGTCGATTTATTATTATTATGCTAATTTTACAATGCACAAAATCAGACTTACATAATAAATTTAAGAATAATAAGAACCTTCTGCTGTTCACTAGTATCCCAAATTCTATGATGGAAAACAAAAGAACCAAGGTCCCAAAAAAATATTTTTTTTAGGCAAAAGAAACGTTTATTGGGCTGGTGTATTTAGCGAAGTAAAGGCAACATAAACTATAATTCAGTTAGTAATATTTTTTAAATGGTCAACCATATTGCAAACGCTACTTTATTTTTAAAAGAATATATCGATGGAAAATCTTCTACAGCGTACCACGGATAAAACTCCTACATCGAAATTTCTATGTATTCACTACATTCTTCGATCAAATTGAATGCAAGGAGTAAACTCTCCATTTTTTTTATAATACAGAGTGCTCTTATATGTCTGGTCGATAGCCGCGTGGGTTAGGCGCAAGGTGGCAATCGCGACTAATCACACGGGCATCGCATCACCGGGTTCGAATCCTGGCTCCGGCACTGACACTGTCGGAGGAAATGGTTGTATGTCCGCGTTTTTTCATTCAATGTGTAACCCCCTTCCGCACAAGCCCCTGGCTTCTGGAATGGGGGGTTGTCTAATTTCTGTGGTGTGGTGTTTATATATATTGAGTGAATATGTGTCAACGATTTAAATTCAATTCTGATCATTCATAGCCCTCCAAAATATTTGTCAAAATTAGGAAATCATATTTTGAACTACTTAACTCATAGAGTCCTAGTAGATTCTTATTGTTTGTGATACTTTATTAAGTAATTAATTAATTAAATAACAAAGAACATATATTTTTTTATTTTTCAAACACGCAGTAGAAACCTGTAAGAAACTAAAAGAACTTAATATGATGTATTAACCACGTAACACTTTTGATTTATCAACCAAACCAGAATCATGGAGAGATTATTAATACGTAAATAGATTTCCGGCTGCGGAGAAAATGTTATGACTTAAAAACTAACTGATAAGTAAAAAGGTTCATAAACATCTGGAAAACCGTAAGAATAGTATATATTAGGAGTAAAAGTGATACTTTTGTAACGAGTCTGTAGACAATTACAGACGAGTCACAACGAGTATCTTTTACTCCGAATAAAACATGCTATTTTTTCTTCAAACTTCGATTAGCTAAAAAATCTCTAATTTCATCACTAAAAACGCATTGTGTTAATATCACATGGCCGGCGTATTAAACAAAATACGCGTTGCTATGGATATATAGCAAGTGTTTAAATTGCGCCGCGAGCGTCCTTACGATTTATAAGTATCTTGATAAATATTCTTTTGATATTATTCTTTTAAACCACATTTATTCGAGATTAGAATGACAGACCCATTGTTTTATTGTACACCCCCTGAGGTTGCGGAAATTCCGCAGATGTCATGAATAATTTATTATAGTATAGTATAGCGCTTTCCCGCAGATAAAAAACTAAATAAAACCTTTACGAGCTCATTATTATTAACAAAACAAGCCGACGCACATTAAAAACCTATACAGATAAGCGAGTCAATTTGCGAATGAAATAGTACAGTGCCGTGCTTGAAATTCGTATGTATTAGAATGTACATATTAATAATAGTAGATCGTAACGTACTGTCAAAATTGAACGACTGAGTTGCTCATCTAAATATTTCAAGTGCGGACCTGGCCGCAATTTAGCGACACATTTAACAGTATTTTGATAAGGTCGTAAAGCTTTTGTTGCCTTTTTTATGTGCAGTGTAAATCTGAGCTCGACTATACCTACAAATCAGGTAATGTTTATGAAGCTGCATTTAGAAGATTCCGGACGTGGTGCGATCAATTTTTTCTGCGATTACACTTTATAATTTTTCATTCAATATAATGTTCAAATAGTAAAATTATGGTGTATTTTTATTTACCAATTAAAGCATATTAGTTTTGTATTATTTATTAATATACCGTTATTTATAAGCAATCAGTCATACTTTTTCTGCTTTTTTGTAATGAATTGTAAACGCTTATAGTCTAATATACTTTAGCTTGGCATGTGTATGTATGAGTTAATATTTCCGTACGATTTCATTTTCTCCTATATTGTACACAAAGTTAAAGCAATAGTCCAGAAACATTGTCTACGTGGACAATATTTCTGGATCTTTGTGTATAAAAGAAAATGAAATCGCGGAAATAATAACTCATACATACACACGCCAACTTAAAGTATACTAGACTATACCTCCAGTGTCAAATTAGTTAATAATGGAGACTGTAAAAAACCACTTGACTCTAAATGGTTAATAAGAATATTTAAGACGATGTTATAGTGTATACGACCAGAATTGAAACCGCATAAAAACTAAAAGCCGACAAAAACACTCTGCATCTCTTTATTGTTTTTTTATGACAAACATTTCTATTTACCTCTGCAAGAGATGCCGACTGTTTTTGCCGGCTTTTAGTTTTTATACGGTTTCAATTTTGGTCGTATACACTATAACAGCTAAACTGTATAATATGACGTCTTACTCTTTTAATTGCGATAAGAATATTCGTATAATTAACGAATTTATCAATTTATTTACCAATTTTTCTTTTGCACACATTACAATTAAACTAATAAAAAACAATTGTACACATATACATAACACCTTAACTATCTA
The DNA here is from genome assembly GCA_963675555.1 of Leptura quadrifasciata. NCBI lineage: Eukaryota > Metazoa > Arthropoda > Insecta > Coleoptera > Cerambycidae > Leptura > Leptura quadrifasciata. Next base: position 184,480,813 of record OY776673.1, on the reverse strand, counting down.
CAAAATCATGTGATCTATTATATCTTCTATTTTATTACTGTTCAACTAACTTATAATTTTTAATTTAATTAATTTAATTCTTTCAAATAATAAGATTAAATTATAAATAACATATACTGCGCGAGTAAATTCAGTGCTAGCAGTTAAATTTACAAACTAATTTCAAATGTCTGACATTTGCAGATGGGAAATTTCACCAATTACCCTCCGGAGAACTTCTCATCCATAACCTGGAGTACAGCGACCAGTTTCCAACGTATCGTTGCAGGACGATGCATCGACTCAGCCGGCAAGTTGTGGTGAGCAGTCCATCTAACGTCAGAATTACGGGTAAGATTATATTAGTTTCGGAACAAAAACAAAAAGATAAACTAGTAAGAGATAAGATTTCAACGAGATTTATTTTCTTTGCGTTTTTAACATACACCAAAACGACTAGTTATCAACCAAACGCAAAGAAATAATTTGAAAATGTGTTTTGTTTCGTTTCAATATTCTTTTGTTTGTCTAATATTATTTATTCAACACCCCACCGCAATAACTTTCTAGAATTAAGGAGATCTAGATTTACTCAACAGAAACCAAGTTCCACAATTTATAAATTAACGGTTATAGTTTAAGAGCTGGGCAGGATGAATTTACCCCACCAAGTGCAAACGGTTTTTAAATATTTTTAGTTTATTAGACAGCTTTTATGCATCATATCAGTGCTAGACAACGAGCCTCAGTTTGCAGTCGCGTTACGAGCGACAAAGAACGCGTGGATAAAAGCTGTCTTAGGCGACTTAGCAGCGCGAGTCGCAGGTAGCCGCGACGGCTCCCCCTGCTCGTGTCTTTAGATTAAAGCCGCACGACTTAGTCGCCTCAACGGCACTACTTTATACATAACAAGTGTCGCAGAAAATTGAGTCTTAATAAATTCCAGTGGAGGAGAATTTTGTGGGCAATTCATATGGCTTCCACGCTGTTATTTAGCGCCATTTTTAAATATGCGTAATTTCTCAATCCTTCATGTAACAACCGTGGCTTTTTTCTGAAACGGTTTAAATTTAATGATAAATGCTTTTCGTAATAAAGCACTTTCTGTTAACTCTACTGATTTTTGAGAAAATTCCATTTGAATTTATTAAATCACTGCTTGAGTTTTATTCACAATTTACTCAAAATCTGTGCAACTTTTGAAAAATGACTAGCGAAAAAAAAAGTTATATTTTTTAATGAGAATTAAGGAAATGTATATTTCACTTCACCGCTTGAGTGATATCATCTCATATATTCACTTTCAGAAGATTATATAATTTTGAAGATTATTGTACAAGGCACATGAGTTTTAAATGGTATGATAGTCCAACATTCCAAGAAAATCTTAAAGCTGTGATAGGAAAGGACAATGAAACAGAAGAGGAGAATAGTGATTGTGATAGTATTGGTAGCGGTTCTGAATAAGTTGATCTTTAACATTTCTTATTGAAAGAAAATTATGAAGCGTTTATGGAACAGGGGATGAAATAAAAGACAAAGAGATTTTGATATTGTAATAAAAATAACGAGGACATGCAATGAAATTTATGGGTTAATCCTTGTAAAAATTTACAGTTCAAGATTTAAAAAGCATTTTTTAAAAAATTGTTGAAAATGGCTATTTAAAAATGGCTCATTCTATTCAGTCCGAAATTCAGTAAAAGAGATTTGAACTATGAAAATCACAAATAATTATGTGTCAAATTCAGAAATATTATCAATTCTATGGCCTCATTCACGTTAATATCGTACTACTGGCTCAGTGGCTCAATGCTCATCGATATATCATCCCCAACAACAAATACGCTAAACTTATTAATTCCACTGAATTAAAAAAAATTATTAAACCCCTTCCTAACAACAAAACCAATGACCCAGATTCCGTCCCCAATATCCATTTAAAAAACCTTCCCCTAAAAGCCCTTTCCCAACTTACATACATAATCAATTCCATAATAAAATTGCAATATTTTCCTTCCGTTTGGAAGTTGGCGATAGTTGTGCCCCTTCTTAAACTCAGAAAACCCTCTCATAACATCGCAAGTTATAGACCTATATCACTGCTAAATTCATTATCTTAAGTTACTGAAAAAATTATTTTCCATATAGTTAATAAACAAATCAATAAAAAAGGTTTCAAACCAAATTTACAATTTGGTTTCAGAGAGGAGCACAACACATCGCTTGCTTTGTGCAAAGTGGTCAAGACGTCTTGTCAAGCTATAATAAAGAACAATGTAGTATAGCACTCTTACTTGATATCAAGAGCGCCTATGATACTATGTAACAGAGTGGCCTTATTCACAAGCTAAAATATATCTGTAGACTCCCAAACTATTTGACATTTTTAATTAGAAGTTTTAAGATGTAATGGTTAGTGGTTAATGTTAGGCTTGCAACCATGGAGTCCCGAGTTCGAATCCTGGCTAGGGTATGGATGTTTAGTAGCGTTTCTCATGAATTACCGAGTTGGTAGCAGTGGAGTAGACGAGGTTGTGTGAGAGACAACACGTCTAGTAGCTGTATCACTCCTGAGTTCAAGTCTTAGTTGCGACAGATGGCAATATCGTAGGGAATGGTCGTTGTATAATTGTCTCTGTGTATGTGTATACACCTCTGTAATTGGGAACATCATTCCTGTAGAGTGGCGACTAATAAATAAAATAAAATAAGAATAAGATTATTGTAAATATGGAAGATTAAAGTTTATAGCAATATTTTAAATATTTCAAAAATTATCATTTTTCAATAGTATTCAGATATATTTATAGACACACAACGTAAAAATATAAACATGTAATGTAATAAGTTTCTTGCATTTACAAATTGCTGATGCTATCACATTTGTTTAACAATGATGTAAGTGAATTTGATCAGTATCTAGTCGGCTGAAAAATTTCCCGTTATGTTGTTATTTGTGATATTTCTTTTACTATTATATTTCTTTTGTCGATTGTGTTACTAAATAATATTGTTTTTATCTATAAAAGATATATAACTTCATTAAATAAATTGGAACTTCCGGTTCACTGCAGGCGTAAACATATTTAGGATAGATACATTTGAAACTTAAGTCTTATGCTTTGCATGATACGAATCCCAAAATTACATAATCTTCAGAAAACGTATGTATAAGATGATGTCACTCATTAACCCCTAAGCGATGGAGTGAAACTAGTATTAACTTACCCACAGTAACAGCATCAGCAGTAACTTTTGTGATCATTAGTAATTTTTGAAAAATTGTACAGATTTTGAGTAAATTGTGCATAAAACTCACCGATAAAGAATAAAACAATGACTTTATACGTTTTTTTCACAGTAAACTATTAACTATCAATATGAAAAAAACTCAATATGTACCGTTTACCAGTTATTCCTGTCGTCTACCGCCGTTTGATCATAATATATTAAAAAATGAGGACACGAAAACAAAATTAAACAGTCAAAACTCGGCAAAAACAGTCAAGTACTTAGGTATTACAATGGACTGCCATCTTAGATGGGATGCACAAATAAATAATTTAATTAAGAAGTTAAGATATCTCCTTCCTAAATTTAAGTATTTCAAAAAATTCTTCGATATAAATCATCTAAAAATTATTATGCACTTGTGCAGATGCACCTGATTTATGGCATTGTGCTTGGGGGAGCGCAACAAATACTTATTTAAAGCATCTGGATATTACACAAAAATGGTTTCTAAAAATCATATTTGACAAATGTTATACCTACCCAAGCAATGAATTGTTTAAAATATCAAATGTTCTTGATATAAGATAGTTATTCGGTCATGTTCTGATATTAAATCAATATAAGCAGTCGAAAAACATTATACCTATCGAACATGATTACAACACAAGATATAGGAATCAAGCTATAACTATTCCAGAGCATTTAAAATAATTGGACGACGCTGTCACACCTATCTTTCTCCAAAATTGTATAACATCATTCCACGTGACCTAAAACAAATTAATTCGATATCACTGTTCAAGACGAAAATAAAAGCATGGATTCTCAGAACTCCCAGGATAGTCCTTCATCAGATAATACACTCAAAAAATGTACATATGTAAAGCTATTAAATAAAAGTTATTACATTATTTTAAATCGTAATATGGATGTGTTAAGTTGGATAAAGTTTCAACTAAGTATTTCAATTAATAATTGTGTAAATCAAACCTACCTACCTCTTACCATTTTAGTTTAATTTTAAATCCTACATTTTTTTTTTTAGCAAATAATTTTAGATTTTAATTAGTCAGTAGCTACTATCGTCCACGAGCAAGGTTTCTTTTGTGGATGTCTCTATGTTTATTTCTTATTATTTGTATATCTAAACATACAGGTAAGATCGTCTATGTAAACAACTAATCGTACACTTATGTAACTTTTTTCATATTTTGTAAATAAACATTATTATTATTATTTTTAATACATTTATTGAAGATTCTTTTTTTGTAATGCGCTTTATTTATAACGTAAATAACGTAACACGATACGAAAATATTAGCGTGCACTGTCACTGACAGGAATATTTCCAATTCAATGTTCTTTTGTGTACAAATTTTATTTTTGACCGTGTGAAATCGTCGCTGCCAAGTGTATTTATTTCAACAATTAATTAATAACTGTTAATGGTTTACGCCAATCATAATGACAAAAAGTAAGCGATGGAGTGAAACTAGTATTAACTTACCCACAGTAACAGCATCAGCAGTAACTTTTGTGATCATTAGTAATTTTTGAAAAATTGTACAGATTTTGAGTAAATTGTGCATAAAACTCACCGATAAAGAATAAAACAATGACTTTATACGTTTTTTTCACAGTAAACTATTAACTATCAATATGAAAAAAACTCAATATGTACCGTTTACCAGTTATTCCTGTCGTCTACTGCCGTTTGATCATAATATATTAAAAAATGAGGACACGAAAACAAAATTAAACAGTCAAAACTCGGCAAAAACAGTCAAGTACTTAGGTATTACAATGGACTGCCATCTTAGATGGGATGCACAAATAAATAATTTAATTAAGAAGTTAAGATATCTCCTTCCTAAATTTAAGTATTTCAAAAAATTCTTCGATATAAATCATCTAAAAATTATTATGCACTTGTGCAGATGCACCTGATTTATGGCATTGTGCTTGGGGGAGCGCAACAAATACTTATTTAAAGCATCTGGATATTACACAAAAATGGTTTCTAAAAATCATATTTGACAAATGTTATACCTACCCAAGCAATGAATTGTTTAAAATATCAAATGTTCTTGATATAAGATAGTTATTCGGTCATGTTCTGATATTAAATCAATATAAGCAGTCGAAAAACATTATACCTATCGAACATGATTACAACACAAGATATAGGAATCAAGCTATAACTATTCCAGAGCATTTAAAATAATTGGACGACGCTGTCACACCTATCTTTCTCCAAAATTGTATAACATCATTCCACGTGACCTAAAACAAATTAATTCGATATCACTGTTCAAGACGAAAATAAAAGCATGGATTCTCAGAACTCCCAGGATAGTCCTTCATCAGATAATACACTCAAAAAATGTACATATGTAAAGCTATTAAATAAAAGTTATTACATTATTTTAAATCGTAATATGGATGTGTTAAGTTGGATAAAGTTTCAACTAAGTATTTCAATTAATAATTGTGTAAATCAAACCTACCTACCTCTTACCATTTTAGTTTAATTTTAAATCCTACATTTTTTTTTTTAGCAAATAATTTTAGATTTTAATTAGTCAGTAGCTACTATCGTCCACGAGCAAGGTTTCTTTTGTGGATGTCTCTATGTTTATTTCTTATTATTTGTATATCTAAACATACAGGTAAGATCGTCTATGTAAACAACTAATCGTACACTTATGTAACTTTTTTCATATTTTGTAAATAAACATTATTATTATTATTTTTAATACATTTATTGAAGATTCTTTTTTTGTAATGCGCTTTATTTATAACGTAAATAACGTAACACGATACGAAAATATTAGCGTGCACTGTCACTGACAGGAATATTTCCAATTCAATGTTCTTTTGTGTACAAATTTTATTTTTGACCGTGTGAAATCGTCGCTGCCAAGTGTATTTATTTCAACAATTAATTAATAACTGTTAATGGTTTACGCCAATCATAATGACAAAAAGTAATTTATTGTGTTGACGCTGGAAACATTTCCATAGCGCCTATTCGTCCTCGTTTTTACACATGTAAGTAAATGTAAACAGTAATGTGATTACGTGTTCCGTAATTAAATAAATGCAAATTTGTAATGAAATAAACAGTGTGTCCCCGGATTGAGTTTGCGATAGATGTAATATAGACCAATAGTAATATTGTAAAATTTTAGTGAAAACATAATATATGATATTCTCTTTAATCACGTCAAATCTCAAATTTGCCTCAATAAACACGAACTCATGCCAAATCACTCTACCACCAACAATTTGGTGTGAATTACTCAGATCATAGCTGAACATTTGGATGCTGGAGGCCAAGTAGATGTCATGTATATAGGTTTCTCTAAAGCCTTGGACAGACTGGACCACGGAATTTTGCTGAACAAATTATCCGAATCTGGACTATTTGAACACTTCCTAAACTTTTTTGAATTCTACTTAGTAAATAGACACTAAATGTGCAATGTGAATTTTGGTCTATAGATATCTCAGCGACATCAGGTGTTCCCCAAGGTGCTGTGCTTGCTAGTTAACATTTTTATAAATGATATTGTCATTATCTTACACTGCAAAACGTTACTTTATGCCGATGACCTAAACATTTTTACGTTTACCACTAATGTAGAATACCGCGCTGATTTGCAAAACGATGTTGTACAGCTATAATCTTAGTGTAGCGTAAACAAATTACAGTTAAATATCTCAAAGTGTAGCTCCATATCATTCTCTCGTACAAAATCCAACAAAATTTATCTATACAATTGATAATAAAGAAGAGCTGTAGTTATCTCAAAGATCTAGGAATTATATACCAAAGTTATCTTTTGTTAGCTGTTTCAATAAAATCACAGCTAATTCCTTCAAAAATTTAGGCCACATTATCGTAATTGTAAAGAAATTTACGAAAATACACAAAATTTTCTTTAATTCATTTGTGAGGCCAAGACTTGAATATGTTTCAATAGTATGGAGTCCTGGTTATGAAAATCATAAGTATAACATTGAAAAACCTCAGGGACCTTTTCTTAAATATCTTTGGTTCGAAAGTTCTGGAAATTATCCAGAGAGAAGTTTTCCATATTGTGACTTATTACAAATATTCAAGATAAGTGATCTTCAACTACGTTGGGTGTATCACTCTCTTGTATTTCTTTCTAAGATTTTAAATGGCACTGTTGACTGCCCTGAAATTCTTAGTTGCATTAGATTTCATGTTCCCAATTTGCAGACTCGCTCGCATTCGTTCCTATTCTGCCTGCCCCAAGAACCAATCTGCTGTAATTTTCTCACCTGTACCGTATGTGTTCCAACTATGATTCATTATATGATAATATAGATAGATATTTTTAATACTAGTATATCCAAAATGCGAAACGTTCTCAATTCTGCACAATAACTACTATAGCTTCTAAAATATTAGATTACAATTTTTAGGATTATATTAATCATATATTTTTATTGCTAATTTTTATTATCATTTCATTCTTTACTTTAGTTATTTATTTTAATTATTATTAAGTTTCCTTTTTATGTTTGTAAAATTCCAGTATTATAATTGAATTTCTCCCTGGGCAGTTGAGACGAAAATAAATAATAAATAAATGTACCAAAAAAAACCATTTAAGTTACAGGTCAACTGGGATCTATCTCACGGAGCTAACCTAAGAAGAAAATAAGCTATTGTAGGTAAATTAGTATTTCTGCTAATTTTATGGAAATTTCTAATGCCCTACGTCTTAGTGAAATTTTGCCATCTGCTCTGAAGTCGCCCAAAGTCAAATCTGTTGCCGCATTGTTTTCGTCCAGTCTTTTCTTCTATTTCTTTCGATTTTTAATGGTCCCAGTTCTCGAAAATTTTGTCGCAATACTTTTAATGGTTAATGTCAGTTATTGAAATCCCTGGAAACTGTTGTTCAAAATGTTTGACCAGCCCTTTGTAGCTAATTTACCCCAACCCATAACATTGTACAACAAATATACTTTGTCCGAGGGTAAGCATTTAGATTGATTTGCCGGTTTACACCAAATAATAATATGAAACATTTGATACTTTCTTGCCAGTTTGCAGTATTTAATGCAAAACACAGTTGTGAAAATAAAAAGCTATTTACTTTAATTTGTAGTATTCTTTTTTTGTTCCAATGAAATGAAAATGGCATATGACTCTGACTTTCAATGCAAAATTCAATGTAATGCAATTTAATTTAAATAGAATTTTTCCGTAAAATTAACAGAAAGACCAGTTTACCAGGAATAAATTATTTTTTTATTGGGTTAGCTCTGCGAGTTAGGTCCCATTGAACTGTAATTTGCTTAAAATTCACTTACGGTCAAGCAGACCCAGACTGCAGAAAATGATTGCCGTACTATATTTTATTTTTTGGTATATCACAAACTTAATCCAGGTACACACTGTATACTCATCTGAATGGGTTACCACGTTTCATTTAAAATTATTCATGTATATAAGGACATTCAAATATTTGTTCAACTATTCATTTTCCCTTCTACCCAGCGTTTTAATACGGTCCAGTTATTCAGCTGAATTGGCGCCCACATGTTAAACTGGTTTACTACTCTAGTAAATATGTATGTTAATATAACAACGATTTAATATATAGGGTGTTCGAGAAATTAAGACATTTAAAATAAATGTTTGTTATGAATTGTTTTTAGTACGTAATAATAATTGTTTGTACTGCCATCCAGGCAATGAGTGTTATAAGAACTTCAATTATAAGAAAACTTTTAAAAATGTCGCAAATGAGTGTACGTGGATGTCTATCGACTTAAAAACTCTATCGAACAAAATTTGTCGTCGTCTTATATTTACAAAAAAAATCAAAAACATAACATAAACATTTACTTCTCTTGTATTTATTATATTTGATTTTTGGATAGGTGATATAATATGAAGGGCTTATCATTTGCTTTTCTCAATGTTAGATCATTAGCTCACAATTTCTCAGACTTTAAAACTCTTATACTGAAGGAAAATTATGACATTATAGGAATATCAGGAACATGGCTGTCGGAAAGAATACCCAATAATTTCGTTGAAATACAAGGTTATAATTTTTGAAAAGAAATTAATACTTGAAAGAAAATTTAAGGTATCAAATTATATATTCTAACTCTGATAATGTTCTGGAACAACTGTGGATAAATATAACGTCACTTAAATTTGAATATGTTTTTGGCTCACTGTATAGAGCACCGAATAATAATTTCATGGAATTTCTTACTGTTTTCGTAGATAGCTTATCTCGTTTTTCATTAACTGATAATAAACTTATTTGTGGAGGAGACTTAAACATAGGTATTTTAGATATAGAAAACCAAAAAACTATTCACTTTAATGATTGCATAAAATGTTTTAATCTGAGTCAAATAATTAATACTCCTACTAGGATTGCACAAAATTCTTGCACTCTAATCGATATTATATTATTACCTACAGACACAGAAATTTATACAAGTGGCACTAAGAAGGTAGACAATATTTCTGATTATTCTATAGTTTTTTGTTGTCTAGATAATTCCGTGCATAAAGATTATCATAAAAAAATTAAAATTAGAAACTTAAAACGTATAGACAAAAATATTTTAAATGATTTTTTAGTATATACTCCGTTTGAAAACATAGTCTACTTGGATAACGTTAATGACAAAGTTGAATATATTAACAGTTTATTAATCAATATTTTTGATACACTAGCACCTTTAAAAAATGTTGTTATAAAAGACAAAAACCACCATGGCTAACAGATAACATAAAATTAATGATCAGACTTTAAGATCGTGCATTTAATAAGTATAAAAGATCCAAGACTGAACGACATTGGAATTATTACAAAGATTTAAAAAATCAAACAAATATAGCTACACGATATGAAAAAAAAATTATTTGGAATTTTGTATCAATAATAATGTTAATAATAATAATTGTAAATTACTGTGGAAAAAATTATATGAACTGAATATTTATAATAAACCTATAATAAATTCACTTCCGCAACACTTAAATAGACCAACTGAAATTAATAACCATTTTTTGCAATTCACTTTAAATAAAACTCCAGCTGATTTGGAATTTTTACAATTTTACAATAGTAATGTTAAAGCCAATTTTAAATCTTTGTTTAAATTCACAACAGTCTCAATTGAAACAGTTAAAAAATATTTGATGGAAATAAAATCTTTTGCCATGGGCGCAGATCAAATAAACCTAGAAATGATTTTTTATGTTGCCCAAGAATTTTAGATTTTCTTACAAACATTGTAAATTCGTGTCTGCTTGATGGTTTTTTCAGAATCACCTATATCTTTCGTAAGATGAGTATCGGTAAGACTCATAATTACTAGTTTTCTACTATTGTCCTAGTTCTTCAAAATGGGCTTTAGAGCTTTGGGCATTTTTAGATAAATAATTTTTTCATTGACGCTATTCTGCAGTTGCTATTCATTTATGCCATATACTCCATATCTGGTACTGCTAGTAAAAAGTTGCGTGATTAATATCTAAATTTAAATTAAATTTTTCATTAATAACGCAATTTACACATTTCTCTATTATGGTACTCTTACTGTCCTTGTAACCATGACTGTCTTCTGCACATTACCTACACGCTCGTTTATTTCTGCTTTATGATGATATCCACAACATCTATAAACTCATTATATTCCAGTATTCAAAAATATTGCATTTTGCCCATCATACGTTCACTTTTCCTTCCTTAATTACATTTTCAGCATCTATTTCTATAATAGCTGCATATCTCGTTTTCATTATATAAATATTTCCCTTTAAGTGCATATTTTGTTTTAACAAATACTCTTTTAATTCTTCTTTTTCTAATTTTTCTTCTATACAATGTGTGGCTTTTTCATTTTAGGTACAATTACTTCAATTTTATTTCCCATTTTCTTCTCTACTGCTTTTTTACCACTTCAACCTATTTTTCTTCCTGACAATAAATTGCAGTTCTTTCCATGTTAGTTGGTTTAATATTGTTAATGAGAATTTCTAATTCTTTTGAATTTATCGCCTCTCTTATTTTATTTTTCATTATTGTCTGAAAGTTATTTGTGGCATTCTACGAATATTCTTTCCTATTATTTGGGTTTTCTACCACACGTATTATTATCCTCTTCAAAACAAATCACCGAATCTACAAAATAATAGAATTATTGGAAAAAAGCCTCTGCGTCCGTGTCGTTTACGTCAAAGGAATAGTCAGAGGTTATGTTTTGCAAATAATATAAATCGGAATGAACACAGAATTAATGTATTTTGATGACGTTTCGGAAAGTAGTCTCTTTCCGTTTTCAAAGCTTTTTTTTTGGAGTCATCCAGACCTTTCAGTGTGAGGTTGGATGAGCACAAGAATTACATTAGAAAGAATGAAATTCAGAAATCAAAGATTTGTGAACATGCTTGGGAAAACGGACATAGAATAAACTGGGACTCGGCAAAAATTTTAACAAAAGAAGCAGATACCAAAAAAAGAAAAATTAAAGAATCAGCAATAATCTTATTAGATGAAGATAAGTGCGTATCGAATTGTTCTGTTTTATATTTGTACAACCTGGCTACCAATGTTAAAAAAAGAACTTAACAAACTCAACATTATCTAAAAGAAAATATCATCAGTTCTGTGTTCTGTGTAAGTAGTATCTATGGAAATAACATAAACAAAATCTTAAAGCTGTGTATTTGACATGCAAAGTAAGAGTTCTTCCAAAAAAAAGCTTTGAAAACGGAAAGAGACTACTTTCCGAAACGTCAGCAAAATACATTATTTCTGTGTTTAGTCCGATTTATATTATTTGCAAAACATAACCTCTGACTATTCCTTTGACGTAAACATCACAGGCGCAGAGGCTTTTTTCCAATAATTCTATTATTTCGTAGATTCGGTGATTTGTTTTTTAAGAGGATAATAATACATGTGGTAGAAAACCCAAATAATAGGAAAAAATATTTATTTGCCATTGTCAACTAGGTTTTATTGTAAGCATGGTAGTTTACATAGGGGAAATCCTTTTGTATGATGAGAACGACTGCCTTTTGCGTCGTTAATATAAACTAGTATTAACTATTTTCTGTAATTAATATACATTTAAGAGTGACAGTAGACTAACTTTTTGAACAAATTTTAAAATTTTAAGGTGCCGTTTCAGTTTAGTAGAGTATGAGAATATTATTTTTATTTATAGTTTTTGGAGACGGAAATGGAATAGCTTTAGAAGGAGAATGCCGAAGTCGTTTTGCAAATCGCCAAATCATAATTTTTTTTTAGGAGGTATTCCAATTTATTAAGGGACACTGTAAATTTCCTTCAACAATGAAATTGTACATGCCCCCAGGTTTCTACGACAGAAAGAGGAAGTATTACAGGTCATCCATAATAATTCATCGATAAGCGTAAAAAGAATAAACAGTTACTTAACAGTAATTCTTTTACATGAACATATTACGTTCATGTAACAGAATTTTGTTTTTGTTTGTTTTACTAGAATCATGTGCGCATTCAAACTGTTTCAGCACACATAAAAATGTAAAAAAATCTTCTGTATATTTTGCATTAAAGTGAAATAAATATTAAATATAGACATTGATTTTATTACTTTAAACAATGGTAATGCTACTCGATTAGAACGTCCAGGATAGCAAAAATCTGTGGTCGATATCACCTTTTGTTCGCCAAATCTTGCTAATTTGATTATATGGGATACCGTTTCAGACACTCTCGGATCAGATCATTTTCCTATCATGATGAACATGCACTGTCCACATTCCACCAATGATACTATTTTTCCTAAATCTAAATGGAATCTAAAGAAAGCCAACTGGACCTTATACACTCAATTAATTGAACAGTCATTTACAGCCTTACCTGCTTTTAGAAACACAAATGATAAATATGATTTTCTCATAGAATGTATCAACAATGCTGCACTACTCTCTATATCAACTTACAAACCTTTTAAAATTAAACAGAGAGCTCCATCGCCCTGGTGGGACTCTAACTGTGACAATGCCGTCTCTGAGAGAAAGCGAGCCATTGAACACTACAAAAAAAATCCCACTGAACATAATTTTATACTTTGCCAAAAAATAACTGCTAAAACAAAAAAAATTCTCAAAAATGCTGTTAAAGCAAGTTGGGTCAACTGGTGCTCTAAATTAAACAAAAACACCCCGTTATCTACTATATGATCACAAGCAAAAAAAATGCAAAGGATCTCTACCATCAACAGAATTTCTACAAAAGTAGCAGAAAACGATTCATGGGTAAATGACTTTTTCAATAATATAGCTCCACCTTCAGCAGACAATTTCCAACACTTTATTCCTGATAACTCTAATAATGAAAACCATCTTTTGTGTAAACCTTTCGAATACAACGAATTGAATTTTGTAGCAAACAATGTAGAAAATACGGCTCCTGGATATGACGACATTAAGTACCCTATGCTTAGTCACTTACCCTATACTGCTAAAATATTTTTGTTGGAAATTCTCAACGAAATATATCTCTCAGGTTCCACTATTCCTCAATTTAAAAATATAATCGTGATCCCAATTTTAAAACCAGGGAAAAACCCGAATGACGCCTCTTCTTATAGATCCATTTCCTTATTGTCATGCATACTGAAAACTTTTGAACGTATGGTCAAAGCTAGACTAGAACGGTGACTATTATACCATAATCTACTTCCCCCATGTCAATTTGGTTTTAAAAGAGGATTTGCTACTATAGATGCTCTATCAACAATAACAACTGATATACAAAACTCATTTACGTGTAATAACTATTTGTGCGCACTCTTTTTAGATATTAAGGGTGCATATGAATCAGTGGATCTTCATATACTTGACAATAAATTTTATCAATTGTTTTCTATTCCAAGAAAAATCATTCAATATATTGTGGGTCTTTTTTACAACCGAATTATATCTATAAGAAATAATAAAAATGAAAGGATTGGTCCGAGGCTAAATAATACCGGTCTACCTCAAGGATCAGTATTGAGCCCACTCTTATTTATTTTATATACAGCCGACCTACACAATTCCATTACGAGCAATGTTAATATAGTCTAATACGCAGATGATTTCTGCATCTACGTAGAACATAAGAAATTGGATATGGCAACTAAATCTCTCGAATATACCATTACAAACCTAAGGAAGTGGTTCATCACAAACGGTTTTGAGTTATCACAAGAGAAGTCGATTTTTACAATATTTTCCAGACACAATACTCCAAATATTTTGGATATCCAGTTGGGAGGTTATAAATTCCCATATCAGTCAGAGGCCAATATTTAGGTGTGGTGCTAGACAAAAAGTTGACGTGGAAATCTTTCATTGAATCGATTATAACAAGATGTAACAAAGGAATCAATTTCTTAAAATTAGTTACTAAAACCTGGTGGAGCGCAGATGTAAAGGTTGCATTGCTTTCCTATAGAGCTTATATTAGATCGGTCATAGATTATGGATGTATCATATATGGATCTGTAAATAAGTCTATACTAAATAGGTTAGATATTACCCAGTATTACCCAGCGAAAAGCTATTCGGATTTGTCTTGGTGCGATGAATTCCACCCCTATCAATCCACTTTATGTCGAAGCTCTTGAGCCCCCTCTTGATATAAGGAGAGAATTTCTTAGCCACAAATTTATGCTGAAACAATTTTATTTCAATACTCCACTACTAAGTAAAATTTCAAGCTTAAACATGTTCGACTTATGTAATAAGTTTTGGATTAAAAAAACCTTCACCTCCCTTGACTATAACTTTTCGATACTGTTCTGAACTTAGAGACCTTGAGCGATTTTCTGTTAACAATTTTAATTTCTTTGATTTATTCATATACACCATCTTATACGGAAAATTATTTAATCAACTCCAACACTCTTAAAAATTTGCTGAATCAATTTGATGGCCCGCTGCTTATTTACACAGATGCATCAAAAATTAATTCTCAGACTGGTGTGGCTTACTTCATTATTCCATCATTGAATATTGAGAACTATTTCCAACTTAACACTAATTGCTCTATCTTCACGGCGGAGGCCATAGCTATATATGAGGCATTACAATGTATTAAACAATACAACCCCCCCCCCCCCAATACAATAATTATTTTATTCGATTCCTTGTCTGTAATTAATGCATTAAGTAATACAAACACCTTCAGCTACAAAGTTAATCCATATATCTTCAAAATAAAAAATATCATTCATCAAATAAGTACACTTATCTGGGAAAAAAGTTACATTCGTCTGGGTCAAAGCACATATAGGAATTAAACACAACGAGCACGTAGATACATTAGCTAAAAAAGGAGCTTTATCAAGACACATTCTAGAACAAAAAATCGGTTTAGCAGACACGTATAGTGTTCTTAAACTAAATTTGAGAGGAGTCAAATGGAATTACCAATGGAAAGAGTATTGCTTTACCAACCCTACCAGGTACACGATGATTCATTCCAGTATACCTAATAAACTTTGGCATGAAGACCTTCAAGCATCGAGAAAATATGTAACGTCTCTTATTAGATTAAAATTTGGTCAGGCATGTTACCCCGAACACCTATACAAAATTGGTATATATACCTCACCAAATTGTGACCAATGCAACATCATAGCAGATCTCGACCATATATTTTTTGGATGTGTGAAATATCCAATGCCTCTAATACATTAATCATTAATTTTGCACAAAACTGAAATATATTGGCTCTCTTTAATATGTTCTTCTTATTGTCCTTAGGATCTCGTAATGTTTATACGTATATTTTTCATTTCGTAAAAGAAACATGTATTAAGCTTTAGGTTATGTTTGGCTACCGTATGTTTTTCCCTCTGTTGTTTTTCCCCTGTCAACCGTGGTCCTCTCTGTATTGTCTATTTTTAAATGTCCCGACAGACCCGGGAAGCGTGTATACCTGTTGTATCCTTTTTTGTTGTCTTCAATTTATTTTCCCTTTTTTTTTCGTTTTTAGGTTAGAATTAGGTATATGTTTTTTTTTGTCATACTGTTCGCTACCATTATTAGGATATTTAATAAATTAATGTAACGTTAATCTGACTATCAATTAGATATTTTGTGACTGGCAGTATGGTCTTCGACCGAAAGCCATTAAAAAATAATAAAAATATTATATAGTGTTATAAGCCGTTTGTTTTGGTTGCGGCAGTTTAAATGCCACAATATATCAACTATGCTTTCGATGATTAGATACGAAAAATAAAAAGTGGAATGACATTATGAAATAAGTATATTTTATTTGTTCTTATAAGGTAAATAATAATTTTAAATTTACATGCTAAGCTACTCCATCTATACTTCTATTCATATAATAGTTTTAACTTAAAACAATTTCATAATCAGCTAACTTCATATATATTTTTAACGTAAAAGTGACCTCTGTTCATTATCATCTAGTATAATGCATGTATTAATAAGTGAAACAGGTTATTTGTATAAGCACCATCGCCATTGAATGTTGTGTAGTATGCGTAAAAATCGGCGTGAATATTACCAATATACACGTAATTATTCACTGTATATTTAGCAATATATACTGTGTTATTGTTGTAAGCTACGCCACCTAAAACTGGCCGTGTGTATCTTACTAATTTCGGCGCCGTAGTTCTATTTGCTGGTATCCAACGTAAATTATCGTTGTCCTTACATAGTACCTAAAATAAAATAAAATTATAATTTAGAGTTATGGGTGGTGCAAATCTAAATACATATAACGCGTGTTATTTCTTCTAATTAGTAAGCAAATCGTAACCAGAAATGGGGACTCAACTCGAACTTTATCTTAATAAAACTAAATACACATTTAAAGGAAGAATAACGGCACTTACTTTTAAAATGCTACTAGTTTGTACAGGGCCGGTACCTAATGTTGGATTTATAATAATATATTTTTGTCCTGGAAATACGTTTCCAACATATAATCCTCTATCTCGAATAAAAGCTTGGGTGATGTATATCGGTCCTCGTGAGTCGTTTGCTGCTATATATGCATCATTTGGCGGCGTACCATTCCAGTCTCTCCAATAGTACTCTGAGAAAAATATGAAGTAGTCATTCATGGAATGCCATTTTCATTTTATAAAGTTACCAGTGACAATCCGTAACTTTCGAATACTACAGTGTGGTCAAAAATTTAATCACGTGAATTTTTACGATGATTTATCAAAAGCGACTTGGATGCTTGTTTCTATATTCATACTTTTACGATTACAAGTTGTTATATTTTTGAGATTAATGCAATTCAGTAGACCACCATCGCTTCCCCTCTCCATTATTTTCAAATATACAGGGTGTTCCAAAAGTCAACGTCATCCCTTGGAGGGCTGATAGGCCAGCTCATGATTCGCCAGAATATCAAAATATGACCTCGGTAAAAACTTGTTATTTTTTGAGACATTGCCACTTTTATGAATTTCGTGAAAATCGACACCTTATACAAAATACCATATTTTAAAATTCTAATTTTGTTACGTAATCCTGAATAGTCCTAGTATTGATGTCAGTCCAAAATAAAATTAGTAGTGCCATACCTTTAAAAAAACATATTTACCCAATTGATGAGATAATTTTTTTATTAGCTAACTTCATACTCTTCCTACTGTAAAAAAAATACCACTCTAACCTGGCAAATTATTTACGAAAATTGCTCATTTAGTGTATTTTTTAAAATAGTATAACATTTTCTGTTTTAATTTAGAAAAAATGATATTGCTATTTTACTGCAAAATGTGAAATTATTTCAATAATTAGGAATTCGAATTAAAACACTTGTTAAATTAAAGTGACTGGTATTTATTAGAAACTAAACAAAACATAAATAAACATCAAAAAATTGTTCACGTTGCCTACCTCCAAGTCAAATGCAAGCATGGCATCTTTTTAAAAAAGATCTTTTTATCTCTTGCATTTCCTGCGACATCTATTTGTTGTGCGGCTTCATTAATACGGTGTCCTAATTGATTTATATTATTTATTGGGTCTACATAGACCTTTTCCTTTATGCAACCCCAGTAGAAAAAAATCTAGTGGATTTAAATCCGTGGACTGGAGAGACCGCAAAATGGGACCGAGACGGCCAATCCATCTCTGTGAATAAATTTGGTCCAAATAAATTCACTCTTCTTATGCGTAATGAGCTGGACAGCCGTCATTTTGAAGACACATTGCCCCGCGTGTCACCAAAGGTGCATCTTCCAAGAGATTTGGCACTTCATCTTTTAAAAAGTCGTGATAAATTTCTCCGTTTAGATTTTCAGGTAATTCAAAGAGGCCAATTATTTGACCGTTCAAGATGCCGGTAAACATATTTACTTTGAAGCGATACTTGAGTTTTTTCTCGGATTGAATCTTGGTTCTTAAGAGCATAACTATGAATATCCTCCCGCCATCCCTTTTGCATGTAATTTTATCTGTCCATAAAATTCATCTAGGAACTCTGGGTCTTACCTATGTTCCTGCAGCATTCTTTGGACACCTTTTGCTTGCACACGATACACGTGATGTGGGTGGTATTGATACCATCGTGTAATTCTGTTTACATTAAGTCCAAATCCTAGGCAACACACAAGTCCAAAAAACAAAACATAAACCGTTGTAGATTGTAGATTGTTTGTAGATTGTTTTACGGGGTCGTTTGGCTTCGAACAGCCTTACTTCACTTCGACCTAAAAGATCTTTTGTGATTTACCCTACATCTAGTGGTTATCCCAGGATTTCCAGACTTTTTACAAAGCTTGTGATTTTCCTGGGGGCTAATTTCCCTATGTATTCCGGCGTTAATTCCGTCTGTTCTAGGAATTTTAGCCTAGTGCGGACTAACACCTTGCATTCACAAAGTATGTGTTCCGCAGTTTCAATTGCAGTATCGCAATATCTACATTTATTATCTACCGCCTTGCCCATATTCTTGAGATTGTATCTCAAAGGGCAGTGGCCAGATAGAAGGCCTGTGATTAGCCTTAATTCGGACTTTTCCAGTTCGAGAAGCCTTGTCGCATTCTTTGTCGAATAAGTTATAAACTTTTTCGCTTGTCTTTGGCCTGGAGTATTCCTCCAGTAGGACTTTTTCTGATCCTTTTCCCATTCTTGGATCTCCTCCGCTATATGTCTCTTGGCTAGGCCACAAAACGGTTCGGGTCCAATGAACAGTACTTGCGCTCTTTTTTTGCAAGGCTATCAGCAAGTTCATTTCCTTGTACTCCCTCATGCCCTGGCACCCACATCAAGGTAACCTTATTGTTATTAGCCAGTTGCTTCAGGGATTGTCTGCATTCGCAGGCAATTTTAGATTCAAAAGTATAGGACCTTAGAGCCTTTAGTGCTGCCTGGCTATCTGATAGTATATAGATCTTTGTCCTTCGGATGCCTTTATTTAGGCATACCTGGGCACACAGATCTATGGCATAAATTTGTGCCTGAAAGATGGTTGGGGTGTTTCCGAGGGCTTTGGATAGCCTACAATTCGGCCTTGCTACTCCCACTCCTACCCCTTCAGCCATCTTGGATCCATCTATATACCAGATAAGTGACCCCTGTTCCAATCGCAGTAACTCCATCTTGCTCGTCTGACGACTTTCAATTAGTACGTCAAACGGGCAGTCAAAGTCTTGTTTGACTGGCATTGAGTCAGTGGGTTTGGCTATGGACTTCAGATGGATTTCCTCCAGAATCCTTAAGTGACCAACCATAAACAACATAAACAGTTACTATGAGTACAAGAAAATATGAATTCGAAACGATGCACAGCAATCGAGGTAGCAAACACAGTAACAGCCAAATGTATACAGCCCATGTTCAACAGCGTCACTACCCATCTCACTATAACTCATGTCAAATGACGTCACTATCTAACTTAGCCTAAAGGTGGGTCTACGCTACGCGAAACCTTAACACAGGTCGGATAGCTTCGCTGCAAGCCACTCAGAATAATTATTGAAATAATTCCACAGTAAAATAGCAATATCTTGCTTTCTAAAGTAAAACACAGAGAATGTTATACCATTTTAAGAACTTACTTACTTTAAGTAAATGAGAAATTTTTTAGCATAATTTCCCAGGTTAGCGCGGTAATTTTTTTTCAATATGAAGAGTCTGAGCTAACTAATAAAAAAAATTTACTCATGAATCGAACAAAAATGTTTTTTTTCCAAAGGTATGGCACCATTTTATTTTGGACTGTGATCAATAGCAAATATATTCAGGGTTGCGTAATAAATATGGAATTTCTTAGCTGTGGCACTCGAAAAACTTATCCAAGGGGTCGATTTGCACGAAATTCATAAAAGTGCCAATATCTCAAAAACGAACAACTTTTTACTAAGGTCATATTTTGATATTCTGGTCAATCATGAGCTGGACTATCACCCCTCCAAGGGATGACGTTGACTTTTGGGACACTCTGTATATCGCAACGATGAACCATGTACATCCACAATATTTGATCACAAAGAAATGTGATTTGCTTTTGTTAATTTATTTAACGTCACGTAAAATTATCACAACTAAGGCCAATCACACGGATACATTCTCTCCGAAGAATTTTGACTTTGGTTAAGTTTAATGCATATAAAATTAGAAAACAATCTAGCAAATGAAAATAAACGAAGAAGGGGATAGGAAAGAATTAAAGACGAATGGTTCTAAGGAATAACCGTGGACTTGGTCCATTAACTGTTGTTGCGTCTAAAACCTCTTACCGTCCAAAAGTTTTAGTTATTTACTGGTTGTATAAGATTATTTTGCAAAATATGTTTGGTAGCCTATGATAGGATTTAAAGGTGTGGTAATTCAACACAATTTACTAGTAGGGGTTGAAATCTCTTTGTAGTGAATATTTTGTATAACGCAAAATATCATGGGCAGGTAAACGAAGTTGAAAGAGATAATCATATGATTGGATGTGCAGCACGTTCCTATATTGAGGACGATAATCATAAAAATTGGAATGTAGAAATTTCTGTATATGTGAATTTTGGTAGATTTATTCCAGTCGACGGAAGATATGAAAATTTAGAGTCAGTTGAATACTTTCATTAAAATTCTTTTAATCTTGAAAATTACGCTGAACAGATTGGCAAATTACCATTGGTTTATAAAGATGTTCGCGATAATTTGAATAGAGCATATGAAAAGAATTCTCATTCTTATAATCTAATAAAGCGGCAATCAGAACAATACACAAGAGAAGAACATGTGCGGATGAAAAATTGCCCTTTCAAATGAAGGCAATAATTTCGCTGCTAAACTTGTACCCAAGTATACTCTTTGTAAAGCAAAAGTGAATTTAGACTTTATACATTTTGGATGTGCATCGCAGATAGTTAATCTGCAGTGATAGACGTAAAGATTGTTATCATTTGCGTTTCATCCAAAGTGATTGTGCAAATTGACCAGTGAAAAAAGTAGTGGTATTCTCTACTTTAGATGAATTGAATAATGATTCATTAGCAGTGAAGCGTCAGTGAACGGTCTAAACTTACATTATAAAAAGTGTGTGCGTCCAGTATCACGATCTATCACGTTTAACAGGGTTGTCTTGCCATTTAAATAAATTGTGCGAAGAAAATATCTTTTCCGTGCAAGAATGAACAAAGGAAATATTTCTAGAACTTGAAATAATTGGTGCCTCTGGAATAATAAGTCAGAGGTCGGCGGTTTTCTTTCCTTTTTAATATTTCACGATATATTTCTGTAAATACTAGACTTATTAACTGAAGTCTAACACTCACTATTTCATTTGCCTACATTTTGTTAATTCGTTAAATGAATTCAATCATTGAAATGGTGTAAACGTCTCCCGCTTTAATTTTTCATATTCACTGCAGATGAATCATCTGCAATGCACATACAAACTGTAGAGTTTATATTCGTTTTAAAGAAGGTTACTTCAAATTTGGTGTATCAATTGATATATGATGATAACCGCAAAAATTTAGGAAATTGGCATGTAAAATACATGAAACCATTTAATAGTGATGATGAATCCTGTCGTAAAAGCTGAGTGAATGTGAGTGAATACTGATGAATATGTAGGATTTTATATATTTAATTGTTATCTGATTTGTCTGTAATTTGCAGTACCCAAATCTATTGGCATGACGAAATTATCTAATTAGTGTAATATTTGGGGGTTGGCGGACTATTAAGTAGCTTGGAAGCGTAGAATTTCTGTGGGATATCTTGAATGTAGTCCGCTAAAAACATACCTGCTCTCGCCCTTAGGTAAATCTATACCCATAGAACCGAGTTTGTTGAGGGGCAACAGAAAAAATACAGTTTACCACGTATTTCAGCCAACGTGTATTCAGTCTAACAAAACATGTGTTTTCTAGATGGCTTAATTTTCAAATTAAAAAAAAATTAAGTGGATTTTAAATGATGGAAGCAAGATACTAAAAATCCGCCCTTCGGGGTGGTCAGCTACGCACTTCTTTCGAAATAGGATAAATCTGACAAAGACATTCTTAAAGTAGAGGAACTTATCATCCGGATGTTATATAATGCATACGAAATAGTAATTAGTTAAACTTAATTGACTAATTATTAATTGAAATTGTGCCAGGAATTATTTAGACAGACAGGCGGTTTCGTTTTTAGGTAGATTTCTGATCCACCTATTGCAGAGTGCAGCATGTCACAACTTCGGGAAAATTTCACTACAGTTTCTTCGAAATTTGGTAGGCCTATAATTTGGGTCCATATCTCGGTTAAGTTCGAAGATTGGCCAAATTGCGTTCTTCGTTTCAAAATGGCGGCGGTATAAAGTTTTAAAAACATTCTCAAAGTTTCATTTCTAATCAAATATGTACATATGATACATCGTGGGATAGTGCTCATCTAGCCCTATAACTTTTATCTAAAACATTTTTGGCTAAAACTTATAGGAACAATTTTTAAAATGGCGGCGGTTCAAGTCTTCAAAAAATCCTCAATATGCTATTTCGTATCAAATATGTACATACGATACATCATTGGATAGTGCTCATCTAGCCCTACAACTTTTGTCTGAAACATTTTTCGCTAAAACATATAGAAAAATTTTAAAAAATTGTAGCGGTCCAGTATTTAAAAAATTCTCAAAATTTTATTTCGAATCAAATATGTACATGCGATACATCGTTGGATAGTACTCATCTAGACCTACATCTTTTGTCTAAAACATTTTTTGCTAAAACGCATAGAAATTAAAAAAAAAAATACGTGGCTTATTTATATTTTAAAGACTACCTACGTACTAATAGTTCATATATCGATGACAATGAATTAAAGTTGGGCAGCTCTAATAAAGATATACTTAATTACTTGAAGGTGGGCATATCCGATAAGGAAATATTTATTTATTATTTTTGGCCGTAACTTTTTTTTAATACATATATTGATAAAAAAATAGTATAGGGATGTAGTGATATGAGTTTTAATTCAATAATTTCAGTTGTTTGCAACATAGGTAGATTTAATTTTAAAATATATGTAAATTTCGTATTTCCTAAATTTAAATCTAACTATTTCGCATATGTTTGAAATTATTGAGTGGAAATTTATAACACTACTCTTGTTATAGTTCTACTCTTTAGAATAAGAAGTTATGGTCAAAATGAGTAAATATTTCCCTATCAGGCCTTTCTCCTTTGAATATTCTCGCCTTAATCACTTATTTATTCAAATAATAGAGATCTAAAGCAGTGCAAAACAACATACGACGAAGTCTACCTTTCAGACTTGCCCCTGCCTTCGGAGTTTTTCTACACTGTCTTATTTCATTATTTTCCGTAAATTAGTTGAATGTTCGGTGATGGTCAAAATATTTTGATCGCCGATTGATCTGTAACATCTTCGTGATATTTATACACATCTTTTGGGTTGTGCAAAATTATTTCTGAACAAATTTAGTTACATTGAGCACGAATGATCGAAAAGGGCAATCACTACACTCCTTTAATTTAAAATAAATTCTGTTTGATTTGATTTGCTGTCTTTGGAGAGGTTTGTGATATTTCGCGTTTCAAGCCCCAACTTCTTATACAATTTCATAAAATTAAATATGATAATTTCATTCCTGTTAACTATTGGGCTCCGGAAATAAAATCTAAAATTTTGGAAAAAAATATTCATTCTTTAAATGATCTAATATATTATTTTCTCAATTAGTTGCCGCCTTTCTTGTTTGAAACTACGTAGTTTCTACATATCTTCATTTTCCTTAATAAATTTTAATTGCTATCTATTCTATAAAGCAAGAAATATATTTGTCCAGAAATGAAACCGAATTTCCAATGAGCTAAAGATTTTAAACTTGACCTACCCTGAAAACACGTGAAATTCTAAAATTATAACTAAAATAAAAAGTGTTTTTCTCGCGAGCAAAATCAAACTTAACTCACATATGTTTCCAAAATGAATAAATAAACCAAAATTCTGAAAATCTTAGCCAGAGGGTCAAATATACAGGTTGAAGAGTTTTTCTTTCACTAACAACGTCTATTTAATAATCTATTAATAAATATTAAGCATGAACCGCTTCATTTTTCATTTTTGTAAGTACCTATGCTTAATTTTTTTATCATCAGTCTATAAAATAGATTTTAGTATCTATATATTTTTTTTTCTATCTACGTTTTTTTTATTTCTTTATCTATATTTCTGTCGATTGAAGAAGAAAAATATGTCTAAAGTAATATAGTGTATCCAAAAAATATATATATTCTTACCACCCGCTGCTTGGTTCTCAAACACGAGCAAAACTGTAAAAACTGCATAAACTACCTTAATATTGCACATATTTGCAATGAATAGCATTAGCATGCCTTATCATTTGACATAATCTCCTTTATATAACATATTTTCTGTTGATTTTGAAATATATTTTATTGTAACAAACAATTCAGATAATATGTGTTATTTACCACAAGAAAGTTAATCCACAAAATTTGGAGTAATAATACAATACCATTTTTAATGTACACTTTTTATGGACTTGCATTATATAATAATTCTTTCGTATAGGTTGCAGCACTGAATACACGCCGTACTAAATTTGAAGATCATTGTTCGCCATATTCTCATTATGTAATTAAACCAGCTCCTCCTAAAATGACGAATGAATATACTGTCGATAGAGCCTAAACTATATCTTCAAATGATGCTAATGACCTCCGTCGAAATACGCAAGTATCCTAGTTATTAAGCTTAATATGTGAATTTCTTTCTCACCAGTGGAATTATCCGTGAGGAACATTTGGTTCATCTCAACTGTGTTCTACTCAGCTTTAGAAATTCGTTGGTTTTTGTTTTGGTTGGTTCATCAATGACTGCACAATTTTTAGTGCCTTGTTCAGTTCAGGTGGTGTTTCTGTCGCAGTAGTTCCTTGACTTACCATCTCATGTCGTGTAAAATGTCCGTTTGGTACTACCAGGATCATTCTTGCGCCATCTCTACCGAAGTTATCTGCTTTTTCATTACCCATATTGTCCAGACCTCCTCTCAAATTTTAAATTGTGATTATCTCTCGAGTCATGGGTGAGTATAATACTATTCAAGAAACATTTACTATTCCAACGGAAACCGCGTTCTCGCCTCACACATCTTCCAGCGGCTTGTATATCAGTGTATGCGCGGAAGCTATACAACCTTAGGCGAGGGTTGTATAGGAGATATACCTTCCTTCGGAGGGGATGTAAAGCCGTCGGTCCCTTGTCTATTAAATGTTAGGCAAGTAAAAGATCTCTACTCTTCTTAAGGGAAGAGGTTCGGCAAAATTCTTGGTTGGGGGTAGCTCGTCTACAGGCGTTGGTGTTAAACCTCAGTAGCGGAAATAGGCCGATGTTAAATAAATGTATATAAAAAAAAGACAGTTCTCAAAGCGTTTGCGAGAAATGTCAGTTTATTTGTGAATATGGAGCGTTGGTCAAATATTAAACGTTCTTTTGCGGTTGAAACTCATTTAAAACATAACTACTCTGTTGTAATCACCCAGCGTTTATTTTGTCATCACATTTATTTAAATCCACGAGATCCATTTCCTAATCGAATAACAATTAAAAAGTGTGTACACAAGTTTCGCAGTACTGCTTCATATGCCAGAAAAAAATCAAAAGGAAGAACTCGTTCTGTACGCATAATTGAAAATGCTGAAAGGGCAAGAGCTGCTGTCCTAAACGATCTGCAAAACTACAAGTATTAGCACTCAATATTTCTATCCGTAGTTATCGCCGCATTCTGAAAGACTTACACATCTATCCCCACAAAATTCAAGTCATACAAAAACTTCTGCCTCAAAATTTTGGAACACGTGTTGATATTTGTTGTCGTTTCGAAGGGCTATTTGCTGAAAACTCGAATTATTGCTTGCTGATACTGTTACAGGGTATTTGCACTATAATTCAAAAATAAAAAACAGAAAAATGCAAAATTTACAAAAAATTCATATCAAATCAGGCACTATAGCAAACCATGAAAAAAGAAAGTCAACCAGACCCAGGTTATCTCAAAAAACTACATCCAAGGTCACAAAAATCAGAAAAAATTCACGAACATTCTACAATTCCGAAGTAACGTAAAATCACCGAAAATACACTTTCAACATTCATTCCAGTAATTTTATAAAGGAAATTTTACAAAAAACATCCCTTAAAAATACAGCCCCCGCATAGTCATCAAACAGGTCAAAACCACTATCCGTACCTAAAACCTCAATAGTTTATGTCGTTTCATTAACTTTTTAGACCACTTTTACGTTTCGAATCTCATTACTTATTGACAACACCTCGTATACTTCAACTTACCTTAAAACTCAACATTCAACTTCACTTCATTCAATTCTTGCATCCGTTTAAATTTTTAAATCTTATTACTTTTTGACAACCCCCTGTATACACCAAACCACGTTCCCTACCTCGAGTCTTCATATTTAATTTAATTATCCAGACTCGATGGTGTCAAATCCAGCTTTAAAAAGGGGGTAAAAACGTTCGTGTTAGGTTCATGGGGCACGAAAAACGCAGTCAACTAACAATATAAATACCGGTGTACAGCAAGCCCAAAACAAGTTCAGTTTTGACAGTGACTCCTGTGTTAAGTACTCGCGAGTGGTCTTGTGGAAAATATAAGTTTCAAAACGTGATTTTTTGTGTAATAAGCTGATTATGCTATTGCATGGGTCCGGTTACTATTTAACTAATGTTGTAGATACCTCCGTCTAGCTAGGCTTTCTTATTCCCAGTC
Organism: Leptura quadrifasciata; assembly: GCA_963675555.1. Lineage (NCBI taxonomy): Eukaryota > Metazoa > Arthropoda > Insecta > Coleoptera > Cerambycidae > Leptura > Leptura quadrifasciata. The sequence continues at coordinate 184,453,286 of OY776673.1, read as the reverse complement.
CCTGCATACTTTTCGTGACAAACTATTCAATTCTAGCTTCCCAGGCCGAAACCTGGTTGAAAAGAGTTAGTTTTAAGTCCTCGCCTTCAGTGGCCCCATCTAGTATTAGGAAACACTTCGCCTTAAGTGGTCCCCTTTTTTACTTTTAATTATAATAAAATACTTCGCCTTAAGTGGCTCCCTTTTCTAATTTCCCTTCGCCTACGAGGCTCAACTTTCAAAGTGAATTTTTCCGATTTAATTATTTTTCAAGATTTTTCAAATATATTTTTAAAGCAAACTAAGACAGAATTTCTGTTGTCGATTAGTTTTCCAATTTCAAAAAGAAAACCTGTAAAATAAAATAAGTTCTTCTTCAACTCTATTCAATACATCTAAATAAATAATTTTGTATTGTCCTTTAAACAATAGTGTTTAATTTCAAGAAAAAATAATACACAGGGTGTGGCCGTTGACTCTGCACTAGCTGTAAAAGTCAAATCAGTGATAATTAAAATGAACTTTAATCAATAGTGCAAAATCTAATATACAGGGTGTAGCAATTGACCCTAACAAGCTCTACCAGAAATCAAATCATGAGACTCTACAAATCAAAAAATAAGTGCACGAAGGGCTCCCGGAGTCTCTACAAAGCAAGAAAGGCTCTAAGCTCTGCCGACCATTTTTTATTTCCCGGAATCAGGGAGCTTTTTCGTGTTCAATACCAGATGAAACTCATTTGTACCTTTTTGGATATCTTAATAAATAGAACTTTCACTACTGGGCGACTGAACATCCTCTGCAGTTGCACGAAGTACCGCTTCATAGCAAAAAGGTTACTGTGTGGTGTGCAGTATCCACCTTTGAAGTTTTTGGGCCGTTCTTCTTTTAATAAAATGACTTGACGGTTACTATTGCATCACGTTATCAGCAGATATTGCGTAACTTTTAACAACTTCGTAATATCGGTGTGGATATTTGAAGAAAATGGTTTCAGCAGGACGGAACGTCTTACCATACTGCTAGGGATTCTAGGACAATTTTGCGAACAATGTTTCCAGGGGGACATCAACTGGCCGTCACGGTCATCGGACCTCTCAGCTTGTGAATTATTTTTGTAGGGTTACTTAAAGTCAGAAGTGTTACATTTTATACATTATTTTTAGTCATTTTAAGTATTTAAAGTGCGCGTCTGTCTGCGTAATTACGAAAAGTTAAAAAAAATTTCTTGATTCAGTTTTGATGTACATCCTCTGAAAAAAAAGTTGTAGGTCATCGATTTTTCCAAATGTATAGCTGAATAAAAATTTGATTAGAAAAAATTTTCTCCCATTTCTAGGCCCCCATGTGTAGTCAAAATGCATACCACAGATACAGTTATATTGCTATTATAATAATTATTATTATGTTCTAGGAAATCTTTTAATCCTCTTTAGCAGTAAGTTGATTTTTATTCATAATATTTATTTGACTAAAATTCAGAAACAAATATTTGCCTTCATCTAAAAAGTACCGTATAGTGCATCTTATCAATTCCGTAAACAATGTAATTTACTTTAACTATTTTATGGAAACATTTGTATTCGCCTCATTAATGAACAGTTATTGCAATTCGGTTTAAGAGTTAATGGGAGAAACACTCAATGTTTGCCAACAATAGACCACCGTATTATAGCTTATTAGTAAAGATCGATAATTTATCCATAGAAAATAGCCATTCCGTAAAACTATTGGGTAAAATTGTAGATTATAACTTAAATTGATTTGAATATATTGAAAACTTTGCTCATGTACAGTCATTATTAAAGTATGGCGTTCTCTACTGGGGTAATTCCAGCTGAATTAATGATTTATTTGTTATAAAAAATAATCATCAAAACTATATTGTTGAAACACCCGTTTATGTAGGGATTTGTTTGTTTTGCTTAGAATACTAATGTAGCTAGCTTTAGACATATTATCATGTATGTTTATCAAGTCTAATATTAATCAACTTATTCAGTTTCCGATCGAAATATCCAATACAGTTTGAGATGTACAAATAACAACTTCGTTGCCTAAATATAGACTATCTACTGTTAGTCATGGTATCACGGTCATGCCTATTAAAATATACAATCACCACCCTAATCACTTGAAAGAAGTATGTGGCGTACAACTGTTTAAATTAAAATTAAAAGAAATGCTGTTAAAATGATCTATCGATAAGATGGAAGAATTTTTTGGTATTATCCTTTAACGCTAGTGTCAAATATTTTTGTTTTATTGTATTGGTTATGATTGGTATGTAAGTTATAACTTTCTTCTTCCTTTAAAATGTATGTTTGTTATTTTGCAGTTATGAATTTACATATATATATGTTATATTAGAAATATACTATGATATATAATATCACCGAGACAGGCTTAACCTTCTCAAACATATCATGTTACAGATTGCGTAACAGCTCTTCTCTAATAACCGCTCACGTTGGCTGAGCTTAATGTTTCTTTCTTGGTAATCCCTTATCATGCTGAATTGCCAATTTAATGTTCTTTGTTCTCTTATGTTATAAATACAACCAACAGACATTTGTACCTTCAGTCATATACTCATTTTCGACCTAATACATTCTAAATTTATTATTGTTCATTATTGTGCCTAGAGTCAAGCTTGACTCCCAAGTAAATAAAGTTTTTAAAAAGTGATTTCTACAATCCATTATCTAACATTGGCGCAGTCGTACGGATCTGAAAAACACCCTGTAACCCAGAGGTGGTGGATTTCAATCCTTCAATCAGCAAAGAATCTACGAGAAACAAGAAAAATACAATTTCAAGCAGACAAGCAACGTCTCAACAAGCTCACAAGAAGCATCATATACACATCGAGAAATAATTAGCAAGTAAGAAACATTCCTGGCCCCTGAAAGTCGGTGTCTTCGGCACTTGGAACACGTCGCCGTGGATAGGAACACCTAGTGATACCCCTGACGGTACATCCCAGTGTAGCAACGCTTACGAAACCGCATTCGACCTTCCATCTGGACCCCAGGCATGAAGATAGTAATGTAAGTAATTTAAGAATCATCTCGATTTATTTTCTATTTCAAACTGCACTAAACATTTATATTTTATCATTCGTACATTGCATTCACATTTGCATTAAACCCACGACAGTTCTGCAATCTAATTTAGTTGAATACATTATCTAAATATCGTATTACTTTAACCGATATTTTATTTTATTTTAACACATAAATATTTTCATTGCAACTTAATATAGGTCAAGTTAACTTCTATATAAAGTTTAGTTCCATATCAAGTTTAACCTTTAACTTGTAACGTTTTTATTGCAATTTAATACTACTACTGCTAATAAAGGTTAACGTATTGTTTATACCATATGACTATAATATCTGAATAAGTGCAAATACCATCGCAAAAATAATTTGTTACATACTTTATACAGAAAAGAATACAATTTCGTTTCCTTTTATTCATTATTATTGCCAGTGGCGTACTCTTGCACCTTTTACAATTAATTTTTATTATTTTTTTGTGTGTACCAAATTAATTTTTGTTTGTTTATCTGAAATTTATATACAAATCTTAATAATACAAAATGGCGAACCAACCAAATACTACAGTAAATAATACTACAGCAAATAATACCAATAACGCTGATGAAACCCTTACCATAGAACCCTACAGGTTAAGTGAGATTTTCTCAATAGTTCCAGAGTTCGACGGGAACCCCATTTTCCTACAAACCTTTATTTCCGCGTGTGTTTTCGCGAACGGAATGTCAATAGAGGACCAGCGTATTTTACTTACTCTACACATAAAAAATAAACTTCGGGGAAAAGCTGCCGAATTAATAAATTCGAGGAACCCTGCCACTTGGGCAGAAATTAAAAGCCTACTTGAGGCGCATTTCGGTGATTCACGCGACTTGACAGCCCTTATACAAGACTTACAACAGATTCACCAACTACCTAGTGAAACTGCCCTGACATTCGTATCTCGTTTACAAACACATAATGCCAAAATGCACGCTGCTGTGCAAAAACAGACTTTGACGTTGGAAGAAAAGACAGCCCAATCATCCCTAATTGAAACCATGACTCTAACAACACTACTTACCGGCCTAGAACCCAAACTTGGACAAATAATCCGTGCCGGAAATCCCAGCGACATGCTAGAAGCAATTAATAGAATCAAACGCGAACTCCAACTGTCCTACTTCGAGTCACAAAAATTCCCAAAACAAACTATCAACAAAAACCCCATCCAGAACCAACAGAGGCGTCCCAACTCCCAACAATTCTGTAATTTTTGCAAACGTAACGGGCACAATTTTAATGAGTGCCGTACAAGACTACAATTCTCACAACAAAATCAGAACTTTAGACAAAACAATTTTGCCAGTCCTCCACAATTTTCTAGACCGAATTTCCAAAATTCTCCCAACCAGCAATATCAAAGAAATTTCACGCCGCAACAAGATTTTCAACAGAATAGGCCTTCTGTAATAAGACCTAATCCGAACTTTCAGAGATCCCCAAATCAACAAAATTCAAATTTCAATCCTAACTTTAACAGACAAAACCCGCAGAGAACACATCACGTTAATTTTGACAATCATTTCGACTCTCAAAATTATGATACTAATTTTTACCATGAAACTGATAATTTCAGTGACCCACAATTCCATAACTTCGGAAACTATCAAACTAATTCTAGCCTTGATAATATGGCAAACATGCCACAAGTAAATTATGACGATTACCCCCATTTCCCGCAAAATAACGACGATAACATGCCATACCAAAATGAGAATTATACAGCTAATTCTCAGATGTCGCAGGATTATACTGCTACTCCTCAGGATTTTCCATTAGGCCCGGAGTATTCCATGAATACTCCAACCCAAGAAATAAATTTCGAAGTGGACCAAATGTCCAACCAAATCCAAACATTAAACCTGAACGACAATTACAACCCCCTACTGAATTTCTCAGACCAGAACTTCGCTTAAATTGGCCTACACACACACTATTGACCGTGAATTCTAGTAATCTTTATTTCATAAATGACATTTCGAACAAATTTAAACTCTTAATTGATACTGGCGCAGGTATTTCGATTTTTAAGCATAAGACAGCGGAAAATTTTAAAAATAGATCTCCAGAAAACGCGATTATACAAGGCATAACCGACGAAAAAATTAAAATTAGCGAATCTGTTCTTATACCATTTAACGCACGCGACCCGCACAGAGTCTATATTCACGACTTGGACATAGACTTTGACGGATTATTAGGTGCCGACTTCATGGAACACTACGAATGTAGAATAGATTTCAAAACCAGGCAACTAATTACAAATTTTAAAACATTGCCCATCTTCAAAGTAACTGACGATTCTCCAACACCCGAAATCAACAAAATCCGACAAAATTATAATTCTAGCCAAAATACTATCCAAATTGACGGTCGCACGGAAAAGGTTTACAAACTAAAATGCAATCTTAGAAACACTGACGCTGGGGGCGAGCGTAGGTGCGTCTTTACTATGTACATACTTCGGTATGCGATGTAAAGCAACGACAGGCGCAGTTAGTACTTGGATTGGTGACCATTCCAACGGAAACCGCGTTCTCGCCTCACACATCTTCAAGCGGCTTGTATATCAGTGTATGCGCGGAAGCTATACAACCTTAGGCGAGGGTTGTATAGGAGATATACCATCCTTCGGAGGGGATGTAAAGCCGTCGGTCCCTTGTCTATTAAATGTTAGGCAAGTAAAAGATCCCTACTCTTCTTAAGGGAAGAGGTTCGGCAAAATTCCTGGTTGGGGGTAGCTCGTCTACAGGCGTCGGTGTTAGGCCTCAGTAGCGGAAATAGGCCGACGTTAAATAAATGTATGAAAAAAAAAAAAAAAAACACTGACGCTGTACTGTCAGCGCAGGAAAACGAAAAAGTTCGTTTGCCTAATGCTCTTCTTAGGGTAAACGAAAATGGAGAATTTTTGACAACCGTAATTAATGCAAACGCCATTCCGAAAATTATAAATTTTTCTAATCTAAAATTAGAACCATTGCAAAAATTTAAATCGATTTTTAATTTAAATGTTCAAAATTCCGACTCACACATACAGACCGACAGATCATCTGAAATTATTAACCAGCTACGTTTAGATCATCTAAACTACGAGGAAAGTGAACTAATTACACAACTTTGCCTAGACTTTTCTGAAATATTTTACCTGGAAGGAGACAACTTGACTTTCACTAACGAGATTAAACATTCAATCGACACTAATAATTCTAAACCTGTATTTACAAAATCGTATCGCTACCCTCAATGCCATAAACAAGAAGTCAAAACACAAGTTTCTAAAATGCTGGACCAAGGCATAATCAGACCTTCAATTTCTCCCTGGTCATCTCCTGTTTGGGTTGTACCCAAAAAACTCGATGCCTCTGGCAAACAAAAATGGCGAGTCGTAGTAGATTACAGGAAATTAAACGAATTGACTATTGACGATAAATACCCTCTCCCAAATATTTCTGACCTTTTAGACCAACTAGGCAAATGCCAATATTTTACCACACTAGACTTAGCTTCCGGATTCCACCAAATAGAAATTGACGCGAAAGACATTCAAAAGACTGCTTTCACAGTCGAAAACGGTCATTTCGAATTCGTTAGAATGCCATTCGGTTTAAAGAATGCTCCATCAACGTTTCAAAGAGTGATGGATAACATCTTGTTAGGAATCCAGAATGAACGCTGCCTTGTTTACATGGACGACATTATCATTTACTCCCCTACTATTCACGATCATATTTCCCGACTGACAGAAGTATTCAAACGCTTAAGGAAAGCTAACCTCAAAATTCAACCCGACAAGTGCGAATTTCTACGCAAAGAAGTCGCTTATCTAGGACATCTTATAACAAAAGACGGTGTTAAGCCAAATCCCAGTAAAGTAGATACCATTTTAAACTTTCCTCATCCGAAAAATCAAAAGGACATTAAATCTTTCTTAGGTTTAGCGGGCTATTATAGACGCTTTATTCCAAATTTCTCTAAGATTTCAAAGCCCCTGACCAAGCTACTACAAAAAGACACTCCCTTTAACTTTGACAATGATTGTATGAATTCGTTCGACAACTTAAAGCAAACATTGACGACGACTCCGATATTAATATATCCTAATTTTGATGAGCCTTTCATCCTAACTACCGACGCGAGCGCATTCGCCATTGGATCGGTACTCTCTCAGGGAAATATAGGCAAAGATCTACCAATTGCATACGCTTCCCGAACTTTATGCGGTGCGGAAACAAAGTATTCCACCATTGAAAGGGAATTATTGGCCATAGTATGGTCGGTAAAACACTTTAGACCATATTTATTCGGTAGAAAGTTCAAACTAGTCACCGACCACCGACCACTTACCTGGTTATTCTCAATAAAAGACCCAGGAAGTAGACTTGCCCGCTGGCGACTTAAACTGGAGGAATACGACTACGAAATCGTTTACAAGCCCGGAAAAATCAATAAAAATGCCGATGCCCTCTCTAGAATCAAAATAAACCATTTTTTCAAATGTTCTAAATTCCATTCCAAAATCTTAGCCGCGAATGAGGACACAGACGATGACGGAAATCCAGACAATGACGATGAAATCACAAACGAACAACTAATTCAAGAATTTAATACTTTCTCCCGACTATACAAGACCAAATCTTTAATTGACTACTCTAAAATTCAAACTTCAAATAAACAACTCTTGGACCGAGAAAACAAACACGTCATAACTTTCTTTCAACAAAATAACCTAAGAGATTTTCATTACCAAATTATTGACGACATTTTCGAGGAAAACCCCGAATTTTACGACGACAAAATAAATATCCTCTCTAGTAGATCGGTTAGACATAGGAAATACTATATCATTCCTCTACCCTTTGACCCTGAATCCGTAGTAGAACATTTGTTCTTAGCAATATACAAAAATCAAAATGAATTAGATCTTTCTAATACTTACCATGTCGAAAATAACTTAGACCTCCCCATACTCGAAATTCTGTCATTTATCTTCGCAGAAAAGGACCTAAAACCCATTATCTGTCAAAACCTAGTACAAACACCTGACGAAGACCAAAGACCGATAATTCTTGACCAAAACCATACCGGCAAAAACAACCTGCATCGCGTAGGATCAAAAATAAATACAATTGGCAAGGACTAACCAAAGATGTTGAAAATTTCATAAAAAATTGCGAAATTTGTCAACGGACTAAAGTTTGCCGCAAAAACCCTAACAACCCTCTAGTAATCACTGAAACTCCAAGAACGCCTTTCGAAAGAATTAACATCGACCTATTCGAATTTCCTACACGAAATTACGCTCTAACTATCCGTGACGAACTTACAAAATTCACACAAGCCTATGCAGTACCGGATAAAAGCGCAAAATCTGTGGTAAATACCCTATTGTTATATTTTCAACATTACGGTACCCCACTGAGGATTCACTGTGATTACGGCGGTGAATTCGACAACAACTTACTAAAAGACCTCTGTACCCTCTACGATATAAAACTGACATATTCTAGCGTAGGACATCCCCAATCTAACGGTTCTATAGAACGCTTTCATGCTACCTTAACCGAAATGATCAGAAATCACAAAACTGAAAACCCAAATGAACATCCTTTTACCATATTGCCGTATGCAGTAATATGCTATAATAATTCGGTTAATAAAACGCACGGTTTTACGCCATACGAACTGATCTTTGGACACACAGCTAATAGACCACCAGAGACCCTGTACAACCAAAAAGACCTAATAACTAAATATGTTAGGGACTTAAATAATAGGATATCCCACTATTACCAAATTGCACGCAGTCGGACTGAAGCGCAAAAACAAAAAGCTAAAGTCAGATTCGACAGAAATATCCCAGAAAATCGCCCCACGTATAACGTTGGAGACGAAGTATATGTAAAGGAATCCCAAATCAAAAGTAAGTCACAAAATAAATTCAACGGCCCTTTCGAGATCAAAGAAATCTTCCAAAATTCTGCCACTTTGTTAAATCCCGAGACAAATCAAACAAGTAAAGTAAATTTTGATAGAATGAAACCATATACTGAAGATTAAAATTTATTTTCAGGTTTCTACTGCTGTTCGGTCAGCATTTTGTCAATACGAAATAACACCAATAAACAATACTATCGGTGTTTACTATCACAAAGACACGGACATTGTCATCTCACACAAGAAATGGACGTTACTCGTACATAAAAATATATCGACCTTTAAGACAGCTCTTGACAGAAACGACAAAATCTTACAGACAATCCTTACCACCCTTGACCCAGCATACAAAAACATGAACGAATTCGCGAGTGAGGTTAAAACGCATTTAAGCCTCCTAGGACAAATCTCAAAATCCATACAAACTAAATTTGACGAAATACATCTCGACACGAAACGCTACAAACGCGGAATCATAAACGGAATTGGTTCAATATTCAAAGCAATTACCGGAAATTTAGACGCAGAAGACGGTAAATACTACTCTGACTGTATCAATAAATTGAACCAAGACGAACATCAGATAGAAAATTTGATGAAAAATCAAATATCAGTTACAAATTCAGTTATTAAAAATTTTAACACGACAATTCAAAAACTACTAATAGACGAGGAGACATTCAACAAAGACATAAAAGAAATCGAATACGCAATCTTAGACATTACGTATAACGTACGAGCAGTTCAAACAAAATTAAAATTCTTGGAAATTTGTGAACAACTCATGGCGAGCTACCTATTTATAGAGGACAACCTCAACGATATTTTAAATTCGATCACTTTCGCGAGACTCAAAGTAATTCATACGTCTATCATTAGCCCCCAAGATTTGGTAAACTCATTGCAGGAAATTTCACAAAACCTACAAAAGAACAATTTGCCACTCCCAATTAAACTTTCAAAAATTGCACAGTATTTAGATATTATTGAATTAAAAGCTTTCCAAATGAACTCGGAATTAGTATTTGTATTAGATATACCCCTAGTAGACCCTCAAACGTACTCTGTTTTCCAATTATACCCCATTCCTATCTTAGATAGTAGAACTGGTCTGTATCATATTTTGTCAACTTCTCAAAAATATATCGCGAGAGATGATGATTCTTTGATGTACATACCCATTGCTGACCTCAGAGAATGCAAGCCACTCCATGCCAATACTAAATTATGTCCAAATTTGTTTGCATATCCAATTGACAACAACACCATATGCGAAGCCCGCCTTTTCAAGGATCTACAAACTCTACCAGAAAACTGTCAAACGTCAACTATCATCGGCCAAGGATACAACATCCAAGAACTAGACGAGAACGTGTGGATGATCGTCAATACAGAGCCACTAAAGATGACTATCAATTGCCCGAAAGAGACCCCAAAAACCGACACCATCCTCAAAAACTGTATAATTAAATTACAACCAAATTGCTACGCCTTCATAGGTATCACGAAGATCCAAGCCAGCTCAGGCGAAACGACAGACGTGAAGAACGACGCTCACCCTATACAAATCCCGTTCGAGTGTTGCAACCAGGTTCCGGACAAAGTTCGAGTGCCCAACCTGAAACCACTAAAACTAAGTGATCTGAACACCGAAGACCTCGATGTCGCCAGACACCAATTAGACCAATATTCAAAAGACTTAGACGACCTAATCAAGGAACCTTTCATCACGAGACACATTTCTTGGTTTACCTATCTTACCATAGTGCTAATTTTCGGACTCTTATTCTTGTATCTATTCTGTAAGTGTAAAGCAAGAAGACGAAGACTAGCCATCAACGTTTCCACGGCTCCTCCATCTCCACCAAGGCCTAGTGAACCCCTCAGGACAATCACTAGCCTGTTTCATCAACGAAGACGACCTACCTTAAGAAGAGAAGACAACGAAGCCGAAGACATAGAACTTAACTAAAGACAAACTGTTTTGTGCCTTTTTACTGACTTTTAGTGCTAGACTCTTCAGTGAATTTCATTTCATTTGTTTAATCATTATATTTCATTATTTTTCTATCCTTTGTTAATTTCAATTTTATTAACATTTTTACGTTATTTTCATTTAAACTTATCATACTCATATTTTATGCTTTTATATTAAAGCTATATTTTAACCTTGGGAATATTTTATCCCATTTTAAGACAAACTTATTATGTTTGTATTTTACGCTTTCTTGCTAAAGCTATATTTTAACTCTAACATTTTTATGTTATTTTATTTTATGAATCAAGCTTATTATGCTTGCATTTCATATTTTAGACGCTAAGGTTATACTCTGTATTTTAAACTTTACGACTTAACATTTTTGTACTCTTTATATTTTTCCAAATTGTACCTTTACCTTTTATATACATTTTATATTCATTTCAAAAGTTGCTGCATAAAACACCAACTTTTTTTATAAGGGGGAAGCTGTTATATTAGAAATATACTATGATATATAATATCACCGAGACAGGCTTAACCTTCTCAAACATATCATGTTACAGATTGCGTAACAGCTCTTCTCTAATAACCGCTCACGTTGGCTGAGCTTAATGTTTCTTTCTTGGTAATCCCTTATCATGCTGAATTGCCAATTTAATGTTCTTTGTTCTCTTATGTTATAAATACAACCAACAGACATTTGTACCTTCAGTCATATACTCATTTTCGACCTAATACATTCTAAATTTATTATTGTTCATTATTGTACCTAGAGTCAAGCTTGACTCCCAAGTAAATAAAGTTTTTAAAAAGTGATTTCTACAATCCATTATCTAACATATATACCTATATGCTTATACTATGTTGACTTTATAATCAATATTTTTTCTTTCCTTGATAGGTTTCTGGTTTTTTATTCACTGTTTACAGCTAGAGTCTCACTACATATTAGATTCTTGTTGTATATCAATTAAAATGTTTGTTTTCTTATTTACAATTATTAATTTACATAGATATTATATTAACTGTATTATCAATATTTTTTTACTTTTTTCACAGATGTTTTATGTACTATTTATAGTATTTATACGTAGTTAGATTCTTGTTGACAAGGTTTTCGTCAAATTTTAAAAACTATTCTTTTAGTAGATTTTACTATGACGTTTTTTGTATACGTGTTTATTTAAATAGAGAGTATATTTATTTTTATTAATTTAGAGTTGCGTTTAACCTTTGAATATCATAAATTGATGACAAACATTTTGAACGAAAATTTTAAAATTTATAATTTTAGTAGTCTTGTCGCAATCGCAACTTGCAAATTATACAGTATTTTTGTAAATTTGACAGAGTAAAGAATCCACCCCGAGTGTAAATTCAAGTTTTTTAAGTATCTCGCTATCTATAAAATTGCGTAATTGTAACCGCCGAGACGTAACAATTTTAAACAAATTAATGTTTCTTCAAAAATACCCAGAATATTTTGATTCCTAACTCAGCAGTCCCACACTGCCGCATCGTTACTGTTGGAAATATCTTCCGAAGCCGCAGAGCAGGTGCAAAAGTCTTTATGCTCACAAACCCAGAAACATGCTGAATTTATTGGCAGTGAAAGTCTACATATTTTGTTCTTTTGCTGCAGTATAAAAAAATTCCCTAAGTTACGCTACGCTGATGAAGATTAATAACTATGAAACACGTACTTGTAATTGCATTTCTTTTTGGGAACATAAGGCAACTATTCCTGTTTTTTGTCGCTATTGAACCCTACTAACCCTATCGGCAATGACTTTGCTAATATATCTTGTACGTGAGAGAAATTAAATAGTTTCATTTCATTTCTCACTGACACCAAACAGGGTAAAAGCTATTCTGTACAATGTGAACAAATTCAGCTGAATATTAATATATCATATCTAAGAAACTAGATGTATTATAAAATGAAATAGAAAATTTAAATCACTACTCGTTTTCCTCTAAACGATGTTTCTTTAATAAGATATTCGATACGTCGCTTATTTAATAAACTGTAGATTCTTTCCTAAACCAATGACATATTTCAATTTAAAAATTCTATGCCAAGAGGAATTACGTTTTCTTTCAATACACTATTGCCTCAATTTAAAAATGAGGTAATTTAAAATCCATTTTGAAGCACTTTTTATTCATAAAAGATAACACCGAGTGGATGCATGCGAAGCAACGATGAACGCCCTTATTTCAACATTAAACTCGAATCAGAGGCGGCACACAATAAAAATATCAGACTTTAACTGACTTCTCCTCATTGAACTAATTACTTACAAATGGAATTCTTGTATGTATAACAATTTATAGTATTAATTCTCAATGGATTTTGATATTCGAATCATGTTACGTTGTTTATCGGACAGTGACGAGCAAGATGTTTTGATTACTTACGTGATTACAGGCGTAATAACTTTTCAAAATCAAATTCATCAATTTTTCAGTTTAGTGGTCTCTACAGCTCTAACCCTTACGAATCAACTTCGTTACTAGTATACAGGCTTGCTTATGAAATTTCTCAATTGGATTCTTTTTTTTTTTTTTTTTTTTTTGGTACATGCTAGAAAGTTTATTTTAAAACCCTCACACGACGTCTCTACTGGTTTCCATGATAAAATCCACTTCTTCTGATAATTCGTAGTAAGCCCAATTGAAGATAATGTCATAATTTTCAATTTCACGCACCACTTGAATGCCATCAACATTACATTTTGGATCGAATGCAGAAATAATAACCGATCTTTTCACTGCACATTTGAGGCCTGATCTATTATTGGTTTTGAACACTGGACTAAAAATATTATGAACTTCTCCATAGCAGTCCCTTTAGTGAGCAAATTCCATGATCTAATATTAGCTGCGGGCCTTAATTTATAAAATAAAATCAAAATACTTTGTATAAAACACTCCATATTAAATATAAAACGTCTGATTGCTATCAATAAGATCCAACAAGCTTTCTCTCAGTTTTCCAAACCTTTATTCCCAATTAATATAAAATTGGGACTAAAGTACTTTAATCAAATTTATATTTTATACAATAAACATACACACATCACTAAGGACAAACATATAAGTTAAAAAGAGCAAAACTATATTATCTTATTTTATGAAACATAAATAATAACCCAAGAAATACAAGGTGATCTTAGCTTATCTTAAGAATGTCCATATATAGATTATTATCAATAACAGGTGCAACTTCCGAGGTATTAGGTACTTAGTATTTTGTATAGATAATACAAAATGCGTTAACAACAATAAATGATGCGACTTTTAAAACAATTATTCGTATACCTTCAACATTAACTGATCGAGGCACCAATTTTCTAATTCCCATTCATTCAATTCAAAGTGGCCTGTGATAGAATATTTCAAGGAATTTAGTAATATAGAACTAGTAATTACTACACAGTTTATATTATTACTCTCAGGATAGTTTCTCGTTAATTAAGTTAATTTGTTTTAAACTTCGGTTGACCTACATTAGGAAATATTAACTAACTTAACATATTAGTTAAAACGTTAATATTATCAGGCGCGTTATTACTCCCATTTGATTCAATGAAAGTGGTATATTATAACTGAAAAGGAATGGTTAATAGTAGAAGTTACGATCGAGCGTAGTCGATTGCAAAAACCTATTCGATTATCATCGTGTTCGTAGACTGGAGGCTGGCCATCGATGTAATAAAATCTGACAAAATCAGATAGGCGATTAAAAAGTTCCAACCACTCAAATCTCCTGAGATGGGCGGAATATATCCAATTGTGCTCTAAAAGGTGCCAGAGGTAATAATACCTTACTTATGTGAAATATTCGGTGCTTATTGGGCCTGGAAGTACATACCAAGCAGATGGCGGAAGATGAGAGTCATCTACATACCAAAAATGGGGAATATCGGACCAAATGCCCAAGGCACATAGGTTTATAAGCCTATTCTCTTTCCTACTTAAACGCTGGAAAGATTGGTGGACATTAGAGACGAATTATTAAGGGAAAACCCTATTAGTGAGCGTCAATATGCATACCAGCCGGGGAGGTGGACAGACCTTGCACTGAATGTGCTAAATAAACTACTAGTAAAGCTATTAGATGACATGGTAATGGCAATAGTAACATTTCTAGACATAGAAGGAACGTTTAATAATGTGACACCACACTCACTAACGAGGGACTATCAAAACAAGGAGTCCCAATAGTGATGTGCCAGTGGATAAAGCCAGCATAGGTAATAGAATTCTAATATCGAATCTAGGCAAGGGTTTCAGGTAAGAACAGGCTGTCCCCAAGGAGAAGTACTGTCTTCACTACTGTGGACAACCTTGGTTGATGAACTCCTCTGAAAACTGTCCACAGAAGTCTTCTGTTACCTAGGATATTCTGATGATCTAGCAATAGTAGTCAAGAGACGATTTGCGAATACGATAATGGTCCCAAAGGGCCCTAAATGTTGTCGACAAACGGTGTTGCAAGAAACGACTCTCTATAAATTCCCACAAGAGCACAATTTTCTCTTTTATCCGGAAAGGTCTAAAGCCCCTAGTACTCAATGCAGTGGAAATTTCGTTTGCCTGTGAAGCATAATATCTAGAAGTTACCTTTGACCAAACATTAACATGAAATTCTCACATTCAAAAAGTCACATATGAAGTAACAATCGCCCTGGGAAGGTGTAGGCAAATGTGTGTGAAAACTGTGGGCTAAACCCCAAAATAAACCTGTCGTTATACATACACCAGGGTAGTGAGACCCATGATAACCTACGGATCAGTGATATGGTGAACCAAGATGGGGCAGTTGGGAGCAATAAAGCTGTTTAGTGGCGTACAAAGTCTTGCTTGCGTGCGCGCCACGGAGGCCATAAAAACTGCTCCTACGGCTACTCTTGAGGTTCTCTTGAACCTGCTACCATTACAAGTATTTATACAGGCCGAAGCTCGGTCCGTAGTGCACAGGTTAATGCAAGACCAAACATCAATTAACCGGCAATACGGGACGGAGTACCAGAAGTTATACTCAGATATGAAGGCACATTCCATTCTAGGCATACCCGCGGATATAATGGTCCCAATCTGCTGATATGACGGCCATACTCTTTTGCGCAAAGAAAATAATAAGGCAAAGCACTGTCAACCAGTCGATTGCCATTCTATCAGACAGCCAAGCGACAATAAAAGTACTCAGTTCCATGCAAATTAATTCAAGATTAGTGTGGGACTCTTTGACGGCCCTTATAGAGCTGGGAAGCCAGAACAGAGTGAGCATGGGTACCAGGACATCGAGGAACATATAAAAATGAGAAAGCATATAAACTGGCCAAAGAAGGCGCACTCAAAGCCCCAATAGGACCTGAGCCTTTCTGAGGCGTGGCAAAGCCATGTATGCGAGTAGCCATGAAGGAATGTGTGCAAGATAAATCTCTGGAATAGTGGAGAAGCGTCCCAAGACAGAGGCAGGCCAAAGAGTTAATTAAAAAACGATCAGCCAAATTCACGGAAGACTTACTAAGATAAAATAGGAAGGCCAACAGAATTATAGTAGGAATTTAACTGGGCACTGTCGGTCCAATATACACATGAGTCTAATGGGCCTGGCAGAGGACGCAACATGCAGGTTATATCAAGATGAAGAGAAAACCCCAGTACACGAAGGCCTAACGAAACTGAGATTCCAAGTATTCGGAGAAGAACTAAGGGCGGACAGTCACACAAAAGGGCCTTTATCAAAACTGTGGAGTCTGGTACAAAAGACAAAGCTAGATGAGGTACTATAAGGAATGTATTTTAAGAGCACCACAATAGACCTGAAAAGGTCGCGGTGGTAAAGGCCAAAAAAACGGCACCTCTGTTTATCTATCTATCATCGTGCTGGTTTACAACACAATACATGTCTACTTATTGTTAACTAACATTAAGTATTTACACAGTGGAAATACTCAAACCCAACTCATAATGGTCTTCCGGGCGGTCTTCTTTAAAATAAAAATTGACATATACCCACCATACACCGAAAGAAATGTTGAAGTATATGAATAGCTGAAATAAAACTGATTTGTCCAATTATTTTTTAAAAAAATAACTATTTTTAAAATAGAAATATTTTAATATTTAAGAGTCGGTTTTATTCCTGTGTGGAACAGCCAAATGGAATAAATTCAGTATCTCAATTATTGTGCATAATTATAAAAAATCCCTAGCCACATTGATTTTGGATTTTGAAATGACATTCTGCAACCTACAAATTTCACCCCTAAATATCAAAATCATAGCATTTTTAAATAGAGAATTAAAAAGCCTTACAAATGAGGTATCACAAGCCCCTACTTCCCCTTAAAAATTTAGGGGTTGGAACTGCCACTCGAAAGGGGTTGAATTTTGTTAGAAAAAGTAGATTTTATCAGTAAGCTTATTGTACTGTTTTTATTTCTAGTATATACTTGTATCTCATATTTAAATAAAAGTGTCATCGTTTTATTTTTAGCTGATATATCTTTTCTTTTGACTTTTGTACTGTGACGTTAATATTTTTATTGTAGTTAATGTATTAAATACGCATCAAATCTTTTATTGAAAAGATTATAGGCCCAGATGATATACAGTTCATTGCGTGAGCAGGTTTTTTATAAAAAAATAACGTGCATGTGTCTGACCAGTTTGTAACATTACATTTGTTCGAGAAGCTTCCTTTCAAGTTTTTTTCACATCAAAGTTAGTTACCCGATTTGAAATAGAAGTGAAAGTGAGGTTTAAGATGGATATAACAAAGAGCTTTAGTATTCAAAAGTTTTGATGGAAGGATTTTCCAGTTATGGAAATATCAAACGGAAATTATTTTTCGTGCTGAAAGATTAATTGAAGTTGTCAACGGAACAAAAGTTCGACCAATTGAAGTCGAAGACCAAAACTCATGGGATGAGTTAAACGCGAAGACAATGCTTTTAATCTCAGCAGGTATGAAATTTGACCAATTACAGACGGTTATGGCTTGTGCTACAGCCAAAGATGTGTGGAATCGTCTCAAAACTATTTATGAACGGCGATCTTCGATTAACAAGGTTTTGTTGAAACAACATTTTTTTAGTTATAAATTGTCAGAATCTAACACTATCACTCAAGATATTAGCAAAATTGAGTCCATGGCACAACCACTTTCGGATGTCGGTGAATCAGTGGGAGATGTGGACAAAATAGCAAAGGTTCTAGGAGGACTTCCTATAAAACATGGTTCATTCGTTATAGCATGGGACCCTTACGATAAAAATAAACATACCTTTGATAATTTGACAGCAAGATTATTAAAGGAAGAGCAACGATTGTCTCAAGTTAATGAAAAGACAACAGCATTTGCTGCAGTTAAGGTCAGTGAAAGGAAAAATAAGAGTCAATCTAGTTCAAGTAGTTTCGATAAACAAAATAAAAACCTTTTAAACAAGAAAAATATCGAATGCTATTATTGTCACAAGAAAGGGCATTATAAGTCAGCATGTCATAAAAGATTGTCAAAACTATCTCAAGAAAGTCACGGATCAAATCATCAAGCTCTAAGTGCTGAAATTGAAAATATTTTAGCTACGAATTGTGAGATCTGGCTTGCTGATAGCGCTGTGTCAAATCATATGACGTCAAAAAGGAAATGGTTTTCAACATTAAAACCACTAAATCAATCTGAAATTGCTGTTCAAATTGGAGACAATTCATTTGTGTATGCTGAAGGTATTTTCTCAATTAAATTGAAGGCATTGGTGAACAGCGTATAGGAACCACGTACATTGGAGGAAACATTATTCGTACCAGCTTTAAAGAAAAATCTATTTTCAGTGGGAGCAGCAGTTAATAAAAATTTGAAAATCATGTTTGACAACAACAAAATTGAAGTACGTAGCGAAAGGCTAGTACCAACCAGGGTAAAATCAGAAAATCAGTGTTACAAAATGCTATTTCGTGTGGAAAAATGCGAGCAAGCAAATTATGCTTTAACTGATTTAGCTTTGTTATGGCACCAAAGGCTGAGTAATGTAAATTTTTAAAAGTTGAAAAAATGGCTGATAGCGGTTTGATTCCGAACTTAAAATTAAATACTTCAGAAATTTTTTTTTGTGAATCATGCCAATATATCAAATTACATCGAAAGCCTTTTTCGTAAAGTTTACGGGATCAAGATTATAAATCTGGAGAGTTTATTCACACTGATTTATGTGGAAAAATGCCTCAGACGTCACTCGGTGGATCAAATTATTTTGTTGTCTTTAAGGATGATTGCACATCTTACCGATTTACATAGGTTCTTTATAGAAAACAAAAGTAACGTTGCTTCGGTATTCATGGAATCTAAACAATTGGTAGAAAAGCAGACAGGCAACAGAATCCGAATTGTTAGGAGTGACAATGGAACTGAATACGTAAATGAATGTTTGAGCAATTATTTCAAGAAGTATTAACCATAAAACTAGTTTGCCTTACACACCGGAGCAGAATGGCAAGAATCACGTCTTCCCGAAACACTTTGTGCGGAAGCCGTTAATACGGCAGTTTATACGTTAAAACCACGTCCGTGCAAACCTGATAGTGACAAGATGCCTTACGAAAAGTAGTTCGGAAAGAAAACTTTACTCAACCATATGAGGAAATTTGGATCTGAATCCTTCGCCCATACTCCAAAACAATTCCGGTCCAAGTTTCAAAGCAAATCTAAGAAAAATAATATGATTGGTTATAACAATTACAGTATCAATTATAGGTTATATGATCCAATTACAAAAAAAATAAAAGTTCAATGAAAATGCAACGAGGTGTGCTGTAGAACCAGAACTGGATCATGCCACATACGAGTACGATTGGTTGACATAAACCAGAGAAGCTACATTGGAAACAGCCGTTGTTGAAGATTTAGAAGAAATCCTAGTGTCAAGATGAAGAAGGAGAAGCAGAAGTAAAGAACTGGTTCAACCAGATAAAAATCTTCGAAATCGTAGTGAACTCTGCTCATCAAATTAGCCGCTTGTATAGCAATAATTGACGAGCCACAGACAGACAAAGAAGTAATGGCATCCAAAGGATCGGCGCAGTGGTCCAAAGCAATGGAAGAAAAAATTTCTTCATTAATCCAAAATAATACGTAGAGATTAGTATCTTTATCTCCAAGTGTCAAGAAGAAGAAGAAGGAGAAGTTTTTGAAGAAGAGGTTCAACCAGATAAAAATCTTCGAAATCGTAGTGAACTCTGCTCACCAGATTACTGCGTAGCTTGTATAGCAATAATTGACGAGCCACAGACATACAAAGAAGCAATGGCATCCAAAGGAAGCAGTGGTCTAAAGCAATGGAAGAAAAAAATGTCTTCATTAATCCAAAATAATACTTGGGGATTAGTGTCTTTACCTCCAGATCTTCAAGTTATAGACTGCAAATGGGTTTATAAAATAAAACATAAAAAAGTATAACTCGTTTTAAAGCAAGGTTATGTGCAAAAGGATACTCTCATAAACACGGGATTGACTACACAGGAACTTTTTCCCCGGTTGTGAGGTAGATTAGAATTCTTCTGGTATTGGCAGCAGTGTTAGACATAGATATGCAACAATTCGACGTTAAAACTGCATTTTTAAATGGACATTTTCAAGAGGAAATTTTTATGAAACAGCCCCAGGGTATTAACAGTGACGAACCGAATTTAGTTCACAAATTAATCAAAAGCTTGTACGAATTAAAATAGTCTCCGCGATTTTGGAACAAAAAATTCGTACAATTTCTTCAGATTGATGAACAAGAAGTGTTTTTGGCAATTTTTGTTGACGATGGACTCGTTATGAGTAAATCAACAATGCAATTGACAATAATAAGAGAATTCGGAGCTCATTTTGAAATCACGGTTAGTCATCCAGATTACTACGTTGGGATGGAAATTAAACATAACCGTGAAAACAAGGAAATATTCATCTGCCAAGAGGGATACATCAATCGCCTTTTGGAGAAGTTTAATATGAAGGATTGTAAGTCACAAGCAATGCCCTCTGATTGCTATTTACAGCTTCACGAGGGACAATGCCCAACAAGCAAAAATGGGAAGAAGGACATGGAGAAAGTTCCCTTTCGTGAAACCGTAAGTGGGTTAATGTTTGCAGCTACTGTTTCAAGACCAGATATAATGTAAGATGAGTCGTTTTCTCAACAATCCTGATCCAGAAAACTTGACTGCAACTGAACGCATTCTAAGGTATCTGCAAGGTTCAAAAGACAAAAGCATCAAATACAGGGCAGACGATATCAAACTTTCCGTGTACTCTGATTCAGATTTTGCGGGAGATTTTGACACCCGTCGGTCAATGACTGAGTATGTAATAATATTATTCAATGATCCTATTACCTGGTCATCACACAGACAGAAATGTGTCACTAGGTCAACTACTGAGGCATAATATGTAGCTGTTTCCGATGTAGCTGCCGAAATCGCTTATCTTCTACATTTCTTCATTAAAAACAGGGAGTATCATAAAATAATAAAACATAGACATTAAACAACAAAGCAACATTTTATTCGCGATAAAATAGATGATGGTCCAATTTAAGTTTGTTATATTAGGTTAGAAGAACAATTAGCTGATATATTAACTAAGTCACTTCCACTAGATAAATTTAATGAAAATTGTAAATCATTATCAATTGTTTCTTTTGAAAATCAGTAAAGAAGGGTAGAGTGTTAGAAAAAGTAGATTTTATCAGTAAGCCTGTTTGTGTACTGTTTTATTTCTAGTATACACTTGTATCTCATTTTTAGATAAAAGTATCATAGTTTTGTTTTTGGCTGATATATCTTTTCTTTTGACTTTTGTACTGTGACATGTGTAATATATTTGTATGTTAAATACGCATCAAATCTTTTACGTACGTTGCAGGATGTCATTTCAGAATCCAAAATCAACGTGTCTCAGGATTTTTTATAAATACACACAATAATTGAGACACGGAATTTATTCCATTTGGCTGTTCCACTCTGTACGTGTTCCCCAAATATTGTTTATAATTTTGTCAATCAATATCCGATGTAACTTTTTAAATAAATGGAATTTATAATCACGTTTCCTAATTCAGAGAGTGAGTTTTAAAATAAAGAATTTCAAAACTTGTTTTATTAAATACGCATTAGTGAATCGAGAACAAATAAATCGATGCTTCATTTAATCGCTTATTGTAAAAATCCAATTTAAAATTTAAATGACGTATTTCGTGTTTTTCAACTAAACAAAACAACGGCCACAAAACAAACGAAATGAAAATATTTGTTTTGTATAATTAAATATCTGTAGCTAATTGAAATTATTTAAGCCTTTGTTGTACATTTTTTTAATGAAACTTTTGATGCATACATTAATTAATGAAATAATCAGATAACTTCTACAATTTTCCATACACATTATTAATAGAATACAAGTAACACTGCATATCTCTATCTATGCATATCTGCAGATCTCTACGCACGTTGTAACGACATAACCCCATTAGCGGACTACGTCCAATAAATTTAGCAAAAATTCTACGAATTTAAGCTGGGCGATAGTCCACTAACAAGAGACATAAACGAATCCCACAGCATAATGCCCTATTTCGGATCAAACACAAATTACCATACCAAGCGTTGCCTATTTTCCGGTAACCTCTTTAGCCAATCTTGCTTCTGCCCTAATCTTTCTCTATCCCACTCTCTCCATCTTTTCCTAAGTTCTTCTACTTGACACGTGCAAGTCTTTCTTGTCTTCTCCTTCTTTTTGTCTGTCTCTTTGCTTTTTCTGTTTTGTTTTTGTCTCATTGCTTCTGTTTGTTTCTTGAAAATTTTTCCTCGAAATCTCCATTAAAAAAAAATTTTAAATGCCATCTCTTGTTTTTCTCTATTTTCCGGCGGCCGGGAGACCGTCGAGCCGGTGGTTGCCTCGAACGGACTTGTTCGCTGAACTCCGTCCCGTATCAACTGCCAAAATTTATTAGTGTGTGTTGTGCTCCAATTTTTCGTAGTGTTGTTTTCTTTTTTAATTACCTTAAGAGTTTTATTAATCATTTCATAATGTTATTGCTGATTTTAATTTGCGCTTCCGCAAAAGGAGATTCAGTTTTTTGTCTCCTTTCCAACCATGTAATCTCCGCGACGCTGCGCGCTGCAGAGACATGGGGTGGCTCCGAGCGGATGCCGGAGGAGCAAATTTTATGTATATTTTAACTGATAATAAATTTGTTTTGATTGATTGATTGATATCGGAAGTAACACACGGTTTTGCCCTGCTGTATTAGAATTTTAGATACAATTTAACCAAAATATTTTTATATGCTTTGATATTAACTCACTTTCTTTGTTTGTTGATATCAAATACTGTTATTGACTTTTTCCAATCTCTCCACGTATAACTAGAGCCCTGACATATTTTCCAATAAACACCCCCAAACGTAGACCCGATAATTGCAACACGAATTTTCACTAACTACTGCTTTATTAATCACTAAATTATTATAATTACAGTCCTTATAATAAATAACACATTAATTATAACTTTTATCCACTATAGATTTACTAGTTTAATTTTATCCTATCACTTTGTACTGTTGTTAAATATCACTTGCTCATCTAATACCTAAATGACTCCTTACGTTGGATCTGCTGCTTATATATCCGTGGTACTTATTCTCGATCAGTCCATTTTCCTCCCGATATTTCGGCACTTCTCGATTTTTCTCATCTGTCACTCCGGATTTTTCTACCGTGTTCTATTACATCCATGGTAATGGTAGTTCGCCAGTTCGCCCAGGGATGGCTCCGTTTTACCGGTAGCTAACTAAGCAGGCCTCCTTTTACTTTGCCACCAGGGATTAGACCTCACTTCGTAAGAGGGCGTGGGTGTGCATATAACAATAGAATAATCTATCATTAGTTACACTGATTGAACAATTATATATTGATATTAACTAATTTGCATTTTACATCAGGTTCATAAGGATCTACGGAAAATGTAATACATTATGTGCTTGTCTTGTACTATTCGTTAAATGGCGCTGTTATTGCTGTTTTGGCGCACTGTAACCGATTTAGTATAGGTGTAAGGAAACTTTGGTATAGTATATACCAGAAATAATTAAGCGATATAAAAAAGCTTCTAAAAAAGCGTAAAGGGTACCGACCGCATATCAGTTTCAGTTTAGTTACAAAAAGGCCATAAAGAAGGTGTTCGGCTTCTTTTAAATCATCGCAAAAAATGGCCAGGCATATTTTCTAAGAAGTTGAGGACGTATATAGACCAATACCATGTAATTGTTTCAAATTTGTACTACCAAATTGATGATTCGTCGAATGAACTATCTAGTCAGTATAGTCTAGAATTGATTTAGCCGTTACATAGAAAAACCTCCCTCCTTTCATTTGCTAGGAGCAACGGGTCATACCGTATCATACTAGTGCCAAATTAATATAAAAACAAGAAAAAACTGTTTTCCTTAAGAAGAATGTAGCCCTGAAGTGCCAATAGTGTTCTAAACCTATCATCAATATTTCGTGTACTTGCCCCCCCTCCCCACCTCACTATGACCTAGTATTATTCATCTAGACATGTTTTTTCTGTTGTAGTTAATCACATTTTGTAGGATTTGTGCATATAAATTGGGAAAATATCTCGCGGTTGCCCAATATTCTCTGGAGCCGGTTGATGGTTAGGAAGTTTACCAAAGTTTACTAAACTTGACACATGTTCAACGAGATTTATGTCAAGAGAATGCGCTGCAAGATTATCGTTATCAGCTCCATGGTTTCAAAGACATTGAATCCTTCCTAAACACGATGCAGGGAGCATCACCAATAAAAATAAAATTTTGTCTAACAGTTGCCGCAACATTATTGACAATACTACTGGCTTATATTTGTTCAATCATGGTCCTCCTACAGATGTATAGATTAGCGGGTCCCCCAAAATATTTTTCTCCCCACAGACCATAACGCTGTCTCTAAAAGCTACTATGGGTTGAATAAATCTCTGACTGTATCGCTGTCCTGACATCTTCCAAACTCGTAGATATCTGCTGTCGTTGTGCAAACCGAGAAGATATTCAACTCGGAATAAAACTGAATTTCATTCCGTGCCCCAGTTTTAACGTTCTTTCGCCCACTTTAATTGTGGCAACTCAAACTCTATGAATTCATATACTGATTGGAAGCCGTAGCCCGTAAGATGTTCTTTACTTGACAACCGTAAAATAATGGATTATTTCTTATTCCAAGTCGAAAATAACGACCTTGTCGTAGTGTTACACACCACGATCGACAACTTATTGCACCTTCTTGTACAGAATCGGTTTCTAAAAACAGACTTAAAGCTTATTAATTATGCTTTGGTTTACTCCTAATTCTGAAGCAATACAAACTTGACGCAAGCTAGCATGGGCATAATAATGGTTCTGGCATGACAACTTGCTTTATTCAGATACTCCATAGTAACTTCACAGAATAAGTTCTAAGCACATTTGAACTCAATTAATTACGGAATGAGAATTAATAGTAACAGCCCAGTTGTCAAAAGTTAAAATTAATTGTTACCTCGCTAGTTTTTTGCTGGTTGAAAGTGATTCAAAAAAATTTACCAAAATTTATCCTGCGATAACTGGGCTATATCTAGTTAGAATTGATTAAACAAGAATTAAAATGAAAAAGAGATGTCACTCATTTTTTGTGGATATCTAATCGCCATGCAGATGCATGCACGTAGAAAAAAGTTTTTGAAGGCACGTATTAAAGCCTATTATTACAATATCGTTAACTTTCCGTATACACCGTAATAGAAAGTGCCACTTTGTCAGTCTAAACCACACAAAACAATGTTGATGCGAACTTCTGAAATTTACTCTTTGAGGAAGGCTTAATGTTTATGAATTTTTTTTAATGTTACAGAACATCGAGGCATCGTATCTCCAGTAATAGTTGAAAATTCTGGAATAGTATCTGTGGCTCAAGATGAAGGAGCAGCGTTGATATGTATCGCTCAAGGATGTCCTGCACCAGAGTACAGGTTGGTATTCCATGATAACATAATTAATACAATCAAATATAATTTCCTGCATGTACACTTCAATCCCCTCCATATTGGTTAATTTTATACGAAATTTACAAAAATAAGGGGCCTATGAGCATCGTTTTAATTCCCACGCACGTTAAACAAATTTCTTTAATTTAGGAGTTAGTTAAATTTTCGCGTACTTTAGCCAAACTCCAGTTTTGCCCACAAATTTCGTCATTCTGGCTTAACAATTAATTTTAGCGTCATGTTTTTTTTTATGAACCTAGTCAAATTATCATCCTAATAATAGCTATTTATGTATCAAGTCCATAATACAAAGCTTTATTGAACGAGTCCGGTTTATGGCCGAGCGAGCGTAGCGGATCATTTCGGTGAATGGTCCCACCAAGTGTTCTCCAAGGTCACCTGATTTTACTCCCCTGGATTTTTTGTTTGTGGTTATTTAAAAAATATTGTCTACGCAACCGCCGTTACAATCAATGAAAACCTGAAGCTACGAGTAAGACACGCAATTAATAATATAACGACCCAGAAATTGGCGAAGCTAAGCGAGTTCAAAATTGCATTGACGTTAACGGACAGAATTTTTAACAACTATTGTAATGAAGTAGATTCTTCCGGGCCTTGCCGTGGTCGTCGAATTTGACTTGACGTTTCGCTGATCATCCTGTCAGCTTCTTCAGAAGGATTCTAAAGACTGAATCTGTTGTGTTACACTCCTCGTTATATACCTAGGCGCCGCTTCGCTTCGCTGGTCATTGGTCGCACTTGGTTCGCTTCGCTGCTCATTCGTCGTGTTTGGTTGACCGTGACTTACTACGGTGCTGGTACTTGGCAATACCAGTCTCCACGTATTACTAAGTCGATACGCATCCTCTCTGTTAAAGTTGTTCACGTTTTTCATAATTTCCAGTGATTCCCTAATGATTCGCGGATAATAGCGCGTATTCCTGTCTAATATATTGACGTCCTCGTAGTCGATTTTATGGTTCTCGTTATTATGGACATGTTCTGCTATCGCCGACCTATCCGTGTATCCAAATCTGATATTTCTCTGGTGTTTTTTGATTCTGCACTGGATACTCCGTCCTGTTTTTCCGATGTAGCTCTTACCATACGTGCACTTCAACTGGTAAACACCTTTTGATAACAGTTTGAGGACAGGGTCTTTGACTGAGGGAAGCATCTGCTGTATTTTCTTCAATGTTCGAAATCGTACACCTACTTTCTTTTTGAATAAAATCTTCTTCAGCCTATCTGTGACTCCCGCGACGTAGGGTAGGCATGCATACGTTGTTGGTTGTTGCTATTCTTCTTCTGTACTTCTCCTCTGGTTATTTACTACTCGTTGTATATTATTCTGACTGTATCCTTTCTTCTCTAAAGCTTGTTGGACATTCTGTAGTTCCTCGGGTTCGTTTTCATCGTCGCATATTTTGTTGGCTCTGAGGATCAAGGTTCTAATTAACGCTCCCTTCTGTTCGAAAGCTTCCATGAATAGGTTGGCTATCACAGGTGAAAGTGGTGATCCCATGGCTGCTCCTTGTTTCTGCTCGTAGAAGTCTCCATTCCATAGAAAGTATGTTGTAGACAGGCACAATCGGGCCAGATCAGGTATGTCTTCTCTTAATCCTTTAGGTCAAATGACGTCGAATCTTTGTTCACCAATGTACCAATTAAAGAAACAGTTACCCTGATTCGTCAACAACTTGTACCTGGCCAGTATATAATTTCGGAGTTTCCAGGTGTATATAGGTCGCGATTTCTTTTGGAACGAAACCAAATTTATTAACACCTACTGGTTGTTTGGTGCACTTCTGTTTCTGGTAATTTAAAAAGAAACGCTGCTCATTAACATCGAATGGTCTAAGCATAGCATATTTCTTTAAGTATTCATAAAACTTGCCAGTAATTATAAATGAACGCGTCTGTTTTGTGTTGGTGTCTCGATTAAAGCAGCTGATTGTAAGTGTCCAATATCGTTCATCTTCAGTTGAGCTAATTCGTGCTTACGGCCTGCTCCGGATATGCCAACGATGCTATTTTATACCTCTCTCGAGATAATTTTTTTGGGAGTAACTTTAGGGAGATATTTCGAGCTGCGAAATTTTTTCATGTTCAAAAATAAAAAATAGCCATAAATTGAACGTTTGTTGACAGTACCACGGTACCAATATTTAAATAAATAAATAAATATAAATAAACACCACAGAAATTAGACAACCCCCAATTCCAGAAGCCAGGGCTTGTGCGGAAAGGGTTACACATTGAAAAAACGCGGACATGCAACCATTTCCTCTGACAGTGCTAGTGCCGGAGCCAGGATTCGAACCCGGTGGTGCGATGTCCGTGTGATTAATTGCGATTGCCACCTCACGCCTTAACCCACTCGGCTATCGACCAGACAATTGATGAACTTATTTACTCATAAAGTACAATTTAGTATTTTCGACGGGATTTTGATTTTCCCAGCGCTACACGGATTAATTAGAATAAAACGAACAGTCATGACTCACTTAAATAGAAAACTAAAAAGTATAGGGGCTGGAACAATGCATACTGAGGTCCTATATCATCCTGCTCCAGCCGGTCTGTCCTCAATTAAACACCCTGTATGAAGTATATAAATGTAGTTGATAAAATATATCACGTAAAATTATTATTTTTATATATCCTCGGAAGTAATTTTATTGAAATATATGTACGGATAAATATACTGTGATGTACAACTCCAATAGACCGTAGGCGAGCTAAATCCATTACACGTCCTCTTAAATCACCTGATTTACACCCTCTAGATTTATTTGTTTGAGTTACATGAAACCTTTGGTATACGATTTTTCAGTACTAAATAGTGTCGAACTGGAACAGCGTGAATTAGCTTCCAGAGATATTAAATAAAATCTACTTCTTGGGGAGCATCTTCCGAGAGGCACATCTTCTTTAGAAAGCATATTCGACTTATGCCCAAAATAATTTTTTCCGATTCTATATCGGAAAAAACAGAATACTAGTCTCCTGATATTTATTATTGGATAACTTTTATTCTTTATTTTAACAATATTTTGCTTTACATTACTTATTGACGATTCTAGTTACTTTTCTAAATATTTAACAAAATGCCTGCTGGGGGGCTTATTGCAATCAGATTTGCATTTTGTCTCCGATTGAAGACGTAGTATGTCGAAAGTTATAAGACATTATTTTCAATTGATTTGGAAACGCACAGTGTGCATCTTGATTGGTGGCAATGCATCGATTTCCTTTCATAGGAAATATTGAAATACTGGACTGTCGTAGTAGGTATATTTTTACTTTACTACACTTTTATTATTTTTCTAAATATTGTAGACATTTTATTATTATTATTGCGATTATGTTTTCCAACGACAGACAATCCTATTAAAACATGATGTACAAAATTTCGAGAAGTTGATGTAAAATTTCCACCACTAGTCATACCTAATTGTAAAACGATTCACCTTGTACATACGTTTTCAAAACAGTTCACATCATATTTCAGTGTATCTTGCCAAATAATTACTAATTTATGGTACTTTTAAAAGTATCCATGCTGGAATTTTTAATTACGGTATATTAAAATAAAGTTTCGCACAAAGCTTTATCATTAATTTTAGCATCAAAGTTCATACGTTTACTGCGCTGGCATCGCCAATAGTCGGTGACGTCAGCTGTTGTCATGGCAACCCTTTTTCATTAGTTTTTAAATTAATATTCTGTATAATAGGCGATGCACCAAGTTGCATTTAATTGTGAATTCACGTTCGTTTTTTCCAGCTTCCAATCCTTACAACCTTCTTAAATTATCGAATCATTATTTTAATGAAGAGATGAACTATTTTCCGAGAAACTATTTCTATACAGCAGTCCTTGCTAAAATCTGAGCACTGAGTATTGGGTCATTTCATGAAATTTGTTGACATTTATTAAATGTAGTCATAAATTAGTGTGATCGATGTTCGATCCCCGCTTAAGTATTTTGCCAGTTTTGTTATTTTTGCAAAAGAACCCCATATACATTAAGGGTGCGTTACCAATGTCAAATAGTGCGTAAAATATCCTCTTTCGTATTTTACACTTTTCTTAAAAACGAGCCAACAGAATTCAGAACTAGCAAACTTAAAACAAAGGCCTATTATATTTTATATTGTAATCCTAGGTAAAATTAAGTTTCCAAAATTTTCTCCTTGATTATTCAACGCGTACCTGTCATTCGTCTCCAATCGCCATAAATTGTCTTATATTCTACAAAGGGACATATATTCTAATAAAATATAATACGATGTAGTATAAAATAAAATAACATGAAAGAAGTGAAAAGTATGCATAATATTTGCTCCTATTAAAAATTAATGTCGAATATGAATTTGTTAAATTTCTTGTAAAGTAGTTGGGCGTTTTGCTACCAGAAGCAGCATCTATAGCGATGACCATTGGTAGACGTGTGTCAGAGCAGGGTCGGGCTCACAATTTTTCATTTTTATTGTTTGAAATAGCGCTTAAAACTTGGTTTAATTATTTGCTCATATTAATGTTAGGAAATGATATTGTCATCAAAAGTATTACTTGTACTTTGATCTCTACCACAATATGAAAAAATATGTCCAATTGATGTGATGACTATTTATATATCTTTTTTATATTTTTCCTGTTTCTCTGAAGAGAAGTACGTAGTTACAATGTTTTTTATAATTGAAACATTTTACAATTAAAAAATTGAAAAGATGCACCAGTTGTATTCATTATATTACAGCACTACAATTTCATTCAAAGTTACTGTACAATTCCCGAATTAATATGTGAATAATATATTAAATCTTGGAATAAATTAATGTAATAAATTATGTACGATTGTCGATTTTAGTGAAACTGATGTCTGCAAAATAATTTATTTTTGTTCCCACATTTTCAGTAACTATCTGTTGGTGACACTACTATTAAATATTACTTTCAAATAAACGGTTGTGCAGTTTGTTAAAAAAATACCATTACTGTACATAGTGTACTATAACTATACCAATGGACTAAGCACATTTTTTATCACCGAATGTGAAGAATCAATTACAGGAGAATTAAAAAGCACTTTCGCTTTGTGGGATATTAGTACAAACTATTTAATTTCTTGCACTCCACATTCTAACAGTGTGCTATTGCTATTGTAATTATCATTTTCAAGGATTAAAGTACAGATCTATTTTACTCCTCGAGGGACAGAACCCATTTTCTACACTTTAGTCCTCGAAAATAACAATTAAAATAGCACTCTTACATCACAGAATACTAAAACATTGTTTTTGAGATGGGAAATGCTCAAAGGTAATTTCTTTATTTTCCATTGTGGTACAGACTCTTATTAAGGATGTAAAGAATAGTTTCTGCATGGCTCACTAATTTCCTTTTTATTCAATAACTATAAACATTTAAGTATTACACAAACATGAATAAAGTCGGTACATTTCCTGGTGTTCTGGAACTTATTTGTTCCTGATAGCTAAATTCGGTGATTTACTAATATTTCGTCTTTTATGCCAACTAAATACGCGCAACCTACAATACTTCAAGATGTTCTGTGTGTCACCGAGGTTTTGTTGTCCTGTACGCTGCCTAGACTAGTGTGACTTCTGTGTTATCGACGGGACGATATAATTCGATTACTTACAAATCTACTCGCGATTGACTGGTGCGTACAAACTCACTCTTAAGAAATAAAACGGCATCCGTCAAATTGGCCGAATTTTTGATATTATGTTAAGCCATCATCCCTATAAATAGTTTTAGTAACATTGACCCCCGAAAAGCTCCCGTTTTTAAACTAGACCACAAAAAGTTGACATTTTTCGATTTGGTAACTCTCAATTTTGAATATATGGTCTTATGTGATTTTTGGCGAAGGCGAAAGGATTACTAAACTACTATCTTCTACAGTAATTAAAAGAAGAGATGCTACTCGATCTAGGGATCATTCGAAATATATAATTCAGCTCCGTAGTTCTACGTAACAGAAAAAATTATTGCTTGTATATTCTGCACATCGGGAATTAATCAAAACAAGGTAAAGATGGCCGCAATAAATAAAATTCTGTGGTGGATCCTACGAACAAGAAATCGTCATAAACTTTTCTATATTCAACTAGAGTACTCGTAGAATTTTAAATGTTCCTTAAAAGGACACTTATCCAATCGTAAAATTACTATAATCCCTACGTGGAATACGAACAATAAAAATAAAAATTTGCATAATCCGGTTTCAGTGAGTGATATTAAAGAATCATTTCGAAATTTTCTAACAACGTAAAACACAGTTCATTAGGTGCATGCATTTTAACGAGAATCAACAGGGAAGACGTATCAGACTTGGATCATAAAATTGATCCCTTATAATAGTTAGATTGCGGAAGATGTTTCTCCCTTTTAAGCTTTGGGTAAATATTTAATTTGTATAAATTATTCAATCAATTAGATTCCCTAAGCAGCCCTGTGGCTGAATTTAAACGGAACCAAAGTGCTTTGTAAGATAGAGCAATAAAACGAAATAGTTACACAAAACATAAAGTCAAATAACAGAGTGCTGCTAAAGACGATATAATTTCTACAAATGGATTACCTAATAAGCACAGGCTCTCGATGGTCTTATAGGGCATTATTTTCTTACTTTTACCGGCCTCACAGGTTGGAATAAAATTTGGTATAAATATTACTCTTTCAGCCCAATCAAAAGTATAATTTATTTGGGATAATTTTCAGGACCGGACTAATTTATTTTGCTCTCAGTGCATCAAATAACACCCTATATATAATTTATTGGAAAATGATAGTAAGCATTTAAATAGGCAATGGATCATTGTGTAAAATTATATCATAATATTCTATGGTACATTTACGGTTATTCTTTAATAAGTCTTTGAAATTGTCGATTGACCAAATTATAAATTTTACAAATAAAGTAGTCTCAGCTAGCTAACGTCATTATATCGTTAATTTCACTTATATAATCTATAAAAGAACTTACTATTTGTTTTTTTTTACATGAACCGTATTTAAGTTTCTTTAAGTTTAAATTTTCATTCAAAATAACACTTTCATTTCACTCATAGAAAAATTATTATCTATAATAAGGCTTATATTAACATGTACGATTAAAATCAATTACTGAACACCTTTAGACAATAAATATTAAAATACTGAATTACTGAATTTTATTTTGGCACAGTAAAGGCAGAAATACACACAAACAAAAAAATTATTAAGTAACCATTCAGAACGCGTAATTAGAAAAATAGAAGAAGTAGAAGAGGTAACAAAATTGACTGAATTTTTTATTTTTTTATTTATTACTACAATATTTGTTTACAATTTTAATTATTGCAAATTATATATAACTGATACTTATTTTATGATAACCATATATTATTCACCGACTACCGGAGAAAACTCTAAATTGGTGAAAGCCCGTAACAACAATTCAAACAAAGTTAAAGTTAGCGGAGAAGCCAAACGGAACGGTGCCCCGAGACCAATCTTCTTTAACTTCTACAGTGAACATATAAGACGATAAGGGACTTAAATGATGGAGTGGATATCAGCGGAAACAATATTTTTAACTCTGAATTTGCAGATCCGGCAATGTACAGATTAGTTGCAGCATAAAATGATGTGTGGGATTATCTTGGAGCCCTTGCTGACAATACTGGTGACAGTGATAACATCAAGATGAGCAACTTACCAGTTGAACAAATTTGATGTAATAAAAATATTTTGAAGCGTGCAAAGATCAGGTTTGGTATATCCCTAATTTTCTTTATCCTTTTCTGCCTCTGAGACATGAACTATTAGGAAGGCAGACAAAAGTCGTATTTATGAATGCGGGACGTGGGTTTGGACCACTAACTACACCAACATCTGGATTTTTCGAGAAATACTCTCCCAAAAACGACATTAGAGTGTCGCATTCTCTCGAATCTTATTTTTTGGTCGCGTTAGTCAGAGAGAGGATAATAAAACAATTAATAATCCCAGGAAAAATGGTAAGAGGCAAATAGGACATCCTTAAAAATGAAAAAGTTAAGCTGATGCTATGAAGAAACCGACAGGAAAAAGAATTGCTGAGATCGTTACCTTTAACAAGCAGCCACGATATACATCGCGTGACACTGTTAAACATGTTTTACGATCAAGGTATCCCAGCTACAATAACTTACTAATCACAAATGTTTGTTGTAAATAAAAACAAAAATCATAAATTTGCTTGTGCCCACCAAACAAAATTTAATTATGATCCGAAGAGTTTATTATATAATGTTAAGTGTGATATAGACTAGAGAAATAATGCCTAAGTTACACGTAAAATCTCTAAATTTTTTGCGCTTACCACTATATAGATAAGTAATGGTGGATCTCACATTTACTCTTAATTTTTATAAGATTTTATGGACAACGATTATTTATTTAGTGCAATCCTCGTTTTTCAAAGTTATTTAAACTTTTAGGCTAGAAAAAGGGATGTCAAATGTACATCTAAACATGCCCACTACTGTACCTCCGTTTCACGGGAAAGTAAGATTACGAAATTACGGAACAAGATTTAAATGGAACTTCAATCCGGAGCAACATATCATAGTAAGATATCAATAAGACCTTTACTTTAATGGAAATAAAATATGAAGCCTCCTCCTTCTGATATAAGAAAATAGAAAACACCCACATTTTCAGAAAAAAAACGAATGGTCTTTCTTATCGACAAAACCAATTATTCACTCCCCGAGAACCTAGTATTTTTCATATATATATTTCTTTTCTTTTCGTATATTGTTATGTATTTTAAACCAATAGTTTTTTAGTAGGTACTCTTTACAATTATTTGTACACTACAAATTGAGAAATACAGAATAGTATTATTATTATTATTACAAAAACCGCTGCCCAAGGAATCACTGCTTTCACATCCAGATTTTATACCCAAGTCTTATACACACTAAATCCCAATGTAATATTTTACTCCCTTTAAGAATAGGGTGGGGTGGCAATGGGGGTGGAAGAGGGAGTGGCTAATGTCAAAAAAATGTTAGAGGCTTTTGGTTCTCGTATACACACTAAATCACAATTTAATTTTTTACTCCCTTCAATAATAAGGTGGGGGTGGTTAAGGGAGTGGCTAATGCCAAAAAAAATTTAGAGTCCCTTGGTTCTCGTATACACACTAAATCCCAATTTAATTTTTTGCTCCCTTTAATAATGGAGAGGGGGTAGCTAACGCCAAAAAAATTTTTTGAGACGTTTCGTTCTTTTATACACACTAAGTCACATTTTACTGTTTTTTATTCCCTTTCATAATAGTGTGGGGTGGTATTGGGGGTGATAGTGGGAGGATGGCTGATGCCAAAAAAAATTTTGAGACCTTGACTTTTCGTACATCCCTAAATTACAATTTTATGGACTCTTACCTACTTGCTTTGCCTATTTACCTTTATTTATCCATTTACCCCCTGAACCCTCAACGCAATTAGATCAAAATATAATCTAGTTCTAGATCTCGTTATAATACATAAATGTAGGTACCAAATTTCAAGTCAATATGATAAACGGTTCCAGAGTAAATTTGTGCACAAAAAAAAGTTACAGACCGACAGACACAATTTTTTTTCTCTCAAATTTAAAATCTCAACGTTTCATGATACTTTAAGCCTATTTCAACAAATTTTTTTATTTTTGTTACTTCCGCTGGACGTCGAAAGTAAAAATACGGTAAATATCGAAATAAGTTGCATAATTTTTTTTTGGGAAAAACTATCTTGAAATTAAAACTAACTTTATGATAAATCAAGGAATTTCAAAAGCAATTGAATTAAATTGATTGCGCTTCATTTGCAACCGACGACCGAGGATTTTTTATGCTTTCGATGATGAAATGATGAAAGCATGCTGGTCAGAATGTTTCTTTTATTTTCTTTCTGTAATGTACATATTCCAATGTTTATTTGATCAGCTTAACGGTATAATTTACGCGAGTAATGTGTTTACAGTGTTAGTATTAATTATTTTTGAAAAAAACATGTGATTAACTGAACATAGGGGTTGCCATTGAGAACATGTTAATGACGTCATAGCTTTATGAAAACTTGCCAAAAAATTTTTAATAATGTACCAGAAAATGGCATCTAATATGAACCTTTTGAGTGTTTGGGCGATTTTTCTAAATTTCCCAATTTGGACTTTTTATCGAATTTATTCACTACCCCAAGAAAACAGCAAGAAATACATTTCTATTTCTCTCCGGAATGTTCTTCTTTTATAATAAATCAAAACAGTTTTATAGTAAGAACAATACAAAACATATCGTGTTTACAACATACAATAGAGAGATGCAAGTAAGATTAGCATCAATCACGTCTTTGAACTATCTTGGAGTTTATGTTGCCTAAATCAACAAACTTATATATAGAGATATGCGTTACTGCCCTTATCAGTTTAGTAAATATGTTCTATAGGTTATTTGGGATCCTATCGGTATCGTAATTGCTACGTGAGGGTAAGATTTTGTTTTTTCGAATGACCGTTACAATACCGATACTAACCGTTATTGGAACTGATTTAATTTACTATTACATTTTTGTACAAAAATATATTAAAAATAGCACTACAGCATTCTTTTCAAGAGGAGAATAATTGGCGAATCTAAGTTTTTAGAAGTCTTACTTACCATAACGATGTGATGCGTTTTTTCCTCCTCAACGGTTGACGAGGAGAAAAAGAGCCACTTTTTGACATTTGTGCTTCGGAACCGAGTCCCAGTTTTAAGGGTAACACTAATTACAAGCCAGGTACTCGAGGCTGAGTAGCTCAAGTGGAGAAACGGTACTCCAGTGGGTTAATTAGAGGTATCACAGAGCAAACATTAAGGCGGTAAAATGGGTGCAGACTAAGAACGGATATCAAGTATGAGAAACAAGACCACAGATAAAAATATACAGTGCAAAATTATACAGAAGTTATAAACATAACTTGGCTAATACATCAATTTACTTACTCCTCTATGGAATTACAGTCGGGCACGTCTGCTGCAGTGGAGCGGTCGGAACGGAATGTCTTCAGAGTAGTCGCGAGACGGGTGCGCTGCTGGTCGATGGCGTAATACGGACTTTGCCAAAATCCTGCTGCTCGAAAATTGTATATGACAATAACGGTACCTGGGTTCGGATCTCAGGAGTGGACACGTCTGCCGTCGATGATTGGCTCTGGTTGACTGAAAACACTGGATGACTTCAACTATTTCCTTCACTTGTTTACAAGAGAGAGGGAACGGCGCTAACGGATGCGCCACGGAACGTAGTGATGTCAAAGTGACTTCGGAAGAAAATAGTTCGGAATAATATCGGTTTATTGAAAATAATACTATCACCAATATTTTCGATTGGAGCAGGCGGCGGGCGGGCAAGTCTAACTCTTGGAACGGCAACTAGTGAACTGAACTCACGGGAGGTTTCAACTGTTCCCCTTACTGAGTGGATGCCGCTATACGGGTACGCCACAGATTTTAAAGACGTCAAAATAACTTGGAAAATATTTCAGAATAACAGCGATTCGTGGAAATATTTCTATCACATATATTTTGACACAATATTCCATATAAATCAACGCAGCAAACGGGCAAGCACATCGGACACACGAAACGGTCGGTCGCGCACTGAAATATTCGCTGTCTTCTACGGACTGTGTCCGCGTATATGAGAAATCTCCGCCCGCCGTCACCCCTTGCCACTCGAGTACATTTGCACTAATGC
Organism: Leptura quadrifasciata; assembly: GCA_963675555.1. NCBI lineage: Eukaryota > Metazoa > Arthropoda > Insecta > Coleoptera > Cerambycidae > Leptura > Leptura quadrifasciata. Next base: position 184,415,417 of record OY776673.1, on the reverse strand, counting down.
TAATATATACGAATTTTAAGTTCGGCTCTGTACTATTTCGTTCGCAAATTGAATGCTATGCTGGAACAATGTTGTAACCGCCAAATATGGTTTTGTTGGGAAATTAAAAAAAAACGTGTTATTATTAATTTATTTGACAAATAAAGTGTCTATAAACTTAATATGATTGACTATAAGGTGTATAACTTTATTTTAGGCATTATTGACGTGGCCGTATATAGAATAGCGATTTATGAACTTAATTGGTATATTTTAATAAAACAACGTTGTATATCCACGTCGGTTACAACGTTGTTTTGTTGAAATAGGGCGGTTAAAACGTTGTTTTGCGATTAAAAATAAAATTCAAGTGAAAGTAGAAAAAGGTGTTTATTAACGAAATTTAAAAACAATATTAAGTTTTATGTAAGCTTAAGTCTTAATTATTCACTTTTAAGATTTTCGTAGAAATTTACATATGTTAGCGGAATATAGTCACACCCCTCTAATAAGTTGTCAAGTTTTTCCTTCTTGATTGGTAGTGGCCCATTATAGGCTTCCGTTAGATCATTAAGAGTTACTTCATTTAGCTTTTTAGAGTTTTTAGGTGATTTTACCGAATAACTAATCCATGGTTGAATAGTGTTGTGGGATTTTCTGAGTCGGATAGTGTTTGGATCATCCGAGGTAATTTATATCCACACTGACTGGGTTATTTTGCACTTAGGATCTTTCCATATTACATTTACTGCGTTAGTAAAATTTTTTTTAAAGGTTTGGTGCATATAAATGACTCTAAAGGGATTATTAATTCGTGATTTTGCAATTACATCTGTCCACTGAAATGGGATATAAACCGAGGAAAGTTTTTTGTTGCGTTCAATGAGAGCAAAGTCTCTAACGCATGGTAAAAAACTGTGTCCGCTAGTCAAGAATTTCTGCTCTACTTGGGTGAAGTATTGTTCTAGAAGTAACAGCCGAAGTAATGTTAATATCTTCCAGTTGTTATTTTGGCCGACACATCTATCCGACCAAACAACAAGTTTTCTTTCGTCTCCTGGACCAAGACGGTGGAAATTTTCAGTAACGTAAAGTAGCAGTGCTGATGCTTTCTCAGTAGAGCCCCGGTGTGCCATTACTTCGTGCCATACGATCATTGTAGCAATATTATTTCCCATGTTGTGAACAGCATAGTTATAAGTAGAAAATTGCCGCTGATAGAAGATTGACGAATGTCAAATTGGGACAAAAAAGTACTTGCTGCAAATCTATACATAAAACAACATAATTAGGATTTACCTTAGCAATTTCAGTATCTTGTTTTAATGTTTTGTAACCTGCTTCAGCTCGCATATGATGAATTTTACATTCGTTTTCAATCACCTTTCTTTCACGTTCATCACTGGTGGAAGAAAGTTTGTTAAAAAGTTTGTCACAGTATGAACAGGTGTCTGATCTTGGAAGTCCAAAACGCAACTTAAATTTACTTTTGAAAATATCATGATACGTCCGTAGGGAGATTTTAGTATCAGGGTATTTTTCTAAAAACAGTCTATACATTTTTAAGATGTTCAAATCTGCTGGAAGGCAACTCGTGGAGGAAGCATTTCTGCTATAATGATTTTCTTGCTGTGGAAAGGACCTAATATGTTCACATACTCTGTCTGCATCTGTTATCTTCAGTTTTGTTGGGCGATTAGTATGCTTACCACGTTGATCATATAAATTGGCACCAGATTTAATTTTATCAACAAGGTACTGGAGCCTTCTAGGGGTGATCGAAAATAGTGTTGCTTTACATACTTGTATGTTATTTACTGTATATTTTACCGTACATTGTCGGCGAGATGTTGCTTCTTCAACCCTTCTTCTTTTTGGCTCTTGCAATGAAATAGCTTGAGATAGATATTGCGATTGGCTATCGTAACTTAGTCCTCTAAATGTCTTAAATAGGTTTAGGTGATTGCCTACTAATGATTCAGCAGAACACCCTTTAGCAGACTGCCGACACTTACAGACACGATTCTAAAAAAAAATCAGGATAAAAAATATGAAATAGTTCATGCCAACTCAACTTACTTCATCTGGGCATCTTACAGCTTCTTTGAGTACTTTTCTAGACGAAATGTAAGAATGTCCACCATCTCTGCAACGTTTCCTTACATTCTGCATCCATTTATCAATATTTAACTTTCGTCTTTTCCCTCTATTAAGCTGCGTAATAACTGATCCGGTTAAACTAACATCCATGTCTTTTGCAAATGACAAACTATGTAGTAAAACACTTTAATGGGAAAAATACCTGAAGAAAATTTGGCGCGAAAGTAGCACAGTAAGCACTTAAACGTTGTTGCATCGGAAGATGCAAGCCGACTAATTTTATTACTACCATAAAATATCCGAAAAAACATCTGATTCTCCTACCACTTCGTCAGACGATTACTATCGACACATACAACGTTGTTCCACAGAAAACCCGTATTTGCACATATTGGCGGTTACAACGTTGTTCCAGCATAGCATTCAATTGACTCGCTTACCTTTATAATAGGTCTTTAATGTTTGTAGGCTTGTTTGATGACACCATGTCGCATGGTCCAACGGCGATAATAATGAAGTCGTAAAGTTTTTGTTGCCTTTTTTCAGTGCACCGTAAACCTGAGCTCGACTATAAGAATAATCTTATAAATGCAGAAACGCTGGGTAATTTTATTAGTTTGTGTTTGTTAATAATATATTTTTTAAAATTTTGTACTCTTATATTACGGCATGTTCAGAAAGAATCGTCGATATAAAGATGAAAACTAAGTCATTTCTTTCCAGTGTCGAAGTATTGCTTGAGTAACTCTTAAATAATATATTTCTCTAGTATTATATCTGTAGTTAAAAAATGTGTAATTTAATATAACATTCTTTGCCCAGTATCACACAATTCGAGTATGGAAACGTAGTTTCCAACTATTATCCAAGGATTTGCTGACTTTAAACAATCGGCGGCATATAAAGACTCAATATGAGAATTTTTTGTTGTAGTTTCTAAATAGGAGTCTAGTGCACCTGCATGTTCTCTTTGAACCATAGATCAGCGATCAGGGTTGTGTAACTACCCCGGGGGGTTGTTTCACCCTGTATTTGTTTTTGTGAGAAAAATTAATATTTTGTAGGAGGCGTTTCTTTGAGGAAGGTGGTAGGTGACTAGGGTTGTGCAAACGGTCCCGGGGGTTGTTTGCACCCTTCAAAAGGAAGTTGGATTTATAAAAACATTCGAATAAACATATTTTTATACTATTTTTCAATAATTATAGATGAAAAAAAATATTCCACTCCATTGCAGGCTGAAAACAACCCCCGGAGGTTGTTACACAATCCTGGGCATCTACCACCTTCCTCAAATAAACCCCTCCTACAAAATATTAATTTTTTTTCTCACAAAAACAAATATCAATTTTTCACCTCCTACAAGGGTTGGAGGCCTAGGGTAAGGGTGGAAATCCTTCGAGGAACCTTCCGTTCTACTCGAGGAAACAATAAATACTTGCAAAACTGTTGAAAACAAACAGGTTCACGGAAAAGGGGACTTTGGAGGTGGTTTTTGGCCAATTTGAGGGAGTTGCCGAGGTGGAAAAATTGGTTTGACCCCAGGAATCGATTCAACACCCTCGAAAACGACAAAACGATATTGACTAGTCCCAGGCGCAAACATTCAGTAGTTCGTCCGACTCCTTCAATGAACTAAAACAGTCTATTTGCATTCTTATAATTTAAAATAGTCCAGATCTGGCAAGACAACCATTTTGATGCGAGACTAAGCCACGCCTACTAGTGTCGTTTTTGCATACAAAATTTGTATTTCATGACCTCTCCAGTCTATTCTAACTCTATGCTTTGAACGTATTATTACTATTAACGCCCAGACACATGATATGTTTCATGTGGTTTTCTGCAGTGGCGCATAATGGCGATACGAATAAACAAGAAGGGTTTTGAACCATGGGTTACCTTCGAACTGACCTTGAGCAAACGAGACCTCTGACAGCTACTTTTTCCTCCAAAATTAACTGTAAGAATTTTTATGTTTTCCTCCGGAGTTTTTGTGTTTGCCGACAAAATCTCTGAAAAATCCCCAAAATGAGCTCCTCGTTGTATAACACGTTATTCGTCTTAATAAATCCTTCGTATCAGTAATTTGCATTAGAAATACATTATGCTTGTTTTAACTAAAATAAGTATAAAGTATTTCTGTTTAAGAGAAATACTTGTATATATAAAAAGGAACAAGTTATAGTTATTTGTGTCAGTTGATCTTTCTCGGACGAATTCAAAGTTTGCGGCCGTGAAGTAAAAGCGGCCAAAAAATTAAGATTGACAAATGAGTATAGAGAGATGGCACTTTAGGAATACTGTCATATCCGATAAACGTCTTTTTTTGTGACAGTTGCCTGAAATAGTTATTTGTGCATCAAGGCTTTAAAGTTGATCTTTCTCGGCTGAATCCGAAATTTGCGGCCGAGGCATAGCCGAGATAAATCATTTGGCCGAGGTGCACACAACATTTTTTAGGCAACTGACTCAATAAATAAAATAAAATATTTTTAAAGTTGTTTCGTACAAATTCATATAGTGTTACCTCCTTTCCCTTGTTATTTATTTCTGAGAAAGAATTGAGGCAACATATGCGGACGACTAGCTAGTTTAAGTCGGAGCAGAGAGCCGTGGGTCCGGAGTATTCGTAAGAGTGGAGAAACTTACCCTTTCTGACATGTACAGCATAAACGACAGATTTCTGTTTATTTCGAGAAAAGGAGACAAAGAAAAATTGATGTTAAATTGGGCACCATCTATAGTAAAATAAGCAAAATTGTCTTTTTTTCTCGAATAACCAGTCTACTATAGATCAGACTGAAATTGTTGGTAAGAGAAATAAAGAGATAGTTTAAAATGAATGACAAAATATATTACATGAATAATAGACAAATCGGTTTGAAAGACAAATTGAAATTCAAAAAAATTATATATATATATATATATATATATATATATATATATATAACAAATTTATACCAGTATCCTAGATTGACAATTGTTGAGGTGACTGGTTCTGGGACAGCAATCCAGACCCACAATTGTCTCTTGTTGCGAGAATGGATTCTAATGTTTCCTTGGCAATTTACGTCTCTTAATGAAATGGAGTGAAAATCGTAGGAAAATTAACCAACTAGGTGGTTTATGAAAAGTTAACGAAATTTTATCTTTATGGAAGATAAGCTGTGCAAAAGTTATGCAGAAACGTATACAGAAATGTATAAGTATATATGTTCATAAACATATAAGTACACAAGTACCTATAAATATATAGAAATATATAAGAATTTAAATATCCAAGAATTTAAGCATCTAAGTATATATATGCATCTAAGCATCTACAAAATATATACGCATGTAAGAATATATATACATCTAAGCATCTAAGAATCATCGCATGTAAGCATCTAAGCATGTAAGTATATAAGTAAGTATATAAAAAACAATTTAAGCATCTAAGCATTTAAGCAAATAAGCTGTACAAAAGCTGATTTCATAAAAATTATAAATTGCCAAAAAAATGAAAAGGAAAGAGAAAAATATTTTTAAAACCATGTGGTACATATAGTATTTTAACTACTTATTAAATTAAAAAGATTTGACCTTGAATTTAAATTTATTTTAAAAAAATAATTGAAATTACATCAAAGACAAAATTTGAAGATTAATTAAATTTTCAATGAGTAATAAATGAAATTACATGTATGTTAAACACTTGTTAACCTAACCGTTAAAAATTATATACGTTTGAATCAGTACAAAGGCTGCAAGTGAGTTTTACTGATAAGGTAAACTTTTTGTCCTAGTTACTGGAAAATAACGCTACCAAAAAAATGTGAGAAATCTAGTTCCCTATTTAAATTGAAAGCTATAAAATATAAAAATAGTACAAGTATGGCCATCTGCCAATGGTTGAGTTAAGCGCAACAACCTGCCTTGTAGATTCCCGTACTCACAACTAAAATAGTGGCATATGATCGATAAAAGGAATCTATAATAAAAGTTTTTATTGCTTCCATACCACAGTTTGTAATTTCTATTTTATACATAACCACAAACATGAACAGATGTAAATAAATAGTAAAACGTATTGACTATTGTGTGAACTCAGTAGATATATTACATCTTATAGGATATACTATACATAGTAATGAGAAAAGATAAGGAAAATCACCAAATGTACCCACATAGTAAACAACAATATAAAAATTGAAAAATAGATATCTGATGTAAATAAATTTTGTAGACAAATTGTTAATTGTTTCCTGGGATGCTGTGTAGAACGGAAATTACATAATAGGTTAGAACATAAAACAGTGTGAAATGGTTTAGCAGTTATACAAGTAAAATTCTGTTAGTTGAAAACAGTTTCACTTACAAAAACTGAATCGAAAAATGTTATACAGATCGTGCCAAATATAATCAAAACACTACTTTTTATATAAAAGTGTTAAATGGACATAGGCCATGTAACAATAGAAAGATAAGGTAAGAAATATGGACAACATTTTGCAAGAAGCCTACTCGACTGCCAGTTTTAATTCGTTTTCAAGTTAATAAAGAAAACAAATGAAAACGTCACTAGATAGTTTATTGATAAGCCGGGACATATTTCAAATATTAATGATGATCAAATAATACTTGCGGCTGTGAAGTGCGGCCGTGAAGTATAAACGGCCAAAAAAATAAGATTGACAAATGAGTACAGAGAGATGACACTTTAAGAATTATGTTAGATCGGATAAACGGCATTTTTGTGACAGTTGCCTAAGTTATGGTTCTGGTATGACATATACTTGATTGTTTTATTAGGAGCAAAGGTGATACTTTTGTTACTAGTCTGTAGTTTTGCCACACGAACGAAGTGAGTCCGGCAATTACAGGCGTTATCTTTACTTCAAACGTCGATTAGCTATAAAAAACTAAAGATAAAAAAATTTACTGTTCGTTGCTATTAGCAACGGAAGTAAAAGTCCGCTCGAGCAGAAGAAAAAGTACTTTTACTTGCTAATGGCAAGGCACGGCCGTCTGAAATATTAAACTTTAATGCCATGAAATGAATAAGAAATGTCATGATTTCTGACTTTCGAAGAAAACTTATTTTTAATAGGAAGTAAATAAGAATGAAATCCAAAGTCATCATTCAGTAAATAGTTATTATTATCTTAACACTATATGATTTAAGTAATTTGACGAAGCGTCTAATACATTAAGCTTTCATCTCTCAAGGACAATTTCATTAATTCTCTCTATCGCCGTATCCCACTTTCCATTTTCAGATATAAATGGTAGGTCTGCCAATTGTTCTGTAAGGTGTGCTTTTAACCGACAAATAATTATAGGAACACGATGATGGATGTGACTGGAATTTCACTTGTTTCATTATTCAGACATTTCTGAATAATTTGAGTAATTGCTACTGGTTGGATTATTGAATAGTGATTCTCATTTGCAGGTGGTACAATCACGCCGGATTAGAGCCTAGCCTAATTATTCCAGGGCCCAGAGTTAGACAGTTAGGGCCTGTTTTGGCCATTGAAGCTGTCACGCCAGAGGATGGTAAGTTCTTATTAAGATTTTTTAATTAAAATATATGATTCGTCTTTATTCAGAAATTGACAATCTAAGATCAGATGTGTAATTTAATAATTGATAATTTAGCCTTAAAGTTAAATTTGATTTCGTGTAACTTAACATTGCCGTTGGACTTTCTTTAGAAGGTTTACACAAGATGAGTCAGTAACGGGTTCACCTATGATATTATTTTGAACCATACAAAACGCGAAAAAATAATTGTACAAAATAATGTGTCTTTTTGGTATTTCGTGTATATCAACTTCTGCTAATGGGGGCAGGCGTAAATGCTTCTTTACTATATACATACTTCAATATGCGATGTAAATCAACAGGCGCGGTTAGTACTTAGATGGGTGACCATTTCAAGGAATACCGTGTCCTCGCTTCACATCTTCCAGCGACTTTTATATCAATGTATGCGCGGAAGCTATGCAATCTTAGGCGAGGATTGTGTAGGGGATATACCATCCTTCGGAGGGGATATAAAGCCATCGGTCCCTTGTCTATTAAATATTAGGCAAGTAAAAGACTCCTACTCTTCGGCAAAATTCCTGGTTGGGGGTAACTCGTCTACAGGCGTCGGTGTTAGGCCTCAGTAGCGGAAGTAGACCGACGTTATATAAATTTTTAAAAAAATTCTGCTAACTTTCTTCTAGACCGTGATACCGCTGCAAAAATGTGTGCTATTTTCCTATTAATCATGATTATGAATTTGGTTATTTTGACATTTTTTAATTAAAACACGAAGTTAATATAGTGGTTAATAGAGTAAAATCACAACATGGATAATTGCTGTCAAGTATTTCAAATTTTAAGAATTCAAAAATAACCAACTATAATCCCAACCAGTTAGTATTTAAAGAAAAAATAACTTCATTAATCACTAATATTTAGAACAATGTAGATACGCTACAATGTGGTTAAAATAAAAATTCATACATAAAATTATAAGAAATCTGTAGGTAATTATTTTATTTGACCAGATATAACAAAGTGCAATATGAAAAAACACTATATTGGTACATATACAATAATTAGAACAAAAATTATGTTATTTTGATAACGTGTGAGTGTCTACAGTTCACAGACGAAGTCTACAGTAACCTTTGCAGTGACAAAGTGCTGTGCAGGAAAGTACAGCCTCTTTTTTAGAGCACAGGGATTTAAACTTACAGTCACACTCGATTAATTCCCAACAGCTTTTACTTGCCTCTGGTATGGACATCCAAATCGATTCTCAAGTTCCTCCGTTATTTTTCCATCCGAATTTAACTGGAGTAGGTGCATCTTGGAAAAATTTCGAACTATTTAGCCGGTGCTACAATGATAGATGCATCGATTTGTGTGTTTGATGAGAGAATACTATGTGGGCGGCAGACAGTGCATCATCACTTTTGTTCCTTGCTCAAAGAGATCCGTTATGAGCTTATTAATGCTACCAAGTTCTGTGATACTATCGTACAGAACAGAGTACATGTGAATCGTTCGATTATTTGACTTCTTTGGTTTTATCATTGACTTTCTTATAAGGATGTTTTCAGGGAAAGAGAAACCCTTCAGTGGTTCAATGGAATGTTTTCCGTGTGTTTTTTTTTCCTTTATCAGAAAATTGTGATGTGGTGTCTGAGCCAGTAAATGCATGGAAAAAGGATAATGTTTGCGACATGTTTTCTCCAAGCTCTTGGCAAATGTTATTATCGGAAGTGTTTATCCTTACCAAACGCAACCCAAAGTTGAAAATTAGGCTTGTAAGTTAGTAGCTTGAAAAATATGCTTACCAGTATTATAGCCACATCTGTATCAACAGTGCTTATGCATGGGTGTACTACTGTTTTTAGAAATGACACATTTACCATATGTGATTTACAATTCTTACCTTCTTGTAGGTCCTGACGTGCGACTACATCACTTAATAGGGTAAAAGTTTCCGTTTAATTTTCTGAATTTTAAAGAAATGTGACGTGACAAAGCTTTCAGGAAGTGTGGTTTATCTTGTTACTTCTCTCATTTTTCCCTTCCCTCTCTCAACATGGGTAGTTTCCTTTATACTGTATTTTTGTAAGTGTCCCATACAACGTCCATTCTTGGACAGTCTTTAAGTTGATTACCGATCTACGATAAGAATACTGTATCACCATAATCTCCAAAAGAACATGCCTAAAAAATAGCTATATTATGTTCTGATATATTTTGTAGATATTATTGGGATAGATATCTCTTTCAATATATCTTTTCTGAATATTTTTTAGATATATTTTAGACTATGGTACATCGAAATATATATTGTGAATTTGGTGATTTTTCAATAGAAGTCGGAAATTTGAAAAATTGGGATATGTTTTAGATAACTTTTTGATATCTCTTTCAAGATATCTTTTCTGAATATCTTTTAGATATATTTTAGACTATGGTACATCGAAATATATATTGTGAAGATGGTGATTTTCCAATAGAAGTCGAAAATTTGAAAAGGTGTATCTCACAAAATTTTCAACCTAATAATTCGGTATTGGGCTCATATTGTAGAAAATTTAATTGTTAAAAAAATACATAACATGTTTTGCCGGAAACCCAACCACTTGGGTGATATTCAGCAATTTTTTAAAGAAAAATCAAAAACCCTGAATGAAAACAAAGATGGCGACGTATTTCAAGATGGCGGGCCTGAAAATCGGGCACCCCATAAATTGTTTGTACTGAGGGCACATAAGAAGTATGCAAAAGCTGCCGCTTTTATCCACCACGTCACAAAGTTTTTGCTAAGCCACCCCACTGAAACACATTTTTGCATATTAACCCGTTCGACGACACAAACAATTGCTGTAAATAGCATCTTAGCTTCATATAAGCCACATTTAAACAATATCTCGATTTTTTGCAAAAATGTTTCTCGTACTATCATGGGACCGAAACCCATTTTTCTGGATTTTCCGGAAGCCGAACCTGGGAGCCAGACATTACCTCCAAAATAGCTGTCAAGGGTATTTTTGGAATTTTCAGGATATCTGAAAACATGTATGGGCAGCAAAAAACACTCCGACGTAAAATTTGAATTCGAATTAATAAGAAACGTGGTCGCTCCGATCGCCCCCAGCTATGACCCCTACGCCCCCCTCCCCTTGCGCCTATTGGAAAATATCCAGCAAAGAAGCCAGTGAAAGGCATTTTTACAACGCAACACGGTCTAATTCCGGTCACAGAATATAAACAGTAATATTGACTCCAGCCAACTGGATATAATTGCCTTTTTATTGAAATACTGCCATTTTGAAAAGATCTCGAGAGTCGTAAGGATTATGGTTCTTAAGAAATAGTATATTACAAAAAGTGACAAAATAAGACAAGGAACGTTTATTCCTGCAGACTGCGGTAAAGAGAAATTATGATGGAAAGAAATCAATTTGGATAATTATTGTTTAAAATCAAATTTGTTAATAAAAATAGAATTAATGATCGAAATTTTCAATTTAACATATACTCAATTATTTTTCGAACTATTAAAACATGTACAAGAAATTTGTATGAAGTTTATTACAACCTTTTAGTCCGCGTAGCTCAAACAAAACCTCCAAGCGCACTGTATCACTTAATTCGATATTCTGCTAAACTCCTACATAATTCAAGTGGTATCTCGGTTCTACTAGGAATCGTTTTCTGCACCTTAAAATAATTTATAATTATCTTTTCTCTCCAACTTGTCAGAATTTTGAAAAAAATATTAATTTTCTTTTTCCTTGTATCAAATTTGTAAACTGGTTGTCTTCCTTCTTCTTACTGTACTTTACTTTCACCAAACAGTCTATTTTCTCTCGTATCTTTTAATATTTACTTTCTCTAAAATCACTCCTACAATTTTCTGTAATTTTCTTGTTATTTATTTTTCATCCCCTAGTGACACTCTCTCTTATATTTTTCGCAAATAATAAAATCGCCCATACCAACTTGAATCTTTTTTTACATCAACTTGATAAAACGAATTGATTCTCATCACGTGGTATTGAGTTTTTTTCAGTTTCATCACTTTCCCGCACAAATTAAAGTAAAAATCTTATATTTTACATGAACATAATAAATGCGTAAACAGTTCGAAATGTTATAAATATTTTGATAATTAGTATAACAATAACTAAGTGAATTAAAATAACATAACTGATTCTAATTACCATTAAATTGTATTATAAATATCTCTAACTGTTTTTAATGGCTGAAATATAAAAATTGCATGTAATTAAAAAAATATCCGTCGTCTGTAAAATACTTTGATATTTTATCAAACAGAACAAATGTACGAAAACAGAAAACAAAAAACATGCATGCAACTCTTTATTCAGATAAAATAAAAATGCATTTTATTCGCAATATACAACCCGAATTGATCCGAATGTGTTCTAAAGCTTAAATACAAGTAATATAATATCAATATATATATAAAGATGGTAAAGTCAGTATACCAAACTTTATAAAAAAAGTTATACAATGCACTCTGTTATCACTGACTCCAGGAAGAACTCTGATAGCTATCTTTTGAAGCGGAAAAATTTTTGGGCATGTGATGCGTTACCCCATAAAATTACACCGTATGAGATTTTGGATTGAAAAAGTGCAAAATATGCTGAGAGTAGAGTGTTTCCACCTATAATTTGCCTCAATTGACGTAATAAATAAATTGTACTCGGGAATGATTTCATCAAAAAATCAACGTGGCCAAGCTAACTCAACTTGTCATTCAATACCACTCCTAATTTTACGCTTTCACCCTTACTAATACTATTGTTGGATGATATAACAAGTTTCTGAGACTTATCACTGTTGAGTTTGAGTTTATTAGTGATGATCCATCTATTGACATCTTTTTCTAGGTTACTTTGAGTAATTAGCGTTGGAAGCAATTAGAGTTGTATCATCTGCAAAAAGTATACACATAGACGAATGTTAAAAGTATTCTATATCATTTATAAATAATATGAACAACGATGGCCCCAAAACAGATCCTTGTGGTATGCCATTTTTAACATTATTAAATGAGAATTAATATAATTTGTACTGACACATTGTTATCTGTCATTTAAATAAGACTCAAATAAAGCTAGAGATACACTTCATACCATACTAAGATAATTTTATCAACAACAGTTCGTGATGAACACAGTCGATGGCTTTGGAGAGGTCACATAAAGCTAGGCCAGTATGTTTTCCCTTCTCCATATCCTCGACTATATTACCCACCACCTGTCAACCTTTCTTTAAATCTGATTTGTTTATTGGCTAGACAAGATCAAATAAAGAAATTCAATAATTCTTCAAATTCTTTTGTAAAAGAACCTGCTTTAAATGAAATGAATCATTTATTTATTGATGAATATAAATTCGATAATTTCAAAGAAACCAAAATGACCTAGAAAGTGGTTAGAAGGCGATTGTTATTTGTAATTACTAATTGCTATTTGAAATAATCTGCTCCTTAAGTTATCCCTATGATAATGAAGTTTTAATCAAAGAATAATTCAATATACTTAATAATTCCTAAAGTTATAGTACAGGTTAATTTGACACACCCTATGTGACACTAATAGTTTTTCAAACTTACTGATTGTCACTAAAAATTTTGTTTAATGAACATGGTAAATTATTTGACTTGGTACTACATAGTAAAAGACAAATTACGGTAAAATCTGAGCATTTCCTGTTTCAGAAGTGGATCACCACCGAGGACTGTCAATTTGAATGATACATATACATTCGAATTATAATAAAGCGAATCACTTCATTTTCCCCAAAAAATTATAAAAGGTTTTATTAAATACCGTATATAATAGAAAAATATATAATATATTATACGAAATTTTCGTAATCCTAGTACTTGATCTTAAATTGATTTATAGGCAAATAGTGAGCTTTGTTTCTAAAAAGAACTTTTCATCGAGCAATAATTTTGACTAATTTCTTTTCAAGAAAATATCATGACTTTAAGAGAGATGATTTTATCATTTTAAACCATTCGATTTTTTAGTTAATAACTATAATTAGACAACTAACTACAATAAGTTTTCTACTATTTTTTTTGCCAATTCAAGCCAATCTTGATATTATGCCAGCTAAAGCATTGAGATCTTTCTTATAAAATGATTTTCGTTTTCTACGCATATTGTCAGATAATTGTGGTTGTAATTACGCCACGCATTAACGGTTTTAATCTCCATCATCCATGAGTTTAAATCGTACATTCTCCAGGATTAATCCAATTATCTAATATCCTTATTTCAGGGGGTGCCTACAGATGTTCAGCATCAAACGCAGGTGGTGAATCAAGTGCTGAATTGCGATTACAAGTTTCCACAGCTTTACACGTGGAGATATCACCGCCAATACTGAGCGTCCACATGGGAGGCAGCGCAGAATTCAGGTTTGTTAAATAAACACTTTACTTGATTACAAATATAAGTTATGAAAGTTGTAATATAAATCACTTCATCCTACCTAGTATGAGATAACTAATATGGGTCCATCAGTACAAATCATATAATGGATGAAGATTTCTTCAATAATTCTTAAACATTCGCTAATCAGTTAAATGTGCAGTTATACAGCAGCACCTAGGCGTAGCTCCTAATAGAGCCAGCTTAGCCCGCACCGTGTATTATCAAAGAGTACTACTCGGCCAAATTTTTCTGACTCGTGAAGGTTATGTGCTAACTGGTCAACATGAACAAGTGTGAAATCTCAATTGCCTCGAATATATGTGAACGAGAACACTGTTGTCCCCTTCGACTATTTTGTACGTGCACTTCGCGCGCTATGAATTTGGTAGACCAGTACCTGTGATATTATTCACAATGGCTTGTATACACAGTATATAATAATTTGTTTAAAAAAGGGGCAACATGAAATACGCTGTCTATATGCACTTTAACAGTTTGTTATGGCCCTCCACAATATTATGAAAAAATCACGAATTCTTCAGCTATTTCAAACTTGATAAATATTTTACGATTTTTTAATGATGGAAAATACCAAGAACTCATATTATAGATAATTAAAAAATTATTCGAAAAACTATTGCAACAGTGAAATTCTTTGAAACAGTATAGAAAACTTTAACGAGGTATCTGATTTTAGTATAAAATGTATAAAGCATAATAGTCTTCTGCGGTTCTCCATCCAGCAGCAGTAGGCATCTTTCTGTGAGAACCTGAAGATGGCAGATGAGATTCTGCCGAAACGTCATTTAGACAACCGTGACTCCCAGAGGAGTCGATCATCGACACGGGAGAGCACCCGGAAATACAATAACACTTCATATATATATATATATATCAGAAATAGCAGAGGTCCCATTATAGTACCCTGCGGTACACCATTGAGACTGTTTGAGAGTTACTGAATGTTTCCACTATTTTTACCTTTTGCTTGCTGTCAGTTAAATAATTCTCAAACAGTCTCAATGTATCTAACTCCAACATTTTTCAGTCAATCAATTAATGATCTACGGCATACTGTGTCAAACGCCTTTGCCAAGTCCATATATACCACAAGACTTGTTTATTCTTATTTAAAGTATTTATTACTTCAGTAGTTAGATGGATCACAATATTCTAACATAGATGCAGTAATAACGTCACGACCCCAAGCATTTGACTTCAAACTGTGAAATATTTTGTTAATTTGTTGAACAGTAGTTAGTTTAAATTCAAAATTAAATATGGTTGAATAAGAGATATGAGATTTTCTTTTAATTCATCATTATCCGACACCGTACATTTGGAAACTATCATAATGTAGATTTAAAATTCATGACGTTGAGTATATTATAGTTTTATTTCTTTCGATATTATGATATATTAGAATGATTAGAAATGAAACAAGTTATAGACAATTGAGTTACTTTGACAGTAATTGATCATGTTATACGAAATTCCTAGTAGTCACAATCCTAACAGGGATATTTTATTATTATTAGGTGTGTGGTATCTGCTCAGAGTGGTGGTCCACATCTTGTTACATGGTACAAAGACGGCAGACAACTTCCGAGTACTGGGAGGGGCTCAAGTGAAACTCTAATCGTCAATAACATCGGCAGAGAAGATAGGGGAATGTACCAGTGCATAGTAAGGCGGGCTGAAGGGGATACTGCTCAAGCAGCTGCAGAATTGCAACTAGGAGGTAAGTGTTAATGTATTGAAAAGTAATATGAAATGTCTCTTTGCATTCGTTAAAAAATCGCCTGAAGAGCTGATCCTTGCGTTTACATCTTCCAATATATTTTTACCAGAAAGATTTTTCTCTAGAAATCCGTTCATGAAGAAACGTTTATATTTAGTTCATATTTTATGTAACCGGCCAATAAGAACCGTGCAACAAAATTCTTTACCTTGAATGTTGGTAACACAAGATTTTATTATAGTGCACCTGTTACAAGCCCAGAGAGTTTAAGTAGAGACTGGCACATTGGCTAGCTGTTTCTTCCGGAGGTTGTGGCTCGTTTTGAAGTGATTTAGGGTAGTGGGTGATAATAAGGAAAATTGTGGAGGTGAAATATGAACAAGCAAATTTGTTACACTATAAGATATTGTATGTGGTGTACACATATACATATATAGGACGCAATAGGAAAGAACCAAGTTAACTCGTATTATTATAAAAACACTGATAGCTGACGTTAAAAATAAGGTTTGTCGCCAGTCGTGATCACATCTGGCATGCCATACAATTCTGAGCACCTATGTGTATTTGCCCAGTCTAAATAATCAATTTGTTAAACACTAAGGACTTTTCTTTTAATTTCAAAACTATATAAATGGAAGGAATGCAACGCCTGATATCGGTTACGTAACCCAAACAATGATGTCCAACATTTTAAAGCTTAACTGTTACAAAAGAAAAACCAAACAATAGGCAATAATCTTAGGTTATTGATAATAATTTTGTACAAGAAAAGGGGTTTGTCTACAAATGACGCAAGTGCATAAGATAGTATAAAAAGGTTTGGCACTGATAACTACTTGTATAAAATGAAAATGTCAAAAATGCTTCTCGTTCGAAAATATTAATTGTAAATCGATACTCTTATAGTTGGCTGCCGGTTGGTGAGGTGATGTCCCAAGCATGCTCCACCAATTTTGACTCCGCTTTCATTGTAAAACGAGCCCTACCTTAACGCCTTAAATATTCCATATAATTACGAACTTATATGAAATATGGGACGACAGTTTATACGATTTAATTTTGGTCCTTATGTGTAATACATATTATTGTCACACTAATACATGACCCATTTTCATTGACTACTTGTATTACAAAAATTTCCTGCTTTCAGGGGGTATATACGTTATGCCAGAATGGTCCATTAGGAATCTTATGCTAGAAGAAGAATATATCTTTGATTCAATTTTTCCTGTAACTGGTTTGAGGGAAAAAAATTACTGGTTTAAAGGAGCACGTCCTATTAGGTAAACTAAAAGATCTACATCTTCTCCAGCGATAGTTGTGATGTTCCGTAGTGATTTTTCAAGCGCTGTTTTTACTATTAAACCATTGGCGTCGTCCCTAGTGATGTTGACAGTTTGTAGTTTGTGCATTAGCATTGATATTAATCTAGTTTTATTTGAGACATTTGTGGAGGATTGGATATGAACTTTTCTTGGCTGAGAGTCACTTGCATTGTTTCATCGAAAAGGACTTCTACCGATTCAGAAATTAAAGTATCAAGGATTTTCTTTCGTAGTTTCTCGTACCGATAAAATTATTACGGTCCTTAAACGTGGGAAGCATTTCACTTTCAATCTTGACAGAGTCAAGTCTGCGTACTTGTTAGATAATATTAATGATTCTCCTGTCAAACCTGCCTTCAAAAAAGTACATTTTAATATTAATTCCTTGGTAGATGTTTTTTTTCTATTTCAAGGGGAATGTCTGTGGCGTACACTTCTACCTAACATGTACTAGCCACTGGATGGCCAACTAAAAATCGTATTTTGAGTTTGGTTTGGTAAAAGAAAATTTATTTTCACGTCAGTGATTATTTTACCTCCACCATATATGCCACGTTGGTTGGGTGCTAAGTGAATACTTGATAAATAAAACACGGTGGTAAAAAACAACAAGGTACGAGTTTATTTAATGACGAATAAAAATAAAACAAATAGTGTACTTACAATATAACACTCCGAGAGCCACCCCCTGGCAGAGGGGATTTAGGCCGCGAACAATACATCAAAAATGACGTTTCCTTCACATTTCAAAGACCCCCCCCCCCCTTCTTCTAGTTCTTCATGAAAGTAACAGCATTTCCCGAGCATGGGTCATAGGTTGGTGGGCACAGGAACTTCGGAACAGTTGATGTTTTTGGGTTGGTCATATTTTCAGAGATTGTAACGTCTATTGTACCGATGACTTCGTTTGTTTTAGGAGTTGAGTCGCTACCTTCTGCCGTAGTCTTTTCTTGATCCTTCTGCTGGCTTTCTAAATTTTCAAGTTTATTTACGTTTTCTGTCTTCCAACTTTCTATCTCTTCAGAACTTGTAGCCTTTGCAGCTTCACCTAACTCTTGGCCTGATTTTACCAATTTGGTTTGTCTGTTTTCTTCACTGTCCGTTTGCTGTATATGTCGCTCTGGTGATCTTCCAAGTCTGGGGGAACGTACAAAGGCGCTTGATTTACTGTTGGTACTGCCAGTGCTTCTATGACGTGGTTTGAAATCTGCAGGTGTTTTGCTATCTTTTAGTAACAACTTTAGCGCTGACCTAGTGGCGAGTTTTTTCCCAATATCACTCATATGCCCAAAATTAGGTAGTATTTGTTGAGGACTCCAATGTTGACACAATAACCTGCACAAACTTAATAAATAGCCCAGTTGCCAGGGGTTTTAAGTCGGAATTAATTGTTATCTCGCTAATTTTTTCATGAAAGGCTAATTTTTGCAAGTAGAAAGTGACTCAAAAAAGTTTACCAACCCTTATAAACAACTTTCTGAAACGGAAAAATTCAGTTTTTTTGCTAATATCTCGAAGAATAATAAAAAAACGACCACGTGAAAGAGCGCAAAATTTTACAAAAAATAGTATAAAAGTTTTTTTAAATAAATTTTTCCCTTAGCATGAGAAATTATTACAGTTCGCTCAATATTTCCAATATTTCAAGCGCGTTGCATAGGGAAATGAAGCATTGCTCGACCGCCGCTGCAGAAGACAATTTGTAACTTTTCATCAAAATTAGTCTCTTATACAATCCTTCGGAGGGGATGTAAAGCCGTCGGTCACTTGTCTATTAAATGTTAGGCAAGTAAAAGATTCATACTCTTCTTAAGGGAAGAGGTTCGTCAAAATGTCTGGTTGGGGGTAGCTCGTCTACAGGCGTCTGTGTTAGGCTTCAGTAGCAGAAATAGTCCGACGTTTAATGAATTATTTTTTAAAAATTAGTCTGACAACTGGGCTAAAAACACAATTGGGAAAAATAAAAATAAAATTAGGTTAAATATGAGCGTCTGAAATTACAAAAATGGTTATTAACGTTCCATGTGAAGAAAAGGAAAATTATTATTATTAAAATTTAGATTAATTTTGAAAACAAAAATTTTTTTTTGAAACCCGCTTCTTATTCTCTTGTCTGTTTAGTATTTTTTACGCCTTATTAAGATTAACGTCCTGGCGGAGTTTAGCATTAGCTATTCCACCACTCAACCAGGACACATACGCATAGACAATTATGCAACGACATTACCATATGCCGCAGCTGAAATTTAAACTCAGGAAGTGGTACAGCAACTAGCCGTGTTATCTCTCACGCAACCTCGTCTAATCCACTGTTACCAACTAGCCAGGATTCGAACCCGGGACTCCTTGGTTGCAAGCCTAACACGTAAGCATTGAGCCACTGAACCTAGCTCTATAAAATTAATATTGCTCGGCATTTCAATTTTCTAGGAAACATTTATCACAAAATATAGTTCAAAAAGGAAAAATTGGAAGAGAAACAATAATTAATAATTTTATATCTTGTATTTCATAAAACTATAATTGATTACTACTATTTTGAATATTAAATTTTGTTATACATCATCCATCAATTCATCTGGGTTTTACTAAAAATTTTAATAGAGTCCTTGGGGTTAGTTTTTCTAATCTCCACACTCTCTTTTGAGAGCTTACTTGTGCTACCATATGTACTATAAGCAATATGACAACCTTTACTTGCTCACACAAAATAAATACTATGCACACACTAAATTTATAACAAAGATTCATACTATAAAAATTTTTGAATAAATTCATGAATTTTGAAAAATGTTACCAGAAAAGTTCGACGCCTCCACCATTTATTAGAATTTTATATTAGGTGACATGTGATAGATTCGATATAGCCCCTATTGCCTATCCATTGCAATCTATTTATTTTATACTTTAGCAACAACACATCGCATACACATTGCATATATGTATATAATGAGTTGTGCGCCTTACTACAAAATTTAGCGGTGTGTTACTTACTGCATGATTTGTTGTATGTAAAAAACCTATATAGCCTTTTTTGTAGAGAACTTTCTAGTCTTCATTTTTGTAATAACTAAAAACGTCATACGACGAAATATTTGCGAAAAACCGATTTCTGTGACCTTTGACCTTGAATAACTGAAAACGCAAGCGAGATATCGATGAAGATTTTTGAGACGTTGCTTTTAGGGTCAAAGTATCGGTATACGCAAAATTTCAGCTCACTAGGATCTTTTCGGCAGATGCTGCTGCCTAATGGAAGTGGACTAAAAATTAACAAATGGAACTAAATAAAGTTTTCAAAAAGTTAATTTGGAACGGAGATATATAAAGGTTTAGGCTTTAATTGTTTTTGTACAGATAAAAAGTGTTATTAGTATTATTTGACCTAAAATTACATTAAATAACTTTTCCCCTAATATAAATCTCCTGCAACCTCTTAAAACTGTACAATAAATAACTACACAATTTGCAAGCTGAAGCAGTTTTTAGTAACATAGGTTCTAGATTAAATGCGCGAATTAAGGTTTATTACCTAAAGTTCACATCTTTGTATTTCCAAAGTATTTCATGCTCAAACACAATTTATATATTTCAAAGGGAGACTGTCTCTTAAGCGGGTCTGCGGTATGCAGTTGTTAGAAGATTGCTTTGAGTCTACTACCATAATTATCCTGGATGTTCTCTCATTAATATTGAGAAATTATGCTCGTGTAATATCTCATCTGTTCTGATAGGGCACTGACCCTCGTTTAACTTGTGTATTTACAAATGGGCGAATTACTCTCTGACGAATTTATGAAGGAGTCATAGGATTTTCAAGAATTAATAATAAAAAAATAATGAATAATAAAGAACTAAACTTTATTCGATAACCAAAATGACCAAAGGATCGTCGGTCGGTGTTCTTTAATAATCAAAATATATATATAGTTATTGTTATTTCATGTAGCTAACAAAATGCCAAATGTTGTTGTTTTACGTAAATAATAAAATTGTTATAAAATACGCCTACGGCTATCAAAAAATACAATGAAATTAGGAACAACAGTAATTGAAAATAGAACATTAATAAATACTTACACAATTCAATATATTCGACGTTGTTATTTTGTTTCTGTTTTTAATTCCATATTACGGTGAATGATTAATTACCGTATGTATGATTTATTTTATTTAAATATTCCAATTGCACAGTTCAAAATGCATTGAATAAAAATTTAATATCTCACTGAGCACAGCCATTTTATACGGGGTACCATTAGTTTCGTGTCATTAAAAAACTGGTAATGGGGAAGGACCTGACAAACAGAAAACATATATAACTTTTTAAACATCGGAAGCATGTAAGGTTTCTTCCTATAATAAATTGTCCACATAGCCGAGTTAATGAAAAGCATTAAATCTTTTAAACCCTCAAAAACAGATCCGATTTTAAAAATGTTTGTTATATTGAATTATTCAAGATCAAGAACATAAGTGATGGGACAGTTAATGCGTTAAACCCCAACAACTTTTGTGAAATTTAAGGTTTCTGTATATTAAGTCCCGTTTTCGAAGAAACAATATGGCTGAGGGGTTTTTGGAGTCACTGATTACGAATATATTGTCAAAAAAGGGTTTTCTTGAAATTTTTTCCGAATTTTCCAAATTTTCTTCTGAATTACACAGGTTTATTTGTAATATTTGTATATTTATCGAATATTGTTATATAAATATTATCAGAGACGTCTCTTGGATTATATCATCAAAAATAGAGTTATAGAGTTGTTTAGTATTATCTTGCAACCCCTATCGCCTCACAGACAAGAGGGGGAAAACCCGTAGCACACTTTCTAAAAATAGAAATTCTTTTCATTCTGAATTTAACTTAAGAGCATACAGTTATAATTTTCAGTTAGTTCTTGCTTAAATTGACTTCTTTTGTGACACGTTTTATTCATAAGTAATCTTATTTTACAAATCTAATGTGAAAATGACAAAATATTGAAATCCGATTTTGATACCGCTAATAACCGTACCAAAAAGCTCAAGTTAACCTTTACAGTAGTTCCTGTCTAATGGAAAGTACTCGGAAGCCTTTTGTCTCTAAATCTATAATGCTTTATATTTCTGTAGAGAGGATAAAAGTTAAATCAGGAAAAAAGTAGGTTACTTTTTTTTCTTCGTCTTCTGGCTTTGGTTGTCTCCATTCAGCCACGATATTTATTATTATATATACTTCTTAATCTAACCTACTTGCAATCACTAACCTGATACAAAACCCAATGACAGAGACATTATTTACTACTCAGGGATTGTAGACAGGGACACACGTTTCACGTCAAGGTGCCCTTCATGACGTCTTCCTTTAAAATTCAACACAGAATAGGCAACGGTAAGAAGGGTATGAAACGACAAAGGATAAAACAGAGGAAAACACGACTACACCTATATTCTGACACGACACAACCTGATGTATTCCCAAAATATTTCTTTAAATGTTTGATTTCTTGTTACTGTATATAATAGTGACGTACTATTTAATGGTAGAGGAAAGCCATTCTCCACCAGTTTCTTATTCGTGCACTGGAATAGCCAGTGATTGATATCTCAAATTTCCCCATTACATTCACATAGCGGGCTGTCAACAATTTTCATTTTGTATAATAGAGATTTGAAGGCACCATGACCAACCAAGCACCGAACATATGTTACGAACATCTGTCTGTTATACGGAAATTCCTTATAAGTTGGTTTAGAAGGGAGGCGGTTATATACTTTACAATATTGATAGTTATGTGTTTGCGCCATCTGGAGCCATTCTTCTTCCTATTTTATCCTCATGTCCATTTTAGCGTTGGTAATTAGATCATAATATGGCAAGTACTCAATTGCCGGTCCTTTAGCCGTTTTAGCTACTAGGTCAACAGTTTTATTTCCAACTATTCCAGAGTGTCCCTTAACCCAACTAAAGACAACTTCTTTGTTTAATATTTTTAACTCTATAACTTTATCCAAAATGTTAGTTATTACTTTATACTCCATAATATGTTTGGTCGGGTTTGAAATGGCAGCTAGCACAGATTGAGAGTCTGACATAACAAGAATTGTCTCGAAAGAGTTACAATTTTCTATTGCCCAATCTAGTCCTTTATCAATTGCCAAGGATTCAGCCGTAAATATGGAACAATTTTGATTTAGCTTATATCTAAAGGATATTCCGATGTTCTTAATGAGAAAGGGACAACCAACAGCATTCCTAGACTTGGATCCATCAGTGAATATTTTATGGGAGTTGGAGTATTTAGATGTGACTTCTTGGAGCAGTTGGTTGTTACTTGTCGCATTTTCATATTTAGGGAAGATAACTTTGGGTTTGCAGAGCAAAACATCATAACCAGTCTGAAAGAATGGAAGAGTTTCTTCTTCGGTTATAGAACTGTGATTTGGAATATCAGCAAAAACCTCGGCCAAAATAGGAGTTTTTTTATTTTGCCAATATGGTATTGTGAGACTAAGGGAGGCAAGAGTAGCTAATTTGATGCATATACTGTTATTGGAAATGCTTAAATTTTTCAGTACAAACTTATGGGCTAAGTATCTTCTCCTCAAATGAAGTGGAGGCTCATTACAGTAGGTTACTATAAACTATATATTTCTAATATCATATATCTCAAAAACAGCTAACGAATTAAATTGCAAATGACACCCTTAGACCGTTTAATGTGCCGTTACACTATAATGGACTGCCAATCCGTATAAGTTTCAATATAAATATAAATATTTGCAAATATTTTTTACCGCCTTCCAAATCACCCGAATTGTCCTCTTAAATCTAGAGGACCTAGATTTTTCTGAGTAAAAGAGACGAGGTCCTACAGTTTATAGTGGATTTGAACCACTTCTTGGGGATAACTTACAATTGAAGATTACTTCGCAGTAGGCGAGCCTTGAACCCACTTAGCAGCTAAGTGGGCTAAGTCTTAGCTAGGTATACTCAAAGATAGGCGAGCTAACCACTCAGCTACCGTCCCGTCCTGCTGAAAATATTCCAACATATAATTAAATCTAACGATATTGATTATTTCTTCCTAACCGGAAATTGCATACCGAGTTTCCGTCCAATTTAAAATACACAGAACAGCAGTACAGCACACAATGAAGACTAACATGTTCAAAATACTATGACAGAAATCATGACAGGCCGTAAATTAAGGTTACAATTTACCACACTACATTGAAGCCAAGAGCGATAACATTTTATCTCTTTTAGGGATACACTGAAAAATGTCTGGTCACGATTTATCACATGGGCATCGCACCACCAAGTTCGAATCCTGGATCCGGCACTGGCACTGTCGGAGGAAATGGTTGTATGTCCGCATTTTTTCAGTGTGTAAACCCTTCCATTCAAGCCCCTGGCTTCTGAAATTGGGGGTTGTCTAATTTCTGTGGTGTTCATTTATTAAATTTATTATAATATCAATAAGATGATTGTAGACACACTCTAAGATAATCGTTCCTTTCAATTTTCAATCTATAAATCTGTGAAGAATGACCGTCGATGTTGTAGGTTAGTTATTCAATTGCCATTGAAATATAAATTTCACTCAGTGGAGAAATATGCGTAAATTCGGCAACATAGGACTCGACCAAAGTTTATAACATAGGTGCACTTGCGCACTCTCGTTTGCAGCCAAAAGGAGTCCATTTTATCTCATAATATAGTAATAATTTTCGCAAATCTATTGCAAATCCATTAAGGCGATGCGACCAATGGTCACCTCATCCTGCGTATGAACATGTTAGTGTACACACATACTTTTACTTATATTTTTAATATCTAAAATCAGTAATTTGTTAAGTCAAAGCTACGTATCATCATGGCCCGTTTTAATTTTCAAATTGGTGAAATAGGAGATATTCGTAATTTGCCAAATTCACTTAACACAAATTTTTAACAAACAACAAACTGTTTAATAGAAGTAATTGTCCAACCTATTATTTTCTAATAAAAATGTTTTTCTTGAGTATCTTTAATGAAACGTGAGAAATTGATATATATATATATATCAGGACGTAAGGAAAACCTTTCTGGATTCCTGCATATGCATACCCTATATACCTAAGCTGAAACTATGGTATGCCAATTAATATGTCGGCCTATTTCCGCTACTGAGGCCTAACACCGACGCCTGTAGACGAGCTGCCCCCAACCAAGAATTTTGCCGAACCTCTTCCCTTAAGAAGAGTAGGGATCTTTTACTTGCCTAACATTTAATAGACAAGGGACCGACGGCTTTACATCCCCTACGAAGGATGGTATATCCCCTATACAACCCTCGCCTAAGGTTGTATAGCTTCCGCGCATACACTGATATACAAGCCACTGGAAGATGTGTGAGGCCATATCGGAATTAAGATTTTATTGATAATTCCCTAGAGATATTTAAAAAAATGTAGAACATCTTCTTGATTAAGCCTTTTATAATAAAACCAAATCTAGAGAATTTTTGGGGTTAGTGATTACGCATCTGAAATAAATATGTATGGAATAAATGAATCTTAACTGAATTTTAACAAAATGATACAAATATTTCTTTTTATTATTAATCATAAACATTTTCTTATGTGCAAAAATAAATCGGAACAGAAAATAAATTAATTTCAATTCTCATTCAAATGTGTGACTTGAGAGTTTTAATGGTCATTTACCAGTAAGTGCTTGTTGCTATCCTTTTCATTTCAAACAGTACATATGCAGATGAGCAATAAAGACAACTCTTTCTACAGTCATACGCCGAACCGCAACCAGTTTTGTAAGAGCAAAATTTTGTCCCATATATTTTCTTCCATTCACATTGCTCGGGAGATATTGACGAATTACTTGTCCACTGTTGAACTTGCAAATACACTCGTTTAAGATATTGTTTGGCCGCCTCTTCTGTTGGTGGTAGCGGGCAAAGTAGTGCACATTTATTTTTAGAGGCTAATAATACAGTCATGTAATCCTCGGAATGAAAAACAATAAGCTATAAACTTGTATAAATCTGTTATCTGACATTTCATAAGTTAGCTCAAAAGTCTCAAAGAATCTCCTGCACGCGTGTCAAGATATTTAAGGTCAAAAATCGCAAAAATCGTGTTTTTCTGTAAATACCTTGTTTTCTTTGTTCTAAATGACATTTTGACTTATTAGATAAGTTAAGTTGTAGTGTATAAAATTCTCTACAAATTCGGTCTATAATAATTATTAAGAAACCTTAGTTATTTACTAATTCATAAATAATATTTATAGATGTTATCCATAAATAAGGCATCCGTTTAATATTTAGTTAATTTATATTAATAATAAGATATTAAAATGAAATAGTTTAAATATATTTTAATTATATTTTCATTTACCATCAGTTTATGGTAAATATATCACAATTCAAGTTTAAATGCGAGGGGGATTTTTTCCTGTTATTTTTATTATTAATAGCAAGCATGCAGCTTAATATTCTTCTTGTTCGTCATTATTTTCCTCTGCCGGTCACTCAATTTGAATTTCCAATTCATTATCATCATCCTCTTTGTCTGTTATATTCGGTTCTAAAGCTTCAAGGACTTTAGGTAGGTACATATTCACTTTCTTCATCAAGATTATTTGGATATGATGAAGCGTTGAGGCATGCTTGTCCGTTACACTGACCACAAACTGAGGAGCATTGCAACTCACTTTTCTACGTCCCCGCAAATCAAACCACAGCCATTCTTGCAATTGCAGAATATCGTATTGAGCAGTTCTTCTGGTGCTATTGATAATAATGTTGTTCGGTTCCAAGGTTTCATTTTAATTAAAATTCCATGCACAAAAAAAATTGTTTAATATTTTTTTTTATTGTTTAAATAATATAAATATTTGAGCGCCCCTGCTGGAATGTGTCTGATTTTGAATAATTGATTATAACAAAAATTTGAAAAAGATTCACAGATGTTGCATCCTACTCAAGTGCCTTAGGCGTATTAAAAATACCAGACACAACTTTTTGTTTACTGTAGTACAGTGCTTGATTATTTAGAAATGATAAAAAAAAAGTGTAACGCAGTACACACGAAAAGCCAGGAATTGCGCATAAGTAGTACTCCTCCCATTATTTCGGATTAAGTCAATATTACAAAGAGAGAAATTTTCAATTTATTTGCGATTGTTTAAACTTATTTGCAATTGTATATTTATTTGCGACCTATTAATATTTCGCCAGCATTGTCTAAAGTGGTAGAAAAAAATATGAATTATCAAATTCTCGATCATATTAATATGTACAATATCCTACCTCCTCATCAATCCGGGTTCCGCGCGGGTTATAGCTGTACAACTGCTTTGCTAGGTGTTATTGATGATATTGTAATGGATATAGACTCCAAAAAAACAACAGCTTTAATACTATTAGATTATTCAAAGGCATTTGATACGATTAGCCATGAAATACTATTCTATATTCTACATTATGTTGGATTTTCATGCAGTGCAATCAATTTTCTTAGAAGTTATTTAGACAACAGAATACAGTGTATGGAGACATGTAATGGTATATCAAATAAGGGAAAGATAATGTGTGGTGTACCACAAGGACCAATTCTTGGCCCTTTGTTATTTTGTATTTATACATGTGACATAACAGTTGTAAAGCTCACTTATCCGCAAACGATACGCAAATTTATTTTTCATTTTTTTAATGATGATTTGAATCGGGCTAATGACATTATAAATACTGATCTAAAAAAACTAGTGAAAATGTCAGAGCGTCATAAACCAACTATAAACCCTACAAAATCATCTGTTCTTATATTTGGAAAGTACAAAGAGCGAGTTGAAGCAGGTATAAATATTACAGTATGTGACAAGGGCTTAGAAAATAGGAACATGTTACATATAAATTAAAAGATACAAAATGGTTAAATATGGAAACAAGGCGGAAGCTCCACTGTACTACACTATACCATAATATCGTTTTAAATAAGTCCTCCCCATATTTATATAACAAAATTAAATACCACAGTGACGTCCATACCTTGAACTTGAGGCACCTCGACATTATAGAATTACTTTGTACCGTAGATGCTTTTCATATAACATATTCTTATTATACAATAAAGTACTGTTTGATTACAAAAGTTTTAAATTTCCTAAATTTAAAATCATGTTCAAAAAATTTCTCTTAACCCCTTAAATGAAACTAAGTCATACATATATACCTTACATTTTAAATTGTTTCAGATGAACATGGCCTTAATTATTTAATTAATGTCAGTGGATTGGGGCTGAAACTTAGATAAATTTTAATTGTTTTTCAGTCCCTTTGTAGCACATAACTAAGTTAAGATGTTATTTTTTTTTCTTTGTCAAAAATAATAATTGTGTTATGAACTGCAAATAAAAGTTATTATTATTATTCTTTTACATTAACTATAATTTATATACATTAGTCCATCTACTTGTCATTCATTATTATTATTTTATGTAAAACTATTTTTTTTGTTAAGCATTTTGTATATTATAACTAGTTATATCTTAAGCATCACTCAGCACATTACTCGATATTTAGCAACTGTAGCAAAAAGTTCAAGAGAATTTGAGTGCACTAGAAGAAACCAATTCTGTAGATGTCGCTGCTACCTGGACACAAATTAAAGACAGTTTAAAAAGTGCGAGTGAGGAAATTCTTGGCACTGCAGCAAGTAAAAAACAGGAGGACTGGTTCAATGATAATGAAGCTTTTATACAAGAACTTCTTGACCGCAAACATACTGCCTTCCAAAACGCTATCAACCACCCCAACGACTCATCAAAAGCAGAAGCTTTTACCCAATCTAAGTATGAAACGCAACGCGAAATCAGAAGAATAAAGAACGAGTGGTGGGCAAGCAAGGCCAGAGAAATTCAAAGGTACGCCGAGTCACACGACTACAGGAATTTCTTTCAAGGAGTAAAAGCAGTGTACGGCCCCAGTCGGAAAAATATGTGCCCTATTAAAGATTTAAATGGAAATCTCCTCAAAGAAGACCAGGAAATAAGAGCCCGATGGAAAGAACACTACTCTAGCATTCTTAACCAGCAAAGTCAAGCCGATCACGATATTATAAATCTTATCCCTCAATATGACACCTTCGAAGACTTAGATAAACCACTAACAACGGAAGAGATCTTAACCGCCATTGGACAGCTAAAAAATAACAAATCTCCCGGCGCCGACTCACTCCCAGCTGAGATCTTTAAAGCTGTGTGGTCAGAGCTCATACCCTACCTCAAAAAACTGTTTGATGTCGTGTGGGAAAGTGGTCAAGCTCCGCAGGAGTTTCGTGATACACTTTTAATCAACCTCTTCAAAAACAAAGGGAGCGCTGCGGACTGTGGAAATTACAGGGGTATAGCTCTCCTGGCTGTTGGAGGGAAGATACTCACTAAAGCGATGGCAAATAGGCTAACACCTGTTATGGAAAAGTTACTTCCTGAAACACAGAGTGGCTTTAGACCAAACCGAGGCACATCGGATTTAATCTTCACACTTAAACAGCTTCAAGAAAAAGCACTCGAACATCAAGGAGAAATTCACATGGCCTTCATTGATTTAACCAAGGCATTTGACTCGGTGGACAGGGAAGTGCTCTGGAAAATTATGTTCCGCTTAGGTATCCCTAGAAAATTTGTGGAAGTATGTCGCAGTCTACATACAAACAACAACGCCCAGGTTATTTATAATAATGAGGCAACCGAACCTTTCCAAACTCTCACTGGAGTTAGGCAGGGATGTGTCCTGGCACCCCTACTCTTTAATTTGTTTACCACTGCTCTAACAATTATTGTTGACAACAAACTGACAGTCAGAGGAATAGGTCTCAGATACCGTTTTGATGGCGG
This sequence comes from Leptura quadrifasciata, assembly GCA_963675555.1. Classification (NCBI taxonomy): domain Eukaryota; kingdom Metazoa; phylum Arthropoda; class Insecta; order Coleoptera; family Cerambycidae; genus Leptura; species Leptura quadrifasciata. The sequence continues at coordinate 184,385,408 of OY776673.1, read as the reverse complement.
TCTCTTTAACATAGGGCGCTTTAGAGCTTTCACGAAGACACGCACACGATTCATTTGTGATCTCCAGTATGCGGATGACTGTGCACTTTTAGCCTCTACGCCGGAAGAGCTTCAAGAACTTTTAGATGTGTATGCCCAAAGCTATGATTCTTTGGGACTTAAAATCAACATTGGAAAGACTAAGATTATGTCAACTCCTCATCAAGTGAACCAAATAGACATTACACTTAACGGAAATTCTCTTGAAGTGGTGGATCAGTTCAATTACTTAGGCAACGTTGTTAATGACAAAGCAAACATGGACAGCGAGATTCGCAATAGAATTAACGCTGCATCTAGAGCATTCTGGGGACTTAGAGAGAGAGTATTTGACAACCACGACCTTGCTTTGTCAACGAAAATGGCTGTCTACAGAGCAGTTGTCATTCCAACACTGCTATATGGATGTGAAAGCTGGGTCACTTATCGCCGTCATGTGAAAGAATTAGAACGTTTTCAGCAAAGACACCTCAGAAGTATGATGAAAATCCGTTGGTTCCATCACATATCAAACGTGGAAGTACTCAGGAGAGCAAACAGCCTTCCACTTGAGGTGCTTATTTCAAGAGCACGCCTAAGATGGGCAGGTCACGTTCATCGTATGCATGATAACCGCCTTCCTAAATGTACACTTTATGGTGAATTGCTAAGCGGTAGAAGAAAGCGTGGCGGTCAACGAAAGAGGTTCAAAGACGCTCTCCATGAAAATCTAAAATCCTGCGGTATTGCAGACGAGCAATGGGAACAACTTGCAGCGGACAGAACCGAATGGCGAGGGGTTGTGGCCAGCTATCAAGGAAATGTTGCTGCAAGAAGGCCGAATCCAAGACCTAACCAGGTCTATGTTTGTCCTGATTGCGGTCGACATGTGCTCTCCCGAATTGGCCTCTATAGCCATAGTCGTGTGCACCGTAGATGAATGGGAATTACAATAGACTACACCTTTTACTTGTTTTTTATTGTACGCAATTTATCGACTGTAACATTTCTATACTCGGACTCGAGTAACGGCTAATAATAATAATTCGAATATTGTTTGCAATAAATACGCACCTAATTTTATTTTATTTCACAATCAGCGTTTAAAATTTTAGTCTCTCCGACCATAAGTCATAAACAGTTAGTCATTCTATAAATAACTTTATCCTCCGTATACCGTGACCTTGCCGGTCGATCGACCTCTACAGACCTTGCAACATATGCAAATTTCGAGCATGTCGCATGTCATGAAATACTCGTAACGTTCTTTAAATAACAGCTCTCATATACAAATCACGTCCAGAAGTATTTTCAATACTAAAAATAATCAAAATCGGTTCTGTGTTTGAGGTTGCAAAAGTAAAAACTTTCATTGACTGGGCTAAAATTTTACATCTAAGAACTTTACAAGAGAAAATCGGCAGATTTCATTCTAAATATCGGAAAAGCGGTCAGTTCCTTTATATAGTATCCAAATTGACTGGACGAAAGCCTTACACAGGCAAACTCATATTTGGTAATGCTGTTATGTTTATTACATTATCTGAACAAATGTATTTAAAAGCAAATAACACAATTTAACAGCAAATACCGTATGGATTAATAAAACACGGTAGTAGTTTTGGAAATAATTAAAAACAGCAAAGAAAATATCTTCCTAATTGCCACAATAATTACGAGAGCTATCTTACCACTAGGTATGTCTATTTATATTTCAAGTTAATCGTTAAACTCAAATTGATTTTTCCTACGTCATGCCTTACGTATGGTGTCCGCGAAAGTTCAATTTCTCAACAATTCTACACATATTGCTTTCACACTGGTTTGCTACATAGCTGGCTGAATGCTTACTTGCGGTGATATTTGTTTATAATGCTAAATATTAATAACTGATTCTCCTATTCTTCCCAATTAAATATCCCCAGGTTCTTAATCTCTATGTCATGGACTCTTTCTATATCCTTTCTCTAAAACCAGAATATAAATAATATGCTGCGGACATGAAAATAATCAAACCAATAATATAAAAGAAACTTAAAGAAAACCTGGAAATATTGGTAATGAATCTGCATCATTACAGCTTAAACAGTTCAGTCTCCAATTATACGAGGTAATCACGTCCAAAGAGGTCGTTTATGTCTCTACTCTTTTTCGGCGCAATGTTATAGAAAGATGGATAACTGATTCATATTCTTTCCTATTATTTGGGTTTTCTACCACATGTATTATTGTCCTCTTCAAAAACAAATCACCGAATCTACAAAATAATAGAATTATTGGAAAAAAGCCTCTGCGCCCGTGACGTTTACGCCAAAGGAATAGTCAGAGGTTATGTTTTGAAAATAATATAAATCAGAATAAACACTGAAATAATGTATTTTGCTGACGTTTCGGAAGTAATTTCTTTTGGAAGAACTCTTATTTTGCTATGTATGTCAAATACACAGCTTTAAGATTCTGTTTATGTTATTTCCATAGATACTTACTACTTACACAGAACATAGAACTGATGATATTTTCTTTTAGATAATGTTGAGTTTGTTAAGTTCTTCTTTTAACATTGGTAGCCAGGTTGTATAAATATCTACAGAACAATTCGATACGCACTTGTCTTCATTTAATAAGATTAATGCTTATTCTTTAATTTTTCATTTTTTGGTATCTGCTTCTTTTGTTAAAATTTTTGCCGAGTCCCAGTTTATTCTGTCCGTTTTCCCAAGCATGTTCACAAATCTTTGATTTCTGAATTTCATTCTTTCTAATGTAATTCTTGTGCTCATCCAACCTCACACTGAAAGGTCTGGATGATTCGCCCACATAACATTTATCACATTCGCACGGGATATTGTAAATACAGTTTTTTGGATTCTGCTCCATGTTTATCGGTTTTGTTTTTGTTAAAATAGATCTTAAAGTGTCCCCGTTTGAAATATCGTCCTAACATCAAATTTGTCACCTATACGGCGTAGCTTTTCCGATAATCCGTATACATAAGGAATTATTGCTGTATAATGACGTTCAGGTTTTTGCCATACCTGATTGTCCCTACTTTCAACATTTATGAAAACTCTATCAACAAAGGCTTCAGGATATTGATTTTGTAATAGAGCCTCTTTGATACATTTTTTCTCGTTATTTAATATTTCATTATTAGATGAAATTATTTTGACCCTATCGTATAAACATTTTACAACACCCCTTTTAATATTTTTTGACTGATTTGAGTTAAAATTTAGATATCTATTAGTATGTGTTGGTTTTCTATAAACGCTTGTTTCAATTGTATTATTTACCCTTCTGATTAAAACATCTAAAAACGGTAGTTCATTCCTACTTTCTACTTCTAATGTGAATTTAATAGACGGTTCCTTACTATTTATATTTTCCAAAAAACTATCTAGTAAATCGACACCATGAGGCCAAATTGCAAAGATGTCGTCAACATATCTCCACCAAACAACCGGTTTGTTTATACAATTTTGAACATGTGTGTTCTCAAAGTTCTCCATAAATGTGTTGCTTAAAATTGGTGATAATGTAGACCGCATAGCCATACCAAAATCCTGCTGATAGAACTCACTGTCCAATTGAAAATAGGTTGTTTTTATATACATTGTTAAGAGTTCCATTATACTATTTACACTTAATTGAGTTCTAGTTTCCAAATTATTATTATTTAGCAACCTGTCTTTAACTAATTTTAAGGTCTCATCTACCGGAACATTGGTAAAAAGACTACCTACATCAAAACTAACCATCAGGTGTGATTCATGAATATCGTTTTCATACATTTTTTCTATAAAATGTTTACTATTTTTAATATATGAATCGGTATTTCCAGATAATGGATCAATAATTTTAAGTAAAAATTTTGCCAAATTATGATATGGTGAATTAATAGAACTAACAATTGGTCTTAAAGGAATATTTTGTTTATGTGTCTTTGGTAAGCCATAAAAATGAGGAGGCTTGCTATGATGTGGTTTAAGTTTCCTTCGTTCAAAATCATTAAATTCATGTTTGTATTTAAACAAAGTTCTGTAAATTTTGCTCTCTATTGATTTTGTTGGATCTTTGTTTAGTTTTGAGTAGGGTCCCTCATTTACAAGAGTCATGATTTTTGTGTTATATATATATCTTTATCTATAATGACTGTGGCATTACCTTTGTCTGCTGGCAATATTTTTATACTTTCATCGCGTTTTAAAGAATTTATCGATAACTTTTCTTCTGGAGTTAAATTATCTTTAATTTTGTATTCATAGTTTTATTAATAGGACCCCTTACATCACGAATCGCCCCACCATCATTATGTTTCCGTCTCAGGTCGCGATTTTTATTGAGTTTTAGTGATAGGCTAATTAACCTTGTTCTTGGAATAACGCTATAAATAGTAAGATTTATGAAGTAATATAAGTTTGTTGAGGCGCTATAAATATAGCACACATAACTTTTTTAAGTAATATTCGCAATTTTGAATATCAAAATATGTTAAGAGAATAAAACCTATTGATATAGAGCCGAAGCGACAATATAGCGCTGAATGGTCTTAAATATTGGTTTAGTGTTTGAAATAAATTTCACCAACAGAACAGATAAAAATATAGTGGGTAACAAGGTATATGTGAAAGTAGGACTAATTAATTGAGTCTCTCTTGTTCTAAATACTACATTAACCTTGTCAATATACATTAAACTAATTTCAACTATTTTCACTTTCAGATGCTCCGCCGATTCTTCTGTACAGCTTTATTGAACAAACACTGCAACCAGGACCTGCTGTTTCTCTAAAATGTAGCGCCTCTGGAAATCCAACTCCTCAAATATCTTGGTCCCTAGACGGATTTCCTTTGCCTAGCCATGGAAGGTAATTTTTTTAAATTAGTATATGAAATGTCTAAAGTCACAACGAGCCATCTCCATGTTTTGTAAAATAAATTGTATAATATGATAACATTTTCATCAGATGTTGCTCTACTATATTCTGCTGTGAATTTATAACAAGATTGGCAATATCCTATGCAAAATCAGTTAGAAAACATTACTCAGAAACAAAACAATCTATATATCGTGTTAAGAATCAAAAAGGGAGTTTCTTTTGTTTCGCCCATATGGGATCTGCCTGGTGTTTACGTGACCATCACGCCGCTATGTGTGAATTAGGTTTTTAATTATTGAGTTTAGTATGGTTTATGCTGGAAAGTAAATTTTATTTTCGCTCTGTAACGGTGTTTATTGTAGGATTTTGCATTGTTTGTGTTTTCTCATTGCTTTTAACTCAGATTAATAATATATGGCACTGAAGAAACCGACAAAATATCAATTTTAAAACAAAAATATATATTGTTTAGAGTGCAAAATGTTAACAACAATTGGGTTTCTTAGACATTACAATATATATTTGATTTGGAATTTTGTAGATTTGAAGATTGTAGTATATAAGAGATTCTTCCTACATTTCGTTGAAACGCATTCCTCTTCTTCGAAATGACAATAATTTGTTTAAAAATACCCAATTTTGCAATACTTTCTTTATTTTTAAATAACAGATAGAAATGAATTCTAGTTCATATATATTTATAGTATAAATAAACAAATTTTTGTTGGTTCAAGTAGGACTTCATCTGGCCTTTTAGGGTCGCATTTCATAGTACAAACACAGGCAGTCACTTATCTAAGAACTTTGTTATGAAGCAAACAATATTACATGCAATACCACAAAATGTACGTATTAATGAGTTAACAATGCAATTAAAAAATTCAGAAACAACCGCTAGTCTGCCTCAGCTGCTCTTCCTTCCACCTTAATTTATACACTTTCTTTTACACCTGTGCTGTATTTAAAAAACTTAAATATTATATACCTTTCCTTCAGGTTGTTAATATTATTGTTAATAGTATTATTAATATCATGATTAAACATTTATATTATTAAATTAAAAAATCAGTATCCTTATGATTATACAAAAATATATGGAAACTTTTATTTATTCAACAAAAACAGTGTTTCTAATATTATTTATAATTATTTACTAAGTTCAAAGCTAAGTAATATGAGAAAACATTGTACGTACCTTATGACCAATTTGTCAGAGGATATAAACAGAAAAACACCACATGCTGTAAGTTTTATAAGCCATAATTTTCTTACTTCCTTTACGTCTTTGCTTTATAAGTAAAGGCGAAAAAAGTTTCAGTTGAATGAGCTAATAACTATAACTTGTGCACACGAACTCAGAAGAAAAAAGTAAAAGGTTCAAAGTTTAATAATAGCATCTGCTATAATATTTTTTAAGGGGATATGTTATATAATGCTTATAGTTATAAATATAAAAACATGCAACATACTGTGTTACCTTGAACTGGGAAATATACTCGGTGCGAGTTGCAGCTTGGATCGGGTGTGCGTATAACGGTATTGGAGTCATCGAATGGACTTCACGACAGCTACCAAAACGGCGAATATTCAATTAGTATGACATTAAAATTTTTAAAACATCATCGCCGCCTCTTACTTTTCATTGATCATCAACGAAGAACCAGTAGTACATAAAGTATTTTCTCGCTGTTGAGTTTTCTTCTTATCCCAATAACGTTGGCAATTATAGTATTCTTGGAAGGAAACCGGCAACTTTGCTTTGGATTCACTCAGGTTTAACTTTAGAAAAGCAAATTTTGTTAACCCCTAAGTAACGTTAAATGAAGTGGACTGGTATTATCTAATTTTATTTGATGATATAAATAAAGCTTGTGTGCATTTAACGATATTCTCCAAGGAATTCTAATTGATCGTGTCCCAGTACAAAATTTTTAATTCTTAAATATCCTGTTTGGTACAACAAGACAATCTCCAAACACGATTGCTAATGGATTTGCCGATCATTTCCAAAGTGTGTACTTGTCCTCTGATCAACTATATTTAACTATAAATAATAGTATTACATATGAAGACAAAAATATAAGTGATTATTTAAATATTGATCATATAACCATAGAACAAATTGTTGGCGCTAGCAAAAAATTGAGAAATACATTAACATCAGGCTCTGATAGTATCCCCTCCATAATCACTAAAGATTGTATTCGATGCTTTTTAATCCCCTTATATCACATTTTTAATCTCATTGTTAAAACAGGTACTTTCCCCAACAATTGGAAATAATCACGTGTTTGCTCTGTTTACAAATCCGGTTTAATCTCCGACATTAGTAATTACAAACCTATTGTATTAATCTTTGTGTTTTCAAAATTGCTGGGTGATTTGATATATAACATGTAAAATATATTATACCAGAACAGCAGCATGGCTTTGTAAAAGTGCCTAGCATGGAAAGTAATATCTGCATCGTCACACAATTTATATTAAACTCGCTTGACACAAAGCATCAAGTCGTTTGCACCGATGCTAGCAAGACGTTCGATTGCGTTTCCCATAAAACTTTATTGGAAAAACTATCTTTTTTTTTTGAACATCCAGCCACACTGTATATCTGCGTAAATCAAGAAACCCGGTCGGGTTTCGCAGCTAATTTTTCTCTCTGTCATGTGAAAGGATTCATATACAGCAAGATATTGCTTTCTGCGCCATCTGGATATTTCTTTTATAAAAAAAACCATAATCATTTAACACTGGTAATTACATGCAAAATGAGTTGTTTACCGTCTCATCTTTCAAATAAATACCTCTCTTTAACTTGTCATTGAATTTTGAGATGTGTAATTCCAGTTATGTTTGTGTGCTAGTCGGAAGTACGTCTTCAAAAACGGCAGTATGACGTCGATGGATACGGAAGTCGCTTAAGTTAATCCTGTGCGAGTTACATTTATAAATAACGTGAATATAGACGCAAACAAACTTGTATAAACATACCCTAAAACTTTTTAAAGACATAATGAAGTTAGACGCGAGTAGGATCTCTAACCTAAAAATCGAACATTTAAGTAGGATTTTTTGCAAACATCCCCTCCCCCCGGTCGAAACCGGTCGGAAGTACATAACCTCAAAGATGTTTAGAACAATTCTTAGAGAAAGATGATCGGCGTCCTCTAAGTACAAACCGGAACATTATCTACGGAGACCCGAAGGCCTACAAGGTAAGGTGGGGTAGCATTTTCGGCTATACTGACCATGGGGAATCGATTATGATGGTTATCGAATCGATTCGATCACTCCGAGGGCGTTATCCACCGTTTTATCATCGACTACTTGGGAAATTGAAGAACCGAAAAAAGTTTTAGAGTAATTCACAGGTGTGAAAGCTAGAATTTTAAGTAAAAACTGATACTTCGCACGAACACTTCTGAAGTTTCCCGAAGACACACGAAAACGCGGGAGGTATCGTTATCGACTAAGTCGACCACGAGGAATCGATGCCGACCATTGCCGAATCGATCCGACCAATGATCCCAGGAAAAAGTGTACTGTAGCCAAACTAAAAGTTAGAAATAAGTAAAACGTTACTGGAGGACAACTAAGACCTCGATACACCTTTTGCACCACTTTTGACGGATCGCCCAAATTTTGACCGAGATACTTAGTGACTCTGGAAAAAGGAGTAGTAAGGCACTCAGAAAGACATTACTGACAGTCCTAAGCTTGCAAATGGAAAGAGAATGTTCTTTCTTCTTATCTGATACAACTAGTGAAGACGAAGAATATTGTTTGAAGCAAATGATAGCAGTATCCTATGGCATTGTACTTTACCATTACTTGCAGTGCTTTTCTTCTTCGCCTGTTAGAAATAAATTAATAAATATGTCTATATTCAAATTTCACGGTTCTTTTACATAGTATATCTTAATAGCTAATTGTGAAACCACGTACTGTTTCGTAATGAAAAATAAATGAAATCACCCCCCTCCACAACACTTCCAATGTACAAGCTAGTTTTCTATGTGACTTCCCCGCACCCCGTACCATCCATCATGTTTATCTTTTTGATTATATACTACATGATCAGCAATATAAACTTTGCTTAAACCGAACTGGAAGACAATAACAAAAAGCGCTTTACCATTATCGTAGTCCCCTGCAACTTCTAACCACCTTTACTTTCTGATACAGATTACAAATTCATGAAATGGTGAAAGCTCATTTTTATCCTTATTTATTTTATATTAACAGACTAAATTTTCTCCTATTAATGTGCATTGATGGTAAGGAATAAAATATAATAAAAATCACTTTACTGTTACCACAACAAAATACAGATTGGAAATTTATGAAATTGTGTAAAGCATTTTAACACACTAAGTTTTTTTCAATTTTTTCCTATTAATATACACTGATAGATGGTAAGGAATAAAATATTACCGATTAGAAACTTCTAAAATCGTTTAGAGCTCATTTTAAACCTGATTTATTGTGAAATACATTTTGTTAATACATAATGATAGCCAAAAGCAAAATATTGCAGGTTATAATTGTTGGAATCATGTAGAGTTAATGTTTCAACATTGTTTTCATAACAATACTACCAAAAATCTGAAGCTGGATTTCACAGTTGGGATCTAACATGGGACTTGGAGAAAAACTTTATTTTCCAAACGTAGGTAAATAATTGATTACTTTACTTGAATTTCTATTTTGTCTTTACTTTTAGTAGTATTACCGTAGTAGGGGTACCTTTTTCGCTGGCTGGGAAACCCATTGAATTATGCAAGAAAAGCAGGAGCACAAAACACATTATCAACTATTATTAATTGATTTTCACTTTCTTTCGCTTCGTAAACGATGCGAGATTATAGACTTATTGTTCTTATATAAAATTATATACAACTTGATCGATTCAACTCGACTAATAAGAAATATTTACTTTATTGTTCTGAGGCAAGTATCTAGTAGAAATCAACAAATATTTTATATCTCAATTCCAAATTCATCCGACCACTTTAGTAAAGTCGAGGCAAGAATAGGGTTTTCCCAGAAAAAAAAATTATTGCTGACATACTTAACTCACGTAAAAAAAATGATTTATGGCATATTTATTATCTTATTAATTTTACTAATAGTAACAAAAAAAAAACTTGAAGTTTGAAAAATATTTGGATCATTTTAAACAGCCATAAATTGGCGCGTTGTGACGTCAACACCCTGAAATCCAATCACAAAAGTTGTCTCTGTTCAAGATTGTTTATTAATCTTGGTCTCTGTTAATATAACATAACCTATATTTATTGGCAGCACTCAGCACTTTTCTACTTTAGGTAAATTATCAGCTGTTGTAAATTAATAAAATGTTTTATTATATCATTTTCACGATACAAAGTATTAAAATAAAATTAGTTGGAAAACCCTATTCAAGCGATGCACGTCACGAGTGATCTCATTAAAGAAATGTTAATACTAACATAATTTTTAATCATTAATTACGTTAGAAAGAGTAATTCTTGATACCCAGTTATTAAGCTTTTTTCAGACATAGGTACAGTTTAATGGGGCTTCATGATTCTTAGCAGTATTGTCTTATTTATAGAATCGATGTGTGACGTGCATCGCTTGAATTCTTGCCTCGACAGTCCGCTAACTACTATATGTGCAATTCATAATAGTTTTGCTTGCGTTGATATATTCCACTGTTCCAAAAACAGTTGTTTTTTTTTATACATTTATTTAACGTCGGCCTATTTCCGCTACTGAGGCCTAACACCGACCGACGCCTGTAGACGAGCTACCCCCAACCAGGTATTTTGCCGAACCTCTTCCCTTAAGAAGAGTAGGGATCTTTTACTTGCCTAACATTTAATAGACAAGGGACCGACGGCTTTACATCCCCTCCGAAGGATGGTATATCTCCTATACAACCCTCGCCTAAGGTTGTATAGCTTCCGCGCATACACTGATATACAAGCCGCTGGAAGATGTGTGAGGCGAGAACGCGGTTTCCGTTGGAATGGTCACCAATCCAAGTACTAACTGCGCCTGTCGTTGCTTTACATCGCATACCGAAGTATGTACATAGTAAAGACGCACCTACGCTCGCCCCCCCAAAAACAGTTTAAAAGGAGATTTCTAATTTACTTTCGATTTGAGACTTGTTAATTAACTCTAGTGAAGTTAACATTCTCTGCAAGGAGTTCACTACTTAATATTCCTTCTACTTTATACATAATGATTTATAATTTATTTTTTATCTAGTATTTGATTTTAGATAGTTGTACTCTCTGTATCTATGATATACTTCCTGTAATTAGGCTTCCGCCTGCTGGATGTATTTTTAATTAAATAAATAGATAACAATAATTATTAACAAGTGTGAAAATTGGATTAAAAAATTACAACTACATATAGACCAAAATGCCACGTATCATTTACGCAAAATTACGCAACCGGCTAAAACGGCATAGGGGAAATGCTGCGTGGAAGCTTATGTTTATATTTCATAGCACCATGTAAAAATGCCATACCCAGTTGATCACAAAATCTTTTTATATCCATAACAGTATTCGGTACTTAGAAACCCCAAGACGCCTTAAATTCTTAGTTCTCCCACATTAATAATTGCTATAAATAAATTTCAGCTTATATCCGATTACAACTCTCCCCGCTATATTGCGTAAGCTCCAAAATAGAAACACATCAGCTTAGAGAAGGGCGATAATTAAGAAATATCAGTACCTTAATAACACAGAATTTCCCAATAGACAAAGGTGTTTATTAGATAATTTAATGCTAACAGCACATATAAATAAACGCTAATGAAGATAAGTATGTTCATAAATGATTAAAATGAAAATCTGGACTCGAAGGACCAACCAAATAGCATAGTCTATAATCATTAGAGAACTGGGTAGGTAGCCAGAGCGCTCCTTGGGGATAGGACATGAAACTGAGAGGATAAAATTGGTTGCCTCTAATATTTGTAACATTTAGGAGTTTACGTATACGCTTCTCAACTTTTAAATTGAACTACCCTCAATATTGTTATATATGCTATCTGTGACATTTAAATGTGTTAAATTATTTTTTTCTTTTGTTTGGTTTGGTTAGGCGAGAATAGATCCATCAGAATGAATTTTCCTTCTAAAATTTTTAAAACACGGCTTTAAAGGCTGGTGTTTTTTTTTAATATATTTTTTTACCTTTTGTTGGATTTATATGTAGGTCTTGTATTATTCGCTTTCATCAGATTCTGTTAAGGCATCCTCGAAAAGTTATAGACCTATCATTGACCTAAAACCATAAATCAATTGTTTGCACAGGAAAAAGGAAAAATAATCTGATTAAAGCGTTTACTTTTTAATGGGTTTTTTCTGTATAATTGAATATTTTTGACAACTATAGCACGTATAGAAATTACCCTTTCTACGTTCTTGTTGAAAACATTTTTTCTTGGAAAATTATATACCCTGAATCTGTAAGATTATGCTCTTCAATATCTCTACTATCTACTTTTCGTAGGAAATTTCTACTCGAGTCCAATCATTGACACGTAATATGCTATTATTTCGTGTCCAGTGTAATACTACCGAGTAATAGATCTTCAATGCGTATCTTTTTAGCATAAGGCAAAGTATTTCGACAAACTTCAGTAGGCCGTTTGAGAGCTTCACTAAATCCTAATTTTCCTCCGGGCTTTAGTTTTTTACAAATAACGTTTTAGGGAAGTTTTGGCGAGAGCTCAAAGGAAAGTTTACTTTATTGGAAGACGCCCGCGTAAAATAGAGGATTCGAGGCAACTGGGTATACAAATAAATTACTTAACTTCTGTGCCTATTATCTCCAAAAATGTTTCCTTGTATACATGTATGAAAGTGAATACTTCCATTCAATTTACCGTTCAAATTGAATTCAGCAAATAAACACCCATAAAAGAAGCAGGTAATTTATAATGTGTATTTAAAATTCGAATATCAAATATCATTATTGGTAGAGCTTTTCAGTTAAATAACACATTACCTCCCTTTCGCTTCAGCTTTCATTCTCTGCTCCTACTCCACTTATTCAAAATTCATTTCATTAAGTAAACAAGCACCAATTATTTTTATTAACTGTGGCTATTGATATATCAGATTTAGAGATTTTTTTCTGTGGTTCTGCATTTAATTAACGAACAACGAGTAAATATTAGGCTTATGAATACCAGTATATTTGCTCTAAGCCACGTAGTCACGTGTAATAAAACCTGTAACGTAACGTGTGTATGTATGTAATGTGAATCCCACCTTTGGACATTAGTACATTAGTAATTCTCATATTGACGCCCACATGAAGGATTCACAATACATTACGCATCACATCACAACCTACAATACACGTGTCTGTCTATACACGGCTTTAGAAATAATTGTTTTATTGATTTATCCGATACAAATCGTTCGTTTTGAAAATACTGAAACCGGCGTAAGGTACCTTTTTTCCAAAAATAAATTCAATATTATAAATATATAAATAACGTCTATTTGTTTTTCTTATGGTACAATATGAGTAACTATTATTGAGATGGCGACGTTCGATTTCGCGTTCTTCCACGCAACCATCAATAGAGAATGTCCATTCCCAGGACAACAAAGTATTAAAAAAAGAACAAAAAGAAGAAAATTAGAAAATTATGGCCTTTGTCGTGATAAATATTGTTTTACATTTCTTCGAAATAAAACTACGCTGGAGTATGCTTTGATGTCGGGGGAACTTTATTATTGACTTTTGCAGCATTATAAGGGAAATATTTTTGGAATTAAATAGTTTTGTGCTTGACAACAGTATTTAGGTTACAGTGTAGCAGAAGCCAACCTGATTCTGCATTTTCGGAAATACACGATTAAACTTTCTAAGATTAAAGCAGTAACGAATGCAGGAAATTTGTATTCTTTGTAGGCTTACGTAATCACTCAAAGTTAGTGAGTAGAGTACATCGCAGTAGGAGAGAGTCTACATGATCAAGGAATCGCAGAGCTTGAGTTTTGCACTAAGGTCTAGGACATCTTTGTGCATATAAAAAGTTTTAAGTTTCTCATATGACTTTTTTTATCAAGTAATTTACATGATTCTTAAATCTAAACTTCACATCAAAATAAATACTAATAATAATATATATTCTTGCTTGGGAGTAAATTGTTAGTCATTTAGGGTAATATTATAGTAAATAATGGGTTATTTTCAATTAAATAATTTTATGTACCAAAGACTAATAATTCCGTTTTTTTTCGTTCGGAGCTAAATTATGTGCGCTTAGAACATTAGTAATAGTATTTAAATGGAAATTAATACTACTTGCAGTACAGTCGTGCTCATAAAAAATGGGACAAGTCTTATAACGTATTTTTACTAAAATCTAGTTGTGTATATTTAGCTTTAATTTTTGTGACATTGTCATTGTTATTGTCATTTTCGGATACTCATTATTTAAATAGAAACAGATTACATTAAAAAAAATTATATAAAAAATATTTTGAAAAAAGCTTTTATTCAAACGCTCTAAAAAGTAGAAAATAAACTTAGAAGTAAATGATACCCATCATGTTGTTATATTATATAATTATTTTTATGATATAAAAACGTGTCGCAAGATTTTCTTGTGTAAAGGAGATTGCTCGCGACAAGCTTTTATATTATTAAATATATATATTATATATATATGATGGGTTTGATTTATTTTAAAGTTTATTTTCTACTTTTTAGAGCATTTGAATAAAAGCTTTTTTTAAATATTTTTTTATATAATTTTATTTTTTAATTTTCAATATTTTGATATTTAGTAATCCCCAGATATCGATTTTGAGACGAATCGGATCATAAACGGTACAGTCGTCCGCCATCTTGAACTGAATTTTTGACTAGAAATCTATTTGGATTTAAATGACGAAATTCATGAGCCATAATTTTGAACAAAAATTCATAACTGATGATCTCGAAAACCCTCAGATATCGATTTTTGAATCGAATCGGATCATAAACGATAAAGTCGTCCGCTATCTTGAAGCCGCCATCCTGAACTAAATTTTTGACTAGAAGTAATCGGCGAACCCGAAAACCCCCAGATATCGATTTACATAGATTTGGATTTAAATGACAAAAGTCGTCAGCCATATTGACGCCGCCATTTTGAATTTTGACCAAGAATTCATAATTGGCGATCTCAAAGACCCCCAGATATCGATTTTGAGTCGAATCGGATCATAAACGATAAAGTCGTCCGCCATCTTCAAGCCGCCATCTTGTTTTTTCTTCTATGAAAATATTACATTGTATTGTTACCGGGTTTATACACATGTGCAAACTTTCAAATCTCTAGCTTAATTAGAACTAATCTAAATTTTGATTGCAAGATTTGACCTAAGCAAACTAACTAACAAACAAACATTGCAAGTTTAATAAAAGCTTTAAAAAAATAGTTGTTTTTTGCTCACTACAGTACCAACTTTGAATGTCGAATGAGAGACAAAGCTGAGAAAGGTCTTCATGTGGATAAATTGTTAAAGTCTGAGGTATAGATAGAAAATAGAAGATACTGCCTTGTGGAACACCAGCATCAACTGATTTAAAACGAAAAACAGGCCATCGTTTATAATACGTTGACATTTACGACTTAAGCATTTTCAAAAAAATATTTAAGCTTTTTACATAAGGTTTGATTCAAGGTGTCAAATGCTTTACTAAAGTCTAATAAGATTAAACAACATTATATTCTCTATAATTAGCTCAGAAGAAAATACCCTTGATTAAACATAATTGCCTGTTATTTCTAATGCCCCAAATAGTCAAATGAGGGAAACCCAAATTTAGTATTTTCAAATTAATGTTGTTATAACCAATAGCATTCGACTTTAAATGACGGACAATACGACGTATTTCCTTAACAGAAATTTCACCGAATACAAATTCGTCAATATTTGGATGTTTTCCATTTTCATATTTCTTGAGATTAGTTAATTGAGTTGCTTGATTAATAAAAAAATCGTTTACCACCTCTACATCAGTCAGGTCCAGTAGTTACTTGACGCTCAGAATTGTTAATATTTAATCAACGTAAGGACTACCAACACTGACAAGGATTTTTTTTTATACATTTATTTAACGTCGGCCTATTTCCGCTACTGAGGCCTAACACCGACGCCTGTAGACGAGCTACCCCCAACCAGGAATTTTGCCGAACCTCTTCCCTTAAGAAGAGTAGGGATCTTTTACTTGCCTAACATTTAATAGACAAGGGACCGACGGCTTTACATCCCCTCCGAAGGATGGTATACCTCCTATACAACCCTCGCCTAAGGTTGTATAGCTTCCGCGCATACACTGATATACAAGCCGCTGGAAGATGGGTGAGGCGAGGACGTGGTCTTCGTTGGAACGGTCACCAATCCAACTACTAACCACGCCTAACGTTGCTTTACATCGCATATCGAAGTATGTACATAGTAAAGACGCACCCACGCTCGCCCCCTGACAAGGATTAGTTTTTAATATATGGTTAAATATGCTTTTTTCAAGTTAAACAGAACGATTCACTAAGTTCCTGATATCTTTATATTCATTTCAAAGTTGATCGGTATTGCATTTTTTATATTTAATTACAGCCTTGTCTCTAATCCTCATCAATATTTTTACGTTTTCTGTTAACAATGGAGCTGGAGGTTTTGTAATTGTAACTAACAGTTTTATAAGGTGCATGGAGATCGAATAATTTATTTATATTGTGGTTCCAGAACTGTATCATATCATTGACATCAACTATATGAAAATATTATCCCATTTGATAGAATTTAAATCATTCAGAAAGTTTTTATAATTAAAACTTCTATAGTATCTTTAAGTTACAATGTTTGTTTTCCTTTTTACTTTTTTATATCGATTTTGCAACTAATAGGGACAGGATCGGAGATACCTTCCATTTTCAAAACTTTGGCTTCGAGCATTATGTATAAATATCCATGCAGATTTCGTTGAGGTCCATGTCTTTATGTATCTCATTTTCTGAAGTAGTTTTATTTATAGAAAAGCATTTTGAAATATATCTTACGTGTGAACATTTAATTCCTATAAAAATATATTGAAAAATAAATTTAGTCCGTAGCATAAATTTATGTAATTTGAATTGTCAGAAACAGAACTAACATTAATAAAACGCTATCTTACCTACGTTTCATTTATTCTACATAAGCTTCATCAGGGCTTCATAGTCCTTCTGACGTTGTAATGTGTTTCTTAAAAATAATACAACAACCATATTGTAGGTATACCAATTTTCATCCCGAATCCAGTCATATATTAAAAATAGCGTATTTAAATTAAAATTATTAAAAATACAATACACGAACAGATTAAAAGCTGGTATAGTCTGTGTGGCCAGAGACAAAAAGAATCAGTTAAATATTATTTTCCAGGCAATAAAGTACAATGATGAAATAAAAACGATTTGGCTATTAGGAAAATGTTTGTTCAATATGAAAGTGTTCAATATTTTATTAAGAGTTCAGAAATTAGTCTCTTTCCGGGTTTGTATTTTTGGTTATACCACTCTGTGGACAAGAACAGATGAGAGAATATCATCATCACCTCTTTTTGCTTGCATCATTTGCAGAATTGCCGGTAGTGACTTTTATACTTTTGTCAAGAATTTTTGGCAATAATTTTGCGTCTATTTTTATTATTTGAAGGAATTTCATCTAAATCTGCTTCTAAAGAACACACACAAATAAAAGTTAAAAATAAATGTCAAAAACAACGCCAATGAGAAACATAGCGATATCTCCTTACTTTCTAACCGCTTTTGTATGAGCGTATATGTAGAAGCTATGCCATCTTTCGTAGGAGATGTAAAGCTGCCGATCTCTTGTTTACTAAATTTTAGGCAAGTGAAAAGACCTCTACTCTTTGACGGCATTTATTTTAATTGTAAAAGTTAGTCTTGTTTGATAATTAAATTTAAGTTCAGTTCAATTATTTCCAATTCAACTTCCCCATACTCCATATTCACGTCCGTCTCTCATTTTCTATTTGTGATTTTAAATTATAAACTACCGCACAACTGAAATGTATATTTCTAATAAATTGGCCATACTTGGACTTCTATATTTTTGGAATGAGATATTTAATTTTTGTGTTTTTTGTCATTTGTCATTAAAATTAAAAAGTTAAAAAACAGAAGTACATAGGTAAATAAATTTTTCTTTAAGATTTTTGTGTAATAAGGAATATTTACTATTTTTAGGTTATATAGTACTGTGCAATTAGGAAGTTCTCGTTATAATACATAAGTGTACCAAATTCCAAGTCAATATCATAAACGATTCCAGAGTAAACGTGCGCACAAAAAAACTGACAGACCGACAGATAGAATTTTTTTGCGTTACTATACTTCCACGTTACAGTTTACCTGCTATTAAATTTATATGAATATTTGTTTGGATGCACGCCTGAATTTGATTAGAGTTATTGGTATACATTCCATAGGGCTTCCGCTTCGTTGCGGTACACCATTTTTTCCTTATTTATCATCTTTTATCACAGGGAAAAAATGTTTAGTAGGACTAGTTACACTGGTGTTAGTGCACTTGGGAACAATGCAGTACTTATAAGAAACTGTTATTTTAGGCATAACTTGGTTCTTCAAACGATTAAAACCTTTAACAAGCCCAACTATAAAAATATCTCACGATGTGTCCGGTAACAATAGTACTGATTGAAGTGAAGTAAACTGCCGGTGCCCGCGCCCGCTCGCCGTTGACGGATTCATGTATTGTGACGTAATCGAGCCTCAGCCCAGGTGAGCGCGGAGTTTTAAAGCTTGAAGGACGATAACTTATTTATTTATAGAGATAATTTTGAAAAAATTACAGAATTGTTTTAGATTTTTAGGACTATTTAATACGAGGAAATGAGAAAAATGAAAACTTCCTAATTGATGGTAAAATTATTTTTTCCTTAACAAACTCAATAAATAATCTTCAGTTACATCCAAGTCTATAACAAACATGTAAAATCATCCAATAATAATGTGAAATACCATATAGAATTATTAGAGTTAACTTAGGAAACTCTTTAACGTCATACGCATTTTAATCGTGAACTTTGACGTTATAAGGAGCTCTGCACCCTTTCACACAATTGAAATTGGTAATAGACAGTTATTCGTAACTTTACAGCCCCATTGTCAGAACGAATAGAATTTCCACTCCGCAATTACACTCTGTGGTATACTTTGGGAGCGTCCTATCTGGGAATTATTGAGTTATTTCTTGTCAGAACATCGATATAATCAAGTACACTATGCAGATAACAGGACACAATGACATTAAAAACATATATTTTAGATTTAATTTTGTTCATTAAATGCATTTTCCTTCTTTGGCAATATTTGTCTATGAATCAAAGTGAGCTAAACGAGAGCAAACCATTTTGTGGAAAAGAGAAAATAACTTTATAAAGTTCGACCTACATATATAACAAACTGAAGTTTGTACTATAGCCTACAGCGTCACTCTGGTACAGACGATTAGAAGGTATTTCTAAAAGCTTTTATTAAACTTGCAATGTTTGTTAGTTACTTTGTTTAGGTCAAATCTTGCAATCAAAATTTCGATTAGTTCTAATTAACCTAGAGCTTTCAAATTTTGCACATGTATATAAGTCTGGTGACAATATACTTTAACATTTTCATATAAGAAAAAAACAAGATGGTGGCTTCAAGCTGGCTGACGACTTTACCGTTTATGATTCCATTCGACTCAAAATCGATATCTGGGGGTTTTTGAGATCGCCAATTATGCATTCTTCTCATTTATGGCCCAAATCGATCAGAATTGATATCTGGGAGTTTTCGGGTTCGCCGATTACGAATTTCTAGTCAAAAATTTAGTTCAGAATGGCGACTTCAAGATTCCTGACAACTTTATCGTTTAAGATCCGATTCAACTCAAAATCGATATCTGGGGGTTTTCGGGGGCGCAGACTACGAGTTTCTAGTAGAAAATTTAATTCAAAATGGCGATGCCAATATGGCGGACTACTTTTGTAATTTATGGCCCAAATCGATCAGAATAGATATCTGGGAGTTTCCGGGTTCGCCGATTACAACGACGACTTTACCGTTTATGATCTGATTTGTCTCAAAATCGATAGCTGGGGATTACAGCATATCAAAAGACTAAAAAATAAAATTATGTAAAAAAATGTTTTAAAAAAACTTTTGTTTAAATGCTCTAAAATGTAGAAAATAAACTTTGAAGTAAATGAAACCCATCATTTTGTTACATTATATAATTTTTTTATGGTATAAAAGCTTGTCGCGAGCAATCTCCTTTACACAGGAAAATCTCGCAATAAGCTTTTATATCATAAGAAAAATTATATAATGTAACAAAATGATGGGTTTGATTTACTTCAAAGTTTATTTTCTACTTTTTAGAGCATTCAAATAAAAGCTTTCTTTATATAATTTTAGCCTTTAACTTCAAAATATAGGGTTCTCACTTCACATATATATTTGTCCATATGTATATATGGATGGATGTGTGCACGTCAGCTGTATGTACAAAGTATTTAAAAATGAAGTGCTTTAAGTCTGTTGTACAATGTGGGGCTAACAGATGAAGATTTCGATAATAATATTTTTCCTCAGACGTCAAAAAAATATGACATTTACGAGTTTTTTCAACTTAATCTTTCATTTCTCTGACACTTCGTCTGACAGGCTCACTTAGTCTCTAATAAAGTCCCTATAAACTAGAGTGTGGCCACTCGGCCCCCACTCCATCCAAATGGATACATATTGGCGGCTATGGTTTGTATGTGCGCGTGTGCATGAGTATGTTTACAACGTATCGTAAGTGTAAAAAGCAGGTTACAATATTTGTTTTGACAAAACGGAAAAATATATATAAGTAATAACGTTACCATTAATTGTTTCGTAACCAAATCAGTCATAACAGACTATTATTTTAATTTTAACCTAATAGATTGAGTCTAATGACACTATGCTCGTCAAAACAAAAGCAACTCCTATTGGCGCCGCCATTATGCATCCACTTTTCATACGGACCAATCAGTACCTCCCACTCGAGTGGCCAGTCTCTAGTTTATAGGGACTCTAGTCTCTTATTGCTGCTAACGAACTCTGTAGCTGTAAAATGTAGCTAAATTTAAGCCAATTTCACGGACACCACATGACATCCTTTGAACTTTCACATTCACACTCTGTAACTTCTTTATTTATGCGAATTTAGATATTCTGCAAAAAGTGACTTATATATACATATTTCCTCTTTCAATAAAGTCTACTAACAATAAACTTTATTTATTATAAAGTTCCGAAAAGAGCAGTTTAATGGTGACGTACATTGTTTGCATGAAATTAATTTCCATTTTATTTACCTGGGGTATCAAATCGCTTTTAATTAAATTCTAGCAACCTGTAAACAAAAAGTAGTTAAGTACTTACCTTTAAATGCAGAACCCCGTTTTACACCAAAAATTTCAATGTTTATTGTGCCATAAATAAAAAATAATGCCATCTAGTGACGAGAATCCCCCCCTTAATAAATCATGCTTACAAAAACCATTTTTTCCAATGGCGCTATTAACAAGAACTCCAACGCGCAGTCTCAATGCGTCCGCGGGTTTCGCAAGTCATCCGACTAAACGTGTAAAAAGCTAATTGTTCCATCGACTTCTTCGTAACAGTACTTAGCTGCTAACAACGCGAAAATTCAAAGTGTAAGTGCAACAACTCCTAGATAAAAAATTTAATTTAAACAAAGCTGCGTAAATTCAGCCATCAATTCGTTTTAGTTTTTATTTTTCAAGTGTTAATTAAAATTTCTTTTTACTTTAAATCATTTATTCGTATTTGACACAAATTATTTATAAAATAAAGACTTACTTCTTGTATTATACAACTTGTTTCAGTTTCGATTACCCAACGTATTGAAAACGTCCTAAAACACTTACTGGGTAGTTAGCTTTGCTTAATTTTTGACATATTAAGTATATGTAATCTTCTCAAGACAATTTAATATCTACATAGGTTCCTAAATAGCTTTACTACTTTGAATGTAATATTCTTGTTGAAACAAAAATACTTCACTGGCATCTAGTAATTTTTTGGAGATCTTCGGCACTAGAAGCCGAAACTACTATTTTGTACCTTCGGCAAAGTGAACAAGAGTGCCATGTAAAACATGATGAGGCGTATCATTAATATATAATAAAAGCAGTTGCGGTCTTAAAAGGAATCCCTGTGGGACTCCTAAGTCAGTATTTTATATATCAGAATTTTGGTGGTTAAAATGTACATAAAATTATCTATCAGATACGAAAGAAACAGATCCTTTCCCTGTATTTTCTAGTCGACGGTGTAAATATGTGTATTTCGTGCGTGAGGGCATTGACCAACCAAAAATCTAACTTGTGTTATATGGAAGCAAGGCATCATAACTTAAGAATTAAAGGTCTCCAATTCGAAACTTGAACTTGGGGCCATTAGAGTTCAATTTAGGTCCCAGATCATTGTATATTGTGGGACCATATCGAATTTTTAAAATATAAATCTCAAACTATCACCGCATATTCGTATTCGGGAAGATACTTTGCCTGTGGATCCTCAGACCTTGGTCCTGTGTTGCACTGTTGAATTTTCTGATTCGGAAACCTGATTGTTCAATTCAGCTCTCTAAATGAGATGGTGCTTTTTTACAGATAATAGACGTTTCCCAGAACTGAATATTTTGGTTAGACAGTAATAACCAAATTAAAATTTTGTTGAATCGTTACAACATTAATGCATTTGCATTTATTGTTTAATCGCCATCGTTGTTAGTTCTCGACTACCATGTTCTATAATAATTAACATTGGTAATATCAAATACGTACAGATATTTGTTTAATTAAATTAAACAAAATATGGTTAAATTAATAAATTTTGCATAACATATATTAATTATTTATCTAACTAATCGATTTCGTCAGTACTTAAATCCATTGGCTTAACAATATACAATTGGGTTGACAAGCCCGTTGTTTGTTTATATTCACATAAAATTATAATTATGCCAAACAGATCTGTTTACCATAACTATATTACCATAAATTAATACTTTATAAATATGTAATTGTTAGTAGGCTGATGTGACATATTTCAAAAATAAATTTATATTGTAACAAAATATTGATTTGTAAAAAATATAATGATCCTTTACAAATGACAATAATAATATTTATATTTTATAATATAATAAAAATGTCGTTATAGTTATTTAAATTGATATGATACGGTATAATGGGCAGAGTATTCTTTCCTATTATTTGGGTTTTCTACCACATACATTCTTCGAAGAATGCTACAAATAACTTTCAGACAATATAATGGGCAGAGATTTTCAACTTTTATTTAGAATAGTATAAAAACGCAGACACATGATGGTATTGAAGTAATTTCTTCCGGATCTTGCCGTGGTCGTCAAACTTGACTTGACGTTTCGCTGACCATCCTCTCAGCGTCTTTAGAATCCTTCTGAAGAAGCTGACAGGCTGGTTAGCAAAACGTCAAGTCAAGTACGACGACCACGACAAGACCAGGAAGAAACTAGTTAATTAGATAACGGCCGTGAAAACCTGCATTCTACTACATGATGGTATTGTGAACGATCCATGCTTTAGGTCTCTGAGGGACGTTTTATTACTCTTTCTAAATGGGTGATAGAATGTTCATTCACCTGAAGGGTTCGACTTAGTCAGACGTAAAATACAAAATTTATACTTACTTTCGATTTTTTCTTAACTGCTTGCACCAAATGGTATCAATTGGAACGTCGCTGCACAATCTTATATCTAACACTCCAAATTTAACACCTCTTAATTAATCTGAAAGGGAATGTTGTTAGTATTGACTCAGTAAGACACAATGAATGTGGATAGGATTCAGGTAAAGTTATACATTGGTCCTTTCAAAAAATTTTCTTTGTTACAATTTATGTATATTGTGATAAGTATTTTTATCTAGTTCGGGTTTATTTTCGTAATTAATATATTTGTAATTATGTTTATTACTTTTGTGTAGGTTCCGGTATATTTCCTTTCATATAAAATATTCCTTTTTAATAGCAGTCGAGACATCTATAGGTTTTATGTACATCTGCTTATAGCAGTTAATTTAAAAATCCGTTTATCAGAAAAAAAAAATGAGAAAAGAACTTATCGATACGGACGGCCTAGATTGTTCGATCGGCAAGTTATATCGATGTGTATATACTGGGTGTTGTCTTGATATATGGTATAGTTAGGGGAGTAACTGGTTGTTTTCTTGGAACCGGGGAGAGTTCTGGGAGAGGCCAAACCTAGGTGATGGTAACCTGTCATCGTGAGGAGGCGAACGAGGAGAAAAAAAATAGGATAAGTACCACATAGTGGATGTGCTCAATACCAACTATTTCGAACATCAACTGCAAAAAGTACTTATTTAGATCACCTCTTTCGCCCCTTTATTTTTAGTGATCATCTATTTTCCTTTAACCAGATATTATTTATTAACGGATAAGTTCCCTTCCTAAAGTATCGCTGAATAAAATTGCCTTTATTTTTACTATACATTTTAAAAAGTTATGTAACGACCGTTCCGATAAAGATCACTTTGATTTTATTCATCTGTTAAATTGGTGAGATCTTTATCAAAGGGTCGTACTCTCGAGAGTATAGGTCACTGCTAAATACTGTGAAACATTTAGGTACTAGAGATACACGAGACCCATTTCCTCCCCTTAGTCTAGTCATTTATTCTAATTGGTATCAACGGGGTATACTTATATATAGTTTTTTTTCTTATTAAACCCTTATTGAGCATTAAATATTTTGTTTCATTTATTCAGTAAACTTGCCTATAATTTAGTGATTTTATTAAGAGTTGTTCGGAGTGTATTAGTCATCCATGCTTCCAATTTTAATTGTAAATGACTTCACGTCAATAAAATGACGCAGCCGAATGTACGGTGTGCTTGGAAAGAGAGAGATAGAGATGTAATAGAATATGACATTTGATAAATTTATTATACCTAATCTTTAAATTTCTCGGTACACTTGAGGACATTAAGGCTAATTTTATTTTAGTTCTACAAAAGGGAAAATGTTTATTTTAATAATACCTATGTGGGATGATAAGAATTATTTTTTCAAATCGAGAATAGAAGAAAAAGAAATATTTTTTTATATATACTTTTTTTTCTCTCATCATCCCACATTGTAACATGTTTTTAATGTCTTTTAGTGAAAGCCGTTTTTTTAAAATAATGATTTATATGAGAGTAAATTGAACCGTCTTTCTGGCTTATATCCGGAGTGCTCTTAACTAAGAAAGGGATATGTAGGCATTTAAAAATCATTTGGAGCCCTTAATATATTTGAGTACCTATTAATATAATTACAAATACTACCACAATCGAACCACCCGGTCTCCACTGAATTTGTTTTAGTCGGTGCATGCCCTTACTGTTACCACCGCAAATAGAAAAAAATTACGTAACAATTGGTATAAGGTTAACAAGAGTATCGGTCCATACCACACATGGTGAGGATTAAGACGGTTCGTACAATGTAGTGTCCAACCACCAACGAATGGTTAACGTTAAAACAATCGACTCACACCAAAAAGATTCAACTGAAAATTCGATGTTTGCAACTTTATGGGCTTTTAGCTTTTGGTGCAGTTCAAAAAAAAATTGCCTCGGTTTGCAATCACGCCTCAAGAACTTTCATGATACTTCCAAAATACCTTCCCCATAACATTTCTAGGTGTCGCACACGGTTCACACAAGATATTTACGGATATTATGTCAATTTAAAAATAAATAAAAATGAGCCATTTTGTATTAAAATTATACAATGAATGCGAAAGATGTAACGAAATTACCTTCAAACTAATCGTTAATTCTTACTTTTTGTTACAGATTCGTAATTGGGCAATACGTCACCGTTCACGGCGATGTAATAAGTCACGTTAACATAAGCCACGTGATGGTGGAAGATGGTGGAGAGTACACGTGCACCGCTGAGAACAGAGCCGGGAAAAGCTCACATTCTGCTAGGCTCAATATCTACGGTAAGTTTAATGTTACGAGTTAGAGTCATGTAAGATCATCAATTATTTATACTTGCCATATATTTTTACTATTTTGTTCTGTTGTGTGCTTTAATATCATTGCCGATATTACAATCTCTAACATTATGAGAATGTAAAGCAAAAACGGCTATACGATAGAAACTAAAGACACAATATTGCTTTTTCCGTCTTGAAATTAAATTCTTACATTAGACAGTAGCTGATAGAGTACAAGTACTAAATAAAGTTTTAACACGAATTGTCACTAATCACGGATTTATTTAACACTAATTTAATTTACAATAATTAGTCTTTATAGTTACACACTAATTACTATGTTCAACCATTTAACTTAACTCGCTTTTGTCAATACTAGTTTGTCCTTTCTCTTGACCAGATAACATCACAATCTTAACAACTAGAACTGCCCTGATGCGTTGGTACCGCTTCTTATATACTTCATGGTGCTTATCATCAATCCATTTCGTTCTAGTTCGTACTGTAGACGATTCTACACATCTCTAGAGCATCTATGGTAGGAAGCTAATTGCGCCATCTCTGGGCCGACTGGCAAACTAGCATTATATTGCCAGCTTCTCTTACTAAGGGACTAAACCTTTTTTCGTAAGAAAGCGTGCACATAAAAATTTTACTTTTCTAAATGATATGTCTGAAATTAAATATTTTCTCATAAAATACTCAGAAAACTTGAGCTACGATGTAGCAATTACTTATTATTATTAGCCGTTACTCGAGTCCGAGTATAAAAATGTTACAGTCGATAAATTGTGTACAATAAAAAACAAGTAAAAGGTGTAGTCTATTGTAATTCCCATTCATCTACGGTGCACACGACTATGGCTATAGAGGCCAATTCGGGAGAGCACATGTCGACCGCAGTCAGGACAAACATAGACCTGGTTAGGTCTTGGATTCGGCCTTCTTGCAGCAACATTTCCTTGATAGCTGGCCACAACCCCTCGCCATTCGGTTCTGTCCGCTGCAAGTTGTTCCCATTGCTCGTCTGCAATACCGCAGGATTTTAGATTTTCATGGAGAGCGTCTTTGAACCTCTTTCGTTGACCGCCACGCCTTCTTCTACCGCTTAGCAATTCACCATAAAGTGTACATTTAGGAAGGCGGTTATCATGCATACGATGAACGTGACCTGCCCATCTTAGGCGTGCTCTTGAAATAAGCACCTCAATTGGAAGGCTGTTTGCTCTCCTGAGTACTTCCACGTTTGATATGTGATGGAACCAACGGATTTTCATCATACTTCTGAGGTGTCTTTGCTGAAAACGTTCTAATTCTTTCACATGACGACGATAAGTGACCCAGCTTTAACATCCATATAGCAGTGTTGGAATGACAACTGCTCTGTAGACAGCCATTTTCGTTGACAAAGCAAGGTCGTGGTTGTCAAATACTCTCTCTCTAAGTCCCCAGAGTGCTCTAGATGCAGCGTTGATTCTATTGTGAATCTCGCTGTCCATGTTTGCTTTGTCATTAACAACGTTGCCTAAGTAATTGAACTGATCCACCACTTCAAGAGAATTTCCGTTAAGTGTAATATCTATTTGGTTCACTTTATGAGGAGTTGACATAATCTTAGTCTTTCCAATGTTGATTTTAAGTCCCAAGGAATCATAGCTCTGGGCATACACATCTAAAAGTTTCTTGAAGCTCTTCCGGCGTAGAGGCTAAAAGTGCACAGTCATCCGCATACTGGAGATCACAAATGAATCGTGTGCGTGTCTTCGTGAAAGCTCTAAAGCGCCCTATGTTAAAGAGACCGCCATCAAAACGGTATCTGAGACCTATTCCTCTGACTGTCAGTTTGTTGTCAACAATAATTGTTAGAGCAGTGGTAAACAAATTAAAGAGTAGGGGTGCCAGGACACATCCCTGCCTAACTCCAGTGAGGGTTTGGAAAGGTTCGGTTGCCTCATCATTATACATAACCTGGGCGTTGTTGTTTGTATGTAGACTGCAACATACTTCCACAAATTTTCTAGGGATACCTAAGCGGAACATAATTTTCCAGAGCACTTCCCTGTCCACCGAGTCAAACGCCTTGGTTAAATCAATGAAGGCCATGTGAATTTCTCCTTGATGTTCGAGTGCTTTTTCTTGAAGCTGTTTAAGTGTGAAGATTAAATCCGATGTGCCTTGGTTTGGTCTAAAGCCACTCTGTGTTTCAGGAAGTAACTTTTCCATAACAGGCGTTAGCCTATTTGCCATCACTTTAGTGAGTATCTTCCCTCCAACAACCAGGAGAGCTATACCCCTGTAATTTCCACAGTCCGCAGCGCTCCCTTTGTTTTTGAAGAGGTTGATTAAAAGTGTATCACGAAACTCCTGCGGAGCTTGACCACTTTCCCACACGACATCAAACAGTTTTTTGAGGTAGGGTATGAGCTCTGACGACACAGCTTTAAAGATCTCAGCTGGGAGTGAGTCGGCGCCGGGAGATTTGTTATTTTTTAGCTGCCCAATGGCGGTTAAGATCTCTTCCGCTGTTAGTGGTTTATCTAAGTCTTCGAAGGTGTCATATTGAGGGATAAGATTTATAATATCGTGATCGGCTTGACTTTGCTGGTTAAGAATGTTAGAGTAGTGTTCTTTCCATCGGGCTCTTATTTCCTGGTCTTCTTTGAGGAGATTTCCATTTAAATCTTTAATAGGGCACATATTTTTCCGACTGGGTCCGTACACTGCTTTTACTCCTTGAAAGAAATTCCTGTAGTCGTGTGAATCGGCGTACCTTTGAATTTCTCTGGCCTTGCTTGCCCACCACTCGTTCTTTATTCTTCTGATTTCGCGTTGCGTTTCATACTTAGATTGGGTAAAAGCTTCTGCTTTTGATGAGTCATTGGGGTGGTTGATAGCGTTTTGGTAGCAATTACTAATATTAGACCAAGAGGTGAATTGGTGATATTGGGAACTAACCTAAAATATCCGTGTTCTGGAAATTTGCGGCTGGCAGAGGATTAGTAACTCGTCACTCCATTCTATGGTACGGGCCACTTATGACGTACGTAAACAAAAAGGAGATGGAAACTTTGTACTTTATTTGCAATTCCTGACGAACCAACGGTTTTATGTTAAGTTATTATTCATTTGTTGGTATCAATGTTTCATAATGATATCTTATAACAAACGCTCCCTGACGAATCGTACAGAGTGGCTACTTGGGACAAAAGTTTCGAATTTTGAAGGCCAATGAAACGAGTTACAAAAATTGAAATTATTCCGATTCGTAAAATTCAAAACAGCTCGTTCTCTTTTTTAAACTGGCACTGTTATTATAAAAAAAATTAAAATACTTTTGGGAATATTTTGTTATTCATTAACTTTGCTATAACTTACCGTATTCAAATTTTTATTACGACCTTCGGGGCCACCATCAACTTTATTTTTTTAAATTCGAACCTGTCTTTTTTATTTAAGATTTTTACCTACGATCACTACTATAAATGGTAAATAACACACTACCTGCCATCTATGTAAGGTAAATTTTACATGTAAACAAAACGCACTGTATACAAATCACACGGTAAACAAAACGCACGGAACACAGAAATTCAACAATATTATTCAACAAATATTATGTCAGTTTTGACAGCGTTTGAAAATTATATTATACAAGCCACCTATAATTGCCTGTGCGCTTTGTTTACCATGCGATTTGTTTACAATACGTTTTGTTTACAATATGTAATAGTTGCCTTTTAATTTTAATAAATATGATCGTTAGCTACGCTACGCGGCGTCGTGCGTAACTTTTCCATTCGTACGTAATATGCTTCTTACAACATTCATTACGTAATATACTATTAAAGCATTTCAAATTATAAATTCAAGTATATGCTAGACTTGGCAGTTTTATTAAGTTTCGCCGGAAAAATAATCATCATTCACTGATTACCTTTTCGTCCTTCACAGAAACAGTTTTAAGCAATAAAAGGTGTGCCTCATCAGTTTATTTTATGACCAGTTCAATGTATTAACTAGCATGGTAAATCCAGTTCTTCTGTTAACTCAATATTATTTAGCTTTTTTATCTAGGGTGCCTTAAAAACAATCGACTAGTAAGTTGGCTGCCTCGCTTACCGAGTTTAAATGCTTAGATTATTTTGCGTAGGGTTTTACAAATAACAAAACATACAACAACGAGATTTCAGATCTCAATGAATTACTCAATAGAATTGTTGAAGCTCTCGACCAAATTACACTAAAGCTACTAAACATACATAAAGGAACGCGACACCGTTCAGAGGAATTAATATAAAAACATAATAGTGAATATGGTACAAATCTCCTAGATTTCCAGACTGAGTTTGGTTGAAGGTGGGAAAGCTATGGTACTGTAGTTCAGGCCCCCTAATTGTCTCGTAGAGCATCTAATCTAGATATCTTTGGCAATTTATTCTTGCAAGATGGTCTGATTCAAAGGAAATTTATGTGTAAAGACTGTAGAATAGTTTCTAACCAACTTGATTCGTATAAGTAATACAAAATCGAAAGCTTAAACGCCTTAGCAAACCCAGAAAAATATTATTAAACCATGCGGCTTGGATTCGATTTTAATTTTAAATCGATACAAATCGCCTTTAAAATATGGTAATAATCGCAAACATAAATGCAAAATTACATAAAAGTAAACGTAAATGCTAAAAGACTCCTAAGTGCTGCCAAAAAAACTGCTAGTAAGACTGATTAAAGACTGCTAAGTACAAAAGTCCGCTTAATAAGTGAGACTGCTTAATACGTAAAAGTAAATGAGTAGATGCTGATCTGCAAACTATAAATTGCCAAAAATAAGACAGAAAAGAATATTTTATAACCATGTGGTAACATGTAGTATTATAATTATTGAATTTTAAAAATTTGAATTTAATTTATTTAAAAAAATGAAATATGTGTTCTGAGAAATCGTGCCATTGTTGCTATTGACGGAATTCTGTGTTTTGCCATTCAGCCGTTAACTGCGTCAAACAAATATAAATGTTTTGTAGTAGAGATATTCTGAATACACACGCACAGAGCTACATAGCAGCTAACATTTACCGAGTAGATTGAGTGCGCGCCGGACGTGGTCACCATTTGTAAATAAATATATCGCGGCGTATTAGAAAATGACTCTGCCGTCACCAAAAACGGGACGATAGATCGGATGATGATCTGGCAAATTGTGGTAGTAGGTCTTTGTCCCCGAGCCCTCATAGGTGATCCTAACCTCACAAATGCAAAATGGTATAATTCCAGAGCGATTGGAGATATAACAGTAATAATAATCATAATAATCGGCCTATAATAATAATAATGGAGCTTCGAGATTAATAATTTGAAGTATAAAATCATGTCCCCGGGTTTGAAACATGTCCGACTGAAGGCCGGTCGCCTGACGTGTGTATACCCCGGTACGCCTGTCAGTTGAGACTGTTCAGGCAACCGGATAAAAATCAAAAATACATTTATCCATCCGGCAAAACTGATGAGGGTGCAGGCGTACCTGAAAATGTGTGTGGCACGGCTCAACGTCGGGCCGTCAGGCTATCAGTTTTAGTCAAATTCCCGTTCAGTTACCGCGAACGATTTATTTGAGAGGAATCTGTACGATTCCCATGAACGTGTGGAGGGTTGGAAGTCCATCCGGCGACCGGCCTTCAGTAGGACTGTTCAGTCTCAACTGATAGGCCTACTGGATCGTGTGTAGCCGCCTTAGCAGGTAAATGAAAAAGTTTCAGAGGTAAAGAAAATAACTATAGTAAAATAACATAGTAAACAAAGGATAAAAATGAAATATAAATGAATGTAAATGTTTTGCAGGCTTGGCATAGACAATTGGTTCTGAAGTGCTGTAACAGAGATACATAATAGTAATTTTTTAATGACAGGCATATTTTTGTAATAGTGAAATATGAAATATAACAATAAAACTGCAGTTTTTCTGATTGCCTAGCCAAGGACTAACAAGCAGGTGTGAATATATTCCCTGCCAGAGAAATATAGTGATGGAGTAGTTAATTAGAGACTAACAGGTTAAAAAATAAATTGGAATCTTTATGTTATTATGCTATGAAATAATAGCATACATAAATTTTCCTTTGAAAAGTTGTTATGTGTCTACTAGTCAAATAAAAACTATAACTTAACTTAATCTGTGTTTCTGTCTGCAATTTTTTGCAAAATAATGAAAAATACGAAATGTTAGCTGCAAGTTGAAACTATCAGAACATAAAGAATTATATATTTAACGAAGGTCATATGAAAAACAGGATATTGTTGACAATCCATGAAAAATTATTTAAAACTATTCTATATCTTCAAAATTGTATATTCTAAATTAAACTGATGATAATTCAAGTCGTTGATATTTAAAACAAATTATAGTCACATACATCAATGTAGTCACAGTGTATTCTGAAGTTATGTTGTTTACTAAACACAAACATTCTCAGCACGTACTGTGGCCAGAGAGTCACGTCACAGAACCCACAAATTAAACTCACAAGATTGTACCGTCTGTAAACTATTATTATCGTAATTAATTGTGTGCAAGTAATTAATTTGACACAGGGAATTCTAATGGAACAAAGCCGTTTCCACTGGGCTGCTCTCATAATTTCTTAGAAACCTGGAAGTAATACGGAGTTTTGTATCATGAATTTCAACGATGAAAGCATAACATGTATTTGAATAATATATCCTATATTACTTTTTAACTTGATCATGGAAGAAAATAATTGGATAAAATAGGACAAAAAAAAGTCTATAATTATTTATTCATTTATTTTTTGTAATTTTTTTTTCATCGTCATATTAACTCCCTGGCGGAGTTTAGTTATAGTTATTTCACCACTCAATCAGCACACATACCATTCCCTGCGATAATGCCAATCCATCCCATAATCAGTACTCGAATCCGGAAGACCAATACGTAAGCGTGGAACCACTGACTCGGTTTATTAATATTTTGTCCAACAGAACATGCAGTTACTTGACAGGTTACAAGTAATTACCTACAAATATATGACAAGGAATGTAGAAACAAGAATGTAGCAGAGATTGTAACAATGATAAAATTAAAACCTAAGAACTCAAGCCGATTGCACCAATATTTTTCATATACCTAACCTCTACATGATGATTGTCATTTTACTTTAAATAAGAAATGTGATAGTCGCCATTGTTGCTGCCGCCAGGACTTTCTATGATCGTCTCTCCCACAAGACGCATAGTCCGTTTAGCGAGGTCTTGAACATCGAAAAATCTTTTGCAATACATCCCCCCGATGTTTTCTAGGGTGAAAAAACGATGGTTCTGAAACTCTTGCGAACTACCCCTATAAAAGAAAAACCACCCCAATTTCCGGCTTCTCGGTCTTGGACCTGCAAGGGCTCGTCGGATAATAATAATAAATTCAGTTAATTTACACTAGAATATCCCGGATCGACCCCAGGGGTTGAAGCTACCCCCTCCCGTAATAATAATATTCCCAAAAAATAAAAAATACGGACTCCATGTAAAAACCACCCCCTCTTCAGTGATGTCGGTCCTAGGCATACGGGGATTCACCGGATCGGGGTTCTATGGGAATATCAGGGAGCATGCAGTGTAGCTGTAAGAATCAAAGAGTAGATTAGTATACTATTGTAATTACGTAATACGAATATCATTAAATAATTTATCCAACAGAAATCACCGGGTATTGAAGTAGCCATTGGTAGCTTATTCCATTTCAGTTTAAAAACCCGATCGAACAAACCCGCGATAGCATAGGAGATGGGGTGATTTTTATACGTTGAGGGTAGTTACAAAAGAGTAGAGTGAAAAAACGACCATCGTGATTCCCGTTCTCGAAAATCTGTGGGAAGCCCGTTACGAGCCCGTTTTTCCGTTTCTCGAGGGATTTTGATGTTGCGAGCAGGGTAGTCTCAACCCTTGACGGTTGCTTAGGTCAACTGCGGTTTAGTAATGGTTAGTTTCCCTGATATTCCCATCCCACGAATCCCCGCATGCCTAGGATCGACAACATGGAAGAGGGGATGGTTTTTATGCGTTAGGGGTAGTTGCGAAAGGGTGGGTTGAAAAACAACACTACCATCGTAATCCCTGCCCTCGAAAACCCATAAGAAACCTTGTCGAGTCCGGATTTTTCTATTCATTTGGGGATATTGTTATTGGGCGGGGGTAGGTTCAACCCTCTAAAATGGGTCCGCGGTATTCTGGTGTAAATTAACTGAATTTATTATCATTTCCCCAAAAAAAAACGATCCAACGAGCCCTTGCAAGCCCAAGACCGAGAAGCCGGAAATTGGGATGGCTTTTCATTGATAGGTGTAGTACGTAAAGGTTTCAGAGCTGGAAACTATCACCATCCTTTTCATGACCCTCAACAAGGGGAGGGGGGGATTTATTGTATTGTAAAAGATTCTACAAACTTTTGATATTTTGGTCTTTCTGGAACCTCGTTAAATGGATTAGCAAGTCAAAATGGCCACAGCAACAATTTATGGAATAATCACAACTTTTCCGCTACTTTAAAGTAACTAGATTATTTGGTACTTTGTACCATATGTCATTTTGAAATTGCATAGTTGTAGTATGCGTCATTATCTGCATTGTTTATCTTGGACTATTCTGCATAAGCCAATTTAAACTGCAAGCGTATAATTATTCTTTATTCTTCGCAACGCAATAAAACATTGATTTGTCTTTCTCCATACCGATACACTAAGAATATTTAATGCGTTGTAGTTTCTCCAGAATACTGAACCAGTGGATTAAATTAAATACACCCTGTGGGCTGGTCGAGGTGAGGACTCAGTAGTCCCGCTGAGGCACAGCACACTTTATTGTCGTGGGATTGGACGCGAGAAATAAAACAACCATAGCAATTTGTCATGTAGAGAAATATTTTTCATTCTTATCCGTTCCAGCATAATGATGTGTTGGACGAATTTTGCGAATTATCTTTAATAGGCCACTTATTATTTGTGTGATAAATTTTGTATAGTTTATATATAGTTTGTTATATTTTGTGGGGAAGTACCTGAAGTAATCATAAACGTGCGTTATTTAGTGCGCTTCTGTTTAATCCATTTGATTTTCATTGTTGCTTCGATCAACAATGTATTTTGTTTGGGAAAATGGCAAAAAGTAAAATATCGTTTTTGATTTTATTTTGTTTAATTTCTCAGCGTACAGTAGGTATTGCTATCAATCCTGGAAACACCCCGGATTGGACTAAGATTATGCTTGTTACCAGCAGCGTGACCAACAGCATTTGGTACAAATATATAGGTTGGGAAGTATAGACGATTGTGAAAGGCGTTACCGCATTGTGTCATGATATGGAATATCGTTTTCCTTTTTTACCTTTTTGCTACTACTAAAGTTTTTCTTGTAAGTCTTCTGTTTCCTCCGTTTCTGATTTTATTGCATAACTTCCGCGTGTACACTAATATACAAACCGCTGGAAGATCTGAACCGACACGGATTTCCTTGTGAACACAAGGGATACTCCGGTGATAAAAAAATAATTATAATTAAAATTATTATAATTTAACGGTTTTTAATGAAAAAGTAAAGATATCTCTGGAAATATCTATTTTAGGTATAGGATATTATTCACAAAAATCGTAGAGAATTAACGTGCCAATTCAAAAATACAATAATATACAGAGTGTTCTATTTGAAAAATTTGAGAAAATTCACTTCGAAATGTCCTGAATTAGCGCTAGTATAAAATACACATCCTATATAGGGTGTTATATTTAAAAAAAAATGACCTCGAAGATGCTCCGCTGTAGCTAGTCACCCTGTATATTTCAAAATATTCTTAAAATAATTTTTCAAAATCTTCTAATAAGGCCCATATTGGACTTTGACGCACTATTGGGACACCCTGTATATACATGCATATATGTAGGTATATATATATATATATATATTTAAATTTATAGTATTATGGACAATATATCGGTCGCATGATATAAGCCACTTTTTTAGAACCAATCCTATCGGTATGGACTGGCTAATAAAATAAGTGACAAAAAAATGTTAACTTGATTTCTACTGCAAGAATTAATATAAAATAAAGCACTTGCCGAGAGAAATATTTCTAAATTTTAAATTGTTAAACGAAGTAAATTCACATAGAGTAATTAGAGAAAATTAATGTAATGGATCACGCTTTTTCATTATATTTTTCATTTCCTTTTCCGGATTTCTATAAATCGTTGTATTTCCCCCAGGAATGCCATATATCAGACTGATTCCCAAAGTGACGGCAGTCGCCGGAGAAACACTGCAGTTGAAGTGTCCTGTGGCTGGTTACCCCATAGAGGAAATCCACTGGGAACGTGGAGGAAGAGAATTACCCGACGATCTTAGACAGAAGGTATTAGCTGATGGCACCCTTGTCATCAATCCTGTAGAGAAAAAAGCGGATTCAGGAGTATACACTTGCTGGGCTAGAAATAAACAAGGACATAGTGCTAGGCGAAGTGGAGAAGTTAATGTTATAGGTTAGTTCTATGTTACTTTTTTCAATTTTTCAATTATAATTAATTCAAAAGGAATCTAAATTAATTTGGTCGTCCTATGAATGAATGAGTGGAAAAATAATATTTCTATAAAGAACTGTAGCATTAATTTCAACATAAAATTTAATTTAGATTCTTAGTGATCCCATATATTTTTTCAAACTATGAAAACTATATAAAAAATTAACGTATCTAGTACTATATTTAGTATCATAATGAATTGATTTTTATTTATTTTTATAAAAATAATACGTAAAATACAATTAATATAATTCCTGTGTCTTGAAAAGCACAATTTCTTCTCTTTCTTAATGCCCTCTACAATAATATGCTGGGAAACTTTAATAAGAGAATGTTAAGAGATGAAAGATATTTATACTGTATGATATTATTAATGTTTTACCAATGCGATTAATTTATTGAAAAATATGATATTGAATTTTTCAGCACAAATATAACAGAAATTAAAAGACGTTTAAATACTTCCTTTATACAGTGCTAGTCTAGCTCAGTCTTCTAGCTTCTTTATGTACAGTCTTCGTACCGAAGTCTGATAATCATCATGGCAATTTTGATTTTTCCTGTTGTTACTTTGAAAAGTGCGCACCAAGATCATCTTTCGCAAATATTCGCCTTGATACGAGTATAATTAATCTTTTCCATCAATATTTAGTTGGTGTAAGCATCAGTGTAATCAATCATTGTGCCTAGGTACATGAATTTCTCAACTCGTACGTCAGAGAAATTTTAATTGTTTTATCCTCAATAATTTTAATGTTATTAACTTTTTTATTTATCACCTAGATAAGATATATCAAGTTTTTATGTTTATCATTTGTTTCTCACCGAACCGAATCTGCCCAGTCTAGCTTTTCATTCACTATAACGCGAAGCACCATAGTTACTTTGCCGGCTGTGGGTTGGGTACGGGGAGGATTTTAACGTATAACTTACACTAAATAAAGTAGTTTTAGACTTTCATTCATAACAGTGAAATTTTCATTGCTTTGGCGGATTTCTTGGGACTTAGGTACTAGGGATTCTGAGGTATATTAAGATATATTTACAATAAATCAAATAATTAATAAAGAGGTGGTTTGATATTCAAGTAAGCAAAAAACAGGACAGGATCAAATTTTCTAATTTTTAAGCAAAATCTCTACCACAGTTATTGAATAGCTTTCGTAAAATTGACGGAAAGTAAGCTGTGATATGTATGAGCAAAAATGAAAGCAAATGGCAGGTATGACAAGCAAAGCAAAACGGTGGCTCAACACCTGCAAATTTGAGTAATTTAGGACCAATTTTATGACAGACAGATAATTATCCAAAGTTTAGAACTTCTAACAAAAATAAATTAGCTACGGAAAGGTAGATTTTAGAACTTAACATTGCAAACCTGGTTATTGAATATTTAGTTATTAAACAATGCGGTACGGCTCAATTGGATTGTCCCACTTAAAGGCAGCGTCCCCAGAGGGATTATTCGCGACAATATGTCCCCCCGAATTTTAAAATACCAACCCTGATCGGTTATTTGAAAGTTACAAAAAGTTGCTGAAGGTGGAAATTATCAAAATATAACAAAGACAAATTAAATTACTCAAATAAATATAAAAAATAGTCCAAAATTACCACAAAGATAAATGTAAATTTGAAATAGCGAGTTCTTACGAAACGATCCACTGTTCAATTCGGGCGCTAAAACCAAAGAGAGCTTTAATAGCAGGAAGATTCAGGGTATCACCGGGCTGTCCCAACCTGTCTAGCGCAGATTGAGCGGCCACATAATATGAACCAAGCAGTTATCAGTCGGCAGCGGAGGGGAATGTTTATAATCGGTAGCGTCAATTAATATAAATAATAATTTCTTGACAATTTAGATGGTTGGGATCGCTTGCAAATAAATTAATTACTTTGATTCGGAAAAAGTTTTAATTTAATGCCCAAATTTTAACAATTATAACTGAAAATCAAATGAATATTCTTGAAGCCGGTTTATGTTGATAATTTCGAGCGTTAAGTAATTTAAACAAATAGTTTTCGCTGCTCAATCTATTTGGAATCGGTTTGAAATTAAAACCCGGTTACTGAAAAGAACCGAATTTAATCGTCCCTGGTTTATTAATTATTAATAGAAAGAGATAAAAATATATTACTTCAGACACAAAGTTAAACTGAAAATATATACCAAATTTCCCATTAGCTCCATTACAATCTGATAACATTTAAAAAACATATGCAAATGTTATAGATAGTTCAGTAACGACAAGTACAACAAATAAAAAACCTATAAAAATATACCAAATCTGAACCAAGAAATAAACAAAATGCAACGAAAACAAAACAAGATGTGAACAAAAATATAAACCCGACAAACCTAAATGTTAGAATACAAAGTATAAAGGAGACAAAAACTGGTAGTATAATTATAAAATGTCCAACCAGAGAAGAAATTGAGACACTCAAAACACAAGCAGAACGAAAACTAAAAGATAAATATGACATAGAACAAACAAAACTTAGAAAACCGAGAATAAAAATACCAGGATTTAAACAAGATTTAAGTGAAGAAGAAATAGAGACCTCGATCAGATCCCAAAACCAGTTTATAGAAGAAAATGAGCATCTAAAAATTACATATATTAATAAAAGAACCTCAACTATCTTTGCCGAATGCGCATCAAACCTATGCGCTAAATTTATACAAAATAGAAAAATATTCATAGGGTGGAAGAGATATCCTGTTTATGAAGATCTAAGCATACCGAGATGCAACAACTGTCAAGGGTATTACCATAAAAGATCTAACTGCGAGAACAAGAAAACATACCTATATTGTACAGGAAAACATGAAAAACAAGACTGCCCCAAAACAGCAACAAAATGTACCAATTGTGAGATAGCAAACATGAAACACAACACCAAATACGACATCAACCATACAGCAGACAACATAGAATGTCCAACTCATCAATATTTTCTGCAAATATTAAAATCAATAATTGACTACGGACAAATAACATAGTTAAGATGGCACACCAACAAGAAACAGAAATTCTAGACAAACTTGAGGAATATGAGAAAAAATGCGAGACAGCTGGAGCGGATGAACTAGTAGGTAAAATAAATACTAAAAATAAAATTTTAAATATATTACATGTAAATATGTAACTATGATGAATTTATTGTATTTTTAGAAACATATAACTTGCATTCACAAATATTACAAGTACTAAGTTGGAGAACTCGGGGGTAACAGTAACTAAAATCAATTTTGAAGTGCACAACATATCTTGCGGTATAACTACGCTATACAGGTCACCTAATGCTAACATACAGGCTTTCATCCAAGACATCAGTAACTTTCTTTAACAAATTCAGAACCAAAATATAGAAATGTTTATAGGTGACACAAATATCAACATATTAGACAATGAAGCACCTATGATGATTCACGTAAACAACTACTTGTCTACATTAACCCTCCACGAATATTCGCCTTATATCAACGAAGTCGCTGGATTAGAGAGCTTAACAAGCACTGATCATACATTTGTTTAAAAAAGTTGCAAGTAAGAGAATTTGAAAGCTTTATTATAAGCTACGATCTAACAGATCATTGCCCGATTATATTAAACATCACAAGTGAAGAAAGTAATTATGAGAATGAGTATGCTCAAAATACACATAAAAAAATTAATTATCAAAAACTAAATCAACTGATAGGGGAAAAAAACTGGATTAACATACTAAATATCAACGACCCGGAATTATCAACGAATATATTTGTAAACGAATTGCTGGAGACTATTGACAAAGCAACCACTAAAACAACTAATAAAATTTAAATAATAAAAAATTAGAGCCTTGGATAACACTAGGGATTGTTACATCAATAAAACAGAGGGACAAAATGGAAAAAAATCTACTAAAAGATTATAATTTAATTAAAGAAACAGAATATAAAACATACAGAAATAACTTAAATAAGATTATAAAAGATACGAAAAATAGATATTATTCAAATAAAATTAATGAAAATTATAAAAATCTTAATAAAAATTACGAACTTATATCTGAGACCACAAATGAAAACAAAAATAGCACGGATAACAATATACAAATTCTCAATGAAAATAAAAAACCATTTGACGATGATAGGCAAATGGGAAATTACTGTAAGAACTATATTTCAAGTATCGGTCAAGAAATGCAAAAAGACATTGCACAACCAACTGAACCATACAGACACACCTTTTTGTCTAATAGATCTATGTACTTAAGGCTGATTGAAAAAAGCGAGCTAATAAAACATATTAGTAGCCTAAAAACTAACAGCTTTCCATGCAAGGATGGAGTATCAGTGGAAACAATAAAACACATACATCAATACATTTTAACACCTTTACAACATATTATAAACATAACATTCAAAACTGGAATTGTACCTAGTTACTTCAAGGAATCAATAGTAGTCCCAATATATAAATCCGCAAATAAGAAAGAAATCAGCAATTATAGACTTATCGGCTTAATAAACAACCTAGCCAAAATAATTGAGAAATCCATAAGGAACGACTCATACATTTTTGTAGCAAAAGCAACATACTATCACCTAATCAATTCAGGTTCTCAGCAGGTACAAATACAAGTGACGCATATACGAGTTAACAAAAATGATTGCAAACTCTAAATAAAACCCAAGAATGCATTGCAAGGCATTTGACGCGGTCTCACATGATATATTACTTAATACACTAATCAACTATGGAATAAGAGCCACCGCATTAGATGTTTTCAAGTCATATTTATCAGATAGAGTACAATATGTTAGAATTAGAAACACACTAAGAAATCCTGAAAATATAAGTATTGGAGTACCGCAAGGTACAGTTCTTGATCCAATTCTTTTTAACTTATCTATAAATGCAGTAACAAATATTATCATTCAAGGTAAAATCATATCATACGCAAATGATACTGTACCTGTATTTCACGGACCAACATGGCAAGAAACCCAAGAGATAGTGCCAAAAGAGGTCAAGATAATTAAAAATTGTTTAGATACACTTAAATTGTCACTAAATGTTACAAAACTAAATATAAAGCCTTCTTCAACACAGCAGCAAACCGCCCAAATTTCAACGACATCAAAATTGAAAACTTAAAAGATGCCATTAAATAAACCACTCATATAAAATACTTAGGCATCATAAATAGATAATCATCTGAAATGGGATGAGGAAGTAATTTACTTAACTAAGAAACTTAGAGGTCCTATACATAAATTCTATCTACTAAGAGAAATTTTAGCGAGAAAATTACTTCAAAGCATTTATCAGGCTTTAGTTGAGTCATTACTAAGATATGGAATATTGGTCTGGGGAGGTATTTATAACAATACACTCGAAAAATTAAATGTAATTCAAAACACTATATTAAAGATAATAACGAAGGAAAGTAAATACTATTCAACTAATCTGTTATATAATGAAGAAGTACCTAATGTGAGAACACTGTATACAATATAGCATTTATACTTTTATTCGCAAAAATGAAAATCTAAAGGACTTTATACATAATGAACACGTTGACATTTTGGCCAAAGACGTCGCCATTAATGGTACTCTATTAGACCACAAACTGTGTCTGACGGATTGCTCCAATTTATATAAACTTCAATTAAGAAATAAGTGGATTCACAGGTGGGTATAATACGTTTTAAACAGCTCAACAATGTTTTGTAAAATACAGCCAACTATCCCGCTACAGTTTTGGCATGACAGTTTAAACATTCCACGAAAATATATTACCACAATTATTAGACTAAGATTTGATCATGCCTGCTTTCCCGCCCATTTGCATAAAATTGGTGTAGTCACATCGCAACTTTGTGATCTATGTGGTGTTATCGGCGATCTTGATCACCTTTTCTTCGCTTGCGATAAGTACAAGACATCTACAGATTCACTTATTAAAAATATCTGTTCATGCTTCAATATGATGGCTCCGTTCAACGTAGTTAGTTTACTTGCTATAAGTAGTAATAAAATCTATGAATTAATCATTGGTTTTTTGATAGATATTAATACCACACTATAGGTTAGCTTTGTTTTCCTCTTGTTTTAACCTTATGTTTTTACCTACTCTACCGTGGTCTTTTTTTTGTGATGTCAAACTCAATGTCCTGACAGACCCCTGGACGAGAAGCGTGTTTCCCTGTATTTTCCTTCGTTGCTCTTGTTCACTCTTTTTCTCCTTTTGTTTAGGTTAGATAATGTGTGACTGGCTGCATGGTCTCTGGCCCAAAACCAAAAAAAAAAACCTTATCTCTCATACTCATGAAACAAGAATCAAAGCAAACTGTTATATAAAAGTGCCAACAAGCCACAAAAACATAAACCAAACATTTGTAAACTATTTAGCTCTTAAGTTTTACAACTTACCACCAACTCGAATAAAATGTGAAAAAAAAACATGAAAAAATTTATTACTCTTACTAAAACACCTATATTTGTGAACTATACTGATTTTGTAAAATATTTACACAACTCCTAATAGTATACAGTATGTCGTATAATATGAAAACACCATAACTCAACTTCTATTGTGCAATAAGCTATTAACTATTGTATATGTACATAATTTTATATTAAAATACCCTTTATTTTGTTTCATCTATTGTTAATTATAATTACAAATTTAAAAATAACCTGTAAAAAAGACATATACAGGCTAGCATGCGCCTAGGTGTTACATATACTTCCTAAAAATATACTATGTTATGAAACTAATATATGTACTATGTAATGTATACCAATTTCCAATAAATTCTATTATTTATTATTAATATTATTATTTAATTATTTATTATTATTTAATTACTTACAGAAATGTATTTTGTATCAGAAACGTTATGCCGTTGAAGTCGATTTCTGTAGTAAACGTGCTAACATACTGTCGTGAGTAGAAAAAAATAGGGCAACTTTTTTTTTCTAATAAATCTGTCTCTATTTGAATATGTAATGAGTAGCCGAAATAAAATAGATATCACTTTTAATTTATTTTTATTTTAATGCTGCAGTTATTGCTATAGTAAATGATGGATGGTTAATGAGACAAATTGCACTGCGTTGTAACATTAACAAAAATTTGGTGTGTAACATTTTAAAAAAGTGGAGAATAAACGGTACGATTAGTAGAAATCCTGGATTAAA
Organism: Leptura quadrifasciata; assembly: GCA_963675555.1. Classification (NCBI taxonomy): domain Eukaryota; kingdom Metazoa; phylum Arthropoda; class Insecta; order Coleoptera; family Cerambycidae; genus Leptura; species Leptura quadrifasciata. The sequence continues at coordinate 184,341,590 of OY776673.1, read as the reverse complement.
GGACAAAGGATATCTTACTTAACAAGAAACTAACTATTAATATTTCGTTATTGCACCATTTCTATTTATAACTTCTATAAGTCTGTTTTTCATAGAATTAAATAACTTTATACAATAATCATTAGTAATAATATTTTCCCATATATTATTTACGATTTCCAGTAATTCTTCGGCATTTCGTGGTCTTACATTTCGTTTTTGGATACTTCTTACGAGTAGTCCCCATACTTCTTCCACAGGGTTAAGATCTGGACTATGACTGAGCCAGTTAAGAACATTGAAGTTGTTATCTTGAAACCAGTTAGTTACGGTATGAGCAGTATGAACAGAACAATTGTCTTGTTGAAATATGAACTCATTATTAGGAAATAATTGTGACACAGAAGAGAGCATAATATTGTCTGAAATCCTAATATACGTTTCACTATTAAATCGTTCCTCAATATGCCACAAAACACCAGGACCACGTGCCGATATCCAAGCCCACATATTGATGGAAAATCTACCACTTTTATCATTGTTAGATATATATTTCTCATCGAATCGAGTATTCGGAAGGCGGTAAACATGAATACGACCGCTGTCTGTTGACTGGAAAGTTTTTTCGTCTGTAAAGATTACATTGCTCCAAAAATTTACATCATGCGCTAAAAATTCAAGCGTAAATCCTACTCGAGTTTCTTTATGTTCAGCTTTAAGTAAGTATTTCTGTGCTGCTGCATGATAGCGTAGAACCGATTCTCTTACTCGCCGGCGACTAGTACTACTCGATCCAGGAAAATTCATTTCTTCGGCAGCCTGAATAACTGAGTAAAATGGATTTTCTACTAAAGCATTTACCAATTGCAAATCTCGTTGTTGAGTTGATATCCCCCGTCACCCTGATCCAGGATTTCTACTAATCGTACCGTTTATTCTCCACTTTCTTAAAATGTTACCCACCAAATTATTGTCAATATTATAACGCAGTGCAATTTGTTTCATTGACCATCCATCTTCTGTTTTAGCAATAACTCCAGATTTAACTAAATCGCATATATGAGGCATATTAGTTTTTTGCACACTTGCAATAAAGTATGACAACTAACTGACAATATCACAAAAATTTAAGTTAGATTTACACAACTAGATTATAGCAAAATACCGTTATAAGACTTGTCCTATTTTTTTGCTCACGACCGTACGTCAATAGCAGAAAGAGAAATTCAGATGAAAGGTGGGGAAATTTGCAGCAAAATTTGAGCCCTTTACGTGAGTTAACGTCTTGTTCATTTACATAATTATTCTCTAGACTTCTGTTAAATATGTGCTTTGGTCTTTTTAAAAGAATTCTGTTTCAAGAATTACATTCTTAGGGATTATTAGAACGGTGATATTCTGAAAAAAGTTCGTTGTATTCTCTAACTCATTAATTTAATTGGTACTAATTTAGGCAGCATGAAATTTATAGATGGAAATTTAGTAAAATATATTGATTGATTGAAATATATTGAACGTTCAAGCTTTATTGTTCATAGCAATGTGAAGTAGAACTTGACAAAGATTTATATGTGTATGTTAAATGGAACTAATTGTAGCCAAACAACCGGGCAATTGCTGTCTGCTCCAACTTTACATGTAGTAATTGGCACTTAACTTGCTCTGCAATCAAAGGGATTTCTGGATACAGAATTTTTGAACTTATTTTGCAATACGAGCCCTAACAACTATATATTGGGACAACCACAATTTTTTCGAACAATATGGAAGTTAAATAGAAATATGCCTTGTTTTATTTAATTTTTATTTTGATAAAGTATTGTGAACATGTTTATTATTGTTTTATCATATTCCAAAAATAATTTCCGCTGCGAGTAGATGGGGGTACCCTTTTTTTCGCGAGAAAGGGGTAAATTGGTCATTTTTAAGAGTGATTTTTCAGTTTTAATTTATTTTGGACCCTTTAAAATGCTAGTTAAAAAACGAGCACGGGACCCTTTTATTGTAGACGATCAAGGAACCTTCGGTTCAAATTTTGTGGAAATCGGTTCACCGCCAGAACACACCATATCAGTTTATTGGCTAATGCACACATTAAATCGGTGTAAGATAGACTATCTTTAAATACGTTTCTGGAAACTTCTTTTATATCCTCTCCTTATTGTTAGAACAATACCATATTGTTTCAACACACTAATAAATAATTTAATTGTAAAGCCGTATTATAATTTGATATTATTCGGAAAACAAATTTACTTGAGAATGAACACTTGACAGTGTCACCCGCAACGACAATACGTATAACTTGCTCGAACACACATGTTTGAATCCCAGTTCGTGATAGGAATGGGTTTTTCATAAAATTATTACGACCTAAAGTCAGGTAAAGACAAGCGAGGTTCCAGATATTACGAATCCTTGTAGTGAGAGTAAAATAATAAAAAGAACAAGTAAAAACAAATACAATTTACTATAACAATAAGCAAAAGACAAACAGAAACCGAAAAATATTTAAGGATAAAAATCTTACAAAAAATATATATCAAGATACATCAAAGTCTAGGGTTTCCAAGGCTAACGCTAGGAAAAGAATTAGGAATTTAAACAATTTTACAAGAAAAATATTACACAGGAATTACTTAGCTTTTACAAAATTGGAGATTTTTCCAGGCGCTCCGGATGTGAAGGTTTCCTCTTGTTGATCGAGGTTGTAGAAATATTCACAAATAAATAGGTTTTTTTTTCAATCGTAAATTGTAAATCAGGGCAAAGTCGAATACCAAAAATCGTGTACGCAAAGAGTAGTAGAATGATTCAAAAAACCAAATCCAAAAATATAACAGTTGGTAAATTCTAACTGTACTCAAAATCTAGCTATAATTAAATTTACAAAATTAATCCTAAAAGTAACCTCTAATGTGAGCACGTGTCTGTAATAAATCTAAGGAATTATAACTTACCCAGAATTCTTGACGATACTCGCTAATTAAATCCGAATTAATCGAAATTTTAATTAAAATAATCCAAAATACTTTTTATTTTAAAATATGTGAAATTTAGTTTTTTTTATCCGGTACCAAACCGAGAAGCAACCACGTGCCTTTTAAACTAAATTAGTCACTTAGCTTTGAAATTTTGTGCACTAATTATAATAGTTTTACATTTAATATTATTATGATATGATAATAATAATAATAATTTTATTTAGAACCACTTGGTAAACAAAATATTTAACATTTAATTATATATAATCTACAGCTAAGTATAATAGTGTAGAACTAAATAAATAGATACTCACAAAGTATAGTAAATAATTGTGCGTGAGGAACGTCTACAAAATAGTGAGATATATTAGTTAACAGTAAAATGAATTACTACGATAAAGATCATCATTCAAGACATCTATTCAAAAAATTAGTATATTACCCAAGTGAGAGACATCTGGGGAAAAGCCTAATTTTAGGTGGTAATTTGGACATCTATCGCTAAATGTGTAATTTATTACGATAGAATTGATCGACATGTTACTATTAATTTGTCGAAATCAGCACGTCACAAAATACAAATAAAAATATTCTTTTTTCAATGCCACCTGTGGACGTACTGGAATCCATTTTAATGCAACTAATACAACTAGATAGTTTTTTTTTATATAGTTTTCAATTCTTCATTCTCATGACGATAATGATATGAATTAATAACAATATAAGATTTTTCAGATTTTTTAACATCTAGCAGAGGAAAACCTTCTTCCAGTCTGTTGGCATTTCCACTATTGGGCGTTAGAGTCTCATTTGAGCACTACAAAATAAATACCTACTGATGTTTTCTAGCTCCAGAGACTTAGTGGCGCCATCGACATATTTTGTAGCACCTAATTAACTTTTTATTTCAGTTCCCCCCAAGGTTAGCCCTTTCTACGCCGAGGACACCCTCCATGTTGGCGATAGAGCCAGCCTAACCTGCTCCGTGACCAAAGGCGACCTGCCTTTGACCATCTCTTGGCACAAAGACGGTCGCTCTGTGGAACCAGCTCAGATGATGTCAATTACTCAAGTGGATCAATTCACTAGTGTTCTAGTTATCGAGAGTCTTTCCCCAGAGCACAACGGCAACTATTCATGTGTGGTGCGTAACCTGGCAGCTGAGATTTCACATACTCAACAATTAGTAGTTAATGGTAATTTGGCGCGAGCTCGAGCTGCGCGTTTTACTCTTTCTTTTCTATCTCTGATGTTTGTTTCTCTTGTTTTTCTCTCAGTTCCCCCTATAATTGCGCCCTTTTCCTTCCAAGACGGGCTATCGGAAGGCATGCGCACCCGAACCGTCTGTGGAGTGAGTAAAGGGGACCCACCCCTAGTGGTCTCCTGGCTCAAGGACGGTCAACCATTGACGCCTAACCTGGGCGTCAACGTTTCAGCCCTTGACCCTTACTCTAGCCTCCTGAGCATTTCTAGCCTTGACTCGAGACACTCCGGCGATTTTACCTGCGTGGCAAGCAACCCTGCCTCAGAGGTTAGGTACACTGCGAAGCTGCAGGTCAAAGGTAACAACCCGAGCCTGTCTCCTCACCAATCACCCCTCCCTACCCCACACACCCTCCGTTGCTTTGGCACATGCGTCTACTGGACCCAGTGGTCAAGGTACTGTTGCACCGTCTTATGTTCTTCTCTCACTATCACTATTGTAGTAATTTGATTGATGTTTTATTTGCATGGTGAACATTTATTTTGTAGGTTGATTTTGTTGTATAGCATCTGATAATCAAACAAATATAGATATCTACTATATCTATTTGAAAATATGTTTATAATAATTTAATGCATTAAAGTATTAAAGTAAATTTGCATATGAAATTTGTTTTTGGCGATCAGATGTTATCATTTTTGTAGATGGCGACCACAATGGATCGCCGCTTAATATGTTCACACCACCGCCACGTTTTAAGAAGATAATTTATGATCCCTCACGAGTATTGCTTCTTGCAGCAAAAACCAGTAACATGTAGCCACCCACCCACTAGCAAAATGATACAATAGTTAAATTGGTGTTGCAGAAGTTGTGTAAAAGCTATGTTAATTGGTTTAACGCTTCCGAAGCATCAGTCCTTTTCTTTGAAATGACATTGCTTCAGATATGTCGGTGATTTTAATCGAAAGTGTTAAATATTAATATGCTTTAAAACAACTTAAGCGCGCAAGATATTTTGTGGTTAGAATATTCCTATGAAATGATAATTACTTTTGGAGTTGATAGAAATCTCAAAAATATTTAACAATTTTAGTAGCGTTCTCCACTAGTAAATTTTAGATACAGACGAGGTCATTTTTCACTTAAAAATATGTAAATGAATACAAGGTATTTCCTATTGGATGCGATAATCCTTGGATAATTTTAAGAAATTTTTATATGAACATAGGTCCGCAACCGCTTTATTTCTTAGATACAGGGTGTTGAAATTTAACAAAATAATTCGTTTTTCCCCAATATCTCTAAAATTGTTTTTCTCAATTTTGGTACATGGAAAGTACGCATAAAAATTGATTTTTTGCAGGATAACTGTTTTTAAATTTTCATCAGTGGCGTCCCTGTTAACATGTCCTGTAATGTTTTTAATTAAAAAAATGATACGCCACTGTTTTTTTTAATAAATATTATTTTCATATTTGCAGTTTATCTTGTCATAAAAATGGTTCCTTGACTTTTTTCCGTCCGGCGGACGGTTTTAGATTTAAAAAATAAAATGCATTCATTTGCTTGTCCCTATGCGATTTTTTTCTCTTAGTCTCAATTACATAATTTGTGCTAACCAAAGCATCTAGGCAGGATTTCTATAATTTTATTAGTAACTATTATTTAATTTCAGTAATAAGTACGCATAAAAAGACATTCTTTTAATTTCAAAGACTTATAACTATTTTGAACAAAAAATACCAAACTTAAATTAATTATTCAAAATGTCCGCTTCCTGCAAGTATGCACGCTTCAGCCCTCCGTCTCAATGACTCGCGTACTCTTTGGAAAATTCATTGAGTATTCCTTATAGCTTCACAGGAAACTATCATGCGGTTTCGCAATTCTTCCTCAGTTTGAATTGGGTGACTATAAAGCAAGGTCTTGAGATGCCCCCAAAGAGAGTAATCCAGACTATTTAAGTCTAGGGATCTAGCTGGCCATGACTCCGTTCTCCTATCCAGCGATTATTAAAGTCTTGATTTAAATACTCGCGTGCCAGGGCATTAAAATAGACAGGTGCACCCTCGCGCATAAACCACATGCGATTTCGCATTAAAATAGGAACACCTTACAAAAGAATTGGCAAATTATCATCAAGAAACAAGCGATAATTAAACCATACCAAACATTATAAAAGACCGAGCTCCAACACACTTTCGGCAAGTCAGTTTCTTCGGAGTATCTCGCGATCATCTAAATCCAGTGCCCGTACTGCTTCCAAGGCCGAAACCTTGTAAAAAAGAGTTTTTCTATTTAATTTAATCTGCCCTCGCGCATCAACCTGATTCGCACCTAGTGCCTTAGTTTTAAGTGAATTTTTTCAGACAGTTTTTAAATAATTTAATCTGCCACCACGCATCTAATCACAAGTGCATTTTGACATTTTTTCAATACAACTCCACCGAATCAAATCTCCCAAGCCGGAATTTATTCGCTGTCGAAAAGTTAGAAACTAGTAACTGTAAAAAAGAATAATACTTTAATTTTATTTAAACCTGTGTTCGTTTTAATAATAAATATTATAATTCGTTCTAAAACCGAGTGTTTTAATATTCAACGACTGCATACAGGATGCTGCAAAATAACTGGTCATCCTCATTAAAATTTTCAGATTAAACAAAAGTGCTTCAGCTTAAGTCTTACACACAGAAGTGTTCTGTCTTAATAATTATATACATAGTGTTGGAAAATCACCTGATAAAAAGAATTAAATTCAGGACAAATTAATTTCAACTTCAGAAACCAACAAATTACATTTGAAACAATCAGCAGGGGTTCATACAGGGTGAGTCATTTACCCTGTTCCAACCCTTTTATGTGCAACCCTTCCGAACTCTACAAATTAAGTGCACGCGAAGCCTCAAGGATCTCTATTAAGCTCAATGCTCTTATCGTTGTCCGTACTCCCGACGCCCAACGTAAGGCTGCAACCACCGAATAAAGAGGCGTGCTCAAGGTCCGGTAATGTTTTTTCGAAAGCCTCTACCTTGAGACGAACGGTGAATGTGGGTATCAAAGCTTCGAGTTCCGCGCGCGATTTTCAGGAGCTTAGGCGGGTTTAAGCTAGAGCTTTAAAGTATAGGTGTCTGGGCTGCAATTTGTTAAACGGAAGTAAGTTTTTAGTAAAAAAGTTACATTCGGGGGAGTAAAAGTTCATGAGTTTGATTGAAATTAGATTAGATACTTTAAGAGGCTTGACAAATGAATTAGACGTTGAATTGAATGAATAGAAATTAATAGAAATTGAAGTTAAGTGACCTTGTTTGGGATTCGTGTGGCGATTTGGACGAGATTGAAGATAACATGGGAGTGTTTCTTATGGCTGTGTTTTGTAAGGTTTCGTCTGTAAAATGCTTATTTGGCAAGTTTTAGAGTTATTATTGATATTTTCTGTTTGTTGATGAATTAAAGGATGTTCGTAATTTTTTTCAGAATTCGACCTTTAAAAATGTAGTTTTTTATTAATTGGTGTTACTGAATGACTTTTTTATTACTATTTGACTTTATAAGTGAAAAGTGAGGTCTATTTTGAAAACTATGATGTTTTTTGAATTTATATTTCCACTGGAGAATGAAAGGTACTATAACAGAAATACCTCTCACTAAACACGAAGGTGCCACTTGTAATTGTAAAAATCAAAAAATTTTGCTATGGATAGCTTAAGTTTGGAGTAAGAAGGCCTTTCGTGCACTTAATTTTGATTTGATAAACTTGGGATGGTTAGTTCTTAAATGGTTGGAACGGGCCAAATGTTTCACCCTGTGTATATTTCAGAGCTATGGTACACTTGTGTTTATTTATTAGAGTTCAACTAGCATCCTTATTTAAATTTATATTTTATGGCAGTTTCAAAAGTTACACCCTCCCTGTATTTATTTTTATGAAATTGAAACACTTTGTTTTAAACGAAAATAAAAAAATATTTATTAAGCATAAAGAACAGAGTTAATTATTTTATTTTACTTAAATTAAAATTGGTTTACACGGGTTATAATATTTAACGTTTAGACACTTGAAATTTTGTGTAGAGAAGATTTTTATTTAGTTTGGTTTAATTATGTTTTAAAATCTGAGAAAATTCACTTAGTTACTTTATGCGCGATGGCAGTTGATTATATTAATCTCTTTTACTTGGTTTCGGCCAATGAAGTAGAACTGCCACTCGATGAGTTGAAATTTAAGGTTGACCGGGTAAGAATTAAACACTGTTTTGTTTAGAGACTTCACTCACGGAAAGCAGAAACTAACTTGAGGTATACGGAAACTGATTTGTTTTTAGCTCGTGATACTCAGCTATTGATACGGTTCGATGGAGGCTTGGCTCACAGAATTCTGGATAGAGCTGGATATGTCGCCTGACAGTGGGGCTCGAAATTATGAAATGTTGTGCAATAGTTTAGAAATAATAAAATTCAGGACCGAAAAATGTATGATAAATAAGGCAATGAAAAATTAATTTTTTTGATATATGTATAAATGAAACTTGAATCTAAATTGGTTTTTGAAGTATGAGTGATAACTGTCTAAATAACTAGCTGAAATTGAATTGGCCCGTAAAGTAATTTTAGAAGTCGTAATTTAAGCCATATTATTATCCATATTAATGCCATATTGAGAATGTTCCATCGCCGGCGTTGAAACAAAATGGAAGTAAGTTTTGATAACTCAAGTGAAGATAGCCGCGAATAGCTGGCAATACGTACGGAACATATGAATCGGAAATAAATTTTGATATCGGTATATCGGGAAGAAAGTTTTGATGAATGTGATGATGGCTTGTTGGAAATGTGATGAAGTATGTTTTGATGTATAAATGGAAGATTGAAAAGGAAGTGAATTAAAATATGCTGACTTGGGGTTTGGAGGGGGGTTTTGATGTGAATAGAAATAATGAGGGGAGGGTATGTTTTGGTAGTAATTTGGATATTTGAATCATCTGTGGATAAATTTAGATTATTTGTGAATTATCGAAGTTATATTAATTTTCTCAGAACTATTTATGAAAAATTGTGATTTTTGATGATTTTTGGTGTCTGAAGAACTGTTTTATTGTGTTTTGGCTTGATGACTTTGAAGATTGATTTATTTATCAAATTATAGTACTTTTGAACTTGTCTATATCGTTAAGGTTTGAAACGTACTGAACACGGATTCGACCTCTGGTTCGGTGAAATAAAAAATCTGGTACGTTGGGGGTTTAGAGCTGAGACCCCAGAGGCGTTCGTGCACTTATTTTTCGATGGGTAAGTCTCAGGGTTGATTTCTTGGAGTGCTTGTTTGGGTCAACTGCTACACCCTGTATATTGTATTTTGCACTACTTTGTATTCACTTGATTTTAATTATCACTGGTTTGACTTTTACAGCTATTTTCGGGTCAACGGCTACACCCTGTATGTTGTTTTTATTGAAATTCTGTCTTAGATTACTTTGAAATATATTTAAAAAATGTTTAAAAAATAAAAAATAATTAAATCGAAAAAATTCACTCTATGATTGAGCCTCGTAGACTGAGGGAAAATTGGAAAGGGGGCCACTTAAGGCGAGGTCTTACAAACTAACTCTTTTTAACCAGGTTTCGGCCTGGGAAGCTAGAATTGAACAGCTTGTCACGGAAAGATTGGTGGGACTGGGAATAAGAAAACCTAGCTAGACGGGAGTATCTACAACATATGTTAAATAGTAACCGGACGCGTTCAATAGCGTCAGCAGTTATTACACAAAAATTCACTTTTGAAACTTATATTTTCCCAAGAACATTACGCGAAAACTTAACACTTGAGTCACTGTCAAAACTAAACTTGGCGTGGGTTTGTTGCACGCCGGTATTTATACTGTTTCGAGAACGTTTCGTTTATCGTGCCCCGTGAACCTAGCACGGACGTTTTTACCCCCCTTTTAGGTCTGGAAATGACACCGTCGAGTCTGGATCGGCACGATTGCAACACATTACGCAATATTGCGCAATAGTTTACTAAAAGTTGAAATTTTGAAATGAAAGTTAGATAGAAAAATCGGCGACGAAAATGAGAATTTTTTGATATAAATAGAAAATTTGAATCGATTCGGGTTTTGAGTTTGATTGACGGTTAATTTTAACGATATGAAAGGATCCTGTAAACGTGTCCCGAAGGTCAGACGTTTAACAGTTGAAATAACATGATAATGCCCCCGATAGGTGCGAGGCGGCTGGAAATAAGATATGATAATGCTCCTACCGGTTACGAATCGAGTTGGAGCGGAGATATCGGTTGAAAGGGAATCGAGATATTGTATGCATTTTACGAGGGGCGATTGGAAAGTAATAGAAATTGAATAATTAATTGAGATGCTGGAATTTGATGAAACTAAATTTGATATGATGACTTGAGGCGGGAAGGTGATTTAGTGTATACAGGGGGTTGTCAAAAAATAATAAGAATAAAAAATTGAAACAGATGCGAGAATTGAATGAATCGAAGTTGAATGGGGAGTTTTAAGGTAAGTTGAAGTATACGAGGGGTCGTCAAGAAGTAATGATATTTGTAATGTAAAAGTGGTTTAAAAACTGAATGAAACGAAATGGACTATTGCTGTTTTGGGCACGGATGGTGGTTTTTACTGATTTGATGAATGTGAGGGGGTTGTATTTTTAAGGGATGTTTTTCGTGAAAATTCTTTTATAAAATGGCCAGATTGAATGTGGGAAGTGTGTTTTCTATGATTTTACATTACTTGAGAATTATAGAATGTTCGTGAATTTTTTCTGATTTTTGTGACCTGTAAAGTAGGTCTGGTTGACTTTTTTATCATGGTTTGCCATGATGTTTCGATTGATCTGATTCTTTCGTTAATTTTACATTTTTTTGTTTTTTGCTTATGACTTATAGGGGGAATACCCTATAACAGTACTATAAATCACCCATCCAAGTGTCAGACTTGACTAACGCTGCTTAACTTCTCTGATCAAAGTCTTGGCACTTAAACCGATGACCGTACCTCACTTCACGATTTTCTGCTTATATGTTTTGAGTTCTGATAACGGAATCGGAATTACAAAATTACTGTCTTATTCATAATGAAATTGTTAATTAAGATCTCTGATACTCCTATGTCAATCAGCCAGCTGGAGAAAAGTTCAAATATGTGGTAAGTATATAAGTTGAGAATATAATAAAAGAAATTTATTTCGCATAATTATTCGAATGTAAATTTAAAATTTTATGTAAACATTATAGTCACAGCATTACTTTTAGACGTTTCAATATTTCAACATTAATAACGTAATGTCACCAATCACCACTGATGTCACTCAGCAGGAATATAAAACTCCAACGGTTTTAAATTCTCAATCAATAAAAATTTTTTGTTCTTCAATTTTAACAAAAAAAAAGAATTATATTTTTCAATCGCCTAACTACCGTGATATAAAAAATATCATGCAACTCCCTCATGCACATTAAAATCCTAATTTGACTCTAATATGTCTAAAGGGTACAGTTTTAACAAACAAAAAATGTTGTAATGCTCTAATTAACAAAAAACAGTCTTTGACATTCGTAAAACTACTAATTAGTGGCAGACTGGCATCATTTCAATTTAAAAAATATATTATACGTCTCAGTGATAACTTTTCTTTTGTTACAGAAACAGAAAAACATTTAAAAGGTATTAATAATCTTTAATTTTAGGCTTAAGTTTTGACGTAAGTACCATAGTTTTTGATATATTTAACATTATATCTTAAAATTTTGTTATGGCCGGAACTGATAATTTATAAAAATTAAGACCAAATTGATATCTTCCATTACAATATCTAATATTTCTTTTGCAACGTCAACAGTTCTTGCGCTTATTGGATGGCCAACGTCTCTGTTTTTCACTATAAGACTTCCTGTTTCCCGAAGTCGGCGTTCTGTACTTAAAAAAGTTTGACATCAGGAATATTTCTGTTCGGGAATTTATCTTTATAACATTCCACAGCAACAACATTACCAAAACATTCTCCCAAAGTCAAAACTATGTCTGTTAAGTCAGAGAACGTGTAATCACCCATATTTAAATAATAATAACAATTAAACTGGAAATATTAAAAAAAATAATCAAAGTCTAATAAATAACAGAAATGTCAAAGTAATATTTCAAAGCATTCTTTATATGTAAAAGAATTTATTACTGAATGTTGTAAATGAACAAATAGCAAAAAATAGAAATCTAATCAGTGTGACAATATTTCTAAACTAAAATTTCCAGTTACTGTATTAATAATATTAAGCACGTTTGATTTGTTGATAAAATCGGAAGTAATTTAAGTCGTTAAATTTTCCTTAACGGTGTGGATATAAATAATTGTCGTTTGATAGGAATATTTTGTCTGCAAATCATCTTGTTAACATTAAATCAACTTTTGTATGTTTTTGTTCAGTGGGCACCCAACAACCGTGTAGAGTGTGGTCAGTGTTCCCACCCACGGCACAATTGCAACAATATTTGTGTGTCAGAAAGCCACAACATGATCTCATATGAATTGATGTTGTTCCAGTACCTCCAAGATGGCTTGTAGAGCCAATAGATGTTAGCGTCGAGCGGAATCGACATGTGGCCTTACACTGCCAAGCTCAAGGCGTCCCCACGCCCACCGTCATCTGGAAGAAAGCCACAGGTCTCTTCCTATTTACTATTATGCCACGTTTTCCCTACTTCACGCGGACTTCATGAACTAGGGTCAGGGACGTTTTCAGCTAAGGGAGTTCAGTGACCTATTATTTTCTAGCTGTGAAAGCTTTGTGTGTCTAAGGAGCCTAAAGTTTTCTAGAATATTTTACCATAACATTTGATGAAGGAGAATACGTAAGTTTTATAAAAGTGATTGTACTCATAAGAATCTTCAATATTTTAATGGGTAACGAATTAACTAAACTATTTTAATATTTTTTTCGTAGATTTTAATAAATATACTTACAGAGTGTTCTAAATCTAAACGCACATAGTGAAATAGGAGATTGTGCGCACTTTTATGAGTTCAAAATACAATCACACTTAAGTTTAAGCGTATTTCACTTTTTTTAGTTTAAATTTAGATTCAAAATAACACATTTTGCTTCTGTCATAGAAAAATATTAACTATAAAAAGGCTTTCACTTACATATACGATTAAAATTAGTTACTGAACACCTTTAGGAAATTATATTAAATCTATATACACTGTGAGACAATAGTGCGTCGGACCTCAATATCTCGAGTCCTACGATAGCTAGAATTTTTTTAAAAAATTGCAAGTAAACTAGGTAAAAAAAGTCTATAACTGGAAATTATTTGCGAACATTCAGGACGAGCCAAGACGAAATGACAGAACCAAGTGCCTTTTTTTAAAATGGAATGCTATGTATATCAGTGCATTTCTTGAAACCTCTTTCTAGGCTCCATTCATTCCTTTATTAGCATTGAATATCTCCCAACCACTTAGATATAATGAATTTTTTTGCCGAAATAATGCAATCTGTAGATGGATATTAAGAAAATCACCGCAGTCACAATTATGGGTTTTAAGAAAAACTTATGTGAATACCAGTTACGAGACATCTAATTAATGTTTTTGAATCATTTTCATTTCCTAAAAATGTACAGGGTGGCCAAAAATTATTTTTCAATTAAGAAGGTTTTAAATTGAATTTTCTCAATTTTTTCAAATGGAACACCCAACACACGAGGTGATGTAGAAGTGAAAAACGAAAATTTTTTGTAAGTACTTCCCTATGCCTAATTGCGACCATTTTCGTTTTATAAATAAATGAGTGTCAAATTCAAGATAAACTTAAAAAAAAGGTTCCCTCAAATAATTCATTAGAGAAATTTATAATAGGTGTTCGACATGTTGCCCATTTTGATTGACACGTCTTTATGCAATTTTGAAATGAGGCCATTTAGTGGGACCATTTCTTCCAGTTCATTGAAATAAATAAATAGTATTTAACCGGTCCTTTACTGTAATGTTATTCTGTACATTTTTTGCTGTTTTCGTTATTCGACAAGCAATAAAAGCTCAGCTTGGTCTAAATTGTCGTGTACAAAGCAGCATTTATCACACTTATCGGTCGTTACAATTTGCATTGAATTTAAAATATTTGGAATTTTACAATATGAATTTTAATAAAGCGGAACTTGTAGACATGACTTTTGTTGTGGGCGAGTCAGACAGAAATTGTTCACTTACCAATAGAATGTATCACCAACGTTATCCTGAAAGAAGGATTCCTGTTGTTAGCAACTTCCAAAACCTTCTCGATAGATTTCTGGAAACTGAAAATGTCGAATATAAAAAAAGTGAAAGAAAAGTGTTGTGAACGAAGAAAATGAGTTTTCTGTGGTGCTGGCAACGGTTGAGAATCTCCATGTTAATCAAAGAAAAGTGAGCTCATTAGTTGTTTTATTCAGTGATGAGGCAACTTTTCATAGAAATGGATTTGTTAATAGACACAATTTCCATTATTATGCTTCGGAAAATTCTCACTTTTTTATACAAGTTGATAACCAACACAGATGGTCTATAAACGTTTGGGGAGGAATTATTGGAGAACATGTAATAGAACCACATTTCTTTGATGGTACATTGACTGGAGCTATTTATCTTCATTTTTTGGAAAACTATCTGCCACAATTATTGGTAAATCTTCCTGAAAGAATTCGAAATAGAATGTCGTTTCAGCAAGATGGTGCTCCATCACATTATTTAAATGCAGTTAGAGACCACTTAAATGATACATACCCTAATCAATGTATTGAAAGAAATGGACCCACTAAATGGCCTGCTAGATCCCCATATCTTACAAAAATGGATTTCTTTTCATGGGAATACGTGAAGGGCACTGTTTATAGAGGCACACCAACAACAGTACAAAATATGAAGGAAAGAATAATAACTGCTTTTACATCTATCACACCGGCAGTTTTAGGAACAGTGGGAACCTCATTTCAAAAGCGCATAGAGATGAGTGTCAATCAAAATGGGCAACATGCGGATTTATTATAATTTTTTCTATTGAGTTAATTGAAGAAACCTCTTTTCAAAATTTATTTTTGAATTTTGTAATTATTGCTCAATAAAACGAAATTGGTTACAATTAGCCCTAAAGAAGTACCGACAAAAAATATTCGTTTTTCATTTCTACATCACATGGTCGAAAATATACAGGGTGTTCCATTTGAAAAAATTGAGAAAATTCAGTTTAAAATGTTCTTAATTGAAAAATAATTTTTGGCAACCCTGTACATTTTTAGGAAATGAAAATGATTTAAAAACATTAATTATATGCCTCGTAACTGGTATTCACATAATTTTTTCTTAAAACCCATGTTCAAACTGTCAAAGATGTCACATTCGCATAACCGCCATCAGTTTTTCTTATTTTTGACCTATTTACAAAACTATGCAATATAAATAAAACAAAGATACCAATGAAA
Organism: Leptura quadrifasciata; assembly: GCA_963675555.1. Lineage (NCBI taxonomy): Eukaryota > Metazoa > Arthropoda > Insecta > Coleoptera > Cerambycidae > Leptura > Leptura quadrifasciata. The sequence goes on along the minus strand of OY776673.1, from coordinate 184,325,937 downwards.
AGTGTTGGGTTAAGCGGTTATGTTTATAAAGTTCGTCGAAATTGTCTTCAATAGATATGTTACGTTTCAAACACTGCTTTATTACAATTTAAGTCCACGTATCGTAACATGGATTTACGTATATTTCTGCGTTTATTCCAAAGAGTTACGTATACGGCGCTGGTGTTGCTTTAAGTGTCTGATGTCAACTGTAGCTTACTTGACGTTCGAGCTTCGACGTAAATAATTGTTTTCATAGTTGTTGTCAGTCAAATCCTTTAAAATTTTTGCGAGCAACGACAAATTTCCGATGGTTTTTAAGTCTTTGACCGACCCAAGAGACGTAGTCGACGAAAAAAAAATCGACGTTTGCAGCTCTTATGTACGGCATGAAGAAATGTGAAAGCATGAATGTTGCCAGACATCAGTTATTTATTAAAATGTATGCAGCAACTAAAAGCAATGAAAAAATCCTGCGAAAGATAAAGGATTCGATTCTTGTCACATTCCACCATGTTGGAGAACCTTGAAACAAAAATTGTTGCGAACAATATTTGTTGTTCGATGTGCCAAAACGCTACGGAAACAAGTTACGTCAAATGCGTCCCGAAGATTGCGACTGGTTCTTTGATTGTTATTTGAAACCGACATGGTTTATTGGAAACCCAAGGCCGCTGCACGTAAAGGACATACTAAAAGTTTCAAAAAATGACAATTCAGAGACTGCGGGTGATTCGGAATCCGATGCGTAATCAAGTTCAGCCGAGGCTGATGACGATTGGTGCGCAAAAACATTTTTAATTTTCAATATGTGCGTTTTCGTATGCATGATAAACTCAACAGTGTACTGCAAATAAATAAAATTGCCAAAATAGCCAAAAGTGTTTTATTGACGTCCTTGACCAGTCGTCACTGCCGCCACGCTGCGCCCTTATCTGTCGCACGGACTTGCGCGCACATTCCTTCTCACACGCTCTCGATAGCAAGCGCGAGAATGGAATAATAAATCGGCTAGCAACATTGCATAGGAACAAATTCGGGCTTCGTTTTGGTAAAAAATATTTGAAAAATCATATGAGAGTAGATTGTTAATAAAAATTCCACTATTTCAGGTAGTCTTCCAAAGGGTTGCAGCAGGCTGAGTGTTGGCAACCCTTGTTTTTATAGTAGCGTAGATGTTTAACTTCGAAACGGCGCGGCGCTTGAATTAATGAAAAAACAAATAAGGGTCATTTCCAAAAAAAATTAATTGGTAAGTAATTTGTTAACCTTATTTGCAATGATTTCGATAAGCAGCCGATGATCGTTCATTTTTTCAACATTTTGATGGAAAAACAGATGAGGGTACATTTCTTGCGTATATTAGAAAAAGAGGACGAGAAAATAGGCAACAATATTAACTAAAATTACAATAGATTTTCAAATGAACACTTTCAGCGTAATGCATGTTTGGGAACGTTTTAATATGTTTTTTACTGATCTTCGAAAGCTAACATTTTATTGTTACGCAGATAAAAAATTCAAATCAATTTTTCTCGAAAACAGTGCATCATAGCTATAACAAACGAGTACCTTATTGATTAATCTACAAGTTTTATGAAAAGTTTTTCAGTTTAAATCAATATTTGGAGCACAAATACGAAAAAACTGATTTTTGAAAATTTTGGCGCCCTCTATCTTTTTGGAAACTAACTACAAAGAGTTCCACTTCAGACAGAAAAAATGTTGCAAATTGCTAGGTCTGCAATTTTTGTCCTTACTCTTTTTCCTTCGTTCAACAGGAAACGAAAGAAATCGATTCCAAGATTTTTCCAAGATGGCGGCGATTCCGAAAAAGTGGAAATACGCCAGCTTCGGATTTTTACCTTTCTGACCACCAGTAACAACACATAGAAAGTTCAGCCTACCCGCATTTTTTTCGATCTACGCCCCTTTTTTACGACAGACTTGCTAGAGTAGGGTCATGCTTAGGTTAATAGATATACAAAGATTTATCTTTTTAGATATTGAAGATATTTTAAAAAATGTTATGAAAAGATCCCATCTTTAAAGGGCTGTAGCTCCGTTAGGAAGCATTTTTGGATAATATGATTTACGTCAAACCGACAAAAAATCACGTCTAGAGTTTGCAGTTTTCGTTTGTCAGGAGAGTTTCTGGACACCCTGTATAAGGTGATAAACAATGTGGGAGCCACAGCCGAGTTTTCACTGCAGCTTCAATTTTGAATGACAATAGGTATCTTTTAAATTGAGCAGATCTCGAAAACGACTGGATTCAAAAATTCGAACATGCCTTCTTCATAGAGAAGTTATCTATCTATGTTTTATTTTTAAATGTAGTTAATAGGAAAGATTAGAAAATCGTTGAAAATCAATATTTTAACTAATATCAAAAGAAACGCTCACGCTCAATAAATTGAGACTTTTGACGTATTATTTATAACTTTTGAAGGGAAATACAGACCAAAATTAAGCAGGCCAAATTCGTTAGCAGCTTCTCTCCTTTATGCCCAGCGATTTTCCAATAGGCACTGCCCTCATCAAGAAACATTTATGGCAGTGGTTTTACGTGACCGCGCAAGTCGAAATTTACGCCCAAACCATGGACAAGGGGGGGGTAGTAAATTTTGTGAGTCGGACGAATATGTAAGTATTTTCTGACACGACCAGACCACCTCATTTCCCCATTTTCGAGGATGGTAAAAGCGATGGTGATGGGGAAAATTCTTTTTAAGCATGCACAACCTCCAAATGACCAAAAACACCTCCAAATTGGGATGAAACGCAAAGGAGCGCGCCTCCGTCGGACAAACAAGGTTTATCCCCATTCTCGAGGATGCTGAGACCGACGCTATGCTTGAAAATCATCCCCGATGCAAACCCACCCCCCCAAACAGCCAAAAACACCCCGGAAAGGAGATGAAACGTGAAGGAGCGGACTTCCGCCCGACAAACATTGGTTTATCCCCGTTTTCGAGGATGCTGAGACCGACGTCAGCCTTGAAATCTCCCTCGATGCAAACCCACCCCCGAAACAGCCAAAAACGCCCCGGAAAAGGGGGTGAAACGCGATGAGCGGACTTCCGTCCGACAAACATTGGTCTATCCCCGTTTTTGAGGATGATGAGACCGACGTTAGCCTTGAAAATCATGCCCGATGTAAAACCCACCCCACAAACGGACAAAACCGCTCTCGAAAGGGGTGAAACAGCAGTTTCCTTCTCCCCATGGCAAAACCAGTGCACTTGCCCGTTTTCGAGGATGCTGAGACCGGCGCTAGCCTTGAAAATCTCACCTGATTCATGAGTCCATCTATCAAACGGCAAAAAAACAGTTACTTTGACGGATGTCATGTCTGTATGCATGAAGTATAGGAGATGCAAGGAAATAATCTATTCTTCCGTACTGCATGCAACTAAGATGTCTCTGGATTAAATGTCAAACAGAAAAAATTGGCGTACATTGCGTCTGCAGGGTTGATGTGGAAAAATCATGTATACAGAAGTGCACATAGATTTTATTTATAACATTATATCAGTCACAACACTTTTATAAATGAACACAGTGGCTTATTTATTACATATAAAATACGAAATAACTTATATAATCTTATTAATACAAGGAAAAATACAACCATTATTAATCAAATACATTATATTTATGGATTGATTAAGTCAATTTAATCTAGGACGCTTACAAGTGGGGTTACAAATGTTATTTTCATTGAAGTGAACGTCACACCCCTCAACGTTACAGGATTCATTCACCTCCTTTCCCGAGGTGCTTTTGGCTGTCTGGAGGGTGGGTTTTGCATCGGAGATGATTTTCAAGCTGACGTCGGTCTCATCATCCTCGAAAACGGGGAAAAACCAATGTTTGTCGGACGGAAGTCCGCTCATTCGCGTTTCACTCCCTTTTCCGGGGCGCTTTTGGCTGTTTCGGGGGTGAGTTTGCATCGAGGGTGATTTCAAGGCTGACGTCGGTCTCAAAATCCTCAAAAACGGGGTTATCCCCATTTTCAATGTTTGTCGGAAGTCCGCTCCTTCACGTTTCATCTCCTTTCCGGGGTGTTTTTGGCTGTTTGAGGAGTAGGTTTGCATCGGGGATGATATCAAGGCTAGCGTCGGTCTGAGAGCATCCTCGAAAACGGGGATAAACCAATGTTTGTCGGGCAGAAGTCCGCTCCTTCACGTTTCATCTCCTCTCCGGGGTGTTTTTGGCTATTTGAGGGGTAGGTTTGCATCGGGGATGATATCAAGGCTGGCGTCGGTCTCAGCATCCTCGAAAACGGGGATAAACCCATGTTTGTCGGGCGGAAGTCCGCTTCTTCACGTTTCATCTCCTTTCCGGGGCGTTTTTGGCTGTTTCGGGGGTGGGTTTGCATTGAGGGTGATTTCAAGGCTGACGTCGGTCTCAGCATCCTCGAAAACGGGGATAAACCAATGTTTGTCGGGCGGAAATCCGCTCCTTCACGTTTCATCTCCCCTCCGGGGTGTTTTTGGTTGTTTGGGGGTAGATTTGCATCGGGGATGATATCGAGGCTGGCGTCGGTCTCAGAATCCTCGATAACTGGGATAAACCAATGTTTGTCGGGCGGAAGTCCGCTCCTTCACGTTTCATCTCCTTTTCGGGTTGTTTTTGGCTGTTTGGGGGGTAGGTTTGCGTCGAGGATGATATCAAGGCTGGCGTCGGTCTCAGTATACTCGAAACTGGGGATAAACCAATGTTTATCAGACGGAAGTCCACTCCTTCGCGTTTCAACCCCTTTTCCGGGGCGTTTTTGGCTGTTTGGGAGGTGGGTTTGCATCGGAGATGATTTCAAGGCTGGCGTCGGTCTCAGCATACTCGAAACTGGGGATAAACCAATGTTTATCGGACTCCTTCGCGTTTCACCCCCTTTTCCGGGTCGGTTTTGGCTGTTTGGGAGGTGGGTTTGCATCGGGGATGATTTCAAGGCTGACGTCGGTCTCAGCATCCTCGAAAACGGGGATAAACCAACGTTTGTCGGATGGAAGCGTTGAGTGTTTGGGGGTGGATTTACATCGAGGATGATTTTCAAGGCTGGCGTCGGTCTCAGCATTCTCGAAAACTGGGATAAACCGGTGTTTGTCTGACGGAAGCGCGCTCCTTTGCGTTTCACCCCAATTTGGGGGTGCTTTTGGCCGTTTGGAGTTTTGTGCATGCTTAAAAAGAATTTTTTCCATCACCGTCGTTGGGACAGCATCCTCGAAAAAGGGGGGGGGGGGTCTGGTAGCGTCAGAAAATACTTACGTTTTTCGGTTTTAATCCACTAGGGGTCGTTTTCGCCCACAACGCGTTGTAAACGTCGAACAATAAATTTTTAGATATTATGGAAGATAATCCGCGAAAAGGAACAAGGCAGCTGGCCCAGCAGGTCGCTGCTATATCGCATCAAACAGTGTGGCGTATACTACGTGACGCTCCATTGTACCCTTATCACGACCAGACGGTCCAAGCATTATTCCCTACAGACCATCCCTTAAGGACAAAATTTTGTGAATGGTTGTTGCAAAAAATTCTCGAAATGCCCGATTTACAGCCGATGTCTTGGTTACAGATGAAGCAATTTTTAAGAGTAATGGGATAACCAATCTACCTAGTACGCACATTTGGGCCGTTGAGAATCTTCAAACAGTAGTTCGGAATCAATTTCAACATCGGTTCTCTTTAACGTGTGGGCAGGGATTGTCGATGAACGCCTAATTGGTTTGTTCAAATTGCTAAATCGGATGGATGGTCTGCAATGTCTGCAGTTTCTCCATAATAATCTTCCTGATCTTCTCGAAGATGTGCCCTTGGAGGTCCGAAGTCGGATGTGGTTTCTATCGTTTAGTAGTCTGAGATTATTTGACCCAATTAAACAGGACACGTTAAATCGGACGCGGTGGACCCATAGCTTGGCCTCCGCGGTCCCAGAATCTAAATCCTCTTCACTTCTTTTTGTGGGGATATTTAAAAAAAAGCGTACCAAACCAAAGCAAACAATATCGATGTATTACAACGGCTGTCTATAATCTGTGTCTTCGGAAACAGCAGGAAGGGGGAACACTTTAGCTAGTGCAACAGAATTGGATTGGACCGGCCCAGGCAAGCTTGAACGTGAATGGACAGAACTTTGAACAGTTTTTGTAGAAATATTATGTTATTTTAACATTTCCATTAATTTGTAACTTTAACATTGTGTATCTTTTTCTGTGTTGGACTTTTATTAATTTTTTTTTTTATTTAAGAAATCGGCTTCTTATTTAAAGGTGAATGTATGGTTAAAATTGCTTGATTAAGTTGCGTTACATCCTGTATAAGGCACCTCATCACCTTTCATAGGTGCCTTTACTTTGCCAAGTTTATATTCCAAATAATTTTCCATGTCTTGTTCAATCTAGGAAAAAACTGCAATTATATGCAATTATGTTCAACAACGGGTACCTAGTTGTCTAGTTATAACTTACATTAAAAGGGTCCTGGCAACAATGCAAAGTTTATGTCGAAGAAACTTTTTTAATGTCCGGTCTTCTTACTGTCTCAAACCATTTTTTCTTTATTATTTACTTTGGGACGTTAACAAATATTTTTGTTGGCGTACTAATTGTTAGTCTCTTAGACATCACCCCTCTTATTTTCGTGAATGAGGAATGCGATGGTGAAAATAGTTTACACCCAATTTTGCGCAAACCACCCCTTATTCAAGAAACCACTCACTTTTCTGGTTTTTCGAGTCTTGATGTGCGAGGGCCAGTCGGATCGAGATTTCTTGCTCAATTTCAATAAATGACACCCTGCTCGACCCCAAGGATTGAAGGAACACCCCCAAAAACGAAATACTTTCAAAAAGCTTCATATCGAACAGAAATTGGTATATACCCGTTTTCGAGGATATATTTTCTCACCCACCTCTCCCCAACAACCCCCAAACGCAAAAACTTGTCAATTGTTTTTCTTGTCCACGAAAATGGAGGTATGCCCATTTCTGTTCAAATTCGAGCTTTCTGATGGTATTGCAGTTTTGGGGGTGAGGGTGGTTTCAACCCCTTGTGGTCGGGCGAGATGACTTGTGATCGAAAGTTGCTTAATTACTTCCACATCCACATAAAAGCAGAAGCTTTTACCCAATATAAGTATGAAACGCAACGCGAAATCAGAAGAATAAAGAACGAGTGGTGGGCAAGCAAGGCCAGAGAAATTCAAAGGTACGCCGATTCACACGACTACAGGAATTTCTTTCAAGGAGTAAAAGCAGTGTACGGCCCCAGTCGGAAAAATATGTGCCCTATTAAAGATTTAAATGGAAATCTCCTCAAAGAAGACCAGGAAATAAGAGCCCGATGGAAAGAACACTACTCTGACATTCTTAACCAGCAAAGTCAAGCCGATCACGATATTATGAATCTTATCCCTCAATATGACACCTTCGAAGACTTAGATAAACCACTAACAACGGAAGAGATCTTAACCGCCATTGGGCAGCTAAAAAATAACAAATCTCCCGGCGCCGACTCACTCCCAGCTGAGATCTTTAAAGCTGTGTCGTCAGAGCTCATACCCTACCTCAAAAAACTGTTTGATGTCGTGTGGGAAAGTGGTCAAGCTCCGCAGGAGTTTCGTGATACACTTTTAATCAACCTCTTCAAAAACAAAGGGAGCGCTGCGGACTGTGGAAATTACAGGGGTATAGCTCTCCGGGCTGTTGGAGGGAAGATACTCACTAAAGCGTTGGCAAATAGGCTAACACCTGTTATGGAAAAGTTACTTCCTGAAACACAGAGTGGCTTTAGACCAAACCGAGGCACATCGGATTTAATCTTCACACTTAAACAGCTTCAAGAAAAAGCACTCGAACATCAAGGAGAAATTCACATGGCCTTCATTGATTTAACAAAGGCGTTTCACTCGGTGGACAGGGAAGTGCTCTGGAAAATTATGTTCCGCTTAGGTATCCCTAGAAAATTTGTGGAAGTATGTCGCAGTCTACATACAAACAACAACGCCCAGGTTATGTATAATAATGAGGCAACCGAACCTTTCCAAACCCTCACTGGAGTTAGGCAGGGATGTGTCCTGGCACCCCTACTCTTTAATTTATTTACCACTGCTCTAACAATTATTGTTGACAACAAACTGACAGTCAGAGGAATAGGTCTCAGATACCGTTTTGATGGCGGTCTCTTTAACATAGGGCGCTTTAGAGCTTTCACGAAGACACGCACACGATTCATTTGTGATCTCCAGTATGCGGATGACTGTGCACTTTTAGCCTCTACGTCGGAAGAGCTTAAAGAACTTTTAGATGTATATGCCTAGAGCTATGATTCCTTGGGACTTAAAATCAACATTGGAAAGACTAAGATTATGTCAACTCCTCATCAAGTGAACCAAATAGACATTACACTTATCGGAAATTCTCTTGAAGTGGTGGATCAGTTCAATTACTTAGGCAACGTTGTTAATGACAAAGCAAACATGGACAGCGAGATTCGCAATAGAATTAACGCTGCATCTAGAGCACTCTGGGGACTTAGAGAGAGAGTATTTGACAACCACGACCTTGCTTTGTCAACGAAAATGGTTGTCTACAGAGCAGTTGTCATTCCAACACTGCTATATGGATGTGAAAGTTGGGTCACTTACCGTCGTCATGTGAAAGAATTAGAACGTTTTCAGCAAAGACACCTCAGAAGTATGATGAAAATCCGTTGGTTCCATCACATATCAAACGTGGAAGTACTCAGGAGAGCAAACAGCCTTCCAATTGAGGTGCTTATTTCAAGAGCACGCCTAAGATGGGCAGGTCACGTTCATCGTATGCATGATAACCGCCTTCCTAAATGTACACTTTATGGTGAATTGCTAAGCGGTAGAAGAAGGCGTGGCGGACAACGATAGAGGTTCAAAGACGCTCTCCATGAAAATTTAAAATCCTGCGGTATTGCAGACGAGCAATGGGAACAACTTGCAGCGGACAGAACCGAATGGCGAGGGGTTGTGGCCAGCTATCAAGGAAATGTTGCTGCAAGAAGGCCGAATCCAAGACCTAACCAGGTCTATGTTTGTCCTGACTGCGGTCGACATGTGCTCTCCCGAATTGGCCTCTATAGCCATAGTCGTGTGCACCGTAGATGAATGGGAATTACAATAGACTACACCTTTTACTTGTTTTTTACTGTACACAATCTATAGACTGTAACATTTTTATACTCGGACTCGAGTAACGGCTAATAATAATAATAATAAGTTTTGGGGGTGAGGTGGTTTCAACCCCTTGTGGTCGGGCGAGATGACTTGTGATCGAAAGTTGCTTAATTACTTCCACATCCAGTGAAAATATAGTAACGCAAAAAAAAATATTTTTTTTGTTGAAATAGGCTTAGAATTTCTAAAAAAATTTTTTGCACCCCCAATACCACACTATTGTGAAAAAGAGTAAAACAATTCAAATGTGATTTAGTGTGTATACAAGAAAGGAACGTCTCAAAAAATTATTTGGCGTTAACTACCCCCTCTACCACCCCCATTGCCGCGCCCACCCTAATATTGAAGGGAGTAAAAATAAATTAAGATTATGGTGTATACAAGAACCAAGGGACTCTAAAAATTTTATGGCATTAGCTACCTCCTCTACCACTCTCATTGCCATCCCCACCCTATTATTAAAGGGGGCAAAAAATTAAATTGAGATTTAGGGTGTGTACGAGAACCAAGAGCCTCTAAATTTTATTTTGGCATTAGTTACCCCCTCTACCACCCCATTGCCACCCCCACCCTATTGTTTAAGGGAATAAAAATTAAATTGGGGTTTAGTGTGTATACGAGAACCAAGAGCTCCTAAATTTTTTGTTATATTAGCCACCCCCTCTACCACCTCCACTCTGTTATTAAAGGAAATAAAATATTACATTGGGATTTAATGTGTATAAGACTTGAATACAAAATCTGGATGTGGAAGTAGTAGTGATTCCTTGGGCAGAGGTTTTTTCTGGAATTAAGTAAAAGCCGATCCGACAAGTCAGACCCGAAAAACCGGGAAAGGGGGTGGTCTTTTGCATAAAGGGGTGGTTTGCAGTAAATTAGGGTGTAAACCATTGTCACCACCATATTCCTCACTCTCGAAAACGGTAGAGGAATATATCTTTTGCTGCATTCCCAGTACTTTAAAGTTTTTCGCCTTTTTTTGCAGTTGCACAGGGAACTATTTTTGTTTGCACATCCAGGCATTTTCTTGCCACCATATTTCTTTCAAGGCACAGATGATTATGGCTACGATAAATATCGGCCAAAATATCTGGTCCATCCTGGCTCACAAAAGTTGCAAAACTAACTACACCACTATAACAACACATAGAATGCGTAGCGCGTAACAAGCATGTGACGTCACCTGTCTAGCCTCGCGCCAAGGGAACGTTTCCTAGCCTCGACGCGTTGAGGTAATTTTTATTACAAATAATGCCGAAAGTCAATTAATACTTTTTTAAAACGTTTATAGGGGTTTATAGTACACATAAATCTATCATTTTCAATTAAAAACCAAATTTTATGGACACACTCATTCTTCCTTATTTTTTGCAAGGTCGATTGTGCTACGCGTCGGCGTATAACTGGACTATACAAATATTAAGGCAAGTTACTAATTAAAGCATTTAGGTGTAGAAAATTCTAACCTTATAATTTCCCCGATATCAATTTAGAAGATGGCCGATATAAAGCGTATTGCATCGAAATACACAAATAAAGGTAACGTAAAATTCTATTTGTTTCCATGTGGCTTAAACCCCCATTATCAGCTGAAAACGTCTCTCGGGCCCATATATCACACAAAAGCCCACAGTTCATCCCCTGATACGTTTAACAGTCCACTAAGATGATCACCAGAGATTTATCAGAATTTATTTGTTTAGCCAGTAAGTCCGGAGACTACGAAGAAGTGCGAGATCACATGTACACAAAACTATTAGGAAACGGCACGCTACTCCTGCAGCATGTTAAAGAAGATCGAGAAGGATATTATTTATGCCAGGCAGAGAATGGGATTGGGACCCCCATCGGAAAGGTTATTCAGCTGCGGGTCAACTGTAAGTAACTTAATTAATAAAATCTAATTTATTATGAATAGTTTTGAGGGAAATTTTATTGACAGCATAAAGTTTTGTACTTTAGCTCATTACGTTTAGTTTAATAGAACAGAGCTTTAATGCTTAAAGCATTATCGAACGCTTGACATGTTTAGTAATTTAATGATATAAAAATTATGTAGATAGTTTATCCAAATCGTGCTTATCATATAGTATGTCAAATCATATGTCTAATCTATACTGCATATTAAACTGAAATTGATTACCCCCATTTTAAGGGGTATAACGGGTGACATGGACTTATGGCTCACACCTATATTTCTTCTATTTTTTACTTTATCCATTTGAAATTTGCGGTGCATAAACTACCTGTAAAATTGAATGTTTGGACATAAGAAACGGTATGAGACCATTTCCGTCTTACCCGGAATGACTGCAAATTTTGATTCTTAAATGGAACACCCTGTATATGTTTACACATTTGGATTCAAGACAACATTCTAAGTATACCATGAGACTTTCGAGAATTTTTGAATCGAAGTTCAGTTTTAAGCATTTTAAGATATTCATCTAGATTGTTTTGGATACCAAAATTTGTTTCACGGCAGGTAAAGTCCATTGAAAAAATTAGTCCAGTGTTATTAGGTTTATACCTCGGAACCCAGCTATAATGAATGGATTTGAATGTTTCCGGGTTTTTTAAATTTCTTATACTAAAAAGTAAAAAGTTTACCATTTGAAACTTTCCGCTAATGATTGTGAAATGAAAATGATGTTACTTCTAGTATAGTATATCCCTTTTACAGCTATATTTATATTTTCTCTCAATAATTATTTAATTTCTACATAAATACCCTTTTTTGAGCTAGATCGATTGTAAATTAAATTTCCTACAAGATGAGCGCTACAAGTATTTTTTAAACCGCCGCGTACTTACGATACGGGCCGTCAAATTACGAGGAGATACAAGCCATCAAAGTTGGTGGCATGAACAAACCATCTGAAAATTTATTGAAAATAATTTTTTGTTGATGTAAAACTGGGTGTGGCTCTGCTTGTGGATGTAGAAAAAGTGACTTATATTGTTCTATAGCATGTTTACTATGCAAAGAAGTTAGCTGCCTAAATGCTGTTAGCTCCACCAATGATACTAATGAATGGCATCGATAACGTCAGAGACAACTAGAAGTGATTATCCTTTTAATAAATTTTTTAAATTATTTATATCATTAAAATTTATAATAATTATTATTTAGCATAAGTTGTTAGTAAATTATTTTCTACAAAAAACTATTGTATTATCCAACGTACTAGAGATACTCATATTTAATTATGGTTTTCTTTGTAAAACTTAAAAGGTAGTAATTAAACATAAACTTAAACAGTAATGACAAATACGACACAATTTGAGACGAGCAACGAACAACTAAGCAGAATGAGGAAGATGCATGGATTTTAAAAATGCTTAATTTTATTATTTTTCCATAATATGTACTATATAAGTTGATAATATAATGAAAGAAACTCATAGGAAAATTTTACTTCGTAAATATGCCACATTAAAATTTGAACTTTTACGAATGACGCTATTCGTTAGGGATAGAGCGTTTTAATGGTTTTAAATTCTCAACCGAAATAAATATTTTTTTTCACCTTCAATTTTAACAAAAAAGAAAAAGAACAAATACGAGGAAGCATATTTTTCTGTTGTCTATCTATCTATGATATAAAAAAAAATCATGCAACTTCCTCATTGATTATAATTATTTGGGCTGTAGGTAGAAAACATATTTGAATATGAAAACTCGTTATCAGATATCCGTTTTTTATATTATTTATTATACAATTATTATACATTATTACAAAATGAGACGAGTGAAAAATTGTAAAATTGTAAATGTTTCCTTTTCCCTTTTCCTTCTATAGGAAAACTGTTGTAATATGCCTTGTTAAAAATTTCCCTTCCTTTTTTTGGGAAAACATATTATTGTTGTTATATTTATTATGTATTTATGTATTTTGGTAAAATAGATTAGAAAATAGTTCTTTAGAGGTTCTTGTTTTTAACTTGCTGTAGAAATGTTTTCTATGGTATTTTCACTTTTTGTTGTAACATTGGTTGTTTCGTTGTTTAACAGCCGTATTAGTGGAGTAAAATTAGATTTTCTGACAAAATGTTACATGGAGCAACGCGACATAGAAAAATAAGTTTGTTTTGGTGAAACTAAGAATACCCTGAGTTGTCACTTCGAGTAGGTGGGGAAAAAGAGGTAAATAAATTGGTCATTTTTAAGGGTGGTTTTTCAATTTTAATTTATTTTGGACCCTTTAAAATTCTAGTTAAAAAACGAGAATGGTGCCCTTTTATTATCGATGATCAAAGAACCTTCAGTTCAAATTTCGTGAAAATCGGTTCATCACGACCCATGATATGTATATAAGTATACTAAAAAAACATAAAAAATTTAATTACGGCTAACTTGGCCAAAATTAAACCGAATTTGATGAAATTTTAGAGGAAACTAACCTATGTAGCCAAGAAATAGCCTGCCAAATTTTGGCAAAAAATATCCAACTCCTTGGACGCAATTCCATTTTAACTCCCAATTCCACAAAATTTTTGAAAACTTTCCCCAATTTGCCCAAATAGTCGAACGATTTTTTTTTACCAAAATCTTATGTACTTTCACGTGATGTAACTAAAAAATATATATTTTTTTAATTTAGCCGATTCTTTTGTCATTTTTGTATATATACATGCGCGCGTCGATTTCCCGTAATTTTCGGTATTATACGTATGCGCGCACAAGTATACGTGTAATTGTTCATTATAAAAATTTTAATATTAATAATAAAAAGTGATTGTGAGTGGGTTTTAAATATTTAAACAAAAAAAACTCTCGAAGGTAGGATATATTTCTTTTTTCGAAAATTCACTCGATATTTATTAACCTTTTTGCGTATATTGATTATTATTTATTTTATTCATATTTTCTTTTTCCTACAGTTGTACTAGATGTGCTACTACAAGAAGTGTCTACTTCCGAATCGGCAACGGTAACTGGAATTTGGAATGTTTCTTCACCCTCCTGTCATCGCTAAAATCGTATACATCTGAGATATTCTCTGAAGTACAAACAACTTCTTCATAATTATCTTCTTTGAATTCTTCAATATCATAAATATCAGGACTAATTTCTAATTGCTCAGGCTCTTCATCAACCACAGCTTCGTTAACAATATTATCTGCATTTTGACACAAATTATTCCTTCCATTATGGCATAAATTGCTGCATGTGACGCCAATGGTTTTGCATGAGCAACGTTTAGTTTTGCAACCGACCTTGCAATCACAAGCAATTATATTGAGTAATTGATTAGGAGGAAGAACTTTATCAGTCCTTATCGGCATCAGTTCATTATGTGTTGTTTGCTGCCATCCAAAATCCTGTCAATTTTGGTACTTCAGAGAATATCTCAGATGTATACGACTTTAGCGATGGCGAGGCTGAAGAAATATTCCCAAACTCCAGTTACCGATTCGGAAGTAGACACTTCTTGCAGTAGGTAGCACATCTAGTACCACTACTAGAAAAAGAAAACATGAATAAAATAAAATAATGATCAATATATTATGTAAAAAGTTTAATAAAAATCAAGTGAATTTTCGAGACAAAAAGTTATATTTTTACACGCTTTATATTAGCTTCACCTGTATGTTTGTTTGTATGTCACGGAATCTTTGAGTGTGATTCTCACCCACTTCAAAACGTTAGATTAAACTGAAACAGTTATCAAGGACCGATAACAATATAATAATTTGACAGCTTTGTCCTAATGTCCTCGCCAGAATCATCAGGATAAAATAAAAATAAAAAATGACTAATCTATTGTAGACATTTTGCCGGAGGCGTCGCTGTTATTAATATATATTTTATATGAAAAAAAATGTAGTTTAAAAAAACTAAAAAAACCCGCTTTAATAGCAAACTGAACTAAAAAGTAAAAAATAATGTTTAAAAAATTCATTTTATTTAAAAAACCGTGGGGTGCTTGATATCAATAATAATTAATATTTTATTGGTACCTGTTGATAAAAGTAGAATTATAAAAATA
Source organism: Leptura quadrifasciata (assembly GCA_963675555.1). Taxonomy (NCBI): domain Eukaryota; kingdom Metazoa; phylum Arthropoda; class Insecta; order Coleoptera; family Cerambycidae; genus Leptura; species Leptura quadrifasciata. The sequence continues at coordinate 184,310,758 of OY776673.1, read as the reverse complement.
TAGTAAAAAGCACCCTATACTAAAATGAATGTTTTAAACATTATTTTTTACTTTTTAGTTCGGTTTGCTATTAAAGCGTGTTTTTTAGTTTTTTAAACTATATTTTTTTAAATCTAATTTAAAGCCTGCTTGCAATCACTTTTTATTATTAATATTGTAATTTTTATAATGAATAATTACACGTATACTTGTGCGCGCATACGTATAATACCGAAAATTACGGGAAATCGCCGCGCGCATGTATAAACCAAAAATGACAAAAAATCGGCTAAATTAAAAAAAAACTAATTTTTAGTTACATCACGTGAAAGTATATAAATAAGAATACCTTCATTTTGGTTAGAAAAAAAAATCATTCGACCATTTCGGCAAATTGGGGAAAGTTTCGAAAATTTTGTGGAATTTAGGCTAAAAATGGAATTGCAACCAAACTGTTAGATATTTTTTACTAAAATGGAAGATTATTTTTTGGTTATATAGGTTAGTTTCCTCTAAAATTTTATCAAATTCGGTTTAATTTTGGCCAAGTTAGCCGTAATTCAATTTTTGACGATTTTTCAGTATAAATATCGTGGGAGGCGGTGAACCGATTTTCACGAAATTCGAACTGAAGGTTCCTTGACCATCGGCAATAAAAGGGCCCTCATTCTCGTTTCTTAACTAACATTTTAAAGTTACCAAAATAAATTAAAACTGAAAAACCACCCTTAATATGACCAATTTACCCATTTTTCGCGAAAAAAAGGTTCCCCGCCTACTCGAAGTGAAAAAACTCAGGATATTCTTAGTTTCACTAATATAAACTTCATTTTCTATCTCGCGTTGCTCCATATAAAATTTTCTATATCGCCTTATTTTGGGCTATTTTTACTCCATTATATGATTTTCTGAGACAATTCTCTTATGTATGGAATTTTGAATTTTATAATATATTTTGTTTTGATTTTGTTGGGCTGTCTTTTTATCATCTTTATTTATAATTATGGTGACAAATTTTTTTGGGTAATGATTCTTTATGAGTAAGGTTCTGACTTTCTCGAGAAATATAGGGAAAAACATCGAGGAAGTCAGAATCTCACTCATAAAATATCATTACCCAAAAGAAACTTGTCAACAAAATTATCAATAAAAATAATATCAAAACAAAATATATTATAAAATTCCATACATAATGTTAAAACAAAAAGTGAAAATACCATAAAAAACATTTCTACATCAAGTTAAAACCAAGAACCTCTAAAGAACTGCTTTATAATGTTACTTATAAAATACCATGTAATGATTACGACAAGGTATATATAGGACAAACAAGGAGATATCTGAAAACAAGATTAGCAGAACATACAAGGGATTGCGTAAACATTCACAGTCCCACTAAAAATATGAAAAATCCCACTAGCCTGCCACTACACTCAAAAGAAAAGTTACATACGTTTAATTTTGATCAGACAACCATTTTAGGCACACAAACAGTTTAAAAAATAAATTGATGAATGAGATGATATAAATTAAAAAACATGGTAATAAAATAAAATATCAGACATAGAAAATTTAAACACCGTATATTTCAATAAAATAAATAGTATAAAAACAGATATCTGAAAAGGAGTTTTTACATTCAAATATGTTTTCTACCTATAGCTCAAATAATTATAGTCAATTCTGTTTAGTTGTTCATTGCTTGTCCCAAATTGTGTCGTATTTATCATTACTGTATAAGTTTATGTCTAATTACTACCTTTTAAGTTTTACAAGGAACGCCATAATTAAATGTGGTTATCTCTAGTACGTTGGATAATTTGTGATAAATCATAAGCTTTAAGTGATTTAGTTGAAATTGTTTTTAGATGTAAATGGTTGTTGTATATGTTATAAAATTATTTATATGTATTTATATATTATCTTATTGTGCAAAATGTAATTTATGTTGCCTTCAGAATCATGAGGATGTGTTTAAATAAACACGAAACGTCGGCTAATTAAGAAATTGGTTTTCTTAAAATAGATGAACTTCTTCCCACAAAATCAAAAACTACAAATTATATTTTTGCATGGACTTTACCTGCCGTAGAACAGAAAAAATTTTGGAATACCAAAGCAGTCTAGACGAATGCTGAAAAATGCTTTAATAAAGTGAACATCTACTCAAAAAGTTCTCGAAAGTCTCATGGTATACTCAGAATGTTTTCTTACCGGAAATGATCTCATACCGTTTTTATGTCCAGAAATCCATTTTGTTTCAGCTATTTTATTACTAATATACTCATATTTTTTATACCATAGGCAAATCTGAAGGACGAGTTATGAATTTTCTGTAGTCTGTTAAAGTCAAATTTTAGAAGAGCTGGTCCATAAATCGCATTACAATATGACAATTTTGATATAATTAGAGCTTCGCATATGTTTAGTTTAAATTTTGAATTTGAAATTTGTTTGTGAGTATAAAGTTGCTTAAGTATGTTATATGAAGATTTACATAAATAATTTACGTGTTTCGTGAATCGCATATCAGAGTAAGGCCAAAGGCCTAGATTTTTTGCCTCAGTTATAATAGGTAGATTCTCCCCGTTTATTTTTATTTTAAAAAAAGGATTTACATAGGCCCTTTTATGTTTTGGTCCAAACAACATAACATTTCATTTGCTAGAGTTTAACTCAAGATTATGAGCTGCCGATATATCAACCAATCTGACTAAGTCATTATCGATTTTTTCTATACTTGATAAGCAAACTATCATCAGAGGTAAAGGAAAAATAAGCCTGAGTGTCATCAGCATAATTATGTATATTGCAGTTTCTAATGATTTTGTGAAAATCAGATATGTATATTGAAAACAGCAAAGGTCCAAGTATGGATCGCTGAGGAACACCTAAATTAACATGGTGTAATTCTGATTTGTTATTATCGTATTCTATACGTTGACACCTATTGTGTAAATAGCCTTTAATTAGATTATCTCGCGCTTAATTTTTGTTTTATTTTTTTTTATATTTTAATGCCTTGTTTATATTTACGTACCTCACTTCTCTCTTATGTCTTAGTTATAACCTTAACTAAATTTTCCGGCTGTTAATATATTTTTTTAAGATATTGGCACCAGCCTAAAAAAATTGTTTGTTCCATGTTTAGAAGATTAAAAGTATTCAGAGAATAATAATAGTTGTATCAACGGATAATTCTTTTAAATTTTTTCTACCTTGACGTTTATTTTCTTGGTAGCCCAAAACCACACTAATTACGTCATTACAATTAAAACAGTTTTGTTGTTTTTTAATCATGGCCTCACTACTGATTTGTTGACAAAATAACATAATTATTAGCATATTCACGTAAATATTCGAATTTACAATAAAAGTTCTTAAAAAACAGGCTACTTGACAAAAAAACAATTATGTATTTTAATTCGGCCTCAATAGAAGATAGTTAATAATGTTCAATAAAAATTCATTCCCTGGTTGCAACTAAACATTAAATGTGAGTGAATGTGAAAACTTGTTCCGCCCTGAATAAATATTGATTCCTATATTTCCATCGAGCACTTGTAAAGTGCAAGTGCAAGATTTAAAACAGATTTACCAGAGTTTCAATGCTCTCGATATAAACTTTCTGCTTTCATGCTGAATGTAATAACTTTTGGTTTAATATAGTTGAAGTTCCTTTGAAGGTCGAGAAGTGTTCCGGCGTTATTGAAAAGTAGAGAAATTTAAAGTAATCAAATTACGGAGAGATATTTAGAAACACATTAATACATTACACAAATTATTTATTATTACTTTTATTTATTTTATTACTGCAACATTTTTGTAAGTTGAGCATTTTTAAAAATTATATAGTTAATATAGTTGTCAAATTTTTGTGGTGTTTAACCTAAGAGAACCTCGTGTTGTGTCTAGCAGTATTTAACATTTTGTTCATACGTTAATATCCGTTGCATTTTCTAGGATTATTACGATTTATAGGTTTGTAGTTATAATATAATATAAAGTGAAATAATTAGAATAGAGAAAGACAAAGAGAATATATATTTAATTATATTTAAATCTATTAAATTTTATTATCTTTATCTTCGATGGTTAGTTACAAGAGTCGGTAGTTACGAGGAAAGGATTTGTTTTATTGTTAGGCCAATAGTTGGAGGACTGTGGTATAATTGTCTGTTATATACTTTTTACATGTTATTTTAAAATTCTTTTTATTATCGACTTTAATATATTCAGGTACTGGTTGGATGTATAATTTAATTCCATTGGAATTGATTTGTTTCTGACAGATTGTTTTGTTGTATTTTGGAGTTTGATACACGTTTTCAGATATATTTCTTGTTTCATATTGGCGATTTACCGGCGATCCAAATGTATGTCGCTTGTTGTGAGCATAAACTATAGCCGCATGCACATACAACCCCTTCACCCTCAGTAATTCATTATCAATAGATATATTTTCACTATTCACAGTTATTTTTCTGTTAAATAATGTCCATATTATATAATTTTGTGTTGTCTGGAGAGGCTGGAAGGTTGTATTGTAGGTTGAGCCTCAGACGCTAATACCATACCGATTTGGGGATTCCGCTAGGCTGTTTTATGTCACTAAGTCCTTCTTTTTATACTTTTCAGGTTACAGAATCTATATATTAGTTTTCTTCCCGTTTAAATATTTAATATGGTTATTCCATTTTAGGTGATTATCGAAAATAACGCCAAGGTATTTGATAGCAGAGGTGTTTAGAATGTAACTATCCGTTTGTCTATCTATAAGAACAGGTTGCACTGTTTGGAGTAGTCCTGCCTTCGTTAGAGGAAAAGCCATAAATTTTGTCTTTGCTATATTTAGCTTTAACAAATTTGTGTCCAGCCAGTTTTTATTTTACTAATTGCCTCAGCCGCCTTTTGTCGTGCTAAGTTCCAGGTCTCTCCCGAACATATCAATACAGTGTCTGCATATGATAGGATGCTGCATCCAAAGTTTTTGTTCATTAAGCTGTTGATAAATAGCAGGAATAAGGTAGGACCTAATACTGTTCCCTGTGGAATTCCAATTTTTATTATTCTCTTAGTGCTAAGAGCATTGCTAAGTTTTACTTGCTGGGCCCTATTTGATAGATATTGTTTTAATAATCTGTAGGCAATATCTCTAATTCCCATCTTGTTCAGTTTGTCCAGTAACTGGCTATATGACACCGTATCGAAGGCTTTTTTTATATCTAAAAAAGATAGCTGTAACTTTGTCGTTCTTTTAAAAATTTGTTGTAATTTTATCTGTTAGTAACTGGAGAGGATTTTTTGTACTTAAATTTCTTTGGAATCCATACTGATTTTTTGAGATAATTTTATTTTTTTCAAGATATGAGCGAAGCCTGTGGTTCGGACATTTTTCGAAAATTTTTGCTGACATTATTTATCAACGATATTGGACGAAAATTTGTCATGTAACTTGTGTCACCATTTTTATAAATTGGGACAACTATGCTTTCTTTAAAGGGTTCAGGTATATCTACGTGTTTGAAGATGAAGTTGATAATATGTGCTAGAGGTTTACAGATGTGAACCGGTAGTAATCTTAGTGTTTTTACCGTTATTCCATCTTTTCCAGGAGAGGAGTTTTTGAGGGTACATATTATATTCTTTATTTCAGTATCATCAACATCTTCCAGGAACATGGAGTGTAGATTCTGGCTTATGTTGTCGTTTAAGGTCAGGTTTTGTGCGTGTTTCGGAATGACATTAGATATTTTTTCGCCAATGTCAATAAAGAACTGGTTAAAGGCAGACGCTATTTCGTCTTAGTTTGTGATTACTATGTTGTCGTCTGTTATTATTTCCTTCATATTGTCTTTGCATTTTTTATTACACTTTGTGACTTCGTTGATACAGTCCCAATCTTTCCTGTAATTATTTCCGTCCTCGAGAATTTTCCCTTTAAGAAGTTGTTTTTTGAAGTTTTAATTATTAGTGTCGTTACTATATTTCTATAGTTTTTATAATAGATTTAACATTGAAAATGTTAAACAAATCGAAGTTGTAACGGTAATACGGGAGTCCACTAGCAATTTCTGTAACGCTTAGAAATTTCGCAAATTTGCGAATTTTTGCAAGTTTTACGTATGCTAGGTGGATGTTTTTGACGTCACTTTGAAGATCACGTCAAATGCAAATTTTTGGGAGTGGTATGGAACATCATGATTTGGGGAGGTGAAAATACGGGGGTTAAAACGTTCTTTTGGACACGAAAGCGTTCGGTGTTGTTACATCGCATACTTTTTGAAAGATCCAAATTTGATTTAGTTAGGAAGAGGACGAAATTTTAAAAAACATATATGTTTGTGCCCTCATCGTGTGGGCTGGTTTTGGAGTCTATGATGCACAGGGGTGAAGTTACAGGGGTGTAAAGTTGAAGTACGTTTTTAGCAAATTTCGCTTAAGGGGAAAGAAAGAAAATACCGAATAGCGTTTTTGGCAGCATGTGGATAAATCTGTGGGTTTTTAAGAATGTTTCTGGCCGAATTGGATTTGAGGGTTAAATATGGGAAAAAAGCTGAAAATCGATATTTGTCTGAATTCGGTGTTTTGAGACCTTTACGGATCGACTGTAATTTTTAAGAGAATTCGGGTTGTGCTGAAGTCTTGGTGACAAAAAATGTCGAGTTGCATTTTTGGCAGTATGTGAACGAATATGTTAGTTTTGAGAATTTTTAGACCGAGTTGGATTTGGGGATTGAAAATGGGAAAAAATATATATTTATCAGAAAAAGTGAGCATTTATATTTGTGTGAAATTTGGAGTTTTGAGAGTTTAATGGATTAGATGGTAATCCGGGATACGGTTGTGGAGGTGGTCGGTGGTAATTTCTTTTTGTTGATGTTTTGACGGGCAAAGAATATCGAATTGCGTTTTTGGCAGTATAATCCCAAATCTGTAGGTTTTTAAGAATTTTCTGGTCGAGTTGAATTTGGAGGTGGAAAAATAGGAAAAAAGTTATAATTATCGGAAAAAGCTGAAAATAGATATTTGAGGCTTTTTACGGGTCGTCTGCAGTTTTTAAGAGAAATCTGGATGCGATTGTGGGGGTGGGGGGTTTTGCTGAAATTTTGTTGCGGATCGTTTCAAAATCGATATGTGGCGAGTTTTTAGGGTATGAATAACATGATTAATGAGTAATTTTTTCATTTATTTTCTCAATTTTTAAATAATGTTTGTGCATTTTTTTCTTTTTAATTTTGGCCTTTTGTAAAAGTGAATTTGCAAGTAGATGTGAAATATCGTAATATACAAACGGTATGGACAACTGTCGTGTATTTTTCTGAAATTTAAAGTGGTATGTTACTGGCTGAAGATTAACTTAAAATGATTTGATTTTGTTTAATATCTGATCGATAGCCGCGTGGGTTAAGGCGCGAGGTAGCAATCGCGATTAATCACACTGGTATCGCACCACCGGGTTCGAACCCTGGCTCCGGCACTGGCACTGTCGGAGGAAATATCCGCGTTTTTTCAATGTGTAACCCCCTTCCGCACAAGCCTCTGGCTTCTGGAATTAGGGAATTTGTGTGGTGTTTATTTATTATCAGATTTTTTAAATTTAAAACTCCCGTTTTCGTTTACGATAAAGAAAAGAAATCCATTAAAACTTGCAAGTGGCAGAAATCTCTTGCAACCTTCGTATTTGCACGCTATGCTTCTTATGCAAATAAGAGGATTCAAAATCACTAAATCGGGCGTCTTGTTGGACATGTCCCTTGAAAGTTTCATTTATTCTCCAATCGAATTCGATCCTGTGGAGCGCTGTTTGGATGCCATTATGGCGATGGAACGGCGCTGCAAATTGTTCGAGACTACAGTGGAATCGTCTTCCTCGTCCTCGGATGAAGAACCGGGCACGTCACAGAAAAAAGGCAAATACGGCGACCGTAACGGTCTCCCCACGATTCCCACAGAAAATTGGTAATTTCACGGCTTCACGTAATATTGCCATTTTTTTCGAAATTTTAAAAAACATATATGTTTGTGTTTGCATTTTTAAAATATTTTGTATGTTCTAGCTTTAGTTTATCGTATTACACTGTATTGTCCAGTATTACAATTATTCCCAGCTGTGTATTTTTCACAGTATTTGAATAGGTGTAACTTTTACACTTTTCTATCCGCAATTTAATAAAAGTGTGAACATTTTTTAAACTTTTCTTTATTTCTATCACGTATATTTTTCAGATTTTGTAAATTTCATGTCAGACTTGAAAGTTAGCCAGGTTCATTTTCAATGCCTTAAAGAAGCTAAATTGCAGCTTCTGTAAATTTTTAATATTAATATTTATGCTTGTTTTCTAAAAAATTGAAAATTACCATATAGTGGTCTGGTTTTTTATATTTTTATATATTATATCCCAAAATATAGCAACAAAATTTCTGAAAATTAAAGAATCTAGTTATTTCTACGATAAACCTGAATAAAACAAACTTAGAAAGAATTTTGGTCAATAATAACTCGTAATTATATGTAGATTGTCATAAATATATTGTTTTCTATCATAATATAATGTACTTGACTTTAAAGGAAATAGAGAAAATTTAGATTATATCTAAATCTGCTATCTGAGAAAGTATATGTATCTCTAATAAATAAAAACACACGGGTTACAGATACTTCTGCCACATGCATAGACCACATATTCCTCAAATCCAGAAGCTGTATACCTATTGAGAGTGTAATTTCAGCAATAATAAAAACAAATATTACAGACCATTACTCAGTCATCTCAAAAATCAATTATAAAGAAACAAGTAATTGTGTTAAACAATATTGTGGTGAGTCATATAAAAAAAATTAATAATGAAAAACTGATACAGCTGTTAACTAGTATGTCCTGGGATCAGGTGTATAGCTGCCTGGATCCAAATGAGGCTTTTATAATTTTTTTGAAATATTCTCAAAATGTATCTCGGAATCAACACAAATTATAAAATTGAACCCAATAAAAAGGAAAAAGCCATGGATTACGCAGGGATTAGTTATTTCAATTAAAAACAGAGATAAATTGTTTCAAAAGCATATAAGGCATCCCCAAAATGAACAATTAAACAGGACTACATAACTTATAGAAACAAAATTAACAGTTTAATAAAAAAAGCAAAATATAATTATTTTAAATCCAAAATTGACACTAATAAAAATTGTACTAAAATACTTTGGAATGTCGTAAGAGATTTTTCGAATAACTACAAAAATGAAGATAAAAATATAGATCAAATCATAACAGAAAACGAAAGTGAAGTGATAGATCCTGAAGAAACAGGTAACAAATTTAACACCCATTTTTCTCAAGTAGGTGAAAAACTTGCTTCTAAAATAGTGCAGGTACCGATGTTAAATGAAATTGTGAACTTTCCCCATTCTATGTGTATAAATTAAACAAATGTAACAGAAATTAAACAAATTGTACTAAAACTAAAAAATAATAAGGCACCAGGTCCAGATGGTATAAAAATGAATTATTAAAGTCAACAATTGATACTATTGTGGATCCACTGTGTTTTATTATAAATAAATGCATTGAATGTGGAGAGTTTCCTACGCATTTTAAAAAGGCAATCATTAGACCAGTTTTCAAAGGAGGAAGTAAAACAGATGTATCGTCCAATTTCTTTAACCTCTTCTTTCGCAAAATTATTTGAAAAAATTATAAAGTCAGGTTTAGTTGAATATCTAAATAAAAATAACGTTTTATCTGATATGCAGTTTGGATTTCAAAAAGACCTCTCAACCCAAGATGCAATAGCAAAAATGACATCAATAATATACGATGCTATGGATAACAAGAAAGCATGTCTGGGTGTTTTTGTTGAGTCAGTCAGTCCATGACTGACATGGCTTTTGCTAGAAAAACTTGAAAACTTTGGAATTAGAGGTAATGTCTTAAAATTATTTAAAAGTTTTTTGGAGGAAAAGAAACAAGAAGTTGAAATAAAAAATGTCTTAAGCAAAGCGCAAACTATAACCTGTGGAGTACCACAGGGTACAGTTCTAGGACCTGTGTTGTTTACTACTAAACAGCTTACTTACATTGAATTCTTCTGGAACAATAATATCATTTGCTGATGATACAGTTATTTTGTATACTGTGCATACCTGGGATGACGTGAGACATTTGGCTGAAAGGAATTTAAAGAAAGTTTTTGATTGGTTTAATGCGAATTTGCTAACAATAAATGTAGATAAAACTAAAATTATTCCCTTTACGTCTTACGAGAAATATCTACCTGACTACAGCACCATATGAGTAAATAAGCTTTTAATTTCACTCGATCTATTAAATACCTCGGTATTTTTATTGACTCACATTTAAGATGGAATATACATGTAAACAATACAATAACAAAAATTCGGGGCTTAATGTTTAAATTTTATCAATGTCGACAGATACTACCCTTGAATAATCTTAAAATATTATACTATGCTTTTATCGAATCCATTATTCAGTATGGCATAATTGGTTGGGGAGGAGTAAGGAAAGCATATCTGATACCTCTGGAAATTATTCAGAAAAAAATTCTAAAAATCATATATTTTAAACCCTTCCTATACACCACGGAACAATTATTTTCGGAACTTAATATACTAGATTTGCGGCAGCTTTACGTTAAGAACATCTTGTTATTTTTGTTCCGAAATAAACAGTACATTAGTAGGATAAATCACGAACGTAATACCAGAGAACAAGAAGCGGCTCGCTTTATTATACACAGGACTCATAAAAGTATTGGTCAAAGATACTTTGTTTACATTTAGCCGAAATTGCTTAATATTTTGCCGATATCTCTAATAAACATAAAAACAAAACATCTTTTCAAGAAAAAAGTATTAGCGTGGATGACTTCAAATGATGGAAATATGCTCTATAATATTATTGATCCCATGTAGTTACTAAATTAACTATACTTTGATTGTGTATATCTCCTTGTGAATATTAATTTTGATATTTTCTGTTTTCTTAGTGCAGTAGTTGTAGTGTCTAATCAAATTATTAAACAATTAATACAGTTATATGTACAATTAAGTTTCTCTTCTCTCTCTTATTTTACATTAACTGTTCAGTTATTTTTCAGTTTATTTCCTCTTTCTTTGCATCTTAAGGAGATGTAACCCATAGACAGGCTTAAATAAGCCATATTTATTTGCAAATGAAACCTCAAAATTGCATATAAAAATAATTTCTATATATTGTATAATATTGTAATACATTGTATAAACATAAGTGGTTAACACGTTGTACTCAAAATGAAATTTTAGTTATACATACCTGTAATTTTTGTGTGTACTTATTTGTGAATAAATAAAATTATTATTATATTATTATTATTATTACTTTGGTTATTTTAACATAAAAATAAATAAAGAAATATTTTACGGAATGCACTGAATTAATGTTTTGCTTCCAGGAAATTACAAGTGAAAGTAGAAATAAATTCATAAAATCCAACATAAACATACTAACTCCTTTCAAATCGCCACGAAATAATTCCTTCGGCGCAAGAGAACTCTGTTTTCTTTTTAAAATTTTACAACTCCCTGTGCATTCTCCACTGATCCTAATTAATCCTCCATTATTTCAGCATCGCCGTACTTCTCTGCGCCCTCCCGACTCGTCACCGTAAAGAAAGGGGACACCGCTTTGCTGCACTGCGATGTAAATGGAGACAAGCCGATCAGCGTAATTTGGCTCAGGGGCGGAAAAACTGAACTAAACCCATCCACGAATTACAGGGTGAATGTGAAACAGGACGTCACACCAGATGGAGTGAGTCGATATTTTATATTTTTATTGTTAGGAAAAATATCGAGAAGTGCTTATTCTCATTTTTGTAACATTTTATAGTGCACTCTGCGCATGGAATTAACAATTTGCTATTATTGTAAAATTGGCTGGCAACCACAATGTTTTGTTAGATAATTTGAAGAAGTGTATGTATTTTTTACATAAACTATGGTAAATATCGGTGTAGGTTGCATAAAGGTTTTTTTTTTAGAGAAACTACAATAAATTTCTTGTTAAACGTCTTAGTAATAATTGTTTTTAAGTAAACAATGCTTTTAGATGTATCAAATTACTATGTTTAAAATTCTCTACAAATGCTTCGGCTTTTTAGGCCTTTGTCAAGAGAGTACAAGATGTATACTAAAGTAACGGAGGTGGTTAATCTAAAAATATAGGTACCTACCTAAAAACATTTACGACTTAATATTTAGAAATTAGGAATTTTTCAGCGCACCTAACAAATCAACAAAATATAGTTTTATTAATTATATCCCAAAATAATGTTGTTTCTAGGAAATTAAATAATTTAGGTATCTCTACAATAAGTGTGAATAGAACGAATTTAGGAGAAATATTGGTCAATAATAAAGAAAAAACCGCTGCCCAAGGAATCACTACTTCCACATCCAGATTTTGTATCCAAGTCTTATACGAAACTAAATTCCAACGTAATATTTTACTCCCTTAAATAATAGGGTGGGGGTGGCAATGGGGGTGGTAGAAGGGTTGGTTAATATCAAAAAAAATCTTAGAGGTCCTTGGTTCTCGTATAAGCACTAAATCCCGATTTAATTTTTTATTCCCTTAAAAAATAGGGTGGGGGTGGCAATGGGGGTGGTAGAGAAGGTGACTAATGCCAAAATAAATTTTATAGGCCCTTGGTTATTGTACACACACTAAATCATGTTTTATTTTTTTGACTCCCTTTCACAATAGAGTGGGGGTGATATTGGGGGTGATAGAGGGAGGGGAGTAGCTGATGTCAAAAGAAAATTTGAGACCTTGACTTTTCGTATATGTCCTAAATTGCAATTTTATGGACTCTTACTTTTACATTTACTACATTTACTCCCCGAACCCCCCAACGGAATTAGATCAAAATATGATCTAGTTCCAGATCTCACTATAATACATAAGTGTACCAAATTTAGTATAAGTATAGTAACGCAAAAACATTTTTTTTGCGTTACTATACTGAACGTGGAAGTAATTAACTAAAATTACTAAATCAGATGTATACGAAATCAAATGTAAAGATTGTAATGCCGTCTATATAGGTCAGAGTGGTAGAAATATTGAGAACAGGGTAAAAGAACATAAAAAATCAATGCAAATGATTCAATGTTGCCATTCCCGTATTTTTATTGTTATTTAAAATTGATTTTTTATGTTATTTTACGATGATTTACTGCAGTTTTGAACTTGAAGATTGTCGATAGACATTTAACATTTTCAGGTAGAGCATTTACATCCATTAAAAAAAGACTTTTTTGATACAACGCTGTTTCGTGTTTATGTGGAGGAGGAGGAGATCGTTCTTTCTTGTATTATACAGATGTTGAGCTCTATTATTTTCAAATAAATTTGCTTTGTTTTTATACACAAACCAAGTAAGTTCATAAATATATACAATGTCATAGTTAAAATATTTAATGATTTGAAAGCATCCCTACAAGATTCATTGTACTTTAAATCAGACATGATACGCACTGCTTGTTTTTGTAGGAGGAAAACGCTATGCGCATCAGGTGATTGGCCCCAATCAACAATGGCATATTTGATGCCAGAATGAAATGATGCAAAATACAATTGCCTTATAATTGATAAGCTGCACTGTTTGAATGTTAAAGCTAAAGCATAGCATACTTTAGACAATTTAGTACAGACACCCTGTATATGACTAGACCATTTAATATTATAATCGATCCTTTTTGAGTTCTCAGAATACTTAATTTGTCTTGTCATCTAAAACTAGACTACTATTTACATTTGGACTAGGCTGTGATGTTTAAAAACTACGACCACTGTCTTTTCACGGTTTATACATAATTTGTTTTTTTCAACCCAATAGTTGATTTTTTATAGATTAAAGTACCACAATTCTCCGCATCAGACAAGTTCTTACACTTAACTAAAATATTAGTGTCATCTGCATATGAGACTATTCAGCAAAATGGATGTTCTATAAACTATATGTCGTTAATAAAATAACAAAAAGCGTTGGACCCAATATGGATCCTTGTGGAACTCCAGATAGCTGCTATACTGCTATCAGCTTAAGTTGCTTCGTTCCTTTTTTTTTTAAATAAACTTCAGTTTGTATATCTGACGGATTCTTAAACAATTTCTATCAATTTTTCTACACCCCCGGTATAAAATCGGCAGGGATGAGTAGGCCAGATATACATTTTTCTATTTTTGTAATACTCAAATTAAAGTAAACCTTAAATATCTGATAGCTATTTTTTCTTAGTCTGGAAATTATGTATTTCTCAAGGATGCTTCTGCCGGCCGGATTGTTATGCGTTACCCTGCATCAAGTACTTAACAATTTTGACCTTTTACGTACTCTACAGTAAGTTAATAAATTGGGAAACCATTTTTGCGGGCTGCTATTATGTCTAAATTTCGGTTGCCACCTCCAGGTTTATTACCATATTACAATTTATAATTCTGTACATATAAAATGTCAACAAACATATTAGACAATATCAATAATATGTAAAATAATATTTATTTATTATCCCATTCGGTTACATTATACGCACATATGTTTTAATCTCATTTAGCCTTAAAGTATTCATCAGACAAAAATGTCCATTTAATTTGTTCATTTGTATAAACATATTATGCCTCAGCTGATCTTACCAATATTCTAGATTTAGAATGATTATACACTAATAATACCAGTTGTCAACTAATGTCTTCATATCTTTCCAGCGGACAACAATATACATTTAAGGATGGAATCTGTTCTAACTTACGTAATGTTAAACACGGTGTCCCTCAAGGGTCGGTCCTGGGACCTATCCTTTTCTTGGTCTATATAAATGACCTAAGAATGATTGTTCCCAGTGCTGAGCTTATAACATTTGCCGATGACACCAGACTATTAACAGGGCACAAGGAGTTGAGCAAAGTTAGAGAGCTCATGTCTGTTACACAATCTGCTGCCCAGGACTGGTTTATTGCTAACAGACTAAATTTAAATGATAGTAAAACTTTTCATGTATTTTTCTCACATCTGTAAAGTTTTTAGGTGTTATGTTAGATCCGAAGTTGAATTGGGGACACCATATTGAATTTTTATCAAAAAAATTGTCAAAGAATATATTTGTAATAAGGAGCCTCTCGAAATTAGTTCCCAGACAGGTATTATTAACTGCCTATCATAGTTTGGTAGTGTCTCAGATATCTTATGGTCTGATAAGTTGGGGTCATGCCCCTTGTACCTGTAGAATTTTTGGTCTTCAACGAAGGGTCATCCGTATTATTACCAATATGGATTATCAAGCAGATATTAGACAGACATTTGTCGACCTACAATTATTTACTTTTCCTTGTTTGTATATATACACCTGTCTCATGCATGTCAAAAAAGTCCATGAACAATATATTACTCAAAAATCGCTACACGACCATAATAATCGCAACGGAAATGATATTAGAATGAGCTATTTAAGATTAAAATCTAGTAGGTATGGTCCTAATTATTATGGCCCCAAGTTTTTCAATAAATTACCTAATTCAATTAGATCTCTACCAGTTAATGTTTTTAAGAACTGTATTAAAAAATTCTTATTATCACAAGCCTTCTACACTATAAATGAATTTTTAGACTGCAATGTACCTGATACCATTTCTTTAATATTTTAATATGTTTTTATTTATTGTATGTCTTCTGTTTTATATTTATATTTAGTTTTAATTGTACATTATTCCGATAGAATGTATAGTATTATTTACATTGTATATCTGACGTGTGTAAAACATTCTTGTTACAAACACCAATAAATTATCTATCTATCTATCTAAACCTCTAAAAGTTTATCACACAATGCCGTTATTTTGGTGCTTTTCTGGAAGTTGTACGTTTATATGTTTTCCATTCAAGCAACTTTCATAGCAAGCCTTGTACCACCAAGCTCCAGCTGTGTAAAAAAAATGATATTTAAGAAAATCATATTTATTATTCAATACAGTATATACCATAATGCCAAATTTACATCTGAAATACCGTAATAGACCAAGGATTTTCAATGAGTGTCTGAGAACCTCCTTCAACTTGCATGGCTCGTCGTCCTGTTTAAGAAGACAACCCTACGCTCAATCCATGTTCTGGTCGTGGGGGCGTTTTCGTATTATGGAAATTGATACCTTTAATGTCTGAGAACTACTTAAAATTTGTAAAGAATTACTGGTCAGCCAATGGAGAGTTGCGGTCCTTTAAAGGAAAATTCGAGTGACGTGCACAACGGGGGGGGAGGGGGTGCACTAAACTAAGCGCAAAAAGTGTGTCTGAGAACCACTCAAAACTGTGAGGACCTTATCGGAAAATAAATAAAAATCTCTTGTGTCAAAACCCGCTAGATATGCATCTTACAAAATTCCGCTATACAGGGTGTCTCACCGGGAACCGAATGGATCAATATAGAGAAAAGTCCGCATCAGAAAATTTTGAAAATTTAGATAATTACTAATGTCGGTGTGGCCAATCCAACTAAAATAATTACAAGTAGATGGCACTTTCGCTTATACCGGAAGTTGATACCAACTTGATTATTTCAAATGGAACACCCTATATATTTTAGGGTTTTCGAAAAGAGCATAAAATTCTGAGTCGAAAATATAGCATATCCTATACCTAAACCTAGCCGTTTCAGAGATATTTGACATTTTATAGAAAATTTGACAGGTGCAACGGTTTGCAAGAACCATTATAACTTTCTTCGTGTAAAAAATCCTCATTTGCTTCTTGTCACGTAAAAATAACACAAGGAGAACTACGTTCTACAACTGAAATAAATTCAATAATGTCATACCAAGTGTTCCGTTTTTCGCGTTACATTTTGTCAATTTCAAACCGCGAAAACTTGTTTCCTGTATATATTCATTTTTGGCATTTTTCTCGATAAAGTAACCGGTTTTGAGATATTCGCTGTGAAACTAAATGTAAGATCGGTTTTTACCTGCCGCTCCAAACTATCCCTCAGTTCGATCGCTGTTATTGCGAAATAGGTGGAGATAAACTACAAGGTCAATAGGACATTTCTCATACAGAATTTAACGACAAATTTTGTATTTCCTTTATTTTTTCTCTTCCAATGAACGGTTTACAAGATAGAAGTGAAAAACCAACGTTAAGTCCCTGTTAGCGGTGTTTTTTTCAAAAAAGGGACCTTCCGTTCCTGAATGGGTGGGAAATTTTGATGTAATTTACGTGGAATAAATTGAGTATATCTCAATTTGTGATATTTTAGTAACGGCTACAATTTATTCAATTATTTTTTGTAATAGCTATAGGAACATCTATCGAAGGTCCACCTTATCGTCGGCAACCATTGTTAATTTGACGATTATCTATGATAGGTAATTCATTAACAAATATTAAAATATCCTAAGGACATCCTTGTGGGTACCTACATTAATATTGCGATTTTGTTCCCACAAAATTTTGTAATATTATTAAATCACATTATGTATGAGGATCTTATAGAGGATAAAAAGTATATTTTTTATTTTACAGGTGGCCGCAGAATTGCAAATTGTTAATTCAGATGCGAAAGATAGTGGAGCGTATTTCTGTCAGGCCCGCAATATGTACGGAAAGGACCAACAACTCGTACAACTACTGGTGCAAGAGCCACCAGTCCCACCTCAGGGATTAGAAGCTGCCATGATAAGTAGTAGGTCCATTAATTTGAAGTGGCAACATAAATCGGGAGACTCGAATGAAGTGTTCAAATTCATAGTGGAATACAAGGAAATGGACAGTAAGTGTATATTATATTTTGTTAGTACATAAAGTTTTAAAAAATATCCATACCCTTATTTTGTTTTTACATAATTTTTACTCTCGGGTAATCATTGAGGAAGAGTGACGAAAGCGTCATGATGGCAGAAAAATGAATTCAAAATTTAAATGAATTACACATTTCATGGTCCAAATATATCTAAAAGACGTATTTTAGACGTTCCTCGGTACGTTCGTCCGTATACCATGAATAGCAGGATCATAGTACACCCCCTTTCGTCATTTAGTTTTAAAGATAAACGATTGCAATTTGGAGAATCCTATTATTAATAAACGTCACGTTGACATTAGTACTATTAATGAGGAATCCATTCATATACCTCATTAAAAATTTGCTACAAATACAACTAAAATTACAGTTAAAAGGAAATAAGAAAATATAATTTATTTACCGTACATGGGGTGGCCTTGGAATGTAAAAAAGGAATACAAAACATTATAACAGTTGTTCAAAATGCTGTCCATTAACGTCAATGTACTTCTGAAATCGTATACCTACATTCCAAAAAACATTCGTCAATTGCTGGGCCGTTATGCTACTAATTGCTCGACTTACTCATAGCTCCAGGTTTTCACGGGTTGTAACGGCGCCGGCCAGCGGTTGTGTAGGCGATATTTTTTAAATTAACTCAAACAACAAAATCTAGCGGAGCCAAATCAGTTGACCCTGGAATCTCTGTTGACGGTAATTAGTTACTATTCTTCAATCATATGGGGAGGAGCGCCGTCACATTTTTGCATATTAACCCTTTCTTAGCTTCATAAAAGCCGTTTTTTCGGAATTATCGGAAGTTGGACCCTGGAGTCAGACATGACCAACAAAATTGCTGTCAAGGGTATTGTTGGCATTTTCAGGACATCTGCAAACATGTATCACATATTGTAAGTTATGAAAAATACTATTGTTTAGTCACCACTGTAATAGGTGAAAAATAATAATTTAACTTAAATACAGTTACTTTTATGATGATGTACTAATTATCTCGATGTTTAAGAGATAGTTGTTGTTTATCAACACAAAGTCACTGACCACGGCTAATCAGCTGGCTATTCTAGGAGGCAAGGAGTCATGGATAAGAGCTGTCAAGCCACTGATTAGAGTACAATAGTATGTGTGTGAGAAACTTAAAGGTTGGTGGGCGCCATGGGTTCTAGTAGCCAAGAAAGATTTTAAAAAATGCACGAGATAAAATCTTACATTAAAAGCTTGAAATATGAATAAATATAAATATTGTGACAAGCAGCTGCGGTACAGTTTATACTCTAAAACTGATAAAATTACTATACTAAGGCCCAGTTGTATAAAAATGGATCAACCAATATTCAGTTGAACTTGGTTCAAAATCCGTAGATACTATTGTTGTCGCAATTATAACCTTGGATTTTAAACCAAGTTCAACTGAACTTCCACTTTTATACAACTTGGCCTAAAATCTTCCAAAAATACACTAAATACGACACTATACTGGTACACCTATATACACAGTAGGACTATAAAAATTACTTTTGGTACTCGCTACTAGACGGTGGTGTCAACACCAAGTAAAAATTATTTTTGTGATAAACACAAGAACCTAGAAGTTGTGTCAACACAAAAGTTCAATAGTAAAAAAGAATTAGTCCACATGGACACTCATAGCAAAACTATAGCCTCGTGCTAAACTTGCTACCGTTTAAACCTACATAAGCAAAAGTTAAATCGTAAGTGTACAATGCAGTGGTATAATAAGCGATAAGTATCGCATTGCCAAAAGTTTCTGAAAAATTTAGGTCTTAAGTCACAGCGGATAATATTGTAGTGGGAAGATAGAATTTCTGTATTCAGAACATGTGAATACAATCAGGTCTCCGTTAACGCGTATATATTATAATGGCATGTTGCAGCTGCTAAAGATAAGTCTTTCAGTTTTATGTTTAACCCGTGCACATTTTGATAATATATATTTATTATATGAGTTGACGAGGGAGCAGTTTTGATTAGAGGCGGTGACATACACAGACTATTGCAATTTGAGATTTTATTTTTATATGTTTCCACGTCTAGTTATGCGGAGAATGACATTTTTGTCTCAAATTCATTTTTTTTTTTTTTTTGAATACAAAACCGTTATGGTCCCAAGTCGCATGTTCAACATTGAGCTCAATTTGTTGATGGCTGAATAGTACAAACAATTGGGACAATTTAATCGTGTACTATTATTACAGTCTTTCACGTAATGTTCACCAGCACATATTGGGCAGCGTATTTTAGATTTACATTGGCCTGATGTGAGGTTAAATCCGTTACATTTAAAACACCTCCGTATATCGATAGCATCGTAAACATTGCATAAGTCGAAACCAACAAATAACCTACCTTCTTCATCAGACATTACTTTGTTGTAAAAATTTGCATTGACTTGCAAAATGGCTTGATAAATTTTATTATTGTTCTTTGTTGACCACAATTTTAAAACTTTGCACTCAATTTTTTTACTGATTAAATGTTCGTTTTGAAATTCAAATTCAAGTCTTTTTCCTCGAGTTCTTCAGGCATTCCCACTGCTCTTATACGCGGATTTAAGTTTTTCACATCTTTGATATCATAGTTTTGATTTAACTTGGTACTGGCTATTTTTCTAAATTTTGCAGCTTCTTCTACGCTGGAGCAACCTACAAGAGTACCGCCGTCTTGAATATTTTTAACACTCGAGATGTTAATGTTGTTGTCAACGGGATTTACATTATTAAGAATATCTGCGTTGATTGTTGCGTTTTTCTGCGTTCGGTCTTTAGGCCTTATTATAATAGCTGCTTCGGTTTTTACAGCACACGAATAACTTTTCTTCATATCTACCTTTTTATCAGTATTTATATCACAAACAATTTTAGCAGCAGAATAAGTAATCTCATTTTTAACTGAGTTAAATTTGTCAATCATTTCTTGTACTAATGACTTGAATTTTTCTTCAAGCATGATTTACAAATATTTAGGTATTTTTTTCAAACAATATTCACATCTTCAGGATAGTAAAGTATATTGACTTACAGTCGTTAGTATTTCACTTGGTATATCTAGACACTGGATGTGGTATGAAGTTTTACAAAAACCACTGCAGTTAAGAGATGGCTTCCTCACAGTTATCGCGCCACTATAACTTCCATACTTGTCACTTATATTTACACAGTTTATTAATTCAAATACATTTAAATATATTATGCAATTGCACTAGTTTTATGGACGAATTTGACGTAGAAATTGGAACTCCCTTGGGGTCATAAACCCACTACCTGCTTGCCTGGTCACTGCTTTAGACACTGGTAAACCATGAGTCAAATCACCTCCTCCTCACTGCTTACTCTCTTGAAGCCTATCGCGAAAGATTTTCATCATCTGCTTCAACATTTCAATTGGGATTGCATTAATCTCTGTACGAACATTATATTTGAGTTGTTCCAAAGTTTGCGATCGATTAGAAAATACTTTTGACTTTAAGTAGTTCCATAAAAAGAAATTACAAGCTGACAGATCAGGTGAGATTGTGCCGGCCAGTTGATGTCCCCAAATTTTACAATGACATGATCAGGAAACGTTCTTCGCAAAATTGTCATAGAATCCCTAGCAGTGTGGGAAGAGGCTCCGTCCTGTTGAAACCATATTCTTCGAATATCCATAACAACATTACGAAGTTGTTGTTGAAAGTTACGCAATATTTGTTGATAACGTTGAGATGTAACAGTAACCGTCAAGTCATTTTCCTCAAAGAAGAATGGCCCAAAAATTCCAAAGGCAGATACTGCACACCACACAGTAAACTTTTTACTATGAAGCGATACTTCGTGGAATTGCAGAGGATTTTCCGTCGCCCAGTAGCGAAACTGCTGTTTGTTAACATATCCAGAAAGATGATGAGCTTTATCTGACATTACAGACCTATATCTTTAATAACGAACTTCAGTAAAATATTCGGAAAAATAATAAAAATTAGATTAGTCTCGTATCTATATAATTTACTATCTAAGAATCAATATGGTTTAAAAGAAAATGTTTTGACTCAGGACGCGATGTTAGCTCTTACATCCAATATCTATTCTGCACTAGATAAAGGTATACCGTGTCTTTGCATATTCAGAGATCTTGCTAAAGCATTTGACACTGTTAGTCGCCCTCTACTTTTACAGTCACTCCAAGATATTGGTGTAAGACAAGAATATTTAAAATTGTTTAAAAATTACATCTCAAACAGACAACAGAGTGTAAGAGTGGGAGGTGTCTACAATGACAAATTAACAGTTGAATACGGTATACCGCAAGGTATGGTTCCAGGGCCTATGCTATTCTCCATTTATATTAATGATTTGTTTAAATTAACGCAGAGAGGAGTTATTATTGGATTCGCAGATGATACAACAGCTATTTTCTATAAATCCAACACGTGGATGGAATTAAAACCGTTAGTGGAAAGTGATTTACATACCATTAAAAATTGGTTTGATTGTAAGTTATTAACAGTTAATATAGATAAACGTAACTATATACCATTTAGCTGCAACAAAATAAGGCAAGCATCATTTGAATCGATAGATATCGAGTTTGAGGGAAACATCTATAATATATTACCGGAAACTAAAGTGAAATACCTAGGTTTGTTTATTGATAGACATCTAAGATGGGATCTACATATAGGATATGTCGTAAAAAAACTTCAAAGTATATTATATAAATTTAGACACTTAAGTAATATACTAGACAGAAACAATTTAAAAACAATCTACCTTGCTTTAGTAGTTACTTAATTTATGGTATCTTAGCTTGGGAAGCTGCTACAAATAATCATATCAGACCGCTTGAAATCCTACAAAAAAGATTTATCAAATGAATGTTCAAAGAACAAAAACTTACCCAACAAAACTAGTCTATATTGATACAAAAATATTTGGTATAAGACAACTTTTTTACTATAATAGTAATGTCAACTATCACAGGAAAAAACAGTTATAATAAATCCTCATGAACATAACACACGAAAAAAGGATAAGTTTATAAACCCATTCATGACGAAAACTATTGGACAACGATCATACATATTCTTATCACCAAGATTATATAACACTATCCCTGATAAGCAATAACAAAGAATATTTTTTCCTTCAAAAGAAAATTAAAAGAGTTTATTACATCAACGTCCCGGGAAACAATCCATAAATACATTGATATAAAAAAATATTAAAAAATAAAATATCGTAATAAATAGGTATATGCCCCTGCAGTGACAGGTATTTTAATTAAAAAGAGAAAAATTAGTAGTTTAGTTTAGTAGTGTCAGTGTGTGTATATGCATTATCGTACTATGTGCCTTTGATTTATATGTATGCAAACATGTATCTCCATCTTGAAACAAGTGTCCTCGGTCACTTATCGAGTAATTTTGTATTTATTTACATTTTTTTTGTTATGTTTTTTATATATAATTCCTTATATGTGGTTATTATTATATATTATTGTATGTCAAAATAAGTTTCATCTCACATAGTATTATTTGGAATATTGGACAAATGTATAATGTAATGTAACAATAATTATTCTTAAACATAATATTTTTAGTCGCAAACTCCTCTATAAATCCTTATTTTACTATAAGGAAAATAACCAGACTGCAACCAAAGTTACAAGTCTAGCGCGTTAAGTGTAATAATTGCATATTACCATCAAAACGCTAATGCTTCGATTGCAACAAACACCAGCCGAAAGACTGATCCTACTTAAAGGAGCTCTCTTGCCAGTCGTCACACACCACTTGCAGACTGCAGTTTCGAGCTGTTGGCTCTCGTCAGTGCAAGGTAGGTATGCGACGACTGGCACGAGAATCCTTTGACTACTTAGTACATCCCGCTATTTCTACAATAGCGACATGTAAAATAGCCAGCAGGCGCCATCTAGCGCTATTGTAGAAATAGCGGGATGTACTAAGTAGTCAAAGGATTCTCGTGCCGGTCGTCGCATACCTACCTTGCACTGACGAGAGCCAACAGCTCGAAACTGCAGTCTGCAAGTGGTGTGTGACGACTGGCAAGAGAGCTCCTTTAAGTAGGATCAGTCTTTCGGTTGGTGTTTGTTGCAATCGAAGCATTAGCGTTTTGATGGTAATATGCAATTATTACACTTAACGCGCCAGACTTGTAACTTTGGTTGCAGTCTGGTTATTTTCCTTATAGTAAAATAAGGATTTATAGAGGAGTTTGCGACACATTTGAAATAATTATTCTTGCTATTAGTAAGCAATCAACGATATTCAGGTTTCAGCAAAATGTGTGTTCCAAAATCTTGAGGTAGAAGTTTTTTTGAGACTTGAATTTTGTATGAATGGAAGTGTAAGCCTCTCAGAATGCGGCGATAACTGCGGTTTGAAATATTGAGTGCTAATGCTTGTCGTTTTGCAGATCATTTAGGACTTCGTAGCACAGCTGCTTTTACCTTTTCAGGACTTTCAAGTGTGCGTACAGAACAAGCTCTTCCTTTTGGTTTTTCTCTGGCACAAAGCAGTATTGCGAACCTTATGTACCTACTTTTTTATTGCTACTCGACTAGGAACTGAATCTTGTGGATTTAAATGAAAGTGATGACGAAATAAGCGCTGGGTGATTACAATAGAATAGTTATTTTGTAAATAAGCTTCAACCGCAAAAGAACGAAAGAAAGAATATTTGACCAACGCTCCATACTCACAGCACATATTTCTCGCAAACGCTTCGACAACTGTCTTAAATTTCCATTTATCGTGAAAGTATGGCGACTTGATTCGAATTTAAATCTCGTTATGTTATGACATGAATGAACTTTGAATATGGATACTTCGTTCTGTCTGAAAAGCATATCTCTTTTTTTACTTAAAATTTGATTGTTTATCAGATTCAGTGGTTAGTTTTTTTTATCAGCCCCTAGAGGGAGTGGGAACCACTCTCAAGCAAATAGCGGTATATTGACTAAACTAAACAATTCCCAAATTTTATAAAAATCCATTGATTGAAACTGTGTTCCGAGGTTTGTCGGTCCTCCAATGTATGATAAAATATTTATTTCTATTTCAGTTTTAGCCTGAATAATTTTTAAGGTCTGTCTTATTTTTTGTTTTAGAAATTTAATAAAACATTCTTTTACAAAGAATACGAATGTAAAAGAACTGACAAAACATTCCAATATAAGCTCATAACATTTTTTATCTGTTGCTAAATGATTGGAAAATTCAAACTTCTGCATAAGTTTAATTAGAATAATATTAAGTAAAAGTAACTTTTTCAATAAGAAATTCTAAATTACTTTCTTTCCTTGTTTCTGTACAAAATTATTAATTAAGAAACTCATTTTCTACCTAACTGAGAATATTTGATAGGAGTAAACTACGAAATTCATCTTAATTTAAAAACTTTTCGATTCTGATCTGTTGACTTCTGTAATCGTTAATCCTGAACTAACTTTTCAAGTTCATTGTTAGGTCTTGAATGTGGAACACTGAATGTACAGAATTAAACAGTAGTAAAACTATTGTTTTAAACCTTTCTAACTTCTAACATTTAATCAATACATTGGTGCCCCATATAAATACTACCGTTGTCAGTAGCAAATAGGGCATAGTTAGTTTTTTGAGACTTTTGTTTTATTGTATTGGCGGAAATTCTGTTGGGCCGTAGATTGGGGGCGGTGGGATAATTAGGAGGGGAAAACGAAAATATTTCACATGCTGATATCTCCCCGTATAATTGACCTATCGCGATCAGATCGACGTACATTTTTAATTTTTTTATTTTCTACATTAAATTATGATTTTTTTCGCAAACAAATGCTTAATAAGCGAAATAAATTACACATTTTTTCAAACAGTCTCTTTGCCGTCCTCTAGCTCCCTTCCTAATCATTTTATGGCATTCTGGCCGGGCGGAAATTAAACGTTAATAAAAAAGCTGTCAAGTGGCCAAAACGATTTTCCCCCATCGTGACAAAAAAACTCTTTGGAAAAAAACGTGCAATTTTTATTTCGCGCACCAAGCGTTTGTTTGCGAAACTAATCATTTTATGCGAGTGCTATTTTATAGCATATAAAAAAATAAAAAAATGTACGTCCGTCTGACCGCGATAGATCAATTACACGGGGAGTAGTCAGCATGTCAAATATTTTTGTTTTCCCCCTCTCCCTCCCCCCCTAATCATCTCAACGCCCCCAGCCCCCGGCCCAACAAAGTATCTACCAATACCCTTCTATTTAAAAAATGAGTCCTCAACTCCACCCCTTCAGGATAAAAAATGAATTCATTTGTTGCGGACCTTTAGCGTATGCGACCCACCATACGCCTTAGCGTTTTGTGGGCCGCATAATAACAACCGCTACGTCCGTAGCAGAGTTTCGCTACTGTCCACGGGAGCGCGAGACGCGTGCAGTTGGTGAAAAGACGGAAGGCAACCATTTTTGTTGGCGTATATAGTTGATAATTCTACGAACCTCGGTTTATCCAAGGCATCCTGTTGGATTTTGGAATTATCAACACAGGAAAATTTTCTCAATTTGTTGTTGTTCCGTTTAGCTGAATATTTTGTTGTTGTGAGTAAATTTTAACTGCGGAAGCAGGATGTTTAAGTATACAAGGCTTTCCTTTGGAAGTATCGTGTCAACTTAAAAGGCGGACTCGACCCCATTCATCCAACTGTGGCTTTCGAGGAACATTGGTGGATTGTTCCCTCATCAGTGAGGGTTCCACGGACGGGGCTTCTACACACGTTAGTGAAGTTCCACGGACGGGGTATCCACACAGAGTAGAAAGTTCCAGGGCTGGAGAGGCTATAATCAACCCCATCCTTGGGTCAATTTCTTTTGTCCCGAAGACACCTTCGTAGGGCTACAGTTCTTCCACGTCGAAGTCGGTATTGTACCACCCTAAATAAGTGTGTTGTTGTTGTTTTTACTTACCGGGGACCACCTTCAGTGGTTCGGCTCGGTTATATCAATTCATACTTTTGTATTTGAACTTGTACATATTTAAAGATTTTATGCATTTATATTTATTTAAGGAGGTTCTCTAAATCAGACCCATTGTGGCAGAATTTATGACCATTTATCCTCACATTGTAAACCGATGTGTAGCTACACGAGGCATTTTATTAATGTTGTAACTTATTAATCGAGAAATTTGCCACACCTTTTGAACATCGCCAGGTTACATGCTAGAGAACCAATATCTGTAAATTGTGTAATATAGTGCATTTCATTTTTAAAGAAAGTGTCATTATTTCATCTGCGACCACTACGTATGGAAGCCTCAGTGATTTGTTAAGTAAGTAAACTAATAATTTGTCATAGTTTATGTAAACTTGGGCTTAACGCCCTGAGATAGTCTGAGCTAGAGAAATTTTATCGTAGGCACGTACATCACTTATCCGGGTTAAGTTTGTGCCCTACGATATCTGCTACGCTACAGTAGCCCAAGTGATTTCGTTATGTAATATCTTATAATCATTAATATCCAACGTATTTATTTGTTTATGTACGTGTAAATCGTAGCACATTTTTTTTTATTTTTGCACCTTGAATTCTCAATATCTCGCGAATCAATGCTCTGACATCGATGAGGTTGGGAATAAAATTTGCTTATTTTCATGAGCTCTTCATTTTTGGTCTGAAGACTTTTTCATCAGATCAAAAGCCGCCGAGTTATCTGCGAAAAACCATTTTCCTATACATTTAACATGTCTTTTCCCCCTACCCCCTTTGACTTCCTCAACACAAATTTGTCGGGATATTGGGGGGACCCAACTTTACTTATTGGCAAAAGAAAAAATCACAATCGGACGTTTAATTATTCCTAAGGCAGATCTGCTCCACTAATGATATTTTAATAATATTTCAATAAATTTACACACGATAAAAATGGATCGTTACATTATAAACAGCTTATAATTTACTATCTTGGTTAGTTTTTTCGGTTTTTAATCCACTGTACACTGGTAAAAGTAGTTTGAGTTCATACGGCTCAGTAAAATGCGTCGTCTTTTCATTTTCATTGATTCAAATCTTTGTAAACGTTGGATCATGTAGTTTGGAAACTGACCCCGCGGGTCTTGTTGTTACAGTGCTGTGCAGAAATGGTGAAAATTTACTGTTTCTGTAATGGCTTAACTGTTTTCGATTATGTAAATATACAGTTAATAGCTAGATTTATATCAGCACTTTCAGAGTAGAAGCATGTACCATGTGTGCAAATGGGTGGAAATTATAGACTATAAATATCTTTATGCTTTTTAGTACGTAACAGGTTGCACGTTGCATACATGATGATGGATGTGCAAAGTTGCAACAGGAGCGTTGTCGAATAAAGGCAACTAAATACGATATCACACTGACAAAGCCAGTGTTGGACTGGGGCCAAGAGGGCAAATTCCTTGTGGGGCACATACAGGGTGGCTACTTTTTATAATGAACAGTATTGATATTTCGCGAACCACAGCAGCTACTGTTGCGTACTTACTCACATAAAATTTCACGGATACATGGATCAAGTTATAATTTGTCATCTATGGATTACATATAATAGTATATTACACAACAATGCTATAATGAAGGCTATTATTATTATTGAGGATAGAGATTACAACTCGAGTGAGCGCAGCGAGCGAGTGTTAATCCGAGGTAATAATAATAATAATAATAATATTTATTGTCCATTAGACCAAGTTACAATGGTATGGGACTCGTCAGAAAATATACAAGAAAATGGTACAACGTTACAAGTATAAATTTAACAAAGTAGTATAACATAAATTAAAGAGACAACCAGTATAAATACAAATTTAAAATGTGTTCTACAAAAAATTCGTCTTCACTGTAAAACATAAACAGTTAAATATTAAAAAATGCTAGGAAGTATAAATAAAAAACAAAGTATAGACATAATTAGTTGGAACAATCAGTTAAAATAGTAAAAAAACAAACAATTGTAAAATCTGAACAAATAAAAACTAAATAAATACTAAAGGACATATTAATAACAGAGAAAAGACAAACGATTTATAGACAAGTTTAAGATGTGTATTGTAAAAATTCCTCTACACTGTAAAACATATGGTCTACTAAAAATGTACGCAAAGAACTTTTAAATCTATTGAAATTGCTAGTTTGCCGGATATTGTTGGGTAGCTTATTATACAATTTTATTGCCATATACTTAGGACTGTTCTCATAAATTGACAAATTATGTATTGGAATTACTAAATTATTTTGGGTGCTAGTTTCATAATTATGATTAAAATTATTTAATAGAAAATTATTCATGTTCCATTTAGCAAATAATACTATTTCCCAGATAAATATGCATGCTATCGGTAAAATTTGCCATTCTTTGAAATACTGCCTGCAAGGAGTGCGTTGAGGAATTCCAGTTATATTTCTAATTGAATATTTTTGTAGTTTAAAAACTCTGTCTGTATGATGAGAACAGCCCCAAAAAATTATACCATACTTAACCCTTGAATAAAACTTTGCGTAATAATAAGATAATAAAACATTCGTATCTGTTATAGTGTTATATCTCTTAGTCTATACAGCGCGAAACATATAGTGGTGAGTTTTTTACACAGTTCGCTAATGTGCGTTTCCCAATTTAAAGCGTTGTCGATATAAATACCCAGAAACTTGGTTGCTGGAACTTGTTCCAAGGATTTTCCATTTATTCTCAATAGATGCGATTCTTTATAGTTTGAGAGTCTAGGAGTAAACTGAATAAAAACAGTTTTTTGCTCGTTTAGTAACATTTTTTATTTTGAAATTTAGTTACAAATCGATTTAATTTAAATTGTGTATCTTAGAGTAAATTTTCCAAGTGAACATTTGAATTTAACAGTGAATTATCATCAGCGAACATAAATAATGAAGATTTATTGACAATATGAGTATCAGGCAAGTCATTAACAAAAAGTATGAAAAGAAGTGGCCCCCAGTACAGAACCTTGGGGGACACCACTAGATATACTTACTTTTTTTGATTTAATAACATTTAATTCTACAAGTTGTTTGCGATTTGACAGATATGAGCTTAACCATTCACCCAATTTTCCGAGAACACCATATTTATTTAGTTTTTCCAATAGTAAAGCGTGGTCTACCAAATCGAACGCTTTACTTAGATCCATAAAAATCCCAAAACATCTCTTGTTATTATTTAAGTTATCATATATCTCACTGAGAAACCCTAGTATTGCCGAGGCAGGTCAGCCTTTTCGGAAACCATGCTGTTCGTCACATAATATTTTATTATCGATACAAAATTTAGTTATCCTATTAAATACCACTCTTTCTAAAATCTTTGAAACACATGATAATAAAGAAATGGACCTGTAATTTTCAATGAATAATAGCCATTATAGTGAATTGTATACTATACTTTATATACGACTAACCTGTATATAAAATATAGTGATACGTTCATAATAAGTATATAAACTCATAAAAAATGTTAATTTTTTAATTTCTCTTCAATAAAATGTAAGTTAATGTTTACTAGAGTTAATAAACTGAACTCATGAGGGCATATTTTGTGTTATAGTAGCACCGTAATACTATCAGCATTAACCACTCTAGCAGCTGTAGAAGGAGAAGCCGTAGCATTGTTCACTGGCTTTGAGTTAGTTTCGGGTGTTATCATTTTATTTTTAAAAGATTGATCGATGTATCCTTTAGTTACGAGTGAGGACAACCTCCGCTCTGTAACGCTTCAACCCCGTAATATAGACATCTACGTACAATGTAGCCGAAGATCTCCGAAAACAATGACCGGTGTAAAGTTCAGGATTTGGCAAATTCAAATAAATTGCTATTTGTTTTATTTTTTCCAATTCGTTGAATAGTGCATTTACCTCTCTGGTAATTTAAAAAAAAATAGGCTTCTTGTCACGTGCGATGGCCGAAGATCCATGTATTTTTTAC
Organism: Leptura quadrifasciata; assembly: GCA_963675555.1. Lineage (NCBI taxonomy): Eukaryota > Metazoa > Arthropoda > Insecta > Coleoptera > Cerambycidae > Leptura > Leptura quadrifasciata. Next base: position 184,279,967 of record OY776673.1, on the reverse strand, counting down.
AATCCCATAAAATTGACCAATAATGACAAAACTTCTTACCACTTTGGTTTTCGTTTTAGGCACAGTTATTAATAATGTTGTACTTAGATCTTTCACGTTTTCAATTTTCATTTCGCAGAGCTCATTAGAGCGACATGCACCCATAATTCCCACGATTAATATGACCTTAAATGTAATATGTTAGATTTAAGACATTTAGTATCTGGCAATCTTACCTTATGTAAAAGATAAACTGCACCAGGTGCTTCCTTTGTAAATTTATTAATTTCTTCTGGTGCCAAAGTTTTGGCGTTTTCCGCTTTATATCCTTCAGATTTTGTTTAAAAAAACGTAGTTTTCCAAATCTATGTCGTGTTTTATTTTCTAAACTGCTTTTAGCATGGAATAAAATGACCATAGAAGATTTGTATCTGTCAGCTCAGTCAGCAAAATAGGCGAATAATACATTTTCAGAAAGCGAGATAGTTTTTTTCTGAATATAGGCGATAGTATCTTCTGAATCACTTTCCATTCTTTCAAGAACTAACAAAATCAAACACAATAATTCCACAAAACCCGTTTTTACTTTGACTGTTCACGGCGTCTGTTTATTATTTTTTTTTCATAGTTACCGGTCTCTATGGCATTTTGAATGTACACAGATAGATTGATTCGTGCATAATTTTCTGATTAGTACACAAGGGGGTATAATGACGATAATTCGCTTATCAGAATTCCCTGTGGTATTAATTGATGGCATTATTTACCAAGAATCACCCATTTATTGTTCATATTATTTATTAGTATATTACACTACAAAGGAGGTAACTAGGTTTTACCAATCGAAGACGATTTTGCGTCCGAGCATAGCGAGGGCTGACAACAGAGTATTAGACTGGTCAAAACTTACCTCCTGCGTTGTATATAACGTTTTATCTGCTCCCCTATTGTTCATGAAATAAAAAATCAGATTTTACGTTTCTTGATCAATTATTATTATTTTGACAGTGATACTTAAGTAATTTTTTGACATTATCCAAATTTTGTGAATAATGTTACTATTTGTAATAATTGTACTATCACTACAGGGTGTCTCACCGGGAACTGAATCGATCGATATAGAGAAAAGTACGCGTCAGAAAATTTTGAAAATTTAGACAATAACTAATGTCGGTGTGGCCAATCCAACTAAAATTACAAGCATCTGGAACTTCCGCTTATACCGGAAGTCGATACCAACTTGCTTATTTCAAATGAAACACCCCATATATTTTAGGTTTTTCAAAAAGAGCATAAAATTGTGAGTCGAAAATATGTAGCATATCCTATACCTAAACCTAGCCGTTTCAGAGATATTTGACATTTTATAGAAAATTTAACAGGTGCAACGGTTTGCAAGAACCGTTATAACTTTCTTCGTGTAAAAGATCCTCATTTGTTTCTTGTCACATAATAAGAATATAAGGAGAACTACGTTCGTCAACTAAAATAAATTCAATAATATCATACCAAGTGTTCCGTTTTTCACGTTACATTTTGTCAACTTCAAACCGCGAAAACTTGTTTAGGTCAAATGTAATGCCCTGTATTTTTTTACGTCAAGTTGTGTAAAATTGAATTCCCTTTTTTCTGATATTAGCACTGTGGGGGTTAAAGTTACAACTTTTTGAAATATTTGCGATTTTATTAGAAATTCATGAATTGTTGTAATCATTTCATCAAAATAGCCATGATTAGAAACAATCAGTCATTAACTTATGTCAAACAATGCCAGAACGTTTAAATTACACCCACGAAGACTTTTTAAATTTGTTAATCATTTATGGAGAATGTGACAAAGTAATATCAAGAACTTGCAGCACATTTGCTACTCGATATCCAGAAAAACGGAAACCGTCACCAAACAATGTAAAACGCATACTGGAAAATTTCAAAAATTATGGCTCTGTCAAGGCAAAAATGCAAAGAAGAAAGCCTATTGTTGATGACGAAAACATTGAAATAGTCATTCTGGGATATTTTCATGCATTTCCAAGGATGTCATTAATACAAGCTGCTCTGGAATCGGGACTATGCAAGGACTCAATTCACAGAATCTTATTAAAACATAAGTTTCGCCCGTTTTCATTCCATATGGTTCAAGGACTAAAAAACACAGCTTTCCTAAGAAGACAGAATTTTTGTGAGTTTATTCTAATAAGGTCTGAGGGTCACGATTCTTATTTGGAGAATATTATATGGACAGATGAAGCAAAATTTATTAAAAATGGACTTTTTAATAGACACAATTCGCATTATTGAAGTGACTCAAATCCTCATATGTTCAGAGAGCGAAACTCTGAATATCTTGCAAAATTTGAATAATAATTATTTAGAAAATTTACCTCTCGCCGAACATAGAAACATTTTTTATCAGCACGACGGTGCTCCTCCACATAACGCATATTTAATTAATAATTATTTACAAGAAACTTTTTATGATCAATGGATTGCCAATAATGGACCTTTCTTATGGCCTCCTCGCTCGCCCGATTTATCAGTTCTGATTATATCATTTGGGGAACTATTAAAAATAAAGTTTATGAGAGCCTATTAACAACCTTGAAGATTGTGTGCAAAGAGTAAGAAATGTATTTCAAAACATATCACAGGATTCAATTAGACTGAGGAAATAGTCCGAAGCTGCGAAAAATGTGTCGAGGTTCGAGGGCGGAATTTTGAGCAATTATTAAATTAAAATGAAATCATATTTTAAATTGATCTTATCTCTGCTATTTTAGTTCATGCCATATCTTCACTTCGATTAATAGGCATGTTACAGGGTTAGTGTTATTTTGCGTTTTTGTGGATATCGAGTAGCAAATGTGCTGCAAGTTCTTGATATTACTTTATCACATTCTCCATAAATAATAAATAAATTTAAAAAGTCTTCATGGGTGTAATTTAAACGTGCTGGTATTTTTTGACATAAGATAATGACTGATTGTTTCTAATCATGGCTATTTTGATGAAATGATTACAACAATTCATGAATTTCTAATAAAATCGCAAATATTTCGAAAAGTTGTAACTTTAACTCCCACAATGCTAATATCAGTAAAAAGGGAATTCAATTTTACACAACTTGACGTAAAAAAATACAGGGTGTTCCATTTGACCTAAACAAGTTTTCGCGGTTTGAAGTTGACAAAATGTAACGCGAAAAACGGAACACTTGGTATGATATTATTGAATTTATTTCAGCTGTAGAACGTAGTTCTCCTTGTGTTCTTTTTATGTGACAAGAGGCAAATGAGGATCTTTTACATGAAGAAAGTTATAACGGTTCTTGCAAACCGTTGCACCTGTCAAATTTTCCATAAAATGTCAAATATCTCTGACACGGCTAGATTTAGGTATAGGATATGCTACATATTTCTCGAATTTTATGCTCTTTTCGAAAACTCTAAAATATATAGAGTGTTCCATTTGAAATAAGCAAGTTGGTTGGTATCGGTATAAGCGAAAGTGCCAGCTGCTTGTAATTATTTTAGTTGGATTGGCCACACCGACATTAGTAATTATCTAAATTTTCAAAATTTTCTGATGCGTACTTTTCTCTATATCGATCGATTCAGTTCCCGGTGAGACACCCTGTATAAATATTAATTAATAATTCATAAAATTTCATGTCCAACATCTTTTCATTTGCATGATTCGAAATCACTTATTTCCCCAAGGGAGGTAAGTAACTCACTTACCTCCCGTCGTCAATGGCAACTAGCACTTTATCGGTAAAATCAACTTATCTACTTGAAAATAATGTAACAATAGTCTATTTATCATAGTGGGAGCAAATAAAATATTATTATGATCATTAACTTCCATAAACCTAATGGGACATCAAACAATAATAAAACATATTCACAACTTTTAAGTATTTTTTATTATTACTGTGGGAAAACACTCCCACACTTACAAAGTCGGTTAAATGAGAAAAAAGTTTCGTACCTTGAAGGCCAATGAAATGGGTTATAGAAATTTAACATATTCCGAAATAGCTCGTTTCGATATTTTTTACCTACTACTATTATGTTATAAAGAATATGAAATATATATATATATATATATATATATATATATATATATATATATATTATGATTTTATAAAAAACAAGATGAGATCCAAGGTCAAGTCTCATCTGCAGACAGAGAAATTATTTGCGTCGTGAAAAAAGCCAAATTCTAGATTATGTTGAAAATATATGTTTATGAGTCAGCATGCCGTCAGTCTGTCTGTCTGTCAATCAGTCAGTCTGTGGGGATACGTTTTTCTCGAATTCACCTCAATATCCTAGGCGAGAAGCGTGTGCCCTTGTTTAATTTCCAATGTGTTGTTCTAAAAACTTTCTCTTGTTAAAATTAGATTTAGCTTTTTAAAATAATAGGACAGTGTATCTTCTGGCTGTATGGATTATGTCCAAATGCAATTAAAAAATAAGCTCGGTATAGAAGGCTTTAAACATGAACCTGGAAGGTTAAAGGAAGAACGGTATTCAGTATTGGGGAAATTGGTGTACCAGGCGCGGCTTCAAATAGAGATAATAAGTGGGTAATTTTTCGTAGAATTTAAAAATATTTCGAATAAAAATTGTTTAGGATGGAAAATTGTATGGAAATGGTCTTTCGCTAATTTTTCGTCAGGATTGCAGGGGCGGCTCAAAGCAAGGCCTAATAACAAGTTTACGTTGAATCACACATTTCTTCAAATCTTTGCAAATTTCTCAATAGATTAAATGTTGCAATGAAAAATTACATTCAGGTTAATTTTATGTGCTACCAGAAAGTTTTAATAAGTAAAAAATATACTCAGGACGAGATGATGAGAAACTTTCTTGTGGTGTATTCACCCGAGACAATGAAGGAAAATTGGTCAACGGAGATATCTGGCTAACCGTAAAGATTACTATTGTTTAAATATGATAACTAAACTTTGTTAGGAAAATTTATTCGTCAAACATTCCCAAATGTAAAGTAACTATAATGATGCCACATATACCGAATCAAACTTGTAATATTGTGTAATTACACCTTTAATTAAGTTATCGAAGGAAGCTCTCATCGTGTGGTCCTTTGAGATAACTACAATTAATCAAATTAATATTTACGAAGATTTATTGCCAAAAAAAATCAGATAATGTGTTCGCTTACAATTAGTTCCTTGTTGATTATTGCAATTCGAAAGTGTGATGTTTTCCAGGATCCTGGCACCAACTGGAATTGACTGATACCCCGTTGCCATTCGCCGCTCTAATAGAAGACTTGAAACCTGCCACAAAGTACACCTTTCACGTCATTGCCGAGGGGCCGGCAGGAAAAAGCATTCCCAGCGAGGATTTAATAGTCAGAACTGAACCACAAAGACCAGCCGGTTCTCCTTTGAGTCCTTCTGCCAGACCTATTTCATCCACGGAGATCTTAGTTACGTGGTCGCCACCTGTACCTGAACTTAGACATGGTGACATACAGGTAACTAATATTTTCATTCAAGAAATACTCTCAATTGATTTCCCCGCCAATTGATCAATCATGATACATTATTAGATTCAGAATATGAGATTGTTTCTGTAATTTTTCAATAAATAATCTTAAATAGGTACATACCGAGTTAAATACTTACTAAAAGATCAATTGTTTTGGGAAGTTTAAAGCACTTATTTTTATTTAACGACAAATATAGAAAAGACGTTTTATTATGTCAAATAAATGTTCACCGCAAAATTGAAAGTCTAGTTTGTCCAATTTATAATTCAGAGATATACAAAAGCACGCAAAAAAGCGTAAAAGGGACTGACCGCTTGTGATTATTATACCGTTGGCGTTATATGGTAGCAGTATACAGGACCGAATTTAAAATGTATTTTCAGTTTCAAGCAACGAATGAATTTATATTTAGCCGGGCATTTTCATAAAGTGGTCTACACTGAATAATATAGAGTTGCTATCCGTCACCGCACCGGAATGGCAAGGTCTCGCATGGTCTATTTCCACAATGTCGAGTGTTCTTTCACGGATTAATTAAAAACCGTTTCATCGCCCTTCATTTTCATTGTATCAGAATGTTCTTTTTACTTTCCCAAATACGGAGTATAGAGGGAAAGTATTGTGATCATGCAAAAATCGTCTTTGAGTTTTTGGTGGATTTACACATTATCAAGTCACCTGAACTCAAAAAAGTGATTCTTAAAAAATGTCTGACTGTAGTCTATGTCTGTCGTCTTTGGTCGTAACTAGACCCCAAATTACTACATCGACTTTGCTTAAATTTGGCATGCATTTTCAGGATGGACACCACATCGAGACAAAATTGCAAAATCGGTCCTAGCTCAAATATAGAGCGAGTTAGCCCCTAAAAATCGGTAAAAAAATGATACTAATTTTATCGCTAAAACGGCTGAAACGATTTTGATTAATAATTCGTCACATACATACTTCCGTAATACCAGTATAAAATGGGATGACCATTGCTCCTAGAAAATGCAGGGAGGGAGGTTGTGGGTGGTAGGTTTTAAAGAATTTAATAATTTTTTTTCTCTGTAACAGCTGAATCAATTTTGATTAAATTTAAAACTGTATCTCTCAGTATCAGTGTACGATGGTAAAACAGTAGAAGAGGGAGAAAGGCTGTGGGGGGTAGGATTTATAGAATTCAAAAATTATTTTCTCTGTTCTTACTTCTAAATGGAAAAGCTTGTCAGAGTTGCGTTGGACCGACTTTTAAGAATTGATTCTTATGAACTGCAGTTTTACCGTTCAATTTGAAGATAGACTATTTACTTCAACAATAATGTGAAAAATTCAATAAAATTTTTCATTAAACTTTTATGGCAAAGAAACAGTTAGTCCACCCCTAGAAGTCCACGTTGACTAGATAGTTCATTCGGCGAATCATCAATTCAGTAGCATAAATTTCAAGCAATTACATAGTAGTAGGATTGACCTATGTCCTCAACCTGTTGGAAAATATGCATGACCATTTTTTTCGACGATTTAAAAGAAGCCGAACACCTATATGGTCTTTTTTAAACTATACTGAAACTGATATGCGGTCGGTCTCCTTTACGTTTTTTATGAGCTTCTTTATATATCTAAATTATATATGGTATATACTATACTACTAGTAAAAATAAACACGTGCTTTCACAACAAATGTCTGCGTTAAATACAGGACATAACTACAAGAAAACTAAATATTACTATGTTACACGAACAACCGTTAAACATTACAAAAACTAAAAACCCTATACATTGAATATTTCTAACAATTTTATAACGTAACTTAAAGCAAAATTTTGCGATTTTACGGGAAATAACTTTTTTTACAAATAACTATAAAACTATTGCATTAAACGAAAACATTATAGAATACTGTGGATGTGATAAATAATTTGGTTTTATTTCTTAGCCACTTTAGTTTCATTTATGACTTCATGAGCTAATATATATATATATATATATATATATATATATATATTAGTCAAATTAATAGTTACGATAAAAGAGGTTCACTTAAACTAATAAAATAATACATTTGCAAACAGTTTTTGAGGACCCGCCCATCTGCAAGATTAAGTGAATCCCATTGGGCCGATAAAGTCTTTAGTCCAACACTTTTGTCTAAAGCGTCCTTCCATTCTGGGCGGATTCCTTTTTCTTTCACCTTCAGTATAGACCCAACTTTTTTCGTCCAATCATTCACAACCTCTACATTAACCATTCCCACTATTGCCCCATTCTGATGTTTCCTTACATCCACGGTGTTCACCTTCTTAGGCCTCCTCTGCCGACAGTCCCTCTTAACATGGCCCAAATCTCTCGCAATAATGACAGAAGATATCTCTGGCCAGCCGTTCACTACTTCGTTGTTACTTTATCGGCTTCGGTTGCGGTTGGTGTTTCGGCTTCTTTTGCGAATTCTCTCTCTTCCATGGGGAATCTATTTAGATGGCTCCATCCTTCAGGTAGATCAAAGTTTAGTTACTACTCTTGTGCCGAGATAATTTAAGGACCCGCCTGATTTACTTATCCCTTCTACCATCAATAAAGGTTACAACTGCAAATTCTTGTAAGCTTTTCCCAGATTTTTGTGTGCATAATTTCAGTTGAGTTTGATATAATTGAGCAAGGTGTCGGTCTCCATCTCTTAAGTTTAATACAACTTCCACAACTTTGATATCCTGTTGCTGCGCCACTGGAATCTTCTGAAGCAATTCTGATGCTAGAACTAATGCCATAGTCTTGTCCTCATTATTTCAGTTGTTAGTACATGCAGCTGCCTCATACTCTATTTTATTTAAGTTTGACCGTCAAAGAAGGAAGGCTGTAACCGAACACCTGATGTTATAACTAGTTGGGCTCCTTTTTCCCTTAACTGTCTTTTGTCTTTTAAATTCAAGCTAAGTTCCACCTTTCTTTCGATTTCAGGGACCTTACCTTCTCCGTCAGTAACTTTTTCCTTAAAATCACTAACCCCCTTCGACGTCACCAACTTCACGCTGCCCATATCCTCTTTGACTTCACTGTTGACAGTGTCTCAAATGATAGCGTCCTGCCGTATCTTATAATTTCTTTAAAATGTTTCCTGGAGTGTCCTTCCTTCCTGTTTTTCCTCAGGAAGTCTTATTTCCAATTCTTCCACTATTTTTCTCAATTTTTCCCGACGTCATCGCTTCTATTCTTCCTTTTCTTCTTGACGTGCTTGTTGTTGTTCTTCTTCCTCCCGGCGCCGATGTTTTTTTTCTAGCTCTTCTTTTTCTTCTTGGTGTCTCTTTTCTTGTTCTTCCTTCTCTTCTTGATATCTCTTTTGCTAATCTAACATTATTCTTCTGAATTCTGCAAACATGTCCAGTATTTGCGTTTCTGCAGCCATACTTTTTGTTTCCATTAGAAAGTTCTCGAAACATCAGTAGCGAGTCTTATCTAGAGTTTTTATTAGGTAAAATTCAAATATTTCCAGTCCAGAATAGAATGTTCTAGAAATTTTCTTATACTAACACTATTTAATAAATATCTCAAGCGTGGATTCAATAATAGCAACACGAGTAACATTAATCACTGATTTAGAAGAAACGGTTTCCTGTAAATTCTGTAAATATCTAAAATGTTCGTTCTTGTTAATAAGAAAGTAGTTGTTTTTTTCATTGCAAAAACAAACCCCGTAATTAAAAAGGATCTCACCTGACTTTTCATTACAAGAAACCGAGGTATGTGAAAATAAAAACTGCAGTTGTGGATTTCTTTGCAGGGTTTTAATATAGGATATCGCACTACCAATACAGTCGGTTACAATTACACTTCCGTCACTGGGGACGGTGAAGATGGTGGCGAACTCCTATTAGGCGGATTAGCAAAGTACACGAGATACACCATCGTCGTGCAAGCATTTAATGAGGTGGGGGCGGGGCCGCTATCTGAACCTGTTAGCGCTCAAACTATGGAGGACGGTAAGTCTTAAAGTCTTATAACCCTTTTGAGCTATAGTTATAACGCTTGAAATATTTAAATTATCATACAAAATTGTATACCACCTAATTGGATAAAAATTTGACTCCCTATCAGCTTCAGTGATTAGTTTTTTTGCCCACTTCGTAAAAAAACAACCCTCCCAACCAGCTATTTTTAAGTGGCAAACTTTGTTGTATATAATGTACAGAACACATTCCAAAAGGTCTTACAAAAACCCATGAAGCTGTGTTATGAAGTATAAACCTAACGGCATTCCACTCCAATTAACGTGTTTACAGTTCCCAGTATGCCTCCGGAGGATGTCCGATGCGCAGCCCTTACCTCCCAATCTTTGCAAGTCAGTTGGCAACCACCTCCAACGGAGCACTGCAATGGACTGCTGCAAGGATATAAACTCACCTATGAACCAGTGCTCGATGATAATTGGAAGGGTAAGTAAAATATAAATAATTCCGATAAAATTATTGAATGTGGAGAATTTTAGAAAATGTATAGAAATATTTTTCTCTTAATATCCCTTTATAAAGTGTTTACAAAATGCTCCATAACAATTCGTTGGTATTAGTAGCACTTATTTAAATGGAAGATAAGCTGAAGATTTGGTTCTCCACGCATTTGGAAAATAAATAAATAAGAGCGACAGAATTATTCAGTTTAAAATGATTTCTCGTTAAAAAATATAACCTACATCGAATTTCAACTCGGGAAAAATAGATTTTAAAAATGAAAAATTTACAATGTCAATAAAAATGTCGAGGTTTGTAGGTTTCGACTTTAATATTAACAAATTGAAAGGGTTACAGAATGGTGATTTTTCACCCTCTTATGCCATGTAACGAAGTAAAAATCGCATTTCTTATATACCTCCAAAATTACTGTTTTTTAAAAATATATCTTATTTTGCTGCTTAGTATTTTTGTGTTATAATAACAATGTACTCGGTTTTATCGTGAACTAGGGTTAAATTCTCTGAGTTTGGACACGGAAACCGAATCTATAAGTAAATATCATTCTTCAATATATTGCCCCATTTGAGTTGGAACGTAACTTCTAGATAATATTGAAGATATAGAAACTGATACTGATTAGAAGAAAAATGCACTGTAGGTGTAAATTTCTTGTGTCTGAACGTATTCAGTATTTCTTGATTAGTTTTGTTGAATTCTTTCTACCCCTTTCACTTATGCATATACATCTGACAATTTCCACATGCTGAAATAATTGAGAAATCGCAATTATAGTTATACGTATCACACTTAGCTATCCTCTAAGATACACTAGTTTACAATGACACCAATTTGACCTGATCAAGAGTTTCAGTAACGTATTCAAACTTCTTGACTCACATTGGCTTAAACGGTCTGTCGCCAGAGAAAGTCGTAGTCCGCAGAAAACGCCCTTAAACTAAGCCTCTACCTTGCTATTTTTACTTGAAGTTTGTTGGGTGTATGCGCGTACATCACACTGCATCATTCTATGAGGATTTGTAGGAGTGGGGGTCCTTCTCCTTGATTAAGAAACTCTTTAAATCATAATACTATTTACTTTTCTACCTGTTTAGTGTAGCATTCGTTCTTACATAGATAGTGACCGGTTTTCCGTTTAAGATACTGCTTCAAATATTCATTTGCGGAAGAATATATATCTCATTGGAAATCATTCACAATAAATTGTTAGAAGCAAGCTACTATCAAACAAAGAAGTTTTCAGTGTGCTATATTATAATCTTCGAAGAGTGAAATTGTATCTGAGGAATAGTCCTAGATTGGTGATTCAACAGACATGTCAAACATTGCGTTGATCAATTAGAGGTTATGTATGAAGAATGGAGGGCCTTGCAAAAACTTTCGGGAAGAAAGACACTCTCATAAGAAGAAAGAAGCATACATTCGCCTCTAGATTTGACGATCTTCCGCAAATGCGCTTGAACTGATTACTATTGAAGAAGATGAGCATTTCTTAATTATTCAAAGGCAGAAAGGTCGACCCAGATACATGTCTGGTATCGACTACAAACAAGTTCGAAGGGAAGAGAGAGCTGCAGAACGGGAACGTAAAGCTTTTTCGAGAAATTATCCTGGCTAAAGTCAAATTACTTTTTTAATACTCCAAATACATAATTTGTTCTTATTTTAAAGGGACAACTGTAGAAATGGCAACGAACTCAAGTGGCAGTGAAATTGATACTGACATCAATGTCGTACAGCAAGAAAAATGTTACACTTTAGACGAGCCTGGACCTTCGCAGCCAAGAAAAATCGAACAGGCCGCGAAATAATGATCTCGCAACTCGTTGGGGTCTTAGACAGATGCAAGATTAGCGACAAAAATGCGGTTCTTATTTTAATGGCGGCAACTGAAACGTTCGGCGGTATTTAGAAGGATTTGATCATCAACAAGTCTTCCATTTATCGCTATCGAGAGCGTTTCCGCCAAGGAAAAAAGAAAAATATGAAAAACAATTTGAAGAATCTAAATTAAATGTAGTAGTAGTGCATTGGGATGGGAAACTTCTTCCATCTTTGACAGAAAAAATGTTGCTGATACACTTCCTGCACTTATTACAAATACCGGGCAGTGCCTCAATTAGAAAATACAAGAAATGAACAATTAGTTGCAATTTACGAAACACTGATTGATTAGGATCTTACTGACAAAGTACACGCGATGTGTTCTGATACAACTGCATCTAACACTGGCCATGTAAGGGGCGCTTGCCATATTTTAGAACATATGCTGGAAAGAGACATTTTGTATTTATCTTTCACGCACAATATTTGTGATATTATTCTCAGAAGTGGTTTTGAAGAAAAAACAGGTTCCTTGAGTTGTTGACAACTGGTCTGAGTGTATAGTTTTTCAAACGGTTTCAGGAACCCTATCTTAAGATTGACAAAACAAAATTTAAGCCCGGAATTCACGACAAGGCGATTCAGGAGCATTTACAACACAAGAATATATTATATATATATATATATATATAACCAAAATTAAACACACGTAGTGTATCTTGAGGTTGCAGTCAGAGGTGAAAAGTTTACGGTAAACTTTTCACCTCTGACTGCAACCTCAAGATACACTACGTGTGTTTAATTTTAGTTTTCTTAACTAGTCAGTCAAGACTACCCTTCTTCTATATATATATATATATATATATATATATATTTAACATTTAGTTGTTCACAACAGCTCCTTTGGTAACACCTCTCTGGCACATATATTTTGCATTTTAAATGGAACCTATCAAATCAATCGTATATGACTGTTTATAAGGTTAAATCGTAAGTTCAGAGACAAGCTTACAAGTTAATAGCGTGAATTTATAATAAAAACTAGGGACTTATGTCATGACCACAGTTTATTAACATTGACAATATGTAAAAATGATTAATTTATTTAGGGATGACCACAATAGAAACGCATCCAATAATTACGCGCATATGGTCAATCGTATAGTTGAAGTAAATAGTTCCCGGCAAATAAAAAACGCAACAAAAACTTTACGACCTCATTAAATACCGGTAAACTTTTTACTGCTGTTCGCAAATTGACTCGCTTACCTTTATAGGTTTTTAATGTGCGTCGGGTCGTTTCATGATAGGCTTGATGCCATGGTCCGCGGCAATATAATTATGTCGTAAAGTTTTTGTTGCGTTTTTTGAGTGTAGGGAAGTCCTTACTTGGACTATACCTACAACATATTCATTTTTTACTTAAATTGGTAAAGCAGTGCTAAATATATAGATTTTTTCGATAATTCTAGTATTTCTATTGCACCTAAATGATAAATATTAAGGGTTAATAAGGGTTAATTCAGTCAAATTATAAGTATCACAATGAAGGTAAAAAAAATTAACATCATCAATGCTGCTGCCGACTGGTCATTCTAACCAACTACACTCTTTCACAAATTTTCTTTTGCACGGTAAATTCCCTTGCCGTTTGAGCTGTTAATACATTTTTCAGTATTTTAGCAAATTGTTTCTGTTAAACATCCGTCACAGAACGATATTTATCGCCGAACAGCAGAATATATTTAGGACTGTCGAGCTCGGGCTCTTAAGTTCAATTTGGATTTCAATATCGTCCCACCGGACCAATTTAACCCGCTTCTAATGCATCCCGTCCATGCTTTAACTTTCAGGCAACGACGAAATAGAGACAAGGAAAACGACAGCACTGACAACGGTAATTACCGGATTGAGAAAGTTTACCAACTACAGTTTGCAAGTATTGGCGTTTACTAAAGTCGGTGACGGAGTTTTCACTACCCCATCTTACTGCCAAACGGAGGAAGACGGTGAGTAGAGATTTTATCTTCTCATTATAGTAGTTTAGAAAACTCTGTGCACTGAAATAACTCTATTAGTTTATCGCGCGCAGTGAATTTTGATGCTGTTGCGGAAATTGAGGAGATAAATTCACTTTTAAAAATACATCAGTTGTAAAGTGGCCGCTTATGTTAAGTATTCATAACCAGTATTTTATAACAATGTAACATTATGGATTTCGTAATACAGATTACTTGATTCTTATGACCTTATTTTAATGAACTGACTTGTAGTAGTAGAAGGCAATCTATACACGCTTTTACCTATATGACTTTTTCTGGAAAGATGAATATTATTAATGAACTGAATAGTTCATTAATAATATAGGAAGTGGTGGAAATGTGTTTTGGATAAAGAAACCTGTGAAATTTTTAGCTATTTTGAGTTTTTAATATCAATGAAATCAGCGGACCAAACGACATCGATTACATCGAAAAAACCTTGTATAATCGACCCCGAACATGATTCTTCGAGCATTTTATTTGCCTCATATCTGGAGCGAATTCGTCATGTTACTGTACATAAACATCTTACCTGTTCATTTCATAGACAAAAGATATTATCTGTGATCTACCATGCCTATTCCTAGGGATCTCTAGATACCAAGTTGTTACTTTGGGGACCTTCTCTTGTCTCTAGAACTCAGCTTGGCAGGAAAATTCCTTAAAGAAGAGTATCCAAAATCACTATTTCTACCATTTTATTTGCTTTATCTACTGTCACTATTAAGTATTAATTAATAAAACCTGTTTACATAGTCTCCACAGAGAAATATTGTGATTTTGGCACTAAAATCTAATATTTTTATTTTGCGTCCTAAATTAAATCACACCTGTATTTAGGTTTTACAAGTCAACACAATATCTGCAAAGGCATGATTACACTTCTTTCATTTTTAGTATTTTTAGGAGATGCACGGTTTAACACAAATCATAGCACGAAATTATAAATGATCATGTACTTAATTTTAAATTATCCTTTTATTGAACAGGTAGCTTTGATTTTTTTTGAACTTGCAGTGGGAAAATTAAGACAAAAGTGAAATTAACAGATAAATTGAGGGAAAGCACGAAATATGACTCCAAAAATATTCAGTTTTTACGAGATCATCAAAAATCATTTGTATCATATTGTGACGAGGTCTCTCGGTCTATAAAGAAGGAGAGGGAAATAGGTTTCACTTTGTCACTCGAGCTTTGGTAACAGTTACAATGCGTTAGAGTTGTTCGGGTATTAAGTGTTGGAACAACGCTACCTGACAAGCCTATTAAGTAGGGCTTAAGCAGCTCAAGTGGAGAAACGGTAATGTCCAGTGGGTCAAGGGAAAAACTAGACTTTACAAACAGCAGCAAAAGGCAAAGGTTTTTAATACTACATTTATTGAAATCAAACCAATTATGTACAGATCTACACTAAAACTGTCTAATAACTTCGTAACACTTCTACTGGAGCGTCTTAGTTAGTCTGGGCGGTAGTCTGAACTGTCTCTAGTATCAAACTTCGCATCTTGCACTAGAATAAATATCGAAGGAAAAGCAAAAAATATTTAACTTTAGCGGAAAAATTTAATTGTAGACTCATCGAGCTAGTGTGAACCTGGACTGGACTCTGTTATCAAACTTCGAATCCCAGACTAGAATAAAGCGATCAGTAGTAAAGTGGGGAGAGTCGTAAAGTCTGTGCTGGCAATTAACTAATAAAATATCTAACTTACATAGATATCAATCAACTCAGCAGGAATATTAATTGCAAGCACGTCTTGTTAGTCTGTGTGCAGGTAACAGTCAATGCAACCATTCACCATTGTGAACTTGCTCATCTAGCGATGTACAATTCTACACGTTAATAAACTGCTATAAGTCTAAATTTGAACATAAAGGGGACAAGGTAAAAAATGTGCCAGTACACAAAACTAGAAAATAATTTCTGTCGGTCTACTCAACCCAAAACTATTATTAGCCCAATAAAATGGGACGAAATTTGTCGATTTGGATGAAAATAATTCATAGCGGGCTGAAATTTTGGGAACAGGCCGATTTTGTGGGTGCTTTTCAACATATTAAAAGCCTCCATCCGTAGAGGTCAGCAGGGGGGGGGGATAGGTAAAAATATTGGTTTTTCGCAAGAACTCGGAAAGTATCAATTTTACTGGAAAATATGTACATTTGAAAATTATAGATAATAAAAATCCGAACAACCATTTTAGATTTTAGCGAAAAACGCCGTTCCGTTGCGTCGCAAAACTGTCGAAATTTAAAAAAAAAATCTATCTCGGCTCCAATAGGTCATACGAAGTTAAAAAAAAACGAAATTGTGTGGAATTTTATTACCTATAATTTTCATATGTACATATTTTACAGTAAAATTGATATTTTCGAGTTTTTGCAAAAAACCGATTTTTTAAACTATTTTCTCCCTCCCTCTCCTCCACCGGCTTCTACGGGTGGGGAATATGTTAAAAAGTACTACAAAATAAGCCCGTTCCCAAAATTTAAGCCCGCTCTAAATTATTTCATCCAAAATTTTCCCATTTTATTAATATAATAAATAAAATAACACCACAGGTAATTACGACCAACTTTATCCCGGAAGGCTCTAGAAGAGCCTTGCGTGAGAGGGGGCTACACATTTAGAGACAAGGAACACACACCCAGTATCCGTGTATAGTGGAAAAATCCCTCTCACAGTATTTTCCACTGCCACGACCGGGGATCGAACCCGGAACTTTTGGGTGAGAGGCAAATGCGCTCACCTCTCGACCACCAAGCATACATATTGGGCTATATTATGCAAAATATATCAATGCCTGCGGCACAAAACTTAGTACTAACATTATATTAATTTTAAAATGAATATTTCCAAGGAAAAAGTACTTTGTTATAATACAAATATTCAGAGAGAATTTATAAAGCGCAAGGACAGCCGAAAACATATTCTTTAACGCGATTTCTCATTGTAGCAGCCATTTTTGCTCTGTTTTTTTTTTCTTACGATGCTCAAACATCAAAATTCCTCGACCGTTGATTTAACTGGTTTTTGTAGTGCCTGGAGCTCCTGCAGATATTAAGGTGGTTGTCAATTCGCTGCAAAGCTTGAAAGTGTCATGGCTTCCACCCTTAGAACCAAACGGCGTTATAACAAAATACAATTTATACCGAAGAAATATGGATGGTCGTCAAGAAGTGGACAATGCCAAGCAGGCAATATCCAGTCAACATACAATTTTTGAAGTTAAAGGGATCCAGTCTCATATCGAGTATCAGTTTTGGGTTACGGCGTCCACTCGGATTGGAGAAGGACAAAGCTCAAAGGTCGTCTCTCAAGTGGTTGCTCAAAAAAGTGAGTATTTTTTCATTGCTTTAGTAACATTAACGAGACATTAGCTTTTCTAACACTTATTACGGTAAATACCATTTAATCAAGGAATATATATTCAACATTTATAATTCTCTTTCATAATATAATTAAATTAATTTTTATCCAAAGTGTAAAAATATAAAGACTATTTTTGAGTGAAATTATGTAAAGAAACTATAAAATTAGTATACCAATCAGCTATATAAATTTATTTAATCAAGCTAAAATTATTGTTTTTTCTATTATATTTACTTCCAATTGGCAAAAGCTGATAATAATCGACAAAGGGGTACGGCTATTTTCTAAAACAATAATTGCAATTACTGTACCGAAATCTACTTTAAATATTGCAGTTCGGATAACTGCGCGCAAACACAGTAGTGTCTACTGTAAGTTATTTGTAAAATGGAGTACCTATCAAAAGCTCTTCAGAACTTTCTATCTTACACTTCTTCTACCACCTTCTCTGGGATATTGGAAGTCGGAACATCTGGAGACACAGATCATCAATATTTTACAAGCGTCTAAAATAGCGTAATGAACCTCGAATCTAATTTTTTTATATGCAAAGGGAAACCTATATTCTTGAAACAAACAACATACGAACCAATATGTCTATTATTTACTTCCTTCTAAGAGTACTGCGCATGGCGTGTCAAAAAAACCTCTGTTACTTACTTTCTATACATTAATATGACTTGAGGCGTGCAAAATGATTAAATTAAATACTGATTGTATACTTATTTTCAAATCCAAAAATATGTAATGCGGAAACAATTGCATTTATTGTATTGCGAGTTGCGGTGCAGTGTAGTGAGACTCACAAAAAAATTACCAATTATAACTCTTTACTACCTACCTAACATAATTCAATATGATATACAGGCTGTCCATCTTATCAGGGCCCTCGAGAATATCTCACTTAATATCGGTCGTACAAAAAAAATTATCTTTACGAAAATTGTGCCGATTTATAAACCTGCAAAATGGTTTAAAGACATTTGAAATCCATGGCCTACTTTAATAGTTATGGCGGAAAATATCGAAAATGCGGAAAACGTCTAGGCCAAATATCTCCGTTATTTGAAGAGATACGAGAAAAATTCTAAGGCAAAAATTTTTTTGCAAAACAGAGTGTTTCAACGAGGTTTTATCTAATTTTTTTTCAAAACCACTATATTTTAAGATTTACTCTTCAGGCTGTTAAAAAAAATATTTTGAAACGGGTGGTAAATGGCGCCATTAAATAGAATATTTTCCTCCCTTTTCAACGATATATCACATGCCATATTTATTCATTGGTACTACGTCAGTAATTATAAAAAAATATTTAAAACCAATAATTTTTTTTCATTATACTTGCCGTGGAAAAGTATGATTAAATAAAACGATAAAATAATTTAATAATAATAATAATAAGTTGTTCAAATCATTGCTATAATAAAACATTAACACAATTAAGAAGAATAAAGGAAATTCAGGTAAAAAGAACAAATTAATAATAAAAAGAATATAGCACACAGAACATCAATATTTATCTAATCCTAAAAATAATTTTTAAGATATCATATCAAGTGTTCAAAGTGTCCACCGCGATTTCTTATGCACAATCGAGCGCGGCGAGGCACTGCATTTAAAACATTACTCAGCATTTCGAGGGTAACTGTAATACATGCCTGTAGAGAAGCTCCATCTTGTTGAAACTATTGAAAGTTGTGTCGATTCTCTAAAGGTAGGTCATCTAAGAATTCATTAAATTCATTTCTCAAAAAGTTTAGGTACCTTTGACCACTGAGGTGACCATCATAAAAATAAGGACCTATTAAATTCGTGCCTAAAATACCTATCCACACTTTTATTGAAAAACGATTTTGAAACCCGTCTATGCCAGTGTGTTTTTTAGAAGTCCATTTGTAATGAATATTGCGATTGAAAAATCCATTATTGTAAAAATTTGCCTCGTCGGACCAAAGTATTTTACTACATATTAATGGATCGGCACGCTTCTTGTCCAACAGCCACATACAAAAAGTCGTCCTCCTTGGTTTGTCCCCCGCTTACAAATTGTGAACTTTTTTGGCTTTATAACACCGGTAACCGTTTTTCTTTAAAATTTTTCTAGCACTTGTTTTATTTATATGACAAGCAATTTGAATTTCTCTTAATAATGTTTCCAAATTTTCTATATTTTTATTTCTTACATAATTAATAACTCGGTTTACCTTATTTACATTATCAGTAACACTGTTCAACCTTGTCTTCTTCTTTAAAAATGAACCATTATTTTTCAATTTTGTAGCTAATTTTCTGAACAGAGCTTTATTCAGCTGTAGTACTTGTGGAAATCTGTTTCTATATTCTACTTGAGCTAATCCAGAGTTAAAATTGCATTGACAATATGTAACGAACATATTATAACGATCAATGTGAGTGAAAATCATTTTTGAAAATTCTAAATTCTTAAACGAGTATGATTGAGTGAGAGTTTAAGTATTAACTGAGATGATCTGTCAAAAAAATTCAATTGTCAAGTTTGTATCATTTTGCAGACATAGTGTACGGTCCGTGTATAGATGCGGAAGACGATCGTAGAATACAAGTTGTACAAAATTCTTGCTTCAGATTAATCTTTGGTATAAGACGTAGACAGAATATATCACATAAACTGCCAGAGATAGGATGGCTTAATATGTCTAGGAGACGCCTACTGCACTCTGCTTGTTTGTTTCACAAAATTGTAATTAACAAAATTCCCAGATATCTAAATAAAAAGATTTCTTACCGAACAGATGTACATAATATCAATATTCGTTTTAAAGGTACACTTACTCCTCCCCTTCACCGTACTGAATTGTTTAAACATTCGTACTCATACCAAATCACTAAAATTTATAATTCTGTACCATCTTCAATGAAAAGTTTGCCAGCATTTATTATTGTTTTATTATAGTAATGTAGCTTGTGCTATTAATAATGTTTCTTGTTTTACGCTTAAGATTAAAAACAGGGGCTGTCTGTGGACAGCCATCTGATCTTCGGCGTTTTCCCAACCTATTTAAAAATTATATATATTTTTCTTGTATTCTAAATATGAACTGTAAATTGGGAAATAAAGACCTTTTATTATTATTATTATTATATTATACTTAAATTAATTGGTAAAGACATTTTAACTTTCTGAGCAAAGCGTGACGCTTTTAAGGAGGCCCTCTATACATTGGCATAACTGCGAATACTTTCCATAATTGCTCCATGTTGCTTTCTTGATTATTATTTTGTTTTTGTTACCTGAATTTACTTTATTCTTCTTAGTTGTGTTAATGTTTTATTATAGCAAAGATTTGAACAACTTATTGAATTATTTTATCGTTTTATTTAATCATACGGTAAGTATAATGCTTGTTAAAAAAAAATTATTGGTTTAAAATTTTTTTATTATAATTACTAACGTAGTACCAATGAATAAATATGGCATGTGATATATCGTTGAAAAGGGAGGAAAATACTCTACTTAATAGCGCCATTTACCACCCGTTTCAAAATATTTTTTTTAACAGCCTGAAGAGTAAATCTCAAAATACAGCGGTTTTGAGAAAAATTAGATAAAACCTCTGTTTTGCAAAAAATTTTCGCCTTAGAATTTTTCTCGTATCTCTTCAAATAACGGAGATATTTGGCCTAGACGTTTTCCGCATTTTGTAGGTTATATAAATCGGCACAATTTTCGTAAAAATATTTTTTTCTACGACCGATATTAAGTGAGATATTCTCGAGTGCCCTGATAAAATGGACAGCCTGTATAGTGAGGTCTATAAGTAACGGATAACTTCATTATCTACGTAATTAACAATTTATGAGTAAAATCCTAAAACACGTAAATTTTTTATTCTAAAATGACATTGTTTGAGCATAATTTTATACCTCCCCTTTCAACCCCCTTGAAGGGACAACTACTCCTTTAAAATTTTTAAATGAAACGAGGGCGCGTGTGATAGCTCATTTGAAAGGGTTTTTAATTCTCTATTCAGCAATATAAGATTTTTTAAATTTTTCTAATTTTTCTATTGAAAAATATTACATTTTAATAAACAAAAAAACATGAAACAGTTTAAATCAAATGTTCAAACTGGGCGCCAGTAGCTTCTTCATAATAACGGAGGCGTTGCTGAAATTCTTCTAAAACATTTTATATCATTTTAGGGGTGATTTGATTAATTTCATGCCTTATTTTGTCTTTTAAATCATCGACGTTATTTGGTCTGTTGAAGTGGACTTTCTATTATAAGTAACCCCATAAAAAATAGTAAGCGGGGTCAAATCGGGAAAACGGGCAGACCACTCAATTTCACCACGTCTACCGATTCACCTAAAAAAAACTTGATTGAGAGAGGCTCTTAGTTCCAATGCTAAATGTGGTGTAGCTCCACACGGCTGATACCAAATATTTCTATCAATTTCATTAGGGTTGTTATCATCTGGGAAAAGTATTCTTAACTCTGGAACTAAGAAATTTTGCAACAAATCCCAGTGACGCGCGCCAGCTAATGTGCCTATCAAATAAATATGGTCCGATAATTTGAGAATTTATAATTCCAACCCAAACGTTCACCTTCTCAGGATATTGAGTATTGGTCTCCATCATCCAATGTGGATTTTCTGTACGCCAGTATCTACAGTTCTGTTTGTTCTATTTAAGACGAGTGTTGCTTCATCAGAAAAAAGATTATTTTATAAATGACGGGTCATCATGGCATTTATTTGCCATGATTTTGCAAAATTCGAATCGGTGATCAGGGTTATCGTCGTTAAGTTCTTGAACCAAATGAATTTTATATGGGTGGTATTCTCATTTTTTAGAAGACGCAATATGGACGCTTTACTAACATCATTATCGGTGGCAACTTGCCTTGTAGGTTTTTGTGGATTATCTTGAATAGCTAACCATATATTCAATTTCTTTTCGTCATCTAAAATGCGTTTCCTAGGAATATCTGTGACATTTTCAAATTCACGAAATTTGTTTTCTACTCTACTAACCGTTAACTGAGAAATGCGGTGGTCAGGATACTTAATATTGAAAATTTCGCATGCCTGCTTTTGCGTTCTTGTTTTATCAGCACTCCAAGGGGATTGAAGAGGGAGGTATAAAATTATTCTCAAAAAAAACTAACGCCAAAAAAAATTTTTCAGACGTCTCGTTCTTGTATACACACTAAATCACATTTTATTTTTTTACGCCCTTTCATAATAGTGTGGGGGTGGTATTAGTGGTGGTATTGGGAGTGACAGTAGAGGGTGGCTGATGCCAAAAAATATTTTGAGACCTTGACTTTCCGTACATGCCCTAAATTGAAATTTTATGGACTCTTACCTGCTTGCTTTACCTATTTACCCTTATTTATCCCATTTACCCTTCAACGAAATTAGATCAAAATATAATCTAGTTCCAGATCTCATTATAATAGATAAGTGTACCAAATTTCAAGTCAATATCATAAACGGTTCCAGAGTGAATGTGCGCACAAAAAAAGTTACAGACAGACAGAAATGTTTTTTCTGTCAAATTTAAAATCTCGACGTTTCATGACATTTTAAGCCTATTTCAACAAAAGAAATATTTTTCTTTGCGTCACTATACTTCCACTTAAGTAAAATTAACACATTTTAGGATTTTACTCACAAATTGTTAATTACATAGATAATGAATTTATGCGTTACTTATGGACTTCACAGTATAACTCTCAACAACGGTTTCTAAGAGAAAAAATTTTAAATTACAATTTTTTTTCTAAGAAAACATTAATATCTCAAGGCTAATATATAGTGAGACTTAACGTTCCTTAGAAAGAAACCTTCGAAAAAATAATCAGCCAAATTCATGCAAAAGCACATTACTCCCGCCTCAGCTACAGCCTTATCTGATAATTGAGTTAATTTGGAAATTTCTAAGCGGCATATTTAATTTAGTCGTAGAATATCCCTCGATTTTACTTTATTTCATAAGTTACACTGAAAGGCTTCAAGTCAAATCACACAGCTGACAAGTTTTTAATTGCAGTTCCCGCCCGGATAATTTCATTTGGAGGAGCCGTTGTTCGCCCCTGGCGAAGTACAGTCACCTTCAACTGCGAGTCTGTTGGATTTCCTAGGAGAGAATGGTTGAAAAGTGAACAGTTACTTAAGGTGAGTAGATATATAGAGAATATGCAAGGTCAGGCTATTTTAAGATATATGTTTTAAGAGAATAATTATGAGTAAAAAATGAGTATAATACATATGAACCTTTTTTAATAATCAAACCCTCCTTTTTGTAAAGTATCCATTCGTTCTGCATTACGCGGGACAGTCTTGTTTTTCGAGGCGCCCTTCCGCAAAGGGGTATATTTCCATACCAAATAAACCTAATTATAAAAATATCAAAATGTAAAACACGAGCACTCCATATCATCAATTCGAAATTATTAAATGTACAGAATTCGTAAACTAATATGCCTAGTGTAGTGTATGCATTATACAGGGTGTTGCATCATGAGAGGGACATAGCTTAATAGGAGGTAGAGAACATCAGTGGTAACCGGAACCTCCCATAGAAATGTCTCATTGGGCCTTCATTACGAAGTTACAGGGTGTTAAATAATTTTTGGCCAAACCTGTTTTTTGTCATAACTTTGACAGGGAATGAAATAACGGATTCATATTTGGTACGGCTAATGTACTAACGAGCCCCAAGAGGTACATGTATAAAAAAAATATATCCAGGTCCGAACTCACTATAATTTATGTTTCTTCTTTGCATCAATAAAACATCACCCTGTATATATTTTTTTGAAATTTCGATACGATATTCGAAAAGAGCAAGAAAAAACAAACAAAATGGCCTATTTCATTTTTTTGTTACACCTTCGTGGTTATTTAAATACGTTGTTAAATGTGCAAGAAAATGGATTACAGAACCCTATTAAATGAGACACGTGAAATAAATAGTTTTATAACTAAAATTTGCAAAAATTCTATTGAGCCTAGATGGTCTGGGTGAATCCTAATTCCGGCACGTTTTAAAGGTCCATTTTGGTAAAAAACTGTGGTCCTAATAAGTAATCGGGTATGAAATAACAAAATTTTTAATCAATCACAGTAGGCTTGTTCAGAGAATAAAAGTGACAGATAATTTAAACCATTTAGGCCTAAGCAACCAGTTACTTTGATCAAGAAAATCATCAACATTTTATACTTAATAAAAATTGGAAAAGAGAACAAACTAAAATCTAAATAAATAAAATATTTTCCATTCAATTAACAATAAATAACAAAACAATAACTAAATGTGTTTAAAAATAAAACGTAATTGACACTAAAGTAAATTTTCAAAATGTCCTCCCCCACATTCTGTGCATTTTCTTGCGCGTTTAGAAAGGTCACCAATTGCTCGACGTATCATTTCTGGATTATTCCGTATTTCGTCGCAGATTGTAACGATGCGCTGGATTAAATGTTGTCTACTTTCAATTTCAATGCTATAAACCTCATTTTTTAAGTGGCCCCATAAAAAGTAATCACAAGGGTTACAATCAGGAGATCTTGGTGGCCATTCATGTGGACCCCCGCGTCCAATCCATCTATTAGGATACACATTGTTTAAGTGTTCTCTTACTTGAAGGTTAAAATGTGGTGGGGCCCCATCATGCTGAAACAACATGCCTCTTATACCGATATTTTCTAACATATTCGGTAAAATGTTTTGAAGAAAATCAAAGTAAATTTCACCATTCAATCTTTCTTCAAAAAAATGTGGCCCTATCAAATGTCTATTCACAAGTCCGACCCAAACATTTACAGAAAACCTGTGTTGCGAACGGCGTTGGCGTACCGCATGTGGGTTTTCCTGTGCCCATTTATGATTATTTCGTGAATTGTTTACTCCATCCCTTGTAAATTGTGCCTCATCCGTAAATAAGGTTCTGTAAATGTCTGGGCGATGGTTAGACAACCAATGACAAAATGCCAGGCGGGGGATATCGTCGCCTTGTTGAAGACGCTGTATCTGCTGGATATGATATGGATGGTAACGTTCTCTTTTTAGGGTTCTCCATACTCGCCAATGAGGAATACCAGTTGCCAAACTGATTCGTCTAGTGCTCATATTTGGGTTTTCTTGAACTACGTTTATAATATTGTTTTGTTCCTGCACACCTTGTTGTAAAACACGCTCCACAACTGCAGAAGTAGGAAACTTTCCGCGTTGTCTTGCATACTGGAACACCGTACTAAAGGTTTTATGATTAGGGCATCGACGACCAGGAAAACGCAGCCGATATTCTCTTTCCGTCGACCTACCATTTCCATTATAGAAACCATAGATGAATATTATGTCAGCATATTCCACGTTTGTAAATTTTACTGGCATAGTTAAAATATTTTCACAAGTTTTCACTAACTAAATGCGGATTATTGACACATTAAATTACTAACAAACAATTCAATTGTTTAGGAGATTTCTTTTTATTATCTGTCACTTTGAACAAGCCTACTGTGATTGATTAAAAATTTTGTTATTTCATACCCGATTACTTATTAGGACCACAGTTTTTTACCAAAATGGACCTTTAAAACGTGCCGGAATTAGGATTCACCCAGACCACCTAGGCTCAATAGAATTTTTGCAAATTTTAGTTATAAAACTATTTATTTCACGTGCCTCTCATTTAATAGGGTTCTGTAATCCATTTTCTTGCACATTTAACAACGTATTTAAATAACCACGAAGGTGTAACAAAAAAATGAAATAGGCCATTTTGTTTGTTTTTTCTTGCTCTTTTCGAATATCGTATCGAAATTTCAAAAAAATATATACAGGGTGATGTTTTTTTATTGATGCAAAGAAGAAACATAAATTATAGTGAGTCCGGACCTGGATATATTTTTTTTTATACATGTACCTCTTGGGGCTCGTTAGTACATTAGCCGTACCAAATATGAATCCGTTATTTCATTCCCTGTCAAAGTTATGATAAAAAACAGGTTTGGCCAAAAATTATTTAACACCCTGTAACATCGTAATGAAGGCCCAATGAGACATTTCTATGGGAGGTTCCGGTTACCACTGATGTTCTCTACCTCCTATTAAGCTATGTCCCTCTCATGATGCAACACCCTGTATGGCATATTTGCAATGTTTGCAATAATGTGGATCAGCTGGGAGAATGATGAGTTACTTAGCTATGCTGCTTCATACAGTTTAGACCTGAGACGTTCTACCGTCAATAATCAAACATCCCGCATATACATGAAATTTTATTTGACGACTATTTTATTTCTGACATGTTTGATTACATTGTGCTCTATAAATTTATACTAGAAATCTTCTATTCGCATCCATTTTCCTGTTTTATAACTGTGTTATCAAATTGAATAAATTATAAAAATAAATATTCGTATTACACATGTAAATAATAATATTAGGCAATTTCTATAATTAACATTTGTTAATTTAATATATGCCAATACTATGGTATTTCCTTCCTTTTTTTTGCTAATGATTGATGAGGGTTTTTCCCCATTCTTGGAATCTTGTGTTCCAAAAATCCTAGTTCAACACAGATTCGTGATTCACTTGTCTACTAGGTATCATTCAAACCCTTTTTTCTGCTTAAGGGGTAGTTTTAGGGAGTGACTGTCGGTATTTTGATAATAACATTTTAATATTTTCATATTTCTAAAAATTGTTATAAAAAAGAAATTTTAAAATTATTAGAAATAAAAGAGGTATCTTATTGCATTTCGATAAATCAAGCCATTCTCGAGTAATTTATGTTTAAAAATTATATTCTTTTACACATAAAGAATGGATAAACTGAGAAAATAGCTAATTATCAATTACCAAAATTGTTTGAAATGCCCTTAATTTTCGCTTATGCATGATCTAAGTCCTTTTTAAGGAACGTTAAATACCAAGGTCTAAAAAAAAGCAAACGTCAAAAATCAAATCCATCAGAAATGGCGGGCAATTTAAATCTTACGCCATATGTTGAAACAACCATTACTTTGTTACTCCCAATTACTCAAAACCAATCAGTTCCTTAAAACAGTGAAACAATAATACTGCAACTTATAGGGAGGTGCGAACCACAACCAACAACTCCTAGACACGGGCGAGCTGGTCCTCACCAACCTGCAACTGTCAGATTCGGGCAATTACAGTTGCCAGGTGGACAATGGGCAAGGGACAGATAGAATCACGTACAACCTTATGGTACAGGTGCCCCCTTCAGCTCCCTATCTTTACGTTACTAGCGCCACAAGTAGTAGCGTTCTGCTTCACTGGAAGGCTGGGACCACCGGAGGAGCGGCCATCAGCGGTTTCACTTTGAACTATCGAAAGGAGCATGGAAATCTGGATGAGATTCATTTGTCCAGGCATGCAACCAGCTTTGAATTGAAGGTAAGGTAAATCGTAAGCATATTGTTTACATATATTTTCAATATTTTTATTTCTCTTGAGCAGTAAACCACTCCTCTTTTGTGGCTTGGCTGAATAAATAAATAAAATATACTCTTTACGTAAAATTTCCTATATTTAAGCTACTACACTCATTTATGTCTCTATAACGTCAATATAGTGGAGTAAAGATAGAATTTGAGAGAAAATTTTACATAGAGCAACGTGACATAGAAAAAATTAGTTTGTTTTGTGAAACTAAGAATAACCTGAGTGTTCTACTTCGACTAGGTAGGGGAACCCTCTTTTTCGCGGAAAAGGGGTAAATTGGTTTGGATTGAATTGACAGGATTTTGGATGGTGTTATAGTACGTCCCACTCCCTATAAGAAAAAAAAAAGTCAAATGTCAAAATTTGCCAAAAGAATTCACTGATCAGGCCCAAAAGGGCAACTACCGATAAAAAGTCATCTACATTTTCATTTCTATCAAAAACCGCAAATCAATCGCCAAAAATCTGAAAAAATTCACGAAACATCGATAATTCCAAAATAACCCAAATTAATCAAAAAACACTCAAAAAGTTTCCATTCGTCCATTTTATAACTCGTTTAAATCATTCACCTTAAATATACATCCCCCATATACTATCATTCGTCACCCAACATATTTTTCATACCCCCTGTATAAACCCCAAACTCATTCGTTAATTTTCTATAACTCTTTTTCCATCCATTTTAATCCTTTCTCGGATTGCTTCCAAACTATTCTTATTTCAATCATTTAAGTATACATTTCCAAAACAATGTCACGACTTATTCTCATTCCTACGTGCTAACACACTTTCAACTCTATTTTACCCCTCCAAATATCATCGCGCGCGACAACTCAATAGCCATAGTACGTGAGTGCGTAAAATATGATCATACGAGGATGAGTTCAATATATTTTGCCTTCTTTATCATGCTATATTTCCTAAACTAAAAGAGACAAACAAATTTCATTCATTTATCAATTAACTTCTTTTTTAATTACCTAAACATTCGTGTATTTTTCATTTTCAATTTTCCATTTTTTACCGAGATACCGTAATATTACGCAATATTGTGCAGTAGATGAGTCATCATAGCCCGCACCGAATGGCTGGCTCCAACTTTCAAGAATTTATTGGGGGTAAAAACGTCTCCGCTAGATTTACGAACACGAAGAAAGAAATCCTTCCGAATAGTATAAAAAAGCGAACTCAACGCTCCCTCACCAAGTGGTGACAAAAAGTGTTTGAATAAAAGCTTTCAACGGTATAACTCGCGATTCTAAAATCCAGTGCCCGCGCTGCTTCCAAGGCCGAAACCTTGTAAAAAAGATTTTTCTATTTTTTAATTAATCTGCCATCAATCAATTCGCATCTAGTGCCCTAGTTTTTAAGTGATTTTTTTCAGACAATTTTAAATAATTTAATCTGCCTCCACGCAATTAATTCCTTAATTCCAAGTGAATTTTGACATTTTAAATAAAATCATCGAATCAAATATCCTCAGACGGAATTTGTTCGCTAACGACAAGTTACGAAAATTAGTAACTGTAATAAAAAGAATAATATTTTTAGTTTCTTTAAACCAGTGTTCGTTTTAAATAATAAGTATCATAATTCATTTAAAACAAAGTGTTTTACTAGTCTACGACTATGTCTGTATATGGTACTCCAAGAAACTGATCATCCCTATAAATTTTTCAATTTAAACAAAAGTGGTGTGGCTTCAAGCTTACCCACAGAAGTGTATTGATCAAAAATCATATACAGGATGTTGCAAAATCACCTGCCACTTGAAATAAATTCAGTTCAAAATTAAATTTAACTTTATAAATTGAGAAAATATTTCAAAATCATCAACAGGACTTATACAGATTGAGCCAATTATCCCCTCCCCGAACTTCACTTTTTAATAAATTAAGTGCACGCAGGGGCTCAAGGGTCTCTCTCTTGCTCAAGGCTCTTACGTTGTCGTCCTCGCTACGCCTAACGTAAGGCTACCAACAAGAGGTTTTTCTGCATGTTCAATGGCAACAAACAAGAGATAATGGAGTGATGTCGATAAAGACTGATAAAGTTCTTCTTCCTAATGAATTACTCAATATAGTCGCTTGTGGTTGTGGTTGCAAAACTAAATGTTCCTCATGCAAAACCATTGGCGTCACATGCAGCAATTTATGCCACAATGGAAGGAATACTTTGTGTCAAAATGCAGAAAATATTGTTGACGAAGCTGTGGTTGATGAAGAGCCTGAGCAATTAGAAATTAGTCCTGATATTTATGATATTGAAGGATTCGAAGAAGTTGATAATTAAAAAGAAATATTCCGAATTCCAGTTACCGACCTCGAAGTAGATACTTTAAGAAAAACTACATGACGAAATTTCGAAAAATCGTCTTTTAAACAGATATAGTATCTAGCCACCTATGGATTTTTCTTGCATTAGTCCACAGACATCTGCATGAATAAGCACACCAGGATTCTTTGCCCGATTCGCTATTGTTTTAAAACTTGCTCTATGTTGTTTTCCAAACACACAGCCCTCGCAGAATTCTTCATCGACTATGACAACAATTCCCCTCTGCATCAAAAATTTTTTTACGTGCCGTTAAATTTGGTGACCAAGTCTTTCGTGCCACAGCAGTATTGATTGCATCACGGTCACCGTGTCATGCCCATAGGCCAAAATTTTATCATAATTTCTTATTCTTCGTATATGTTGATGCACCAGAATTAGCTAATAACCATAAATCTGTTTCACTCACTCCGTCGACTGTACACACAAACGCAATTTCTTCCAGCTTCGGTTTTTCCTTCCAATTCTTCACTGGAATCGGTGTGTCATCGATTAATCTTTTTTGACAATATTGTGACAATATGTCCAACCTTATGGCATTTGAAAAAAAATTTCTCATATTTTCCCCTTTATTATTTGTTTTTCGTCTGGTAATTTCACATTTCAATTATTGTGCTTCAGTACTATTTCTATTTAGTGACAAAAAAACTAGTCAACTAGAAAACTTACAAAATAAAGATATGCGCACTATATCAAAACCTAATCAAATTACACCAACTGATATCTATTAAACATAGAATTTTTCTTCGTATTATGATATCTAAATGATTTAGCACCACCTCATTTTGGGGAGTATATTGTTTATTGTGACATTCACGAATACTATACAAGAAATAATGATCATCTCTACATATCTAGTATTCCATGAATTCACCGTTCTTTCAGTAGATACAAACGGCTTCCGGTTACTATAAAAAACAGTGTTTCTGTAAATAGTTTTAAAAGTCATCTAAATTTATTAAAACACAACAATAAAGATGGCATGATCTAATAGGTTTTCCTGTGTCTTGCAGTCAATATTAATATTATTGATATATCTCTAGCTTCAAATTTTTTATATAACTAGTAATTACCTTTGTTTTCTTTAGTTGCCTCCTTATTCATACGTCATTTGCAATATTTATATCTATCAATGCATGTATATAGGGCGGGCCAAACTATATAAAAGGTCTATAACTGGAAATTATTTTCGAATATACAGGGTTGAACCCAGGCGGTTGTACAGGACGGAGTGCCATTTTTCTTTAATGGAATGCTATATCAGTCCATTTTTAGAAGCCTCTTTGTAGACCTCTATATTATTATTAACTCTCTCTCAACCAGTTCCCTGTTTAAAGCAATAAAAGTTATATTATTATTATTAATATAATAATACAAAAAAGTGCCTTGACGTTACGTTTTTCCCTTTAATATTACTTTATTACCTTTGAGTTCTTTATTTTTTCTTGACAAATGACTTTTTAAAACACTCTTGTAACATCGCCATTATTATTACCATATTCAATTACCATTCAATCCCCGTCGTCTAAAGTTTGGTATTTGTAACGTTTTATTTTTCGAGATCATAAGTTATACTCCAAAAACTACAAATATCTTGTACCGGCTGAAAGATGCGAAAATTAATATAGGGGACGAATGCAAGCTCGAATCACTTTGCGCTCTCCAGAAATGGATTCCGCGTAAATTACGATTGTGTACATCTTGCTCATAGCATTAAAAATTTAGGCCACAAATATTACTTTTGATTCTATACATTTACGGCAGATTTTATCAGTTCTCAAGTTATGGGTAAATAGATTCTACTATATTACAAAACTATTACCGAACAAGTTAGGAAAATGTCGAGCTTACACATGCATTCCAGTATCTACATACCTCAAAATTAATATTAGGTGAAACTATTTCACTACTTGCTCTCTACCAAAAACACGCAACGTATTTACTTAAAATTGCAGGGTTTGTCCTGTGGGACCACATACCACCTGTACTTAACTGCCCATAATAAAATCGGAAGTTCCCCAGCCAGCCATCCCCTACAAGCTCGGACCCAAGGACATCCCCCTGGAGTCCCACCGGCACCATCTTTCATTACACCAAATTCTACCTCAGTAATTCTACGACTTCACGTTTGGCCAGATAATGGCTGCCCCATTCTTTATTTTATTCTCCAGTATAGGAAAGCTTCCGAATCACAGTGGACTTTAGGTGAGTTGTGCACAAACTTTTCTGTTTATTTTAGATTTATTTAATTCAATATCTTTCTCAGTTAATAACTTGATCATTTTCTAACCGTAAATGAGCATTTATCTACTTTCGATATGCAATGTCAAATATTACGAAATTGACATTAGCGTCACAAAATGACAGTTTACCGCAATAGTGTGGTAAAGTAAAAAAAAAGGAATAAACAAACTCATTAAATTTAATTATCATCATTATACACATTACTGTACATTTCTTACAGTTAGAAAGTTGTAAGTCCGAAATGGACGAAATAGTATAGAGTAATTAAAGATTTTTAAAAGTTATATTCAGGTAGGGTCAAGAGAGGTAAATATGAAACAAAATATAAAACTTTCAGATTTTCAGTTACTTATAAATACAAATTGAAATCTACCATTTATTTATTATATTATGCAGTGTTACTTGATCTTTTCAAATAAATAAATACTGTTTCATTTTTAACCTCGATTTTAGGAAAAAGTGAAACTGGTAAGGGAAACTGTGAAACAAACCTGTACTGCTGAGCGATTCAAGATAATAAGATTTGCAAGGTAGAAATGAAACAACAAGCGGCAAAAACTAAATAAAAATCATATGCTGCAACCTTGTTAATGTTTATATTTCAGTACTGAATAAAATAAAATGTATATGATGGTGATCCAAATTACAATAAAACTCAAATGTGATTTTCAAAAACTATGATTTTTATTTTAAAATACCGTTCTATATAATTAAAAACAGTTTAACTAAAGTAATGAAAAACTAGATTAGAGGTACTAACATAAAAACAAATAAAATAATTATAAATATTCAAAAGAATAGTTACAATACGCACTTGGTTTATTGTTTCATTAGTTTTTTTCCAGATTTCTCTGACATATGTTTCGGCCTTGCGACCATTATCAAAGAGTCTTAATATTTTTGTGATGGTATTGTAAAGCAACCTGAATCTGAATCATATAAAACCATTCGAAATGCTTCTCGGAGATGTAAAGACGAAATAACGGAAATTTTTTTTAAATTTCATTTAACAAATATGCTTTAGCAGATTTTGGGAAAATCGTTATACAGCGCTCGCTTATAAACTTGCCAATACATAAAATGGCGAAGTCGCCGTTACTAATGATGGGTATGCTATGCACTAAATAATCTATTAAATCATTGTATAATGAATTTAATATAATTAAGATCGTTTAATAGCATGAGAAAGTATACATAGTGGTCCATGAATCCGTAGCATACGGTCTATCTGATGGCAGTAAAAATATACAGTATGTCCCCGGATCTTTTCTTATTTTTGTTTTGCCGAAAAAAAGTCGTCTTTATAAAAAGAATTTGCTTGTCTTAAGAAGCCATAAATTGTTGTCGCGTAACGTAAATTATACAGGGCATTCTAAAAATTAGAAAATATGAAATCAACATTAAACAAACTACCTTTTTTACATTTTTAATAAAAATTATATTTAACAAAGTTTTTTCAATTACGAAGGAAAGCTTAAATACGGATACTCCGGGGTCCGACGCCCCTTTCTTAAAGTGATTACTAACAGGCTGAATTTTCGTGAGTATCTTCGTTTTGACGAATCTTACAACTTTTCTCTCTGCGAAAATTTTCGGTAGAGGGATGCAAAATTCTACGCAGCCGCTAAAGATGTTGATCGTGGAACTGATACTTTCATGGCGTAGGCCTAGAAAACCTGCCAGAAAATTTGTAGGATAATTTGACCATTCTGTTTCAAAAATATTAATTAAACAATAGTGTAAAAATCAGTCCGTTAGTAATAAAATTTCAAACCTCGGTACTTTTACACATTGGGGGCAGAGAACTCGCCGGTCGAACCCATCGCTTTCGTAGGACAAGCGCAGCTTCCTATTTTTTTACATAATATAATATACGTTATACCGGGTGTAACGCAACTTACCCGAAAAATTTTAACCATACATGCACCTTTAAAAAAAGTCGATTTCTTAAAAAGAAATTTAATACAACACAGAAAAAATACAAATTGTTAAAATTACAAATTAATGAAAATGTTAAAATACCATATTATTTCTATAAAAACTGTTCAAAGTTCTGTCCATTGACATTCAAGCACGCCTAAATAATAATAATAATAATATAATAATAATAATTTATTTCACCATTTAGAGAAGATACATTTAAGTATATATGGTAAGTCAGTACAATAAACATAATAAAAGTAATAAAATAAATAAACAGATAAATAACAATGAGAAAAATATGACACTAACAATGTATAAAAACGGATGAGAGACAACATTTAAGCAACATGTAAATGTAAAGTCATTTGACTAGATAAAAAATAGAATATATAAAAATAACAAATTAACACTAACAGAAAGTTAAACAAACAACATTCAGCATAAATAAAACAACTTTTATAATAATTCATGTGTTACATATTCGCCAATATTGTAGTAACCATTTTTCAGTAATATATTTTTAACAGTATTTTTGTATTTTGGTACTGTCATATTTTGTACGTTACTTGGTAACTTGTTATATAATACAATACAATTATACTGAAGTGAATCTTTATATGTGGAGGTCCTATGTAAGGGGATGGATAATATATTTTTGTTCCGCGTATTATATAGGTGATGGTCCGATAAACCTTCAAATGTTTCTAAATTGTTCTTGACATAAAGCAAGCATTTGTATATATAAATACACGGCACTGTAAGAATTTTTTTATTTATAAATGTGGTCTTACAGCTCTCCCTGAAATTTAAGTTAAACAATAACCTTATTAGTCTTTTCTGCAAGATAAATACTCTGTTAATATATGATGATCGACCCCAAATAAATATGTTGAGAGATAAATGTGAATACGCCAGAGCGTAATACACATTTACAAGTCCTGTTTCATTTAAATTTTCCTTAACTTGTAATAAGGCAGAATAAGCCTGATTCAACTTACTACATACATAATTAATATGTTCTTCCCACGATAAGTTACTATCAACTAAAGTGCCTAAAAACTTTGAACAGTCACTTAGTGAAATTCCAGGTAAGACAACAGGACGCCTAAGGTTAAAATTCATAAATACTGTCTTATTTTCATTCAGTATTAGCTTGTTACGATCACACCAGGTACTCATTTCATTCATGACAATTTGAACTTTATTATAAAGTTCCTCCGGATTCCTAGCCGATACCGTTACCGTAGTGTCATCCGCGTACATGATGGTATATCCGTTTTTAATAGACATAGGAAGTTCGTTGATATATATCAGAAATAGTAACGGACCTAATACAGATCCTTGAGGGACACCTAAAATAATATCGAATCTGTCAGATTGCACTTCATTATATTTTTCATTTAGACTCCTGTCTTGCATATAAGAAATCAAATAATTTAGTATATGACCTCTTATGCCAATTGCCTCTAACTTACTAATTAAAATGTCTTTATTAACCGAATCGAAGGCTTTAGAAAGGTCAAAAAAGATGGATACAACATACCTCTCGTTATCCAATTCCCTGTAAACAAACTCAAACATTTGAGCAGATGCACTCTCAGTCGATCTACCCTTTCTAAAACCATGCTGAGAGTTTGTTAATAAATTATATTTTTCTAAAAATTATATTATACGGTTACTTATTATTTGTTCTATAATTTTAGATATTACACTCAGTACAGAAATTTGTCGGTAGTTATCTATGTCAGTTTCACAACCTTTTTTAAATATTGGACTAACTGATGAAGTTTTAAGTGCATCTGGAAAGTATCCATTTATGATAGCTTTATTAATACAGTATAGTAAGGGGTCAATTATATTTAATATTATTTTTTTTACTACATGTGCAGTTAACCCGTCCTGACCAGATGACCTTTTATTTTTTAGCTTCCTGACAATTTCAATCAATTCTAATTTTGTAACCTCATAAAAAAATAGCGAGTTTTCCATATTTACAGAAACTGTATGCGGTAACGATAAATTATAAGCGAAGTGATTATATATATTTTTTGAGGCCGCAGTAACAAAATGGGCCGCAAAACAGTTGGCAATTTCAACATCATCAAAAACTAACCTGTCGCCAATATTTAATTGAATGGATTTCCTTAAGTTGTTTGTTTTGCCAAGTCTCTGATTAACAATTTTCCATGTTTCTCTAGACCTGTTTTCCGCATACTCAATTTTATTATTATAAAATGTTTGTTTAGCAATTTTAATATTATTATTGTGCTGCCTTTTCAAATTTTTGTATGTAATAACATTATTTACGTTATAGTTATTTCTTAAATTATTATGTAGGTTTCTGAGTGCTTGTCCATCTTTAATTATT
Source organism: Leptura quadrifasciata (assembly GCA_963675555.1). NCBI lineage: Eukaryota > Metazoa > Arthropoda > Insecta > Coleoptera > Cerambycidae > Leptura > Leptura quadrifasciata. The sequence goes on along the minus strand of OY776673.1, from coordinate 184,243,438 downwards.
TTTTCGGTTAGCCAACTATTATCAATTTTATTATGATTTTTATATTCGACATATTTAGGAGGGCAAGCTACATCAAAATAATACTGTACATCACTCAGAAAATTATTAATGGCATCTCTCGGATCTAATGATACGACATAGTCCCAAGTGTTATTTAATAACCGTACATTAAATTCACGAATATTTTCTTCACTAATATTTCTTTTTAATATGTACACTTTTTCACATTTTTTTTCTAAGCTAATACTGAAAGAAAATAAATGAGCCAAGTGATCTGCCAACAATGGATCATACACTTGTACTTTATAATTTGATAAAGGCAAATTAGTTACTAAGTAATCCAATGCAGAAGAACTAGTATGGCCATTTACATTTTGAAATATTCTAGTTGGCTCATTAGTAGTAATATTCAGTTGAAAGGATTCAAATGTGTCACATAGCAATTTAGTGGGTAGGCCTCTGTCTAACAAATTTATATTGAGATCACCACATAAAACAGTATACTTATAGTTATTTTTGGTAACAAAATTTAAAGCCGAAGTCAATCTACTGAAGAAAATTTTTAAGTCACCATTTGGAGGTCTATAAACGCAACAAATTACAACAACAACAACAAATAAACCCATCTAATCCAATTTTGTCACACTAGTTGAAGTGTTCTCCCTTCCTGCTGTTCCCGAAGACGCAGGTTATGAAAAGGCGTTGTGATACGTTCACGTACTATATCGATATTGTCAACTTTGGTTTGGTAGACTTTATTTTTTAAATATCCCCACAAATAGAAGTTAAGAGGATTTAGATCCGGGGACCGCGGAGGCCAAGCTACCCCGTCCGATCCAACGTATTCCGTTTAATTGGGTCAAGTAATCTCGGGCTACTAAAGGATAATGTGGGGGCGCACCATCATGTAAAAACCACATACGACTTAGAACTTTCAAGGGCACATCTTCAAGAAGACCAGGAAGATCATTACGGAGAAACTGCAGATATTGCAGACCATCCATCCGTTTGGCAATATGAACGGACCTATTAGGCGTTCATCTATGTTGAAAGTGATTCCAAACTACTGGATGAGGATTCTCAATGGCCCAAACGTGCAAATTCTGTAGATTGGTTATTAAGGTAACGCGTAAAAATAGCCTCATCAGTGACCAAGACATCAACAAATTTTCATTAATTTATAACTTTAACAATTTGTATCTTTTTCTGTGTTGGACTTTTATTACTTTTTTTTCGTGAAACCGACTTCTTATTTAAAGGTGCATGTATGGTTAAAATTTTTCGGATAAGTTGCGTTACATCCTGTATACCTAAAAATCTAATAAAGTATTTCAAATTTTTGTGTTCTCAATATAACCTCATTTACACCTTATGCATTTTCATAACGCCGTTTCAAATTTTGACGGGTACTCATTAATTGTTGTGGTGTTATTTCTCTACACTCTGGTTCAATTCTTTCTCTTAATTTATCAACATTTTGTGATCTCGTGCGGTAAACTTTTTCTTTTAAAATTCCCCACAAAATTAAATTTAAAGGTGTTAAATCTGGCGAACGTGGCGGAAAAAGAATAAGAGGGCTACTTCGTCGCATTTGTCTGTTTGGAAAACTTTCATTAAGCCCATCTACGTACATGTGAATCCCGTGTAGTCTGCCTCAAGCTAGTTGTTGGATCTTCTTCGAAATATTGTAGAATTTGAAATACTTTGTTAGATTTTTGTGTTATCCATTTGTTGGCCGAATTCCGATTTTCTCCAATTATTTGTTTATATTATTTATTCATTTTTAAATTAGTGTTGACTGTTGTTGTATTATTTGATGTTGTTCATCTTATTAAAAACTCTAACTTTTCAACTTTTGTTTCGTTAAATCATAACAGACTTTTATACAAGTTCAGTCCACTTTTCCAATAAAAAAATGCCAATAGTCGATCTTGAAATTTCGTCCCATTAGACCTTGAAAATATGAAAATAATTTTTTTTAAAATGGTCAAATAGAGCTCATCGAATACTGTCTCAAAAAAAAAAAAATTAAATCGGACAGCGCTTACATCAATTTTTTTTTTACACGGAACTTACTTCTTTCAGGGTCTTACTATAAATATATGCTAGGTAGGATGACGACATTTTTTTTTATAATAATTATAAAGGTTCATTTTAACTCAATTTTCACTAATTTTGGAGCATAATTTTTTTATATTTTATATATTTATAAAAGAAAGTCTAAATTTAATGTTTAAGATATATTATATTTATTATTAGCCGTTACTCGAGTCCGAGTATAAAAATGTTACAGTCGATAAATTGTGTACAATAAAAAACAAGTAAAAGGTGTAGTCTATTGTAATTCCCATTCATCTACGGTGCACACGACTATGGCTATAGAGGCCAATTCGGGAGAGCACATGTCGACCGCAGTCAGGACAAACATAGACCTGGTTAGGTCTTGGATTCGGCCTTCTTGCAGCAACATTTGCTTGATAGCTGGCCACAACCCCTCGCCATTCGGTTCTGTCCGCTGCAAGTTGTTCCCATTGCTCGTCTGCAATACCGCAGGATTTTAGATTCTCATGGAGAGCGTCTTTGAACCTCTTTCGTTGACCGCCACGCCTTCTTCTACCGCTTAGCAATTCACCATAAAGTGTACATTTAGGAAGGCGGTTATCATGCATACGATGAACGTGACCTGCCCATCTTAGGCGTGCTCTTGAAATAAGCACCTCAATTGGAAGGCTGTTTGCTCTCCTGAGTACTTCCACGTTTGATATGTGATGGAACCAACGGATTTTCATCATACTTCTGAGGTGTCTTTGCTGAAAATGTTCTAATTCTTTCACATGACGACGGTAAGTGACCCAGCTTTCACATCCATATAGCAGTGTTGGAATGACAACTGCTCTGTAGACAGCCATTTTCGTTGACAAAGCAAGGTCGTGGTTGTCAAATACTCTCTCTCTAAGTCCCCAGAGTGCTCTAGATGCAGCGTTAATTCTATTGCGAATCTCGCTGTCCATGTTTGCTTTGTCATTAACAACGTTGCCTAAGTAATTGAACTGATCCACCACTTCAAGAGAATTTCCGTTAAGTGTAATGTCTATTTGGTTCACTTGATGAGGAGTTGACATAATCTTAGTCTTTCCAATGTTGATTTTAAGTCCCAAGGAATCATAGCTCTGGGCATATACATCTAAAAGTTCTTGAAGCTCTTCCGGCGTAGAGGCTAAAAGTGCACAGTCATCCGCATACTGGAGATCACAAATGAATCGTGTGCGTGTCTTCGTGAAAGCTCTAAAGCGCCCTATGTTAAAGAGACCGCCATCAAAACGGTATCTGAGACCTATTCCTCTGACTGTCAGTTTGTTGTCAACAATAATTGTTAGAGCAGTGGTAAACAAATTAAAGAGTAGGGGTGCCAGGACACATCCCTGCCTAACTCCAGTGAGGGTTTGGAAAGGTTCGGTTGCCTCATTATTATACATAACCTGGGCGTTGTTGTTTGTATGTAGACTGCGACATACTTCCACAAATTTTCTAGGGATACCTAAGCGGAACATAATTTTCCAGAGCACTTCCCTGTCCACCGAGTCAAACGCCTTGGTTAAATCAATGAAGGCCATGTGAATTTCTCCTTGATGTTCGAGTGCTTTTTCTTGAAGCTGTTTAAGTGTGAAGATTAAATCCGATGTGCCTCGGTTTGGTCTAAAGCCACTCTGTGTTTCAGGAAGTAACTTTTCCATAACAGGTGTTAGCCTATTTGCCATCGCTTTAGTGAGTATCTTCCCTCCAACAGCCAGGAGAGCTATACCCCTGTAATTTCCACAGTCCGCAGCGCTCCCTTTGTTCTTGAAGAGGTTGATTAAAAGTGTATCACGAAACTCCTGCGGAGCTTGACCACTTTCCCACACGACATCAAACAGTTTTTTGAGGTAGGGTATGAGCTCTGTCGACACAGCTTTAAAGATCTCAGCTGGGAGTGAGTCGGCGCCGGGAGATTTGTTATTTTTTAGCTGCCCAATGGCGGTTAAGATCTCTTCCGTTGTTAGTGGTTTATCTAAGTCTTCGAAGGTGTTATATTGAGGGATAAGATTTATAATATCGTGATCGGCTTGACTTTGCTGGTTAAGAATGTTAGAGTAGTGTTCCTTCCATCGGGCTCTTATTTCCTGGTCTTCTTTGAGGAGATTTCCATTTAAATCTTTAATAGGGCACATATTTTTCCGACTGGGACCGTACACTGCTTTTACTCCTTGAAAGAAATTCCTGTAGTCGTGTGAATCGGCATACCTTTGAATTTCTCTGGCCTTGCTTGCCCACCACTCGTTCTTTATTCTTCTGATTTCGCGTTGCGTTTCATACTTAGATTGGGTAAAAGCTTCTGCTTTTGATGAGTCATTGGGGTGGTTGACAGCGTTTTGGAAGGCAATATGTTTGCGGTCAAGAAGTTCTTGTATAAAAGCTTCATTATCATTGAACCAGTCCTCCTGTTTTTTACTTGCTGCAGTGCCAAGAATTTCCTCACTCGCACTTTTTAAACTGTCTTTAATTTGTGTCCAGGTAGTAGCGACATCTACAGAATTGGTTTCTTCTAGTGCACTCAAATTCTCTTGAACTTTTTGCTTTAGCTGTTCGACGGTTTGTTGGTCACGCAATTTACTAATACAGAGACGGGGTCTACGTTTTACTTGAGTTCTTCGGTGTTTGGGTCTCATAACAATTTTCATTTTAGAGACAACAGGACGATGATCGGTCCAACATTCGCTATCAATGCGCGCCTTTGTAATTTGGACGTCCTTGAGATGCTTCCTACGTACGATAACATAGTCCAGTAGATGCCAGTGACCTGATCTGGGGTGACGCCAGGTGCCTTTAAATTTATCCTTTTGTCGGAAAATGGTATTTGTTATAACTAGATCATGTTCGGCGCATTTAGTTAGGAGTAGTTGACCGTTAGCGTTCATGTTGCCCAAACCGTTCTTGCCTATGATGCCTGGCCAGGTGTCTGCATCTCTCCCTACTCTAGCGTTAAAATCGCCAAGAATAACGAGTCGTTCCGTTTTAGGTATTCTACAGAGGGTTTCTTCCAGCTGTTGATAGAAGCTTTCCTTGGTTTCGTGACTTGCATCCAGAGTGGGAGCGTAGGCGCTTATTAGATTTACCGCGTTGCCATCTGATAGCTCATAGCGTAGCAGCATTAGACGCTCGGATAGGCCTTGTGGTACTTGTGTTAAGTTGGATACAAGTTGATTCCGAACGGCAAATCCTACTCCATGTTGTCTTCTTGAATTAGTGGGAAGACCTTTCCAATAGAAGGTGTAGTACTTTTCTGTGAGAGAGCCTTCCTCCAAAAATCGAGTTTCGCTGAGAGCTGCAACGTCAACATTGAGTCGGTGAAGTTCTCTATCTATAAGAGCAGTTCTTCTTTCAGGCCGATCGGTGCGAGCGCTGTCGTACAAAGTACGAACATTCCAAGCGCCGTAGATGAAAGAATTAGTTTTGTTAGATTTAACTTGTCGGTGTTTTTTCGACATTCGATGAGGTGTCCCTGTGGGCACCCTCCCCCGGAGATCCGATCGGGAGGGTATTTTACCTCCGGATGATTTTGTCCCACTTGAACGCTCCATCATTTTTTTAAAGCCTTAATCGACTGAAAACGAAGCTGCATTTGAAGTTTTAGCTGGAGCAGGTATGCAACTGACCAGCTCGGTTGCGGAAGGCGAGTGGTGTGGTCCCATGGCACAGAATAAGATATAACAGCTCAAAGCGTTTTCAAGAACACATTTTAAGCTTTAAAGAATGCACCTTTAAAGTTTTAATAACATATTTTAAACTGAAATAATAGATCGTTGAAATTAGTCATAAAAATTAAAATTTGGTACTTTTTCAATCTTTTCAATTTTTCAAGTTCTGAATATTAAAAAATACATTTTTAAGATTCTTCACATCGTACATCTTTTTGTTTATTACTGTAAGAGTAAATTGTGAAAGCTCCAAATTTGATTTTAAAATTTTAGAAATGGCATAGCTTTAACGAATTTTGTAGAAAGACTCTATGATTAAACTTCGTATACATACCATACATATTAATACAACGTTTCTAAAGTATAAATATAAGGATCCAATACCTACAGTCCCCCACTTTCAATTAAACTTTGATTGTACAATTCCATCAATTAATTAAAAAGTTATGGCAAATTTATTATAGCGCGCCTGAGCCCGCACGCCTCTCGCGTGGTGTACTTGTGTACCATCACGGCATATGTTCGGGGGGGGTTCAAAAAAATTCTTCAGCCTAAAGTTTTAATTTTAGTACAATATTTTCGATATAATTTTTATGTAAAATTTTCCGTTCTTTAAAATTTGTATTTTGAGATTTTTGAAAAAAAATTGTAAAATTGGTAAAAGTAACAGCTTCCCCGGAATTTTTCCGAAGTGCAAACCTACTTTTACTCCGCTGGTTGCTGGTTAGCGCATCTAACATTGGCAGTGGCGACTTCGCCATTTTATGTATTGGTAATATTTTCTTTAAATAAATTCAATAAAGGCAGTGTATTGTCACGCCCCCCATTTCGGGAAGTCGTAACTGACGGCCACTTGGCTTGTGAGATAGGGAGATTGGGTAGTCAAAGTAGAAGACGAGTTTAAAACATATATAATTTATTAGCAAAATAACAATAGTGTCACAGTATCAACAGGCACAACAATAGTAACAAATGGGGGGCTCTTACCAATATCACTGATGTGGGGAGATGCGTTAGGATTAGGAGTCGCACTTCTTAACACTTAAGAATAGGACTATCTTAAGAATTCGACTGACGCCCGCGTTAATAAAATTCGTATTTATAATTTTACTACATGCGTATTTAGCAGGTTATCTATTGAATACAAGTTCGTATTTATTGTTTGTTTTTAATAATTAATGTCAGGTGTCGTTCTCATTATTTGTTTAATATTATTGCAAAGTATATCAATTTAGAATTTTGAAGAATAATTTGTATCAATATGTAACCTACTAAAGCTGTTTTATAGTTTTCTCCTCAAATATGAATACTCCTTACGTAACAGTATATTTATATCTTCAATCATATATGTCACACAAATATGAATCATATGAATTTGTTTTATTTTAGTTGTCAACAGGAATTCAAGTTCATTGTCCAGTTTGCCCAAAATAAAATGATTTAAAGCTTTGTTAAATAAAATTTTCATTAAAAATGTAATTTGCCTTTCCAATGTTTAGAAAGTATTTTCGAGATAATCATTAAAAAACTATATTTAGGCGCCATATTCAGAGGAACGCAGCTTCCTAGGAAGTAGTTTTGGACAATTTATACTATTTTCACACGTAGAATTACCTAAAGGAAAACGCGGGTATTTTGGGATGGGAAACACTGTATAACAGAAAACTGGTTAATATAAAAAGTATCAAAAAATACGTTTTTCAATTGGTTGTCAAAAATTACTTAGATATTAATTTTTAAAACTCTAGAAATTATCTGTAACACGTAATATACGCATTATTCCATTGCTTATAGCTTCACATTGGCTCATTAAAGGGATTGTTTTCCACTTGCTTGCATCCTCGAACTAACTTTCAGTTAATCCAAATGGTTATTTTCAGAAAATTTTACCGTCTTTAAAAAAATTTTAGTGCTAGTGTAATCAAGAGAAGAAATTTTTATAATAAATTTGGAAAAGTTCGCGAACTTAGATTAAGATAAATAATGTCGTCCTTGCCATGTTGTTATAAATAGCGTGTGCTATATATTTGTAAAATCTTACTTTCGTTGTCTCTGGATTTACTAATGTTCTTTTAAGGAATAAATGAACCATATAATAGTGTTTATCTAACTTTATGTTTATGTTAATTAGTCGAACAAGACTACAGCTAGTGTATAAGGGAACTATATTAACGTAATTTATAGTTTCAAATGCACTGAAACCACAAAAGAGGACTTCCATTACTGGCTTAACCCCTGCCATGCAATACGTTGTGAAATTAGAAGCTCACAATGTTGCCGGATTTTCAACGGGAGAATTTGCTTTCATGACTTTAACCAAGGATGGGGGTAAGTTTTGAGGTTTGACCTAAGTTAGTGAACCTAGATATGGTAGTATTTACCGGATGCCACAAAGTAGTGACTCGCTCCTATATTTTTTTTTATTTTTGAACATATCGAAATGAAACTAGGGGATTTAGACATTCAGAAAACTGCATTTTTGAACATGTGTAGTGATTTTTATAAATTTCCGACCAGTTATTATTTTTTTTATAGCAATTGTAAATTTTGATCTAGACTGCTAAGAAATAAAAAATACGTATTTTACCATTTTAGTTTCTACGGAAAAAAATATTTATACATAGTTACTATTATTAACTATTCTGTAGGTGTTTTAATGTAAGTAATTTAGTTTTTTTTTGAAATAACTCTTTTTTTCAAATGGGACAGAGGTGGCTCCTTATGGCCATTAAATTGCCCTTTTTTATGAATCCATTGATACCACTATGCTTGGTTCTTTGGACATTTATTTTAAAGAAACTGTAAAAAGAGCTTGTGCATTGGCGCCATGCCGGCAAGTAGGGAATTTGCATTACAGGCCGGGAGGTGGGTTCATGGGATGTCATGGATGGTTCATGGGATGTCATCGATGGTTCATGTGGGTGTATAATAAACAGGTCTGTATAGTTTTTAAACAGGTCTGTACGGTTTTCAAACAGGTCTGTACAGCTTTCAAACAGATTATGACACCCCATGAACCTACCTCCCCGGCCGGTAATGCAGATTTCCTACTTGTCAGCATGGCGCCAATACTGTGACGTTACTGTTTGCCTCATCCGACCCCATACCTACTCAAGTAACCCTTGCATTTTAAAGAAAAAATTATGTATGTATTATTATTATTTAAAATTCCAAATTAAAACTTTTTAAATAATAACCATTGTAACAAAATTAAATCAAAATTAAAATATTTACAACTAACAAAAATTACAAGTGTTGTGCTATGTACATTTGACCAGGCTAATAAGAAAAAATATCCACATGGAAAAATGTCAGTGGTATGCCACTTTTTCGTAAAAAATATCAAAGCACATGTTTGCAGGCACGCCACTGGTGGAGCAATAAAATAATTTTTCTAACTAAAATCTGTGGTTTTATATATTTTTTATATACTTACTTATACTTTTTGAGATATTAAAAAAAATCAACAGCTTGTAGCAAAAAATTTAAGCCATTGCGGACATATGTTCACATGAATTTTTCTTCATAAAATGACCTAAGGAATCACATTTTGAAATATGAGCACATCATTAAAGAGCACCTTGTATATTGATGAAAGACAATTTTTTGTCTTTACCCCTTCGAATCACCCCTTAAAGAGGCAAAATCATTTCTTGAAAAATTACTTTGGGAAGAAGAGTCCCAATGCTTGAAATGCAACAATTTTTGTTTAATTTTGGTATGTTTTCAATAACAAACATGCAACATTTTGTATATTATGTAATATTGTATACTTTGTTTTCTAAAAAATGGCGAAGGATCCGGTCATTATCAATTTCTTTAAAAATTATGCTGGTTCCTCTTCCCTACGTCAACTTTGTGGTCGTGATGATAAAGCTTGTTACCTTTCTCAGCTTATAGCCATCACATTGATGAAAACTTCATTCGAATCGGGCCAGTTTTAGAATCATGAGACTTCAAATACCTAAAGACGCGAAGCCATATTCCAGGCAATGGGTAGTTTTACAACGCAAAATGTCGTAAGGAGATGAAATTTGGTGGGATCATAAAATTTACCGTCTTAATTATAACTCTGAGCTTGCGACCTTGGGGGAAGACCGCTCGCGCCGCCACCTTGGAAATATGGCGCTCAAAATAAGATTTTTACAAATATCTCCGTTGCCATTGGTCCTAGGAAAAAAAATTAATAAATTGAAGAGCATACAATTCTACGTAAAATATGTTCTACGCATTTTTCCCCTCATACCAAAGGCTTTCAAAATACAGTGCGTCAAACGCAAGCAAATAATGGTAACATGGCGGTGGAGCGTTTTTGTACCTGTCTCCTTAAATGAAAGTAATATATGCAAAGTAATTTCAACATAAATATCTATTATTATCAAACGCATTAACAAGTTTTCTGCATTTTGTAGGGATTCGCCTACTTCCTTAACGGCTACGATATTTATCACTTAATCTTGTAACTCATTTCCACATCACCCAGGAGGTAGAGCCTCGCGGTGCGTTTTCTTTTAAGTGGTATCTCCCGTAGGCCTAACCCACAAAAGTATCACTTTTAAATAAGTTTTGGTTGTGAAAGGAGTGGTGCATTGTTGTGTGAATCTTCTTCACCGTTATAGTCAATTTCCATAGCATTTTTAACTGGTATTTCCAAGAGATTCGTCTCTTCTATATTCAACTAGCCGCCCTCAAGCACTTCGGGATTGTTTTCGCAGGAGGATTCATTGCAATAATAGCAAATGGCGGAACATTTTAGGCCCGCATTGCGGCAACTACGCGGTCTTCCACAGCCCGTTTTGCACTTGCATGGAATCCCCCCGCCATAATTGGACTTGGTGGTAAGTCCGTAGGCAATGTTGCCGCGTAGCGTCTCTTGTTGCTGGCAGTGAGGCCAAGTTGACCTTGCTTTTCACCACCGATCGTCAGAAATTCCTATATCGCAGTGACTCCAAGGTAACGGTCTCGTAACAGCCACCATACAGCATTGCCAAAAATGTTTCTTCCGCAGTGGCTAATGCATCGAAGTCTACATGTGGATCTTGGAAGGTTTCGATCATTTTAAGCAATTTGTTTTTCGCAAGAATATTAAGAAATTTAATCTTCGCCGGTTAAAGAAAGCAGATGTTGTATCACAACCGCTGAATGCATGCAGGAACAAAATATTCTTGACTACAGAATTTACCAACTGTAGACTGTGCGATGAATATATCTTTTTCTTCAGTTTACCCCAAGCCAAGTTTACCCTTCATAAGAAGATATGGTCATACTCGCTCTTCAGTGCATTCATCAGAATTAATAACTCTACATCTTCTCCTACAATATACATTGCTAAATAGGACGAAGACATATAAATAGCTGTTTGAATTATGAAAGATTCGCATCTTCATGGTCGTCTAATTTTCTCGCAATTGTGCTGTTAGTCTCTTGGCGGGAAATTTTTAGTATTCTTGTTTTATTATTTCTATGAATACAATAATTTATATTGCAGAAAACTATGTCAATGCGTTTGATAATAATAGATATTTATGTTGAAATTACTTTGCACATATCACTTAGCCCACATTTAAGAAGGTAGGTGCAAAAACGCTCCACCACTACATTACCATTATTTGCTTACGTTTGATGCGCTGGATCTTGAAAACTGTTGGTCTCACGGGAAAAATGGATAGAATATATTTTAAGTAGAATTTATGCTCTTCAATCTTTTTTTTTAGGACCAATAGAAACGGAGATATTTGCGAAATACTTATTTTGAGCGCCATCTTTCCAAGATGGTGGCACGAGCGGTCTTCCCCCAAGGTCGCAAACTCAGGGTTATGATCCGGTACCCTATTTCCGAGTTTGACCGAGGCGATGTCTTGCACGAAAATGTGAGATTGTCACATGAAAATATACGTTTCGTATTATCGAGCATTATGCGAACTTTCCGCATGCGACTGATTTCGGACGAAATGCAACGGGGGCCCCATTTTCGAATCCACACGAATTTGTTTCGCGTCGTATACGAATTTTATGTACTTTCGTGCAAAAAGTGAATTATAGGTATTTTCGAAATGTGTGAACACATACGTCAACCCATACGAAACGTGATTCGTTCGTACGAAAGTAACATAAATAGGAGGGAAATGCAACTTTTTACTTCACTCGAAATAATTTCGTGTACTGTTGATCCTTTTACGAATATATTCGAAAATAAGGGCCCGGATGGGGGTTTAATATACGATAAAATGATTTCGTGTACGAATGTATTCATAGTGATCGTTTTGGTTTGTTTTATTTCGTTCCACATAACCTCAATGTCTCAAGATTAGGGTTTTGCTGTGGTTTGTTTATTATTTAGGGACTTTAAAGTAGACTTATTTGAACAAATTTTGATGAGTGAAAATGGACAATGGCAGCGTTAGATGACTTAATACATTTAGCTGCCACCGACGCCTTGGAACAGGTAGAAGGTTGGCAGAAAACGATCATGGAAGACAATTCCATGCCTATGATAATCCATTTGAGGATTTAAGCGATGACCACTCTTCAATTCCGGGCGAACCTCAAGAAAATTTACCATTTCCTTTTTCTGGTCAGCACTAATATATCCCACACGCTTATCCGTTGATTGCTGATGCATTATAATATTCAGTCTTATAATTCAATCCATCCAAAATCTAGCATTCAATAATAACATACAATGTCATAACCTGAAAATATCGCCGAATTATACACATATAACAGCTGACTACCGACATTAGTGTTATTTAGGGATTTCAAGTCCATTTGGTTGCACAAAACAGCGTTGCTACATTTTCCATACAACATTTTCACGTGTGTGAAAAACAAATCTCGGTTGGTGTTCGAAAATACCACCTCAGAACTATAAGCGAAATTTTTTTAAACGAGTCGGGTGCCTAGTATTTCGCATGCGACAAATATCGATTGAGTTCGAAAATATGATCCCAGCTCGAAAATACGGCCCCAGGAGGGTAAATTGTACGATCCCACCAAATTTTATCTCCTTACGACCTTTTGCGTGGCAAAACTACTCATTACCTGGAGTAATATGGCTTCGCGTCTTTAGGTATTTGAAGTCTCATTATTCTAAAACTGACCCGATTCGAAAGCAGTTTTCGTCAATGTGATGGTTATAAGCTGAGAAAGGTAACAAGCATTATCATCACGACCATCTCATTTTGAGTGGTGAACCCATTTTATTGCTTGGATATGGACAACGCACAACCAAACTAAGTATTTCCTTTGCGAGATGGAATAAAAGTTGATATTTAAAAAAAAAACGCAAATAACTTGCTTGCTTTAATTGTTCAAAAAATAAATAATAAATCCATTAAACAGATGTGCGCTTATTTCAAAAATTATAATTTTCAAAAAAGTTACTAGAAATAAAGAGAAGATTCCGAACCAAATTCTGGATAACCTGAAATAAAACTTTCAGAAATGAATGCATACATCCAATTAACAGTAGCACATCAATTGCTTTCAAACTCTACTGTTCAATCAGCAAAATTTGCGATGTTCATTAGAAAATTTTAATCAATTTAAAGGCACAATTCGACTGGTTAAATACTTGGGTGTTGCTTTTTCTATAACTATTGTAAATTGTTCTTTTTTCTAGTCATATTTAATTTTTTAGATATACCACCTCCAGACTTGATGAAGCAAGGAAGTGAAAGCTATCCCTTTTACTCAGACATGAAGGTTGTGATTCCGTTAATAGTATTAATTTTAGGTATAATAGTTTCTGTGGTGGGAGCTTTGGTTTGCATGAGGCATCGTGAGTATAGACACGTGAATAGCACAAATAATTACGACATTCTTATACTGGAAATATTTCAGGCCAAAATGATGCCGCCAAGGAACAATTAGATAATCAACAAAACGCCGAGGCACAGAGAGAACGCTACTACGCTACCATACACAAAGTAGCATTGCAGGCTGGTGAAAAAATACCAGGTGAGTACTTTAGTAATGGAATAAAAGTAAAATTTTAAAAGAAGCATTTAGAAGAATTATTTTAATGGAATACGAAATACACGTACAAAAGAGAATGACTGGAAGTTTTGGATAGGTCGGGAACCTATTTGTTTAAATAATTGAAGGTACAGACGTCGTTTTTGACCCGTTTTCCGCAAATACTTCTGGTCATATTGGTCGTATTCCAAAAAACAAAAATGGAGATTATTTGCAATAAAATTCGGAACGAGTCTCTACTGAATATACAGGCTGTACATTTTATCAAGGCACTCGAGAATATCTCACTTAATATCGGTCGTACAAAAAAAAATATTTTTACGAAAATTGTGCCGGTTTATATAACCTACAAAATGGTTTAAAGACATTTGAATTCCATGGCCTACTTTAAGAGTTCTGACGGAAAATATCGCAAATGCGGAAAACGTCTTGGCCAAAAATCTCCGTTATTTGAAGAGATACGAGAAAATATCTAAGGCGAAAATTTTTTGCAGAACAGAGTGTTTTAACGAGGTTTTATCTATTTTTTTTCAAAACCGCTGTTTGAGATTTACTCTTCAGGCTGTTAAAAAAATTATTTTGAAACGGGCGGGAAATGGTGCCATTAAATAGATTATTTTCCTCCCTTTTCAACGATATATCACATGCCATATTTATTCATTGGTACTGCGTTAGTAATTATAAAAACATTTTTTTAAAACCTATTTTCATTTTTTTTTCACAAGCATTATACTTGCCGTGGAGAAGTATGATTAAATAAGACGATAATATAATTCAATAAGTTGTTCAAATCTTTGCTATAATAAACCATTAACACAATTAAGAAGAATAAAGTAAATTCAGGTAACAAAAACAAATTAATAATAAAAAGAATATAGCACACAGAACATTAATATTTATCTAATCCTCAAAATAATTTGTAAGATATATCAAGCGTTCAAAGTGTCCACCGCGATTTCTTATGCACAATCGAGCGCGGCGAGCCACTGCATTTAAAACATTACTCAGCATTTCGGGGGTAACTGTAATACATGCCTGTTGAATTCGAGCTTTTAGGTCCTCTATATTTTAGAAAAAAATCCATTGGGGTTATATCTGGAGAACGAGGGGGCCATCGAATAAATCCGTTGGTACCTATCCAATGTTGAGGCAAAATTTCGTCTAAATAATCTAGGCAAATCTGAGAATTGTGGGGAGGAGCTCCATCTTGTTGAAAATATTGAAAGTTGTGTCCATTCTCTAAAGATAGGTCATCAAATAATTCATTAAATTCATTTCTCAAAAAGTTTAGGTACCTAACCTTTAACCACTGAGGTGATTATCATAAAAATAAGGTCCTATTAAATTGGTGCCTAAAATACCTATCCACACATTTGTTGAAAAACGATTTTGAAACCCAGTCGGTATATGCCAGTGTGTATTTTCAGAAGTCCATTTGTAATGAATATTGTGATTAAAAAATCCATTGTTGGAAAAATTTGCCTCGTCGGACCAAAGTATTTGACTACATATTAATGGATCGGCACGCTTCTTTTCCAACATCCACCTACGGTCGTCCTCCTTGGTTTGTCCCCCGCTTGTAAATTGCGAACTTTTTTGGCTTTATAACACCGGTAACCATTTTTCTTTAACATTTTTCCAGCACTTGTTTTATTTATATGACAAGCAATTTGAATTTCTCTTAATGATGTTTCCAAATTTTCTGTATTTTTATTTCTTACATAATTAATAACTCGGTTTACCTTATTTACATTATCAGTAACACTGTTCAACCTTGTCCTCTTCTTTAAAAATGAACCATTATTTTTCAATTTCGTAGCTAATTTTCTGAATAGAGTTTTATTCGGCTGTAGTGCTTGTGGAAATCTGTTTCTTTATTCTACTTGAGCTAATCCAGAGTTAAAATTGCATTCGCAATATATAACGAACATATTATAACGATCAATGTGAGTGAAAATCATTTTTGAAAATTCTAAATTCTTAAATGAGTGTGATTGAGTGAGAGTTTAAGTATTAACTGAGATGATCTGTCAAAATATTAAATTGTCAAGTTTGTTCATAGCCAGCTATTTTAAAATAATTGAAATAATAGTGAAATCATGAAATACAAACAAATGGATATTATACTTAAATTAATTGGTAAAGACATTTTAACTTTCTGAGCAAGGAGTGACGCTTTTATGGAGGACCTCTATACATTGGCATAACTGCGAATACTCTTTCCATAATTGCTCCATGTTGCTTTCTTGATTATTATTTTGTTTTTGTTACCTGAAATTACTTTATTCTTTTTAATTGTGTTAATGTTTTATTATAGCAAAGATTTGAACAACTTATTGAATTATTTTATGGTTTTATTTAATCGTACTTCTCCACGGCAAGTATGCTTGTTAAAAAAAATTATTGGTTTTAAAAAAATATTTTTATAATTACTAACGTAGTACCAATGAATAAATACGTCATGTGATATATCGTTGAAAAGGGAGGAAAAGACTTTATTTAATGGCGCCATTTCCCGCCTGTTTCAAAATAATTTTTTTAACAGCCTGAATAATAAATCTCAAAATACAGCGGTTTTGAAAAAAATTAGAAAAAATCTCGTTGAAACACTCTGTTTTGCAAAAAATTTTCGTCTTAGAATTTTTGACAGCCTGTATATTTAACCCCAAAAAAATGAACATATACTTTTTAAAACAGTTTAACTTAATGTTAATAATAATATAGCGATTTAGATAAAATTCTGGTGAATACATGATGTTTATGAATATTAACCACCATAGAAAATTCCAAGTTGAAGAACTTGTTTAACGGTCAAAAACCTTAAATTGTTTAAATTTTTGCGGCTTCATAAAATTATGCTATCGAATCCGTAGTGCCGCTTTTTTTAAAGTTTAGATTTCTTGGCGGGTATTAATAAAGAAAATTTAAAGACTTATTTTAACTAGTTTTTCATATTTGTTTAATTTTCAATTCGTTGAAACACTTGCTTTGACATTTTTTTTATCTGAAAAATTTTAATATAGTTGTAAAGCACATTAAAAACTAAATCTATACAATAAAACATAATATTTTTAGTCGCAAACTTGTCTATAAAATCCTTATTTTACTATAAGGAACGTAACCAGACTGCAACCAACAGCTATTCTCGGGGCTATGTGCCCCGCCGAGTGCTGAATTTTAAGTTCAAGCCTGGCGCGTTAAGTGTAATATAATTGCATATTACCATCGAAACGCTAATGTTTCGACTGCAACAAATACCAGCCGAAAGGCTGATCCTACTTGAAGGAGCTTTCGTGCCAGTCGTCCCACACAACTTGCAGACTGCAGTTTCGAGCCATTGGCTCTCATCAGTGCAAGGTCAACATGTGACGACCGACACGAGGATCCCTTGACCATTTGGTACATTTCGGTATCTTTAGGATAGCGACATGTAAAATAGTCGGCGGGCGCCATCTAGCGGTCCAGTGTCTGTTGCAATCGAACAGTGTGCATCGAGAGGTGACCGAGTGCAGACGTACCGAGCCAAGAAAGTGCACAGTGAAGTGGCAGCCCCACAGTTAGTGTCGTCGTCGACAGTTCTAAGAAGAGGAAGTACACACGTCCCTTGGAGACACCATTTTTACTGTTATTAATCATAACTTTTTCCCATAATATTATAGGTATTCCCTTGCAGGACACCCACAGCGACGTTACCGTGGAGGACGGTAGCATGGACTACAGCGAAGACAAAACGTCCCAGAGCGGTAGCTCCCGAGGGGGTACCCCAACCCCAAGGGATGACAAAGAGACGATAAAACGTCTCACAGAGGAGAACAAAACCCTCAGAAAGAAAATAGAGGAGCTCACCGAGAGGTTAGAGCTAATGCAGAGGGAGCAAAAGTCCCAGCATGAAGAACTTCTGCGTGCGATTCGAGGAGAATCGCAAACGCGGAAGCGGAAAAACCCACCCGCCACTAATACGGACTCCGACGAAGAGGCCCCTAAGGCGGCAAAGAAGGTGGCTGAAGAGCCCCTCAAGTGCCCCCCAGAGCCATCCAGACGAAGCAGATCGGGATCTAGAGCTCCCCAGCAGGAGGCTAACGTCCCCAGACAAAACGCCAGGACAGAGGAGACTGAGGCCCCTCAAACAAAAACAAGAAGCCAGCGCATACCGCCGGTAGTGCTGAGAAACAAGGAGACATGGACAACGGTGAGCCGTCGTCTAACCGAAACCGGCATTAACTTTAGCAAGGCTAAAGTTACCGCGGAGGGAATCTCCATCGAGCCCGCGACATCCGAAGATTATCGCAAGATGACTAGGATGTTCGCAAACGAGAAAAGGGAGTACCACACGTACACCCTGCCAGAGGAACGGCTGCTACGTGTAGTCATCAGGGGGATCCCGAGCGGCGTTACTTGTACAGAGGTGGCAGAAGACCTCCAAGACCAAGGTTTCGCACCTACCGCAGTGCAACGGATGACGTCCAGACGGACGAAACAGGAGGTGCCACTCGTACTTGTCCTAGTCCCACAGGACCAGGACAAGATACTCCAAGTCACGAGGTGCTGCTCTCTAGTCGTAAGGACAGAGAGACAGAGAGCCAAGGTAGCGGCATCCCAATGCCACCGCTGCCAGCGTTTCGGCCACGGACAATCCAGGTGTACCGCGCAGCCGAAATGCGTGAAGTGCGGCGAGGCACACCGGACGACTGACTGCAGGAAGAAGGCAGACGAACCGGCCAAGTGTGCGAACTGCCAAGGGGCCCACCCGGCCAGCTACAAGGGGTGTCCAAAATACCCCAAGCAATCAGCCAGCGCCACTCAAAGGCCGGTACAGAGGCCGACGACGACCTCAACAAAGACGGGCGGCGTAGCGCCAGGCACTAGCTACGCAAAAGTAGCCCAGAGCAAGGCAGGACAGAACACCGTCCCTGCCTCAAAACAACAAGCATCGCCAGAGGCCAAAAACCTCACAGCGGTGCTAGCACAGATGCAACAAATGTGCTCAGCGATGAGTGCATTTTTTGCTCAAATGCCAAACTTTACTAATCTGTAATGCCTTTACAGATTAAACCGGAATTCCTGCAGATGGCGGCCTGGAATGTAAACGGCCTGCAACAAAGGAGACTTGAAGTCGAAGAGCTCCTGACCAGGTACGATATAGACGTCATGGCACTGCAGGAAACCAAGATGACCCCGGCCAAGGAGATCAACTTCCCAGGATACCACACGTATAGGATGGACTGGGTAAACATACCTCGGCGACCCGCAAGAGGAGTGGCTCTACTCGTTAAAAAGACCATAGCCCACCATCCGACGGTACTACCTGAGCTAGAAAATATGAATGCCACCGCCGTAGTAGTGTCCACAGCACGAAACGGCGACGTCCAAGTGGTTTCATGTTACCAGCCACCCCACAGCACGCTAACCGAGGGGGATCTGGACGCAATTCTACCCGCTAGGACACAGGTCGTCGCAATTGGCGATTTTAACGCCAAATCCCAGCAATGGAACAGCGGCGTAACCAACACTCGAGGACGAGAACTGCTGCGGTTCCTGGGACAGCACGCCGGCGAACTGCTGGTGGTAGGACCAGTCCAGCCCACCTTTGACAACGGTAGAAACAGGCCAGACGTACTGGACATAGCCATCCTAAAGGAGATGACCCTCGAAGCGGAGATCTCCACCAGAACGGAGGGATCTACCGAGCACAACCCGATCTTCCTAACTCTAGGAGGACAGGCGGGTGACGACAACGCTACCTTCACGAAGCGACGAACGGACTGGGAATCGTACCGGCTGCACCTGCAGCAGTACATTGCACAAATTCCCAGGCTAGATACCGTGAGGGACGTTGAGAGGGCCGTCATTACCCTAGAGGAGCAGATCCTGGGAGCAATAAGGGCCAGCACGACAGAAACAGAAGTAAGAAGTCACCCAGCACCGATGGCGAACCTACAAGAGGTCACCAGGCAGCTGATAAGGGATAGAAGAAGCGCCAAGAGACGGGCTCAGAGGACGAGGCTCCCCGCCGACAGAAGGGAGTATAACGTCCTCAGCCGAAGAGTGAAAGCCGCCCTCCAAGAACACCGTCAGGAGGGGTGGCAACGCCACCTTGAGTCACTCGATCCACAGGACAGAAGTATGTGGAATACCCAACGTGCCCTGCGAAACCGGAGGAAACCTATACCCCCGATTCACGGAGAGCGAGGGAGGATCGTCTACACTAACCAGGAAAAAGCCGAGGCGTTTGCCGACAGCTTAGAACTGCAGTGTAGAGAGAACGAGCTCGATGACGAGGACGAGGACTGGGTGGACGATGTCGAGCGCAGAGTACGTAGGATCCACCGCCTGCCTGATGACGACCACATCCGCCCGACTACCCCCGAGGAAGTCAAGGAAATCCTTAGGAGCCTAAAGCCGAGAAAGGCTCCGGGATGTGACAAGATAGGAAACATCGCTCTCAAAAAGCTACCCAGGAAAGGAGTAGCGGCGCTAGTCAACATCGTAAACGCGATGTTAAGGTTACGGCATTTTCCAGCCAGGTGGAAAAAGGCCGACGTCATTATGATCCCTAAACCAGGGAAAGAACTAATTTTCCCGTGTTCTTACAGGCCCATCAGCCTCCTCCCAGCCATGAGCAAGGTTGCAGAACGGGTCATCTTGAAGAGGCTTACAGAAAAGACAGAAGAGCTGAATATCATCCCGGATGAACAGTTCGCGTACCGAACAGGACATTCCACCGAACTCCAAGTACTTCGCCTCACCGAGGAGATTACTAAGGGGTTCAACCAGCGGCAAGTCACCGCGGCGCTGTTCCTAGATGTTGCCAAAGCGTTCGACAGGGTCTGGCACGACGGCCTCCTAGCTAAAATGATGAGTATGGGTTACCCCATCGAACTCGTCAAACTAGTGAGGTCCTACCTGCACCGCAGACAGCTAAGGGTCAAAATCTCGGACCAACTCTCCACTTACAGGACCGTGGAGGCGGGAGTCCCGCAAGGTTCGGTGCTGTCACCGCACCTGTTCGCTATCTACACCTCAGACCTCCCCAGGACCGACCACACAGCCCTGGCCCTGTATGCAGACGACACAGCAATAATTGCCAGATCCTGGAAAGCCAGGGACGCAACCAGAAAACTCCAGGAAATGGCCACACTCCTGGAAGAATGGTGCACGAAGTGGAAAGTCGCCGTCAACGCCGACAAAAGCCAAGCCATACTCTTCAGACGAGTGCGGAAAGAAATTCCCACAGGACACGTCTCCATGAACGGCGAGGACATCCAATGGCACGACACCGTCAAATACCTTGGCGTGGTCATGGACAAAAGCCTAACGTGGAGACAGAACACGGACGCTATTACAGCCAAGGCGCGGCGCACAAGAGCCCTCATCTACCCGATGATGGGAAACGGTAGCCGTCTCAACCTGAGGAATAAGCTCACGCTTATCAAAACCCTCATCAGGCCGCAGCTGACGTACGCCTCGGTAGCGTGGGGTTACCAGGCAAAGTCCTACATGAAGAAAATCCAGGCAGTGGAAAACATCGCCCTCAGGACGGCGGTCGACGCACCATGGTACGTGAGAAACGCAGACATCGTCAGAGACCTGGAGTACACCACGGTCACTGAAGTCATCCGGGAACGAGCGAAGAAGCTGTACGCCCAAGCAGAGGAGCACGGGAACCCGCTAATCAGACAGGCCACTGATTACGACCCTGCCGACGCCCCGAGGCACAAACGGCCGAGGGTACAGCTTCTGGACAACGGGTGAGTAGAACTTATATTTCCCGCTAACCGATCTGTTTCAGATACCCCAGGACGGACCACCACTACCAGAGACATGACGTTTTTCTACCCAAACCCAACCTCCTTGCGGGCGTCGGACAACATACCGTCCAACGCCCGTTGTCCTACCTGCTCCGTGGAGTCCGAAAGTGCTAAAAAAGCACTTAGGGTCTCCACACTCCCGAGCTACACAGCTCATATCCTTACCTTTCCGATGATCCGGGGTAGGACACACCTTTACTGTATCCTACGTACCGGCAGTCAATCCCAGCCAAAACTTCCTTAAACCCAACTAGACCGATGACTACCCACGGGGGTGACAAGCTGGCGAAGAAAGAAAATATCAAGACAAGAAGAGCGCCAGAAGAGACCTCTGCCAGCGAGGTTGAAGAGCCAGGACCAGGGGAGGTCCGCAGAAAATACCACGACACATCTCGCATTTGCGGGCTGGGTCTGGTAGAATTAAGCGGGCCCACCTATCACGAAGGCCGGTCCAGGTCTACAGAGATAATCTAGGAGCAAAGAGTAGTAGTCCTACTCGGCCCTAGTTATCGAGACCGTCATCAAGCCAATGGATATTGGCGCGTTGCAATCGAAAAATAAATAGCCTGACTGGGCTTAGCATAGTTCAAATATGCTTTAGAGGACGGAATGTTAAAACATAATATTTTTAGTCGCAAATTCCTCTATAAAAATCCTTATTTTATTATAAGGAACGTAACCAGACTGTAACCAACAGCTACTCTTCGGGCTATATGCCCCACCGAGTGCTGAATTACAAGTTACAAGCCTGGCGTATTAAGTGTAATAATTGTATATTACTATCAAAACAATAGCGTTTTGATGGATGCAGTCTGGTTACGTTCTTTATAGTAAAGTAAGGATTTTATAGAGCAGTTTGCGACTAAAAATATTATGTTTTAATATCCCGTCCTCCAAAAAGCAAATTTGAACTAAATCTATACATGTTGCAAGTATCCACATTGTGATGCAAATTTTTATGTGTATTGGATGGTCTTCGCGCGCACATGCAACTGATAAGCATATCTACTTGTTGGAACGTGTATTATTTGTCCTTTGTACCAAAGATCATTATTACATAAAAAATACTTATGTCGGCATATCTAGATATTTGGAAAAAAATTTGAATATGTATTTTATATCCATGTTTATAGGATTCTACGTCGAAAGGTTACTCAAATAGATAACTTAGAGAAGAAACAACAGCAGCTCTACTATTTGCAATAGATATCCGTTCGCAAATAATATTTTAAGTCAGTTGCTTTGTTGTTTTTTAGTTGCTTAACTAAAAAAGCGATGTACTTATTTCTTTCGCATAGCCATTACCATATTCTTTTTCTGCGCTTTTCTTTTTCTTTAAAGGTTCCAACAGTACTATTATTGCGATTACCATAATCACGTGGGGAGGTAACGTATCACTTGCGTTTATTGAACTGAACTGATGTTTTATAATACTCTCTTAGCGTGTGCAGTTCTTGATACTTATTTGATACAAATATTAGAAACGCATATTGACGTTTATATCGATATATGTATTGAAGCAGAATTTAACGTGAATGGGGCTTTTAGTAAGGGAGATATTTAGCACGTCAGTATAACATTTGATATATTAAGCCATTCGGATATACGAAACCCTCGCCGGGTAGCAGTGGGATTAAGGAACGTTTCGAAATCTGTGCGCTTTTCAGAGGGCGACATTTACAGCACGTATAAATGTCTCTTACATGTCTAACACCCAATACATGAACCGCATAAAACTTGTATAAAACCATAGCAGAACCTCCCACATATAATGCATCGATCTCCCAAAATCATTACCAGACGTGTTTATTACAACGGATGGCTTTTTAATTCATTTGCTCGATTAAGGCCATTCACCGACGTCAGAAGACGAGCTACCCCAACCTGAAAATTTTGCCAAATCTTTTATCTATCCAAGAAAAGAACATTTTTACTTGTCTAACATTTAATAGATAAAAAACCGACTACTGTGTCCTTTGCATAAGCCACAGAACGGTTCGGGTCCGAAAAATGGTGCTTTAACTCCTTCTTTTGCAAGGCTATCAGCTAATCCTTAATTTCAACTCTCAAAAATATCTAGTTTAAACAAATAATTCTAATAAAACCACATAAAACATAAGATAACTTGTTGTGGCTGTGAATTATATGATAACCAACTCTAATGCTATCCGCAGAGACATCAGAAGACATATCTCCATATGCAACATTTCAGCTGTCCGAGCCAAGTACTCTGCCACAAAATACGATGCTGCACAGCTTCATGTATCACGAGCACCCAATGACCGAAGGTTGCGCCTCGCCGCCCCCGGCTACCTCATCAGTTCAACGAAACTCGCCCTACTATAATATCGTAAGTACATTACGTGTTCATTTTGTAACGTTTTACGTAAAACCTTACGTTGGAAAATAGATCTAGGCAACAAATTACATGAAATTTCAGTACATTATATCATATTAGATGATTTTCTTTGTAGTGCATTTAGTTAGCATAAATAATTAAAGTTAAAAACAAAATGCAAAAGATTGACTTGAATTGCCGTCTTCATAAAAGTTATCTCACACAGCTGTCTAGTTAATTGAACTTCCTTACGATATTAAAGAGTTAAAAATATGTTTGGTTTCGTTATTTGTTAATTTTTACACCGGACCGGTCAGTATTATGTACCCTATTGGAGCTTATTCAAATGCGAAAGAGTATATTGCAAAGGTTATTTGTGAAGTCCCAGTGCATTCGCCAAATTATCTAATAAAGATATATTTATTATCTCCTTTTATTTGGGTTTTCTACCGTATGTATTATCCACGTTTACGTCAAAGGAACAGTCACAGCTTATTTTTTACAAATAATATAATTCGGAATAAACACAGAAATAATGTATTTTGCTGAAGTTTCGGAAAGTAGTCTCTTTCAGTTTTCAAAGCTTTTTTCGAAGAACTCTTATTTGTTGTGTATATTAAATACACAGCTTTAAGATTCTGTTTATCTTATTTCCATAGATACTTACTTACATAGAACGTCACCGGCGCAGAGCCTTTTTTCCAATAATTCTATTATTTTGTAGATTCGGTGATTTGTTCTTGAAGAGGATAAGACGTGTGGTAGAAAACCCAAATAATAGGAAAGAATATTAGTAGAATGCCATAAACAACTTTCAGACAATATAATGATATATTTCTTTTTCAATTCCATTTATGTTATGTAGAAGAAATTTGCATGGGACCGCCGAAGGTGCTTCCTCTTTCAAACAGAGAAAAAACTAAATTAAATGTACTATTGAAACTTGATCGATAATAGTACAGTGTCGAACCGATTTTCAGAGGCCAAAAATCGACAAAATTCTTAGCAGTATGTGGATGGTCGGAAAATTTTGAATTAATGGTATATAAATGGGGAAAAATCGATTGGACCCCAACAAATAACCGGAAGTAGGATGGGGGTGGTTTTAGTGGTGAAACGTGGTTTTTACGATTTTTTGATTTTTTATTTTTATCCCCTACAAAAATGATTTGATTTTAATGAAATTTGATGAAAATGGACATTGTTATGTCTCAAATAAGATGTAATTTTTTTGAAGCGAAATATTTATTTTTTAATTTTATGCGAAATTAATTTGAAAAAAAACCTAATTTTCAATCAAAGAAGTTGATTAAGGAAATTTTGATTTTTGAAAATTTCAGAACGGCATTTTTTTCGTTGAAACCTCCACTTTAAGATTGTTAAAAATATCATGCTGTTACTATGGAAAAACATTGTCAAAAATTAGAAAAACCAAAACAAAGATTTTTCAAGATCGATTTTTCCATAATTGTCACGAATTCTTCACTGTTTATTGAAATGAAGAGTTGAGAGTGATACAAAATGGTAATTTCAATCTACTATCAAATAAGGGAACTTTAATTAACCGTTTAAGGTAAGGTGTAAACAAATTGTTTAAAAATTAGTTTTAATTAAAAAAATTGCTGGAAAGTTTTTGTTCAAGAAAAAATTGATACAAACATTGACAGAAGCAAATAAATTAATATTGGAAATAAATATCTTGATGAACTTGAGGATCTTGACGATGCCGAAAACCTTATCGGAGATCCTGAAGAAACAGAAAATTATGTTCAATCTGATGATGTAGTGCGGCTTTCCAAAAAAATGAGGTTAAAATAGATTTTTAATTTCATATTCTTACTTTGTGGATTTTAAATATTTGTTTTAATAAACTTATTTTTAATTTACTTCTGTCCATGAAGCATAAAATAATTTTTTTTTAACAAAACCTGTCATTTCCACTAATTTTTTTTTAAGTCAAACTATTGTTTAAACAATATGTTTCTCAGCAGCCCGAATCTTAAACGGTTAATCAAAGTTCCCTTATTTGATATTACATTGAAATTACCATTTTGCATCACTCTCTGAATACTTAATTTCAATAAACAATGAAGAATTCGTGACAATTACGGAAAAATCAATCTTGAAAAAATCTTCGTTTTGGTTTTTCCCATTTTTGACAATGTACACCATCTTAAAGTAGAGGTTTCAACGAAAAAAATTCCGTTCTGAAATTTTCAAAAATCAAAATTTTGTTAATCAACTTTTTTGATTGAAAATTAGGCTTTCTTTTCAAATTAAATTCGCATAAAATCAAAAATAAATATTTCGCTTCAAAAAAATTATAGCTTATTTGAAACATAAAAATATACATTTTTCACCAAATTTCATTAAAATCGAGTCATTTTTGTGGGAGATAAAAATAAATAATTAAAAAATTGGTTTTTGACGTTTCTCTCAATAGTTTTGAGGTTATGTTGAAAAATAAGGAAAAAAAATATAACAATAAAAATGGTAGATTTTTCAATTATCTACAACTTTTTCATTTAACTTTTTTCGATAGGTCTAGTTTTGCCGGAAATCGTAAAAACCACGTTTTACCCCCAAAAGCACACATTTTTTCACCCCGACTCTCTACTTCCGGTTACTTGTTGGGGTTCAATCGATTTTTCTTCACTTAATTACCATTAATCTTAAATTTTTCCGACCATCCATATACTGCTAAGAATTTTTTTTTTGACCAAAATTATTGGCACTGAACTATAAGTACCATATTTAACTACTATTTTCATTTTTTTATCTACAAGACACCTAACCACAGGGGCCCGATTTCTTATTTGTAAATAAAAAGTAAATGTCAGTGATCGAAATTAATATTATTTTTTTTTACATTCTTGAGATCTACACCTAGTTTATGAAAAAAAATAATTTGGGAATTTTTCCGTAAATGGTATCGTTAGTATTATCAATGTGAAGTCCGAATATTGTGACGAAGAAGTATAATGTTAAAAATGGAGAGACAAACTAAATGACACCTATATCGAAAATGGTAATGAAAAAATAAAAGCTTAATAAATGAGCTTTAAAGTGGGCCATTAGCTATTCCCCTGTAATAAAAAATTAAAAAGTTATGGCCTAAGAAACGTGCGAAAATATCCACAGTTTGTTTTTTCTTTATTTCCGTACGACCAAAATTGGCTAAATTATGATAATAAAGCCGAAAAATAAACCCACACTCTCAAATTGCTTATCGCTAAATCAATTTTTAACAATACATTTAATCGAAAAAGTATATAGAGTTTTCATTACCTTTTCATCAAATAATTTCTGGAATTCGGTTGTTGACTTGGTTTACAGAAATTTACTATTTATTTTCTTTAAATTTATGTAAAAATCTATCTTTATTCTATTTTTTAATAATTGTTTAGTTTGTCCAATATATACTGCTCCACAACTGCACGGAATTTTATATACATTTGATTTATAATTTAATATTAATTTGTCTTTCATTGTCGAGTATAAATTTCCCACATAAATGAACATATATTCTCGTGCAACATAAGACACATTAACAAAAAAGAAAAAACTGCTCTAGCTACTCATCATTTCAATTTAAATCATGTATTTAATTTTGACAACGTTAGAATTTTGGACAATGAACATAACTACAAAAAACGATTGACTAGCGAAATGATATTCATTAATAAACATAATAATACTGTCAATAAAAAAACAGATACAGAAAATTTGAGCAGAATTTATAATAATATAATAACAAACTATGTAAAATTATAGCCCCTGTATAATCGTCACAATAATAGTTGTGATTCATAAATATACATAATTTTTATTAACATTTCAAATGAAAATAAGAACAATTTGGTATGTCTTTTTGTGATTGCTAATATTATTTTTTAGTAGGTTTCTTTCTTTGTTTATTTTATGATGAGTGAATATAGTTGGTGTGTGTTGAAATTCGTATTAATTTAAAGATCCATTTCTGTTTGTACGTTTACATTAGACACTGCATTCGCAAATTAACTAATTTTTCAAAATAAAATATTGTTGTGTCACCTATGAATAAATACTGAAGACAGGATCCTATTGGTATAAGTGACGTTATTTTTATTTATTGATTTGACGATGATGATTGTGTTGACAGAGAGCCAAATACCTCATTAGGTAAGCGTGATTTGTCCTAATATTGTTAGTAGTAGTATAGGTTTTTAACAGTGTCATGTTTAAAGATTATATTTATTCCTTATTTTTTACCAAAATTTTCATATATATTATATAACGCTTTATTTTTTAAACCATTTTGAATAACAAAAGCCTTATACTGTGTGATTAAAGGTGAATGTTTTTATTCATGTTTATTTTAATATATATACTTCTTGTTAGTTAGTTGATTTATGTTATATTGTTGTAGTCCTGAGGAAGACAATAACGTTTGTCGAAACGTCGACTTAATGAGAATGTGAGGTTTTCTTTTTCTAAGAAATTATCCAAACCGACTACTACACACGAGATTAACAAAATTAGTGGATACGAAACACCTTAGTTTAATTATTAAAAATGTCCGAAAAAAAATGCCTAATATGATTTTTGATTTTTTCAGTTTATTTTGGCCATAAATATATCCTACTTTGTTCTATATTTAAGTACAATTTGGTTATAATTGAAAGAAAAAATAAAACTTTATAAAGGTGTTCCAATTTTATAAGTGCGTCACACATTGTGAATTCATTCGTAAAATTGTCATTTTTCAACCCCTAAAAATGGTCAATTTTAAAAAGTAATTAACAACAGCTTGTAGGCACAATGCTGTCTTAGACGTATTTTTAAACTTAATATTAACAGGCTAAATTTAAAAACTAAAACTAACTAAAAAAATAATGAAGGGTATAAACACGCAAAATTGATGAAACTAGGTGTTGATTATTTTCAAGGTAAAATGGGAATTGGTGATAAAATATAAAGTTATTCAATTTTTGAAGACGCTACGCTTGCAGTTCATGGTTCAATGACTGCGACATCATCAAGTATTTTCCAAACGGGATAAGTTAAAATTATTAATTTATTTAATAGCAGTACAGCTATAAATCTGAGGGCTCAAAATGTCGGGTTTCAAAATTATTAATTGATAATTTTCACAAAATTAATGTGTTTCAAGAAAAATGAGAAAAATATGCATTGTTTTTGTTTGGGGGTGAATATATTATGCGAATTTTTTTTGCTGTTCATTAGTACCCCAAATACTATGAAGAAAAACAAACATGTCTGACTTATTCAATTTTAATTCAATGTCCGGTTTTTTTTACAAATCGTTAAAAGCCAAATGTTCCTGAGTTTCTTATTAACACAAAAGTATGACAATGACTACGTAAAAGAATTTGAAACTGTAGATAGGTACAATAATAAAGGATGTTTATAAGTTGATTTTAAATTGGATAATAATACTTGTCATGATAAAACTTTTATATTGAAAATTTTCCTTTCAGCAAAAATTTCAAAGTACAAAAGGTCATGGACGAAGGAGGGCCAATAGAAAAAACGACGTAGATAGCGAAGACAGCGAATCAGACCAAGATCAATTAACGTCCAGCCGGACGGAGTCTTCCAATCAATTAGATATGAAGCACAAACATAGTAAGTGCAAGCAAAATAAGAATTTTATTTTTCGTTTTACCCAGAAAACATTTCATGAATAAATCTTTTCTCTTTTGAAACTATCAATAGTCTTGTGGTTTTCACTAAATTTTATTATTTTTATTTCAGATTATGCAAAAGTTTATTATATAGACGTATGGTAAATAATTTTATTTTTGCTATTCACATAATATTCATTAAAGCCAATTTCACAGTTTATCACTAAACAAATCACAAGATAATTTTCGTTCACATTTTCAAACATGTTTATAGCTTATTTTTTCATTTGGATCAATTAATTACACACATTTGACATAATTTAACCATCAGCTTTTGCAGCTTTGTTAAAGGTAACTGTATTTATTTAACCCACGTTACTAATCCTCTAGCACACTCATGTTTGAGTTCACTGTCACTTCTTTGTATATATTTTTATATTTTCAAGTGCCTACCTAAACTTTACTAACGACTTAATGTGCAGAAACTTTAGATTATAATAGTTTATAGGGTCTATTCTATAAAGTGTATGTTAAATTTTAAAGCACTTTTAAAATTTTAAGGCCTCTTAAAGACGCGATTCTAATATGTAACAAGTCTATTATTCAAATTTCAACATCATTTATTTTAATTTGACAAAAAAATTTTACAGGATATGTTAAAATGGTAGCACAAAACTACACAAAATGAAAACGATTTATTTTGGAATAAATAGTTTAATTAATTTTTGCAATAAATATTAAAACCCATAACATTTTTGAATAGAGAATGAAAATACCTTCCAAATGAGGTATCACAAGCCCCTACTTCATATTTAAAAATTTGGGGGTTGCTACTATCACTCGAAGGGGGTTGAATTTTTAGGGATGAAATTTGTACGTTGCAGGATGTCATTTCAGAATCCAAAATCGACGTGTTGAAATACTGAATTTATTGCTGTTCCATACTGTATACATATTAGATATATAGTACATTAGATTAGAATTAAATTTAATTAACAAACCGAGACAACGGCAGCCCCCAAATAGGGCCCATTTCCAATACTTTGCTTCGCGTTGAATATATCGAAAAAAGTTATTAGAAAAAGTTGTTCTGAATCTAATTTTGAGCCCCAATACCACAATTTCATTACGAAATTTTTAGTTTTTTCAATATTTTTCCGCAAAGTCTACACAGGGTTACAATAATATGGAAATGGGAGAGGCTCGGTGCAGGAGCAGTGTTCAGTTTAGGAGTGGGATAATTAGAGTGGGGGGGGGGTAATTAATGTGTAATTAGAGCGGGGGGGGTCAGGTCAACAGGTGTTCGCACAGCGGGTGGTCAACTGGTTATCGGAAAAACTGTATTTCGACTGGACTATATAGAATAAAATAAAGTATATAGTGGATCCAAAAAGAGTACATAGTAGAGTAAAAATCAGTGGCATTCTCGTCAAAGGATTCAGCTGTTATTTAATACTGAAGAGGCACCTCGTTCTACCATAGAAATATATTAAATTTTATCCGTTTTTGCCTCCTACCAGAAATGAAAACCACGACTAAACATTGTGTAATTGCCATAAGCGATCAAATGTGTTGATTGTGTGAACGTGCCGCATTTATATATATATTATTTATATTGTCGACTGCTGTGAAATAGATGGAGCTTTATAGACGAAGGCCTAATATTCGGGTAGTTCGTCATCCAGTGGCGCCACACATATATTTATATAGGTATAGTGAAATAATAACGTTGTTCATATTTTATAAAATAAAACAAAAAATAAATATTATTAATTTTTTTTACACCCAACTCAACCAAAAAGAAAAACTGGAGTTCTTTTCAGAAAATTTTTAATGGCAGGCATAATTACTTCCACGTCCAATGGAAGTATAATAGCGTACAAAAAAATTAAAAAATCTTTGTTTAAATAAGCTTAAAATGTCATGAAACGTCGAGATTTTAAATTTCAGAGAAAAAATTTCCTGTCTGTCGGTCTGTCTGTAACTTTTATTTTGTGCGCACGTTTACTCTGGAACCGTTTATGATATTTATTTGAAATTTGGTAGGTACACTTATGTATTCTAACGAAATCGGGAACTAGATAATACTTTGACCTAATTCCGTTGAAGGGTTCGGGGGTAAATGGGGTAAATAAGGGTAAATAGGCAAAGCAAGCAGATAAGGGTCCATAAAATTGCAATTTAGGACATTTACGAAAAGTTAAGGCCTCAAAAGCTTTTTTGGCATCAGCCACCCCCTCACTAACACCCCCAATACCACCCCCACACTATTATGAAAGGAAATAAAAAAAATTAAAATGTGATTTAGTGTATATACAAGAACGAAACGTATCAAAAATTTTTTTTGGAGTTAGCTACCCCTCTACCACCCCCGTTGCCACCTCACCGTATTATTAAAGGGAATAAAAAATTAAATTGGGATTTAGTTTGTATACGAAAACCAAGGCGCTCTAAAAAAATTTTGGCATTAACCACCCCCTCTACCATGCCTCATTGCCACCCCCGCCCTATTATTTAAGGGAGTAAAAAATTAAATTGGGATTTGGTGTGTATAAGAGAATCAAGGGCCTTTAAAAAAATTTTGGCATTAGCCACCCCCCTCTGCAACCCTTATTGCCATCCCCACTCTATTATTAAAGGGAGTAAAAATTAAATTGGGATTTAGTGTGCGTATGAGAACCAAGGGCCTTTAAAATTTATTTTGGCATTAGCCACCCCCACCCCCTCTACCATCCCCATCCTATTATTAAAGAGACTGAAATATTACATTGGGATTTAGTGTGTATAAAACTTGGATACAAAATCTGGATGTGGAAGTAGTGATTCCTTGGGCAGCGGTTTTTTGTTTAGGAGTGGAATACCTACGAAATCTGACATTAAAACTGTAGAATATTTGATGTTTATAAAAATTTACACAAACTTTAACCATGCTAGTTGTTCTTATTGTCTAGCAAGGACCAACGTGGAAAGGATAGTGACAGAATTGTTAATTAGGGAGTAATAGGTTAAAAATGAAAATCAATAAATAACGTAATTAAATAAAAACAAAATTTACCAAAGTTAAAAATAAACAACTGTTCTAATAACGTAAATAAACTTTCTTGTTGAAATAACATAATTAGAAACAAAACTTACCAAAGTTAAATATAAATAACTGTTCCAGCAACATAAATAAATTTTCTTGTTAAAATAACATAATTAAAAACAAAACTTAGCAAAATGTGTGAACTTTACGTCGAATTCCATTTTTCTCGAAATCGTTTAATATTATTTTTCCTTCCAGGCTTCGCTTTAGGTTTCCGAACATCCTCTTCATTTTTTTTTTTCTTAAAAACTTTGTAAACGGTGCACTGCTTACTCACGCCGGTATACCTTGAAGTCCTATTAGCTAAACCTGTTTGTTGATTCTGATTTCTGTAGAATCGGATAATCTTTCTTCAATGCATTATGTATGCAAAATCATTTTCTTCTCCTTGTAGCTCAATGGAGAATTTTTAGGGATATGAACTTTTCCCACTTTTTTTGAACAACCGGGAACCGCTTCCATTTATTACATTTAGAAATATTACGATATCGCACAATATACTTATTTTCGCTAAAGTATTTACAACATAACACTTTTTGAGGCACTATGATACAACAAATACGTAATTTATATACGAATTAATACCGCCCAATTCATAAACAACACACTATACACAAATACCACTGATTCTAAACTGAAATTATTAACAGCGCCAAAGGATAAATATTTGCAGCTGCGTTGTTATAATACGTGGACAGAAATATCAACATGTTGCCAGATTTAAGAAAAATAGGTCAACATTTTTTTTATTATATAGAGAATCCATATTTTAATCTAAGACATGATAGCTCATGCATAATTAACACAATCCAAAGACTTTAATTTTTTCGAAATATTATGGAATTATGAAATTTATGAAACTCCTAAATCCGCATGCCCCTGGCTCTACTATTTGCTCTTTTTGGTCAGACTGTAGCTACCAGATAGTTGAGGTTTTTCGGTTTTTTTTTTGTTGTTAATTTGATATTAATAAATGCGTCAATGAACGATTTCTATGTTATATGGGAACTTGTTGTTTTCAGAGAGTATTCCTCAAGAAAACAAAAGACCATTGGAACTGAAAAAAGAACCAAATTTTGAGAGAAAAGTTCTTATACAATTTTTCATGTTGATTGATGGTTTTTAAGTTATAACTTGAAAATTACGATTTTACCTTCAAAAATAGATATTTTAAAATGGATTTCATCAAATAGTTAAAAAAATGTCACATTTAGTCAATAAATTGTAGAGACCAAAAAGAAACACCAACACAAGTTGAAGAATTTGAGGGGCAACTAATTGCTTTAAAAATTGTTAAGAAAAATGCTATTAATTGACAAAGTAGGGTCAATGGATATGATGTGGCATATATGACTATTTTTTTTGTTTTTGAAAACAATTTATGGTTAGCACAAAGCAGCAGACCTTTCCTCTTCCCTCTCTTCAGTAGCTTGTTGCTTTAATGTGTATAGGAGGCACAGTTCCACTTGTTGCATGAATCTGGTCTTTATGCAGAAACCATGATATCAAACATTATACAAGGTATTTCGTAAGTAAATTGGCACAGATTAACTACATTTAGATAAGGTCAAACTATGATGATTTAACTTACTTCTGAAAGATGACTCAGAAATTATTTGAAAAATATTAAGGAGATTTACACTCTTATTAAAATTGGAGGCGAGTTGATACCATGCTACCAAAAAGAGTATAATAAAATCCTAACAGAAGGGTCGTAAAGAATTATTGAAGTTATGGTATTATTAAACACTACTTAATTGAGCGACTATATGGAATACTGACCTACCTTTAATATTTGTATGCTAGTATTACGTCGCGTGTCTTCTCATTGCAGTATGGTGTGATGATCTTGTTAAGTCCAGTGTTGTTTATTTTGGTGATAAGCCCAAGCTTCCAAAATGTACCCACATATGAAGGATATGGGCACAATTTTAATTTATGTAAAATGCATGAGGAATTTTTGAGTTGTATGTTGAACGTTTTCAAGCAAAAAATTTAAAAGCAAAATTTTATTTATTTTAAAGATAAGTTACATTAGATCAGATTTTTGTCTTGAATTTTTCAAATAAGTTTTGAATCATCCTGTATATCAAGCTGCAGCCCTGAGGAGATATAGCCTTACAAATTCTTTTAGGGGTGGTTCAATATTAAAATTTCACAGAATTTATCATCTGGGAGAGTTTTATTTCAGGTTATGCACAATTTAATGCACTCGTTTAATATTCTCAGCAGTATTAATCGAAATTGATAATTTCGGAGAAAAACTCAATTAAATTAAGCAAAGTTTTGTTTTATGAAGTAAATAATTTATAGAAAGCAATTAAACTGTGTGTTCTGTGAAATTTTTTAATAAACACTGGAGTACCTCAAATAAGCTTAACTTAATAACGATTAGAATTCGCAATATGGTGAATTAAAACATTATTGTTTCCACATATTAGAAGAAATTTGCGTAGGCCTCTTCAGGGGTGGAATTTGGTTTAGAGGTAAGTTAGGGTAAATCATCTATTTTTCCTGATTTACACGTAGCGCAGTAAAAATAGCAAAAAAAATCAATATAAACGAACTTTTTCCATAAGCAATTTTATGGTTGGATCCTGTTGGGGAGGTGCTTAGGAGTACCCAAAAAATCTTTGTACTTCAAAGACTCTGTGCTCCAATTGTTATTTTGTTTAATTTTTTTAACCGCGTCTTTCAACCTATAAATGTGAATAACTCGCGATATATAGATCCGATCGGGACAACATAAAAGAAACAAAATCTTTGTAATTAAATTTTCTAAAAATCTACGTTTAGCTAGGTCTTAGGAGCGCAACCATAACCTACAAAATTGACAAAACTTGCAAAATATCAATTTCTCTTCATTTTGCTGCTCAGGGCCGCTGGATGAACCGATCAGCTTCAAACTTTTAGAAAATCTGCCTTCTGCTCTAACAAAAATACCCTGAAAATTTGGTGCAAAAATATTAAATCCGGTGTGCGTAATTGAATTTGTTATTTAAAATTTGAATTGGCCGCCATTTTATGCCATTAGTCCAAAACTGATAATTTTTTTTAGAAAGTTAGGCCTCGATGCCGTGAAAAAAATGTTTTAAACCTATTTTGGACATTTTTCTTTGCATTTATTTAAAACCCAATAAACAAAAAATGAACTTTTTCGGCCATTTTGAAAAAAAATTTGAATTTTTTTCATCAGCTCATAAAGAAAATTTTAATACCTTTACTTTAATAAAAAAGAGTTTATTTTGGTCAAAATTTTTTTAAAAATGGCCGATAAAATTATTTTTTTGTTAACTGGGTTTTTAAACAAATGCAAAAAACGGCCAAAATAGATTCAAAAAAAATTTCTTACGGTATCAAAACGTGAGACCTAACTTTTGAAAAAAAAATGATCCGTTTTGGACTTAATGGCATAAAATGGCGGCCAATTCAAATTTTAAATAACAAATTCAATTGCGCACACTGGGTTTAATATTTTTGCACCAAATTTTCAGGGTGTTTATTGTTAGAGCAAAAGGCGGATTTTCTGAAAGTTTGAAGCTGATCGGTTCACCCAGCGACTCTGGGCAGCAAAATGAGAAAAAAACTATTTTTGGCCAGTTCTTTCACTTTTGTAAGTTATCTATCTATCTATCTATATTTGCAGTAAATGGCTGTGGCTGTTTTAGCCATTCGCACAGCACCAATGTTTCGTAATTTCTAAAGGTTCGGTAAGTAATAATCCTTCTTTTAAACTCAACTTTAAAGTAAACTAAACTTAATCATTATGTTCCTAATTAAACATTAGTTATTAACTATCTCTCATATACACAAAATATATATATTTTTTATTATTTTTTATATTTTTTTTTGTTTTTTTTATTTTTTTTTATTTTTTTATTTTTTTTATATATTTTTTATTATTTTATTAATTTTTTTTATTTTTTTTTTTTACTTTTTCCAGGATGTAAACAGGGATCACATATTTGCCAAGGGTCCCTCTTTTGTAAGTTATGGTTGCACTTAAGACCTACACTAAACGAAGATTTGTAGAAAATTTAATTACAAAGGATTTTGTTTCTTTTATGTTGTCCCGATTGGACCTATATATCTCGAGTTATATTCACATTTTTAGGTTGAAAAACGCGGAAAAAAAATTAAACTGTTAATAACAATTGAAGCACAGGGTCTTTGAAGTACAAAAATTTGGGTATTCCTTAGCACCTCCCCAACAGGATCCAACCATAAAATTGCTTATGGAAAAAATTCCACTTCAAATCCTATTTTGACTGCATTAACGTAGCTGATCTAATAACGAAATGGACAACTTACTTACAAAACGCCCTGTAAATTTATTAAAGAACGTATCAAATTTATATTATTCTGCTCTCTGAAATTTCAGAATAATTTAAAAATTACTTGTTTATCCAAGGCTCTTCACTGTATAGTACAGTTAGAAAATTCTGTACCATCTGAGTCAAAGGCAAGATAGATATTCTGTAAATATATTTTTTACGTAGATAATTCTTCGTGCTAAGTAACCACACTAAAATCAAATTAGGGTTTTAATGTGAATTGTCTGGTAAGGTCAATGTTTTTTATTTTAACATGTTTAAGGGATCAAGTTGACTGCACAGTCCAGTTTAGCAGTTTGGGAAAATTGTTTATTGAAACCACTAATTTTTTTAGAACGTGATTTCCATCAGTCTTCTTTTTAATATCTCGAAATCTATAAGTCTTACAGGACAAACGACTGAGTTACAAAATAAATTATGCATAAACTAGAGTTTGCTCCAACTACTATTATTATTAAACAAAATATATTGCAAAATTAGGTGTTTTTGAATAAATTATTAATCTTTTGAAGAAAATTTCAATAAAACCCGGGGAAAATATAGATCTTATAGTGTACAATCCTCTAATATTGAAACAGCTGAAATACGCAATTGTTGTTAAAATTTTATACTCTTGTGAAATCCTACCAATATCAAACATAAACCTACTCTAGAGCATCACTTTTAAATGGCCCTAGCACCCTTAGAATCCCCTCATTCCTGGACATGTCTATAAGGAACTCTTTTTCATATTTCTGCAAATAGCATCTTTATTGAAAGTTTGAGATGGGAATTTTCTGACACCCAGTGTATGAAGTGGCTTCGCCCGGGTCGCACGCACACCCGCGCGCGCGTCTTTAATAACTATAGGTAGTAACATTTGAATAGCTTCAACTTACGAAAATAAAAACGTAGACATCTCTAAACAACTAGTGCAAATTTCGAGGCAAAAGGTTCATTTGTTTGAAGTGGATATGTCTACGAAAGACGGAGATATAACGTACGCGCTATATCTCCGACAATCGGGAGCTTAGTAAATCGTACTGATATAGTCAGAGGTATGTAAGTTTCTCAACAGCGGTTCGTGGTGCAGTGGTTAGGTTGCTCGCTTCAATGTACTGCTGAAGGTGCACATGGCTCATGACATGGCTTATCTTATTACGACCAGTGGAAAATTCGGGTGAACGTTGAGAAGTCCGAAGCGATAGTCTTCACGCGTTGTTTCACCGAAAATAAGATCATACACCCATTTTGATCAGCAGAAACAAAATTCCAACCAAGAGATGCGTGAAGTACTTGGGGGTGATACTCAACCAAAGACTGACGTTTAATACCCCTGTCCAGAAGTCTGTATCTGCTCAATGGTCAGAGGTATCAGACTTAACAGACAAAATAAAAAGTTATTGTACACAATGGTGGTCAGGCAGTTCATCACATACGCGGTGCCGGTGTGGTGCCTCATACCACCCGTGACAATGAAAAAGCTAAAAGTGATTGAACACAAATTTATGCGCCTCATACAAATTCTGGAAGGTACAACTCCCTCGGAGACCCATACACACGTTGTAACGTCATAACCCCGATAGCGGATTATGCCCAGCAGGTCAAAACATCTACTCCTTTAAGCTGGGCGATAATTTGTGCTGCTAGTAAACACATAACGCAAATTAGACAGCATATACCCCATTTCTGTACCGCCTCTTTTCCTTTCTATTTGTATTTTTTTTGTTGCGTTTGTGTTTCTTGTTTTTTTTTTTGTACATTTTTGTCTCTAAATTCGTTTTCTCATTATTAATTTTTAACAAAAATTTTTAAAGCTAAAGTTGAAGCCAGCCTTGCGCAGCCCGGCGTTCATACATCTCGCAGAAGGCTCCTCGTTTGGACTGAGGTGCCTGCGTCAGCTGCAAAATTTTAATTTTATTACCTTCTTTTATCTGCTTTTGCGGAAGGTGTCTAGGTTAAGTTTTATCAATTTTTGTTCAACCGAATCAGGCCTATTCCGCCCGATCCTGCAATCTGCCATCGCGATTTACGTGGTGGTTGCATGGTCGGTCCGGGATGGGTTCTGGAGAGGTACTGTTGCATTTTTGGCTTGTTGTTGTTGTTCGCCTCTCACACGTGGGGTCGATCTTGTTAGTTTTTTTTTTACTACATTCTGTACGAAATGTATTTCAACTCGATTAGCAACTGAAATACATAATAAGTACGAATATTTCTGACAAAGTGACACGCGAACGGGATATCTTCCTTCTTATTTCTATCACACATTTTAATTTATGGACGACAATCCTATTTTATTACTTATTAACGTCGAAAGAAAAGTGATAAAATGTTAGCAGACATATTATCGGCGTGTAACGTATGCGGTATTCGTCGACCGTATCTAGCGCGTACATTGTACGTTATATATCCGACTTTTGTAGATGTATCCACAGCCTAATTTGTTTATTAACAAAATGGTAAAATACAAGTATTAAAATATCTCGGCAAATATACATCACAGAAGAATGTCATTTTAACACATTGCTCATTTAAAAAAAATTAAATAATTTTTTTTCTTGCTTATCTTAAAGGACAATTTCACAAGGGCATAAAATTTAATGATTGGTGTTTAGCTGTTCCAATGCCTATCCTGATTTAAAACCTTAATCGGGGATTTATGATAACTATATTTTTTCAAGCTGAAATTGTATTTATAATTTCTGAACTATAAGGGACGGAAATTATGATAAAGTTATATATGCATTTTAGAACTCGATATGACACCGTTTTCAAATTTGAGAGATTTTCAGTAATTTCCGAGGTAATGTCAAATATATCCGGAAAATAGTGGAAATTGCCATTTTCAATTTTTGTTAATAACTCACAAATTATAAATTTTTGAAATAGTTTAAAAGAAAACAATTCTTGATTGTTTAAAATGATGGAAACAATCAATCAATTTTGACAAGCTATATCGCAAGCAAAACTTCAATTTTTGGAGATCGTCTCTTTGAAACTTGTTTTGGAAATCATAGTTTACAAGCATATTAAAATAGGACAATTTGACCGAGACTCTTCTAAAGAGAAGAGGTTCGGCAAAATTTCTGGTTGGCGGTAGCTCGTCTACAGGCGTCGGTGTTAGGCCTCAGTAGCGGAAATAGGCCGACGTTAAATAAATGTATAAAAAAAATCTTTTCATTGTTGATATTTTTAAAATAAGGCAAAATTACATTTTTTTTTGTTTAGTCATGGTTTCATGGTTTTTAAAATAAAATTTTAAATATGTCATGTTTTTCAGGAATAATACAGAAATACAGAATTTTTCATCTGCATTCAAATATGAAAAAGGGTTAAAACACAAAAGTTCTGCGACAGGGATGAAACATAGGTACCACCCGTTTTCGAGGGCGCTGAACACGATGGTGATATTTTTAAGGTTGCCACCCCTCAGCAACTAAACTCGAAAAATCACCCCTATTTCGCGTTTTTTTCCATGGTAAGCATGCGTATCGGTTTTTTGGGTAGGATTCAGGTAGGCCGTAAAAAAATTTAACCACACAGCATCTTATCCATCGCTGCGGTTGAAACTACCACCACCCCTAACGTTGAAATCCACCGAAAAACACAAAACAGCGAAAAATATTTTCTTCCCGTTTTCGAGGGCACTAAACACGATGGTAATATTCATTTCTCCCCCACCCGCTATCAACCACCCCCTTATCATATCATATTTCTTGATATTGGGCATGTGGGGACTTGGGGTTTTTAAGAGGATTTCGACATTGTAAAGGGAGTTGAGTAACGAAACATGCCATCAACCCCGGGGTTGAAACTATCACCACCCCTAATATTGAAATCTACCAAAGAATACAAAATAGTGGAAAATGTTTTCTCCCCGTTTTCGAGGGCCCTAAACACGATATCAAGACTATATCACCCCCACTCTTCACCAACCACCCCCAAATCCCCAAAACCACCCCCTTTCACATTTAGAGGTACTGGGCATGCGAGCACTTGTTTGATCGGATATTATTATGGCACTGGGCATATTCTAGTCTCCATATGCCCAGTATCATGAAATATGAAAAGGGGGTGGTTTTAGCGGTGGTCGGTAGAGGGCGGGGGAGAAATGAATATTACCATCGTGTTGAGCACCCTCGAAAACGAGGATTATAAAATTTTCATGCATTTTTATTTTTTTGGGGATATTTTAGTATTAGGGGAGGGGGTAGTTTCAACCCCGGGGGTGGATAAGATGTTGTATGGTTCATACGGCCTACCCGAATCCTTCCCATACAACCGATCCGCATGCCTATGATGGAAAAAACGCAAAATTGGGGTGTTTTTCGACTTTAGGGGTAGTTGCTGAGTGGTGGGAACCTTAAAAATATCATGATCGTGTTCAATGCTCTCAAAAACGAGGGAGGATCCATGTTTTATCCCTGTAACAGAACTTTTTTGGGTTTTTTCAACTTTTTCATTAACTATATGGGCAGTCAACATTTTTCTAATTTTCTTTTTTTCAGTCAGAAAAAAATTGTTACTATTTTGAAATTTTAGAGGGCATGGCTAGTCTACCATCTCCCTAAAAACAGAATAAACTTAACACTTAACTTACCACATTGAAAATAATGTTCTACTAACTGTACAGCTTTCATCTTGAGATACACAAGTGTTACCAAAAATCTAGTAATGAATTTTTTCTAGATTTCGTGTACCACGGAGCCCAGTCGAGCACCTCCTCGGACATATCTCCAATGTCAGAACAGAAATCTTTACCTCGGAGGAATCGAAATAGGTACATGAATGCAAAAGAATTGCATGCACATTCAATACTCACCAAAGACAACCTTACTCGTAGGTGGCTGGCCCAAGGGGGCCGTAGTGCATCTCAAAGGCAGATGCTGTCTCATCTATCAGTGGCTGAAACAGCATTTACAGAAAGGCCGCCGCCAGAACAAAACACGCCTGACCGACCGGAATTGAGTGAGGCTGAATGTGACATCGACACACTCAAAAAATTGAAACTAGGTCTGAGGTCAAGTCTGTGGTCAAGACCGAGCGCATCTGGGCAGCCGTCGGATTATTCCATTGCAGTGTAGACGGGTGTAAAATTCTAGGAGTTTTTGGTGTATAATGTACAAGCCTAATCTTCAATACAAGTATGATGAATCAAATGCAGATCAAAACATTAATTAATATAATGTAAATGTCAAAATAAATAACTGATAATCAAAATGGAATAGAAAAATGTTTTGAAGTTGAGTGGCCAACAGCAGCATACACCTTCAACTCCGTTATGTTGTTTAAAGAATCAAAATTAAAGTTAAATTTTATACAAAAATTAAAAGTTAAGTTTGTAATATATGTTTATGAAGAAATTTTTGGAACCATTTTGTAATATAATTTTGACTGACTTATTGACTAAATAGGTAATAAAATTTCCTTCTAAGTCGATGTACCAAAAAAAGCAATCACTATCTGAAAAAGAATCAAAAATATCCCCCTCCCAGTAACTGTAAACAGTATGTATGATAGGTCAACTTAAATTATAATAAATTGATTGTAAACATAAAGGAGTTTTATTTATAAAAACAATAAAAATGTCTCTATATACAAAGCTGAAATTTACATATCTTATAATATTGCACACAAAAAGGATTCATATAAGAATAAAGACAACATGAGTAAGTATAACATACAACAGAGGACATCACAAGGCTTCCTGTCAAAAGAGCAAATTTTTATAATCTAAAATTTTTCTACAAATATTTTTGCCAGGAAGCCT
Source organism: Leptura quadrifasciata (assembly GCA_963675555.1). Classification (NCBI taxonomy): domain Eukaryota; kingdom Metazoa; phylum Arthropoda; class Insecta; order Coleoptera; family Cerambycidae; genus Leptura; species Leptura quadrifasciata. The sequence continues at coordinate 184,200,785 of OY776673.1, read as the reverse complement.
GTTGATTGAGAAATAATATAAGTTTAGGCCTGGTAATTGTAGATGAAAACCATTAGTTTAGGGACATGTTTTCACCAAGTATTCCAACAGAACTTTTTAAATTTTTCTGTTGATGGCAAAAAATTAAAACATAGTCCATTTTTAATAAAATACGCCTAATAAGTAAAATTATGGCAACATCTGGTACGCAATCTTATTTAAAATAAAATTATTTATTTTCGTTCTTGGTCTCTGCCAACAGAAAAATTTTAAGCATGGTTTATACTATTATTTTGAATGTCTGGAAAAATGCACCTTTAAAGAATTGCAATGCCATTTTGCTACAGAAAAATATACAAAATCACACTAATAGTCCAAGCGGCGATCGTAGGCTACCCAACATGATCAGATGTTAGTACGAAACAAATTTAAAACAGTAATTGACTAATAACTTAACATAAATCTGCTGGTGTGCCTAAATTCCTATGGCCAAAATTGAGAATAATAGCTACATCTGGTAGGTACACATTTTTTTGTTTGTTAACCTATATCATATACACATTAATTTCTAATCTAGTTATGCAATAAGTAGTCCAGTATGTTAAACTTTTATAATTCCTATTTGCTATTCTTAGTACTTTATGGTCCAATTCCCAACGGAAGGTGTCGTTTTTTTTAATATAACTTTGTGCTTGTATTTCTGTCTTTTACATCCTACTTTTTTACAACCTTTTTCCACCATTACAGATGCCTTTCATAAATCTTATTTTTTATCTTAACATAACACAGTGTGTTTCATTTGAAATGGTACCTCCTCAATAAATTTTGTTTTTCGTTGAATTTAAAAAAAAAATTTTTCTTTATATGCAGCTTTTAATGCTCTTTTAAAGGGTTAAACGACGTTTTAACCCCAAGTAAAAAAGTAACCTATTGCAATCAAAATTAAAGCGGAAAATTTTTTAAAAAATATTAGGGATTTCTTTTTCAGAAAAGTTTATTGAAAAAAGTTATTTGAAATCACCTTAAACCCCAATTTCCTAATTTGGTTGAAACAAGAAAATATTTCACCCCAAAAAATGAGTATTAAAATTAATTTCGATGTTATTACCACATGATTGCCATGATTTATTAATAATATCGATAGTCTGGGATCCGATGCCCCTTTTTTAAAGTGATTACTAACAAGCTGAATTTTCGTGAGTGGCTTCGTTTCGACGAGTCTTCCAAAATTTTTTCTCTGCGAAAATTCTCGGTAGAGGTATGCAAAGTTCTATGCAGCCACTAGACATGATCGTGGAACTGACACTTGCATAGCGTAGGACTGACAAACCTGCCAGGAAATTTGTAGGACAATTTGATCATTTGATTTCAAAAATATTAATTAAACAATAGTGTAGAAGTCAGCTCGTTAGTAATAAAATTTCAGACCTCGTTATTTTTACATATTGGGGGCAGAGAACTCGCCGGTCCAACCCATCACTTTTGTAGATCCCTGTCTTTTTACACTAACAGGCTGATTTTTACGCTATTGTTTAATTAATATTTTTGAAACCCAATGGTCAAATTGTCCTGCAAATTTTCTGGCAGGTTTTCCATTCCTACGCCATGAAAGTGTTAGTCCCACGATCAACATGTTTAGTGGCTGCGTAGAACTTTGCATACCTCTAACAAAAATTTTCGCAGAGAGAAAAGCTGGAAGACTCGTCAAAACGAAGCCACTTACGAAAATTCAGCTTATTAGTAATCACTTTAAAAAAGGGGCGTCGGACCCCAGACCACAAGTCATCATGAGATCTACCACATATAATATTGGTTATATGTCACTGTCCTAATAAACTTTTCAAATATTGGTGATTTTTGTTGTTTAAATAATTCAATAATTATGGTTGCAGAAAAACAGGAAATTATAAGACTTGTTGGTGATAATGTGTGTTCCATAAGAGAATCTGCCAGCGAATTTAATGCGAGGCATCCTGGTCGCCCTATAACAAATAAGATGGTCTTTAAAATCAACCGAATTTTCAATGATACTTGAAATGTAACCATACAGAAAACAAAAGCTATGCAAATATATCCGGACGATCAGATTATTTTGAATTTCATAAATGATAACCCTAAAACAAGTATTAGTATGTAATTTAAATTTATCTGTCACAAAGATGTTGCTTTCATTGTCATAAAAAATTCCATATAACCGAAGTTTTACATACATTAGAACTAGGCAATAATGTTAGACGGTTGGAATGTTATTTGTGGACTCAAGATGAATATTTGAATACCTCTAACAGGAATTTCTTGAAGACGAAGCTACCTTTATTCAAATAGTGTGGTATCATCACAAAAATGCCGCTACTGGTCTGAATAGTCACAGAAAATTAATAGTAAATAATAATATGTATAGTTTGAAATATTTAGGTGATATAAAAATAGGACTCTTTCTTTTCCACCATACTTTGAATGCTGCCTAACTTTTAGAGTTTAGAACCTTGAACTTTCGGATACATAATATGATCTTTCACTTCAAGTGCAACTGAATATGTATTTTCAGGCTCAAAGGAGCATTCGTTCATAATGCAGTCAGCCAGTGGATAAAAAATATCCTCAAAAATGGATAGGGAGAAATAGTCCTTCAATTTTATGGCCGCCTAGATCTCGCGACATAACCCCGTTAGATTTTTATTTATGAGGAATTATTAAAAACCAAGCCACAAAATTTAGAAGAACTTCGTGACGGAATAACTCAAGCTTTGCAGGAAATTACACCGGCTGAATTACGCAGAGTTAAAAAATAAATATTGTTATGTGCTGCACTCTAACGGGGAGAGATGTGATTAAGTCCCTGGTCAAAGTAAAGGGAAACCTGTTATTCTGTTACTCCCTGGCTAGTAGGGTGGCGCCATCTATGAGCCAATTGACGAATAGTCATCGAGCACATAGTAGAAAACTATGGAGGATTCTAGAATGTTATGAAATAGGATTCTGGTACATTTCAAGTGTGTATATAAAGAGGTGAATCCAGTAGATGGGGGAACAGTTCAGTTCAGTGAAGTAAACAGTTCAGTTGAGTATACAGTACAGTTCTGGTTACAGGGACAGTTTTTAGATTAGACAAGAGTTGACAAGTTTAAGAAGTTTAGTGAAGTACATAGTGTTTTAAAAGTAGTGAATTTATATTAGATTGTTATTATTAATTGTGTGATTTTTCAGTATTTACTAGTGTAATTTTAGTGATTAATAAAATAGTGGTAGTGAAGACTCTTGTTGCAAGTTATTTGAACCCACAGAGTGTTTACTGACAACTGTAAACATGTAACAATATTATTAAATGCTGATTTAGTAGAGAAAACTGTTATTAACCAGAATGTTACAATACTTTCTTCTTACTTTTTAGGACTGAACATATTAATAATAAAATTAATTTTGCTAGTCATTTTTCGGGGCAAATTTTTTGTTTTTTCAACCGAACTTGGAAATTGGCATTTTAAGGTGATTCCGAACTAGTTATTGGGGAGTTGCCATTTCAAGTGAAACACACTCTATATTATACAGCTGAAAGTATTTTTGTCCGGTAATGAAAGACAAATTCCAAATTTGAATACTTCAAATTACAAAATGCTGCGGATTTGATGCATTGGTGCAAATATGCTTTCAAAATAAATGGAAAAATCCAAAACCCTTTAAACCCTTCAGCAAATATATAATGATGGCTATTATTTATAAGGGTGAAGTTTACGACACAAGAAGCAGGCGAGTATCGCAAATCACTTTTGTTTTGATGTTCGCGCCACAGTTGTTCGTTACGGCACTTTTATAAATGTGAGCATGCACGCTCTCTTTTCCCTGTATGTGCGCGTCACCCTTCTCTTGGACGCAGTCGTTGTAAAGCATTCAAACACTGCATACCATTTTCTGTGTTTTCTATTATGTTAATATATCTATTTTATTCCAAGTTTTTTGTGTTTTCCTATGTTCAACTGAGCCGAGGCAGTGTCATTCTCTAACAACTATGACAGTTAACGAATAACTCCATTTAACATTTCAGAAACTGGCCATAAATTCTAGTTAAAAGTTACGAGATTGCACTCAAATTGAAGATGTACCTGTTAGAAGTGATTAATGATTAATCACTGCTCGTATAGTAAATAATGTATATATAATATAATATATAGCATATAATTATAATTGAAGAAGCATAACTATAATTATTGGTATATTATAAAACAGTCGTAGACAAAAGTATTTATTTAGTTGTTTTCTTTTTATTTTTTTTTTTCTTTTGAAGAAATAATTTTTCTACCCCTATATCTAAGCCTTTTGGTTAGAATTTTAAGTGTATTGGGTTTTTTATTTTCAAATTACTAGTTTATTATTCTCAATTTTAGGCATATGAAGTTAGGCACATCAGCGATTTTATGATAAGTTAATACTTAAGTATTGAGTTAAATTTGTTTCATACTGACATCTGATTATGTAGGGTTCCCTACAGTCGCCGCTTCGTCTGTACCATTGCCTGAAATATTTCTATATTATAAGTGATTAAGATGAGAGATGAGGTTTGGCTAAAAAATGATATTTAGTCATTTGTGCAATAATGAAAGTCATAGTGTTAGACGAGGAGTTAGAATATCGAGTTAAAAAATTCGATGTGTAGGATAATACAAATAAGGCATTTTTTTATGTTTCCACGCTTTAAAGTTGGGTTAGAAAGATACCATCATAAAAATTGATCACTGCAGCACATCATTGAGGTGTGCTGATCATAAACGGATCCAAATTAACTGAAAGATGAAACATGCAAATGCAACTTTATAAAATAAGATCATTTAATTAAATGGGACACTTAACAAGTTAAGTGTCATGTCAGTCCTATGGACAGGCACTAGAATTTGTATATTCTCCGTAATGGTCCCATCGGCCTGGCAGAGATACACAATTTTTAAATTACTAATTTAATAAATATTAGGTAATCTAAGTCGATGGAAATGGATGGGTATGGCTCCTAGTAACTTGTGCTCCCAAAAATTTTTAAAAACAAAAGGTACAAAGTGAAATAAAATACAAACACAAAATGTTTTCTCTACAACTGTCTATATTTATGCAGTCTGTTAAAACATTACAGACATAAAAATGATCCTGCTTCAGTCACTGCACGGGGTATTCACTTTTTTCATTTCATTTTCTTGCAGCTATTCGCCCTGTACAAGAAACGCCATACAACATAAAGAAAAACTCAACAGGCACTAACAAGCATCTGTACAGGCAAAGAGAGACAGTGGGGAACTGGTAGCGTAAGCTGAAGATTACAGTTTATCTACACCTTGTCAGTCCCTATAATTTGGCAATAAAAATGCAGTATTTTCAGTTCGCTACTGGGGCCTATTCACCATTAGTGATGGGTTGTTATTTAACTATGCGTAAAGGTAAGTCTCCACTGAAAAAATTGGCAATTTCTGTGTTTGAAACTGTTTGTAATTCTTCAGAAAGTCACCAACTTTCGTTTCCGCTTTGTCCACACCGAATTAACAGTTTAAGGAACATTTTAGTTGACAACTAGCTGTCTTCACCAAGACTATTTAGTTGACAATATGTCATTGAACGATGATGATATTATGGTGGCAGCCGCAGCTTTTGCCATTTTTTTAAGCAAACAGAAACGGAAGCATAAATGTTGGATATGACCAAGCCTCAAAGAAAGAAACATACATGGAGGGATTGAGCTGATAAATACTTTGAGAAGAGATGACTTGTTAGTAGGATGTTGAAAATGGATACTTTAGAATCTTTCTTTGTATGACTGACTCTGATTTTGAATGGCTGCTCAATCTCGTTGGACCGAAAATAGTAAAAAGAAACGCTAATTATAGAAAAGCAATCAATTGTATTTCAAGTTCGTGTAGCCCCATAACATCACTTATAATTTTCCATGCATCCTTTTCCTATTTTTATTTTTTTATTATCCACATCACTTGAGTCCCATAGTACACTTTGGGTGTGACATAATTCAATTAACGTGTCGGTTAATTCGTTCGTCCACGTGACAGACATGTTTCTGTTTCTAATTGATGTTCCCAACTGAGCAAGCGTCCACACAGAGCATTATTTAAATATCTGCAACAAGCGCATTTTTTTTTATGTTTACCGCCCAAAACGGAAACACGGTTCTCGACATTTGTTGACAATTTTTGTTGACAACTTAAGGTAATAACAGAAACTTTTGTCACCAATACGAGTTGACAATATAAAAGTTGACAATTTTCCTTTGGTGGAGACTTACCTTTACTTTATAACAGATAAATGTTAACATGTTTGTCCGCTCAGAAGCTTAGTGCCTACATAGGAGTTCCGGGTTCGCATCCTGGCTAGAGTATGGAGACGTTTTTAATGCATTACCGAGTAAGTAGCAGTGGACTAGGGGTTATGTGAAAAGGAACGGAGTCATTTGCTGTGCCATGCCTGAGTTCAAGTCTCAGCTGCGGCAGATGGCAATGTCGTAGGGAATGGTCGTTATGTAATTGTCTGTATGTATGTGTCCTGGTTTATTGACGAAATAGTTAATGCTAAACTCTACCAGGATGGTAATCTAAATGAGACGATTAAATTTTAAAAATGAAGATGGCCTATTTTGCAATAAAAAACGTTAAATTAAAAATTAAACCCTAGGCAGATTCATTCTAAAATATGTACTTGTATATTCATCTTAACATTAAGACTCAAATAAAAACTATGCTACCTGACACTTCCCAAGAAGAACCTTATCTTCACCCCACTAAAACAAGGATTTCTGTTCAGGAGAGTTGAATTTTAAAAGTGAAAAACGTGTGGGATTATTGGATGCAAATTTTGAAGAAATAAGATGAAGAATAATTGTAGTGATTAATCTATCTATCCAAGTTAAGGTATTTATACTTTAATTCACTTGCAATATTCAAAAACATAAGGTATACTTCATATTTATAGCATCGGTAAAATTTCTAGTTAATCCTAAGGAATTTTAAAAAGTTATTGTGTAAATTAACATATTAGGGTTCAACGATCAAATTTAGCAGTCCCATTTACCTTGGTTCTTATAAATAAAAAAGTATATGTTTCCATAAGTGAAATAGTGAAGACTGTGGATGAAATGGAAATGGATGGATATTTACATATTTAATAAATTATGCTTTAATTAAAGTTTCTTTCCCTACCTAAATGTCTTCTTCGTTAAGTTTATTCTACAATTACCTATCTACCTTCTCTAATATATATATCTCTAAATTTAATATTCGCAGATAAAGAAAATGGTTCAACTTACCTTGACCAAAAATAAGATTAATTAGTACATGTAATAAACCGAAAAATTTATAGAAAGAAAATCATACACTTTAATACCAAAATTATGCTGTTATACAGGGTGTTTTTGAAATACATCCATATATTTTTAATCTGTGTCTTTATATAGTTGAAATCACGAATGTTTTCATTCACATCATCAATTTATGTACTTTTCAATGACATGCGATTTTTCTATCTTTGCAAATACAAATCGTATAAGATGTGAATAATAGAAAGGCACGTCTGCTGGGGCTATGACAAGTTCCGAGCGTAACGATGCGTTTTATAAATTAATATTACAAGCGTTAGTCGTAACTGCAATCAATGTTCAGCATTCTGTCAGTTCACTGTCAATTCAGTAGCATGCAGTGCATAAAAGGCAGAATGCAGTAGCCAAAGATATGGTAGTGAAATTAAATAAGTACTTTAATCAAGGAAAACATAACGAATGTTTCTTTTTACCTTTGCAAGAAATTCATGAGGTGAATTGTAAAACCGATGTTAAAATTCATTGTATCTGATGATATTATTGTCCATATATTTTCATTTATTTATTTATTTAAATACAAAGTAGATTAAATAGTTTAACATATTTCTATACAAAACAGTTTTTTGTTTCAAATTTATACAATTGTTAAATGGGCACCTAGATGTAAGTAACATCTGTATGTGTCTACAAAAAAATTTAAATGTTCAGAGAGGATTGTTTCTATCCAAACATCTAAATATGGATTGTAATATATAAAAAAATATGCATATAAAAAACAATATAATTTTGTTTACTAACTAAAAGATACAGGGCAATACATTGACCTTTTCAACTAGAATATAAGCCTATAAAAAAAATGTTATAGTTTTTTATAACGAAAAGTTTACTTTTTTTATTGAATCTTTTCTTATTTTTTATTTGTTTTATATCATTTGGTAACAAGTTATAAAACTCTGGAGCTAGGCAATCCACAGATTTTAAATTAATGGTTCGTCGATTTTTTGGCATTACTATATGTCTATTGACTTTACCTCTAGTTTGATGTTGATAACTAATAAAGTTTTTTAGTTTTTCTGTTTTATGTGTATAAGAACATGTCGCTAGTATGTACAAAGTATTTATATTACAGATGTCTTCATTATAAAGCATACTTGTAGGATATAATCTATTTTTTTTTAATGTTATTTTCAAAATGAATTTTGTATAACAGTCAGTGGCTGTAGTTTAGTTTTATAAATCCCATCCCAAACAACTAATCCATATCTTATTAATGATTCTACTAGTGCTTTGTATAGTAAAGTTATTAATTTAATACTTAAGAATTCTTTTAACCTAAAAAATTTATGTATCAATTTCCGTATTTTACTAAATCAATATGTTCTGATCATTTTAAGTGTTGATCTATAATTATTCCTAGATATTTCGTATTCCTCACTGCTTTAATTTCACTATTTATGTTATTATTTATTGCTATACTATTAAAGTTTGGTCTATTTGCATTTGTTAAAGAAAAGGCTATGTAATTAGTTTTTTTTAAATTTAGAGTTAACTTAAATGTGTCAAGCAATTCATTACCAATTTACATCCTTGTATAACATTTTCTTTGGTTTCTTCCCAAGTGTCACCTATGAATATTACAAAATACTTAAAGAATGATGACATAATGGAAAACATTCATGATTTCAACTATATATAATGAAGACCAATGCTACTCTGAATTTATAAAATAAAAAAAATAAAAAGCTTTTTTGGCTCATTTTTATCCCTCCAATCTCGACGCCCAAAACGTAAGTTATTTGCTTTTTTACAGTTTTGTCAAATCAGTACAGAATGATCAAATTATAAATAAAATTGAGAATGGATTAACATATGTGCTTGAAGTGCAATCCATCATTATCGATACATGCTTGAGCTCTTTTTTACATGGAATCACACACTTCTGAAAATACATCAACAGTCCATAGCCCATCAAATGTTTCACAGGTTCGTTAATCCATGGAGGTAACCATTGTTGGTGAAGTACATGTTTGCCAACTAAAATTCGCTATTGTTAATTTATTTACCTGTTGTATACTAACTGGCATCGGAACACTATATATTATAGGCAACATAGCTCGGATCAAGAGTGCAAATATGTACCTGTTAAGTATACATTTTTAGGTATATCAGAAAAAGGTGAGTATTCATAGATCTGAAAATATGCATGTATTTCAAAAATACCTTTTAAAAACTGAGCAACTACCGACAAAGGCATAAAGGGAAAATGTTTTCTTTTGAATGTATTAAAATACTACTTTTTGACAAGTTGAAATCACCAAAATGCAATGCAAACAATAACTATATTATAAAACAATACCGGGTGCCCAGAAGACCAGATACAGATCCCTTTTTTCTTTAATTTTTCAAGATAAAAATTATAAATTTGGATACGGTGTATATACATTTCTGGGACTAACCTGACTCAAAAAATATTAATAGAATTTCTAATTAATAAATGTATTTACATATCATAAGAGTTTTATAATCTAGAGTAACCTCAATGGGCCTTTTCAGTGATTTTTTTTTATTGCTTTATGTGACAGTATTTTATAAAACATTTCGCCGTATTTGTTTATATTTTTTTTTGACCACGATTTCTATCGGAAAAACATATCAATAGTGCGGAAATAAAGCGCGGGCTTTGGACGTGACGTCACGCACCCATCTTAGTGACGTCAAAGAGCCTACGACCTTGAACAGGACATTCGGGTGTATTAGTACTATATTGCAAAGTTGGTTACCTGCTTTTTGATAGTTGACGTTAAAATTGACTTTGACAGTCCTTCTCTTGGATTTTTGCGTTTGGAAAATGTTTAAAGAGTGCTTTGTTCCAATATCTACAAATAATAACATAAATTGTCCAAGTAGAATATTCCTTTACGTTCCACGAGATGAAAGCAGACGAAAATCATGGTTTAAAATTGCCAAAGTTGAGAAGAAGTTGACCAAAACCAGGAACACGCACCACAGAACATAACCACAAAACTGAATGTAAACATGTGTCAGCTGTGGTGTGATGTCAGAGGCTCATAAGGCGTTCTGGCAAATGCTGCCAATATAATTCCGGGCGTGTGACGTCACTAAGTCCAAGGTCAAATGCGTGTTCAAATTTCCGTAATACTTAATTGTCTATTTTTTTATTAAACACTGTGAGATTCATATTCGAAACAGAGTTGCACAAAGTGAATATCTATCAGTTAGCTTTCGAGTAAACATTTTCGTTTTGAGGTTTAAGAATTTAGTGAAAAGGCCCATTCTTTGTTGTGCTTTTACATTCTCTGTAAACAATTAATATGAATTTTTAAACTTTACTAGGTAGGAACTGTACGTAAATACTAAAGTGTGAGAAGGTATAACATTCCAGGGATGACTTTTGTGAACAAATAATAATTGTAATGTATGTATGTCTTTACTCATTCATAAAGTCTGCCTCAGGTCATACCAATTGAAATAAATCTTTTTATAAATAGGGATAAATATTCTTATGTACTGCATCATACTAAGTCTTTTTTATTAAAATAGAATTATAAAATGGTGGTTGAATGGCATGTGGCTATAAAAAATTATTATGTACCTCCAGTTTTTATGCGGTAGGTTCTATAATTTTAATTTATACAAAAGTTATAATGCATTAAATAAAATTGCCTATTAAAAAAATGTGTTTTTTTTCATCGCTTCTATATTAAAAACAACAGAAATGTTTGCCCTAAAGCAATATTGAATCAAATTTAAATAGAATTGCATGTATCATTTATTCTCTTACTTTACACTTTTCCAATATTTGGGTTATAAAATTTACGGCATTACAGTAATACTACAGCACACACATATGTTAGGAAAATGTCAGTAGTAGACAGCGTCTATGTCAAGGCCTATGCATTATTTTCCTGACATACATGTGTGTTAAGAAAGCATCAACTACCAGAATAAATGTCATGTCATATTTCAGATTACTAAACTATCAAATGAAAAATAGTTCTGTTGTGGAAGAATTTTATACAAAACTTGCTGGAAATGTCTTACGGACTCGTGTAATTACCGCACCCGGCCTGCACTTTTGTGTTAAGTTACGCTTTCCGTGCTCATTAATATACTAAAGAAGTAACCAGGTTAAATACTGAGGGTAGGCTTTGTTTAATATAAACTGAAACATGATTTTCTTAACCACTGTATAATTACATACAATTCCATTTTTCAAGATAATATCTGATTCGATTTTGATTTTGAAAAAATATTCCTCAAGTAATTCAAGCCCGTCAGATAAGACTGAAAAATGTATTTTTGTGCCAAAGATCATGTAGCCTAATTTAAAATTATCTTGAAAAAAATAAATAAATAAAATGGGGGTGTGTTCCTGGTCTCTTGGATACCCAGTATATATGTTACCACATTAGCATAAAATTCAATAAATATATACCTAATCAAGGAGTTAATCAGCCTTTAATCAATTAACCATAATTGTTAAGTAATTTTATTTTTATGATAAATTGAACCATTAATCCTTTTACAAATAAATAAAGTAAAAGACAAATCATACAGTGTGATGTAAATGCAGGCGCAATTAAAATATAACACTTTTTTAAAATAATAAAAGTTTAATTAAAACTATTTGACCATGACAATAAATAAAAACAACATATACATTAAAATAACAACATTAGTATACAAATAATTACAAGGCTCAAATTTTTAGGCATATTATCACATCAATTGGAGTCCCTTTTATGTATTTTAATTGGATTTACCAATTCTAGTCCTCAATCATATTGTTAGCTACTACTTTGTTACATTAACTAACAGTGAGTAGCTAAATAAAATAAAGTTACTTATAGTAAAGAAAATTGACTTTTTAACGTTTAATCGCTGTAGTTTTTGCTTTATAAGTATTTTGAATTGTCAGACGTTTTTCATCAGTTCCTAACAAAATGAAGTCACTCAAACGAAAGTGCACCATAACAAAAAATTTCACCCCTTTTTGTGGCCTCCACTACGAATTTTTATTTATTACCAGCACCTCCGGCAAATACTAGAATATAACATTTTTAATATTAGAACTTCACAAACACCAAACCTATCATCATATTAGACCGTGGTACCGCTGCAAAAATTCTCTCACTAGTTTTTTTTGCCGTCTACTTGCCAATAGTTGCAGGGGATGGAGGGAAGTAGGTGTAATAGCGGGTGGCGATCGGAGCGGTCACATTTCTTAATAAATTCAAATTGAAATTTGACATTGGAAGTTTAAAGGGCTTTTTTGCTGTCCATGTGATTTTTCAGATGTCCTGAAAATTCCAACAATACCGTTGACAGCAATTTTGGCGTCATGTCTGTCTCCCAGATCCAACTTCCGGATATTCCTAAAAAACGGATCCCGGAGCCATGATAGTGTTGATATTAGTTATTTAAAAATATTAACATGGTACTTGTTGTGCCATCTATCGACACTCCTGAGCTATATTCTTTGTTTCTATTCTTGCTTTAGAACAATAAAGTCTTCAGTCTTTTACGAGTTATGAATCTGAATAGACATAGTATATTTTCACCCTTGTCTCATCCTCAAACTTAACAGGTTATGGTCGCCCAGAATGTTCAGTAGTGAAAGTATAGTTGCTACGCGTGAAGGTTTAGTTAAGAAATAGAATGAAGTCTGCAATTTCTAGTTTTTTGTTTTTTGAACAGTACAGTCGTGCATGCATTGAGTAAGCAAAATGGCCTTCAACTATCTTTCCAACATTCCAAAACTGCAAGGCCGCAAAAATTACGAGAAGTGGCGGTATGCCACGGAAAATTTCCTCATTCTTTAAGCCTTAATAGTGTGCTGGTAGCGAAAACCAAGGCAAAGATTGTGTTATCCCTTAATTCTTCTTCATATGTGCATGTAGAAGAGGCTACGACGGCTAAAGAAATCTGGGACAAGCTCAAGAATCTGTATAAAAACAAAGGCTTTACAGGAAAAATTGGCCTTCTCCGAGCTTTAATTTCATTGAGGCTAGAAAATTGTTCATCCATGAAAGAATATGTTAATCAAGTAATTGAGACTTCTCAAAAGCTTGAGAGGACGGATCTCAAACTTGATACAATTTTAGTGGGGACTTTACTTTTAGCAGGGTTACCAGAGCGATTTGCTCTGATGGTAATGGCACTAGAGCATAGCGGGATCGATATTGCCACTGATTCAATCAAAACTAATTTACTCGATATGCAGCTAGATGGCGGCACTAATCTGAAGTCGACAGTCGGCACTTTCATCAGCAAATCGGCAAACTACCAGAAACATCAAAACAATCCTAGAAACCAAAGTGCGAATAATGACAGCAAAAATAAAAACTATAAATGCAAACAACCTGGTCATTATATGTCAAAATGCCCTCAAGCAGGCCAAAATCAAAACAAAGGTAATCATAATAATCAAGTTAAAAGTGCTTTTAATGTTGGTCAGGTGAAAATCGACAAACAAAATTGCAAAGTCTGCTGTGAAGGGAAGCAATCACAACAACCTTGTGAGGTTCCAGACACTAGAGCAACAGGTTTGCTAGACATAGTGCACAGTGATCTAGCAGGGCCCATGGAGACAACTTCCATAGGAGGTTCAAATTACTTCGTGCAGTTCCAAGATGACTTCAGTCGCATGTCGTTTGTTTGCTTTGTTAAAACAAAAGATGAGACTTTTCAAAAGTTTAGAGACTTCCAGTGTTTAAGCGAAAAGCAACTTGGAAGAAAATCAAAGTCTTACGTACAGAAAATGGCGGAGAATATGTTACTAGTGTTTCAATGTTATTTAAGAAAACACGGTACAATTCACCAAACAACTAAGCCATATACTCCTGAGCAAACTTTCTGAGAGGTTAAACCGAGCTTTGGTTGAAAAAGCTAGGTGTTTACTGTATAAAGTAGATTTGGCTTCTGGCTTGAAGCTGTAAACACGGCTTGGTACCTAAGAAACAGGTGTTGTGTCTAATATGCCAAAAACTCCATATGAAATGTTTTTTGATCGAAAACCAGACTTAAATCATGTGAGAATTTTTGGAAGTACAGCCATGACTCGCATTCCAAAAGAAAAAAGAGAAAGTGGGATAGGAAATCTGCAAAATTAATTCTAATTGGATTTTCTTAAACGACAAAGAGCTACAGACTATATGACCGGAAAACAGGTCAGGTACTACAAGTAGAGACGTACATATTATTGAAACAAAAGGGAGGGACATGAATTTTTATGTGGAAGAAAAGGTAAACAAAGAGAATACAAAAGATTCAATGACAGGAGAAGACACGTTCTTATATTGCTAATATTGTTTTAAATATATGTTTGGATCACCCTTTTATAGTAAAAATAGTGACATGGAAAAAAAGTTTGATTGATAATAAATATTTGTCAGTTGGAAATAAAAAAGTTACTCACTTTTCGACAAATAGCTTTATTGTGAGTGCACTTATTTTACATTGGTCCTTCGAGTAATACAAAGAACATGCTATGGAGAAGACAGTATCAAACAGTCAAGCCGGTAACATTAACATCATGTAGTATCGATGTTCGAAGAAGTAAAAGAGTCAATAAGGGCATACCACCAAGGAGGTTTACAGTGAGTGATATTGGAACCAATTTAAGTACCTTCACCTAGTATGATAAATGGAGCTAGGAGAGAAGAGGGTTACATCGATGGTGTAGAAAGAATTACTACTGAAAATGATTTGGAAAGAAAGTCGAATAATTTTGATACTACCAAAAGACAGGTGCAGTCAGACATTTGCATGAATAAATCAGCAGAAATTAGTGTGACTAAGATTTGTAGCAAGTTTGAAGTAGGTAGTGAAAACAGATCTATGTATTCTCAGTCTCTGTGGCAACGAAAAATGTTTCAAGAAATGGGTTGAGGATTCTAAGAAATGTGTAGCTGAGGATAATAATGCCAAGAGGTCTAATGATTACGATGCAAATTGTATTTTGATTCATTGGAGCACAAGAAGCACCTTTGATGCTGGTGAAGGAAATAAAGTTTCACTTGGTATTGCTAAGCAATGCATAGAAAATTCAAGACAAACTAATAGGTTACTGCTTCGTCAAAAAGTTAGAGAGCTTACTTATTTCTCAGGAGAACTCACTGAATGGCCAATCTTCATAGGCGAGTTTAATCAGACGACAAATCAGTTTGAATTAACCGATGAAGAAAACTTCTCATATCATGGCGCCGGGACCGGTTTTTTTGAAATTTCCAGAAGTTGGACTCGGGAGCCAGACATGATCACCAAAATTGCTGTCAAGGATATTATTGGAATTTTCAGGGCATCTGAAAACATGTGTCACATGGACAGCAAAAAAATAAACCCTTTAAACGTCCGATGTCAAATTTCAATTCGAATTTATTAAGAAACATGACCCCTTCGATCGCCTCCAGCTATCACCCCTACTTCCCTCCGTCCCCCTGCTACTATTGGGCAATAGACAGCAAAAAGCTAGTGAAAGACAATGTTGCAGTAGTATCATGGTCTATATACCCTGAAAGAAGATCTGACAGATCAAAACACATTGACGACAGTGGAACGAAAGTGATTTTTGATTTTATTAAGGAAATATTGCCCTGTGTTATTGATTTACCTTATAATCCAATATCACTCAGGAAGCCAAGCACTGCTTACAAGCATTCACTTAGCCAGATCTTGAGAGTACCATTCGGCGGAAAAAGTATAACAAAGCTGGCAGCGCTGGACGAGTGGACAATTTTTTTTTAATTCCTTCAATAACATCTAGACAAAAATTTTCAATCCCAATAGAGGAATAAATTTTTTGGAGAAAAACGTTAAAAAGAACTTTTCCTTTACACAAAATTTAAAAAATATTTCTCAAAAAACTAACTGCTTTATAATTCAATTTCAATAACTCATTATTCAAATTAAATATAGGCGCTAATTAGAATTCTCGTGAATACGTTCTTCTAAAAGAAATTCCACTATGTATGGCAAGTATACGGACAAAATAATTTGTGATTTGTTCTAAAGCTTCTAATATTAAAGATTTTCATCTTAATACCTTAAAAGCTAATAAGAATAAAATCTTTTCATTCATCAAATCTCATTTGCTCATTAAAAATATAGACTATGTGCAAGGGGGGAGGGTCGTATTGAAAAAGTCAATCTGTGCATTTCTTATTTTCTGTCGTTTTTCGAAAAAATGCGTAATTGTCATGATATAAGGGATTTTTATACAGATTTTTCATACATATTTATTTGTTTTTCATTTATTGCAGAAAAGTGGTTGGAAAAATCAAAATTTTTCCTAGCTAAGCTTGTAGAAAATATTATTAGATTGAAAAAACATACATATACACATATTTAACCAATGAACTTCTTCAAAAATTATAGTTTTTTCAATTACTTTTATATCAGCTTTCTAAATTCCCACCAAAATCTGGCAAAAATTTACTAACTATTGGTATAATCACCCATTAACTGATTTCAACTTACTTTTTCATATCTTCTTTATTGCACAAGTCACTTATCTCTCAGATTTTCATGGGAGGTTCAAAGTGTGCACGATCGCCACTTGCAGTTCTACTTGACACCGTGTATTAGAGTCTATAATCCCGTAAAACATGAACAACATAACTCTGTATGTTTTATGTTCATCAGAAATTTAAACAATGTTCTTTATACCAAAACTGAAAGCTGTTTTGAAGGCTACACCACAGAAAATTACCAAAAATTACTCATGTATCAATTCATTTTGTCACCTTGTAAAACATTTAGAAAAAAATGAATTAAAAACAATCAGCAATTTATTCATAGCCATTAAAATCTTGGAAATACAGCACAAATAATTTAAATAATAAAACCAGACAAAATACATCAATTAGATAAAGAACTTAATTATATCAGACAGTATAACTTTTTGCCACAAAATCCTTTGGCATATTCTACAATGAACATATTTAAAAAAGAATATTCTCTCTCTTTCTCTCGGCATCTTTATCGGATTTCAAGACATCCCCGACATTTTGGGCGGGTGCTGGCCACATAGCACCTTTGGTAGCTCTTGCAACTACTTGTACAACACACTACTTATCAACATCAATCCTCGTTATAGCAGAAAACTGTCAAAGCGACTACTACAATATGGCTTGGACTAAATGGCAATCAGTGAGAGACCAAAAGTTGAGCTTAGGGCAATTTCATTTTTATTCGAGTTCATATTCTCTGTCCTATTTGGAAAATTTGAAGATCATGTTAAGTCGTAGATTACTTAAAAGGTAATTTTCTTTAATCCATATTTTATCATCAGCATCACAATACCGATCCTGCACAATTTTTGTGCTGTTAGGTGTCTTTTTTTTATGTTCAGTAGCAAACACTAGATATGGATCCACTCCAGACGTATACAGAAATCAAATGAGAGGATACAGTTCCATGGTGCCCCCACTAAATGTGCTAAATACCCAAAATCATAAATGAAGATATTTTATTGCCATTTATATAACATTTTAATCAATTCGTGATTAGTTAACTCGCATTCATTACATTCACACAACCTGACTCTTATTTTGCTTCTGAGGCATTAGATCACGTTATTTTGGTAACCCGAAATATTCTACAAAGGCTATCAAAGAACAATTCCAAAATATTATTTTTTGTAGAAAGCTCTTTCTGTTTGAGAACTAAAATTCGATATTTTAAATCATATTCTGCAGAACTTAATTTCGTTTTTAAGACTTACTTTGGCTTTGAGCTAATAGTGTCTCATGTTTCCTACATTCCACACTCAACTGACGAACTGCAGACACATACTTCCTTTGTAGCTCCACTAGGCCTTGGAATGTGTAACTTAACTGATCCCTCTTCTGCTTTTCTTCCAGTAGCTTTCGTTCAACCTTAAGCTTAGACTGCCTTACACTATCCAAGATACTCTGGAACTGCTGGAGGAATTCTTCTTTACCGCCACTCGACTGCATAGCTTCAGGATAACCGTCAGATATCGAATTTAAGAGTGAAAGTTCCTTCTGCATATACATTCTGGTGTCCTCTAATGTGTTGTACAGTGTATAATATTGCTTTGTTTCTTTGTGTTTTGCAGCAACTGTAAAAAATAAAATAGCATTAATGATGTCTACTG